>OZ014525.1:347720596-349104002 GCA_963966055.1 Lathyrus aphaca | reverse complement strand
ACATCAACCAGCAAGCAAAATCACCCTAAACTAGCATATTCAATGATTATACAATGATCCATGGCAATTAAAACATGTAAAGGGGATCAAACAAGCTCAAAACAGTTCCAAAATGGAATTCTGCTTCAGTGTTAACCGGTTAACGCACCTGCAACAAATTACACAGAAAAAGGATGCGCTAACCGGTTAACCAAAGCGTTAATCGGTTAACACTGTGAAAACAACAACAATTCCTGCAGAAAACCAGCTCAAAACCAGCTTATCCAAATAATCATACACCAGACCAGCAATCAATTATGGATGAAATAAATGGATCAATTCACATTAATTAATATCATTAAGCTCATGAGCATTAGCACACGGATCCGGTTACAAATCAACCAATCAATTCAAGCAACACAAGCAAATACACAAGCACATGGTGGATCTAAAACACAAGCATGCAAATAAGCTAAAAACAGAGCTAGATATGAATTTAACCAACCTACAAAGCTGAGGTATGCTTTGGTAATTTTTGTTTGAGCCGGAAATGAGAGATCTCGCGGAAAACTTTGAAGATCAGGTTCTAAGCTTCAAACTCCATGCAAAATAAATGCAAGCAAAGGGTCTTGATGCAGAATTTTGGATCCAAAAACACTCCTAATTCCCAAACCAGATCTGAATCACCGATTAAACCAGCAAAATGATGCAAAGGAGCTATGGATGGAGGTCTAGTTCCAAGATCTACACACCTTAAGGCAAGGTTATATGATCTTCAAAGAGGAACTCTTGGTGAATTTGGAAAATGTGGGAGAGAAAATGAGAGAATAGTGAGAGAGATGAGTGAAAATTCAGAATGAGAAGTGAAAAAATGAGAGAGCTCCCTCTTGGTTTGGAGGGAAATGGATGAAATATGGTTTAGGTTTGGGGCCCAAAATTTAGGCTTGGGATCCAAAAAATATGGTTTGGGAAAGTGATTAGGATTTAGCAATGGAATTAGGCTTGGATTAATGATCTAGATCCTTCTCCACAATTCAAATGAATAAAAAATCAGAAAAATGGAAATTTGAAGCCAAAGCACATGCTGAATTTGCTGTTGGAATTCAAAATTCGCAGCCGTTAAACGGTTAACCAAAGCGTTAACCAGTTATCGCCAGTGAATTTTGAATTCTCCCTCCTTTTGGTGGGAAACCTCAAGAATAACCCGGTGCCAACCGTTTTGACCTGATTTTGATCCTCAATCCCTTTTAGGGCTTTGATCATGAAATCAACTTGTAGCATGCCTTGTGAGCTTTGAATTTCCCTGATGATTTATCATATGCCTTATGCTGGAACATGCAAGTGTTATGTGTAACATCCCGATTTTAGTAATTATTTATTTATTATATTAATTGATTAATTGTGTGATTTTTTGCCTAATCGATTTAATTGATTTATTGAAATTATTTAATTTAATTGAATTATTTGAATTAATTGATTTAATTGGATTATTGGATATAATTGAATTATTTGATTTATTTGAAATAATTGAATTAATTATATCAATTGATTTATTTGGTTTATTTGAAATAATTTAATTATTTGATTTAATTAAATTATTTAATTTATTTTATTTGTTGGAATAAAATAGATATTTAGTAAGATTAAAATAATTGGGTCTAGATATTTTATTTAATAGAAATGTGAGAGCGGGTCAATGAGCCTAATAAAAAAAAATTGTGAGATTGATAAAAGAAGATAATGAGATAGAATAGGGTTAGAAGTTGGAAGAGGGAAAAAGAGGCTAGAAGAGGGGAAGAGGAGAAAATCAAGTTCAAGAGTTCTAGAAATCCAAGAAAATCAAGGTAAGGGTGGGTATTTGTATGATTATTGGGTTATATAATAGTGTGTAAATGGTTAGGAATATGTTTAAAATTGAACCCCTAAAAATTTATATGTTTTCATAAATGTTAAATGTTGATGATAATCCTTGAAATATGGTGATTTGATTGTATTTGTAGTTGGTATTTTGAATACTATAGAGACCCATTAGAATAATAAAAGTGATATTTATTCCGTAGCCCATGAAATGAAGCAATCCCCTTTGGTTCATACACTTAGCACACAACTTTCCAGAATAATTGCCAGGTGATGGATTGATTATATATTGATAACCGTTAGATCCTCTATTTTATATTAGGAAAAGTGATACCTGGGTATTAATGACATTCAAATGGTTATATGGTAGTAACAATCATTTCAATCGGTTAATCCTTGTAAATATTGATGGTGCTATCATTAAATGTGGTGCAGAGTAGTTAATAGGAAGAAAAATTAATAAAATTTTCTTATGACTTGCAGAACCACTTTATGAGAAGTGATAAAATCCTGTTGCTTGGTTTAAAACAAAAGCATGAGAAACCTTATATGAATTGATAAGTAGCATGTAGTATTGATGGAACACAGTAGCTGTTTGTAGCCTATGGCACTTGAATTATTAGAGTTTTCTAGTTTAGAAAGTAAATATACTATCTCTTTTATTTAAGCAAAGATAATGCTACTACTAGTTAATGTGCAGGGCATATATTATTTGTTCCTCATTTATTACCATGTTGTAGTAACATTATATATATTACCAAGCTATAGTAAGAATGGAAAAGTGGTAGTGAATTTCTAGCTAAATGAAATAGAAATACCAGTAGCCATGGGGTACCACCACTTACACTAATTAAAATAAAAATGTGACATTCATCATCATGAAAAGAAAAGGGATTCTACCATGTAATTATATATAGACATACTAGTATGAGGAAAGTGAAAATTACAATTTGAAGTCCTTTTCATTTCTTTATCTTGTAACGATTTCTAACTATATATATATATATATTTTAATACTAATAATAATAAATTTAATAATAATTTAATATTATTAGTATAATGTTTTTAGGAGTTTCGAATTAGAGATAAACATTCGGATTAATTGTTCTAAATCAATCGGTATTGTGTGTTTTGTGATTTGAGATTAAATCGTGTTGATAATTGTGTATTACTTATTAAATGTGTTGGTATTGTTTGAAGTAAGAATACATTGATTTGAATGTGTGGTTGTGTGTGTAATTGCGTGATAATTCGAAGGTGATGAATTATTGATATGCATGATTATTAAGATTAGAGAATGATCTTAATTGCATGTGGTTGTTGTAATTGCACATACATCATTTGTGTCAAGAGGCAATGTTTGCTAGTTCCGTGGGAGCTAGTGACTTGTCCCAAACCTAGAGGACGAGTTTGAAAGCTTAGAGGACGGGCTTTTGATGTGTTATCGGTCAAGAGGACGGACCCGGTTTATATATATACACGTACGTATATATATACACGTATATATATATATATATATATATATATATATATATATATATATATATATATATATATATATATATATATATATATATATACGTACATATGCATCTATACATATATATATATATATATACATATATATATATATATATATATATATATATATATATATATATATATATATATATATATATATATATATATATATATACATATACATATATATATATATATATATATACATACGTATGTATATATATACATATGTACGTATGTATATATATATATATATATATATATATATATATATATATATATATATATATATATATATATATATATATATATATATATATATATATATATATATATATGTATATATATATATATATGTGTATAGATGCATATGTACGTATATATATATATATATATATATATATATATATATATATATATATATATATATATATATATATATATATATATATATATATATATATATATATATATATATATATATAAGGCTTCATTCATAGGTTTTTTTAATAGTCTAAATCTGACCTATTTAATTAAATAGACTTTCAAAAAAGCCTAAGCCTGACCTTTTTATTAAAAATGTTTAGGCCATAGGTCCCTGTAGACCGGCCTGACCTATTCCCACCCCTACTTGACACCAAATTTCATAGTCATGTCTCAGCATGTAATTTGTTTAGACGCTAACGGATTTGCAAACATTACATTTGTGTAATTTGAAATTTTATCAGTACATATTTACATACATGTGCACGTATAGCCGCGCGTATTAGGGAAACATATCCTTCAAGCTCTTTTTCATATGAACTATTCTTTTTGTGTCTGGAAACTAATCCTGGATCCTTATCGTGATCTTCCATAATAATACCTGCAAGAAATTGAAGATCAAATACATGAAATTGTAATCAAATGTTGTTAAACCTGATGCTGATCTGAAAGAAAGAAATACAACTCACACGTAAATATTTATGTTATACATGGAGGCATATTTTCTTAGAAGCCGTTCTATGGTGTACCATTGAGAACGATCAGATCCATCTTGATAACCAATCCGTGGCATGTGTATTGATGCTGGGCAGAATGATCAAAAGAATTTAATTTGTATCAGTAAGTTTGAGACACCAACTCATCACAATTTAAATTTTGAAATAATTACGAACAAGTTATAGCTTAAGATCTGAACATTCATATTTATAGTAGGTTCTCTGGTCTAAACATTTTTCGTAACAATGAGAAACATGAATATTGTTGCTTTACATTAACTTGATTATTGCACTCAATGTCGACACTTTAGTAAATATAAAATCCTTCCCAGTTTTTCTCGTCTTGTGCTTATATGATTAGATAGTGGATATAATACATTGTAGTATTGCAAGATCAAGGTGTGTCACTGACAACTATTCAGTACTTGATGCAAATAATGTGTCAAATTTCTTTTGTTGGAAGCGCATGCAGAATTGAAAGTCAATCATGCATGTAAGCAAGAAGCAAACAGAAGAGCAAAAAGATAAACTCGAAATGGAAATGTGATATAATGTACAATGATAAAATAACATGTTAGATAAATGTGGAAACATGTTACCAGAATTTTGAGCAGCTGTGAACGCTGCCTTTGATAAGCAGTTTTCCAAGTGGACAAGTGAGATTTCACTTCGAGGGATGTTACGCCTTGGGTTGTAAGATTGAACCACAGCTAAAGCAACCATTTTGGGAGCATTACCATCCATATTTTGATCATCAAAGCCATCTATAAGTATAAAGGCATAACAATGAAGCATATACCAATTCAGCATATATTTGAAATTAACCCCCAACTAAATGTAGCAAATGGCAAATGTTTTACAATTTTCTAGGTATAACTACATGCATGTGCCACATATGTATTCCGAGTAACATAAATAAGATCCATTATCACCTTTCAGAGGATACCCATTAATGAGAAGTTCAGCAGCCTGAATAATTATTTCTAATGTCTATTCATCACTGTCACATCACGTATTTTAATAGAACAGACAATATTTCTTCCTGTGGATCAGGGTAGCATCATGTATATTCGCTTGTATGAAGCATCTTGCATGTATATGCAGTCCTATTAATATAAAGTTAAGAAATTAGCTTGTGCTTGAGCTTACCCTCAAGCCTTATAAGATGGAGATCACCAAGATGCAAATCCCCATGTTCAGAAGCCCGTTTATATGCATCACTGATGCTCGATGAAAGTTTGGACAGTGCATCAAACATTCCACCATGGCCCCAACGTCCAGAAGTGTCAACACAGCTGTAAAACCAGATTATATGTTTAGTTAATAATAGTCAGACTTTGATAGCAAGCAGTTCATACTACAAAAGAGAAATAATTAGGACAGATTTACAGAGAAATGTAAGGATAGTGCATGCTCCATGGCAAGAGGTAGTGCCGTAAAAGCCAAAATTGAAGAGAATGTATCCCATGTCCTCTGTTGCATTTTCTATTTTCATCATAGGCATAGCTATATTCTTTCTCATCTATACTCTTCATTTGTCTATGACTAACTTACCTTTCACTTAAATGTTTCCCTTCCAATTACAATTAAGTTCTAACAATTCCATAGTTGAAATTTAAATTAACCAAAACAATCTTTATCTGTAATTGTTTCAAATGCAAACATCAATGCAAAAAACAAAAGGAGAAACATGTACATATATTAGGGCATTATCATTTTATCAATTTTTATACCACTGCTCATTTCTAATGAAGAAAGCAAACCCACAACGTAAAAAGCTACAACAGATTTTAATTCCATCAAAATAATGACTAAAAGCTTAATGCACCAGAGCAACATATGCAGTCAGAAATTTTTTAACCTAAATATTATAGCCGGATCAGATGAAGAAACGTTTGAGGGGGTTGTACAATCTCCATACATCAAATGAATAGAACCAGCATCTAAAATGACATCCCCATCTGGTGGGCTAATAGGGTCTTTAACATTCAAAGAATGGTATCCAGCAGCATTCCACTTAGAAAGCTTCTTTTCTTCTGCCTTCTGCTTTGCAGTCTCTAGTTTTTGACTCTTTTCCTCATCTAAGTTCCTTCTGCTTCTCAAGTCAGTGATTGAGTTGCTACTTGATTTAGAAATTTCCTCAAATTTTTTAACCCAAGAAAGATAAGAAGACTCATCAAGATCAACAAGATCACAAGAGAGAGAGGCAGAACCTCTTTCCTTAACATCATATCCTTTTAAAAAGTTTCTTGGATTGACCTCAAATTTCCTATCCTCCTTATCAAATATTTGTTCATCGCGCATAGCAATTACCTTGTCAGCCATTGCATTAATTTCTGTTAAGTCCATGTCCTTGTCTTTTCCATCATTGATCTCATTGGGAACAAACATACGTAACCCAACAATGATGGATTTCAAATCACTAGTTCCGACTGCAGATAATTTTTTATCTTCATTTTCTAGAATATTATCACCAGTTACATTGAGGCTCAGCTGCAATTTTCTTTCTGCTCTCCGCATAATTACCTACAGTGTAACATGTGAGTTCTTAGAGTATATGCAAATAGCATCTGCAGTCATAGAATAATAAATTTTATACAGTCGTACTTCCTCCACTGTATGTTCGGTAACAAGGTTTATACACAAAACATGATTCATCTGGCCAATTCTATGTGCTCTCTGCAAAGCTTGTTTGTCCACCTGAGGGTTCCAATCTTGCTCGTAGAATATAACCTAAAGAATACCAAGGAACACAAGATACTATAAAATATGGTTTAAGCTTATAATTCTTGAATCAAAATGCTGCTAAGAGAATGGAAGTCTCGTAGATTAATTATTGACATAAAAAGTTAATTTTCATTCTTCCATTATTTATTTTGCAAGGGTGTCCAAAATACATTGGAATTGAAAACATACTGGCAGTAATTCAATTTCAAAAACTAGTTTGAGAAGGGAGGATTGCCTCAGCTTATAAGGAGTACAATAGTTATGTTGAGATATTGTAAATATGATGATTATCCATTAGGATATTGTGTGACTTTGTCTTGATTATATTTATTTTTTTGAAAACTCGATATATGGCCCTAAGACCAACTAATTCAGGAGACCTATTACACCGTCCATTTGCGGAGGCCAATTTAAAGCTAGAGCAGATCTATGTATGGACTGCCCAACATAAAAATTGTTAGCACCTATCAGGATTTGAACCTGAGACCTTGAGAGGAGCACACTCTAAGGTCCCAACTCTTCACCAACATTCACCACATTCTAGACTAGTTTCAACAAGGTTCATACTTGGGTGTTGGGTCATACAAAATATACATATACCTAAAGTTGTTTCCAATTGAGTTAGCCGTCGAGCTACGTCTCCAATTACTTCAATTTATTACAGCGGTTAGAGTCCTAGTCATGCCATGCCTACTTAGGAGTATAGATATTGTCACACTTATTGATGGTTATTCTCATTTTTCATTGTTTTGTTTTTCAATGATACGTTAATCTTGTCTCATTACATAACCAGAAAATTGTCGAGTACATAGAAGGAAACCTTAGACAAATTCATCATATTGTACATATGAGCGCATAAAAAATAAAGTATATTAAAATAGACAAGAAAGTAAATCAGTAACCAGGTTCTAGTTTCAAAAATGAAGGTTTAGAGCAAAACAAAACTAACAGTATCAGCAGCCACAAGATTCAAGCCAACTCCCCCGGCTCTTGTTGAGATCATAAAAACAAAAGCTCCATTCTGGCCAGCTTGAAAATCCAAGTCCATATTAGCTGATGAGTTGCTGAAACTTCTTATTGCAGCAAAGCGCTCCTCAGCCCTAATTGATCCATCAAGACGTTCATAAGAATACTTGCGTAACTCCAGAAAATCCTGTATTAAAATAGAAGAATATTTCATCAACTTACCCATTTAACTAATACAAGCCTTACAAGGCAATCAATACAAAAAAATAAAATTACCTGCAAAATGTCAAGTGTATGTGTCATCTGAGCAAAAAGAAGAACACGGTGTCCATATTGATGTAGCTTTCGAAGAAGTTGGTCCAGAATCAATAGTTTACCACTGGCCTGACAGAAAAAGATAACAAATACGTTCAAAGCAAGAATGATGGTGCAATAGCTAAGTGTCTAAGAAAGGTCCTTGGGCCTAGTTTGACTGATAAGCAAGAGCTGGAGCAAGTGCTAGATCAAACCCCAATAGAGCCCATAATATAGTTGTTGGAAATAAAACCATATTAATGTTTCACCTTCCAAATTGTTTTTGGTAAATAGTTTTGAAACTAATATTAGTATTTAGAGTTGTACTATAGCAATTACAAACAGGTCCATGTATATAGTTAGCAATCAACCTAGAGATGTCATACTTGCACTTAGGAAGTAGTTATGCTATTAATTTTCTTGTAAATGTAATTTTTTTTATTACAAAGAGTGTATGAATAGAAAATCAGCTGAGTGCAAAATCACTCAAGCACATTCAGAAAGATTCTTTCTTCTTATTTTTCACATGGCATCATAGCACAAGTTCTAGGGGACTTTGTTTCCGCAATTAGCTTTACCAAATAATATTCTGGCTGGTTGTTACTGGCAGGCATAATTTAAACATGACTAGCAACTTTTGCTATCAAGGGCACCGTTTGCCCGCCAATGACCAGCGTTAACCTGTGTTGACAAAAGTTGAACAACATAAACCAAATTTGACCAATGTTAATGTTGATATATGTATATATATATATATATATATCAACATATATATATATATATATATATATATATATATATATATATATATATATATATATATATATATATATATATATATAGTGTTAAGAATATTTGTATATAGAATAGTCCCACATCGACTATATCATGTAATTAGTTGTAATCTATCTAAATATAATAATGTCTCCGTAGTGCTTTTCAAACACACGGTTTAATCTAAATGTCTCTTAGTCTCGCTTATTTCAACATGGTATCTAGAGTCTGCTAAGAGGTAATTCTTTCTTCACCGTGCTTTACCCGGTCGACCCACTGTCTTCCGGTGAAAATATTTTTTTTGCAAACCGTGTTGTCACTCCGGTTTGCCTCTCATTTTTCAATATTCTCCGGTAATCACCTTGCTGCCGCCACTGCCGCCGTTACTATTCCGGCAAAACTTCCGACGACGTTTCGGAAAACCGTTCTCACCATTCAACTCGCCGTCCTCCGATCCGGCCATCGCCCTTTTCTTTCACTGCTGCCCCGCGTGTCCGGTGTCTGATTCCGACCATTTTTCCGCCGATCTACTCGCCTCTCCCTATCCGTTTCAGATCCGACTTCTGTTTTACTTTCCGACTCACGGAAAACGGTGCTCCAGTGCAAACAGCCCCGATTTCACTCCGTTTTTTTGTGTCACTAAGCCATGGGAGACACTGATTCTTTCTCGTTTACTAAAGTTCCACTTATCCCATGTGAAAAACTAACCGGATCAACAAACTATAACATATGGGCTCGTGCTGTCGATATGTGGTTTCATGGTCAAGGATATGAAGATCACCTAACCACAAAATTGACTAATGTTGCTGCCGTCAAACTCGCTAAATGGAAGAAAATTGATGCCTCTCTGCTTACCGTGTTATGGTTCTCCATAGCACCTAACCTCCAAGCGCAATATCAAGCCTTTTCCACTTGCAATGAGGTTTGGGAAAAGGCCAAGAAAGTCTTCTCCAACGACGTTCATTGTCTATATAGTGTCATCCTCAAACTCGACACACTGAAGTTAGAGAATATGGATATGCAAACCTATCTGAGTAAGCTTGATGCCTTGAAAGCTAGTTACGCAACCCTCATGCCGTACGCAAAAGATGCAACAGCTCATGCCGAACAACAGAGTAAATTTTTCATGGTCATGGCACTTAAAGGACTACCATCCGAACTCGACTCCGTTCGTAACCAGATTTTATCAGGTACTACTGTTCCTAACTATGATGCAGTTAGTGAACAATTGTTGCGCTTGGCTACACCTCATGCGTTTGGTCCAGTTACCCCTCCATCTATTGTTGCTCCGACATCAGGCGACACTGCTGCCCTCGCATCTCTTGGCAACAATCAGAATCGCCCTCGAGGAGGGTCATCCAACTCCAAACCTCGTCCCAAGTGTGACCATTGTAACCGGCTTGGGCATACTATCGACCGTTGTTGGAAGCTACATGGCAAACCCCCACGTCAGGTAAATGCAGCTCAAAGTGATAACCCAGACACTATGCAGACTTCACCTTCTATTCAGAACCCTACGCCAAGCTACGAGGATTTTCTCAGGTGGTATCAAACTAATCAGGCCTCTGGTACCACGGCTTCGATTGCACACACTGGTAATTCATCTGTTTGCTTCTCTCAATCATCTTCTCTTGGTCCTTGGGTCCTCGATTCTGGTGCGTCTGATCATGTTACTGGTAATAAAGGTCTTTTTTCTACCCTCTCTACCTCTGGTTTCTTACCCACTATAACTGCCGCAAATGGTTCTCAAACCCGATCCCAAGGGATTGGTACTGTTCAAATTTTACCATCTCTCTCTGTTACTTCTGTTCTATATGTACCTAATTGCCCATTTAATTTGTTGTTAGTCAGTCGTTTAACCCGTTCCCTTAATTGTTCTATCACCTTTACTAATAGTAATGTCACTTTGCAGGATCAGAGTTCGGGACAGACGATTGGCGTCGGATGTGAGTCTCAAGGCCTCTACTACTTCTCTTCGTCATCTACCACATGCTCCACCATAGATTCTCCTCTCATTATACATGCGCAGTTAGGTCATCCAGGTCTTCCCAAGCTACAAAAGTTGGTGCCCAGTTTAACTAAATTATCCACTTTACATTGTGAGTCTTGTCAGTTAGGGAAACATACTCGTAGTCAATTTCCCGATCGAGTCAATAAACGGGCTGCGTCCCCTTTTGCTTTAGTTCACTCCGATGTTTGGGATCCCTCGCGTACTGTGTCTACTTTTGAATCTAGGTATTTTGTAACTTTTATTGATGATTTTTCACGTTGCACATGGCTATTTTTAATGAAGAACAGATCTGAATTGTTTTCCGATTTTGAAAAGTTTTATCGAGAAATAAGAACCCAATTTGGTTTGCCTATTCGTACCTTAAGAAGTGACAATGCACGTGAGTATTTATCCCAACAATTTCAAACTTCTATGTCATCCAATGGTATTTTGCACCAAACATCTTGCCCTCATACACCCCAACGAAACGGAATAGCCGAACGCAAAAATCGGCACCTCGTAGAAACCACTCGGACCCTACTTCTCCATGGTAATGTTCCTCTCCGATTTTTGGGTGATGCGGTGCTCACATCATGTTACCTCATAAATCGCATGCCCTCATCTGTCCTTAATAATAAAATCCCTTATTCAATCCTGTTTCCAAACTCTCCACTTCACCCAATTCCTCCTCGAGTCTTCGGGTCTACGTGTTTTGTACACAATCTCTCTCCTGGTCTTGATAAACTATCGGCTCGATCACTAAAGTGTGTCTTTCTTGGCTATCATCGATCCCAAAAGGGTTATCGTTGCTACTCTCATACTCTACAACGATACCTCGTATCCGCCGATGTTACGTTCTTCGAGTCTGTTCCATATTTCGAGTCCAGCCAAGTGACTACGGAACCTCTACAGGAAAGTATTCCCACACCTCCTTCGGGCGTCCCATCTGTCATTATTCCCCATCATTCTAGGGAACCTGATCCACTAGATACCCCTACGGTTGACCCTATCACTCCTCGCCCACTTCAAACATACCAACGTCGTCACCCAACGTCTGTTGTACCTGTTCCTGAAGTCGTACATGTCCCTGAAGTCGTACCTGTCTCTGAAGTCGTACATGTCCCTGAGGTCAATACAGACTCTCCTCCGACGCTTTCGCCATCACCGGATCTGATCCTGCAACCCGAGTCTGATCTTCCGATTGCCCTTCGAAAAGGTATACGTCCAACACGAAATCCCTCTCCACATTATATTGATTTATGTTATCATCGTCTTTCCCCTTTGCAGTATACTTGTTTGTCTTCCTTGTCTTCTGTTTCTATTCCTAAAACTCCAGGTGAAGCATTATCTCACCCTGAGTGGAGGCAAGCAATGATTGATGAAATGTGTGCTCTTCAAAGCAGTGGTACCTGGGAACTGGTTCCTCTATCCCATAGGAAATCTTTAGTAGGTTGTCGTTGGCTTTATACAGTGAAGGTTGGTCCAGATGGTAAGATTGATCGATTTAAAGCTCGCTTGGTAGCCAAAGGATACACTCAGATTTTTGGGTTGGATTATAGTGATACCTTTTCGCCTGTAGCCAAGATGGCATCTGTTAGACTTCTTCTAGCCATTGCAGCCATTCAACATTGGCCTCTTCATCAACTTGACATCAAAAATGCATTCTTACATGGTGATCTTGAAGAGGAAGTATATATGGAGCAACCACCTGGATTTGTTGCTCAGGGGGAGTCATCTAGTATGGTTTGTAGGCTACACAGGTCTCTTTATGGTCTTAAACAATCTCCGAGAGCTTGGTTTGGCAGATTCAGCACTGTAGTACAACAATTTGGTATGGTCCGTAGTGAAGCTGACCATTCTGTTTTTTATCGTCACTCACCCCAAGGGTGTATTTATCTTATTGTGTATGTAGATGACATTGTCATAACTGGTAGTGATCAACAGGGAATACTCCAGTTGAAACAACATCTCTCGAAACAATTTCAGACAAAAGATCTTGGTAAACTCCGCTATTTCTTGGGTATTGAAGTAGCCCAATCTAAAGATGGTTTAGTGATTTCTCAGCGGAAATATGCTTTGGATATTTTGGAAGAAACAGGTTTGTTAAATGCTAAACCAGCCGATACTCCTATGGATCCAAGTGTCAAACTACTACCTAATCAGGGGGAGCCTCTATCTGACTCAGGAAGGTATAGGAGATTGGTTGGAAAGTTGAATTATCTCACAGTCACTCGTCCGGACATTTCTTTTGCAGTTAGTGTGGTAAGTCAGTTCTTAAATTCCCCTTGTCAGGAACACATGGATGCTGTTATCCGGATTTTGAGATACATCAAATGTGCTCCAGGAAAAGGTCTTGTGTATGAGGATAAAGGACATACCCAGATAGTTGGATACTCCGATGCTGATTGGGCAGGGTCACCTACTGACAGACGATCCACCTCTGGGTATTGTGTACTTGTTGGAGGAAACCTTATATCCTGGAAAAGTAAGAAACAAAATGTTGTTGCAAGATCAAGCGCCGAGGCAGAGTATAGGGCCATGGCAATGGCAACATGTGAACTTATCTGGTTAAAACAGTTGCTCAAGGAACTTCAAATTGAAGAAGCAAGACCAATGACACTTATTTGTGATAATCAAGCTGCATTGCACATTGCTTCAAATCCAGTCTTCCATTAGAGGACCAAACATATTGAGATAGACTGTCACTTTGTCAGAGAGAAGATCGAGTCAGGCGACATCGTCACAAGCTTTGTCAACTCTAATGATCAATTGGCAGATGTGTTTACAAAATCTCTACGAAGCCCCAGAACTAACTATATATGTAACAAGCTTGGTGCATTTGATTTATATGCTCAAGCTTGAGGGGGAGTGTTGATACATGTAAATATATATATATATATATATATATATATATATATATATATATATATATATATATATTGTTAAGAATATTTGTATATAGAATAGTCCCACATCGACTATATCATGTAATTAGTTGTAATCTATCTATATATAATAATGTCTCCGTAGTGCTTTTCAAACACACGGTTTAATCTAAATGTCTCTTAGTCTCGCTTATTTCAACAGTTAACTACTCTTTAAAGGTGTGAGTTGGGTCTAACTCATCAAAAGCTCTGTTGACTACTCTTCAAATGTGTGAGTTGGGTCTAACTCATCAAAAGTACTGTTGCCCGCCACAGACCAGCGTTAACCTGTGTTGACAATGAGGTTTGGGTCTGAAGACGCTACAAATCCATCGTCAGAACAATCAATTTTTGTTAACAATCAATTTTTTCAAGCACCTGTTAGCGACCTCAGACACAACTCAGACCCAATCAAAGGGCACCAATATAATCAATTAAGACCTATGAAGCACGGACACCTCTAGGAGTAGGCATGCTGCAGTGTCCGACACTTGTACAACACTCGTACGACACGTGTCAAAAAAGTCAAACAAGTGCTTTTTTGCTTCGATGCTCCTTGAATCAGTGTCTGACACTCGTATGACACTCATATAATACGTGTCAGACGATTCAGACCAATGTTTTAAAAAATTGTTTCTTCTTTGTTTCAACACAACTTATACATTTTTTGGACATGTATTGAAACAATGTTATCAACGAAGAATTAAAAAGATTAATTTTGATTAGAATACTTTTAACTCTTCTAATAATAGATGGATAAATGAAGCTCAAATACTATAGTATATGTAGCAGTGTTGGTGTCCTATGTTTTTGATATTATCAGTGTCAGAGTGTCTATGTCGTGTCACAGGGTCCATGTAAGAGTTCGTGCTTCATAGATTATGACTACACTGAAAGAAATTTTATGTATTTGAGTGCGGTCCCAAAAAGGTACTACGTTAACTACAAGGAAAACAAATAGTCTGAACACAAACTATCACTTGGATCTACCAGATAAAGACTTGGGGGGCATATTGTTTCGAACCGGGCCTAAGCCCCAATCCACCAAAGAAATATGCCATTGCGGACCATGACCCAGAGATGCCCTAAAGGCTCATCCAAGCTGGTTTGCAGATGCAATCAGAATTGTATAATGATAATCACATTGTCGCTTGTCAACAGCTACCTCCCAAGACTGCTGGACAGTCAAGGTTTTGTTAAGAAATGTGATTAGGCCTAACTCAACCCTACAAAATCGGTTGGTAGAGTAAGGATTGCCCCCACTTATATACATAAGTTCAGGTCATATATTGTCCGATGTGGGACTCTTAACACACACCCTCAAGCCCAGGATTGGACATCTGGAGCGTGGAAATAAATGGTGGGTGGCCCGATAACGGAAACCATAGAAGGTGGTCCACCGGATCTTAAACGAGACTCTAATATCATGTTAAGAATGTGTGGTTGGGTCTAACTCAACCCTACAAAACCGGTTGGTAGAGTAAGGATTGCCCCCACTTATATACACAAGTTCAGGCCATATATTATCCGATGTAGGACTCTTAACAGGTTTCAACCTAAGAAACCCTAGATATCACCTTATAAATAGTAACTCATGACTTAGGTTAAGGCACACATTCTCAGAACTCTAAATCCTTACATTATCTTACATTCGCTGACTTGACCGTCCGAGTGCCATTCCCAAAGAGTTGACACGGTCACTTAGGCTATCAACCCAGGTCTACTCTAGATCACTCATTTAACCTTTTTCCTAATTGTTGTTCCGGCCGCTACCAATCCCCAACCAAATTTGGGAAGACATCTCTTCAATACTGGATTTTCCAAATCAAAAGTGTTATAAGCAATTATAGTTGTGGTCGACAGACTTTCAAAGTACGCGCATTTCATACCATTGAAGCATCCTTATGTTGCGAGGAAGGTTGTTGAAGTATTTTAAAGGAGGTAGTGCACTTAAATGAAATGCCACAAACTATGGCAAGTGACAGGAACCCTTTGTTTATTAGTCTATTCTATTTTGAGGTGAGTTGTGTCTGCAACACGTGTTGAAGATAAGCTCATCATACCATCTGTAAACGGATGGTGAAACTGAGGTCGTTAACAGGTGCTTGAAAGCCTACTTGCAATGTTTTGCATCTGAGTTGTCTCTTTCTTTAATTTTCTACACTTCCATTGCCCTTTTTGCCCTATTTGTATGAGAGATGCAATACTAACAAACAATTTAGAGTCCAAGATAAGACATAAACCTACTCTAACAATGTCTGTATGACTAAAGAGCCTAAGGTAGGATCGATCCAAAGTTATCTAGTAACATAGTGTGATAATTACCTGAACCAGATGTTCACCTTCTTCATAAGGTTCGGGTTCAATACCAGGAAAGAGATAAGGATGGCTGCATGCTTTTCTTAGTTGCATCACCTAGAAGAGTGAATCATATTAATCATTAACTTCAAAGTGAAAGAAACAAATACAAAAAACATGATAGGTAGTTGATATGTGGCAAAACAAACAAATATGAACAAAATCAATGCAATAAAGAAATAGAAAGAAAGCAAATCATCACAGCATTTTTTTGAAAATGGAAAATGATTTTAAATAAGAAAAGTACCAAATATGAATCAATCTAGCATCTTCCTCTAGGCATATACTGGAACTAGAGGATTTGCTAAATACAGAAATGAAAAAAGCAAGAGCTTCACTAACAGTATTCTGTAGTGATTGATGATTTGATGTCCCAGAAGATAGTGCAACTAGCTTTGGAAGTTCCTTCCTCAGTATTGACATGTGGACCTTTTTTTGCAGGCTGACAAGGGGTACTAACCTGTCATGGGATGGAATATAAATTTCAATTGAACAACTTTGCATTTTTGTTATCATAAATTACAGTTTCATTGATATAAAAAGTGCAAGGTAGTATCTAGTTAGAACAAGTACAACATACACAGTTGTCTCAGTGAGAGGTGGCAGCACTAAACTTCCACACTCCATAAGCTTTGATTTGG
Organism: Lathyrus aphaca; assembly: GCA_963966055.1. Taxonomy (NCBI): domain Eukaryota; kingdom Viridiplantae; phylum Streptophyta; class Magnoliopsida; order Fabales; family Fabaceae; genus Lathyrus; species Lathyrus aphaca. The sequence continues at coordinate 349,086,991 of OZ014525.1, read as the reverse complement.
TTCGTCGGAGCATAAAAGCAGCCAATACACTTCTCAGGATTTGAAGTCGCTCCTTAACCTTTGGAGAATCATTAACTGTTCAGAACAAAGCTGCCACAATCAGAAAATGCTAAAAGCAAGTCAAAAATCTTGTTCTCCTTTTAATAAATTTACTTTTTTGCACAATCACAGGGCACTCAATTGGATGGATGACACACCTTCCATCACGTAGCTAGCCTCTTAAAATCCTTTAGACTAATTATACTAATACTAAATATACATTAAATGGATCAAGATCTACAATATAGCATTCAGATTCTGTAAATTTGTGGTAAACTTCTAGAGAGCCAAAACAAATTACAATCCAGTGATGCTAAGTTATAAAACAGAATGATAATCCTGACCTGAGGTAAGATCACTGATGTCCTTGAATGTAAAAAGGAACTGATTTAGTGACCCAAACACAGATGGCATGCAAAAAAACATCAATGCCCACAATTCAGAAAGGTTGTTCTGAATAGGTGTGCCAGTCATCAACAACCGTCTTGGCATGATATAGCAATCTTTGAGAACATTAAATAAAACCTGTAAAGGTTAAGAAGTTTAACTACCACAGTCCAAAAATCTCAGGCTGTATGACTAAATTGCCAGTTTGAACAATCAAGTATCAAACAGTCTGAAATTCATGGTTTGTACTTATTAGGTCTAGCTAGCTCATGACAAGAAATATATTCCAACGTAAATAGCCAAAGATTGTCAAATTACTGCTAATCAATAAAAATGAAAGTGGCATGACAAATTTAACATGCAGAAGCATACTCTTAATGTAGTAATATAGTATTATACATAGGCATTTAAGTTAGTTTTAGCGTACACTTGACGGGTTTTTTAGCCTTTGGGCTTCATCGATGATTGCATATTGCCATGGTATTTGAGAAAGAAAATCCTTATCCATCAATGCAATGTCATATGTTGTTAACAGCACATCAAAAGGCAAACTGGCCTGCACAAAAAATTTGATTGCAATAGTCATAAGTGAAAATTAATTAGGAAATCCAACCATTGCAAGAAAAGCCATCTAGATTCAATGAACCAATGAAAGTATAGCAAACTCACATCAAGTGTTGGTTTCCTTGTTACATGTTCATGTGTTTTCATTCGTAGACTGCGCCTACATTCTTTATCACCAACATATTTTAACACTTCTAGTTTAGGGGCATATTTGACTATCTCAGACACCCAACCATCTGCCACACTTAAAGGGCATAAAACCACTGTAAAAAGTAAAATGGGAGCAAGAAAAGGGATAAGTGTTCATCTCTAAAGAAATTTTGTGGGAAAAAAAAAATTATCCAAATGTAAGTTTTCTTTCACTTACAAAATGGCCCCTGCGACAACTGGTGCACTTTCAAATAGCTTAAAAATGAGATAGCTTGCAGTGTCTTTCCCAATCCCATCTGTCAACATTCATACGCGAAGACATTAAAATTAATATACATCAGGAATCATATTTTTCAATCCAAAGACAAGACTATTGATATGGATGCATTTGTGGGGAAACAGTATCAAAAGAGGAATGCCTCTAAATCTGCTGATTAGGATCAGTTTTGCAGTTCAGTATTTTTTAGGATTTTCTTCTATTATTTTATTTAATTATTTTTAATTAGTTTTGCAGTTCAGTATTTTTAGGAATAGATTTAGGGTTTAGAACAGAACCTTCCTATTAAATAGGATTATTATCATTTAATATTAAATGATAGTGATTCTAGGGGAAAGTAGTTACTGACCTAAATTAATTAGGGATTTTCTTCTATTGTAAACCTATTTAAAGACATTCAGCTTAGAAATAAAATCATCAATAATCATTATCAAAAATACTTGTGAATTTAAGAAGAGATTCTGTCAAGGACGAGTCCTTTTCTACCTTCACTATAGGTCGAAGCAAAGCTTCTACCGCGTCTAGGACTGTGTCAACACGATCCCAGACAAGGGACCATAACAATTTGGTATCTAGAGCCAACATGGGTGGCGCGGATTTAGCATCAGCTATGAAGGAATTCATCGCACAGATGACGACCAGGCAGACTGCTCTAGAAGAGAAGATGATGGCCAGGCAGATTGCTCTCGAAGAGCTAATTGCTAACCTCTCCATCGTAGTTCAAGGAGCGAATAATTGTGCAAGCAAAGACAACTCAGAAGATAATAGTCGCAACAATAACGATCAGAGACAAAAACAGCTCGCAAATGGGTGGCAGCATGATTCCGCGCTATTCCAATGGAATTTCCGACTTATGATGGGACAGGGGACCCATTAGGGTGGTTACGGCGCTGCGATAGGTTTTTTTTAAACCAAAGAATTGCTGAACGAGAGAAGGTGGGATTAGCAGCGTTTCACTTGCTAGGAGAAGCGCAACTATGGTTCGATCAAATGGAAGAAGAACCCGGAATGGTGTGGGAACGCTTCAAGGAATGTAGCCATATATTGTTCGGACCACCTATGAGCAATAATCCTTTGGGAGAACTCGCCAACCTCAAGCAAACTGGATCCGTGGATGATTATCAACGTCAATTCCAATCCTTGTTGGCTAGAACCCACGATCTTAAGCCTAAACAACAAGTAGACCTATTTAGTGCGGGGCTGATTGATGATTTACGGGTTGACGTTGAACTTCAACAACCAGAAAATCTAGGAGTTGCTATGAACGTGGCTCGAGCATTTGAACGTAAATTGAAGCGCTCACAAGGAATGCTTCCGTCACGGGATAATACGAGTAGCACCTTCAGCAATGGTTCTGCTATCTCAAACCATAAAGGCACAACGGCAAAAGGAGGACACACAACCAAGCTGGCAGGAAGTAATAATAAAATAGATTCTTCTGCACCCTTTATCAAAAGATTAACACGTGCTGAAATGGCGGAAAGGAGGGCAAAGGGGTTGTTACAACTGTGAGGAGTCGTTCACAACTGGACATAAATGTAAGAAGTTGTTTTTGATTGAAGGGGTTGAAGAAGAGGACAATGAGTCAGAGGACGAAGCCACTGCAAATCCTCAAATTTCTCTGCATGCCATTAATGGAAATCATGATTCTTGTACTATGAAGTTGCGTGCGACGGTGGCTGGCGTCACATTATCAGTTTTAGTGGATTCAGGGAGCACACATAATTTCATACGGGAAGACTTAATCCCATGTTTGGGGTTAAATATATTGAAAAAATAGGGGCTGCGAGTATATGTAGCAAATGGGGAGAAGGTAACTAGTATGGGAATTTGCAAGTCTGTACCATTTTTTGTGGCACAGGAAAGGTTTCAAGCTGACTTTTATACCATTCCACTTGCTGGATTTGATGTGATTTTAGGAGTCAAGTGGTTGTGCACATTGGGTCTGATTTTGTGGGATTTTAGTTCCTTAAAAATGGAGTTTACAGTGCATGGGAAAAAGACAGAATGGACGGGGAAACCGGTAGAAGCAGAACACAGACTGCACTTAATGCAGGGACATGATTCCCCAACAGTGATCTTAGAGAAATTATTGGCTGATTTTGCAGACTTGTTCACGGAACCCTCTTGCTTACCACCTAGTCGTAATTGCGATCACTGCATTCCGCTGAATCCGGGTACAGCACTAGTGGTTGTCAGGCATATAGATACCCACATTTTCAAAAAGATGAAATTGAGAGACAGTGCGCTCAGATGTTGCAACAAGGGATTATCCGACCTAGTAAGTCCCCATTCTCTTCACCTGTTCTCTTGGTCAAGAAGCATGATGGTTCATGGCGGTTTTGTGTGGATTATCGCGAACTCAATGCCCAAACAGTAAAGGATAAGTTTCCTATCCCAGTAGTGGATGAATTGTTGGATGAGCTTAATGGGGCACAACATTTCACAAAGCTAGATTTAAGATCCGGGTACCATCAAATACGAATGGCAACAATGGACATAGAGAAGACAGCCTTTAGAACTCACCATGGACACTTTGAATTTATGGTCATGCCATTCGGTCTCACCAACGCTCCTTCAACCTTTCAAAATCTGATGAATGAAATTTTCCAGCCTTACTTACGTAAGTTCATGCTAGTCTTCTTTGATGATATCTTAATTTATAGTAAAACTTGGGTGGAACATATACATCATGTGCGGCTAGTTTTTGAACTATTAAGGACCAACATGCTGTTTTTAAAGAAATCCAAATGCTCTTTTGGTGAGTCACAAGAGGCTTATTTGGGCCATATTATTCATGGTGCTGGAGTCAAAATGGATGTAGCAAAAATTGAAGCTATCACAGAGTGGCCTATTCCTCAATCGGTAAAGGCCCTCAGGGGTTTCCTTGGGTTAGCAGGGTATTATCGCAAATGTATCCAAGACTATGGGGAAATAGCAGCTCCGCTAACAAGTTTGTTAAAGAAAAAGGGCTTCCATTGGGATTCTGCCGCCGACATTGCCTTCAAAGCATTAAAACGATCCTTATCAACAGCCCCAGTACTTAAATTGCCAAACTTCAATGTAGAGTTTGTGGTTGAATGGTGACGCATCTGACAGTGGATTTGGAGATGTTCTACAACAACAGGGACACCCCATTGCTTATTTCAGTCGAAAAATAGCAGAACGACATTTAAAATTAGCCGCATACGAGCGTGAATTGATAGGGTTGGCCAAAGCTGTCGCACATTGGCGTCCCTACCTTTGGGGCAGGAATTTCCTTATACGCACAGATCACTTCAGCCTTAAATACTTGCTGGAACAACGTTTGACCACCTCCCCACAACAACATTGGACGAGTAAATTAATGGGATTTGATTTCAGAGTAGAGTACAAAGCAGGAAAATTAAACAGAAGTGCAGATGCCTCGTCCAGGCGAGAACAGGAGGACCTACATGTAATGGCAATATCATTTCCTCATGCTAGTATTTTGGAAGATATTCGCAAGGAAACAACATTGCCTGAATTATTAAAATTAAAGAGAACTGTTGAAATAAGCGATAATCAGAGACATTTAGATTAAACCATGTGTCTTGAAAAGCACTGCAGAGACATTATTATATATAGAGATTACAACTAATTACATGATATAGTCGATGTGGGACTATTCTATATATAAATATTCTTAACACTATATATATTTATAAATATCAACACTCCCCCTCAAGCTTGAACATATAAATCAAATGCACCAAGCTTGTTACATATATAATTAATTCTGGGACTTCGTAGGGATTTTGTAAACACGTCTGCCAATTGATCGTTAGAGTTGACAAAGCTTGTAACGATGTCACCTGACTCGATCTTCTCTCTGACAAAGTGACAATCAATCTCAATATGTTTTGTCCTCTCATGGAAGACTGGATTTGAAGCAATGTGCAATGCAGTTTGATTATCACAAATAAGTGTCATTGGTCTTGCTTCTTCAATTTGAAGTTCCTTGAGCAATTGTTTTAACCAAACAAGTTCACATGTTGCCATTGCCATGGCCCGATATTCTGCCTTGGCGCTTGATCTTGCAACAACGTTTTGTTTCTTACTTTTCTAGGATATAAGATTTCCTCCAACAAGTACACAATACCCAGAAGTGGATCGTCTATCAATGGGTGACCCTGCCCAATCAGCATCAGAGTATCCAACTATCTGAGTATGTCTTTTATCTTCATATACTAGACCTTTTCCTAGAGCACATTTGATGTATCTCAGAATCCGGATAACAACATCCATGTGTTCCTGACAAGGGGAATTTAAGAACTGACTTACCACACTGACTGCAAAAGAAATGTCTGGACGAGTGACTGTGAGATAATTCAACTTTCCAACCAATCTCCTATATCTTCCGGAGTCAGATAGAGGCTCCCCCTGATTGGGTAGTAATTTGACACTTGGATCCATATGAGTATCAGCTGGTTTAGCATTCAACAAACATGTTTCTTCCAAAATATCCATAGCATATTTCCGCTGAGAAATCACCAAACCATCTTTAGATTGGGCTACCTAAATACCCAAGAAATAACGGAGTTTACCAAGATCTTTTGTCTGAAATTGATTCGAGAGATGTTGTTTTAACTGGAGTATTCCCTGTTGATCACTATCAGTTATGACAATATCATCTACATACACAATAAGATAAATACACCCTTGGACTGAGTGACGATAAAAAACCGAATGGTCAGCTTCACTACGGACCATACAAAAACTGTTGGACTACAGCGCTGAATCTGCCGAACCAAGCTCTCGGAGATTGCTTAAGACCATAAAGAGACATGTGTAGCCTACACACCATATTCGATAACTCCCCCTGAGCAACAAACCCAGGTGGTTGCTCCATATATCCTTCCTCTTCAAGATCACCATGTAAAAAAGCATTTTTAATGTCAAGTTGATGAAGAGACCAATGTCGAATGGCTGCAATAGCTAGAAGAAGTCTAACAGATGCCATCTTGGCTCCAGGTGAGAAGGTATCACTATAATCCAACCCAAAAATCTGAGTGTATCCTTTGACTACCAAGCGGGTTTTAAATCGATCAATCTTACCATCTGGACCAACCTTCACTGTATAAAGCCAACGACAACCTACTAAAGATTTCCCAGGGGATAAAGGAACCAGTTCCCAGGTATCATTGCTTTCAAGAGCACACATTTCATCAATCATTGCTTGCCTCCATTCAGGATGAGATAATGCTTCACCTGGAGTATTAGGAATAGAAACAGAAGATAAAGAAGACAAACAAGTATACTGCAAAGGGGAAAGACGATGATAACATAAATCAATATAATGTGGAGAAGGATTTCGTGTTTGACGTATACCTTTTCGAAGGGCAATCGGAAGATCAGACTCAGGTTGCAGATCGGATCCGGTGATGGCGAGAGCGTCAGAGGAGAGTCTACAATGACCTCAGGGACAGGTGCAACCTCAGGAACAGGTTCCTCAGGAACAGATGCGACTTCAGGGACAGGTACGACAGACGTTGGTTGACGACGCTGATATGTTTGAAGTGGGCGAGAAGTATGGGGGTCAACTGTAGGGGTATTTAGTGGACCAGGTTCCCTAGAATGATCGGGGACAATGACATATGGGACTTCCGGAAGAGGTGTGGGAATACGTTCCTGAAGGGGTTCCGAAGTTGCTTGGCTGGACTCGAAATATGGAACAGACTCGAAAAAGGTAACATCGGCTGATATGAGATATCGTTGTAGAGTGTGTGAATAACAACGATAACCTTTTTGTGATCGATGATAACCAAGAAAGACACACTTTAGTGATCGAGCTGATAGTTTATCAAGACCAGGAGAGAGATTGTGTACAAAACATGTGGTCCCGAAGACTCGGGGAGGAATTGGGTGAAGTGGGGAATTGGGAAAAAGGATTGAATGAGGGATTTTATTGTTAAGGACAGATGAGGGCATGCGATTTATAAGGTAACATGCCGTTAGCACAGCATCCCCCCATAATCGAAATGGAACATTACCATGGAGAAGTATTGTCCGGGTGGTTTCTACGAGATGCCGATTTTTGCGTTCGGCTACCCCATTTTGTTGAGGTGTGTGAGGACAAGATGTTTGATGGAGAATACCATTGCGTGACATAAAATTTTGAAATTGTTGGGATAAATATTCACGGGCATTGTCACTTCTTAAGGTACGGATAGACACACCGAATTGAGTTCTTATTTCTCGATAAAATTGTTCAAAAATAGAAAATAATTCAGATCTATTCATTAAAAATAACCATGTGCAACGTGAGAAATCATCAATAAAGGTGACAAAATACCTAGACTCAAGAGTAGATACAGTACGCGAGGGACCCCAAACATCGGTATGAACTAAAGCGAAAGGGGATGAAGCTCGTTTATTGACTCGATTGGGAAATTGACTACGAGTGTGTTTCCCTAACTGACACGACTCACATTGTAAATTAGATACCTTCGATAAACTTGGCACCAACTTATGTAATTTTGAAAGACTGGGATGACCTAACTGGGCATGGATAGTGAGTGGAGAATCTTTGGCTGAGCATGTCTGAGATGACACTGAGAGGTAATAAAGGCCTTGAGACTCACATCCGACGCCAATCATTCGTCCCGAACTCCGATCCTGCAGGATAACATTATTGTTAGTGAAGGTGACACTACAATCAAGAGAACGAGTTAAACGACTGACTGAAAGTAAATTAAATGGACAATTCGGAACATAGAGAACAGAAGTAACAGAGAGAGAAGGTAGAATTTGAACAGTACCAATCCCTTCGGATTGGGTTTGAGAACCATTGGCAGAAGTTATAGTAGGTAAGAAACCAGAGGTAGAGAGGGAAGAAAAAAGATTTTTATTACCGGTAACATGATCAGACGCACCAGAATCAAGGACTCATGGTCTAAGAAGATGAGAGGCAAACAGATGAATTACCAGTGTGTGCTACCGTAGCAGTAGAATAATCTGAGTTTTGATAATCCTGATACCACCTGAGAAAATCATCGTAGTTTGGCATAAATTTCTGAGGAGTAGCCATGAGTATCGGCGGAAAAAAAAACTGTCGGAATCAGCCGTCGGACGCGCTGGCATGGGCGGGGCAGCGGAGGCGCGGGTGGACGTGTGCGTGAGTTTCTGATGGCGGGAAAAAGTGCGACGGCTGGATCGGAGGGCAGCGAGTCGGATGGTGAGGTCAATTTTCCGGAACGTCGCCGGAAGTTTGTCGGAACAGTAACGGCGACAGTGGCGGCAGGGAGGTTACCGAAGAATTTTGAAAAGTGAGGCAAACCGGAGTGATAACACGGTTTGCAAAAAAAAATTCTCACCGGAAGACAGTGGGTCAACTGGGTAAAACACGGCGAAGAAAGAATTGTCTCTTAACAGGCTCTAGATACCATGTTGAAATAAGCGATAATAAGAGACATTTAGATTAAACCGTGTGTCTTGAAAAGCACTACGGAGACATTATTATATATAGAGAGATTACAACTACTTACATGATATAGTCGATGTGGGACTATTCTATATATAAATATTCTTAACACTATATATATTTACAAATATCAACAAGAACCATTGAACAAGGAGAATTGGGGTCAGAGTGGTCAATTCATGATGGCATAATTTTCTTCAAGGAAAGGATACATTTGCTGCCCACCTCCTCTCTTATACCCACTATCCTCTCCGCCATTCATGACATGACACATGAAGGCAGCCTAAAAACTCTTCACAAGATTCGACGAGATTTTCATTGGAAGGGCATGAAGCTTACCATTATGGAGTTTGTACAGAATTGTTTAGTTTGTCAACACCATAAATGGCAGAACCTTCAACCTGCGGGACTGTTGCAACCTCTTCAATTCCGCAACAGATTTGGACGGATATTTCCATGGATTTTGTGGAAGGATTGCCTAAAGCCCGGGGTAAATCAGTTCTACTTGTGGTGGTGGATAGACTTTCCAAATATGCGCATTTTTTACCCATATCTCACCCATTTACAGCAAGGTCTGTTGCCACTGTTTTCTTTGCAGAAATATTAAAGCTTCATGGACTGCCGGAGTCCATAGTATCGGACCGTGACAAAGTCTTCCAAAGCCTATTTTGGAAGGAATTATTTCGCCTCGGTGGGACTAAATTGGCTTTCTCGTCTGCTTACCATCCGCAATCTGATGGACAAACAGAAGTGGTTAACTGCACTATCGAAATGTACCTCCACTGCCTCACTAGTGATTACCCACACAAATGGGTTGATTAGGTTCCTTGGGCAGAATTCTGTTACAATACCTCTTACCATACTTCTCTCAGAACCACACCCTTTAAGTTGGTATACGGAAGGGAACCACCCCGCATTCTCCAATATATGGTAGGGTCCACCCGCATTGAAGCAGTTGATATGGCTATTCAAGAACGAGATGTAGTCCTCCAAGATGCCCGAGCAAAACTCATGCAAGCTCAACAACGCATGAAAAATGCATATGATTCTTCACATAGAGAATTGAACTTTGAGGTTGGTGCTTGGGTTTGGCTAAAACTCCACCCATATCGACAATTATCTGTGTCCAAACAGAAGCATCACAAACTCCTACCAAAGTTTTTTGGTCCTTTTCAAGTAGTGGCCAAGATAGGCTCGGTGGCTTACAAACTTCAGCTTCCTATGGACAGTAGAATACATGATGTATTCCATGTTTCCCTCCTCAAGGAATTTAAGGGGGCTCCACCAACTTCAGCAGGCATCTTATCTCCAGTGTTCGATGGCAAGGCATTACCTACTCCCAAAACAGCCATTCGCACTCGAATAAATAGAGGAACTAGGGAATTGTTAATCCAGTGGGGAAGGATATAGTCCAGAAGATGCAACATGGGAACCGTTTAATCAGTTTTGCGAGGCGTATCCAGAATTTGAGCTTGAGGACACGCTCAATGTCGAGAAGGGAAGTGATGATATGGATGCATTTGTGGGGAAACAGTGTCAAAAGAGGAATGCCTCTAAGTCTGCTGATTAGGATCAGTTTTGCAGTTCAGTATTTTTAGGATTTTCTTCTATTATTTTATTTAATTATTTTTAATTAGTTTTGCAATTCAGTATTTTTAGGAATAGATTTAGGGTTCAGAACAGAACCTTCCTATTAAATAGGATTATTATCATTTAATATTAAATGATAGTGATTCTAAGGGGAAAGTAGTTACTGACCTAAATTAATTAGGGATTTTCTTCTATTGTAAACCTATTTAAAGACATTCAGCTTAGAAATAAAATCATCAATAATCATTATCAAAAATACTTGTGAATTTAAGAAGAGACTCTTTCAAGGACGAGTCCACTTCTACCTTCATTATAGGTTGAAGCAAAGCTTCTACCACGTCTAGGACTGTGTCAACACAATCCAGACAAGGGACCATAACAACTACAAACCTAGTTTTCAGTTCTGTCTGCAGAATTTAAAAAAGGTCAACACTCAGAATTTTCAAAAGCACATGCATTGCTTATCATCAGTTAACAATTTTAAGATAATGCAGCTTGTTACACATGGACAAATGAGACATATGACAATGACAATGACTGTGACTAACTATTAACTATGCAGCTCAAATGCAATGTAATTTAACAGAATATTGTACACACCTAAAATGACTTGCCCTCAATTCATAAGAAAACATCATATTGAAGATAATAGGTAAAATGTTGTCATGTTTATTCCTCAGCCCAAGATTGGTTTATAAAGAGGGAATATAATAAATTACAATCAATTTCTCCTTAATGGAAAATAAACGGACATAATGGGAAACAATAAAAAAATAAAATAAAATATTGATGCATTTTCCAACACTTAATGACACAGAAATATTACATGCCAGTAAATAGCAATTTCCTGGAAACATGTGATATTTAAGAAGCATGAAACCACCCCTCTAAAGGGTACATGCATGTTGATTTTGTACATAATAATGATAATAACAGAAAATGTGTCGGATAACAAATTAAGAAGGTAAACTTTATACGACTGCAATACCAATAAGATGAAGAAAAAAAATCATCCCTTTCACATTATATAGAGGCTCTGATACAGAATTGAATGAAGAGTATATACCTCATCCCCTGCAAATAATGGAAACATTATGATCACTAACATAATTAAAATTTGTTTCTTCAGAGTAATATCAAAATCACCCAGTCTAAATCTTCAAAACAGAACAGCAAAGTGAAAAATCACAGCATTTGTCAACTCCCAATTTCTGTCTTCCTTTGTTACAAAAAAAGTCCCACCTTAGATGTTTTGGTATATGTTTGGATGAACATTTGAAATGAGAAATGAGAAACTGCCAAAATGTGGGGGTTTACCGGAAGCATGCGGGATTGAAATGATAAACTACCTTGTGAAACTGAATTGAGAAAGTTTACTTTCAGAGCAAGTTTAATGTTAAATGGCCTTGGATGAAATAAAGCATGAACATGTGTTTATAAAAGTATTGCATTCGATAAAATAAGATCTAAAAATGTGTTTATAAGTCGGTTTTGTAGAGTTCAGCTAGGTCTAACCCAAATTCTAAGAAAACTAAAACTAAGTGTGAAATTTCCAATTCAACAAAAGGTCACTTTTTATTGCTTGTAGTCAAACAAGATTTTAAGACAAAATCAATTCTGATACAGAGTAGCCAAAAATACTCAAATCACATTTGTCCAAAGGAATATCATGCTCCGTCATGCGTCCAAATAGGCATTTAGTCCTCCAAAGACATGCCACAACACACATTATCTCCATTCCAGCATTTATAACAAATATCAAATTGGTTCTTCGTAGATGCTAGAATTTCTGCCTTCATTGCAGTATGCTCCTAGTCATCTAAATTGCGGCAATTGACTTGTCTTCATTGCAGCTCCAACACCTTCATTGTGTTGGGTTTGAAGGTGTAGATTTAACCTCACATTGTTTAGAGATATGACAATGTAGTCAAGGTCGAGAGTTGGGTCGTAAGATCCTAAGATCTTCCGATCTGAAATTGCCTTTTAGTATCTTACAAAAACTTTTTCGTGTGCTTTTGTAGTCAAGATCGAGATCTTTAAGGTAAGATCGTAAAAACCATAGTGTTGGGCCTGTTTTGTTGGGCTTTCTAACCAGGTCGGATTTTTTTAAGTGAACCCAATTTTTTTTGTTTTACTTAAGTTCTCTCTTTCCTAACCCTAAAACACAACGCAAAACGGCTGCAACATCCATTCCTCATACGACACTCTCTTCCTTTAACGAAAATCTGAAAATTTCCACCATCATCTTCGCTATTCTTCTCCCTCTGCTATCATCTCAGTTCTTCTCCCTCTGTTATCATCCCCATTTCGTGTTCATCTTTTTCCTACCATTGTTCTGCCCTCTGTAATGACTTCAAATAAAGGATGAGGAGGAAGATTTATATGACTATCATGATATAGGAATGCATAATATCTTAGATGATTAGACTTATTTGTTATATTTATGAATTTTGAGCTACTTATTTTGAACTTGATCTTTTGAGCTTATTAAATTAGGGAATGATGGTTATGAAATATTAATTAAATTAGTTGAATGTTGTGCTATGATCCTAGTTTTAAGATTTTTTACAAGCCGTCTGATCCTACTTAAGATCCCGTGTTTGACTACCTTGGATATGACATGTGTTGTGTTTATAAGTGGGGGCAATCTTCACCTTACAAACCGGTTTCGTAAGGATGAGTTCCCAACTCACATTCTAAGATGGTATAGTTTATCTTAGATCAATTGTTTGGCTTCCCGCATTGTCCACGTTTCACTGTGCGTGAGAGGGTGTTGGAATTTCCGCCTTCATTGTGGTCTTCTCCTAGTCGCCTAAATTGCGGCATTTTGCTTATTTTCATTGCAGCCTCCAACACCTTTGTTGTTTTGTTGGGTTTGAAGGGGTGAATTTAGTCTCACATTGTTTTGAAATATGATATAACATGTGTTTATAAGTGGGGGAAATATTCACCTTACAAGTCGGTTTTGTAGCGATGAGTTAGGTCCTAACGTTCTAAAAAAAATAATGCAATAAGCTTCAATTTAAGGGATTAAATTGGTATCGAATAACCAATTTGATACATTTACAAAAGGAGAACCAAGAAGATTACACATGTGTGAGTGTGAGCATACTTAGGATGGCTAAAATGGACATTTACTCTAAAATTTCACTTCATGATTTACTTTTATCTTATATAAATTTCATACATATCCTTTTAGGGTTTATTTTTGCTTTGGCAAGACCAAAATAATCACCATTGTTCTTTCAAACTACTCTAACATTCGTTAAAGAAGATTGAAAATGAAAGCGAATTATCTCACCAAGGACAACGTTGACGCCGAGTTTATACCTCCGTATGAGCCACGAAACCCCTTCTACTTGATGTGGTTTGAGAATTGCTTTAATCCCAAGTTCTTCTTCACTGGGCGGCGCGTCACCGGGACGTGCATCGTCGTTGAGTATTATGCTGGCAGCGACCTGGAGCCTCTGTTTGTATCTAAGGTTCATGGCGTCGGCACTGAGTCGAAAACTGTAAACTCGGAGCAGATATAGAGAACGAGTAAGTTAGCGGCAACGAGTTGGTAATGAATGAATTTTGAACTGACAAAGTTGCGAGGGAATGAATGAACGCGTGTATTTTTTTAACCTCGCCAAAGCGATAAGGAAACAGATGTTTTGACTAGGGGTGTTAAAAATAAGTAATCATATTTCAACATCAAAAAAAAAAAGATGATACACCTTTGCACTATCAATCAATTGAAATTAAATTATCAATGTATATGTCCGTTAAATTCTAATTTAGTATCAAATTTTAATAAAATACCAACATATCTATACTAATTACTTATTAATCATTTTTATTATTTTTTATTTAACTAGTAGGATATCCGTATCATCTCATGAATCTTGTAAGTGTTAATATATTACGTTGCAAAACATCATTTGTCAATCCTATTATCTTTTTTAGACTCTATAATTTTAACAGTGTATCTAATATAATAGATTTATAAATCCAACAAAAATAATATATATATATATATATATATATATATATATATATATATATATATATATATATATATATATATATAATACAAAATAGTAGAACTTAAAAAATTCAAAATTATTGGAACAATTATTTTTATAACTAAAGTTTAGAATTTAATAAATTATAATATATTGTAATTATATAAATGCTAACTAAATGAAAACATGAAATCAAATATTAAAAACGAGGATAAATAATTGATTAAATATATTATAATAATTTTAAAAAAATATCATTTAAATTATTAGAGAGAAATTGTGCTTTTCAATTTCAGTCCAACTTTCAAAAGTAAACCATTGTGAGAAAGAAAAATCTATAAACCACTTAACCCATAATAGTGTGGGCCCAAAAGTAAATCATACGTTTTACCACTTCTTTTTTCATCGTTAAATTCAAGATTTACACTTTTTGGACGTTGCATGTATCTTCAAGAACTTGTGAAAAACAATGGAGGCTACAAAGCAGTTGATTTCGGGAAGCAATTATGATAACGGGACAGCAACGATCAGGTAAATGTATGTTCTCTTTTTTCGTTCACAAATCAAATAAAATATCAATTAATATTATTCAGAGCATTAAATAAAATACGGGGTATTACATTGTTAGGTCTTTTTCTCTATTATTAGAGTTATATATGTACTCATTGGGAGATTAAGATAATTATGAAATGAATGAAAGTTTTCTCTATTTTTCTTAGTTAGCTTTATTGTTTCTCTTAGCTTTGTTCAATCTTGTTAGGTTTAGCTTTTTGCTTCCTAACATTTGGTGCTCTCATCCATGTACTCAAACCCTTAATGGATTATCCTTATCACACACTTTCATATCATTCATGGAGCATTCCTCCTACATATCCCACAAATCATTTTTTTACATCTCCTACCACACCTTCATTTCCATCTTTTCCATGGGATCTTTTTACACCTTATTACACTCATGATGGTTCATCATCACCAAATTTGTATCCAAATCATGGATATTCACCACGTATACCTAACCCATATTCTACCTATTATTCATCCTATCAATTTCAAAATAATTCCTCCACATTTAGTCATAAATATCAAAACTATTCTCATATTAAAAGAAACTTTGAGAAGCACTTGCAAGTACCTTATCTCTCTTTTAAGAAAATATCTAAACAAAACCCTAAAAAACAACCTCAACAAAAATCAATTTTCCATGTCACGCGTGATCTCTTCTACACTGATGAAATATTGTAGTTCACAGATTTCCTTGATGATAAGGTTAACAATATCCCTAAGATTGTTCAGGAAAACCCAGAAGCACCATCAGATCTGTCTAGATCACAATCGGAGCCTTTAATCTCAACAAATTCCAACGCAATTTGTTCCTTATCTTGTGTAAATTCCTTTGTTGAATCCTTTCAAGATGATTTGTTTGGTGAAATCGACAAAGTTATCGCTCCCAAACGCAAAAAGTTCATTCAACACGATCTTCTCACGCCTAATCCTGACAACAAGGATATTGAAAATGTTGTTCACAAAGAGCTCCTAGGTCACTGCCTCTCTGAGAGAAAAGGGCAAAAGCGAAAGCTAGACGAAGAATCACAGGAAGAACCACATATCTCGGTAGCGCCGCCTACCTCTGAAGAGAGTGCGACACTTCTAATTGAAGTGGAAAATCAAGTCAACATCCTCGAGTCGACTTTCCCGCGGAATGAATCCGACAGAGCAAGGGCAAAGCGAGCCATTCATGCGCTCGCTGATCTCGCGAAGAATGAGGAAGTAGTGAACGTCATTGTGGAAGGAGGTGTTCTTCTGACTTTGGTTAAGCATTTTTCGGCGCCACCTGTAGAGGATTGCGATCAGAAGTCGTTTCCATTTTGTCGCTCCCCGGATTTCCATCCTGGTACAAACGCGAAAGTGGCGCGGAAAGAGGTAGAGTCGCCAGCCAGACATTTTTATCCCGAAGGAACGGGAATGGTAATGCTATACAAACCAGAAGAAAAGAAAGGAAGGAAAAAGGTCGTGCGAACCAAAGAGATTGGGTTCGGGATTCGGTTACGACCTGGGAAGGTATTAGCACCCCAAATCGTCCGCCGTACCCGACGGGATCCACGTTTGCAAAGGAATTGTTTCAAAGGGTGAAGAAATGAAAGCTACTGCAAAGAAAAGGAACTGAACTGGATAAGAAAAGAAATGAGGGAAATGTAGGGAAAATAAAAGAGTGTGATCGAACGGGCCCTACCCCGCTGCCTACGTACCTCATCTGGACATGAGGATCAGAGACGTCGTAGTTCCCCTAACTAGGGGTGGAAAGATTGATTGTGAATTAAGGCTTGAACTGCCTATGTCAATGCTCAGGTGTTGCAGGCTCGGACGACGAGTGCGTAACCGTCTTGCAAAATGACAAGTAGGAGCAAGTTCGCGTACAAAGCGAAGGAGATGAGAAAAGAATTCCCGAAGGAAAGACGCTTATTGTTTGTTTGTGTTTATTAGAAGTCTTTTATTGGTGTGGCACAAGAGAATGAACTCAAGCTCTTTTCCATGGAATGTACTTGTTACTACATTCCAAGATGGAATAATAGAACAAGCACATCAAGCAAGGAGAACTTATCCAAGACTTGTTTCCAAGGGCAAGGGCCTAAATTCATTGACTTGTTGAATTTATTAGGTGTTTTAGTGATTAAAATGAAGAAATATTTTGTAGGGTTTTTCTTGATGAAGATGACCTCATGATCTGACTTATGCATCATGCTAGACAAATGCACTATTCCAAGATGGAATGAATACATATGCCCCATGGAATAAGGCTATTACAGAAGAAGTCACTTCTTTCTTTATTAATGTTTTTTAGGTTTTGTTTTGAGATGAGAAGAGAAAGAACCAAAGGAGCAAAAGGCAAAAATCTAATGGGGAAAGACTAAGCCTGATATTAACATGCAAAAGTGGTCATGAGGTTAGTGAGATTTCAACTATCCTAAGAGAAAAGAAGAACCAAAGAGGAGCAAAAGAGAGGAAAAGAAAGCTAGCAAGCCACTTACTCATCTAAAGGAGATAAGTTGCTCCTAAAAGGGGAAGAGAAGAGTTGCATCACATGATGGCATAAGGCACATCAAACCACAAAGAGAAAGCAACTTAAAAAGGAAAGATGAAGAGTTGAAATGTGGATGAACATCCACACTTCTCTTACCATAAGCCCCTGCAAGTGTTAGTAAAAATCCAGCACATGTTCATCAATATAATCATGGAGTTAGCATGTTCAAAGTTCAAATCAAACAAAGATCAAACAACATGCTAAGCTTTGCAAATTCATGACTTACGCGTCGAGAACATGGAAGCATACATCAACCAGCAAGCAAATCACCCTAAACTAGCATATTCAATGATTATACAATGATCCATGGCAATTAAAACATGTAAGGGGATCAAACAAGCTCAAAACAGCTCTAAAATGGCATTCTGCTTCAGTGTTAACCGGTTAACGCACCTGCAACAAATTACACAGAAAAAGGATGCGCTAACCGGTTAACCAAAGCGTTAATCGGTTAACACTGTGAAAACAACAACAATTCCTGCAGAAAATCAGCTCAAAACCAGCTTATCCAAATAATCATACACCAGACCAGCAATCAATTATGGATGAAATAAATGGATCAATTCACATTAATTAATATCATTAAGCTCATGAGCATTAGCACACGGATCCGGTTACAAATCAACCAATCAATTCAAGCAACACAAGCAAATACACAAGCACATGGTGGATCTAAAACACAAGCATGCAAATAAGCTAAAAACAGAGCTAGATATGAATTTAACCAAACTACAAAGCTGAGGTATGCTTTGGTAATTTTTGTTTGAGCCGAAAATGAGAGATCTCGCGGAAAACTTTGAAGATGAGGTTCTAAGCTTCATACTCCATGCAAAATAAATGCAAGCAAAGGGTCTTGATGCAGAATTTTGGATCCAAAAACACTCCTAATTCCCAAACCAGATCTGAATCACCGATTAAACCAGCAAAATGATGCAAAGGAGCTATGGATGGAGGTCTAGTTCCAAGATCTACACACCTTAAGGCAAGGTTATATGATCTTCAAAGAGGAACTCTTGGTGAATTTGGAAAATGTGGGAGAGAAAATGAGAGAATAGTGAGAGAGATGAGTGAAAATTCAGAATGAGAAGTGAAAAAATGAGAGAGCTCCCTCTTGGTTTGGAGGGAAATGGATGAAATATGGTTTAGGTTTGGGGCCCAAAATTTAGGCTTGGGATCCAAAAAATATGGTTTGGGAAAGTGATTAGGATTTAGCAATGGAATTAGGCTTGGATTAATGATCTAGATCCTTCTCCACAATTCAAATGAATAAAAAAATCAGAAAAATGGAAATTTGAAGCCAAAGCACATGCTGAATTTGCTGTTGGAATTCGAAATTCGCAGCCGTTAAACGGTTAACCAAAGCGTTAACCAGTTATCGCCAGTGAATTTTGAATTCTCCCTCCTTTTGGTGGGAAACCTCAAGAATAACCCGGTGCCAACCGTTTTGACCTGATTTTGATCCTCAATCCCTTTTAGGGCTTTGATCATGAAATCAACTTGTAGCATGCCTTGTGAGCTTTGAATTTCCCTGATGATTTATCATATGCCTTATGTTGGAACATGCAAGTGTTATGTGTAACATCCCGATTTTAGTAATTATTTATTTATTATATTAATTGATTAATTGTGTGATTTTTTGCCTAATCAATTTAATTGATTTATTGAAATTATTTAATTTAATTGAATTATTTGAATTAATTGATTTAATTGGATTATTAGATATAATTGAATTATTTGATTTATTTGAAATAATTGAATTAATTATATCAATTGATTTATTTGGTTTATTTGAAATAATTTAATTATTTGATTTAATTGAATTATTTAATTTATTTTATTTGTTGGAATAAAATAGATATTTAGTAAGATTAAAATAATTGGGTCTAGATTAGGAGTGTGAATAGAAATGTGAGAGTGGGTCAATGAGCCTAATAAAAAAAAATTGTGAGATTGATAAAAGAAGATAATGAGATAGAATAGGGTTAGAAGTTGGAAGAGGGAAAAAGAGGCTAGAAGAGGGGAAGAGGAGAAAATCAAGTTCAAGAGTTCTAGAAATCCAAGAAAATCAAGGTAAGGGTGGGTATTTGTATGATTATTGAGTTATATAATAGTGTGCAAATGGTTAGGAATATGTTTAAAATTGAACCCCTAAAAATTTATATGTTTTCATAAATGTTAGATGTTGATGATAATCCTTGAAATATGGTGATTTGATTGTATTTGTAGTTGGGATTTTGAATACTATAGAGACCAATTAGAATAATAAAAGTGATATTTATTCCGTAGCCCATGAAATGAAGCAATCCCCTTTGGTTCATACACTTAGCACACAACTTTCCAGAATAATTGCCAGGTGATGGATTGATTATATATTGATAACCGTTAGATCCTCTATTTTATATTAGGAAAAGTGATACCTGGGTATTAATGACATTCAAATGGTTATATGGTAGTAACAATCATTTCAATCGGTTAATCCTTGTAAATATTGATGGTGCTATCATTAAATGTGGTGTAGAGTAGTTAATAGGAAGAAAAATTAATAAAATTTTCTTATGACTTGCAGAACCACTTTATGAGAAGTGATAGAATCCTGTTGCTTGGTTTAAAACAAAAGCATGAGAAACCTTATATGAATTGATAAGTAGCATGTAGTATTGATGAACACAGTAGCTGTTTGTAGCCTATGGCACTTGAATTATTAGAGTTTTCTAGTTTAGAAAGTAAATATACTATCTCTTTTATTTAAGCAAAGATAATGCTACTACTAGTTAATGTGCAGGGCATATATTATATGTTCCTCATTTATTACCATGTTGTAGTAACATTAAAAATATTACCAAGCTATAGTAAGAATGGAAAAGTGGTAGTGAATTTCTAGCTAAATGAAATAGAAATACCAGTAGCCATGGGGTACCACCACTTACACTAATTAAAATAAAAATGTGACATTCATCATCATGAAAAGAAAAGGGATTCTACCATGTAATTATATATAGACATACTAGTATGAGGAAAGTGAAAATTACAGTTTGAAGTCCTTTTCATTTCTTTATCTTGTAACGATTTCTAACTATATATATATATATATATATATATATATATATATATATATATATATATATTTTAATACTAATAATAATAAATTTAATAATAATTTAATATTATTAGTATAATGTTTTTAGGAGTTTCGAATTAGATATAAACATTCGGATTAATTGTTCTAAATCAATCGGTATTGTGTGTTTTGTGATTTGAGATTAAATCGTGTTGATAATTGTGTATTACTTATTAAATGTGTTGGTATTGTTTGAAGTAAGAATACATTGATTTGAATGTGTGGTTGTGTGTGTAATTGCGTGATAATTCGAAGGTGATGAATTATTGATATGCATGATTATTAAGATTAGAGAATGATCTTAATTGCATGTGGTTGTTGTAATTGCACATACATCATTTGTGTCAAGAGGCAATGTTTGCTAGTTCCGTGGGAGCTAGTGACTTGTCCCAAACCTAGAGGACGGGTTTGAAAGCTTAGAGGACGGACTTTTGATGTGTTATCGGTCTAGAGGACGGACCTGGTTTAAATGTAAAAACTGAAAAATGATAACAAGAGATTGGTACCACATGCATGAGTTGTATTTGAGTCATGCATTGAGTCTCATTGTGTGTATGGTTACAATGTGAGATTATATGTGTTATGTGAATTGTTGAATTGGTGAATTATGGGTTTGTGAGTATGTACTTGTTAATAGTATGACTACTTGAGTGATATTATGTTGATGAAACTTTTGAAGTGTGAGAATAATTGTGATTATGCTTGTACACCTTAAATTATATATTATCTTATGATTTCAATAATTATGTGAATTCTCACCCTTCTGTTGGAATGATGTTTTATACGACATCGCTCAGGTACTGAAGATTAGAGTTGCTTCTAGCAAGAGAGTAGCTGATGGAGTAACCTATTTTAGTTTCATATTTATTTTGGGTCGAGTCGTGCTCTGATCATGTAACACTGGGAATGTTTGATTCATGTCTTAAGAGATACAATTGTATACTCTATCTATTTTGTTAATTGAATTTGAATTTTATGGTGAAGTGGCTTTTATGCCCAAGTTGATTTAATGAATGAAGTTTATTTGAGACTTGAATGTCATGAGATTCTTAATGAAAGTGATTCGCTACTACAAGCTAATGTGAAAGTATATGAAAGCATGAATTTATTTCAAGTGTTATTGAGCATGACAGGTGTATGTGTGATGTTTTGAATTATGTGTGACATCCTTGTTCGATATGCATGATAATCACTCTGATTATTTATATATTTTCGCGGGGTTTAGAAGGGTGTTACATTAGTGGTATCAGAGCAAGGTCGGTCAGTTGACCAAGTTGTCTGTGTGTTTATTTTGTGTTGCACTGTCAGTGTTGTTATTCTAATGAGGATTTTATTGTTGGAATCAAGAACAATGGTTGCAGGTAGGAATGATAGAGCACTTGCTGAAGCTTTGACATTGTTGGCTTGAGCGATTGGGCAGATTCCTCAAGTCAATGTGAATGCTGTGAACAACACTGATGATGAGTTTCTTGCTTTGGGAAAGTTTCAGAGGAACAACCCACCAAAGTTCATAGGAAGGCATGAACCCGACAAAGCACAAGAATGGTTGGATGCAATTGAAAAGATATTTCGAGTTATGAGTTGTTCAGATGCGCAAAAGGTGCAGTTTGGCACCCACATGCTTGAGAAGGAAGCTGAGCACTGGTGGGGTAACACTCGTCGAAGATTTGAAGAAGAAGAAGTTGAGATTACTTGGGCTGTTTTTAGAGAGGCATTTCTGTAGAATTACTTTCCGGAAGATGTACGTGGAAAGAAGGAAATTGAGTTTCTTGAATTGAAGCAAGGTAATTTAATTGTGGCTGAGTATGCAACAAGATTTGAAGAGTTGATTCAGTTTTGTCCTCACTACAACACTACTAATGTTGAGAGATCTAAATGTCTTAAGTATGTGAATGGTTTGAGACCTGAAATCAAGCAAGCCATTGGTTATCAAGAGATTAGGCGATATTCTGATTTGGTGAACAAGAGTAGGATCTATGATGAAGATAGTAGGGTTCGATCAACTCACTACAAAAGTATGGGTGATAAGAAAGGAAAAGGCCAATTCAGAGGGAAACCGTATGTGACATCTGGTGACAAAGGGAAGCAGAAAGCTAGTTATGGAAATAAGTCGAGTGGGGGAGGAGTTTTCACTCCAGTGAGGTGTTATCAATGTGGTGTTGAAGGACATCGTGCTCCTGAGTGCACAAGTATTGAGAAGAAATGTTTCAAGTGTGGCAAGCCTGGCCACAAGGCTTTAGAGTGCAGGAGTGGTGCGAGTGTGACTTGCTACAATTGTGGTGAGCAAGGGCACATTAGTTCCAAGTGTGACAAACCAAAGAAGGCTCAAACGAAAGGGAAAGTGTTTGCTCTATCTGGATTTGAGACGACTAGTGAAGATCGATTGATCAGAGGTACGTGCTTCATTAATGGTATACCTTTGATAGCTATAATTGATACTGGAGCTACACATTCTTTTATTTCTTTGGATTGTGTTAAAAGATTGAATCTTGAGTTGTCTGTTATGGGTGGTAGTATGGTTATTGATACTCCTGCTATGGGTTCGGTAACTACCCCATATGTGTGTTTGAATTGTCCGTTGAGTATTTTTAGTAAAGACTTTGGCATTGATTTAGTGTGTCTTAAGTTAGATCAACTTGATGTTATTCTTGGCATGAATTGGTTGGAGTTCAACCATGTCTATATTAATTGTTTTGATAAGTCAGTTGTTTTTCTTAAACCTGAGGACGAAGGAGACTTATTTATGTCTGCCAAGCAAGTGAATGAGTTAGTGCAAGATGGTGCCGAGATGTTTATGTTGCTGGCAACTTTGAGTATTGAGGAAAGTGGAGCAGTTGGTGCTTTGCCAATTGTTTGTGATTTTCCAGAAGTTTTTCCTGATGAGATAAGTGATTTACCGCCGGAACGCGAGGTGGAGTTTTCGATCGACTTAGTTCCTGGAACTAGTCCGGTATCAATGGCTCCATATAGTATGTCTGCATCGGAGTTGAAAGAGTTGAAGAGTCAACTTGAAGATCTACTTGAGAAGAGGTTTATTCGTCCGAGTGTGTCACCGTGGGGTGCACCTGTTTTGCTAGTTAAGAAGAAAGAAGGTACTATGAGGCTTTGTATGGATTACCGGCAATTGAACAAGATGACTATCAAGAATAAGTATCCACTTCCGAGGATTGATGATTTGATGGATCAATTAGTTGGTGCAAGTGTGTTTAGTAAGATAGATTTGAGATCTGGGTATCATCAGATTTGTGTGAAAGCTGAAGATATTCAGAAAACTGCTTTTCGGACGAGGTATGGTCATTAGAGTATTCTGTGATGCCATTTGGTGTAACAAATGCACCAGGTGTATTTATGGAGTACATGAATAGGATTTTTCATCCGTATTTGGACAAGTTTGTGGTTGTATTCATTGATGATATTTTGATTTATTCCAAGAGTGAAGAGGATCATGTTGAACATCTAAAGATTGTGTTATCTGTGTTGAAAGAGAAACAATTATATGCTAAACTTTCTAAGTGCGAGTTTTGGTTGAAGAAAGTGAGTTTTCTCGGTCATGTGATTTCAAGTAAAGGAATTACAGTTGATCCGTCGAAGGTTGAAGCTGTATTGCAATGGGAAGCCCCAAAATCAGTTTTGGAGATTCAAAGTTTTCTTGGTTTGGCAGGTTATTATCGGAAATTTATTGAAGGATTTTCTAAGTTGTCTTTGCCATTGACGCAGTTGACTAGAAAGGGTCAAGCTTTTGTTTGGGATACAAAGTGTGAAGAAAGTTTCCAAGAGCTTAAAAGAAGATTGACGACATTCCTGTTTTGATTTTGCCGAATCCGGCAAAACCGTTTGTTGTGTATTGTGATGCTTCATTAATGGGTTTGGGAGGTGTATTGATGCAAAATCAACAAGTTGTAGCTTATGCTTCAAGGCAACTTAAAGTGCATGAGAGAAATTATCCGACGCATGACTTAGAATTAGTCGCTGTTGTGTTTGTGTTGAAGCTTTGGAGGCACTACTTATTTGGATCGAGATTTGAAGTCTTTAGTGATCATAAGAGTTTGAAGTATCTCTTTGATCAGAAGGAATTGAATGCGAGGCAAAGAAGATGGTTGGAACTTTTGAAGGATTACGATTTTGGTTTGAATTACCATCCGGGTAAGGCAAACGTGGTAGCTGATGCATTAAGTCGTAAATCCTTGCGTATGTCGATGATGATGGTTAGAGAGTTGGAAATGATTGAACAATTTCGAGACATGAGTTTTGTTTGTGAAGAGACTTCTTATGGATTTAGGCTTGGTATGTTGAAGCTTACAAGCGGTATTCTTGACGAGATTCGAGAAGGTCAGAAATATGATTTAGGTTTGGTAGATCGATTAACTTTGATCAATCAAGGTCGAGCAGGTGATTTCCGGATTGATGAGAATGGTATCATGAAGTGTCGTGATCGAGTTTGTGTTCCGGATATTGCAGAATTGAAGAAGAGTATTCTTGAAGAGGGTCATCATAGTGGGTTGAGTATTCATCCGGG
Source organism: Lathyrus aphaca (assembly GCA_963966055.1). NCBI lineage: Eukaryota > Viridiplantae > Streptophyta > Magnoliopsida > Fabales > Fabaceae > Lathyrus > Lathyrus aphaca. The sequence goes on along the minus strand of OZ014525.1, from coordinate 349,061,823 downwards.
TGCGACTAAGATGTATCAAGATTTGAGGAAAGTATTTTGGTGTCCTTGTATGAAGAAGGATATTGCATAATTTGTATATTCTTGTTTGACTTGTCAGAAGTCGAAGATTGAGCATCAGAAACTGTCGGGTTTAATGAAACCATTAGCTATTCCTGAGTGGAAATGGGATAGTATATCTATGGATTTTGTATCTGGCTTACCTAGGACACCGAGTAATTTTGAGGCTATTTGGGTTATTGTGGACAGGTTGACGAAATCTACTCACTTTATTCCGATAAGGATGGATTACCCATTGGAGAAGTTAGCAAAATTGTATATCGAGAGGATTGTCAGTTTGCATGGTATTCCGTCTAGCATTGTATCGGACAGAGATCCAAGGTTCACATCAAGATTTTGGGAGAGTTTACAAAGTGCTCTGGGAACTAAGTTGCGTTTGAGTTCTGCTTATCATCCGCAGACGGATGGTCAGACGGAGAGGACGATTCAATCACTTGAGGATCTTTTGAGAGCTAGTGTTTTGGAAAAGGGAGGAACTTGGGATAACTACTTATTTTTGATTGGGTTTACTTACAACAACAGTTTTCATTCGAGTATTGGTATGGCACCATTTGAAGCATTGTATGGTAGGAGGTGTAGGACGCCATTGTGTTGGTATGAGGCTGGAGAGAATGCGGTGGTTGGACCCGAGATAGTTCAACAGACTACGGATAAGATTAAAATGATTCAGGAGAAGATGAAGATTTCTCAAAGTCGTCAGAAAAGTTATCATGACAAGAGGAGGAAAGCACTTGAGTTCCAAGAGGGAGATCATGTGTTCCTTCGAGTTACTCCGATAACTGATGTTGGTAGGGCGTTGAAGTCGCGCAAGTTGACACCGCGTTTTATTGGTCCTTACCAGATCTTGCAGAGGATAGGAGAGGTAGCCTATCAGATTGCTTTGCCACCGTCGCTTGCTAATCTCCATGACGTGTTCCATGTATCTCAGTTGAGGAAATACATTGCGGATCCGTCTCATGTAGTCCAAGTAGATGATGTGCAGGTGAGAGATAACTTGGCTATTGAGACTTCACCTATGCGGATAGAAGATCGGGAGTTGAAGCAACTTCGAGGTAAAGAGATTTCTTTGGTGAAGGTCGCTTGGGGAGGGCCAGCTGGTGGAAATGTAACTTGGGAACTTGAGAGTCAGATGAGAGAGTCTTATCCCGAGTTGTTCATTTGAGGTAATTTTCGAGGGCGGAAATCTTTTAAGTGGGGGAGGGTTGTAACATCCCGATTTTAGTAATTATTTATTTATTATATTAATTGATTAATTGTGTGATTTTTTGCCTAATCGATTTAATTGATTTATTGAAATTATTTAATTTAATTGAATTATTTGAATTAATTGATTTAATTGGATTATTGGATATAATTGAATTATTTGATTTATTTGAAATAATTGAATTAATTATATTAATTGATTTATTTGGTTTATTTGAAATAATTTAATTATTTGATTTAATTGAATTATTTAATTTATTTTATTTGTTGGAATAAAATAGATATTTAGTAAGATTAAAATAATTGGGTCTAGATTAGGAGTGTGAATAGAAATGTGAGAGTGGGTCAATGAGCCTAATAAAAAAAAATTGTGAGATTGATAAAAGAAGATAATGAGATAGAATAGGGTTAGAAGTTGGAAGAGGGAAAAAGATGCTAGAAGAGGAGAAGAGGGGAAGAGGAGAAAATCAAGTTCAAGAGTTCTAGAAATCCAAGAAAATCAAGGTAAGGGTGGGTATTTGTATGATTATTGAGTTATATAATAGTGTGTAAATGGTTAGGAATATGTTTAAAATTGAACCCCTAAAAATTTATATGTTTTCATAAATGTTAGATGTTGATGATAATCCTTGAAATATGGTGATTTGATTGTATTTGTAGTTGGGATTTTGAATACTATAGAGACCCATTAGAATAATAAAAGTGATATTTATTCCGTAGCCCATGAAATGAAGCAATCCCCTTTGGTTCATACACTTAGCACACAACTTTCCAGAATAATTGCCAGGTGATGGATTGATTATATATTGATAACCGTTAGATCCTCTGTTTTATATTAGGAAAAGTGATACTTGGGTATTAATGACATTCAAATGGTTATATGGTAGTAACAATCATTTCAATCGGTTAATCCTTGTAAATATTGATGGTGCTATCATTAAATATGGTGTAGAGTAGTTAATAGGAAGAAAAATTAATAAAATTTTCTTATGACTTGCAGAACCACTTTATGAGAAGTGATAGAATCATGTTGCTTGGTTTAAAACAAAAGCATGAGAAACCTTATATGAATTGATAAGTAGCATGTAGTATTGATGGAACACAGTAGCTGTTTGTAGCCTATGGCACTTGAATTATTAGAGTTTTCTAGTTTAGAAAGTAAATATACTATCTCTTTTATTTAAGCAAAGATAATGCTACTACTAGTTAATGTGCAGGGCATATATTATTTGTTCCTCATTTATTACCATGTTGTAGTAACATTATATATATTACCAAGCTATAGTAAGAATGGAAAAGTGGTAGTGAATTTCTAGCTAAATGAAATAGAAATACCAGTAGCCATGGGGTACCATCACTTACACTAATTAAAATAAAAATGTGACATTCATCATCATGAAAAGAAAAGGGGTTCTACCATGTAATTATATATAGACATACTAGTATGAGGAAAGTGAAAATTACAGTTTGAAGTCCTTTTCATTTCTTTATCTTGTAACGATTTCTAACTATATATATATATATTTTAATACTAATAATAATAAATTTAATAATAATTTAATATTATTAGTATAATGTTTTTAGGAGTTTCGAATTAGAGATAAACATCCAGATTAATTGTTCTAAATCAATCGGTATTGTGTGTTTTGTGATTTGAGATTAAATCGTGTTGATAATTGTGTATTACTTATTAAATGTGTTGGTATTGTTTGAAGTAAGAATACATTGATTTGAATGTGTGGTTGTGTGTGTAATTGCGTGATAATTCGAAGGTGATGAATTATTGATATGCATGATTATTAAGATTAGAGAATGATCTTAATTGCATGTGGTTGTTGTAATTGCACATACATCATTTGTGTCAAGAGGCAATGTTTGCTAGTTTCGTGGGAGCTAGTGACTTGTCCCAAACCTAGAGGACGGGTTTGAAAGCTTAGAGGACGGACTTTTGATGTGTTATCGGTCTAGAGGACGGACCCGGTTTAAATGTAAAAACTGAAAAATGATAACAAGAGATTGGTACCACATGCATGAGTTGTATTTGAGTCATGCATTGAGTCTCATTGTGTGTATGGTTACAATGTGAGATTATATGTGTTATGTGAATTGTTGAATTGGTGAATTATGGGTTTGTGAGTATGTACTTGTTAATAGTATGACTACTTGAGTGATATTATGTTGATGAAACTTTTGAAGTGTGAGAATAATTGTGATTATGCTTGTACACCTTAAATTATATATTATCTTATGATTTCAATAATTATGTGAATTCTCACCCTTCTGTTGGAATGATGTTTTATACGACATCGCTCAGGTACTGAAGATTAGAGTTGCTTCTAGCAAGAGAGTAGCTGATGGAGTAACCTATTTTAGTTTCATATTTATTTTGGGTCGAGTCGTGCTCTGATCATGTAACACTGGGAATGTTTGATTCATGTCTTAAGAGATACAATTGTATACTCTATCTATTTTGTTAATTGAATTTGAATTTTATGGTGAAGTGGCTTTTATGCCCAAGTTGATTTAATGAATGAAGTTTATTTGAGACTTGAATGTCATGAGATTCTTAATGAAAGTGATCCGTTGCTACATGCTAATGTGAAAGTATATGAAAGCATGAATTTATTTCAAGTGTTATTGAGCATGACAGGTGTATGTGTGATGTTTTGAATTATGTGTGACATCCTTGTTCGATATGCATGATAATCACTCTGATTATTTATATATTTTCGCGGGGTTTAGAAGGGTGTTACATTATGCTTCATTTTTCTATGCAATATGCTAAGGATATGACATGCTGATGATGATTATGATATGATGATGATGATAAAAGAATAGGGTAAATTTGGGGTGTTACAACTGCCCCTATTCAAGCAACTATTAATCTAAAAAGGATGGTAGCACGACTATCGACCGTTCAAGATAAACCGTGGTTGAATACCAAGAAGACCTGGAATTTGCACTCTGCTGGAGAATGCAAGCAATGGGAAATAAACCCAACCAAATGACGCTTTGGCGATTTAAGCGGGGACAAAGCAGACGAGCTCCTTCCAAATTGAATTGTTACTTTGGATAGAAAAACCTAGACAGACGAGTCTTCTTTGAGCAAACCTGTTACGCCAGGAACTGGACACACGAGCCCTCTTCAAACAAACCTGTTACGCCAGGAAATGGGCATACGAGCCATCTTCATACATTTGCAACATATGACCTGAGACAAACGAATCTCCTTCGGATAAACCTGTTACACCAGGACCGGTGATGCACTTAAGTCTGTGTGATATACATGCATAATCAGGATAGACGGACCCTCTTCATATATTTTCCGTGGATATATGGTCTAAGACAGACGAGTCTTCTTTGAGAAAACATGTTACGCCAGGTGCAACATTAGGATTTGACGAACCCTCTTCACAAATCTTGCGTAGATAAGTGGTCTCTGAGACAGACGAACCTCCTTCGGATAACCTGTTACGCCAAGACCGGTAACCATTTTGACGTTTAATCCCATCGTCAGGGCTTCAAACCTCTTCAACACAGAAGAGCATTAGATGATCATCAAGAGCACACAGACTAGTTCCATAAGTTAATGATACAAACGAATATCAGACGATGATCTAAGAAACACAAACGAGCGCTTCAGGTGATGATATAGACGAATACCAGCCACTGATATAGACGAATACCAGAAATTCAACACAGACGAGCATTTGGAGTAGCAATACAGATGTGTACCACATTGATTATCAAATCAACATAAAGGATATAAGCTAACACAAACGAGTGTGAGGGATGATACAGACGAGTATCCAACAAATGTGAACAAGCTTTGAATAGATCAAAAACACAGACGAGTGCCAGGGCGTGCAGATGAGCAAAGATGAAGATCAAACACCGACGAGTGTTGGGGAAAGAGAACGAGCTACAACAAAGTGAGAACACAAACGAGTGTTGGGAAAATGCAGACGAGCATCAAACAGATTGCAAACACATACGAGTGCTAGGGAAATTGAACGAGCTACAACAAAGTGAGACACACAAACGAGTGTTGGGAAATGCAGACGAGCATCAAATAGATTGTAAACACATACGAGTGCTGGGGATGCAGACGAGCAATCAAACAAAGTTAGAACACATACGAGTGTTGGGAAAATTAAGACGGGCATCAAACATATTGCAAACACATACGAGTGTTGAGGAAATCATATGAGCAACAAATGAGAATCAAACACAAACGAGTGCCAAGAATTGTGGACGAGCAATGAGCAGATGCCAAACACAGAAGAGTGCCAAGGAATGCAAATGAGCGTCAAACTAATCTCAACCAACTCTGCCGGGGAGAATGAAACGAAGAGTAATTCACAAATGAGCGAGTGCTGGGAATGCAGACGAACATCCAACGGATGTCAACCATCAAACACGGACTAATGCTAGGGATTGCAGACGAGCAACTAAGCAACAAATGGAGTGCCCTGATTGGCAATAATAATCACGGCTCTTCAGGGGAACCAGGTCGAGGGGCTTTGGCGATGCTCTGGTTGGGGAAATGAACAATTGTCTGTATCATCACAAAGGCCAAAAATAAATTGGTGACTTCACTGGGGAATACTCCAATGATGGGAGTGAATCTCGACCATGAACTCTGCGGGGATAGCCATCCTCAAGCCCGGTTGGGGAGAGAATTCCGAAAATTTTGACTCGGTGGGGAAATAAGCATTTAGTTGCTCGCTGGGAATAGCCAATTCTGACACAAAGACTCTGATTGGGGACAAACCTCTTCTATCGGGTTTGAAGTTCTGCTGGGGATACCACCCTACTCTGACTCAGTTGGGGAAGGTTCCATCTGAACTCTATTGGGAATAACCACGTTTTTTCTCGCGAAGAACAATCACCACTTGGGGAGGGCACCTCTTTGATTCGTTTGAACTTTCGCCGGGGATTCCACTTGCTATATCTCAGCCGAGGAGCACTCTCTGTTTGGGGAAATACAACATCGCCCTGCAAAACCTGCAACAACAATATACACACATGTGCCCCGGGGATTTACATGGAATGATCTGTTCATCCATTGTCGCCCGACACTCAAAGACAATTTTAATTGTTTCCATGCAATGTCAATTTTTCTTTTATAAAAATCAACATGTTTCATATGCAATGCTCTTTTAGCCAAAAACTCAGGACATTTTTGCAAACAAAGTAAACACAACACAACACGACTTTTTGGCTGAATATTCATTCATTGAATGGCCTCTGAATAGGCAAAGTTTTACATCAGGAAGCAACTACCTGGAAAGAGGTAGCTACTATAAAATTGAGAAAAGAAACTATCCTAATGGCAATGTACACGACATTCCAATGAGTTTCCTTCCTGCTATGACCAGCATGTCTTCAAGACTTTCTGTTCTTGCCTTTGCCTTCTGAAGAAGATGAGGGGACTGATTCCTATCCTTCTGATATTGTCAGACTACATGAAACAGTGATTTGGTTCAGATTACCCGGATCGTATTTGTTCGCTTATTCCCTTGTTTTGCGTCGATCGCCCTTTCGGGTTTACAATCCACCGGGATACCCTTTTTTGGCTGAGTTGTCTGATGTGGCTTTTCAACTCAGCGGGTGTACATCTTTTCATTTATTTCCCTAACTTTTGCCCGAGCTTTTTATTCTGTTTTTAACTCACCGGGATTCCCTTTTTTTGCCTGGACTTTAATTCTGTTTTTGTGTCCAGCGGGTCTTTTTATGCGAAGTATTTTTTAACTACGTCTGAGTTAACAGGAGACTGGAAATCTTCTCCATCCATAGTAGTGAGCATCAGCGCCCCACCTGAGAAAACTTTCTTTACTATGAATGGGCCTTCGTAATTCGGAGTCCACTTGCCCCTGTGATCTGAACCTAGAGGAATGATCCGCTTGAGTACAAGCTCGCCTACTTGATACTCCCGAGTACGTACTCGTTGGTCGAATGCTTGCTTCATTCTTCTCTGATAAAGCTGACCATGACAAATTGCCGCTAATCTCTTTTCCTCAATTAGACACAACTGATTATATCGGGCACGTACCCATTCAGCCTCATCAAGCTTCACGTCCATCATTACACGCAATGAAGGAATTTCCACTTCAACAGGCAAGACTGCCTCCATGCCATACACCAATGAGAAAGGAGTTGCCCCAATTGACGTCCTGACTGGCGTTCGGTACCCATGTAGTGCGAATGATAACATCTCATGCCAATCTTTGTGAGTGACAACCATCTTCTGCACAATCTTCTTAATATTCTTGTTAGCTGCCTCTACCGTGCCATTCATCTTTGGTCGGTAAGGAGAAGAATTGTGAAGTCGAATCTTGAAGTCCCGACACAGTTCTGCCATCATCTTGTTGTTTAAGTTGGAACCATTATCACTAATGATTCGCTCGGGCACTCCGTATATGCAAATGATGTCTCTTTTTAGAAATATGGCTACCACTTGACGAGTGACATTTGCATAAGATGCAGCTTCAACCCATTTAGTGAAGTAATCAATCGTAACCAAGATGAAACGATGATCGTTTGAAGCAGTAGGCTCTATCTTCCTGATCATGTCAATGCCACACATAGAAAAGGGCCAAGGAGATGACATGACGTTGAGCGTGCTAGGAGGAAGATGCACCTTGTTTGCATATATTTGGCACTTGTGGCTCTTACGGGCGTACAAACAACAATCTGCATCCATTATTAGCCAATAGTACACTGACCTCAATAACTTCTTAGCCATTGCATGTCCTCCTGCATGAGTACCAAAAGATCCCTCGTGGACTTCCTGCATTAACATGTTTGCTTTGTGTCTATCCACGCATCTGAGCAAGACCATGTCAAAGTTCCTCTTATACAAGACTCCGTCTGCATTCAAGAAGAAACTGGCTGCAAGTCGTCACAAGGTCTTCTTGTCGTTGGATGATGCCCCAGTTGGGTATTCTCGTTTTTCCAGGAATAGCTTAATATCAAAGTACCAAGGTTTCTCATTAGACATTGCGTCTACAGAGAAAGCATAAGCTGGTGCGTCAAGCCTGGAAATGTCAATCCTAGGCACATAGTTCCAACACAAGACTTTGATTGACGAAGAAAGAGTAGCTAATGCATCGGCAAATTGATTCTCATCTCGTGGTATATATTGAAGCTTAACCGTTGTGAAGAATGTTAACAGTCTTCTGGCATAATCCCTATAAGGAATTAAGTGTTCTTGATGTGTATACCACTTGCCGGTAATCTGATTGATAACGAGGGCTGAATCTCCAAATATATCGAGGGTCTTAATCTGAAGATTAATAGCCTCCTCTATTCCCATTATGCACGCCTCGTATTTCGCTTCATTGTTGGTGCAGCCAAAAGTAATTTTGGCAGCGAAGGGAAAGTGAACACCTCGGGAGTGATAAGAACATCACCAACTCCACGTCTGTTGATATTGTCTGCCCCATCAAACATCAACTTCCATTGGGATTCAGGGTATGGCCCCTCCTCCAAAAGTGGTTCCTCGCAATCTCTTTCCTTGAGGTACACGATGTCCTCATCAGGGAAATCAAACTTCATCGGCTGATATTCGCCTTCAAGCGGTTGCTGTGCAAGATAATCCGACAATACACTTCCTTTGATGGCTTTCTGGGAAGTATATTGTATGTCATACTCTCTTAAGATCATTTGCCACCTTGCCACCCTTCCAGTTAATGCTGGTTTCTCGAAAATATACTTGACGGGGTCCATTTTTGAGATTAGCAATATGGTATGGGTCAACATGTATTGTCTTAGTCGGCGAGTAGCCCATACCAAAGCGCAACAAGTTTTCTCGAGCAGTGAGTAACGGGACTCACAATCGGTAAACTTTTTGCTAAGGTAGTAAATGGCATGCTCTTTTCGACCAGACTCGTCATGTTGGCCTAGCACACACCCCATCGACCCTTCTAACACAGTCAAGTACATGATAAGTGGCCGTCCTGGAATTGGAGGCATTAGGATCGGAGGCTCCTGCAAATATTCTTTTATCTTTTCAAAGGCTCTTTGACAGTCCTCATTCCACTTGACAGTTTGTTCTTTTCTTAACAATTTGAATATTGGCTCGCATGTGGCAGTTAGATGAGATATGAACCAAGAAATGTAGTTCAATCTCCCTAAGAACCCACACACTTCTTTTTCTGTTTTTGGTGCAGGCATGTCTTGTATTGCTTTTACTTTTGCAGGATCTACCTCGATCCTCCTCTGGCTAACAATGAAACCCAGCAATTTACTGGAAAGTACTCCGAAAGTGTACTTGTTTGGATTCAACCTCAGTATATACTTTATCAGTCTGTCAAACAGCTTTTTGAGATTGACCAGATGCTCTTCTTTGTCCCGGGACTTGGCAATCATATCGTCCACATATCACTCAATTTCTTTGTGTATCATGTCGTGGAACAAAGTTACCATAGCCCGTTGATACGTTGCCCCAACATTCTTCAACCCAAATGGCATAACTTTATAACAGAATGTACCACATGGGGTAATGAACGTTGTTTTCTCCATGTCTTCCGGTGCCATCTTGATCTGATTATATCCGGAGAAGCCATCCATGAAAGAAAATACCGAAAACTGAGCGGTGTTATCTACCAGAACATCAATGTGAGGTAATGGAAAGTCATCCTTTGGACTTGCTCTATTTAGATCCCGATAATCGACGCACATCCGGACCTTGCCATCCTTCTTCGGCACAGGCACAACGTTAGCTACCCAAGGTAGATAACTAGTTACGACAAGGAATCCGGCATCCCACTGCTTTTGAACTTCCTTCTTGATCTTCATAGCCATATCAGGGCTAGTTCTTCTCAATTTTTGTTTCACCGAAGGACAGTCTTCCTTTAGTGGTATCTTGTGCACAACAATGTCAGTATCCAACCCTGGCATATCCGGATACGACCAGGCAAAGATATCCACATATTCACGTAGCATACCAATCAACTCCTTCTTTACCTCGGCCTGCAGACTGGCCCCAATATTTATCTCTTTCCTTACATCCTCAGACCCAATGTTGATGATCTCTATTTCTTCCTGATGAGGCTGAATGACCCTTTCCTCTTGTTTCAACAACCTGACCAATTCTTTTGGGAGTTCACAGTCTTCCTCAACCCCTTCATCAGCTTGTAGATAGGATTGTCGAAGTCATGCATAATCATAGCAGGAACGTTATCACGAGAATTCGGAGGATCAACACTGCACAAATGATGTGCTTATTTCAGAATCTGTTGGTTTCACAAGAGACGCAAACACACAAAAACACTGGAAAGAAAAACATTGCCATTTTATTTGTTTTTTGTGAAAAATTTTAAAACGACAGAAAGAGAACACAATTGTTTGAAAAATGTCCTTTATTTCATGGAAAAAGCAAAATTCAATAAAACATGGTGGCCCTACAGATGGATCCGTGCACCTTGGGCAGAGTGCAGGATTTGACATGCAGTATGATAAAAATGGAAACAAAGAAAATTACTTTGACTGCCAAGTAACTTGAACAAAATCTTCAGCAGACCAGTTCCGGAGCCCTTCCCCGGGTACACATGGGCGGATCCAGTTATCCAAGTTGCAGTCATTATCCCCATCTACATCTGTTGCACAAACATTGTTGTAGTCGAGCATTCCAGCGCTTGTGAATGCTATGGGCTTACTGCCCTGAGACCAGTTGGACTGACCAGGTTGATATCCAAGACCGAACTTGTCATCCTTCTTTTCCACTTCTAATAGCTTGCTCCAATCCTAGGTGTTTCCAGATTGAACTACCTCCTTAGTTTGCTTGTAGGAGTAGATAGGAGTCCCTTCCTTTTCACTGCTCTGAACTACAGAAACCAGAGACAAGGTACTGACATTGACCGTCTCAAAAGCTTGGCAAAGTGTCTCATGGATCTCCCCATCCATTTCTACATACTTGAAGGTCGACAGATGGCTTACGAAAATATCCTCTTCTCCGCATACAGTAACAACTTGGCCGTCTACCATATACTTCAACTTCTGATGCAACGTGGATGTTACTGCACCAGTAGCATGAATCCAGGGACGTCCCAGCAAACAGCTATAAGCGGGTTGAATATCCATAACATAGAACGTACCCTTGAATACCTGAGACCCATTCTTCACTGGTAGCTCCACCTCCCCCAAACACAGATCTTCGTGACCCGTCAAAGGCTTTCACAATCAAATCACTAGTTCGCAAGACGATGCCATCGACATTCAGCATCATGAGAGCCTTCTTAGGGAGCACATTGAGAGAAGAGCTTGTATCTACCTGGACGTGTGATAGAACAACACCCTTACACTTCATGGTGATATGTAAGGCTTTGTTGTGATTACGTCCCTCAGAAGTAAGGTCTCTATCTATGAATCCCAACCCATGGCTGGCGTTTACGCTGCCTACCACAGCCTCCAACTGGTTGATAGTTATCTCCTGTGGTACATATGCCATTTGCAAAACTTTCAGCAAAGCCTCTCGGTGAGCTTGGGAACACATCAATAGTGACAGAATAGATATCTTGGACGGGGTCTGATTCAATTGTTCAACCACCTTATAGTCGTTTTTCTTAATTATCCTCAAGAACTCCTCGACTTCCTTTTTAAAAGTGCCCTGACTAGCAGCAGGAGTTGTCACCTCTTTAGTTGCTATCTGCTTACCCTTAGCCTTTGCAACAGCCTCAGCTCAAGGATTACCTCTAAGAACTTGAGGAGCAAAGAGACGCCCACTCCGAGTAAATCCGCTAACTCCTCTGACATTCACAACAGTCAGGTCAATTGCTGCTGCTTTAATTTCCACCTTCTGGCCTTCTACGTATATGTCTGAGCCATAGTGCCAAGGAATGGCCTTGTCGTCAGCATAAGGAACTGGTCCCGGAACAGTGATAGTTACTGGACTCACTTCGGGAACATAGATAGTCACCGGTTCTCTCCGAGCAGGAACTTCAGCAGGATCAAAATAAATTGTCACCGTAGACACACAATCACTTCTATGGTCAACCCTATCAAACTGTAGCGATCCCTCGTTAATCAAACACTGCATCCCATCTTTCAAATCCCCACAACCATTAATCAAATTCAAACAAACCTCACAGTCAAAATCACAACCCGGAAAAACCTGCCCTTTCAACAATCTGTCTTTTACCACTAACAACGAAGTCTTCACTTCATCCACATTCAAGATCAGGTTCAACCTCTCGCCGCCGTCGATAGCGTTTATCCTGGCCCCTCCATGATTTGGAATGGGGTTTGACGTAACATTTGGAGGTGGTGCAAAGTTGATCGCCTTCGAATCAATCAAGTCTTGGACTTTATGCTGTAACGCCCTGCACTTCTCTGTTGAGTGCCCGGGAGCTCCTGAATGAAATGCACATCTTGCATTAGCATCATACCCCACTGGAAGCTCGTCAGGTGGAGGTGGTGCTAATTTCCTCAACTGAACCAAGTTCAAGTCTAACAATCTCTGGAGCAATGTTGTGTACGTCACCGGGATAGCCTCAAGCACCCTGTTAGCTGGACGAGCTTGCCTCTGCTGATAGGGTCTTAGCTGATAGTTATTGCTCTGCGGCTGTTGTTGTTGCTGCTGTTGTTGTTGCACAAGACCTGTGGGGATGGTGATAGCTGCCACCTACTCATAAGATCCTCTGTATCCGCGGCCCCGACCTCGACCGTACACAACATTAGTTTCTCCCTCCCTTCTTCTTGGAGGTCCATTAAAAGCTTTTCTCACACCATTTAAGCTGCCCACACTATTGTCTTGGATCTTCCCCATTTTCAGCAGAGTTTCAACCTTTTCTCCAGCTATCACGATGTCATTGAACTTTGTCGCTGAACACGACGCCAGTCTTTCAATAAACACCCCCTGCAGCATTCCCATGAACATATCTGCCATTTCATTCTCCAACAAAGGAGGTTGCTCTCGAGCAGCAAGCTGACGCCACCTCTGGGCATATTCTTTGAACACTTCTTTAGCATTATGAGACATTGTCTGCAACTGGGTACGATTTGGAGCCATATCCAAATTATACTGATACTGTTTCACAAATGCCTCAGCTAAATCCTTCCAGCTTCGGATATTGACCCTGCTAAGCTTCATATACCATTCCAAGGAAGCCCCTACAAGACTATCCTAGAAGTAATACATCCACAGCTTTTCATCATCTGTATGCGCAGCAATCCTTCCCACAAACGACTGAAGGTGAGTTTTCGGGCACGCTTTGCCGTTGTACTTATCAAAAGTAGGGACCTTGAACTTGTAGGGAATCCTCACTCCTGGCACTAAGCCCGGACCAGTGATGTCAAACCCCAGAGTACTCTGAGATTGAATGACGCGAATTTGCTCATCCATTTCTTCAAATCTCCTATTCATGTCAACCCCCTGGCCTTCCGCCTCATCCAACAAAGTGAACTGCTCGTCCTGCCCATCCATCTGCATGTTATTCACTCCATCATTGATAATAGTGACCCCGGGTTGTACCACATGGATTTCGACATGATGGGCGCCAGCCCCGTTGCGATTACCTCCATCCGCTGTCCCATTGTTCCTGACTTGATTATTCTCCACCATCTCGCGCAACCGCTCGTGAGTTTGACCTATCCCAGCCATGAGGGTCGTGAAGTTGTCCATTCTCGTCCTCAAATCATCCAGATCTGCTTGCATCTCCTCCATTGCTCTCTCTCTATTCACTTTTGTAGGGTATCTGTGCACTGTTGGCTGTCTCTGAACCTTCCTGGGAGCTATAGTGCCTACAAGCAACGTAAACGTTGGAACACTGAAGAAATACCTGCAAAACAACAAACACGTTATATGCATGCAATGTAACTATTCATGCTTCCATGTTCAGGCATTAATATACCCCAGTTCTGGTATTTTTGACAGAAAATACTCCAGATGACTTCGGAAACTAGCTTTTCAAACTCTTTCGAGGAGTATTCAGACCGAAGGCTTAAGACAAACAACTTTGCACATTCAGAAACGGTAACTGGAAAATATCATTGCATAGCATGAACAAACTACCAACAATCAGAGTCATAGACATAAACAGAATCCCCCAAAGGGTTACAATTCAATACAAAAACCAAAAAGATAAAGCAAGACTCCTGCAACAAGCTTGTAGGTAGTCTGGATACAAGAAACTATAAACTAAAACCCTAAACTAAAAGAATACCCAGGCTCCTCTTCTGCATTCACCGCCTCCGTCCGGCTCTTCTTGACGCCTGTTCTCAGCTTAAGATTCACGGTCTCCTTCATCGCTTCCTCCAAGGCTAGCTGGCTTTGTACCAATTGCTGAGTCTATTCCCTTCATATCTTATGAACTTGTTCCATTTCTTATTTCTTGAATGCCATCTGCACCTCAAAGAACTCTTCCTTTTCGTTGTACTTCTTCTTCTCCTGTTCCCTTTGGCCTTGTAACCAAGTAATGGATTGACGAGCTTCTCTGAGAGTCTTCATAATCTTCTTACGCTCCGCTTCTCTTTTTGACTCTGTTAGACCCAATCTCTAAAAATGAGCTTCTCTCCCAGCAAACTCCTTTTCTTTAGCTTCTAAGGTAGCCCACATCATCTGTAGCTTTTCTTCTGCTTCTTGCTTAGCGTGATTGGCACGGTGATACAAGCTATCCATCTCAGAATTCTCTACCCGAACCTTATGCAACTGAGCTTCCAACTTCTTGTAATCTTCAAGAGAAACAGTGGGTTGTACCGGTACCTCTTTTGGATATAGTGGAGCCTCAACCAAAAATGGAAGGAAGAAGGTATCAACCCTACCTTGTATCCAGGCAACAAAAGAGGGATAAGTCTTAGGGTCTACCTTTCTGAATTCTTTCTTACCCTCTCTAACCTTTGTTTCCCAAGCTTGAGATACTTGAATGACCAACTGCTCATTATTTTCAGCCGGAAAATACAGAATCTTAACTATTTCTTCCTCTGATGGAGGATCCTTCAGTGGATAACCAAATTGTTTTCTAGACAGCACAGGGTTATGACTTATCGATCCTTTCCTACTTAACAAAGGCACATAGGGAAACTCACCACATCTTGTAATAAACTCCTTCCCTACCAAGTTTCTGCTACATCCCCAGGCTATATCATCAGATGTTAACCCCATCAATCTTCTAGCCCACTTCCAATCTTGCTTAAGATCTTTGAACGGTCCTGACTTTGGAAGCTTCTTAGCAAACCACTCGGCGAACAATGGAGCACAACAATTTACATACCCCTTTCTCTTCTCATTTCTGTGATGGACACCAAAGTAAAAGTCTCCCAACAACGTAGGCACCGGGTTCCCTTTAATGAAAAGGGTGATAGCCTCCAAGCCTACCCATCCTTTCTCTCCTGGGAAAAGACTTATCCCATAAACCATTAATGCTAACAGCGTACTGAACTCTAACCATTTCCCTCCCAAAGCAAACACATGGGCTTCTGTGATAAGAAAATCCAGAGTAAATCCCTTCCCTTTACTGGCTTCTAACTCCATCTTCACTCTAAGCATACTCAAATGACAAGCACCTGGAATGTCCGTGTACGGGGAACACTTCTCCGCAGCATAATAGGGAACACCATTCTTGATAGGAATCTTCAGGATGTCAGAAATATCTTCCATAGTGGGAGCCAAGACGTAGTCAGCAAACACGAAAATTCTCAACTGAGGGTCATAAAACTGCAAGAAAGAATGAAGACTATCTCTCTGATCAACAGTAGGCTTGTTCATGTAACCCAAGATCTTCCCATACCGACTTCTGAAATCATCTGAAACCTTGTTACTCATCAAGTCCACCAGTTTCTGAATACTCTCAATTTCGGGTTGCGGGAAAGTATAATGAGCATTCCTTTTTCTGGGTATCTCTTGGAATTCTGTCATCTGGAGGAACAATGAATACCAGAACTGGGTACGGAGAATAAATGCTAACCTGAAATGGAAACACAAATAGTTAATGCGAGTATGATGCGATGCAAATGCAATGCAGGCATATGATCAACGACCAGGACTGTCTGATGCAGAACACTGGACCCAAGTGACCAAGAACCAAGATTCTCTGAATAAAGCCCCATGAACAAGAATTCAGTCTCAAATAAGCCCCAAATCAAATATCCAAATCCACGTAGACATATAATATCATAGAGCTGTACTAGTAATGAGGTATGATGAGGTCAAGGGTTCCTGCAAACCTATAAACCCCTCCCAATCTCACAGGTGTGCTCCGGGTCAAACATCACAGACTCTCAAAGCCGAATAGCAATAATACATTCACCATTTCCGAGAAATGGCTCATGACCAAATCAGGGAATTGGTTTGGCATTATGTACTACTCAGGGAGGTCTTAGCGTGAGTCCGGGAATACAAGCATCCTTTATAAGTTCCCAACATCAAGCGCTGGAATCGAGAAACAATAGTACATTAATCCCGAAGGGTACAATACTATCGTCATACGACCAGGTGCTTTGACTGAGTTCCTATAAGAGAACCAGGCCATCCTATGCGAGTTCCCTGTGGGCCATCAGGTGCGGATGGGTTTGCCAAAAAATGTGGTCTTCCACTGTCACCACTGGAGAGGGATGTTTCCACAAAGGTCCTCAATGATCGGTCCCCAGATACACATAACTATCGAGGTCATGTATTACCCTAGAAAGATTCTGGCATAAATACATTTCCAAGACGGTCACAAGTCTGGGTGTGGAACTCACTACTACCAACATAGAAAGATGCCATGAAGCCAAAGTGACTGTCCACTCTAAGTCCTAGGGTGCACTCGAGCCCTGGTTACGAGCTCATCTCTCAGTAACAATTCCCAATCCCACAAAAAAAAAGGAAACCAACACAACCAGACAGTCCAGTATAATATATATGATGCATGAAAATAAATACTGAAAACTGTAAATAAAGTTGTAAATAAAACTGTAAATAAACAACAGTAAAATAAACATGCAACAACAAACAATCAACACCCAACGAAACAGAAACGCGCAAGCGCTAGGATTGACTCTCAAGGGGAACCAGAGATTCTGGGTCCGCTCCCCAGCAGAGTCGCCAGCTGTCGCTTCCCGGATTTCTATCCTGGTACAAACGCGAAAGTGGCGCGGAAAGAGGTAGAGTCGCCAGCCATGCATTTTTATCCCGAAGGAATGGGAATGGTAATGTTGCACAAACCAGAAGAAAAGAAAGGAAGGACAAAGGTCCTGCGAACCAAAGAGACTGGGTTTGGGAGTTGGTTACGACCTGGGAAGGTATTAGCACCCCAAATCGTCCGCCGTACCCGACAGGATCCACGCTTGCAAAGGAACTGTTTCAAAGGGTGAAGAAATGAAAGCTGCTGCAAAGAAAAGGAACTGAACTAGATAAGAAAAGAAAGAAGGGAAATGTAGGGAAAATAAAAGAGTGTGCTCGAACGGGCCCTACCCCGCTGCCTACGTACCTCATCTGGAAATGCGGATCAGAGACGCCGTAGTTCCCCTAACTAGGGGTGGAAAGATTGCTTGTGAATTAAGGCTTGAAATGCCGATGTCAATGCTCAGGTGTTGCAGGCTCGGACGACGAGTGCGTAACCGTCTTGCAAAATGACAAGTAGGAGCAAGTTCGCGTACGGAGCGAAGGAGATAAGAAAAGAATTCCCGAAGGAAAGACGCTTATTATTTGTTTGTGTTTTTTAGAAGTCTTTTATTGGTGTGGCACAAGAGAATTAACTCAAGCTCTTTTTCATGGAATGTACTTGTTACTATATTCCAAGATGGAATAATAGAACAAGCACACCAAGCAAGGAGAACTTATCCAAGACTTGTTTCCAAGGGCAAGGGCCTAAAGTCATTGACTTGTTGAATTTATTAGGTGTTTTAGTGATTAAAATGAAGAAGTTTTTTTAGGGTTTTTCTTGATGAATATGACCTCATGATGTGACTTGTGCATCATGCTAGACAAATGCATTATTCCAAGATGGAATGAATACATATGCCCCATGGAATAAGGCTATTACACAAGAAGTCACTTCTTTCTTTATTAATGTTTTTTAGGTTTTGTTTTGAGATGAGAAGAGAAAGAACCAAAGGAGCAAAAGGCAAAAATCTAATGGGGAAAGACTAAGCCTAATATTAACGTGCAAAAAGTGGTCCTAAGGTTAGTGAGGTTTCAACTATCCTAAGAGAAAAGAAGAACCAAAGAGGAGCAAAAGAGAGGAAAAGAAAGCTAGCAAGCCACTTACTACTCTAAAGGAGATAAGTTGCTCCTAAAGGGGGAAGAAAAGAGTTGCATCACATGATGGCATAAGGCACATCAAACCACAAAGAGAAAGCAACTTAAAAAGGAAAGATGAAGAGTTGAAATGTGGATGAACATCCATATTTCTCTTACCATAAGCCCCTGCAAGTGTTAGAAAAAATCCAGCACATGTTCATTAATATAATCATGGAGTTAGCATGTTCAAAGTTCAAATTAAACAAAGATCAAACAACATGCTAAGCTTTGCAAATTCATGACTTACGCGTCGAGAACATGGAAACATACATCAACCAACAAGCAAATCACCCTAAACTAGCATATTCAATGATCATACAATGATCCATGGCAATTAAAACATGTAAG
The DNA here is from genome assembly GCA_963966055.1 of Lathyrus aphaca. Taxonomy (NCBI): domain Eukaryota; kingdom Viridiplantae; phylum Streptophyta; class Magnoliopsida; order Fabales; family Fabaceae; genus Lathyrus; species Lathyrus aphaca. The sequence continues at coordinate 349,042,994 of OZ014525.1, read as the reverse complement.
GGGATCAAACAAGCTCAAAACAGCTCCAAAATGGCATTCTGCTTCAGTGTTAACCGGTTAACCAAAGCGTTAACCGGTTAACCAGTTCAAACCTGCAACAAATTACACAGAAAAAGGATGCGTTAACTGGTTAACCAAAGCGTTAACCGGTTAACACTGTGAAAACAACAACAATTCCTGCAGAAAATCAGCTCAAAGCCAACTTATCCAAATAATCACACACCAGACCAGCAATCAATTATACATGAAATAAATGGATCAATTCACATTAATTAACATCATTAAGCTCATGAGCATTAGCACACGAATCCGGTTACAAATCAACCAATTAATTCAAGCAACACAAGCAAATAGAAAAGCACATGGTGGATCTAAAGCACAAGCATGTAAATAAGCTAAAAAAACAAAGCAAGATCTAAATTTAACCAACCTACAAAGCTGAGGTATGCTTTGGTAATTGTTGTTTGAGCCGGAAATGAGAGATCTCGCGGAAAACTTTGAAGATCTAGTGCTAAGCTTCACACTCCATGCAAAATAAATGCAAGCAAAGGGTCTTGATGCAGAATTTTTGATCCAAAAACACTCCTAATTCCCAAACCAGATCTGAATCACCAATTAAACCAACAAAATGATGCAAAAGAGCTATGGATGGAGGTCTAGTTCCAAGATCTACACACCTTAAGGCAAGGTTATGTGATCTTCAAAGAGGAACTCTTGGTGAATTTGGAAAATGTAGGAGAGAAAATGAGAGAATAGTGAGAGAGATGAGTGAAATTCAGAATGAGAAGTGAAAAAATGAGAGAGCTCCCTCTTGGTTTGGAGGGAAATGGATTAAATATGGTTTAGGTTTGGGGCCCAAAATTTAGGCTTGGGATCCAAAAAATATGGTTTTCGAAAGTGATTAGGATTTAGAAATGGAATTAGGCTTGGATTAATGATCTAGATCCTTCTCCACAATTCAAATGAATAAAAAAATCAGAAAAATGGAAATTTTGAGCCAAAGCACATGCTGAATTTGCTGCTGGAATTCAAAATTCGCAGCCGTTAACCGGTTAACCAAAGCGTTAACCGGTTAACTCTAATGAATTTTGAATTCTCCCTCCTTTTGGTGGGAAACCTCAAGAATAACCCGACGCCAACCGTTTTGACCTGATTTTGATCCTTAATCCCTTTTAGGGCTTTGATCATAATATCAAACTTGTAGCATGCCTTGTGAGCTTCGAATTTCCCTAATGATTGATCATATGCCTTATGCTGGAACATGCAAGTGCTATGCTTCATTTTTCTATGCAATATGCTAAGGATATGACATACTGATGATGACTATGATATGATGATGATGATAAAAGGAGAGGGCAAATTTGTGGTGTTACACATTTGAGCATGAAGTTGAGCAAGGAAATGTTTTCGCATTAGGACTTCTTGTCGTCAAGCCAGAACATCAGCATCTAATTGTTGACAGTGGTGCCTTAACTTGCCTTGTTGATCTTTTGAAGAGGCATAACTTACCTTGTTTCAATTGTAGAGTTGCAGATGACGTTACTAATCTTACACATGAGAATAACAACATTAAAACCTATGTCAGGATGGAAGGTGGAATTTCACCTCTTATTCATTTGCTTGCTGATACAAAGGTGCAAAGAGCTACTGCTGGTGCACTGAGAACCCTAGTTTTTAAAAATGATGAAAATCAGAATCCGATTATTGAATGCAATGCTCTTCCGACTCTGATTCTATTGTTGCGTTCTAAATATGATGCTATTCACTATGAAGTGGTTGGTGTGATTGGAAATCTAGTTCACTCTTTTCCTAATATAAAGAAAAAGGTTCTTTTTGTTGTTGCTCTATTACTTAGCCCATATGACTTTGAAAGTCAGAGGTTTATTACCCATTGTTTTTCTCTTGCTCGTAAAGAAGCTGATTTTCATGAAGAAGCATACTTTATGACTCCTAACTACTTGATGAGGATGTGGATAAGGATTTATTTCCTGCATTATGTTCTTGTGATGAGATACAATTTTGTGTTTACGAATGTTGATATTATGTGGTTTAGGGACCCATTTCCACAGTTTTGCCTTGATGCAGAATTCCAAATAGAGTGTGTTTATTTCACAAGTAGCTCTGATGATGTATCAGAAACAAATCCATCTCTTGATTTGCCAGTGCTATCAACCCACTTGAAGAATAAACATGAGGAGTAGGCAAGATGTCGCGTTGGTTTGGTTCTTCTAGCAAAGGCTATTACAACTGAAGTTTGTGAAAATCTTTTTACTCCATGTCCTCCTTGTGCTGAGCTCACATTAAATGGAGTCAAAGGAAAGTGTGTCATGTTATTTAGAACTGCAGTTGTTTGTAATACCCATATACAAAAGACATACATAAAGCATATTTTTCATATATAAATATTTAAAATTTGGTACTGAAATACAAATAAGTTCTTAGCAACACATTGTATAAGTATAGCCACTACAACATAAGGCACTGAAAAAATAAGGCTATAGAATAATACAAGATGTTCAAACTACAAAATTCTAAGAACTAGATCCGAAGATCTCAAAAATCCACAGTGCAAGACAAAGCCACCAACTAGTAAGGATAATCAAGTCGCCTTATCCTTACCCTTAACGGAACCTGAAGTACCTGAAATAACAACATCAATAAAGGGTGAGATAAAACATCTCAGTGAGTTCCCTATCTTAGAGTTCTCTCGGCTCTAATAGGTTCGAACTAAAACACTACTCAAGTCGGGGAAAACCTAGACTTTGAGTTCACATAATAGGGACAATCAAATAAAATAAAACGGAGCACACACAAGGTACTTTAAGGCATCTTTCCCCGTTCGGCCACATATAGGCAAACAAGTACGGGTCACTTGATCCTTAACGTGTTGATGACTTTCCCCACCCAGCCAAACTCCTCGGTGGCAAGCAAGCATGGGTCACTAATCATCTACCATAGGTACTTTCCCCGCCCAGTCATACTCCCCGATGACAAGCAAGCACGGGTCACGGTGTAACACGGTGGGAGAACTGACATTTAGTCATGTTGCAGATAGCAAGAGTCGCCACCGACTTTTATTTTATCCAAGTGGAAAGGACATAAAAGAACAGGAAAGACCTATTTTAAAAGACTTGAGTTCGGGGGGTTGGTTATACAAAGGGAAGGTGTTAGCACCCTTTATATCCATGGTTATTCATGGGCTCTTAGTTACTTAGCAAAGTTTAATTGTTTTTGAAAAGTGTAGTGTGTGATTAGAAATTTTCTAAGTACTTTGTAATGATCCTCGTATGGATGTATACAAAGCCTTGTTTGAAAATGTTTTGAAAATATTGTGAGGTGTGAAAAGTATTTTTGAAGAGTGAGCAAGTAACTATGAGGTACCTACCCTAGATTAAGTCTTTCGTGTTCTCGTATATGAAGGGACTTGCTTAAAATGATATTTATGAAGGGACTTGCTTAAGACATCCTACTTGACCTTTTGAAATAGGCAACTGAGAGGCAACCCTAGGAAGTGCAAGATGGCGATCAAAGATCGACTTACGTGTGTGCGTGTTCATATTCAAATATTTATCTTTTTTTAAATTAATTTTCTAAGTTGATTTTAATTACACATAGTTATACACTCCCTAAATTACTAACCATACAATAAATAAAGCAAAAACATAAACCTAAAAATATTACAAGGCTTTGGGATAATTACAATATAATCGAGAAATAATAATAATGATAAATATAAATAATAATAAATAAGCTATAATTAAATATTAGTAGTAATAAAAAATAAGAATAAAGGTTAGAATAATAAAAGATAAGAAATAAGAAATTAGCAAGACAAATTAATATTAGAAAAGTTTTTAAAAATTAATTAAGAAAATAAGCTTAATAATAATAAACAAATTATTTACATGTTAAAAATAAGGATTAATAATATAATTAGGGTTTAGAAAAAAATCAAGTTTAATATTTAGGGTTAAGATAAAAATTAGGGTTGACAAAAATAGGGTTAGTATTTAAATTAAGAATATTAGGGTTTTAATTATAATTAAAATATATTATTAATCTATTTACAAAAAATTTAAGAAAATAAAATATGATTTTTTTGAAAATATAAAGTTTTATGAGAATATTATTAATTATTATTTAGAAACTATTTTAATTATATTGAATTAAATTAAAAAAATAAGAAAATAGTTAAAATAAGAAAAAAGAGAAAAAACCCTAAAAAGATAGGACCTGGGATTTGAACCCAGGTCCCTTACCTCAATCACACAACATCAAAACCAATCAGGCCAGCATGCGCTGGTGATAGCATTATGGAACAAATTCATTATATTATAATCCTGCTAAAACAAAACAATTATGAACAAAAATGTGAGAACCTGGATTCGAACCCCTGCCCATCAGCCAACAACCAAACACTCCAACCACCAAGCCACATGGGGCGCGTCTGCAAGCTAACAACAACAATTCATAATATATTAAGTTACATGAATACATGGAAAAATCAATTAAAAGAATGCTGCCACCAAGAATCGAACCAAGGTCATGAACAATAACACGCGCAACCATTACCACTGGGCCAAGCAACATCAGCTGATATAATATAAAAACAAAATAATAAAATATTATGCCTAAGATTCAAATTCCAGCTGCGCGCCAAGCATTTTCATCTTCTTCATCATACCTGCAAAATTTCCTGCGAATATATTTATGAATTTTCCTACGAATTCTTTCCTTCAAGAACCTGCGAAATTGAATCTCTCATAATACGTAAAATTTCAATAAATTGATTATATAAACATGATCCACATATCAAATCCAGTTCAATAACGTCTTTAGAATTCATTTATATTGGTTGTCGCTCCCGAAGATTTGCATCCCGGTACAAGCGCGAATGGTCGGCGAGGGGAGAAATGAAGTGAAATGAATAGAGTCGCCAGCTAGGCATTTTTATCCCGAAGGAAAGGTAATGCTGCATAAACCTGGGAAAAGATGGATAAGACGGTCGCGAACTAGAGAAACTGAGAAAGGGGGTTGGTTACAACCTGGGAAGGTATTAGCACCCAGATTTCCCGTCGTACTCGACGGGATCAACGCTTAAAAGATTGTGTTAAAAAAGGGGTAAGTGTATGTGCTATCTGTGTGCAAAAGCTAGAAAAAGAATACAAGTGTCAGTGCAAAAGGGTGAATGCTCAGGAACTGAGGCTTAAAAGAGAATGCTGAAAGAGGGGGAAGACGAAGAGACTTTTGTTCGATAACAGTTAAGTTATGCCTACGTATCCTCTCGTGCAATGAGGAAGTCAGAATACCATAGTTCGACTCAAAGAGACTGAAAGATAAATTGACTGATGAACTGCTTGCTTGTCTATGCTCAAGTATATGACCTGTCTGACTCAGGTGCTAACTGTCTTGCATTAGACGGAAGAAGCGAGTTCTCGTTTATGAGTGAAGATGATGAGAGAAAAAGAATCCCGAAGGAGACGATTATTGTTTGTTTTTGATGTTTTCAATCTTATATTGCTTTTTGTGTTTGTCATAAGTTAATGAGCTTAAGCCTAAACCAAGGGTTAGTAAACTCATCACATCCTCCCTCTGATTAGGGGTAATGAGAATACCTTAAGTATGAAGTAAACACCTAAAACTTAATTACCATGATGTAGGGTTAAGATCATTAACCTACTTGTGATTATTTAGATGTTTTTGGAGTTTTGTTTAGTGTTAAGTAATGAGTTTAAGCCATAATCAAGGATTTAATGAACCCATTACACCATCCTAATAGAAGGATAATAGATGAGAGCATTCAAGCTGAGGAAGATACCTCAACTTATCCATGATTAGGGATTAACCTCATGAAAAAACAAAGCCTTTATTAAAGTGGATTTTAGTTAATGGTAAGGTTAAGAAGTGGATTTTATGGTTTGTAAGACAACTTGAGGGGGACTTGTCCATTAACACTATGGTTAGTCCTTCTTAACCAATTAAGGAAGAATTAGAACCCTAATGCAAGGCCTAAGTTACAAGGTATTGTCTTAGTGATTATTAAGGTGGATTTATTAAGAGATTTAAACATATTAAGGGCTTAACACTTAGGATTAAAGTTATACACTCCATCCTAAGAGAAGGATGCAGGCATAACCTTAATCACAAAGCCTTAAAACCTTAAAGGTTTAGTCTCTGATTATGAGATGAGAAGAGAGACACAAAAGAAGACACAAAGGTAAAACTAATGAGGGACTAATCAAAACCCTAATTGTCGTCATTCTTGGGTGTTCCTATGGTTTGTAAGGCTTGCAAGAGATCTTCAAGGCCACCAAGGAAGAAGCAGATGAATGGAGGAGAAGTAGAAGAAACAAGCTAACTTACTTCACTTAAGAAGATAAGTTACTTGAAGAAAGAAAGTGAAGGAGGAACATGAATGAGCAAGCTCACTCTAAAGCAAAAGCCAAAATGCATCAATGATGCACAAGAGAGAAAGAGAAGAGAAATGAGAAGTGAAGGCAAATTCACTTCTCAAAGTACTTACCACCTGAAATGGTTAGCATAAAGAAAGAAATGAAATAAGAATGAGATGTATGCAAGGATGCAAACCAAAAACCAGAAGCATGTTCATGATGTAAATTATGCTAAGAGATGATGCAAATGTATGTCAAGTGCAATGGATGATCATACAAGAGATGAGAATTCAAATGAAGCATGTAGGATGCATAAAAGCACATGAAAGTTTATGAAATGAAATGAATGCACATCATGGCAAATGGATGAAGAAATGATCAAGCATGATTCTAATGTGTCCAAGGATGTCTTAGAAGTCATGTGAATGTATGAAATGTCATGGCAAGTTCATGAATGAATGCATATGCAAGATGTATGCAAATGAACATTAGAAATTAGGGTTTGAATGCAACATGAGATGCAAAAGTCAAAAACAGAAGAAAATCACAAGATAAAAAATTGAAAATGCATTCAAAGGAACCCTAACCCCATACGATATATCACACCCCAAAGGAGGAGACCTAACTCTTAACCTAATGAAAGTTATGATTTTTCTAAGTTATATAGGGTTTTAAGGCACCTAAAGGGGAAAAATGCAAATCAAATCAAAAATGCAGAAGAAATTTATGACAAAATTATGCTAGATACTACATGTCAAATGAAGAACAATGCAAAAAGAATCAATGTCATACCATGCATGGTTAGGCAGAAAAGAATTCTTGAAGTTAGGGTTCAAAAATGGGAATTTTATGAACCCTAAATTCAAGAAAATTGTCAAGATTGATTCAAAACCAAAAAGAAATTTGTGTGAATGGCATGACAATGTTTCTAAATTTTCTAAGATGCAATGTGATTTTTTTTGGGATTTTTAGAAACCTAAATGATATTTTAATTAATTAATTTCCATTAATTAATTAAAATAAACATTTAAATATTTTAAAAATGATTTTTTAGTGCAAAAAATAAAAATAAAAATGTTTTCTGGTTGGGAAAATTATTTGAAGTTAAAATGCAAAAGGAAAATATTTTTTAGGTTTTTCTAACTATTTTAAATAAATGATGCAAAATAAATGAGAAAAAATGAATTTAAAACTGAATTAATGAAAGTATGTTGATCCAAGGGTTTAGGTTGAAACTGGGGATTTTGGGATTGACTGCGCGCCACATCCTAGGGCCAGAATTCAAATTCAATAAAACCTAATTAATTAAATAATTAATCCTGATTAAACTTAAATGAACTAATCTCAACCATTCATCACATGCGGGAAACAGATATCCAACGACCCTCATTTAAACCTAGCCCTAACCCTAATTAGACAGTTAATTACTTTCAAGTGGCCGGAGAAGACCTCCGGTCATCTTCTCTGGCCAGACCCTCCCTGAGCAAACCCCAAACTTCAACCCTATGTCATTTCTGGAGCTCTAAAGCTCCAGATCAACTCCTCTCATCATCCTAAACTCAAATCCACTCTCAAAACAAATTTATTATGGCTCAATCACAAGATTCGAAGAGAAATTCAAAAGCTGAAAATGTTTCAGAGGTTCAGTAAATGCTCCATACGCAACCATTTTCAAAAGTAAACACATCCCCATGACCAGGGCAACATATAGAACAATATTTTAACAAGAAAACAAGGTTCTGGAAAAAATGTTCATCATGTTACCTGAGGTGAAGCTTCCTGGTTCAGAGCTTTCTGGACCTCTTACTTGTGCAAAATGACTCCCTTTGACCTCCTGATGAAGCTTTGATGCTTGGAAGGCCTTGAGAGTGGCTGGTTTGAGTGGTAGCAACTCAACTGGTCAAGAATCGTGTTTTGTCTATGGGTGCTTAGAGGCTGTTTTAATGGTTGCTTTATGTTCAGTGGATGATTTTGAGATGAATGGTGGAAAAAGTTTTGAGATTGAGTGAGTGAGTAGTGAGTTTCGAAGGAATTTGCAAGAGGGATGATTTTTGAGAACTTGAGAATGCTGAGGCTTTAGGCTGCAATGTTGTGTGTTATGGCTTGAGTTTGATCCACATAACATGTAGTGATTGGCCAGAGAGTGGGTGGTGGCTGCAGCTGATTGGTATGGGCTAGTTGCAAAAAGTCACCAACTTGTGTACTTGAGGTATGGGCAATGGTGTAGCTGGCTTTTTGGCTTGTCCATGCGCATCATGGATCAAGGAGGTCTATAGAAATGGTTTTGAGGCAATTCAGCAAGTTGAAACAAAGTTATGTGTCATTTTGCAAATTCTATGAAGTTTGGCCCCTTTTGAAATTCTTGAAATGCAAGACATGAAATAGCATGGTTCTTTGGGAAATTCTGATCTTAAGGCAATGCACTATGACTTTATGATGCTTAGAAGTGTGTTTGAAGTCACAAAATAACTTGGCAAGTGGTTTTGCAAAAATCCCTTTTTGGCGCATTCTTGAAAATTATGTGATTTTTGCCAACTTTGCAAGATCATAACTTGAGTTCCATAATGAATTAGGACTTTTTCTTGTACTTTTTGAAAAGGGAATGATCCAATCTATAACTTTCATGACCAAATGTTTTTCATTTGAAGCATTTTTGGTTGAGAAAGAGGAGGTTGAAAAACTTTCCCAAAATGGAAAGTTTACATTACAAGTCATTTCCATTTTTGGCAACTTTTGGTTTAGCTCACTTTTCTTCAATTTTGTGAACTTCCAAACACTTCAATGATCAAATAAAGATCATATAACTTCAATTTGATGAAAAATCCACTTTGGTTCCATGATTGGGAGCTTCAGATGCCCTGATTTTGCTCTGACTTACTCAAGAAGTTACCCAGTGAACAAATGACTTCCCCAATGAATTTCTTCATCAAACTTGGTACACATGATCCTCATAACATATTGAGACCATTAGAAACAAGAATGACCAAAAAATTTGGAGTTATGGCCTCTGAAACCAAAACCCTAATTTCAGGTCATCTATGTAGTGAAACCCTAGCTCAACTTCCATGCTTTCTCAGTTCTTGTGATTTTCTGACTTCCTTGATCTCTGAGGGATATAAAATGATGATTGAACATACATGGACCCTCTTGGAATGATTGATGGCCTTTGGAGTAGCTCAGATGAATCATGGATTTCTCAGATCACAAACCCTAGATGCAGATGGATTTGAACTTATGCAGTGAAACAAAAATGCAATATGAGATGATATGCTTAAACTTATGCAAAGATGAAAGATCACAAGCCATGGTGTGAACTTAGTGAGGGAAAATTTGGGGTGTTTACAGCTGCCCCTATTCAAGCATGAGTTAGCTGTGCAGGATGTAAGCGCCTGGCTTAACAGACAAACAAAATAACTTGTGGTTGAATACCAAAGACAGTCCGAAATTTGCACTCACTGGGGAGAAGAAGAAAAGGGGTATAAATTGTAAAAAGGAAAGTATAGTATGATTATAAAGTGTGGGCGATGAAGGACGACCATCGAGCAGAGGACGACTGCTGGGGATAGAGCAATAACGGGGACGGCCGACATGCTGGGGAAATAAAGATACCACGCTGGGGATAGAGCAATAACGGGGACGGCCGACATGCTGGGGAAATAAAGATACCACGATGGGGACGGCCGCCGGGTAAGGAAATAAGATTATTTGGGGATTAAAAGTAAAGCAATGGTGGGGGCGGCCATCAGGTTCGCAAAGTAAAGGTAAACAACGATGGGGACGACCATCGATTCAAAGAATAAATGAAATATTGATGATGGACGGTCATCAAAGGTGAAGGACGATCACCTAGCAGGGGACGACTGCTCTTTATCACGACATAGGACGAATGTCGGATAGAAAAAGTCGACAATGGGGATGGCCATCAGATAAGCATGATGAAGGACGATCATTAAGCGGGTGAAGGACGATCACCTAGCAGGGTACAACTGCTCTCAGGGTTTATCATGACATAAGACGAATGTCAGATAACAAGGTCAACGATGGGGACGGCCATCGGATAAAATGATGAAGGACGATCATCAAAAGGTGAAGGACGATCACCTAGTAGGGGACGACTGCTCTTTATCACGACATATGACGAATGTCGGATATGAAAGGGTTCCAATAATGGAGACTCCGTTGGGGAAGGGATGAGGGACAGTCATCCGTAGGTGAAGGACGATCACCTGACAGGGTACGACTGCTGAAAGTATCACGACATAGGATGAATGTCGGATAGAATAAAAGTTGTTCTGCTGGGGAATGGTAAACACGGACGAGTGCTTACGGTTTCCAGAATAAAATGTATAAGTGTTTAACGTTGTGTATAAATTAAAGATGCGGACGAGCATCCTTAAGACTATGATACAGACGAGTATTAGTAGAAACAAATGCTGACGTATGTTCAGAGATGATGGTACAAACGAGTACCAACTGGTTACAAAAGAACACGGACGAGTGTCGAATCTGTGGGGAATAAGTGTATACAAGATACGGACGAGTATTTGTATAAGTATGAACAAGTATTGTGAAGTACGAGCAAAACACGGACGAGTGCTCGACTCTTTGGGGAAAGTCTGGCACGGACGGGTGTCAGAAAAGAAAGTGTATAAGTTATGAACTCAAATTTGCATATGGGAGTGCAAAAGGTGTTCTGGCGATCTGCGGGGATAGGATGACACGGACGAGTGTCGAAGGGAGTATATTATAAACAAGTACCTGATTTGCAGTAAGTGTTTGGGCAACCGTGCTGGGGAGAGGTGACACGGACGGGTGTCAAAAGAGAGTGTATATGAACATGCATTTGCGAGTGCAAAGGGGACGCTTTGGCTTTCTGTTGGGGAAATATGAGATGACACAGACGAGTGTCGAGAAGAACATGTTATGGACAAGTGGCTGCTGGTAGAAAATGTTCTGGAGACTTTACTGGGGAATGATGACACAGACGAGTGTCAAAAGGGATATGTATCTGTATTTGAAAGTGCAAAGGGGACGCTTTGGCCTTTATGTGCAAGGGATACATTTTGTATACTGTCGATGATGTAATGTTGGTATTTACAGGTGATTGGTTCAATCCTGACTTGTGATCATGCAATATGTTTGATTTTTGCCGTAATGCTCCGTAATATACGGAATGCTACGCTCTGGGGGGAAAATGATGCGAATGCTATGATTATGCCAGAGAAACCGGTTCGGGATTTGGATCCCGCTGCAGTGAAGATCTCTGGCTGATCTGCTTGAAGGATATCCCAGCTGGGGGTGAAGAAGCTTTCGTCACTTTGTTCTGTGAGAATTTCAGGCATTGCTCTTCTGGATAGAGTCTGGAACTCTGTGGGGAGAGAAAAAGATCACTGAACAATCTTCCTAGAGATTTCTGTGAGGATCCTGCTGAGGATGAGGAGACTTGACAACTCAGCTAGGGAAATGAGCATTTTCTGATGCTGCTTGAAGAAGATGTGCTGGGGAAACGATGTTTTGGCAACTTCGCTGGGGAAAAACATTCCAGATACTGTTAGGGGAGGAAGTATGTTTGGCATGCCCCATGTCGCGTATTGAATACCTGCAATCCTGTTAAGACAAAGAAACACACAAGTGTTCCGAGGTATCCCTTACCGGATTCCGTCATAGGAGTTAGATATTCCTGAAAGTAAATACATTTCCTGCAAGCATTTAATTAGAAAGGCACATCTGTTTCATGCAAATATTATATCATGGATATTGAACATTTTGCAAACGAAACAAAAATGTACAAGACAGAGTGTGACTGAAAAACTCTGATTTTATTAATCTGGGCGCCCTGAATTGGCAAATACATTCAAAGAAACAAATCCCTGAAATGAGGAGATTGTTAAAAATTGAAAAAGTAAAAGTTTTGGCAATATTGACGACGCATTTAGTGAGCTTCCCTTGCTATGACCCGTATGACCTTGACGTTCTTCTCATCTTGCTTTCTGAAGAAGGCTGATTCTACTCGATGCTTTAACCTTTCGAAGCTTGCCATGTTGTAGGTGATACAGACCAATTCAGAATGCAGTTGTTCTCTTATTCCCTTATTTTGCGTGGATCGCCCTTTTGGATTTTCAATCCACCGGGATTACCATTTTTGCCTGAGTTGTCCAATGCGGCTTTTCAACTCAGCGGGTGTACATTTTTTGTTTTTTCCCTTATTTTTGCCCGAGTCTTTTATTCTGTTTTTGACTCGCTGGGATGCCCTATTTTTGCCTGGACTTACATTCTGTTTTTATGTCCAGCGGGACATTTTATGCGATGTATTTTTTAACTGCATCTGAATTCACAGGGGATAAGAAATCTTCACCATCCATGGTAGTGAGCATGAGTGCTCCACCAGAGAAAACTTTCTTTACTATGAACGGACCATCGTAATTTGGAGTCTACTTGCCCCTGTGATCTGTATGAGGAGGAATGAGTCTTTTCAGCATGAGTTCCCCTACTTGGTATTCCCGAAGCCTGACTTTCTGATCGAAGGCTTTCTTCATCCTTTTCTGATATAGCTGCCCATGACAGATTGCAGCTAATCTCTTTTCTTCGCTCAGATTCAATTGATTGTACCGAGAACAGACCCATTCTGCTTCATTTAGCTTCACATCCATCAGTACCCTTAAGGAGGGTAGCTCAACTTTAACAGGTAGGACTGCTTCCATACCATACACAAGCTAATACGGTGTTGCCCTAGTGGATGTTCTGATTGAGGTACGGTACCCATGTAAGGCAAACGACAGCATCTCATGCCAGTCTTTGTATGTTACCACCATATTTTGCACAATCTTCTTGATATTCTTGTTAGCTACCTCAATAGCGCCATTCATCTTTGGCCTGTAAGGAGAAGAATTGTGTTGTTGAATTTTGAAGTCCCGGCACAATTATGCCATCATTTTATTGTTCAAATTGGAACCATTATCAGTAATGATTCGCTCGGTAACTCCATATCGACAAATGATGTCTCTTTTCAGGAATTGGGCTACCACTTGTCTGGTGACGTTTGCATATGAAGCTGCTTCAACCCATTTGGTGAAGTAATCAATGGCTACTAGGATGAATCTGTGGCCATTTGAAGCAGTCGGTTCAATATTTCCAATCATGTCGATGCGCCACATGGCAAAAGGCCAAGGTGAATACATTACATTCAAAGGATTTGGAGTTACATGTACTTTTTCTGCATAAATTTGGCATTTGTGGCACTTCCTGGCATAGGCACAACAGTCTGCATCCATCGTGATCCAGTAGTAACCTGATCTTAGCAATTTCTTGGCCATTGCATGTCCTCCAGCATGGGTACCGAAAGATCCTTCATGCACCTCGTGCATTAGCAAGTCTGCTTCGTTCTTATCAACACATCTGAGAAGCACCATGTCAAAGTTTCGCTTGTATAATGAACCATCGGCATTGAGGAAGAAACTGTCAGCCAGCCTTCTTAGTGTCTTCTTATCATTGGATGATGCCCCAGGTGGGTATGTCTAATCCTCTAAGAAGCATTTGATGTCATAGAACCAAGGCTTGTCATCTTTAGCAATGTCCATAGAGAACACGTATGCCAGTCGGTCCAATCTAGATACCAAAATCCGAGGCACAAAATTGGCAGTCTGAACCTTGATCATGGAGGAAATGGTAGCCAAAGCATCTGCGAACTGATTTTCATCTCGAGGGATGTATTCAAGTTTGACTGTTGTGAAGAAAGTCAATAATCTCCTCGTATAGTCACGGTATGGAATCAGATGCTCTTGGTGAGTGTACCATTTGCCATTGGTCTGATTGATTACCAAAGCTGAATCCCCGAATACAGTTAAAGTCTTGATCCTGAGGTCAATGGCTTCCTTAAGACCCATGATACAGGCTTCGTATTCAGCTTCGTTGTTAGTGCAGTTAAAGGTGAGTTTTGCCGAGAAAGTCATGTGAACTCCTTTAGGTGTAATGAGCACTGCACCAACTCCATGACCATTCATATTAACAGCCCCATCAAACATCATTGTCCATTCTTCTTCTGGGTCAGGCCCTTCAGTGCGAACAGGCTCTTCATGATCTTTTGCTTTCAAGAACATGATGTCTTCATCAGGGAAGTCAAATCTCATTGGCTGGTAATCATCAATGGGTTACCCAGCTAGATAGTCAGACAGTACACTGCCTTTGATGGCCTTTTGAGATGTGTACTAAATGTCATACTCTGTCAGAATCATTTGCCATCTTGCAACCCTTCCGGTAAGTGATGGCTTCTCAAATATGTACTTGACTGGATCCATCTTTGAGATCAACAAGGTAGTGTGGGTCAACATATACTGCCTTAGTCGGCGAGCAGCCCACGCTAAAACACATCAAGTTTTCTCGAGCAGTGAATAACGTTGTTCACAGTCAGTAAACTTTTTACTTAGGTAGTATATTGCATACTCTTTTCGACCAGACTCGTCATGCTGGCCTAGCACACACCCCATTGATCCTTCTAATACTGCCAGGTACATTATTAGAGGTCTTCCTTCAACTGGAGGCATAAGGGTTGGAGGTTCTGGGCAAGTACTCCTTGATTTTGTCAAAAGCCTTCTGGCAGTCTTCATTCCACCTGACCGTTTGTTCTTTTCTTAACAATTTGAATAGGGGCTCACAGGTTGCAGCAAGATGAGATATGAACCTTGATATGTAGTTCAATCTACCTAAGAACCCTCGAACTTCCTTTTCAGTCCTAGGTGCAGGCATCTCCTGAATGGCTTTGACTTTGTCAGGATCAACTTCAATTCCCTTTTCGCTTACAATAAATCCCAGCAGCTTACCGGACCGTACCCCGAATGTGCATTTGTTGGGGTTTAACTTCAGTTGATACTTTCTCAGACGCTTGAACAACTTCAGCAGATTTACCAGATGATCTTCTTTGGTGAGGGACTTGGCAATCATGTCATCCACGTAGCATTCAATTTCTTTGTGGATCATATCGTGGAATAACGTCACCATAGCCCGTTGATAAGTTGCCCCGACATTCTTCAATCCGAAAGTCATTACCTTATAATAGAATGTTCCCCAAGGTGTGATGAAGGTAGTCTTCTCCATATCTTCGGGCGACATCTCTATCTGATTATAACCTGAAAAACCATCCATGAAGGAAAACACCGAGAACTGAGTCGTGTTTTCGACCAATACATAGGTAAAGGGAAATTATCCTTCGGGTTAGCTCTGTTCAGATCCCGGTAATCCATACACATCCATATTTTGCCATCCTTCTTAGGCACTGGTACAATATTAGCAACCCACGGCGGGTAACTAGTTACAACAAGGAAACCGGCGTCCCACTGTTTTTGTACTTCATCTTTTATCTTCATGGCCATATCCGGACGAGTACGACGCAATTTCTGTTTCACTGGAGGACAATCTTCCTTCAAAGGAAGCTTGTGCCTAACAATGTCGGTATCCAGACCTGGCATGTCTTGATATGACCAAGCAAAAACATCAACGTACTCTCGAAGCATGTCAATAAGCTGTTTCTTCACTGAGTCTTGCAGACTGGCCCCGATCTTTACTTCTTTCAAGTCCTCTTTGGTACCAAGATTAATTGTCTCAACCTCCTCCTGGTGAGGAATGATCACCTTCTCTTCTCGTCTTAACAATCTGGCTAACTCTTCAGGTAACTCATAGTCTTCTTCAACCCCTTCATCGGCTTGATTAATTGGATTGTCGAAGTCATACAAGGTCATAGCAGTGCTGTTGTCGGTGCAATCGGGAGGATGACCTCTGCAAGGATTGAGATTGGTTTGTTTTAGTGATCAGTTTTAATCTTGTTTAGAAAAAGTGAAAATGAAGTTGTTATTTTGAAAACATTGCCATTTTATTGTTTTGTACAAAAGTGAAAAATGAAAAAGACAGTGAGCGAAAAAAAGACTCGTTTGCAAAAGATGTCCTGATATTCATTGATTAATCATTTGCAAAAAATACAAGATGGCCCTATTACAAAATGAGTCCTGACCCCTTGGGCAAGATGCAAGACTTGATGCATGCTAAAAAAGACAGGAAATAATAATTACTCTGCAGGAGTAACCCTTATAATTTCTTGGGAAGACCAGTTAGAGACTTGGTTCCCCGGGATCCTTGGACGTATCCAGTTCTCCAGGTTGCGGTCGCCTTCTTCCTCTTCTTCCAGATTGTTCACAGTATCCGGGGTAAGCATTCCCCCACTGACAAATTTGGGCTCCTTGGCAGCCTCTGAATGATCTTGCCGGGTTGGTCTGTAACCCAACCCGAATCAGTCTTCTTTTTTCTCCACCGACAACAGTTTGCCCCAGCCTCTGGCGTTACCCTCTTCAACAACCTTCCGGGCTTGCTGATATGAAGCGATAGAAGTTCCGGACTCAACAGTTGCTTCATTGACGTTAAGGGCCTCAAACCCCTGGCTCATAGTCTCGTGGATCTCCCCATCCATCTCTATATACTTGTAAGTATCCAGTTGGCTAACGAAAATGTCTTCCTCCCCACAGATTGTGATGATCTGGCCTTCCCACTCATATTTTAATTTCTGGTGAAGGGTGGATGTAACAGCACCAGCAGCGTGAATCCAGGGTCTACCCAACATACAGCTGTAGGCCGGCTGAATGTCCATCACGAAGAAAGTAGTTTTAAAGACTTGTGGGCCAATCACCATGGGTAATTCAATCTCTCCAAGCACTGATCTCTTAGAACCATCAAATGCTCTTACCACCAAGTTACTTGGACACAATGCCAAACCATCATATTCCAGCTTCACCAAGGCTTTCTTTGGGAGGACATTGAGCGAGGACCCAGTGTCTACCAGCATATGAGAAAGAACAACACCTTTGCACTCTAAGGTGATGTGTAAAGCCTTGTTATGATTGCGTCCCTCTATCGTTAAATCAACATCTGTGAAGCCCAGTCCATGACTGGTGTTAACATTTGCAACCACTGTTTCCAGCTGATTAACCGTAATCTCTTCCGGCACATAGGCTGCGTGCAAGACCCTTAAAAGTGCATTCCTATGGGCTTCGGAACACATTAACAATGACAAGATAAGGATTTTGGAGGGTGTCTGATGAAGCTGGTCCACCACTTTGTAATCACTCTTTTTGATTATTCTCATATACTCATCTACCTCTTGGTCAAAAGACGTCTTCGGAGTTTCCTTAACAGCTGGTTCTTCGAGTAACACACCCTTCCCTTTTGCTTTAGCAACAACCCCTGCCTCAGCATTGGGTCTCGGTATTTGTGAGGCAAAAAGGCGTCCGCTTCTGGTGAAGCCTCCGCCTCCCCCAACATTGTCAACTTGTGGTGAAGAGGTTGATGAATCTAGAGTGATCTTCTTTCCGTCGCAGTAGAGATCAGAGCCGTAGTGCCAAGGTATGGCATTACTGCTTTCATAAGGAACGGGTCCAGGTACCGTAATGGTGACTGGACTGATTGCTGCAGTGGAAGGAACATTGATGGTATGTGGGTCGTAATAGATTGTGACTGGAGATCTGACAGTAGGTGTTGCAGTTTGTTGTTGAAAATTGTTGTTGGGATGAACAGTTGCCGGGTCATAATAGATTGTGACCGTTGAGACATCTTCGTTAGCGTTTGTTGGCGTTGTAGGCGATTTCATTGATAAGATGGGTGTTGATGTTGTAGAAGTAAGCGTAGCTGAACTTTGGTTTGTTGAAATAATGGATGGAGTGATTGCTGGAGTTGTGGATGAATTAGTGGGAACAATGGTTGTTGCAGTTGTAGGAGGATCTAATGTTGCTGAAGAAAGAGTTGTTAATGTTGTAGACGTCGTTGTGGTAATTTGCAAAATTCCATCTCTGATAAGGCCATCTATGCCAAGCCTTAGCCTCTCACAACCATTAATAGCAGTCTTGCAAAATTCGCAGCAGGCCTCACAACCTGGGAACACCTGGCATCTTAAGAGTTGAGCTTTGACTTCTGCCAGCGGTGTTCGAATATGTGCAACACTATCAATCAGTGCAGATGGTTGGTCCTCCTCTATGGCATTAATCCTGGGCCCACCATGACTAGGCATAGGATTTCTGGTAACATTTGGAGGAGGTGCGAAGTTGAGAGCTTTGGAATCGACCAGATCTTGAACCTTCATTTGCAAGGCTCTACACTTCTCAGTATTGTGACCAGGTGCGTTGGAATGAAAGGCACACCTAGCATTGGCATCATAATTCTTCGGGAGGTTGAGAGGATCAGGTGGAGCCAATGTCCTTAACTCAACCAGGTTGAGCTTCAGGAGTTGTGGCAGTAGGGTGGCATATGGCATAGGAATGGGGTCAATCACCCTATTTTCTTGAGATGGCCTCTGTTGAAAGGGGCACTGCTGTTGGTTATTGTTGTTATTGTTGTACGATCTTTGTTGTGGAAAGTGCGGTTGTTACTGATAGTGTTGTTGTTGAGGAAAAAGTGGCTGTTGTGGAGCTAGAGTCGGGATAGTAACGACTACTATTGATCTGTGAGAGTATTGGGGTATGCCCCTGCCTGCATGAATAACATTTGTTTTATCCGTCCTTTGGGGTCCTGGAAAAGGTTTTCTTGTATTGTTAGAGGAACTTGCACCGTTGTCAGAGATTTTGCCCATCTTCAAAAGACTCTCTATTCTCTCCCTAGCTATGACTACATCAGCAAAGCTAGTGGAGGAGAATGCAGCAAGTCGGTCGATATAAGTTCCCTGCAAGGTATTCATAAACATGTCTGCCATTTCCCGTTCAGACATGGGTGGCTGGACAGCAGTAGCAAGCTGTCTCCACCTCTGAGCATAATCCCGAAAGCTTTCCCTTGAAGACTGAGACATGCCCATTAGAAGATTTCTATTGGGAGCCATGTCTAGATTGTACTGGTATTGACGGATGAAGGCTTTGGCCAAGTCTTTCCAACATCTTATAGTGGCCCTAGTCAGATGCGAATACCATTCTCTTGATGCTCCAGTCAGGCTGTCCTCAAAATAGAACATCCATAACTTCTCGTCTATGGTATAAGCCTTGAGTCTCCCCAAGAAAGATTGCAGATGAGTACGCGGGCAGGAGGTACCATTATATTTTTCAAATCACGGGGGTTTGAACTTGTGAGGAATTCTCACCCCATCCACCAGCCCCATGTCCATTACATCAAATCCTAGGGAATTTTGGGATTCAAGAGACCTCAGTTTCTCAGCAATTTCATCCAGCCTTCGGTCATAAACTTCATCCCCAACTCCAATAACTCTGAACTACTCTTCTTGAGGATCCTCTTGCAAGATCCTACCTCCAGCAGTGTTTCCTTGAGCATTCCTTATGACATTAACATCTGGGTTTAGATGAGGCCCAAACTCTGGTGGATCGATGCGAGGCTGCCCGCGATCATTGTTACTAGTACCTCCTGTACCGAGATGGTGTTCATCAGGAGTTTGTCTTTCCACCAATTCCCTCAGTCTTTCCTGGCTCTGAGCTAAGCCAGTCATCACAGCCATAAATTGGGTCATTTGATTCCTCATCTCAACCCTTTCATTTTCCATTTGGGTCCTTACTTCGTTCAAGTCCTGCTGTACTTGATCCATCTGAATGCCCGGAAGGTTGTTTCTCGTCGGGTACCGGTGTATTCTGTTGACATGGAACACTCTTCTGCGAGCAATGTTTCCTGAAACCACAACAAAGTGAGAAACAACAATAAAACAAAAACCTACAAAACAAAGAAAATGTTAGTATGCAATGCAATATGCTTATTTGTCTTCCAAGGGTATCCGGTTTGGTTCTTTGGTTTTGACCTTTCCAGACCTCGAGGAAATGCTGATGATGTTGAGAGATAAAGCCCACCAATAAATAAAACAAACTGATATATTAAAAATGATGAAAATACATAGTTTGTTTACAATACATGCCCGTGGTGGGTCAAAATACAACAATCAAAAGAAAAGTACATCAAAAGAAAGAAATACAAGCAAAAGGATCAGACATCCAATCCAAAGTCATCCTCCCTGACTTCTTTCAGGAGGGCCTCAGCCACTGGACCAGCTGGGTGCTCTGTAATAGTCCTGATGAGGAGGTTCCTGGTAGCAATGGCACTGGTTAGCTTCTTATGCTTATCCTGATCCTTCGACCTCTTCAACCCCGCCCGTAGTTTCAATTCTGATATCTCCTTCTGAGCTGCCAACAAAGCCTCCTGCTGCTTCTTCTCACTAGCCTCTAACTTCTCTATCTTAGCCTGAGTCCTTTGGTCTTCTTGTGCACGGGCTTCAGTGATCCTGATCCACCTAGCCTGGCTTTCCTCCAGATAATGCTCTGTCCTAGCCTTCAGTACCAACTCCCCTGCTCTTGCCTTCCTGATGTAGTCATCTGTCTTTTCAATCTTGGTTAGATGCTCAATCTTGAGTCTTTCCAATCTCTCAATATCCAGACGACTGTCATTTCTCTCCTAGAGAGTCTTCTTCAGGGCTTCAGCTAGCTGAGTGTTCCTCTCTTTCAGCTTTTCAAACTCTTCCAAACTGACAGTGGCTGCAGGTTATACTACAGAAGGTCCAGGTGTATCTTCCAAGGTGAAAGGCATCCGGGTGATCTGAGCTCTAGTACGGGACCAATCAGAATACTGAGCTGAAGCAATATTGTTTCACTTTCCAAGGATGGTTGTCCCTTTGGTCTGAAGGTTGTCCCAAGCCCAGGAAGCTTGTCTGACAACAACAGAGTTGTGTTGAATTTCATAGTAGAGAGTCTCAGCCAAATCTTGTCCTCTGGGAGGATGAACCAAAGCATATCCCAATTATCTCTTAAACAGTAAAGGGTTGTAGTTGATGCAACCTTTTACTCCTATTAGAGGCACATTAGGGTACTGCCCACAACTGGTAATAATATCCTGCCCTTGGTGCTCTGAGTGCACCACCTGATGTCAAGGCAATGAATCTCTTAGCCCAATTCTTCTGCTGATGTGGGTTCAAGAAGGTATCTGATTTTGGCAAGTGTCTGAGCAGCCAAGAGTAATACAGAGGGGCACAACATCTGGCCAACTTCCCTCTTTGCTTTTCATTCCTCTGATGGATTGAGTAGTAGAAGTCTCCCAGTAAGGTAGGAACAGGGTTACTTAACAAGAACAAATGGATGGCATTTTTACTCAGAAACTTGGGCTCATCTGCAAACAATATAACCCCATATATACTGAGGGCTAAAAGTGCACAAACAACCTTCCATTCTCCTACTGCAGCCTTCAGGGTGGCCTGAGAGATCAAGAAGTCTAGGTGGAGGCCTGGAACTCCTGCCTTGGTTGTCATGTTCTGCTCGATGAGGGCAGGATCCAAATGCAATGCCCTGGCTATCTCTTCATTTCTGGGGGCAGTCATCTCTGGGTTGAAAGGGATCCCTCTCCTGATAGGAACTCCAATCAACAAGGAAAACTCTTCTAGAAATGGTCCCATCTGGAAATCAGGGAATGTGAAACACCTGAGTGGAGGGTCATAAAACTGCAAGCATGTATGGATCATGCTCCTCTGAGATGCATCAAGATCCATGACCATGTCCAATATACCCCCATAGTGCTCTCTGAATAGTGGGATATGGTCAGGTGTAATGAGGGACTAGACCTGCCTGATGCCAGTCAGGGTGGGATCAAAGAAGTGGTAAGAGATGTTGCTCTTTCTTGAAGTGTCCATGAGTGCTGGTGAAGAGGCTAAGAACAACTGCTGATGAAGGTCACTGACTGAGAAGCTGGAGGTGAATATCTGATGAAGACAAGCTGGAGGAGAACCACTGATAAGCTGATGGAGATTGCTGGAGAAGAAAACTGAAGCAGTCTGAGTAGCAGAAGGGGTCAAAACCAAACCAAATATGAAGATGGATACCATGTAAAACAAATAAGCAAATGTTAAATGATGCAGAAATGATGTATGCAAATGATATGCAAAAGGTTTGTGATCAAGAGATGGATCTGATTATCTGCCTTGGTAAAAGTCCATGTATGTTCAAAGGTCCGGATGGAGGCTTAGAAATCCAGTAACCGGGTGGGGAACTCAAATAAAGAGTCACAACTCCGGGGTAATCACAAGAACTATCCAAAGTGATGCATTCTTAAACAATACTAGTAACAGGGTATGATGTGGCCAAGGGCTCCTGCAAACCTGCAAATATCCCAACCCCCTCACATGTAATGTTCTAGAACAAGGATCCTCAGACTTGGATCAGTTATGAGAAGTGTAAACACTTCTAACCCGGAGGTACAGTGTTTACAATAACCATAAAGGATCCTCCTCAAATTCACCCCAGATTCTGAAGGTCATATAAAGGTCATCCAAACTTAGCAGGCTTCCCAGATAGCCCTAGCACTACAGGAAATCTGTAGCACAGAGTTCTCAAGAAGAAACCCTTATCTGAACCATGTTTCATATTCCCGCACCAGACCGAAATTGAATAGGAAAGAATATGAAGCCACTCTAGCCTAGGTGTCACTCAGGTCCCAAGTATAGGACCTTAATCACTCAATGAAACCCCACCCACCAAGGAAAACCAGATCCATCACCATGATAATGACAGTATGATGTATAAAAAACTGTAAATGAAAGCAATAAATAAAGATGTACATAAAGCAATAAATAAAGCACATAAACAAACACAAATAGCACATAACACCCCTGTAAACACAAATCAAACAAGCGCTAAGAGGAACCCACAAAAAGAACCAGAAGCCCTGGTTGCAGTATAAGATTCCCCAGCAGTGTCGCCAAGCTGTCGCTCCCGAAGATTTGCATCCTGGTACAAGCGCGAACGGTCAGCGAGGGGAGAAATGAAGTGAAATGAATAGAGTCTCTAGCTAGGCATTTTTATCCCGAAGGAAAGGTAATGCTGCATAAACCTAGGAAAAGATGGATAAGACGGTCGAGAACCAGAGAAACTGAGAAAGGGGGTTGGTTACAACCTGGGAAGGTATTAGCACCCAGATTGTCCGTCGTACTCGACGGGATCCACGCTTAAAAGATTGTGTTTAAAAAGGGGTAAGTGTATGTTCTATCTGTGTGCAAAAGCTAGAAAAAGAATACAAGTGTCAGTGCAAAAGGGTGAATGCTCAGGAACTAAGGCTTAAAAGACAATGCTGAAAGAGGGGGAAGACAAAGAGACTTTTGTTCGATAACAATTAAGTTATGCCTACGTATCCTCTCGTGCAATGAGGAAGTCAGAATACCGTAGTTCGACTCAAAGAGAATGAAAGATAAATTGACTGATGAACTGCTTGTTTGTCTATGCTCAAGTATATTACCTGTCTGGCTCAGGTGCTAACTGTCTTGCATTAGACGGAAGAAGCGAGTTCTCGTTTATGAGTGAAGATTATGAGAGAAAAAGAATCCCAAAGGAGACGATTATTGTTTGTTTTTGATGTTTTCAATCTTTTATTGCTTTTTGTGTTTGTCATAAGTTAATGAGCTTAAGCCTAAACCAAGGGTTAGTAAACTCATCACATCCTCCCTCTGATTAGGGGTAATGAGAATACCTTAAGTATGAAGTAAACACCTCAAACTTAATTACCATGATGTATGGTTAAGATCATTAACCTACTTGTGATTATTTAGATGTTTTTGGAGTTTTGTTTAGTGTTAAGTAATGAGTTTAAGCCATAATCAAGGATTTAATGAACCCATTACACCATTCTAATAGAAGGATAATAGATGAGAGCATTCAAGCTGAGGAAGATACCTCAACTTAATCCATGATTAGGGATTAACCTCATGACAAAACAAAGCCTTTATTAAAGTGGATTTTAGTTAATGGTAAGGTTAAGAAGTGGATTTTATGGTTTGTAAGACAACTTGAGGGGGACTTGTCCATTAACACTAGGGTTAGTCCTTCTTAACCAATTAAGGAAGAATTAGAACCCTAATGCAACGCCCAAGTTACAAGTTATTGTCTTAGTGATTATTAAGGTGGATTTATTAAGAGATTTAAACACATTAAGGGCTTAACACTTAGGATTAAAGTTATACACTCCATCCTAATATAAGGATGCATGCATAACCTTAATCACAAAGCCTTAAAACCTTAAAGGTTTAGTCTCTGATTATTAGATGAGAAGAGAGACACAGAAGAAGAAACAAAGGTAAAACTAATGGGGGACTAATCAAAACCCTAATTGTTGTCATGCTTGGGTGTTCCTATGGTTTGTAAGGCTTGCAAGAGATCTTCAAGGCCACCAAGGAAGAAGCAGATGAATGGAGGAGAAGCAGAAGAAAAAAGCTAACTTACTTCACTTAAGAAGATAAGTTACTTGAAGAAAGAAAGTGAAGGAGGAACATGAATGAGCAAGCTCACTCTAAAGAAAAAGCCAAAATGCAGCAATGATTTACAAGAGAGAAAGATAAGAGAAATGAGAAGTGAAGGCAAATTCACTTCTCAAAGTACTTACCACCTAAAATGGTTAGCATAAAGAAAGAAATGAAATAAGAATGAGATGTATGCAAGGATGAAACCCAAAAACCAGAAGCATGTTAATGATGTAAATGATGCTAAGAGATGATGCAAATGTATGTCAAGTGCAATGGATGATCATACAAGAGATGAGAATGAAAATGAAGCCTGTAGGATGCATGAAAGCACATGAAAGTTTATGAAATGAAATGAATGCACATCATGGCAAATGGATGAAGAAATGATCAAGCATGATTCTAATGTGTCCTAGGATGTCTTAGAAGTCATGTGAATGTATGAAATGCCATGGCAAGTTCATGAATGAATGCATATGCAAGATGTATGCAAATGAACATGAGAAATTAGGGTTTAAATGCAACATGAGATGCAAAAGTCAAAAACAGAAGCAAATCACAAGATAAAAAATTGAAAATGCATTAAAAGGAACCCTAACCCCATATGATATCACACCCTAAAGGAGGAGACCTAACTCTTAACCTAATGAAAGTTATGATTTTTCTATGTTATATAGGGTTTTAAGGCACCTAAAGGGGAAAAATGCAAATCAAATAAAAAATGCAGAAGAAATTTATGACAAAATTATGCTAGATACTACATGTCAAATGAAGAACAATGCAAAAAGAATCAATGTCATACCATTCATGGTTAGGCAGAAAAGAATTCTTGAAGTTAGGGTTCAAAAATGGGAATTGTATGAACCCTAAATTCAAGAAAATTGTCAAGATTGATTCAAAACCAAAAAGAAATTTGTGTGAATGGCATGACAATGTTTCTAAATTTTCTAAGATGCAATGTGAATTTTTTTTGGGATTTTTAGAAACCTAAATGATATTTTAATTAATTAATTTCCATTAATTAATTAAAATAAACATTTAAATATTTTAAAAATGATTTTTTAATGCAAAAAATAAAAATAAAAATGTTTTCTGGTTGGGAAAATTATTTGAAGTTAAAATGCAAAAGGAAAATATTTCTTAGGTTTTTCTAACTATTTTAAATAAATGATGCAAAATAAATGAGAAAAAATGAATTTAAAACTGAATTAATGAAAGTATGTTGATCCAAGGGTTTAGGTTGAAACTGGGGATTTTGGGATTGACTAGCCACATCCTAGGGCCAGAATTCAAATTCAGTAAACCTAATTAATTAAATAATTAATCCTGATTAAACTTAAATGAACTAATCTCAACCATTCATCACATGCGGGAAACAGATATCCAACGACCCTCATTTAAACCTAGACCTAACCCTAATTAGACAGTTAATTACTTTCAGGTGGCCGGAGAAGACCTTCGGTCATCTTCTCTGGCCAGACCCTCCCTGAGCAAACCCCAAACTTCAACCCTAGGTCATTTCTGGAGCTCTAAAGCTCCAGATCAACTCCTCTCATCATCCTGAACTCAAATCCACTCTCAAAACAAATTTATTATGGCTCAATCACAAGATTCGAAGAGAAATTCAAAAGCTGAAAAAGTTTCAGAGGTTCAGTAAATGCTCCATACGCAACCATTTTCAAAAGTAAACACATCCCTATGACCAGGGCAACATATAGAACAATATTTTAACAAGAAAACAAGGTTCTGTAAAAAATGTTCATCATGTTACCTGAGGTGAAGCTTCCTGGTTCAGAGCTTTCTGGACCTCTTACTTGTGCAAAATGACTCCCTTTGACCTCCTGATGAAGCTTTGATGCTTGGAAGGCCTTGAGAGTGGCTGGTTTGAGTGGTAGCAACTCAACTGGTCAAGAATCGTGTTTTGTCTATGGGTGCTTAGAGGCTGTTTTAATGGTTGCTTTATGTTCAGTGGATGATTTTGAGATGAATGGTGGAAAAAGTTTTGAGATTGAGTGAGTGAGTAGTGAGTTTCGAAGGAATTTGCAAGAAGGATGATTTTTGAGAACTTGAGAATGTTGAGGTTTCAGGCTGCAATGTTGTGTGTTATGGCTTGGGTTTGATCCACATAACATGTAGTGATTGGCCATAGAGTGGGTGGTGGCTGCAGCTGATTGGTATGGGCATGTTGCAAAAAGTCACCAACTTGTGTACTTGAGGTATGGGCAATGGTGTAGCTGGCTTTTTGGCTTGTCCATGCGCAGCATGGATCAAGGAGGTCCATAGAAATGGTTTTGAGGCAATTCATCAAGTTGAAACAAAGTTATGTGTCATTTTTGCAAATTCTATGAAGTTTGGCCCCTTTTGAAATTCTTGAAATGCAAGACATGAAATAGCATGGTTCTTTGGGAAATTCTGATCTTAAGGCAATGCACTATGATGTTATGATGCTTAGAAGTGTGTTTGAAGTCACAAAATAACTTGGCAAGTGGTTTTGCAAAAATCCATTTTTGGTGCATTCTTGAAAATTATGTGATTTTTGCCAACTTTGCAAGATCATAACTTGAGTTCCATAAAGAATAAGGACTTGTTCTTGTACTTTTTGAAAAGGGAGTGATCTAATCTACAACTTTCATGACCAACAATTTTTCATTTGAAGCATTTTTGGTTGAGAAAGAGGAGGTTGAAAAACTTTCCCAAAATGGAAAGTTTACATTACAAGTCATTTCCATTTTTGGCAACTTTTGGTTTAGCTCACTTTTCTTCAATTTTGTGAACTTCCAAACACTTCAATGATCAAATAAATATCATGTAACTTCAATTTGATGAAAAATCCACTTTGGTTCCATGATTGGGGGACTCAGATGCCCTGATTTTGCTCTGACTTACTCAAGAAGTTACCCAGTGAACAAATGACTTCCCCAATGAATTTCTTCATCAAACTTGGTACACATGATCCTCATAACATATTGAGACCATTAGAAACAAGAATTACCAAAAAATTTATAGTTATGGCCTCTGAAACCAAAACCCTAATTTCAGGTCATCTATGCAGTGAAACCCTAGCCCAGCTTCCATGCTTTCTCAGTTCTTGTGATTTTTTGACTTCCTTGATCTCTGAGGGATATAAAATGATTATTGAACATACATGGACCCTCTTGGAATGATTGATGGCCTTTGGAGTAGCTCAGATGAATCCTGGATTGCTCAGATCACAAACCCTAAATGCAGATGAATTTGAACTTATGCAGTGAAACAAAAATACAATATGAGATGATATGCTTAAACTTATGAAAAGATGAAAGATCACAAGCCAAGGTGTGAAATTAGTGAGGGAAAATTTGGGGTGTTTACATTGGTTTAACGGAGAAACCCTAAACGGCCACCCTAAACCCTAACAATGGCAACTTCCTTGTCCTGCATCGAAACTCAAATTAGATTATCCAGAAACGTTCCTGAGCTCATTACAAACACAAAATAACCATCAAACACAATTTATCATGCACGAATATTAGAAAACGAAAAAATCATAAAAGTGCAATAACATTGATTCGGTTTATGCAATATGTAATGGTTTTGATGTTGGGGATGATCGAAACATGATCAGTGAGTCTCAAGGAAACTAAAGCAACCTTTGTTTTTCCTTGAAAGTGTCTCTAAGTCAAAAACTGAATGTGACTTTTTGTGTGAAAATTTGGAATTAAATGGTGTTCTTGGAGGCAGAATTTTCGTCCCCTTATGCTTGTGATCACTTGTGTAAATATAGTAGAAGTAAATTAGGTCATAAGTTTGTGGATGTATGGGCTTTTTTGAGTGACTTGATCATGAAGAAATCAACTTGCTATTTTGGTCAAAAAATCAAACAAATCCTTTCCAATTTGGTGGAGCACGAATTTGAATGGTACCAATCAGCTTTAAATCATGTTTATGAGTTTCTAGAATGAGAATCATATCAAATATTGAGCTTTTCATATTTTATTTTGATTTAAAATGATTTTTAATGTATAAAATCAAAATAAATCAAAATAAATTAATAAAAAATCTGAATAAATGATATTTGATTCGTGCATGATGTCATGGTAGAGATTGGGTCATAAAAATGCAAGCCCATTTGAAGAAATTTGGTTTTAAGGCCCTATTTGCTTCATAAACCTCCCAAATATTTTCCAACTTTGCAAAGGCATATCTCCCTCAATATTAAGGCTATGAGGGTGTTATTGGACATTTTGGAAAGCTTAGAGAGTCCTCTAACCAACCTCATTGGTCTCATGTCCATATCTTTTACCATTTTCAAGTTATGCTCTTTGGAAGATGTTGACTTTTTGTTGACTTTTGAAATGACCTATAATGTCTTAGCTCATACCTTCCAAATGAAGCATTTTTGGGCTTGGCTTGTGAGACACAAAATTGTAGAGAATTCAATTTTCTTCAAAATGAACTTTGGATGGGAAATTTTTGATGAAGCATGTTAAAGTTATGGCCGGTCAATCTTCAGTTGACTTTTCCTATGAAAACCCTAATTTAGAAACTCCTAATTCTTGATGATCTGAAATCTCCTTGATGAATCATGACAAACCCTTGATCAAATGATGAATTTTACTTCATAAACTTGATGTTGGCAAAAAATCATGAAGTTTGACTTTGGTTTGACCACATTTGACCTCAGTTTGACTTTTTGACTGCTTTGACTGATTTTAGCCTATCTGATCATTTGACTGAGCAAACCTGTTGGGAAAGCCTTGAAACTTGACATAGGGATTCTTGAAGACATATAGGATGCTATGAATCTTACTTTAAGCCTTGGAAATCCATTTAGCCTGATGAAACTCAAAACCCTAGTTTAGGATGCATTGCTTAGGAGGATGCTTTGTCTCAGGGAATTGTCAAACTTTCTGACTAATTGTGAACCTTGTGAACCTTGTGAACCTTTTGAGATGCCCTGTGAACCTTGTGAACCTCTTAGGATACCTTGGTACACAATGTCTGGTCTAGGTGAGGGCAAATTTTGGGGTGCAACAGCTGCCCCTGTTCAATTTTCTGAAACCTGAGGAGTTAGATTGGCCTGTGTGCCATTCGTGACTTGGAAGGTTGAAGGGGATTGAATACAAAAGCCCAAAAATTTGCACTCGCCGGTGCGTAAAGTAATGCTGCTGATTGGTTGTATATGCTGGAGTGGGCTTAAAGATGCCACTTGTAGGAACTGAAGATGGGCTTATAGATGCCATCCATAATATGAAGGTGATAATATCTTTATGTTGTCACTGGATATCAGTACTAGGTCTTTGTATCGGCCGTCTCTGAGTTATTCCTGTAACATGGTTTGAGTTGAATGTCAGCAATAGATCTTCGCATAGATCGTCTCTACACTATCTCTGGGGAAAAGAATATCCTTCATTAAATGTCAGTGCTTAGATCTCCGTATAGATCGACTCTGAACCATCTTTAGGAACATACTTTAATTTAAGCATCAGAATAAAATCTTCGTGGCGATCTTTTCTGAATTGCTTTTGGTAATATCTTGGGCTAAGTACAAGATCTTCGTATCGATCATTTATGTAACATCCCACAGATAAACTGTTGCATAGACCATTAGAAATAAATCTTCGTAGCGATTATCTCTTCTGGAAATATCCCGGATTCGGTAATAGATCTTCGTATATACCATTTACATACCTTCCAAAGGACAATGAGAATATCAGGATCAAATCTTCGTAGCGATTATCCCTGATCTTCTTCTGAAAGAATCTCTTGGATTAAGTGCTAGATCTTCGTATAGATCCTTTACACACTATCCCAAAGACAGTTGACCATCAGAAATAAATCTTCGTAACGATTATCTCCTCTGAAAACGTCCTGGATTAAGCACTAGATCTTCATATAGATCATTTACGTACTCTTCCAAGGACAACTTGAGAATTGATTATCAGAAATGAATCTTCGTAGCGATTATCTCTTAATTAAGTATCAATACTAGATCTTCGTATAAATCGTCTCTGAACTGTTTCGAATTGTTGATATTGTTTATCTACCTGCAATTATCCTGAAAAGAAAAGGTTAGTTTATGCAACATGTATGCATGTATGGCATGATGTACTTAAGTAAATGTCTTATGCATTATGGATGCGTATGCTGTGATATGATGTAAATGATGTATGTATGAATCATGTAGCCTGAAGCGTCTGAATATCTCTGTATAACAACTCTAGCTAGGGAAAATAAATCCCAGTTCGTTGCTAAAGAATATGAGGACTTTGTTCCCGTCTTGTTTGATAGTATGGTACTTATAACCTCCCGTCTTTGTTCGTCGTGCTTATTATTGAAGGAATAAGTTCCTGAGTATCCTGACTGAGGATAAAAGAGATGGACGTAAATCCGAGGGGAGATATTACTTGAAGAATCTGAAAATATTACTCTATGGGGATGAACCGGTGAAGCTTCGTTGAATTCCTACCTTCGTTCGTCCTTAGTAAATGCTATTACTGCATTTTATGCATTTCTGGTAAACATCAATCATATTCAAAAGCATACATACATTCAAACACAACCAATGGACGTTTTCGTTTAGGTAAGCGAGGTAAAAGTAAATCTGGATTCAAAGACAAGATTTTATTTATTTTAGAAAGTAACTTATACACAGGCAAGTTTGTACAAGGAGACAGAAATCTTAGTAAGAGGAATTCGTTGCAAAAGTTTTACAAAAACAAAAAACAGCTATGTGAGAAATAATCCTATTGAGTTTCAATTCCACTATTGCTATTATCTTCAAGTATCTCATCCCTTGCTGTCGAGATGGAAATGATTGGATTGATCTTTATCTGTTTGAACTTGAGTCTGGTAACACAACTGGTTGGGGTTACATGAGTGATCCAACGAGACATAGTCATACGCTTTAATCCCTAACTTTTGCCTGGATTTCCTTTTCAGGTTTTCAATCCACCGAGATACCCTTTTTTGCCCAAGCCGCCCTTTCAGGTTTTCGACTTGCCGGATGTACATTTATTTATATATATATATATATCCCTAACTTTTTCCCGAACCCTTTTGGTTCGCCGGGATGCCCTTATTTTTGCCTAGGCCAGTCAACCTAGGGGGTCTCTTTTTATGCGTAGTATTTTTTAACTATGTCTGCGTTCACGGGTTGTGGGAAATCTTCACCATCCATAGTAGTGAGCATCATGGCATCTCCTGAGAATACCCTCTTGACTACAAATAGTCCTTCATATGTAGGAGTTCACTTGCCCCTAGGATCACCCTGTGGTAATATAATACGCTTTATTACCAAGTCACCAATCTGATATACCTTTTGCTTAACCTTCTTATTAAAAGCTTTGATCATCCGTTTCTGGTACATCCGACCATGACAAACAGCTGCCAGCCTTTTCTCATCAATCAAATTTATCTGGTCAAGTCGAGTCTGAATCCATTCATCTTCATCTAAGCCTACATCCTTCATGATTCTTAAGGAGGGTATCTGAACTTCAATGGGTAGAACTGCTTCCATACCATAGACTAAGGAGAATGGGGTTGCCCCTGTTGAAGTACGTATTATAGTACGATAACCATGAAGAGCAAATGGTAACATCTCATGCCAATCCTTATAAGTAACATTCATCTTCTGTAGAATCTTCTTAATGTTCTTATTAGCAGCGTCTACTGCCCCATTCATCTTTGGACGATACGAAGAAGAATTGTGATGCTTAATCTTGAACTGCGTGCAAAAATCAGTAATCATGGTGTTATTCAGATTAGAGCCATTATCTAAGACAATCCTTTCAGGGATGCCATACCTACATATGAGATTATTCTTAATGAATCGAGCCACAACATTCTTAGTAACAGATGCAAATGAGGCTGCCTCCACCCACTTTATAAAGTAATCATTGGCAACCAGGATGAAACGATGCCCATTAGAAGCAGTAGGCTTGATCTCACCAATCATATCAATGCCCCACATGGCAAAAGGCCAAGGAACAGTCAACACATTCAATGGAACTGGAGGTATATGCACCTTATCAGCATAAATCTGACACTTGTGACATGTTCTGGAATGTTGATGGCAATCAGCTTCCATGGTAGACCAATAGTAACCTGCTATCAATAACTTCTTTTCCATGGTATGACCACTAGAATGAGTGCCAAAAATCCCATCATGCATGTCTTCCATAATCTCTGTTGGATCTTTCTTATCCATACAACGAAGCAAAGTCGAATCATGATTGCGCTTGTACAAAATTCCATCACTCAAGAAGAATTTAGCAGAAAACCTCCTCAGAAACTTCTTATCTTTGACAGATGCCCCTTCAGGGAACTCCTGAGCTTCAAGATATTTTTTCACTTCATAGAACCAAGGCTTTTCATCTCCTCCTTCAGTGTCAATCTCATTGCAGTATGCAGGCTTCTCAAATCTGTCAATAGTAATCTTGGGAGCTTCATCAAGCCAGCTAATCTCAAACATAGATGCCATGGTGGCTAGTGCATCTGCCAACTGATTCTCTCCTCGGGGAATATGTCAAAAGGTAATCTCTTCAAAATATGGGATCAAGGACAACACGTGCTCTCTGTAAGGAATGAAATTTTCATGCTTGGTATCCCAATCTCCTTTAATCTGACTAACTACCAGGGCAGAATCTCCATATACGTCTAGGAACTGAATCTTCATCTCAATGGCAGCTTTGATACCCATGTGTTCGCGGTGATTTCTGGCAAACAACCTCTGGTTAACCAATTTCTCAGAAAACTGGGTTACTTGCAGGACCAACCAAACAAGTCCTAGGAGACATGTGCAATTATTCTGTCGAACTACTCTTAGTATTTGTGATTGGTTTATGTTTTGTTTCATCAATACTGTCAAAGTGTTAAGAACTTTGATTTTAAAAGTAAAGTAAAGTTTAAGTTTAGAAAAGAAAATAAAGTTGAAAGTTTTAAACAAAAACAAGAAGAACTGTCGAAAGCTATAACTTGCAGAAAAGTAAATAAAGCTTAAAAATGACATAAACTTGATGAATAAACTGGCAATTTAAATAACTTTGAAAGATAAATGGTGTTCAAACGTACATGGTTCCAAATATCAAACTCATTTTCTCTCACACTGGGTACTTAGAGTATTTACAGGAATTTTGTATCAATTTTCACACACACATTCTAAACACTAACTATCCTATTTATATACAAACAAAGTAACTGCTTAGAACGGAAAAACTATAACTAACTGACAAGTGTCAGCCTGCATGCAATTTTCTTCTCTAAAACTTCCATGTGTCCAACTGCCAAAGGTTACAACCTTTTGAATTTGAATTCCCTTCTTTGGTGACGAAACCTTGCACCTCTTCAATCTGTCGAAACGTTTAAAGAAGAAACAACTCTTTCAGCATCTGCCAAATACTGTCTTTTGTCAAAACCCTCTTCTGTCGAAACGTCGAAAGACAACCTTCTTCTGTCAAATACTTAGCTACAAATAACTTTCCAAACTTATCCCGCCAGAACAATATTTGCCATTTTGTCGAAACATTGGAGCTTTTGACTTTGTCAGCATCTCTTGAATTTCTTTTCTTTCATCATTCTTCGACAGAAATGACCTCAAGCTCCAAATTTCACCCTGTCGAAATTATGGGTTTACAAATTGCCCCCCACCAAAGATGTTTTCGACTAGCCCCTGGAGAAATATCTTTTGCTGTCGAAACAACCTTTGACTTCCTGTCAGTCTCATTTATTATAAAGTGACTTTGTTGAGTCCCAAGAAAACACCATGATTTCCACTTTCTGAAAACGTCATGTCTAGCCCACGTTTACACAATCTCCCATGACCCTACATTGTAGCTAAATCATGGCCTCCTACCAACCGTCACTTTCAATCACCACCAATGGATCAAAAACGCATGTTCCCACTTTTCCAACTGAAAAGTCTTTTTCCATTTTTTTATTATTATTTATTTATTTCATCTTCTCATCCTCTATAAATACCACCTTCAACAACCTTTCATTCTTTTTCACATCCTCAAAACTCTTCTCCTACCCAAACGCAGAAACTCCATTACAAACCCTTTCCAAAGCTTCTACTCCTTCAAACTTCTCATCTTCTCACATCAATGGCTCCTCCAAAAATTGTTGCTGGTCGCAGTTCCAAGAAGGCAAAGAAAACAACTGATCTTCCTCTTGCTCATATACTATCTGGGCCCATACAAATGCAGCAACAACAATACTTTCCAGAACCCCCAAATGAAAGGGAGAAAGCAAGCATTTACAGGTCTCAGGTAATGATTCCCATCTCTGTTTCTGGAGTTCATCATGCTATGCTAGGTCCCATTTTTGATCCTAATGCTGACCCTAACCGTTTGAAAGACTTTTACCCCTGTTACTCTAGTTCCAAACCCATAGCTGAAAATAAGAACCTTGGGCCTGTCGAAACAACATCCAAAAAACCTGAAATTCCCATAGCTTCGACAGAAATAGATCTGTCTTATCTGAACCAAACTAGGATTTTTAGGAGTCCTCCCCTGACGAAAGATCCTTCCGACTACTTAGCTTGGCTCACTAGGGTCGAAAAAGTAAAAGAGAAGTTCTGGAAGAAAACTGGCATCTATGACCTGATCCAACTGTCGAAGGAAGGTCCACGTTATTGTCAGAACATGCTGCTGGCTTCCTTGTACTTTTGGGATAGTACTTACAATACTTTCCATTTACCTTGTGGAATGGTTACCCCTACCCTATTCGACATAGCAACCATTACTGGCCTCAGTCCTTTAGGAGAAATCTTTAACCCTGAACATTTAAACAAGGACCCCATAGGTTTCGACACAAAGCATGCTGGATACTCTGTTTTTATTACGCATCACCAAGGCGAAGACAATGAGGAGGTCTCCGACAGAGAACATATTGCTTTCCTTACTCTGTGGTTAGCCAAATTTGTTTTCTGCACTAGGTCACTTCAAGTGGCCAGAAGTTATATTATCATGGCTAATCAACTTCATAATGGAGTTGCATTCTGCCTGAGTGAGTTACTTTTGGCAAACCTCTATGAATCCTTGAGTGAGAGTGTAAGCAACCTAAAAACCCTTAAGGACAAAGGCAACATTAGTCTCACAGGCCCCTTCTGGCTCCTTCAATTATGGTTGAATGCAACCTTCGAAACTTTCATCCCTGTCAAAATGCCAGTTGACGAAGAAGCAGTAAAAGAAAGGCGCGTCGAATGGCCTAGGTTAGTTCAACTAACCCCTACTGATGATAACTTAAGTGTTCGAAAAGCATTCACTAGTTACATCATGATGTTCGCCAAACGCTATAAGTTCACTCCTTCCATGGCACCATTTGCCAACAGACACGTGGGTCCCAGATGGTTTACAAGACAACTCCCAGTGGAGAACCAGAAAGACGAAGACTCCTATATATCCATTTGGGAAGCTTTTCTTATGCCAAGGCACTTTTTCTCCCACCACAGTCTCAACAACACTAAGGTGTCCCTCATTGTTTACCAACCCAACCTGGTGGCTAGACAATTTGGACTAATACAGACGAAAACGAAGCCTATTTATCACAAGAAAGGCGCTATTATATTCTATAACTCATTTCAAAACTTTGACAGAAGTTTAGAGCTATACAACAAATTCTTCGACTCATCTTTAGAAGTTTACCCCACCATCTTTCAACCAAGCTTCCTATGTACTGAAGACTTCGACGTTTGGTGGAAGGAATTTTATATCAACAAATTTTTTGACGTAGCAACCTTCACTACTCTCCTGACAAACGCTTTTACTTTTGTGCAGGATAAGAAGAAAAAAGGTACAGACAAACACATTAAAGAAATTCAAAAGTTTCAAAAGTATTTTGAAACTATTTACAGGCCCAATGATCTTCGTCGAACCATAGGCGAAGCAACAGTAACTTTAAAACAAAAGTTTACAGAAAAATTGGATAAGTTGGGGATGCCTTCATCTCTCCCACCACATGCACGATACAACTTTGCATTCACAACTTTTCCTCCAAAATTCCCTCCACTCCCTTCTGCAGAATTTGGTGTGGCTTTGAGCCCTCCATTTCCAGATTGGTTTGTGTGTGGATCTGATTTAAAACTGCTTCGCGAATCCAGCAAGAAACCTGCCGAACGTGTGGTTCCGACGAAGTATCACTTGGGCAACTTCACTGGGCACCTTCATGTTGGGATAGAACAAATTAGTGTCGAAGAACCCATTCTTGAAGGTGTCGAAGAAATTACATTCCTCTTTTTATCTCTAACTCCTTTTATTTTGATATCAATGTTCATACAATTCTTTCTCTTTCAGCTGTTAGAATTGTCAAGAAAACTGCTGGCGAAGGAACCTCCTCCAAGACAGTCGAAAAATCTCCCACAACTGCCAAGAAGGTTTCGACAAATAGAAAACACCTCCTTATCCATGCCTCTCAATCTTCCTTTATACTGAATACCTCTTCTTTTACTGCAGGTCATTCGTACACCAGCTAAGAAAAGAAAACAAGAGGAAAAGGAGATGAGTGTCGAAGAGTCTGAGGATGAATCTCCTGAACCTCAACCCTTGAAAAGAAACAAAGGTCTGAAAATAAAAACAGTGGCCTCCCAAAGATCTATAGTTCACAGACGAACTCCCCCTGCAAGTCCAATAAACAAAATTCCCTCAAAGAGCGAAAGAAGTGGGGACTCAAGTATTCACACTGAGATCCCTCAGGTATTTATCTTCGACATACAATATTCCCAATCTTGACTGCATATATTCTTATCTTATACTTCCCTTTTATGCTCTCGGTAGGTTGTTATTGATGTCGAAGAGACTTCTAAAGTCCAAGAAGAAATTGTTCCTTCTGACTCTGAGAAGACTCTGGCTGAAAGGCTTCAAGAAGACGCCACCCCAGATGCAGGTGTCTATGGACCTAAAACTTTGGACGAATTCAACCTCAGTGACTCTGAATCTTCTGGCAATAATTCTCCCTTTCGTCCAGACTTTACTGCAGAGGAAAAAATAACTCCAGACCAGGATGCACCAACTCAAATACCGACTGCTGCACCAGAAACTGACGAAGATGCTCTTGGTCAGGATGTACAAGCTCAAGAGCCAACTGATACCACAGAAGCTGACAAAGAGAATGTCGAAGAAGAAGAGGTTGATCTGTCGAATCAACCAGGAGTCAACTTGAGCCTTGGAGGAACTTCCCAAAATGTTCCTACTTCATCAGAAGTTCCTGCAGAAACCCCTTTGGGTACTGATTCGACAAGCTTGTCACACGAAGAGATTGAAAGCTTGAAAGTTAGAAAGCCTCTGGAATATCTAAAAGCTCTACTCAACTCCAGGTACAACTTCCAAGACTCTTCTCACAGTGGTTCGACAGCTTCAGGGGCCACTTCTGACATTCAACCCATCAATGTCATTATGGATGAAATCAAAGCAAAAATCCTTGGGGTGGACCTGTTTGAGACCCTGGCTGAAAATCCTTCTGCCCAGTATGATCTGAAGAAACTCCTGAAACGAGCCAATTTGCTGGAGGCTTCGACTGAAGAGAGTCGTCTGGTGATGGACCTGATGTCATTGATCGATTCTGTAAGTGCTGATTTGATTCGTCAGAAGGAGTTTTCTCAGAACATTACAGCCAAATCTGAAGAACAAGTTTCAGAATGGAATATTGTGGCTTCTTCGACAGACAAAATTTCAGAACTGAACAAGCTTTCTGACGAATACACCAAAGCTGCTGCTGAGTGTGAAAACAACATTCAGGCTTATCAGACTCAGATTGCTGATCTTCAGAAGAAAATCCTTCAAGAGAAGGAACGCCAGGCCTCTCTCCAACAACCCAACCAAGAGGAAATCGACAGGGAACTTCAAAAGGGTCTCCAACATGCCGAAACAGCCCAACAAATCCACCGGGAGATTGACGAACTGACTGTCAGTAAGAGTCTCTGCGAGCGTCGAATTCAGCTTCAGAAGAAAAAATTCGACGAACTCAAAGCTACCTTCCTTCGACAGTAGTTTGTAATAGGAATTAGGGAATTTTAATTGTTTAAGAACAGTTTTTAGCAATTTCATATGTAATGCTATTTCACGCCATCTGTTTGGCGAAGACAAGTTTTTTTTATTTGCAATTTCATTCTGTTCCTATTTTTATTTCCTACAATGTTGGTTTATACTTTTTTAAGTACTTTCCATTTATTTTCAGCACTCTCCTATCTTTTCCTATTTCTTCGACTTCATACGCACCATTTGAAAAAACTCTTAAAATTTTGAAAGGTCCTTCCCATTTAGGGGACCATTTTCCCATCAATCTATCTTTCTTCTCCATGGGCAAGATTACTTTCCAAACTAAATCATTTTCTAAAAAGGCTTTGAATTTTACTTTCTTGTTGTAAAACTTTTCGACTCTTTCTTTCTGTCTTCTTATTAATTCTAAAGCATGTAACCTTTCTTCATCTAAATCAACCAACTCATCCATCATCATACTCCAATAAATTTCAGATGGAATCTCATGATGCCTTTGAATTCGTATTGACTGTAAACAGATTTCGACTGGCAATACTGCATCATGTCCGTAGGTTAATTTAAATGGGGTAGAATTAGTTGCCTCCTTAGGAGACGTTCGACAAGCCCAAAGGATTTGATCCAGAGTCTTGTGCCAATTTCTGGGTTTTTTACCCACATGCTTCTTTATCAAATTTATCACTACTTTGTTGGCTGCTTCGACCTGACCATTTGCTTGGGCATAATAAGGTGTCGAAGTTAGCAACTTAAAACCTGTCTCTTTTGCAAATGCCTGCATATTTCTTCCAGTAAACACAGATCCTTGGTCAGTGGTTATAGTCTCTGGTATTCCAAATCTATACATTATATGTTTCTGGATGAAGTCTATGACTGCTTCCTGATCTACATTCGTCAATGGTATGGCTTCAATCCACTTAGTGAAGTAGTCTACCCCCACTAGAATGTACTTCTGCCCTTTTGAAGAGGCTGGTCGAATTTCACCAATCAAATCTAAAGCCCAACCTCTGAATGGCCAAGGCTTTATAATGGAATGTAACTCATTTGCTGGCACATGAGGTATGCCTGCATGAATTTGACATTCTTGACAACCCTTCGCAAATTCGACACAATCTTTCAACATTGTTGGCCAATACATCCCTTGTCGAAATAGTAGCCATTTCATCTTATGCCCTGCCTGGTGTGCACCACATGCACCACTATGCACATTCGACAAAGCTATATAGGCTTCAGTCTCTCCTAGGCACTT
Source organism: Lathyrus aphaca (assembly GCA_963966055.1). Taxonomy (NCBI): domain Eukaryota; kingdom Viridiplantae; phylum Streptophyta; class Magnoliopsida; order Fabales; family Fabaceae; genus Lathyrus; species Lathyrus aphaca. The sequence goes on along the minus strand of OZ014525.1, from coordinate 349,003,157 downwards.
TAGTAGAACTCCTTCTGCAGTCTTTTTAAACAATTCATTTCCAAAGAGCACGTAACTTATAGCTCTATATTTTACCTTTCTTTCGACTGTCTGGTTTGGATTTTGTAAATAATCTTTGATAGGTTTTTCTCCAATCTCCTACCTCTGGATTATCTATATTAAAAATCTCAAAGTTTTCTTCATCACCATATCCCAATTTTATTGTCTCCAAATCAGATGGGGACAGTTTGGTGGATAAAACTTTTCCTCTCACTTCGACAACTTTCATCAGGTTTTCCTTCGACACTTTATAACCTGAGGCTAGTTGAGCCAAGTCATTTGCTTCCTGATTTTCTAATCTAGGAATGTGTCTAAAGACTACGCTGTCGAATCTTTTAAGGAGTCTGTTGGCTATCACAAAGTACATAATCAAATTTTCTTTGACACATTTGTACTCTTTCGTCAGTTGCTTTATCACCAACTCAGAGTCACCCATTATTTCGACCTTTGTTGCCCCCAATTCCAACAAAATTTCAAGTCCAGCAATTAAAGCTTCGTATTCTGCCTCATTATTTGAACAAAACTCTTCTATTTTGTACTTGAACTTTGTTGGAATTTTATTGGGAGAAATAATTAATACCCCAACACCTGTTCCATTTTTATGACTGGAACCGTCGAAATATAATTTCCAAGGCTCTCTTTCGACATAATTTGTCTCATCCCCAAGTATGGAGTGGTCAGCTATAAAGTCAGCAACTACTTGTCCTTTTACAGCTTTTAGAGGCATATATTTTAAAGAATATTCAGTCAAGGCTAAAGCCCATTTTCCAATTCGACTATGTAAAATAGACTTAGACAACATATGCTTTATTACGTCGAAATGAGAAGATATATGTACATCAATGGGTTTTATATAATGCTTTAATTTTGTACAAGAGAAGTATACACATAAACATAATTTCTCTATCATACTATATCTAGTTTCAGCATCATTTAAAACTCTGCTGAGATAATATATGGCTCTTTCGACGCCATGTTCATCTTCTTAACAAAGCATGCTCCCTAATGTTCTGTCAGATGCTGATATGTAGAGCCTCATGCTTCTTTTTCGACAAGGAGATATTAAGACTGGAGGATTTGCCAGATACTCCTTGATCTTGTCGAAAGCGTCTTGCTGTTCTTGCCCCCAAGTGAAGCCCTCCTTCTTTAGTCGAAGTAGAGGTGAGAAGGCTTGCGTTTTTCCACTAAGGTTGGAGATGAACCTTCTGAGAAAGTTGATTTTCCCTAGTAGAGACTGCAATTCCTTCTTTGTCGATGGCGCTTTCGCTTCCATTATGGCCTTAGCTTTGTTTTCATTAATTTCAATCCCTTTCTTGTGGACCACAAAGCCTAAGAAGTCCCCAGCCTGCACACCAAAAGCACATTTAAGAGGATTCATTTTCAAACCAAACTTCCTCATCCTTTCAAAGGACTGTCGAAGATGGTCAATATGGTCTGAGCCTGAGGAAGATTTAATCACAATATCATCTATATAAACTTGCATAAATGTTTCAATGAAATCATGAAAAATAGAATTCATAGCCCTTTGGTAAGTAGCTCCAGCATTCTTCAAACCAAAGGGCATGACTACCCACTCATAGGTTCCTATTGCTCCTAGACAACGAAAAGCTGTTTTTGGAACATCTTATTCGGCAATGAAAATCTGGTTATAACCAGAATATCCATCAAGCATACTTAAATACTCATGGCCTGCTGCCGAATCTACTAGCATTTCTGCTACTGGCATAGGATATTCATCCTTAGGGGTAGCTGAGTTTAGATCTCTAAAATCAATGCATACCCTCAGTTTGCCATTTTTCTTAATCACAGGAACAATATTAGCAATCCATTCGACATACCTTGTTGTACGGATGAATTTGCATTTTAGAAGCCTTTCGACTTCCTCTTTGATTTTCGACAGAATTTCAGGTGCAAAGCGTCTGGGAGTCTGCTTTATTGGCTTCTTCCCTTCCAGTATTGGCAACTTCAATTCAACCAAATTTCTGTCTAAACCAGGCATTTCGTCATAATCCCATGCGAAGCAGTCTTTAAACTCATTCAGCAGTTGGATTATTTCGACTCTGAGTTGAGGATTCATCTTGGCACTGATGTAAGTGGGCCTTTTCTCTGCCCCCAGTCCCAGATTAATCTCTTCTAAAGGATCCTGTGCCACCATTTTCATATTGGTTGGGGCTGGATCTTTTTCGAACCCCAAAGGTTCGTCATCATAAATGGCATCAAGTCTTTGACTCTGCCATTCGCCGTTAGAGCCTTCTTCAAAACTCTGCTTTGTATGTTGTTCCTCAATATTTTCTTGAGGATGTTGTTCTTCGACAACCTGAGTGCTGGCTTTGACAGCCATATTTCTAACTTCAGCCTCAAGGGCCGCTTTGAGTTATTTTTCGGCTATATAAGCCGAAATCCTTTCCATTGCTGAAACTTCAGTCATTTTCACTGAACTCACTCCCCCATCCAGTTGGGTTGACATGGGCAGTTCCCCAAGTGTAATTTGTCTCCCCAATTATTTCTTTATCCCACTGGAAACCATGCGTAGGATGGAGGTACATGGAACAGTAAGCATTGTCGGAAGCTGTTAGCTAGGTCGAAAGCAGCAGGATTGCATGGTGCTATATGGGCTAGGTTTTTGTCGAAGTTACGACTAGTGACATTGTTCACATCAGCTGTGAAGTAACTCTGATCTGCTTCTATGTTTTCGACAATCCTATCTGGCCTCCAGATTGCTATCCTTTGATGCATGGAGGATGGCACAGCCCCAATCCCATGGATCCATTCTCTTCCCAACAGTAAGTTGTAATTTGCCTTTGATGCTATTACCACAAACATTGTAGGTCTGGTGATGGATCCTACAGTCAAGTTCAGTTGTATTACCCCCAGTGTTGTCCCTACTTTACCTTCGTAGTTGGACAACACCATGTTGTGAGGCTTAGTGTCGGAGTCATCTTTTCCAATCCTCTTTATCATGTAATGAGGAATTAAATTTACAGCTGCTCCTCCATCTATCAGAATTTTGTTGACACCCACGTTTTCCACCTTTCCTTTTATGAAAAGAGGCTTTAAGTGAGCCTTCATTGCATCATCTGGCTTTTCGAAGAAAGCATTTTGCTCTTCGACACAGCCATTGTTCATTATGTAGTAGCATACAGGCTTCAAGCCTATGCTATCATCTGCCATGTCATCCTCTTCGTCTTCGACTTCCATTATCCTGTCATAGTCTCTGGGTAACACATAAACCACATTGCAGGTTACGTCGAAGGACGCATCAGACTCTGAACTGAAGTCATCTGTAACTTCTTCGTCCACTGGCATTCTGCTGTTTGTTTTCTGCGTTTCTGTGGTGTCACTAGATCCATTCTTCTGAGGGGTTTCTTCTTTTGCCAGAGGTCTCCCCTTGCTTGTAATCTGCACACATTTGCTTGATTCAGCTTCCTTCTGCCCAACCCTTTTGTGTTCTATAGTTTCCTTTTCAATTTTCTTCTGTCTTTGGAATCTTCTCCATTGGGACCTGGACATAGGATTCTTCCCTTTGTAGTTTTCAGAGACGTACTTTGGCCTTGCCTCCTTTTTAACTTCCATTGAGGGACCCCTGTTCACTTCAAAGCTCTTCCATCTCTTCTGACCTTGGGCATCCCTTATAGGTTGAACCCATTTGTCGTCATTTGGTCTGTTGGATGGTTTATAAGTGTTGAAACGTCTTTCTCCCACTCCTTGGATGTGATGCTTCCCTCTTCTTGGGTCGAATCTTTCGTTTCTGGTTGGTGGGACTGTTCCCCAGTTTCTTTTCCTCTGGGCCTTTTCTGCTGCTTCTAAGTCATCAGCTGCTTTCCTGTCGAACACAGCACTGCATCTTGGGCAAAGCATAACTTCTGCGTTCTTCCTTTGACACCTCTGGATGAATTCGACAAGACTTTCGTTCTCTTCTGGGTAAACCAGCTTCTGATGTTTCTCTTGACGTTTCTTTCCCTTGTTGGTGTCTGGTCCTACCTTTTGAGTGATTTCCACCATATGAATCCCAACATTCTGTTCAGTTGTGATTTTCAATTTGTTCATTTTTTCGACTAGCATCATTTCCTCTGGGATAGTCTCCTTTGACTGACTCACACTGCCTTTTGGGTGTAAACCCTTATAGATGTATTTGCAGCAGTGTGCAACACTTTCGACAAGATGTTCTTCATTTCTGATGGTACCACTGTTTATTGGTTCGACAGTAAGGGAATTGTCATCAGTCCCTGTTGTCTTGATCTCATCTTGGTCAAGGCCCTCAGTGGCCTCTTTTTGGACAATGAGGGTTTTGTTATCCTCCTCTTCGTCATCCTTTTTGAAAGAATCTCCCCATCCTGTGGGTTTGATTTTGTTGATATCTGTTTTGGAGCTTGGTGGTGCTGAATATTTCACCATGAAGTCGAACTTCCCATTCGATTCTCCTAAAGTGTCCCAGATCACCCCCAACTCAGCATCTCTTTCATAATTTTTCCTGTCGAAACTTCTTCCCACTTTGACTGTATTTCTTTCGTCGAAACCTTCAGTAGTTTCAATGGCATTCTCACTGTCGAAGTCTTCAGAAGCTTTGACTTCTTTTTCCTCAGCCTGGTCAGCAGGATTATCACCCCCTTCCACCACATTGACATGGGTGTCGAAACCTTCAGCAGCTTCTATCATGGTGAAGTTGGTATCGAAGCTTTCAGTAACTTCTACCATTTCAAAACTTTCCTCCGCCATGATCTCCATTTCGACCACATTTACCATTTCTAGTTCAGCATAATTGGCCTCCACAACCTGCATGGGATTGGAGTCAATCTTCATCTGTTGCTTGGCTTTGTCTCCAAACTTCAGCCTTCCATTTTGGATTGCATTCTGGACAAGATCCCTGAAAAGGTAACATTGAGAAGTTTTATGACCCAAGAAATTATGGTATTTACAAAAACCTCTCTTTTTCTGTTGGTCTACAGGAGGCTCCTTAGTGCCTGCTGGTTTTATTAACTGACCATCTTTGACTAATAAATCAAATATTTCATCACATTTGGTGATGTCGAATGTATAGGTTCGTTTAGGGAACCTGTCATTCTTTTCCACTTCGACTGGATTTTTTCCATTCGACGGGGCTAAAACTTTACAAGAATATGGAGGGCCTTGTTTTAATTCTGCCAGATCAATTTCTTGCTGGTCGAAAATGACTGGTTCGTTTTCGTCATAATCATCTTCTTGAACTATTCCTACATAGGCCACTCTTTCCTTCTTGTTTTTATTTGATCTAAATTTTTCATTTTTTAGTCTTTCTATTTGCCTCACTCTGTCTGCCAGTTGTGCCATGTCTCTCAAGTACTGGGTATCCAATTTTTTCCTTATGGAATAATCTAGACCCCCTGCAGCCATTTCGACTAGTTCTTGTTCCGGCACTTGCGTAAAGCATCTGGCTTTTAATAATCTAAACCTATTCAAATAGTCATCTATAGGTTCAGAAAATTTTCTTTTGACACTTGCCAACTCTTTCAAACTTATCTTGGTTTGTCCCATATAGAATTGTTCATGGAACAATCTTTCTAATTGGGTCCAAGTGAAGATTGAAGTTGCAGGAAGAGATGTAAACCAAGTGAAAGCATTTTTTGTCAAAGAACTTGGGAAATATTTCATCCTTAAGTTCTCATTATTAGCAATCTCTCCTGCCTCTATCAAATAATGTGCTACGTGTTCTATGGTGGACTCACTAGTATCCCCTGAGAATTTGGTGAATTTGGGGACTTTCCACCTTGGTGGTAACTCTTGTTGTAAGACAAATTCAGACAAGGGGGAAGTATAACTAGGCCTTTGTAATCCTACGTTTACTCCATTTTGTGCCATTATTCTCTCAACCATGGTGGCAATATTATTTTCGACAGGCATGTTATTGTAACGCATTCTCTGCTGTAATATTTCATCAGCATTTTGGTCTCTCTGGACTATTATTCTTCTTGGTTCCTGTCGAATAGGCTCTTCTACATTAGGCTGTTCAACTACCACCTCTTGGCCCCTGGGATTTTCATGAGGGTTTCCCAATGGCCTTTGGTTTATAGTAAGTTCCTCTTCGACAACCCTATTGGCAGGATTCTGATTTAATTGCATTCTTTGCTGTGCTTGAGGGACTCCAAAAAAGTCAGCAATGCGCGCCATCTGTTCTGCCAATATTTGGTTTGTTTGGGTAGTGTTTTGTATTAAGGGATTGAACACTTCTCCCATTTGTTGCGTCAAAGCCTGCACCATATCATGATTGCTTTCATCCATCTGTTGACGAATTACTTGTGCAGAATGGTTTGTCATAGTGGGCATATGGAAACCTGGTGGAACTTGATTCATTCTATTTCCATTTCCACCATATCCTGATCCCTGCAATGGTGATGACATTTGAGCCATAGCATCAGAGAATAATGGTGACGAATTATGTAGGCTTGCCATCATTGAAGTTGGCATTCCAAATGGTTGTTCCCTCCCAGTCAAAGGCTGAGAATAATTTAGATATGGCCTGAAGGTATTTCCTCCAGGGGGAGGGGTCCCAAGGGGTCTGGCGTGTCCCATGGTGGAAGAACTAGGCGCATTCTGGGATCCTGAACCCGTTGGTATGAAATCCCCCAAAGGAGGCCTAATTTGTTCTAAAACAGGGCCAGAAACTGGTATTGTTCCTGACGAAGGGATAGGATTGGAAACTGGTATTGTTTCGTCAGGATTGTTTGAAGCATTTGGCAAGTTAGCCATCTTTCTTCTTCTTGTTCTCTTTGGTCTCTCTACGTCGGTTACGGCTAGTTTACCGCTTCTAAGAATCATACAACGTAGCAAGGAACAATTTGTCTAAGAAGTTCTCTTATTAGATTTTATCAAATGCACTAGCCCACCAGGTGTGCCAATTTGTTCGCGGTGATTTATGGCGAACAACCTCTGGTTAACCAATTTCTCAGAAAACTGGGTTATTTGCAGGACCAACCAAACAAGTCCTGGGACACATGTGCATTTGTTCTTTCGAACTACTCTTAGTATTTGTGATTGGTTTATGTTTTGTTTCGTCAATACTGTCAAAGTGTTAAGAACTTTGATTTTAAAAGTAAAGTAAAGTTTAAGTTTAGAAAAGAAAATAAAGTTGAAAGTTTTAAACAAAAACAAGAAGAACTGTCGAAAGCTATAACTTGCAGAAAAGTAAATAAAGCTTAAAAATGACATAAACTTGATGAATAAACTGGCAATTTAAATAACTTTGAAAGATAAATGGTGTTCAAACGTACATGGTTCCAAATATCAAACTCATTTTCTCTCACACTGGGTACTTAGAGTATTTACAGGAATTTTGTATCAATTTTCACACACACATTCTAAACACTAACTATCCTATTTATATACAAACAAAGTAACTGCTTAGAACGGAAAAACTATAACTAACTGACAAGTGTCAGCCTGCATGCAATTTTCTTCTCTAAAACTTCCATGTGTCCAACTGCCAAAGGTTACAACCTTTTGAATTTGAATTCCCTTCTTTGGTGACGAAACCTTGCACCTCTTCAATCTGTCGAAACGTTTAAAGAAGAAACAACTCTTTCAGCATCTGCCAAATACTGTCTTTTGTCAAAACCCTCTTCTGTCGAAACGTCGAAAGACAACCTTCTTCTGTCAAATACTTAGCTACAAATAACTTTCCAAACTTATCCTGCCAGAACAATATTTGCCATTTTGTCGAAACATTGGAGCTTTTGACTTTGTCAGCATCTCTTGAATTTCTTTTCTTTCATCATTCTTCGACAGAAATGACCTCAAGCTCCAAATTTCACCCTGTCAAAATTATGGGTTTACACCATGATACATGCCTCATATTCAGCCATGTTATTGGTACAATAAAAACAAATTCTTGTAGTAATTGGGGTATGATAACCTTCAGGGGAAATGATCACAACACCAACACCATTACCAAGCGCATTAGAAGCTCCATCAAAAACCATAGTCCATCGGGATCCTTGTTCAGGTCCGTCATATTGTCCAGGTTCTTTGGTAATAATCATAATGTCTTCATCCGGGAACTCAAAATTCATTGACTGATAATCATCCACTGCCTGATGAGCTAAATGATCAGCTACCACACTACCCTTAATGGCCTTCTGAGTATTGTACTGTATATCATATTCTGTTAAGATCATTTGCCATCTCGCTATTCGTCCGGAGAGAGCAGGTTTCTCGAATATGTACTTGATTGGATCCATCTTTGAAATCAACAAGGTAGTATGAGTAAACATATACTGTCTTAGTCGGCGAGCAGCCCATGCCAAAGCGTAACAAGTTTTCTCGAGCAGTGAGTATCTTGTTTCACAATCGGTAAACTTTTTGCTAAGGTAGTATATTGCCTGCTCTTTTCGACCAGACTCGTCATGTTGCCCCAACACAAACCCCATTGAGTTATCTAATACTTTTAAGTACATAATCAAGGGTCTTCCATCAACTGGTGGCATCAAGATTGGAGGTTCTAGAAGATATCTCTTGATTTCATCAAAGGCTATCTGGCACTCTTCATTCCATTCCATCACCTGATCTTTCTTGAACAACTTGAATATTGGCTCACAGGTAGCAGTTAACTGGGAAATAAATCTTGAAATGTAATTCAGTCGTCCCAAAAAACCTCTAACTTCCTTTTCAGTACGAGGAGCCGACATTTCTTGTATAGCTTTTACTTTTGCAGGATCCACTTCAATACCTTTTCCACTGACAACGAAACCCAAGAGTTTACCAGACCTAACTCCAAAAGTACACTTGTTTGGATTCAATCTTAGTTTATATTTCTTCAACCTCTCAAACAACTTATGCAGGTGATCAAGGTGTTGTTCCTCATTCTGGGACCTGGCTATCATATCATCCACATATACCTCTATCTCATGATGAATCATATCGTGAAACAAAGCCACCATAGCACGCTGATATGTTGCCCCAACGTTCTTCAAACCAAATGGCATCACCTTATAACAAAAAGTGCCCCACTGTGTAACAAATGTAGTCTTCTCCATATCTTCAGGTGCCATCTTGATCTGATTGTAACCAGAGAAACCATCCATGAAAGAGAATACTTTATGCTGAGCAGTGTTGTCTACCAGAACATCAATACGAGGAAGTGGAAAGTCATCTTTAGGGCTGGCCTTATTCAGATCCCTGTAATCTACACACATACGTACCTTACCATCCTTCTTAGGTACTGGTACCACATTTGCAACCCATTGAGGATAAGAAGTTACAGCTAAGAACCCTGCATCAAATTGTTTCATCACCTCTGCTTTAATCTTTTCTGACATTTCAGGACGCATGCGACGAACCTTTTGCTTCTTTGGACGACAATCTTCTTTTACCGGTAAATGGTGAACCACAATGTCTGTATCCAACCCTGGCATATCTTCATAAGACCAAGCAAAGATCTCCACATAATCACGTAACATCTGAATTAGTCTGCTCTTAACACCATCCTCTAACTCAGCTTCTATCTTGACCTCTTTCTTATTTTCTTCAGTTCCTAGATTCACAACTTCGATTGTCTCTTCATGTCGCTGTATAGCTTTCTCTTCTTGTTGTAATAACCTAGCAATCTCTACAGGTACTTCACAATCTTCCTCCTTTCCATCTTCAGCTTGATAGATCGGATTCTCAAAGTCATAATTGGCAATAGTAGAACTGTTATCAACAGGATCCAGAGTGGATGAGGATCTGCATTTTAGTGATGTGGGTGTGTGTAAGAACACATAGCTGATAAAATAGAAATAATAATAAAAGAAATAAAAGGAGCACAATATTTACGAAAACGAAACGTCCATTGATTTTTATTGAATGAAGTATGCAAATGAAATGACATCCCGAAACAAGCATACCATTGTGCCCCGGGTAAGACACAAGGCTTAAAAGTTTAATTGTTTGAAATTACAAACTTAAAATAAAACACAATATAGTATTTACTCCTGACTAAAGGAGATAGGAATAACGTCTTCAGTCTTCCAATTGTTGAGCCCATCCCCCATGGTAGGAAAGATCCAATCATCCAGGTTGTAGTCTTCATTATGGTCACCCACAACATTGATTTGATCTCTTATGACCCCTTGATTAGTGATACGAACAGCACAAGCACGACGAACAACCCTTTGAGATTCTTTTGCAACCACAGTCTTAACATCTTTGAGGGAGGCCATTGCAGGAGGTATTCTAGTAACCACATGAACTCTTTCAGGAACAGGGACAGACTGAGGAACAGGATCAGAGCAAGGAACAACTTCAAATGTTTGACATAGAGTTTCAACCATTTCACCTTCCATCTCCACATATTTGAATGTATTCACATGGCTCACCATGTACTCTTCTTCACCATAGACAGTGACAATTTTGTTCTTCACCAGATATTTCAATTTCTGATGCAAGGTGGAAGTCACAACACCTGCCCCATGGATCCAGGGGCACCCAAGTAAACAAGAATACGCAGGACGAATATCCATCACATAGAAAGTAGAGTTGAAGACTTGAGAGCCTACTTTGATTGGAAGGTCTACTTCTCCATGTACCACTCTTCTTGAACCATCAAAGGCCCTTACCACTACATCACTTGGCCTTAACACAACATCTTCAGGACTGAGCTCGTCCATATCCTCTTTAGGGAGCACATTTAATGAAGAACCATTGTCCACCAGTACATGAGACAAGGTAGTGCCCCTACATTCAATGGAAATATGTAGAGCTCTGTTATGATTTCTCTTGGCAGGAGTCAGATCAACATCAGAAAAGCCCAAACCATTATCACTAGTCAGATGTGCAACACAATTCTCAAATTGGTCCACAGGAATCTCATTTGGCACATGAGCAGTCTTCAAGAACTTGATTAAGGCTTTAGCATGAGCCTCAGAACACAACAACAAAGATAGCATGGAAATTTTGGAGGGAGTATGCCCCAACTGATCAACAATATCATAATCACTCTTGCGAATGATCTTCAATACTTCTTCCATCTATTTAGAAAGATTTTCAGCAGTCGGTGCCTCAGCTTGTACAGGTTCAATCACAGGACCCTTGCCCCGGGCATCAGTACTTGGCCCAGAATTGGAGGTAGTAGTTGGAGTAGCTGCACTTTTGGAGGTAGCCTGAGGAGAGAAGATTCTTACACTTCTAGCGATCTTACTAGATCCAACAATATTGTCAACATCACGACTAGTATCAGTAACAGGTGCATCATCCAGAGGTTCTTGCTTGACACCATGGATATAAACATCAGAACCATAATTCCAGGGTATAGCTTTATCAGAAGTATAAGGAACAGGGCCAGGAGTGGTAATGATCATGGGAGCCATTCTAACTTCAGCAACAATCTTCATAGGGCCTTCAACAGTAATCCTAATAGGACCTTTAGAAGTGATCTTGACAGGGCCTTTGGAGGTAATCTTCACTGGCACTTTATCAACCATAGCTATATCTTCAAGCTTCGTACTTCGAGTCAGATGTTCACACATACTTTCAACAGAAGGTGTCCTTTCAAACAATATAGTGTAATTGTCCATGAGGCGTTGAATACCATCTTTCAACTTCCAGCAGCTATCGGGTTTGTAGGCACAATAGAAACAGTCTTCATTGCAACCTGGAAAGAAACTAGCCTGCACCAGCTTCTTCTTGATAATGGATAGAGGAGTAGTCACATTGGCTACTGAGGAAACATAGGAAACCTCATCAACAACATTAACAGTCTTCTCATGATTGGGCATAGGAGCAGTGATCACATTTGGGGTCCCAGGAGGGTCAAATTCAATCTCCCCAGCTTCGATCATGTCTTGAATCTTGTTTTTCAACACCCAACAATTGTTGGTGTCATGTCCCGGACTATTAGAATGATATGCACATCTTGCATTAGGATTGTACCGAGGAGAGGATGTATTAGGATTTTGAGGAGGATCCCTCAAGGTAATTAGTTCCCCTTTCAACATGTGTTGCAAGGCTTGGGCCAGTGACATGTTGATCTTGGTGATCTGTTTTCTAGGATTATGTTGATTGTTTTGTTGTGGCTCTGGTGCTGCAGGAGTAGGATTGGAGATGTGAACTGCTCCCACAGATTGGTGACTCCTGCTATGACTATGTTGACCATACACAACATTAGACTCCTTCTTTCCACTAGGGGGCTTCTTAGTAGTGCTTGGTGTTGTGGAACCCACCTGTATATTTCCATTTCTTATACCACTTTCCACACGTTCTCCAGTCATTATCAGCTCAGTGAAACCAGAAGATGAGCTCCCAATGAGGTGACTATAGAAAGGACCATTCAGTGTACTCATAAACATATCCACCAGTTCCATGTCAGTCAAAGGAGGTTGAACTCTGCTAGCCAGGTCTCTCCATTTCTGGGCATACTCTTTGAAACTCTCCTTAGCACCCATAGACATGCCTTGAAGCTGCATGCGAGTTGGTGCTAAATCAACATTATATTGGTACTGCCTATAGAAGGCCTCAGCAAGATCATTCCAATCACGAATATTAACACTTTCCAGTTGATAGTACCATTCCAATTGAGCTCCAGATAAGCTTTCTTGGAAGAAATGAATCCACAGTTTCTTGTCAGCAGTATGTGGTTGAATCCTTCGGACATAGGATCTCAAATGCAATTTAGGACATGAAACACCATCATACACTACAAAAACAGGAACCTTGAAGCCAATAGGTATAACCACTCCAGAAACTAAACTCAGATCTTCAAAATCAAGCCCAGAAGATTTTTGTAGTTCCATAGCATTCATTCTATCTACCAGTATCTTGTACTTCTCTTCACTAGCAGGATCATGATAATAGTTTGCTTCAGAATCAGAATCTCCCATAGTATCATGGAGACTACCTCCCTCTTTCTCAGAATTCTCAGACTCAGAATCCTCAACCTCTTCCTTTGTCTTGATAGGACCTCTGAATCTTCTTCCCAGGTTGATAAGGCTTCCTGATTTTCTAGTCTTCTTCTTCTTCTTAGCCAGCAGTGTCTTCAACTCATCTTGTCCCTTGGACAAGTTCAGGATCAACTCTTGGAATTGTGCATTCCGAGCCTGGAGATCTTTGTCAGTCTGTTCAAGAGCCATTTCTGCTGAAATAAACAGCGAGAAGATAAGATACCTGTTCATAAGAAACCTGTGATGCAATGATATGGTATGTAAATGCATATGCAATGTTTTCAAGGACCGCAGGATTTAAATTTGCTTAAATAACCAGAAAGTAAACTTTTATTAGTAACCAATAAACTTGTTTGCCTCTTGGGCTTACAACAAAAATGAAATGAATACAAAGATGGGGTTTTAAGTCTCCCATGGACGTTTCCTCTTTGTGTTGAGGTATGAGTTGAGATTCCGCTCCTCGTGAAGTTGTCTTGTCAGCTCTAGGATTATTTCTTGACTAGCTTTGAAATGAGTCTCAAAAGTATCCCTTTGCTCCTTCAACTGGATCCAGGACCTCTGTAACTCTTCCATGTCAGTGGGCATGTCTGGATGAAGAATGATATAAGGAGTATCTCCTTCAGCAGCAGGCTCCATGGTAACTGGCAGGATAGCAGGATATGGCATCATAAGAGTCTGAGCACATGCTCGTACCCATCTGAGATAAGGTTCCATAGGAATAGTGTACTTTGGCTCCAGAGTCTTGCTGTCAACCTTGTTCACTTTACCCCAAGCTCGTATAAACCTTTAACGGTAACCTTGCAGATCGTTGTCGTAGTCGAACATAATACCCTAAATAAGGATGTCATGAGGACCATCACTCCGAGCATAACCAAACTGACGTAGAGCTAAAGAAGGATTGTAATTAATGCCCCCTATTATACCAAGGAGTGGCACATTAGGGAACTCCCCACAACGGTCAATGATAATAACATTCTCCATAGATCGAGATCACCATTGAATATCTGAATAGGAAAGTGACATAATCCTCTTAGACCACCTGAACCCTTGCTCATTCTTCATCACTGATCGAGGAAGGTGAGAAATAAACCACCTAGACAATAGAGGTATGCAACACATCAGAGTTCCTCTCGCCTTCGTAGTACGAGTGTGAAGAGAATGTAAGATGTCTCCAAGTAATGTAGGCACTGGATTATGAGTCAGAAATATGTTGATGGCGTGTACGTCTATGAACTGGTCTGGATTAGGGAACAATACTAAGCCATATATCAATAGGGCTATGATTTATTCAAAAGCATCATAACTCATAGCCTTCAAGAATACTTGAGCTTTCTCTATCAATACCTTAGCAAGGATACCCTTAACTCCGCTTCTTGTCTCTAGAACAATGTCTGATTTCTTCAAATGTAGGACTGCAACAATGACTTCAGGTTTAGGCTCCTTCTAATCCTGTGAAAGGTCTCTGATCAAGGATAGGTATACCTAGTAGTTTGGAGAATTCTTCCATTGTAGGAACCAGCTGATAGTCGGGGAATGTGAAGCAATGATGTTTAGGATCAAAGAACTGAAATAGGACACTCATCATGTCTTCATTGAACCCTGAAGTGACTAGATCCAATAGGTGACCATGCCTCTTGATGAATTGGGAGTTTTCAGACACTTGAGAGACCAATTCCTTAAGCTTAGGAGGTATCCCTACAAAGTTGATCCAGATAGTATTCCTACGAGCAGAAGCCATGACCTGAAACAAAGAACAAAGATAAATCCTTTGGTCCTTGAAATGGTTAGTGAAAATGCTATTCTTATGATGCATGATGATGCTATGATGTTATGCTCAATCACAAACATGTGGCACATACAAAAAAGTCACACAATAGCCCTAGGTTTAGAGGCTTGCATGAGGTTTAAAGGTAAATACCCTCCCTTGAAGTTTAGATGGTTCATCCTGTCCTATAAAGTAACCAGGTTCTAAGGGATCTCAATATATCATTGATCCTTCTCAAGGGTGGTTGTTCAGTAGGCAACTTACTTGCCAACCAAAACCCTCCAAGTTTAGGATCTCAATGAGCGTAGTATCGAGTATCAACCAACTTCAGTCTTCACCAAAGTTGGCTATCTCACTACTTTCTAAAGACCAAGATGGGATGACTAGGGTTCTAAAAGTCAGTTAGTGTATTGACAACATATGGCAGCCTCATATTATCCTTAACTTACTTAAGGAACATAAGCACCCACCAAGAAGTCACACTAACTATAGCCACCAGATCAACCATATCGGTATACGTCGTACAGTTTCCTTGGTCTATTGCCATTTACCTAAGGTACACTAGATCCGTGTTAGGATCTTTCACACATAAAGCCCAACAGATAAATATAAAGCAAACAAAACAAACAATTTAAAGTGATTTAATTCCTAAGGGTACCCCTCTTTAATATTATCCCCAGCAGAGTCGCCAGTTCTGTAACTCGGTGGGAGAACTGCCTTTTAGTCATGTTGCGGATAGCAAGAGTCGTCACCGACTTTTATTTTATCCAAGTGGAAAGGACATAAAAGAACAGGAAAAACCTATTTTAAAAGACTTGAGTTCGGGGGGTAGGTTATACAGAGGGAATGTGTTAGAACCATTTATATCCATGGTTATCCATGGGCTCTTAGTTACTTAGCTCACTTTAATTGTTTTTGAAAAGTGTAGTGTGTGATTAGAAATTTTCTAAGTACTTTGTAATGATCCTCGTATGGATGTATACAAAGCCTTGTTTGAAAATGTTTTGAAAATATTGTGAGGTGTGAAAAGTATTTTTGAAGAGTGAGCAAGTAACTATGAGGTACCTACCCTAGATTAAGTCTTTCATGTTCTCGTATGTTCTTTCAATGGTAAGACTATCCCTATTATTAAGGAATAGGTAGTCATTACCTTGGATGTGATTAAGGGACATATGTAGGGACATCTGGACATAGACAACTGTAAGGTGTCTTTAGCAATTCGTAGGGACTTATCATCTTTTATTCGAAGGGACAAGATCATTTATCGTAGGCAACCTCAAAGGGACTTGATCTTTAAAACTATATGGACTTGATGGTATTTATGAAGGGACTTGCTTAAGACACCCTACTTGACCTTTTGAAATAGGCAACTAAGAGGCAACCCTAGGAAGTGCAAGATGGCGATCAAAGATCGACTTACGTGTGTGCGTGTTCATATTCAAATATTTATCTTTTTTTAAAATTAATTTTCTTAGTTGATTTTAATTACACATAGTTATACACTCCCTAAATTACTAACCATACAATAAATATATTTACAATAAATAAAGCAAAAACATAAACCTAAAAATATTACAAGGCTTTGGGATAATTACAATATAATCGAGAAATAATAATAATGATAAAGATAAATAATAATAAATAAGCTATAATTAAATATTAGTAGTAATAAAAAAAATAAGAATAAAGGTTAGAATAATAAAAGATAAGAAATAAGAAATTAGCAAGACAAATTAATATTAGAAAAGTTTTTAAAAATTAATTAAGAAAATAAGCTTAATAATAATAAACAAATTATTTACATGTTAAAAATAAGGATTAATAATATAATTAGGGTTTAGAAAAAAATTAAGTTTAATATTTAGGGTTAAGATAAAAATTAGGGTTGACAAAAATAGGGTTAGTATTTAAATTAAGAATATTAGGGTTTTAATTATAATTAAAATATATTATTAATCTATTTACAAAAAATATAATAATTATATATATAAACATATTATAAAATAAATACAAACAATTAAAATTTAAGAAAATAAAATATGATTTTTTTGAAAATATAAAGTTTTATGAGAATATTATTAATTATTATTTAGAAACTATTTTAATTATATTGAATTAAATTAAAAAAAATAAGAAAATAGTTAAAATAAGAAAAAAAGAGAAAAAACCCTAAAAAGATAGGACCTGGGATTTGAACCCAGGTCCTTTACCTCAATCACACAACATCAAAACCAATCAGGCCAGCATGCGCTGGTGATAGTATTATGTAACAAATTCATTATATTATAATCCTGCTAAAACAAAACAATTATGAACAAAAATGTGGGAACCTGGATTCGAACCCCTGCCCATCAGCCAACAACCAAACACTCCAACCACTAAGCCACATGGGGCGCGTCTGCAAGCTAACAACAACAATTCATAATATATTAAGTTACATGAATAAATGGAAAAATCAATAAAAAGAATGCTGCCACCAAGAATTGAACCAAAGTCATGAACAATAACACGCGCAACCATTACCACTGGGCCAAGCAACATCAGTTGATATAATATGAAAATAAAATAATAAACTATTATGCCTAAGATTCAAATTCCAGCTGCGCGCCAAGCATCTTCATCTTCTTCATCATACCTGCAAAATTTCCATCGAATATATTTATGAATTTTCCTACGAATTCTTTCCTTCAAGAACCTGCGAAATTGAATCTCTCATAATACGTAAAATTTCAATGAATTGATTATATAAACATGATCCATATATCAAATCCAGTTCAATGATGTCTTTAGAATTCATTTATATTGGTTTAATGGAGAAACCCTAAACGGCCACCCTAAACCCTAACAATGGCAACTTCCTTGTCCTGCATCGAAACTCAAATTAGATTATCCAGAAACGTTCCTGAGGTCATTGCAAACACAAAATAACCATCAAACACAATTTATCATGCACGAATATTAGAAAACAAAAAAATCATAAAAGTGCAATAACATTGATTCGGTTTATGCAATATGTAATGGTTTTGATGTTGGGATGATCGAAACATGATCAGTGAGTCTCAAGGAAACTAAAGCAACCTTTGTTTTGCCTTGAAAGTGTCTCTAAGTCAAAAACCGAATGTGACTTTTTGTGTGAAAAATTGGAATTCAATGGTGTTCTTGGAGGCAGAATTTCGTCCCCTTATGCTTGTGATCACTTGTGTAAATATAGTAGAAGTAAATTTGGTCATAAGTTTGTGGATGTATGGGCTTTTTTGAGTGACTTGATCATGAAGAAATCAACTTGCTATTTTGGTCCAAAAATCAAACAAATCCTTTCCAATTTGGTGGAGCACGAATTTGAATGGTACCAATCAGCTTTAAATCATGTTTATGAGTTTCTAGAATGAGAATCATATCAAATATTGAGCTTTTCATATTTTATTTTGATTTAAAATGATTTTTAATGTATAAAATCAAAATAAATAAAAATAAATTAATAAAAAATCTGAATAAATGATATTTGATTCGTGCATGATGTCATGGTAGAGATTGGGTCATAAAAATGCAAGCCCATTTGAAGAAATTTGGTTTTAAGGCCCAATTTGCTTCATAAACCTCCCAAACATTTCCCAACTTTGCAAAGGCATATCTCCCTCAATTTTAAGGCTATGAGGGTGTTATTGGACATTTTGGAAATCTTAGAGAGTCCTCTAACCAACCTCATTGGTATCATGTCCATATCTTTTACCATTTTCAAGTTATGCTCTTTGGAAGATGTTGACTTTTTGTTGACTTTTGAAATGACCTATAATGTCTTAGCTCATACCTTCCAAATGAAGCATTTTTGGGCTTGGCTTGTGAGACACAAAGTTGTAGAGAATTCAATTTCCTTCAAAATGAACTTTGGATGGGAAATTTTTGATGAAGCATGTGAAAGTTATGGCCGGTCAAAGTTCAGTTGACTTTTCCTATGAAAACCCTAATTTAAAAACTCCTGATTCTTGATGATCTAAAATATCCTTGATGAATCATAATAAAATCTTGATCAAATGATGAATTTTACTTCATAAACTTGATGTTGGCAAAAAATCATGAAGTTTGACTTTGGTTTGACCACAGTTGACCTCAGTTTGACTTTTTGACTGCTTTGACTGATTTTAGCCTATTTGATCATTTGACTGAGCAAACATGTTGGGAAAGCCTTGAAACTTGACATAGGGATTCTTGAAGACATATAGGATGCTATGAAGCTTACTTGAAGCCTTGGAAATCCATTTAGCCTGATGAAACTCAAAACCCTAGTGTCGCTCCCACCAAATGACACCTGGTCAGAAGGGGTACAGACGCGAACGGTCGGCAAAAGAGGGATGTGAGAACACACAGGAGTGAACTCACGAGAAAGAAAGAGTCGCCAGCTAGGCATTTTTATCCCGAAGGAAAGGCAATGCTGCATAGACCTAGAAAGATATGGATAAGACGGTTGCGAACCAGAGAGACTGAGAAAGGGGGTTGGTTACAACCTGGGAAGGTATTAGCACCCAGATTGTCTGTCGTACTCGACGGGATCCACGCTTAAAAGATTTGTGTTTTAAAGGGTTAGTGTCAGTGCAATTTGTGTATAAAAGAGCTGGAAAAGGATGTACAGGTGTCAGTGTAAGAGAAGTGAAGTGTGCAAATATACAGTGTCAGTGTAGGAACAAGAATGAAATGCTCATGATCATGAGGCTAAAGAATAAGGCTAGAAGGAGGGGGAATATACAGAGACTTTTGTTCGATAACTGTTAAGTTATGCCTACGTATCCTCTCGTGCAATGAGGAAGTCAGAACACCGTAGTTCGACCCAAAGAGACTGAAAGATGAATTGACTTGTGAACTGCTTGCCTGCCTATGCTCAAGTGTATGACCTGTCTGGCTCAGGTGCAAACTGTCTTGCATTAGACGGAAGAAGCAAGTTCTCGTTTATGAGTGAATGAGATAAGAAAAGAATCCCGGAGGAGACGATTATTGTTTGTTTTTGAGTTTTTCAGTCTTTTATTGCTTTTGAGGATTTGTCATAAGTTAATGAGCTTAAGCCTAAACCAATGGATTTAGTAAACTCATCACATCATCCCTCTGATTAGGGGTAATGAGAATACCTTAAGTGTGAAGTCAGCTTCTCACACTTAATCACCATGGTGTAGGATTAAGATCATTAACCTACTTGTGATTATTTAGATGTTTTTGTGGTTTTTGTTTAGTGTTGAGTAATGAGATTAAGCCATAATCAAGGATTAAACAGACTCATTACACCATCCTAATAGAAGGATAATAGATGAGAATGTTTAAGCCGAGGAAAGCTCCTCAACTTAATCCATGATTAGGGATTAAACTCATGACAAAACAAGCCTTTGATTAAGTGGATTTTAATTAATGGTATGATGATGAAATGAATTTTATGGTTTGTAAGACAACTTGAGGGGGACTTGTCCATTAACACTAGGGTTAGTCCTTCTTAACCAATTAAGGAAGAAATAGAACCCTAATGCAAGGCCCAAGTTACAAGTGTGATGTCTTGATTATTATTAAGTGAATTGATTAAAGGAGTTAAACACATTAAGGGTTTAACACTTAGGATTAAAGTTATACACTCCATCCTAATAGAAGGATGCAGACATAAGCTTAATCACAAAGCCTTGAAGCCTTTAGGGTTTAGTCCCTGAGTATGAGATGAGAAGAGAAGACTCAATGAGACACAAAGGTAAAACTAAGTGGGGGGACTAATCAAAACCCTAATCATTGTCATGCTTGGTTGTTCCTAAGGTTTGTGAGGTTCACAAGAGAAGTCTTCAATGGAACCACCAGGAAACAGATGAAAGGATCAAGAGAAGCAAAGTAACTTGCTTCATTGAAGAAGGCAAGTCACTTGAGGAAAGAAAGTAAGAAGAAGAAGAAAGAGCAAGCTCAATCTCAAACACATAACAAAATGCAGCATGGATGCATAAAAGAGATGAAAAGAAGTTGTGAGAAGTGAAGGCAAATTCACTTCTCAAAGTTGCTTACCACCTGAAAAGTTAGTGAAAGAAATGCAATGCAATGCAAAATGAAATGAAATGGCATGAAGCAAACCAAAACCAGAAGCATATACATGATGACAATGATGCTATGAGATGATGCAAACATGAAACAAAACATGGGAGATGATCATACAAGCTCATGGATGCAAATGAAGCAAGTTAAGACACATGAACATACATGAAAAGTTATGAAATGCAAATGGCATACAACATGGCAAATGCAAGATGCAATGATCAAACATGCTTCTAATATGTCTTAAGATGTCAAATGAATCAAATGGATGCATAAAATGTCATGGCAAGTCAAGGTATGAATGCAAATATAAGATGGATGCATATGGAAACCCTAATTAGGGTTTATGATCAAAGCACCAAACAAAAACCAAAATCAGAAGCAAACATCAATATAAAAAATTGAAAATGCACTCAAAGGGTCCCTAATCCTATACTAACTCACTGCTCAAAGGAGAAGTTCCAACTCTTAACCTAATTCAAGTTATGATTTTCCTAAGTTTTCTAGGGTTTTAGGGTTCCTTAACAAGAAAATTACCAAACAAAATGAAAATGGAAGATCAAATCATGGCCATTTAATCTCACAAACTACATGCTAAACACAATGCAATGCAAAAAGAATCAAGTTCCAACTCTCAAGGGTTAGGCAGAAATGATTTTTTGAAGTTTGGATCAAAATAATGCATAAAAATGATTTTAATTCCATGAAAAATTCTCAAAATGCATCAAGATCTAAAAAGAAATTTGGTTTGAGGGTTGGACAATGTTTCTAAATGTTTTTAAATGTTTCATGAATTTTTTGGTGATTTTTAAATACCTAAAAGTATTTTTAATAAATTAATTCTCATTAATTAATTAAAAATAAACTTTTAAATATTTAAAAATACTTTTTGAATGCAAAAAAAATAAAAATAAAAATATTTTTGTGTTCTGAAATTAAATAATAACTTACATGAAAAATTTCATAATTTTTGGATGAGTTTTACTATTTTTAAATAAATGAACAAAGAAATATAAAAGAAATAAAATAAAATTAATAAAAATGAAAAGTAAGCCAATCCAACGCATCAGATTCAAAGTTGGGGGGTCTGCTGTTGACTGCGCGCGCAAAGCAAGGGTCAGGATCATTTCTGGCTAAATCAGGTTTTATAAATTAATTAATTGAGATTAATTAGGTTAAGTGAGATTAGGGCAAATTGGACACATCTGGGCCACACAAACACGCGCCAAGTCAACCAAGTCAAGGGATCTAACGCTTGAGATTCAAACTACACTAATGACAGGGATTAAACCCTAATTATTTTCAGGTGGCCGGAGAAGACTCCGGTCATCTTCTCCGGTGGGAACCCCACCTGAAAATTCCTAAAACCTTCAAAACGTAACTAAAATGGAATCTAAAAGAACAGAAATCCTTCCCAAACCTCACAGAATCAAAACCCTAACACAAACATCATTTATCTTTCCTCAATCCACTGAATCGAAACAAAACAATTTCTAGGGCAAAAATTTCAGAACACGATTAAACTCTCATCTCTCCACCATTTTCAAAACCAAAGACATCAGAGTGATCAGGGGAACATATAGAATCTATTTAAAACTTAAAAACATGTTTCTGGAAAAAATGTTCTTGAGCTACCTGAGTTTTAAAGCTTTTCAATCTGCAACTTTCTGGCCTCTTCTCTTTGTGCAACCAAATCCTTTTGTGCTCCTGATGAACCCTTGATGCTTAGAAAAGATTTATGTTGGCTAGTTTGGAAGTTTGAACAAGTTCTGTTCAAGCTCAGGTGAGAATCGTGTTCTTGATTCTTTGAGTTTCAGGTTGATTTTAGGGGTGCTTTGTGATCAGGGTGATGTGTTGAGAAGGTCTATGAAGTTTGTTTTAGTGTTTGTGGCCTGTGTTGTATGTTTCGAATGCTTTTGCTCCAAGGGTGGAAAATGAGAATGCTGAGTTCTTGCTTGTTTCAGGCTTGTGTCTTGTGATGTTTAGCTTGCATTTTGTTTGTATAAACTAATCCTATTGGTCAGAAGATGTGACATGTCCTTTTGTGATAGGTATGGTTACTTTTGCAAATTGTCAACTTTGTGTAAGAGGAAGCATGGGTCATGTTCTAGCCAAGTACAAGGGGTGTGGGCTGCGCAGCATGAGGTGAGGAGAGGGCTAGGGTGGTTCAGCAACCAAGGCAACAAGTGGATGAGATGTTATGATGGATTTTGCAACTTGGTTCACTTTGGTTCTCATGAAAATATCTTGCTCCAAAGACCAAACAATATGAGAAACTCTTGGCCCATTCTGATTTTTAAGACTTGTGTGATGTTTGTGTAATGGTTTGACATCAATTAGAAGTCACAAATTGCCTTGATACAAGATTTTGCAAGTTTCCCATTTGGTGCATAACTTGAATTTTAGTGATTTTTGCCAACTTTGATGAACCATAACTTTTGATCCAAAATGAATTAGGTCATGTTCTTGTACTTTTTGAAAAGGGAAAGATCTATTCTACAACTTTCATGACCAAAGTTTTTCCATTTGAAGCTTTTTTGAATCAAAAAGTAAGGGTTGAAAAAGTTACATAAAATGACATTTTCATTAAAAGTCAAACTTGCCCAAAAAGTCAACTTTGCAAAAAACCTCAAATTCTTCAATTTTGTGAACTTACAACCTCTTCTATGATCAAATGAAGATCATATACAATCAAAATGATGAAGAATGCCCTTTGGTTGGGTCATTGGGGGCCTCAGATGCCCTGATTTTGCACTGACTTGCTTGAAAAGTCAACTCTTGATCAGATGACTTCCCCATGGAATTTCTTCATGAAAATTGATATGCATACTCCCTATACCATATAGAGACCAATAGAAACAAGAATGACCAAAAAAATTTGGAGTTATGGCCTCTGAAACCAAAACCCTAATTCTAGGTCATCTGTGCAGTCAAACCTGGCTCGGCTTCTATACCATTCCCAGTTCTTGTGATTCTTTGACATTTTTGACTTTGAGAGGATGAAATATGATATAAGAACATACATGGACCCCTTTTAAGTGGTTGATGGCCTTTGGAGTGGCTCAAGAAGCTCTTGGATTGCTCAGATCACAAACCCTAGATGCAGATGACTTAGAATCTATGCAGTGAATCAAAAATGTGATATGAGATGGTATGATTGTGTTTATGCATATGAAATGATCACAAGCCATGGTGTAAATGGGTGAGGGCAAATTTGGGGTGTCTACAGCTGCCCCTATTCAAACATGAGTTAGCTGTGCAGGATGTAAGCGACGGCTTATCAGGTAAACAAGATAACTTGTGGTTGAATACCAAAGACAGTCCAAAATTTGCACTCACAGAATGAAGAAGGAAAGGGATATAGATTGTAAAAGGAAAATAAAGTATATTGTAAAGTATGGGCGACGGAGGACGACCGTCGAGCAGAGGTCGACTGCTGGGGAAATAGCAATGACGGGGACGGCCGACATGCTGGGAAGGGTGCGGAAAATAAAGCAATGACGGGGACGGCCGACATGCTGGGGATAAAAGGGATTGTGATGGGGACGGCCGTCAAGTTCATAAAGCAAAGTAACCAACGATGGGGACGGCCATCGGGCTAAAAAGAAAAGGGACCACGACGGGGACGACCATCGGGTTAAAGAATAAATGAAATAAACAGATGATGAGGTACGGTCATCAAAGGTGAAGGACGATCACCTAGCAGGGGACGACTGCTCTGTTGGGGTTTAAGATGAGGGACGGTCATCTAAGGTGGAGGACGACCACCTGGCAGGGTACGGCTGCCGAAAATATCGCGACATAGGACGAATGCCGGATAAAAGGTCAACGATGGGGACGGCCATCGGATAAAATGATGAAGGACGATCATCAAAAGGTGGAGGACGACCACCTAGCAGGGGACGGCTTCTAAATATCACGACACAGGACGAGTGTTGGATAGAAAAGGTCAACGATGGGGACAGCCATCTAAGGTGGAGGACGACCACCTGGCAGGGTACGGCTGCCGAAAATATCGCGACATAGGACGAATGCCGGATAAAAGGTCAACGATGGGGACGGCCATCGGATAAAATGATGAAGGACGATCATCAAAAGGTGGAGGACGACCACCTAGCAGGGTACGGCTGCTCTCAGGTTTTATCATGACATAGGGCGATTGTCAGATAAGAAGAAAATTGTTTTACTGGGGAATAGTAAACACGGACGAGTGTTCACATCCAAGAAATAAAAGGTATAAATGTTTAGATGTGTATAGATTAAAGATGCGGACGAGTATCCTTAAGACTATGATACAGACGAGTATCAGGTAGAAACAAATACTGACACGTGTTCAGAGATGATGATACGGACGAGTATCAACTGGTTAACAATGAACACGGACGAGTGTTGAATCTGAGGGGACTCTTCTGGAGAATAGTAGACACAGACGAGTGTCTATATTCAAGAAGACATAAGTGTTTGACACGTGTATGGATTAAAGATGCGGACGAGCATCCTTAAGACTATGATACAGACGAGTATCATGTAGAAACAAACGCTTGACGCATGTTCTGAGATGATGGTACGGACGAGTACCAACAAGTTAACAAAGAACACGGACGAGTGTCGAATCTGCGGGGATATAAATGGTGTATACAAGATACGGACGAGCATCTGTATAAGTATGAGTAGAAAGTATGAGTAGTGTATAGATAAGTGTTTCAACCTGCTGGGGAGAATG
This sequence comes from Lathyrus aphaca, assembly GCA_963966055.1. Classification (NCBI taxonomy): domain Eukaryota; kingdom Viridiplantae; phylum Streptophyta; class Magnoliopsida; order Fabales; family Fabaceae; genus Lathyrus; species Lathyrus aphaca. The sequence goes on along the minus strand of OZ014525.1, from coordinate 348,977,698 downwards.
TGACACGGACTAGTGTCAAAAGGAGAAGAGTATAGTATAAACAAATATCTGGTATACAAAGTGTTTATATCACTGTACCGGGAAAAGTGACATGGACGGATGCCAAGAAAGTTATATATATACAAGTATCTGTGAGTGCAAAAGGAATATCTTTGGCTTTCTGCTGGGGATATGACACGGACGGGCGCCACAAGGGGTGTGCATTTGTATTGGTGAATGTGGGGCAACTGTTTTTGCTGGGGATTCTTGGGGAGTATTCTGTATATTATTGATGGATTATTATTCACAAGTGTTTGATTTAGACCATGATTTATGATAATGCAATATGTTTGATTTTTGCCGTAATGCTCCGCATTAGACAGAATGCTACGCTTTGTAGGTGAATATGAGGGGAATGCCGTGATTATGCAAAGATACCAAACCGGGATTTGGATCCCGTTGCCGTGAAGATCTCTGGCCGATCTGTTTGAAGTGAACATCCCAGCTGGGGATGAGATCGTTGGTAGATCTGATGAAATGATTCTGCTTGGGGAAATGGGTCGATGATAGACCTATTCCTGTTAATGAGGGACCCAGCTGGGGTTTGCAAAAGCTTTCGTTACTCTGTTGTGATTCCTTCACGCGTTGCTCTTCCGGATAGAGGCTGGAATTCTGTGGGTAGATGATTCCCTGGCTTTTGTACTTGACCGAGGAAGAATGATTGGAAACTCGGCTGGGAGAGGCAACAAGTTGGCAACTCAGCTGGGGAGAAAGTACTTGGTATGCTAAGGCTGAGTGAGCGTTGATTTGCCAGCTTGCTGGGGTGAAGCTTACATGCCCCATGTCGCGCTTCGGATACCTTCAATCCTGCAAAGACAGAGAAACGCACAAGTAATCCCGAGGTATCCCTTACCGGATTCCGTCATAGAAGTTAGATACTCCTGAGAGTAGGTATATTCCCTGTAAGCACGTGTTTTATTTTCTTTGCTTTTTAAAGGTAAACATCTGTATTCATGCAATCAGTTTCCTTTAAGACATCAGACATTTTTTGCAAATAAAAATGTACAAAACGAAACATGACTGCAAAATCTGATTTTATTAATTCATGTGCCCTGAATTGGCAAGATACAATCAAAGAAACATGTCTCCTGAAATGAGGAGATTGTTACAAATTGAGAAACAAAATGCTGGCAATGTTGACGACGCTTTAGGGAGCTTCCTCTTGCTATGACTCGTATGACTTTTGACGTTCTTCTCGTCTTGCTTTCTGAAGAAGGCTGATTCTGACAGAAGCTTGATCCTTTCGAAGCTTACCGAGTTGTAGGTGATACAGACGGATTCAGAATGCAATTGTTCGCTTATTCCCTTATTTTGCATGGACCGCCCTTTCGGGTTTTCAATCCATCGGGATACCCATTTTTGCCTGAGTTGTCCAATGCAGCTTTTCAACTCAGCGGGTGTACATTTTTTGTTTATTTTCCCTTATTTTTGCCCGAGTCTTTTATTCTGTTTTTGACTCGCCGGGATGCCCTATTTTTGCCTGGACTTACATTCTGTTTTTATGTCCAGCGGGTCATTTCTATGCGAAGTATTTTTTAACTGCATCCGAATTCATAGGGGACGGGAAGTCTTCACCATCCATGGTGCTGAGCATCAGTGCTCCACCAGAGAAAATTTTCTTTACAACAAACGGTCCTTCATAATTTGGAGTCCACTTGCCCCTGTGGTCTGTATGAGGAGGGAGGATTCTCTTCAGCACAAGATCTCCTACTTGATACTCTCGGTGCCTGACTTTTTGATCGAAGGCTCTTTTCATTCTTTTCTGGTACAGCTGCCCATGACAGAATGCAGCCAATCTTTTCTCTTCAATCAGACTCAGTTGTTCGAATCGGGATCGGGCCCACTCTGCTTCGTTCAGCTTAACATCCATCAATACCCGTAGAGAGGGTAATTCGACTTCAACAGGTAGGACTGCCTCCATACCATACACAAGCTGATACGGTGTTGCCCCAGTGGATGTTCTGATCGACGTGCGGTACCCATGCAAGGCAAATGGTAACATCTCATGCCAGTCTTTGTATGTAACTACCATCTTCTGCACAATCTTCTTGATATTCTTATTAGCTGCCTCGACAACGCCATTCATCTTTGGCCTGTAAGGAGAAGAATTGTGGTGTTGGATCTTGAAGTCCCGGCATAGCTCAGCCATCATCTTGTTGTTCAAATTGGAACCATTGTCAGTAATGATTCGCTCGGGAACTCCGTATCGACAGATGATATCTCTCCTCAGGAATCGGGCTACCACTTGCCTCGTAACATTTGCATATGAGGCTGCTTCCACCCACTTGGTGAAATAGTCAATGGCGACCAGGATGAATCTGTGGCCATTTGAAGCAGTCGGTTCAATCTTGCCGATCATGTCAATGCCCCACATAGCAAAGGGCCAGGGTGAAGACATCACATTCAGAGGATTAGGAGGAACATGCACCTTATCCGCATAGATCTGGCATTTATGGCATTTTCTGGCGTAGGCGCAACAGTCGGCATCCATTGTGATCCAGTAATAGCCTGATCTTAGCAACTTCTTAGCCATGGCATGCCCTCCTGCATGGGTACCAAAGGATCCTTCGTGCACTTCATGCATCAATAAGTCTGCTTCTGTCTTATCAACGCATCTGAGGAGTACCATATCAAAGTTTCTTTTGTACAGGGAACCATCAGTATTCAAAAAGAAACTACCAGCAAGCCTTCTCAAAGTCTTCTTATCATTGGAAGATGCCCCAGATGGGTATGTTTGATCCTCCAAGAAGCACTTAATGTCATGGAACCAAGGCTTATCATCTCTGACAACATCTGCTGCAAACACATATGCCGGTCTGTCAAGTCTGGACACTGAAATCTGAGGTACAAAGTTGGCAGCCTGAACTTTGATCATTGATGAAATGGTAGCCAGAGCATCTGCAAACTGATTCTCGTCCCGAGGGATATACTCAAGCTTGACTGTTGTAAAGAAAGTCAATAACCTCCTTGTATAATCCCTGTAAGGTATCAGATGATCCTGGTGTGTGTCGCTCCCGATAAATGAAACTGGGTCCAGATAAGGGTACAGACGCGAACGGTCGGCGAGAGGGACAATGAGAACACACAGCCGTGAACTCATTGGAGATGAATAGAGTCGCCAGCTAGGAATTTTTATCCCGGAGGAAAGGTAATGCTGCATAGACCTAGAAAGATACGGATAAGACGGTTTGCGAACCAGAGAGACTGAGAAAGGGGGTTGGTTACAACCTGGGAAGGTATTAGCACCCAGATTGTCCGCCGTACTCGACGGGATCCACGCTTAAAAGATTTGTGTTTTAAAGGGGTAGTGTCAGTGCAATTTGTGTGTAAATGAGCTGGAAAAGATGTACAGGTGTCAGTGTAAAGAAATGTGATGTGTATAAATGTACAGTGTCAGTGTGAGATCAGGAATGAAATGCTCATGACCATGAGGCTAAAGAATGAAGCTAGAAGGAGGGGGAATATACAGAGACTTTTGTTCGATAACTGTTAAGTTATGCCTACGTATCCTCTCGTGCAATGAGGAAGTCAGAACACCGTAGTTCGACCCAAAGAGACTGAAAGGTGAATTGACTTATGAACTGCTTGCATGTCTATGCTCAAGTGTAAGACCTGTCTGGCCCAGGTGCAAACTGTCTTGCATTAGACGGAAGAAGCAAGTTCTCGTTTATGAGTGAAGGTGATGAGAAAAGAATCCCGAAGGAGACGATTATTGTTTGTTTTTGAGTTTTCAGTCTTTTATTGCTTTTGAAAGTTCGTCGTAAGTTAATGAGCTTAAGCCTACCAATGGGTTAGTAAACTCATCACATCTTCCCTCTGATTAGGGGTAATGAGAATTACCTTAAGTGTGAAGTCAGGTTCTCACACTTAATCACCTTTGGTGTAGGGTTAAGATCATTGACCTACTTGTGATTATTTAGATGTTTTTGGTGTTTTTGTTTAGTGTTAAGTAATGAGGTTAAGCCATAATCAAGGATTAAACAGACTCATTACACCATCCTAAAAGAAGGATGATAGATGAGAATGTTTAAGCTGAGGAAAGCTCCTCAACTTAATCCATGATTAGGGATTAAACCCATGACAAAACAAGCCTTTGATTAAGTGAATTTTAGTTAATGATATGATGATGAAGTGAATTTTATGATTTGTAAGACAACTTGAGGGGGACTTGTCCATTAACACTAGGGTTAGTCCTTCTTAACCACTTAAGGAAGAATTAGAACCCTAATGCAAGGCCCAAGTTACAAGTGTGATGTCTTGATGATTATTATGTGGATTGATTAAGAGACTTAAACACATTAAGGGTTTAATACTTAGGATTAAAGTTATACACTCCATCCTAAAAGAAGGATGCAGGCATAAGCTTAATCACAAAGTCTTAAAGCCTTTAGGGTTTAGTCCCTGATTATGAGATGAGAAGAGAAGACTCAAAGAGAGACACAAAGGTAAAAACTATGGGGGGAGACTAATCAAAACCCTAATTCATTATCATGCTTGGTTGATCCTAAGGTTTGTGAGGTTTGCAAGAAGAATCTTCAGAGGAGCCACCAGGAAGCAGATGAATAAGATCAAGAGAAGCAAAGTGACTTGCTTCATTCAAGAAGTCAAGTCACTTGAAGAAAGAAAGTGGGAGGAAGAAGGATGAGCAAGCTCAATCTCATACACAAATAGAAATGCAGCAATGGATGCAAGAGAGATGAAAAGAAAAGTTATGGGAAGTGAAGGCAAATTCACTTCCCAAGTTTACTTACCACCTGAAATGTTAGGAAGAAATGCAATGCAATGCAAGATGAGATGAAATGGTATGATGCAAAGCAAAACCAGAAGCATGTTGATGATGATTATGATGTTATGAAGTGCTGCAAACATGAGGCAAGACATGGAGATGCTCATACAAGATCATGGATGCAAATGATGCAAGTTAAGGAGCATGAACAAGCATGAAAAGTTATGAAGCATACAAGGCAAATGACATGGCAAATATGTAATGCAATGATCAAACATATTTTCTATATGTCTTAAGATGTCAAATGAATCACAAAAATGCACAAAATGCAAAGACAAGTCATGTTATGCAAGAGTATGCAAGAAGGATGCAAGAGAAAACCCAAATTAGGGTTCATGGATCAAACATCAAACAAAAACCCAAAACAGAAGCAAACCCTAAGATAAAAAATGGAAAATTCCAACCAAAGAAACCCTAAACCTCTAATGAACCACTGCCCAAAGGGGGACTCTCAACTCTTAACCAATCTCAAGATATGAATTTTCTAAGTTATTAGGGTTTTTTAGGGTTCTTAACAAAAGAAATGCCAAACAAATAGAAAATGCAAGATCAAATCATGGCCATTTTATCTTAGAAACTACATGCTAAACACAAGACAAAGCAAAAAGAATAAATGTCCAAACCTTTTCCAATAAGCAGAAATGAATTTTTGAATCCATGATCAAAATAATGCATAAAAAATGATTTAATTCAATGGAAAATTCTTAAAATGCATCAAGATCAAAAAAGAAATTTGGTTTGAAGGTTGGACAATGTTTCTAAATGTCTTAGAACATTTCATGAATTTTTTTGTAATTTTTAAATACTTAAAAGTATTTTTAATTAATTAATTCCCATTAATCAATTAAAAATAATCTTTTAAATATTTAAAAATACTTTTTTAATGATAAAAAATAAAATAAAAATATTTTTGTGTCTTAAAAATTAATAAAACTTTTAAGAAAAAGTTTCATAATTTTTAAGAATTTTTAGCTATTTTAAAATAATTATGCAAGTTAATTGAAAAGAAATGAAAATAAAATTGATTTAATCTGAATTAAATGAAAAGTAAGCTAATCCTAAGGTCCAGATTTAAAATTGCCTGCGCGCGAATTGACTGCCCGCCACATCTCACGGCTCAAATTCAAACTTGTTAATTAATGCTTAAAACCCTAACCCTGCCGTTAATTACAATCAGGCGACCGGAACAGTGTTCCGGTCGTCTTCTCCGGCCATCCCCAAAATCAATCTCTCTCCCTAGGCCAAATCAGAAGCCCTAAATCTCCAGAAACCATCTACCAACTACCCTAAGCACGAATCCATCATCAAATCATGTTTAAACTCACACACAAACAAGAATCGAAGCAAATAAAATTCTAGGTCAAACTTTCAGAAGACCATTACATGCTCATTTCTGGCTTATTTTCAAAAGTAAAGAGATCCCAATGATCAGTGTAACATGCACAACAAGATTTTAACAAGAGAAATGAGTTCTGGGAAAAAAGTTCATGGTGTCACCTGAGATGGAGCTCTTGATTCAGGAGCTCTTTGGATGATTCTTTGGCTCAATCTGGTCCCAATGGTCCACCTTTGAAGCTTTGGATGCTTAGTTGGAGTTTAAACAACCTCCTGAGTGAGTTTGCAGCAGCTCTGACCAAGGGAGGATGAAAATCGTATTTGAGGTATAGGGTGTTTCAGGTCAAAACAAAGGGTGGTTTCTGGTCAGTGAGGTGAGTGGAGATTGTTGGTGGAGTTTGTTCTTGTGTTTGAGGTTTGTGGAAGGAGATTCGATGGAAAATGCAGGCTGAGGGTGAGCAATGGCTATGGAGTATTCTGGTTGTTTCAGGCTTGGGTTCTTGGTGCTTTCTACTCAAAGAGGCAAGGTGAGTTGAATAGTGAAGATGGCTTTTGTGTTTGCAAGCTGTGGAGAGGAATTCGAAGCAACTTGCAACTTGGTAGGTTTTTGTGTATGTGATGAATGAGGATGTTTCAGCCTTGCCTTTTGTTATGTCTAGCTTGCAAATTGTCCACATAACTCTCTCTCATTGGTCAGTTGACAAGACATGCCCTTTATTGATTGGTAAGTTACCTTTTGCAAAAAGTCAAATAATGTGTAAGAGAGGTATGGCTCATGGTCTAGGCAAGTACAAGGCATGGGCTGGCGCAGCAAGGGTGAGGGAGAGGCCTAGCAAAGCTCAGCATCCAAGGCTGCAAGTTGTAGGAAGCATGATCATGAGTTTTGCAACTTGTTGTAACCTTGGTTCACATGTGAGAAAGTCTTGTTACACAAACCAAACCATGGGGAAACTTGGTCCAATTCTGATTTTTAAGGCTCATAGAATGTTTGTGTAATGGTTTCAAATGAATTAGAGGTCACATAATGCATTGGTTCATGACTTTGCAAAATTCTCACTTAGGGCATGCCTTGAAAATCAATGATTTTAGCCAACTTTGCATTGCCATAACTTTTGATTCAAGAAGAGTTTGATCATGTTCTTGTACTTTTTGAAAAGGGAAAGATGAGATCTACAACTTTTATGACCAAAGTTTTTCCATTTGAAACCTTTTTGGATCAAGAATCAAAGCTTGAAAAATGACCTAAAATGATGCATTCTTGAAAAGTCAACTATGCCCAAAAAGTCAACATTTGCAAAAACCCCAAATTCTTGATTTTTATGAACTTCAACCTTCTTCCATGATCAAATAAAGATCATATACACTCAAAATGATGAAGATCAACCATTGGTTGGGTCATTGGGGGCCTCAGATGCCCTGATTTTACACTGACTTGTCCAGAAAGTCAACCCTTGATCAGATGACTTCCCCATGGAATTTCTTCATGAAAATTGATATGCATACTCCCTATACCATATAGAGACCAATGGAAACAAGAATGACCAAAAAATTTGGAGTTATGGCCTCTGAAACCAAAACCCTAATTTTCAGTCAACTGTGCAGTCAAACCTGGCTCTGCATCCACTCAAACCCTAGTTCTTGTGATTCTTTTGAATTCTTGGCTTTGTGAGGATGTACTATGACATATTAACACACATGGACCCCTTTGAGATGATTGGTGGCCTTTGGAATGGCTCAAGATGCCTTGGGATTGCTCAGATCACAAACCCTAGGTGCAGATGCCTTAGGAACTGTGCAGTGAATCAAAAATGAGATATGAGATGATATGATTGTGTTTATGCATATGAAAATGATCACAAGCCATGGTGTGGATGGGTGAGGGCAAATTTGGGGTGTTTACAGCTGCCCCTATTCAATCATGAGTTAGCTGTGCAGGTTGTAAGCGACGGCTTAACAGGCAAACAAGATAACTTGTGGTTGAATACCAAAGACAGTCCAAAATTTGCACTCACGGAATGAAGAAGAAAAGGGCTATAGATTGTAAAAGAAATAAAGTATATTGTAAAGGTGCGGAAAACAAAGCGATGACGGGGACGGCCGACATGCTGGGGATAGGAGGTAAAGCCAAGACGGGGACGGCCGACTAGCTGGGGAAATAAAATCATGATGGGGACGGCCATCAAGATAAAGCTGTAAAATTCTCTGAGGATTTAATGAAACATGACGGGGACGGCCGTCAGGTTCATAAAGGTAAAGTAACCAACGATGGGGACGGCCATCGGGCTAAAAGGAAAAGGGACCACGACGGGGACGGCCATCGGGTTAAAGAATAAATGAAATAAACAGATGATGGGGTACGGCCATCAAAGGTGAAGGACGATCACCTAGAAGGGGACGGCTGCTCTGTTGGGGATAAAAGGAATATGATGGGGACGACCATCAAAGGTGGAGGACGACCACCTGGCAGGGTACGGCTGCCGAAAATATCAACGATGGGGACGGCCATCGGATAGAAAAGGTCAACGATGGGGACGGCCATCGGACGAGCATGATGGAGGACGACCATCAAAAAGTGGAGGATGACCACTCAGCAGGGTACGGCTGCTCTCGAGGTTTCTCATGACATAGGACGAATGCCAGACAACCAAAATCAACAATGGGGATGGCCATTGGATAAAATGATGAAGGACGATCATCAAAAGGTGGAGGACGACCACCTAGCAGGGGACGGCTGCTAAAAACAACGATGGGGACGACCATCGGATGAGCATGATGGAGGACGACCATCAAGAAGTGGAGGACGACCACTCAGCAGGGTACGGCTGCTCTCAGGGTTATCATGACACAGGACGAGTGTCAGATAAAAGAAAATGCTTTGTTGGTGATCTACTGGGGATATAGTGAACACGGACGGGCGTTCACAACCAAGAAAAGAAAGTATAAGCGTTTGGTATTGTATAGATTAAAGATGCGGACGAGCATCCTTAGACTATGATACGGACGAGTATCATGTAAAAACAAATACTGACATGTGTTCAGAGATGATGATACGGACGAGTATCAACGGGTTAACAAGGAACACGGACGAGTGTTGAATCTGAAAGAATTCTTCTGGGGAATAACGAACACAGACGAGTATCTATGTTCAAGAAGACACAAGTGTTTGACACGGTGTATGGATTAAAGATGCGAACGAGCATCCTTAAGACTATGATACGGACGAGTATCATGTAGAAACAAACACTAGACGCAATGTTCTGAGATGATGGTACGGACGAGTACCAACTGGTTAACAAAGAACAAAGACTACTGTCGGATCTGCGGGGATATGAGGGATGGTGTATACAAAATACGGACGAGTATCTTTATAAGTGTACCATTGAGTAGTGAGTATATATATATAAGTGTTTATCTGCTGGGGAGAATGACACGGACGAGTGTCAAAAGGGAAAAGTATAATAATAACAAGTATATGGGTGGTAAAGGTGTAAGCGACTGCGCTGGGGATATGACACGGACGGGTGTCGAGAAAGTGTATATATAAGTATATGTGAGTGCCAAGAGGATGTCTTTGGCTTTCTGCTGGTGATTTGACATGGACGGGTGTCAGGAAGTGTCTGTAGTACGGGTGATTTTGTTTGTAAAGTGTATTCAGGCCACCTGTTTGGGGAAGTGATGACACGGACGGGTGTCAGAAATATATACTGGTGTTTGGTGATTGGAGAGGCAACTGCTTTTGCTGGGACTCTGGTGGGGGTTTTTGTATAATGATGGTGAACGGTTTGTTATTCACAAGTGTTTCTTCAGAACATGGCTTATGATTATGCTATGCGTTTGATTTTTGCCGTAATGCTCCGTATTAGACGGAATGCTACGCTCTGAGGGGATATTATGATGCAAATGCTATGATTATGCAAGGAGGCACAGATCCGGGATTCGGATCCCGTTGCTGCAAAGATCTCTGGTTGATCTGCTTGAAGTGAACATCCCAGCTGGGGATGAGATCATTGGTAGATCTAATGATGTATCTGCTTGGGGATATAGGTCACTGATTGACATCCTTATAATACGGGACCCAGCTGGGGTTTGTAGAAGCTTTCTTCACTCTGTTGTGATCTCTTCATGCGTTGCTCTTCTGGATAGAGGCTGGAACTCTGTGGGGAGATGGCTCCCTGACTTCTGTATTCAGCTGAGGATGACACGGCAACTTGGCTGGGGAATTATGAGAGGCAACTCAGCTGGGGAGAGCAACAAGTGGCAACTCGGCTGGGGATAGGGCATTTCAGATGTTGAGATTGAGTGTATGCTGATTTGGCAACTCCGCTGGGGAAATGGGCACCTTCCAGTGCCATGTGGAAGATAGACCGAGTTGATAATGATTTGCCAGCTTGCTAAGACGTAACTTGCATCCCCCAGGTTGCGTCCTGGATACCTGCAATCCTGCAAAGATAAGGAAACGCACAAAAGGTCCCGAGGTATCCTTCACTGAATTCCGTCAAAGGAGTTAAGTACTTTCGAGAGTAATTATATTCCCTGTAAGCATGTGTTTTATTATTATTATTTTTGGGAGAAAAGCATCTGTACTTATGCAATTGATTTTTTTGAGACATCAGACATCCTTTGCAAATAAGAATATACAAAACGAAACATGACTGAAAAAAATCTGATTTTATTAATTCATGTGCCCTGAATTGGCAAGATACAGTCAAAGAAACATATCTCCTGAAATGAGGAGACTGTCACAAATTGAGAAACAAAAGTGCTGGCAGTGTTGGCGACGCTTTGAGGAGCTTCCTCTCCTGCTATGACTCGTATGACAATGACGTTCTTCTCGTCTTGCTTTCTGAAGAAAATTGATTCTGATTGAAGCTTGATTCCGTCGAAGCTTTCCAAGTTGTAAGTGATACAGACGAACTCAGAGTGCAGTTGTTCGCTTATTCCCTTATTTTGCATGGATCGCCCTTTCGGGTTTTCAATCCATCGGGATACCCATTTTTGCCTGAGCTGTCCAATGTGGCTTTTCAACTCAGCGGGTGTACATTTTTGTTTATTTCCCTTATTTTTGCCCGAGTCTTTTATTCTGTTTTCGACTCGCCGGGATGCCCTATTTTTGCCTGGACTTACATTCTGTTTTTATGTCCAGCGGGTCATTTTATGCGAAGTATTTTTTAACTGCATCTGAATTCACAGGGGACGGGAAATCTTCACCATCCATGGTGCTGAGCATCAGCGCTCCACCAGAGAAAACTTTCTTTACAACGAATGGTCCTTCATAATTTGTAGTCCATTTGCCCCTGTGGTCTGTATGAGGAGGGAGGATTCTTTTCAACACAAGATCCCCTACTTGGTACTCTCGGTGCCTGACTTTCTGATCAAAGGCTTTCTTCATTCTCTTCTGATATAACTGCCCATGACAGATTGCGGCCAATCTTTTCTCTTCGATCAGACTCAGTTGTTCGAATCGGGACCGAACCCATTCTGCTTCACTCAGTTTAACATCCATCAATACCCGTAGAGAGGGTAATTCAACTTCAACAGGTAGGACTGCCTCCATACCATACACAAGCTGATACGGTGTTGCCCCAGTGGATGTTCTGATTGACGTACGGTACCCATGCAAGGCAAACGGTAGCATTTCATGCCAGTCTTTGTAGGTGACTACCATCTTCTGCACAATCTTCTTAATATTTTTATTTGCTGCCTCGACAGCGCCGTTCATCTTCGGCCTGTAAGGAGAAGAATTGTGGTGTTGGATTTTGAAGTCCCGGCATAATTCAGCCATCATTTTGTTGTTTAAGTTGGAACCATTATCAGTAATGATTCGCTCGGGAACTCCATATCGACAGATGATATCTCTTTTCAGAAATCTGGCTACCACTTGTCTTGTAACGTTTGCATATGAGGCTGCTTCAACCCACTTGGTGAAATAGTCAATGGCAACCAGGATGAATCTGTGGCCGTTTGAAGCAGTTGGCTCAATCTTGCCAATCATATCAATACCCCACATAGCAAAGGGCCATGGTGAAGACATGATGTTCAAAGGATTGGGAGGCACATGCACCTTATCTGCATAGATCTGGCATTTGTGGCATTTTCTGGCATAGGCACAACAGTCCGCATCCATTGTGATCCAGTAATAGCCTGATCTTAGCAACTTCTTAGCCATGGCATGCCCCCCTGCATGGGTACCAAAAGATCCCTCGTGTACTTCGTGCATCAACAAATCTGCTTCCGTCTTGTCAACACATCTGAGTAGTACCATATCAAAGTTTCTTTTGTATAAAGATCCATCAGTGTTCAGGAAGAAACTACCAGCAAGCCTTCTCAAAGTCTTCTTATCATTGGAAGATGCCCCAGGCGGGTACGTTTGATCCTCCAAGAAGCATTTAATGTCATGGAACCAAGGCTTATTATCTTTGACAACTTCCGCTGCAAATACATATGCTGGTCTATCGAGTCTTGATACTGAAATCTGAGGTACAAAGTTAGCAGCTTGAACTTTGATCATGGATGAAATGGTAGCAAGAGCATCTGCAAACTGATTCTCGTCCCGAGGGATATACTCAAGCTTGACTGTTGTGAAGAAAGTCAATAACCTTCTTGTATAATCCCTGTAAGGTATTAGATGATCTTGGTGGGTGTACCATTTCCCGTTGGTTTGATTGACTACCAAAGCTGAATCTCCGAATACAGTCAAAGTTTTGATCCTGAGGTCAATGGCTTCCTCAAGACCCATAATGCAAGCTTCGTATTCAGCTTCGTTGTTAGTGCAGTTGAAAGTGAGTTTTGCCGAGAAAGGCATGTGAACTCCTTTGGGTGTAATGAGTACTGCACCAACACCACGGCCATTCATGTTAACAGCCCCATCAAACATCATAGTCCATTCTTCTTCCGGGTCAGGCCCTTCAGTGTGAATAGGCTCTTCGTGATCTTTTGCTTTTATGAACATGATGTCTTCATCAGGGAAGTCAAATCTCATAGGCTGGTAGTCATCAATGGGTTGCTCAGCAAGATATTCAGACAATACACTGCCTTTGATGGCTTTCTGAGAAGTGTACTGGATGTCATATTCTGTGAGAATCATCTGCCATCTTGCAACCCGTCCGGTAAGAGCTGGCTTCTCGAAAATGTACTTAACTGGATCCATTTTTGAGATTAATAAGGTAGTGTGGGTCAACATATACTGTCTCAGTCGGCGAGCAGCCCACGCTAAAGCACAGCAAGTTTTCTCGAGCAGTGAATAACGTTGTTCACAGTCGGTAAACTTTTTGCTTAGGTAGTAAATTGCATACTCTTTTCGACCAGACTCGTCATGCTGGCCCAGCACACACCCCATTGACTCTTCTAATACTGTCAAGTACATTATCAGAGGTCTTCCTTCAACTGGAGGCATAAGGATTGGAGGTTCTTGCAGATATTCTTTGATCTTGTCAAAAGCCTTCTGGCAATCTTCGTTCCACCTGACCGTTTGTTCTTTTCTTAACAATTTAAACAAAGGTTCACAGGTTGCTGTAAGGTGAGATATGAACCGTGAGATGTAGTTCAATCGACCTAAGAACCCCCGAACTTCTTTCTCTGTTTTAGGTGCAGGCATTTCTTGAATAGCCTTGACTTTATCAGGGTCAACCTCAATCCCTTTCTCGCTTACAATAAAGCCCAGCAATTTACCGGATCGCACCCCGAATGTGCATTTGTTGGGGTTCAACTTCAGTTGGTACTTCCTCAGGCGTTTGAACAACTTCAGCAGATTTACCAGGTGTTCTTCCTCTGTAAGGGATTTGGCAATCATGTCATCCACATAACATTCTATTTCTTTGTGGATCATATCGTGGAATAATGTCACCATAGCCCGTTGATATGTTGCACCAGCATTCTTCAGTCCGAATGGCATCACTTTGTAACAGAACGTGCCCCAAGGTGTAATGAATGTTGTCTTCTCCATGTCTTCAGGTGCCATCTTGATCTGGTTGTATCCTGAAAATCCGTCCATGAAGGAGAATACCGAGAACTGAGCTGTGTTATCCACCAATACATCAATGTGAGGTAATGGGAAATCATCTTTTGGGCTGGCTCTGTTCAGATCCCGGTAGTCAACACACATTCTCACTTTGCCGTCTTTCTTAGGCACAGGTACTATGTTAGCAACCCACGGCGGATAGCTAGTTACAGCAAGGAACCCGGCGTCCCATTGCTTTTGTACCTCTTCCTTGATTTTCATAGCCATGTCTGGGCGAGTTCGGCGCAGCTTCTGTTTGACCGGTGGGCATTCTTCCCTCAAAGGCAGCTTATGTACAACAATGTCGGTATCCAACCCTGGCATGTCTTGATACGACCAAGCAAACACATCAACATACTCTTGAAGCAGATCTATCAGTTGTCTCTTTACTGAGTCTTGCAGGCAGGCCCCGATTTTTACTTCCTTCACGTCTTCGTCTGTACCAAGGTTAATCACTTCAATCTCCTCCTGGTGAGGAGTAATGACCTTCTCCTCCTGTCTCAACAACCTAGCTAGCTCTTCAGGAAGCTCATATTCTTCTTCAACCCCTTCATCAGCTTGATTGATTGGATTGTCAAAGTCATACGATGTCATAGCCGTGCTGTTGTCGGTGCTGTCAGGAAGGCACTCTCTGCAAGGGTTAAGTTGTTCATTTTAGTGATTGATTTTAATCTTGCTTTAGAAAAAAGGTGAAATGAAGTTATCATTTTGAAAACACCGCCATTTATTTTTGTACAAAAAGAAAAATGGAAAAACAGTGAGCAGAAAAGAAAAAGACTTGTTTGCAAAAAGATGTCTGATATTTCATTAATTTAATCTTGTTTGCACAAAAGTACAGATGGCCCTGATTACAAAATGAGTCTTGTCATCTTGGGCAAGATGCAAGACTTGGATGCATGCTATAAAAATACAGGAAATAATAATTACTCTGCATGAGTAACTCTTATAATTTCCTGGGAAGACCAGTTCGAGACACTGCTCCCCGGGATCTTTGGACGAATCCAATTCTCCAGATTGCGCTCCTCTTCCAGCTCGTCTTCCAGACAGTTGATAGCATCAGGGGTAAGCATTCCCCCACTGACAAAACCTGGCTCTGCAGCAGCCTTCGCTTGATGTTGAGTTGGTTTGTAACCCAACCCAAACTTGTCCTTCTTCTCCTCCACAGCTAAAACTTTGCCCCAGCCTAGGGCAGTTCCTTCCTCAACAACCTTCCGGGCTTGTTGATAAGACGACATGGGAGTACCAGGTACAGCAGATGCTTCATTTACATTCAAAGCTTCAAACCCCTGGCTCATTGTTTCATGGATCTCCCCATCCATTTCAATGTACTTATAGGTTGCCAGGTGGCTGACAAAAATGTCCTCCTCTCCACAGATTGTGACAACTTGGCCTTCCCACTCATATTTTAACTTTTGGTGAAGGGTAGACGTTATTGCGCCGGCGGCGTGAATCCAGGGTCTACCCAGCAAACAGCTGTAGGCGGGCTGAATGTCCATCACATAAAAGATAGTTTTAAAGGTCTGCGGGCCAATTGTCACGGGCAGCTCGATCTCTCCCAGAACCGATCTCTTCGAACCATCAAAGGCTCGTACCACCAGGTTGCTGGGTCTCAATGCCAATCCATCATATTCTAACTTCACCAGAGCCTTCTTTGGTAAGACATTCAGGGAAGAACCTGTGTCCACCAGCACATGAGAAAGGACAGCTCCTTTGCATTCCATGGTTATGTGCAAGGCTTTGTTGTGGTTGCGGCCATCCACTGTCAGGTCAGAATTGGTAAACCCTAGCCCATTGCTAGCAGTAACATTTCCAACCACGGTTTCCAATTGGTTGACAGTAATCTCCTCAGGCACGTAAGCTGCGTGCAAAACTTTAAGTAGTGCATTCCGATGGGCTTCGGAGCACATAAGCAGTGAGAGGATAGAGATTTTGGATGGCGTCTGGTGAAGCTGATCCACAACTTTATAATCACTCTTTTTGATGATTCGCATAAACTCATCAACTTCCTGATCAAATGGAGTCTTCAGGGTTTCTTTGGCAGCTGGGTCTTCCTGCACCGGGCCTTTTCCCTTTGCCTTGGCAGCAGCTTCTGCTTCGGCAGTAGGTCTTTGAATTGGTGGAGCAAAGAGACATCCGCTTCGGGTGAAGCCTCCGCCTCCCCCCACATTATCTACTTGTGGTGCAGGTGCTGACGTTTCAAGAGTGATTCTTTTTCCTTCGCAATACAAGTCAGAGCCATAGTGCCAAGGGATGGCCCTATCGCTTTCATATGGTACTGGTCCAGGCACCGTGACAGTGACTGGACTGATTGCTGCTGCTGAAGGGACTGTTATTGTTTGTGGATCATAAAAGATTGTAACTGGTGCTCTGGCGGGAGCAGCACCTTCTGAATGGTAGGCGGAGTTATTTTCGGGATCGTAGAAAATGGTAACAGTAGAGACATCTTCATGATTGATTGCTGGTGTTGTAGGAGGTGTTGTTGGAAGGACTGATGTTGTTGTTGATGGAGATTCGAAATGGAATGAAGCTGAAGTCGTAGCAGGAGAAACTGTTGAAAACTGATCATTTGGAAGGACAGGTGAAGTACTTGTTGATGGTGCTGATGAATTGTCGGGAACAATAGTTGCTGCAGTTGTAGGAGGCTCTGGAACCGTTGTTGATGAAGTTGTTGGGTTTGTCGGGAATGATGTAGTGATCTGTAGCAGGCCACTCTGAATAAGGCTGTCAATGCCATTCCTCAGGTCCTCACACCCATTCCATGAAATATTGCAGTAGGGGCACCCTAATTCACACCCCGGAAATATTTGGTTTTCACGGAGTTGAGCTTTGATTTCCACCAATGGTGTCCGGATCTGATCCACACTGGTTATTAAATAAGACGGTCTGTCTTCTTCAATAGCGTTAATTCGGGGACCACCATGGTTTGGCATAGGGTTTTTATTGACATTGGGCGGCGGTGCAAAATTCAGAGCCTTGGAGTCTACCAAGTCTTGTACCTTCATATGCAGAGCCCTGCATTTTTCTGTACTGTGACCAGGTGCGTTTGAGTGAAAAGCACACCTAGCATTAGAGTCATAGTTCCTTGGTAGACTGTTGGGATACGGAGGTGCCAACGTTCTTAGCTCAACTAGGTTGAGTTTCAGAAGTTGTGGCAGCAAGGCAGCATACGGCATTGGGATCGGGTCGATCACTCTGTTAGCTTGGGATGGCCTCTGCTGGAATGGCCTTTGTTGATTGTTGTTGTTGGTGTTGTTGCTGTTGTAGTTTCTTGGAGGATATTGATTCTGGTGATACTGAGGTTGTTGTTGGAAGTTTTGTTGAGGAGGTTGATAGACTGGCTGTGGATGAGCTGGAGCAGGGATAGTGACTGCTGCTATTGACCTTTGAACATATTGGGGCCTACCCCTGTTTGAATGGATGGCATTGGTCTCGCCAGTTCTTCTCGGGCCTGCAAAAGGCTTTCTTGTACTACTGGACGAGCTTGCACCGTTGTCTGAGATCTTTCCCATTTTTAACAGGCTTTCAATTCTCTCCCCAGCTATGACAACATCTGCGAAGCTAGTGGAGGAGAAAGCAGCCAACCTGTCAATATATGTTCCCTGAAGGGTGTTCATGAACATATCTGCCATTTCCCGTTCAGACATAGGTGGTTGAACAGCAGCAGCCAGTTGCCTCCACCTTTGAGCATATTCTCGGAAACTCTCCCTTGACGACTGTGACATTCCCATTAGGAGAGTCCTGTTGGGTGCCATGTCTAGATTATACTGATACTGTCTGATGAAGGCCTCTGCCAGGTCCTTCCAGCATCTAATTGTTGCTCTTGTCAGATGGGAATACCACTCCCTCGAAGCTCCAGTCAAGCTATCTTCAAAATAGAACATCCACAATTTCTCATCCATTGTATAGGCCTTCAGCCTTCCCAGAAATGATTGTAGATGAGTCCGGGGGCATGAAGTCCCATTATACTTTTCGAAACAAGGTGGCTTGAACTTATGGGGGATCCTGACCCCGTCTACCAAACCCATGTCCATGACGTCGAAACCCAAAGAATTTTGAGATTCTAAGGACCTCAACTTCTCAGCTATTTCATCCAATCTTCTATCATAAGCCTCTTCCCCAGCACCCATTACTGTGAACTGGTCTTCTTGAGGGTCTTCTTGAAGTACCCTGGCTGCTGTGGCTGTCCCCTGAACGTTTGCAGGAATATTAATCTCAGGATGTAGATGTGGGCCAAACACAGGAGGGTTAACATGGGGTTGCACCCGTTCATTGTTACTTGTGCCAGCAGTCCCCACATGGGGCTCCTCTTGATTCCTCCCTTCTACCAAAGCTCTGAGCCTCTCCTGGCTTTGAGCTAAATTGTTCATCACTTCCATGAACTGTGTTATCTGCGTTCTCATCTCCAACCTTTCGTTGGCCATCTGGTTTCTGACCTCCGTAAGGTCCTGCTGCATCTGATCCATCTGGATTCCCGGAAGGTTGTTTCTAGTTGGGTACCTGTGTGGCCTGTTGAGGGGAAATACCCGGCGGCGAGCAATAATTCCTGAGATTCACAACAGAGGTTAGTAACAACAAAACGAAAACCTACAAAACACACAAAAGGGTTAGTATGCAATGCAGTTATGCTTATTTGCTCTCAAGGTATCCGGTTTGGCTTTCAGTTTTGACCCTTCCAGACCCTCGAAGATGCTGCCGTTGAAGTTGCTTTCGAAGTAAACTAACATGAATATATTACATAAGGTGAAATAATACAATTTGTTCATTTTACAACACAAGCCCGCTAAGGGGTCAAAATACAGTACAAAAATAAAAGTACATGGAGAGAAAGCAACAACAAACAAATGATCAAACTCCAAGACCAAACTCATCCTCACGAACTTCCTTGAGAAGTGCTTCGGTCACAGGATCAGCCGGACGCTCCGTGAGATTTCTGATGAGAAGGTTTCTTGTTGCAACAGCTGCAGTCAACTTCTTGTTCTGACTTTGGTCTTTAGACCTCTTCACTCCAGCTCTGATTTCTAGCTCTGATATTTCCTTCTGGGCTGCTGCCAGGGCTTTTTCTATCTGCTCCATCTTGTCTTGAACTCTCTTGTCTTCTAGAGTACGGGCCTCAGTGATCCGGACCCACCTGGCCTGACTCTCCTTCAGGTACAGGTCTGTTCTTGCTCTCTGGAACTGGGCTTCTTTACAAGCATTCTTCAGAATCTGTTCATCAGCTTTAGACTTGTTGATATAATCTCCAGACTTCTCAATTTTAGTCAAGTGTTCCACTCTCAACTTCTCCAGTCTCTCAATCTCCCTCACACCTTCACTCCTCTCCCGGAGGGTCTTCTGCAAGGCCTGGGTTAACTTCTCATTTCTTTCCTTCAAGCTCTCAAACTCCTCCAGACTGATAGTGGCAGGGGGTGGTGCTGAAGATGACTCAGGCATGTCTTCTATGGTGAAGGGCATTCCAGAGAATTGGGCCCTGGCATGGGACCACTCATAATATTGGACTGATGCCACACTATTGCACTTCCCCAGAGTGGTGATTCCCTTGGTTTGAACATGATCCCAAGCCCAGGCAGCCTGCCTAACAGTTGCCAGACTTATCTTGTTCTCACAGTAGAGAGTCTCCATCAAGTCCTGTGCCTTAGGAGCATGGACCAGTGCATAGCCTAGTTGCCTTCTGAACAGCAGAGGATTGTAATTAATACTGCCCTTAACTCCTATCAAAGGCACATTAGGAAAATGTCCACAGCTGGTGATGATATCCCTGCCTTTGGTGCTTTGAGTGCACCATCTGATATTTGCTGAAGTTAGGACAGTGAGTCTCTTAGCCCAGTTGCTTTGCTGATGAGGATTTAGAAATGTATCTGTCTTGGGTAGATGCCTGAGAAGCCAAGCATGGAATAATGGAGCACAACACCTCACTAGCCTTCCCCTCTGCTTCTCATTCTTCTGATGTAATGAGTAATAGAGATCTCCTAGCAAAGTTGGCACTGGGTTCTTCAGGATGAACAAATGGATTGCATTCTTGCTGACGAATCGAGGCTCATCTGCAAACAACACAATTCCATATACACTTAAGGCCAACAGAGCACAAACAGCTCTCCACTCCCCCAGGGAGGCCTTCAGACTAGCTTGGGAAATCAGGAAGTCAAGATGAAAACCAGGGATCCCAGCTTTAGAGGTCATATGCTGCTCAATCAAAGCAGGTTCCAGGTGCAGAGCTTTTGCCACCTCTCCATTGCTGGGAAAGACCATTTCAGGGTTGAAAGGGATTTCCCTCTTAATAGGCAAACCAATCAAAGATGAGTATTCCTCTAAAAGAGGCCCCAACTGAAAGTCTTGAAAGGTGAAACATCTCAATGGGGGGTCATAAAACTGAATGCAGGTGTGGATCAAACTCCTCTGGGATGGGTCCAGATCCATGACCAAGTCAAGTATATCCCCATAATGCTCCCTGAACAAAGGTATGTGATCTGGAGTGATCAGGGTTTGGATCCTCCTGATGTCTGATAAGTCTGGTTGGAAGAAATGATAGGTGATGTTGCTTTTCTTTGGAGCCATGATGCTGAAGACTGAGTAGAGTGCTGATGAAGATGCTGAGGAGTGGGCCACTGGCTGGCTAGTGCAAGTAACTGAAGTATATGGCTGACAAGCTGAAGCAAGTACTGGTGGAGATAGGTCAATACTGCAGATGGGGTCAAAACCAAAACCAGATGAAAATGGATACCCTGAAACACAAATAAGCAAATGTTAATATGATGCAATGGTTATGTATGCAAATGATATGCAAAGGGTTTGTGCCTGAGCTGGATCTGATTAACTGCCTTGGTATAGATCCATGTGTGTTCAAGAATTCCAGATGGAGGTCTAAAAATCCAGTAACCAGGGTGGGGGACTCAAATAAAGAGCCACATGTCCAGGGTTTTAGAATCACAAGAACTGTCCAACATGGAGTATTCTTAAGAAAGTCAAAGTAACAGGGTATTCTGAGGTCAAGGTACCTGCAAACCTGTAAACAGCCCAACCCCCTCACAGGTGATGATCTAGAACAAGGATCCTCAGACTTGGATCAGTTATGAGAAGTGTAAACACTTCTAACCCGGAGGTACAGTGTTTACAATAACCATAACAATTCCTCCTCTAATTCACCTCAGTTTCTGAAGGTCAATACTAAAAGGTCATCCAGACTTAGCAGGCTTCCCAGATAGCCCTAGCATTGCAGGAAATCTGCAACACAGAGTTCTCAAGAAGAAACCCATATCTGAACCGTGTTTCATATTCCCGCACCAGACCGAAATGGAATGGGAAAGAATATGATTCACTCTAGCCTAGGTGTCACTCAGGTCCCAGGTATAGGACCTTAACTCTCAATGAATCACCCACCCACCAAGGCAAACAACCAGATCCAGCCAGCAGCAATGACAGTATGATATATATAAATGCAATAAAGAAAGCAGTAAGCACAAACAAGCACATAACACCCCAGTAAACACAAATCAATCAAGCGCTAGGAGGAACCCACAAAAAGAAACAGAAGCCCTGGTTGCAGTATAAGGTTTCCCCAGCAGAGTCGCCAAGCTGACGCTCCCGATAAATGAAACTGGGTCCAGATAAGGGTACAGACGCGAACGGTCGGCGAGAGGGACAATGAGAACACACAGCCGTGAACTCATTGGAGATGAATAGAGTCGCCAGCTAGGCATTTTTATCCCGGAGGAAAGGTAATGCTGCATAGACCTAGAAAGATACGGATAAGACGGTTTGCGAACCAGAGAGACTGAGAAAGGGGGTTGGTTACAACCTGGGAAGGTATTAGCACCCAGATTGTCCGCCGTACTCGACGGGATCCACGCTTAAAAGATTTGTGTTTTAAAGGGGTAGTGTCAGTGCAATTTGTGTGTAAATGAGCTGGAAAAGATGTACAGGTGTCAGTGTAAAGAAATGTGATGTGTATAAATGTACAGTGTCAGTGTGAGATCAGGAATGAAATGCTCATGACCATGAGGCTAAAGAATGAAGCTAGAAGGAGGGGGAATATACAGAGACTTTTGTTCGATAACTGTTAAGTTATGCCTACGTATCCTCTCGTGCAATGAGGAAGTCAGAACACCGTAGTTCGACCCAAAGAGACTGAAAGGTGAATTGACTTATGAACTGCTTGCATGTCTATGCTCAAGTGTAAGACCTGTCTGGCCCAGGTGCAAACTGTCTTGCATTAGACGGAAGAAGCAAGTTCTCGTTTATGAGTGAAGGTGATGAGAAAAGAATCCCGAAGGAGACGATTATTGTTTGTTTTTGAGTTTTCAGTCTTTTATTGCTTTTGAAAGTTCGTCGTAAGTTAATGAGCTTAAGCCTACCAATGGGTTAGTAAACTCATCACATCTTCCCTCTGATTAGGGGTAATGAGAATTACCTTAAGTGTGAAGTCAGGTTCTCACACTTAATCACCTTTGGTGTAGGGTTAAGATCATTGACCTACTTGTGATTATTTAGATGTTTTTGGTGTTTTTGTTTAGTGTTAAGTAATGAGGTTAAGCCATAATCAAGGATTAAACAGACTCATTACACCATCCTAAAAGAAGGATGATAGATGAGAATGTTTAAGCTGAGGAAAGCTCCTCAACTTAATCCATGATTAGGGATTAAACCCATGACAAAACAAGCCTTTGATTAAGTGAATTTTAGTTAATGATATGATGATGAAGTGAATTTTATGATTTGTAAGACAACTTGAGGGGGACTTGTCCATTAACACTAGGGTTAGTCCTTCTTAACCACTTAAGGAAGAATTAGAACCCTAATGCAAGGCCCAAGTTACAAGTGTGATGTCTTGATGATTATTATGTGGATTGATTAAGAGACTTAAACACATTAAGGGTTTAATACTTAGGATTAAAGTTATACACTCCATCCTAAAAGAAGGATGCAGGCATAAGCTTAATCACAAAGTCTTAAAGCCTTTAGGGTTTAGTCCCTGATTATGAGATGAGAAGAGAAGACTCAAAGAGAGACACAAAGGTAAAAACTATGGGGGGAGACTAATCAAAACCCTAATTCATTATCATGCTTGGTTGATCCTAAGGTTTGTGAGGTTTGCAAGAAGAATCTTCAGAGGAGCCACCAGGAAGCAGATGAATAAGATCAAGAGAAGCAAAGTGACTTGCTTCATTCAAGAAGTCAAGTCACTTGAAGAAAGAAAGTGGGAGGAAGAAGGATGAGCAAGCTCAATCTCATACACAAATAGAAATGCAGCAATGGATGCAAGAGAGATGAAAAGAAAAGTTATGGGAAGTGAAGGCAAATTCACTTCCCAAGTTTACTTACCACCTGAAATGTTAGGAAGAAATGCAATGCAATGCAAGATGAGATGAAATGGTATGATGCAAAGCAAAACCAGAAGCATGTTGATGATGATTATGATGTTATGAAGTGCTGCAAACATGAGGCAAGACATGGAGATGCTCATACAAGATCATGGATGCAAATGATGCAAGTTAAGGAGCATGAACAAGCATGAAAAGTTATGAAGCATACAAGGCAAATGACATGGCAAATATGTAATGCAATGATCAAACATGTTTTCTATATGTCTTAAGATGTCAAATGAATCACAAAAATGCACAAAATGCAAAGACAAGTCATGTTATGCAAGAGTATGCAAGAAGGATGCAAGAGAAAACCCAAATTAGGGTTCATGGATCAAACATCAAACAAAAACCCAAAACAGAAGCAAACCCTAAGATAAAAAATGGAAAATTCCAACCAAAGAAACCCTAAACCTCTAATGAACCACTGCCCAAAGGGGGACTCTCAACTCTTAACCAATCTCAAGATATGAATTTTCTAAGTTATTAGGGTTTTTTAGGGTTCTTAACAAAAGAAATGCCAAACAAATAGAAAATGCAAGATCAAATCATGGCCATTTTATCTTAGAAACTACATGCTAAACACAAGACAAAGCAAAAAGAATCAATGTCCAAACCTTTTCCAATAAGCAGAAATGAATTTTTGAATCCATGATCAAAATAATGCATAAAAAATGATTTAATTCAATGGAAAATTCTTAAAATGCATCAAGATCAAAAAAGAAATTTGGTTTGAAGGTTGGACAATGTTTCTAAATGTCTTAGAACATTTCATGAATTTTTTTGTAATTTTTAAATACTTAAAAGTATTTTTAATTAATTAATTCCCATTAATCAATTAAAAATAATCTTTTAAATATTTAAAAATACTTTTTTAATGATAAAAAATAAAATAAAAATATTTTTGTGTCTTAAAAATTAATAAAACTTTTAAGAAAAAGTTTCATAATTTTTAAGAATTTTTAGCTATTTTAAAATAATTATGCAAGTTAATTGAAAAGAAATGAAAATAAAATTGATTTAATCTGAATTAAATGAAAAGTAAGCTAATCCTAAGGTCCAGATTTAAAATTGCCTGCGCGCGAATTGACTGCCCGCCACATCTCACGGCTCAAATTCAAACTTGTTAATTAATGCTTAAAACCCTAACCCTGCCGTTAATTACAATCAGGCGACCGGAACAGTGTTCCGGTCGTCTTCTCCGGCCATCCCCAAAATCAATCTCTCTCCCTAGGCCAAATCAGAAGCCCTAAATCTCCAGAAACCATCTACCAACTACCCTAAGCACGAATCCATCATCAAATCATGTTTAAACTCACACACAAACAAGAATCGAAGCAAATAAAATTCTAGGTCAAACTTTCAGAAGACCATTACATGCTCATTTCTGGCTTATTTTCAAAAGTAAAGAGATCCCAATGATCAGTGTAACATGCACAACAAGATTTTAACAAGAGAAATGAGTTCTGGGAAAAAAGTTCATGGTGTCACCTGAGATGGAGCTCTTGATTCAGGAGCTCTTTGGATGATTCTTTGGCTCAATCTGGTCCCAATGGTCCACCTTTGAAGCTTTGGATGCTTAGTTGGAGTTTAAACAACCTCCTGAGTGAGTTTGCAGCAGCTCTGACCAAGGGAGGATGAAAATCGTATTTGAGGTATAGGGTGTTTCAGGTCAAAACAAAGGGTGGTTTCTGGTCAGTGAGGTGAGTGGAGATTGTTGGTGGAGTTTGTTCTTGTGTTTGAGGTTTGTGGAAGGAGATTCGATGGAAAATGCAGGCTGAGGGTGAGCAATGGCTATGGAGTATTCTGGTTGTTTCAGGCTTGGGTTCTTGGTGCTTTCTACTCAAAGAGGCAAGGTGAGTTGAATAGTGAAGATGGCTTTTGTGTTTGCAAGCTGTGGAGAGGAATTCGAAGCAACTTGCAACTTGGTAGGTTTTTGTGTATGTGATGAATGAGGATGTTTCAGCCTTGCCTTTTGTTATGTCTAGCTTGCAAATTGTCCACATAACTCTCTCTCATTGGTCAGTTGACAAGACATGCCCTTTATTGATTGGTAAGTTACCTTTTGCAAAAAGTCAAATAATGTGTAAGAGAGGTATGGCTCATGGTCTAGGCAAGTACAAGGCATGGGCTGGCGCAGCAAGGGTGAGGGAGAGGCCTAGCAAAGCTCAGCATCCAAGGCTGCAAGTTGTAGGAAGCATGATCATGAGTTTTGCAACTTGTTGTAACCTTGGTTCACATGTGAGAAAGTCTTGTTACACAAACCAAACCATGGGGAAACTTGGTCCAATTCTGATTTTTAAGGCTCATAGAATGTTTGTGTAATGGTTTCAAATGAATTAGAGGTCACATAATGCATTGGTTCATGACTTTGCAAAATTCTCACTTAGGGTATGCCTTGAAAATCAATGATTTTAGCCAACTTTGCATTGCCATAACTTTTGATTCAAGAAGAGTTTGATCATGTTCTTGTACTTTTTGAAAAGGGAAAGATGAGATCTACAACTTTTATGACCAAAGTTTTTCCATTTGAAACCTTTTTGGATCAAGAATCAAAGCTTGAAAAATGACCTAAAATGATGCATTCTTGAAAAGTCAACTATGCCCAAAAAGTCAACATTTGCAAAAACCCCAAATTCTTGATTTTTATGAACTTCAACCTTCTTCCATGATCAAATAAAGATCATATACACTCAAAATGATGAAGATCAACCATTGGTTGGGTCATTGGGGGCCTCAGATGCCCTGATTTTACACTGACTTGTCCAGAAAGTCAACCCTTGATCAGATGACTTCCCCATGGAATTTCTTCATGAAAATTGATATGCATACTCCCTATACCATATAGAGACCAATGGAAACAAGAATGACCAAAAAATTTGGAGTTATGGCCTCTGAAACCAAAACCCTAATTTTCAGTCAACTGTGCAGTCAAACCTGGCTCTGCATCCACTCAAACCCTAGTTCTTGTGATTCTTTTGAATTCTTGGCTTTGTGAGGATGTACTATGACATATTAACACACATGGACCCCTTTGAGATGATTGGTGGCCTTTGGAATGGCTCAAGATGCCTTGGGATTGCTCAGATCACAAACCCTAGGTGTAGATGCCTTAGGAACTGTGCAGTGAATCAAAAATGAGATATGAGATGATATGATTGTGTTTATGCATATGAAAATGATCACAAGCCATGGTGTGGATGGGTGAGGGCAAATTTGGGGTGTTTACAGTGTGTATACCATTTGCCGTTGGTTTGATTAACCACCAGAGCTGAATCTCCGAGTACAGTCAATGTCTTGATCCTGAGGTCAATGGCTTCCTCAAGACCCATAATGCAAGCTTCGTATTCAGCTTCGTTGTTAGTGCAGTTGAAAGTGAGTTTTGCCGAGAAAGGCATGTGAACTCCCTTAGGTGTAATGAGCACCGCACCAACACCACGACCGTTCATGTTAACAGCCCCATCAAACATCATAGTCCATTCTTCTTCCGGGTCAGGCCCTTCAGTATGAACAGGCTCTTCATGATCTTTCGCTTTTATGAACATGATGTCTTCATCAGGGAAGTCAAATCTCATAGGCTGGTAGTCATCAATAGGTTGCTCAGCAAGATAATCAGACAGTATACTGCCCTTGATGGCTTTCTGAGACGTGTACTGGATGTCATATTCCGTGAGAATCATTTGCCATCTTGCAACCCGTCCGGTAAGAGCTGGCTTCTCGAAAATGTACTTAACTGGGTCCATTTTGGAGATCAATAAAGTAGTGTGGGTCAGCATATACTGTCTCAGTCGGCGAGCAGCCCACGCTAAAGCACAGCAAGTTTTCTCGAGCAGTGAATAACGTTGTTCACAGTCGGTAAACTTTTTGCTCAGGTAGTATATTGCATACTCTTTTCGACCAGACTCGTCATGCTGGCCCAACACACACCCCATTGAATCTTCTAATACCGTTAGGTACATTATCAGAGGTCTTCCTTCAACTGGAGGCATAAGGATTGGTGGTTCTTGCAGGTACTCTTTGATCTTGTCAAAAGCCTTTTGGCAGTCTTCATTCCACCTGACCGTCTGTTCTTTTCTTAACAGCTTGAACAAAGGTTCACAGGTCGCAGTAAGGTGAGATATGAACCTTGAGATGTAATTCAATCTACCCAGAAACCCTCGAACCTCCTTCTCAGTTTTTGGTGCAGGCATTTCTTGAATGGCTTTGACTTTATCAGGGTCCACTTCAATCCCCTTCTCGCTTACGATAAAACCCAACAGCTTACCAGATCGCACCCCGAATGTGCACTTGTTGGGGTTCAGCTTCAGTTGGTACTTCCTCAGGCGCTTGAATAACTTCAGCAGATTTACCAGGTGGTCTTCTTCTGTAAGGGACTTGGCAATCATGTCATCCACATAACACTCGATTTCCTTATGGATCATATCGTGGAATAATGTTACCATAGCCCGTTGATACGTTGCACCAACATTCTTCAACCCGAATGGCATCACCTTGTAACAGAACATGCCCCAGGGTGTGATGAAGGTTGTCTTCTCCATGTCTTCAGGTGACATTTTGATCTGATTGTATCCTGAGAATCCATCCATGAAGGAGAATACCGAGAACTGAGCCGTATTATCAACCAATACGTCAATGTCAGGTAATGGGAAATCATCTTTCGGGCTGGCTCTGTTCAGATCCCGGTAGTCAACACACATTCTCACCTTGCCGTCTTTCTTAGGCACAGGTACAATATTAGCAACCCACGGTGGATAGCTAGTTACAGCAAGGAACCCGGCGTCCCATTGCTTTTGTACCTCTTCTTTGATCCTCATTGCCATGTCGGGGCGAGTACGACGCAACTTCTGTTTAACCGGTGGGCATTCTTCTCTTAAAGGCAGCTTGTGCATGACAATATCGGTGTCCAACCCTGGCATATCTTGATAAGACCAAGCAAACACGTCCACATATTCTTGAAGCAGGTCAGTCAGTTGTCTCTTCACTGAGTCTTGTAAGCAGGCCCCGATTTTAACTTCTTTTACGTCGTCATTTGTACCAAGATTAATCGTTTCTACCTCCTCTTGATGAGGAGTGATAACCTTTTCCTCTTGCCTTAACAACCTGGCTAGCTCTTCAGGAAGCTCGTAATCTTCTTCAACCCCTTCATCAGCTTGATTGATCGGATTGTCAGAGTCATACGAAGTCATAGCCGTGCTGTTGTCGGTGCTGTCTGGAAGGCACTCTCTGCAAGGGTTCAGTTTGTTCATTTTAGTGATTGATTTTAATCTTGTTTTAAAAAAGTGAAATGAAATTGTCATTTTGAAAACATTGCCATTTATTTTTTGTACAAAAAGAAAAATGGGAAACAGTGAGCGGAAAAGAAAAAGACTCGTTTGCAAAAGACGTCTGATATTTCATTGATTAATCTTGTTGCACAAAAATTACAGATGGCCCGATTACAAAATGAGTCTTGTCATCTTGGGCAAGATGCAAGACTTGATGCATGCTTAAAATATACAGGAAATAATAATTACTCTGCAGGAGTAACTCTTATAATTTCCTGGGAAGACCAGTTTGAGATACTGCTCCCCGGGACCTTTGGACGAATCCAGCTTTCCAGGTTGCGTTCATCTTCCGACTCATCTTCCAAGTTGTTGACAGCATCGGGGGTAAGCATCCCCCCACTAACAAAGCTGGGCTTCTTAGCAGCCTCGGCTTGATCTTCTTGAGTTGGTTTGTAACCCAACCCAAATCTATCTTCTTTCTTCTCCACAGGCAACAGTTTGCCCCAGCCTTGAGCGTTTCCTTCTTCCACCACCTTCCGGGCCTGCTGGTAGGACGTCATGGAAGTCCCAAGTACAGCAGAGGTTTCATTAATATTCAGGGCCTCAAACCCTTGACTCATCATCTCGTGGATCTCCCCATCCATCTCAATGTATTTATAAGTAGCCAGATGGCTAACAAAAATATCCTCCTCTCCACAAATAGTAACGACTTGGCCTTCCCACTCAAATTTTAACTTCTGGTGAAGGGTAGACGTTACTGCGCCAGCGGCATGAATCCATGGTCTACCCAACAAACAGCTGTAGGCAGGCTGAATGTCCATCACATAGAAGGTCGTTTTGAAAGTCTGTGGGCCAATCGTTACAGGCAACTCAATTTCTCCCAGAACTGATCTCTTAGAGCCGTCAAAGGCTCTCACCACTAAGTTGCTGGGACGTAATGCCAATCCTTCATATTCCAGCTTCACAAGGGCTTTTTTAGGCAAGACATTGAGGGATGATCCTGTGTCTACCAGCACATGGGAAAGGACTGCACCTTTACATTCCATGGTAATGTGCAAAGCCTTGTTATGATTGCGGCCTTCCGTGGTCAAATCAGTGTTGGTGAATCCTAGTCCGTTACTAGCATTAACATTTCCAACCACGACTTCCAACTGATTGACGGTGATCTCTTCTGGCACATAAGCTGCGTGCAAGACTTTGAGTAGTGCGTTCCGATGAGCCTCGGAGCACATAAGCAATGATAGAATGGAGATCTTGGAAGGCGTCTGGTGAAGCTGGTCCACTATTTTGTAATCACTTTTCTTGATGATTCTCATGAACTCATCAACTTCTTGATCAAAAGGTGTTTTTAAAGCTTCTCTAACAACCTGCTCTTCTTGCACCATGCTCTTCCCTTTTGCCTTGGCAGCAGCTTCTGCTTCGGCAGTGGGTCTTTGAATTTGCGGGGCAAAGAGACGTCCGCTTCGAGTGAATCCTCCGCCTCCTCCCACATTGTCTATTTGTGGTGAAGAAGTTGATGATTCGAAAGTGATTTTCTGTCCTTCGCAGTATAAGTCAGAGCCGTAATGCCAAGGGATGGCATTGCTGCTTTCATAAGGTACTGGCCCAGGCACTGTGACAGTGACTGGACTGATGGCAGCTGCGGAAGGAACCGTGATAGTCTGTGGATCATAATATATTGTGACTGGTGCTCTGATAGGAGTGGCATTTTGTGAGTTGTAGGCAGAATCATTGGCAGGATCATAATAAATTGTCACTGTTGAGACACTTTCATTGTTGGTTGCTGATGTTGTAGGAGACATTGTTGGAAGGATGGGTGTTGTTGTTGTAGGAGACTATAAATGAAGGGGTGCTGAAGTTGTAGAAGGGACGTTTGCTGATATCTGGTCCGTTGAAGTAACAAATGAAACATTTGTTGATGAAACCGAAAAGTTGTTTGGGACAATGGTTGTTGCAGTTGTAGGAGGTTCTGGAATTGTTGTTAAGGAGATTGCTGGATTGGTAGGTACTGATGTTGTAATTTGAAGCAGGCCACTCTGGATGAGACCATCTATGCCATTCCTCAAGTTATCACAACCATTCACTGAAATGTTGCAATAAGCACACCCTAGCTCGCATCCCGGGAACATTTGACATTCAAGGAGTTGAGCTTTAATCTCCACCAAGGGTGTCCGAATCTGACCCACGCTGGTTATCAAGTAAGACGGCTTGTCTTCTTCAATAACATTGATTCTGGGACCACCATGATGTGGCATAGGGTTTTTGTTGACATTTGGTGGTGGTGCAAAGTTTAGAGCCTTGGAGTCTACCAGGTCTTGTACCTTCATGTGCAAGGCTCTGCACTTCTCTGTACTGTGGCCAGGTGCATTTGAGTGAAAAGCACATCTGGCGCTGGCGTCATAATTTCTGGGCAGACTGTTAGGATCCGGAGGTGCCAATGTTCTTAGCTCAACTAGGTTGAGTTTCAGGAGTTGTGGCAGTAATGTGGCATAGGGCATAGGGATCGGATCGATCACCCTGCTGGCCTGAGAGGGCCTTTGTTGGAATGGTCTTTGCTGATTGTTGTTGTTGGTGTTGCTGTTGTTGTAATTTCTTTGAGGAGGATACTGAGTTTGTTGCTGGTAATTCTGTTGCTGAGGTTGATAAGCTGGTTGAGGATGGATCAGAGTGGGAATGGTGACTGCTGCTACAGACCTATGAACATATTGGGGCCTGCCCCTGCTGGTATGGATAGCATTTGTCTCACCAGTTCTTCTTGGGCCCACAAAAGGCTTTCTTGGGTTGCTGGATGAGCTGGCACCGTTGTCAGAAATCTTACCCATCTTTAATAGGCTCTCAATTCTCTCCCCGGCTATGACTACATCTGCAAAGCTGGTAGATGAGAAGGCAGCTAGCCTATCAATGTAAGTCCCCTGGAGGGTGTTCATAAACATATCAGCCATCTCCCTCTCTGACATAGGTGGCTGGACAGCAGCAGCAAGCTGTCTCCATCTTTGAGCGTACTCTCGGAAACTTTCCCTGGATGATTGTGACATCCCCATCAGGAGGGTCCTGTTGGGAGCCATATCTAAGTTGTACTGATACTGTCTGATAAAGGCCTATGCCAGATTCTTCCAGCATCTAATGGTTGCTCTGGTCAGATGAGAGTACCATTCCCTCGAAGCTCCAGTCAAGCTATCCTCAAAATAAAACATCCATAGCTTTTCGTCCATGGTATAGGCCTTCAGCCTCCCCAGAAAAGATTGTAAATGGGTCCGGGGGCAGGAAGTCCCATTATACTTTTCAAAGCATGGTGGTTTAAATTTGTGGGGGATCCTGACCCCGTCCACTAGACCCATGTCCATAACATCAAATCCCAAAGAATTCTGGGACTCCAAAGATCTCAGTTTCTCAGCAATCTCTTCTAACCTCCTGTCATAGGCTTCCTCCCCAGCTCCCATCACTGTGAACTGATCTTCCTGGGGGTCTTCTTGCAGTACTCTACCTGCTGTGGCAGTCCCTTGCACATTGACAGGGATGTTGATCTCTGGATGCTGGTGGGGTCCAAAGACTGGGGGATTAACATGAGGTTGGGCTCTCTCATTGTTGCTTGTCCCAGCAGTCCCTGGATGATGGTCCTCCTGATTCCTCCCCTCTACTAGTGCTCTTAACCTCTCCTGGCTTTGAGCCATATTATTCATCACCTCCATAAATTGTGTCATCTGATTCCTCATTTCCAACCTCTCGTTGGTCATTTGATTCCTGACCTCTGTAAGGTCCTGCTGCATTTGGTCCATCTGTATGCCCGGAAGATTGTTGCGGGTGGGATATCTGTGTGGACGGTTGAGTGGAAACCCTCGACGTCGAGCAATAGTTCCTGAGTTCACAACAGAGTTAGTAACAATAAAACAAAAACCTATAAAACAAAACAAAAGGTTAGTATGCAATGCAGTATGCTTATTTGTATCCAAGGTATCCGGCTTGGTACTTGGCTTTGACCTTTCCAGACCCCTGAGAAAGATGCTTGTGATGTTGCTTTAGAAGAAATCAGATGAACAAACCCACACATATATTACAAAAAGTAAATGGTACATAGTTTGTTTTTCCTTACAACATATGCCCTCTGAGGGGTCAAAAATACAACATAAAGAAAAAGTACATAAAATGAAAGCAACAACAAGCAAAGGTCAAACACCGAGACCAAACTCATCCTCCTGAACTTCCTTGAGAAGTGCTTCAGTCACAGGATCAGCTGGACGCTCTGTAAGATTCCTGATGAGGAGATTCCTTGTAGTAACAGCTGCAGTTAGCTTCTTGTGTTGACTCTGGTCTTTTGACCTCTTCACACCTGCTCTGATCTTCAACTCTGAGATCTCCCTCTGGGCTGCTGCCAGGGCTTCCTGTTGCTCTTTTGCACTAGCTTCCAGCTGCTCAATCTTATCCTGAGTCCTCTTATCCTCCTGAGTGCGAGCTTCGGTGATCCTGACCCACCTAGCTTGACTCTCCTTCAGATACAAATCAGTCCTGGCCTTCTGGAACTGAGCTTCCTTGCAGGCATTCTTTAAGATCTACTCTCCAGCCCTAGACTTCTTAATGTAGTCCTCTGACTTCTCAATTCTGGCTAGATGCTCCACCTTTAGCTTTTCTAACCTCTCAATATCCAACCTGCCATCACTCCTCTCCCAGAGGGTCTTCTGTAGAGCCTGAGTCAGCTTCTCATTTCTCTCTTTCAATTTCTCAAACTCCTCTAAGCTGACAGTTGCTGGAGGTGGTGCTGTGGAAGGTCCAGGCACATCTTCAAGAGTGAAGGGCATTCCAGAAACTTGAGCCCTGGCATGAGACCACTCATAGTACTGAGCTGAGGCCACATTATTGCATCTCCCAAGGATAGTTACCCCTTTAGTCTGGACATTGTCCCAAGCCCAGGATGCTTGCCTGACAATAGCCAGATTAGGCTTGATCTCGCAATAAAGGGTCTCAGTCAGATCCTGTACTCTAGGAGGGTGAACTAATGCATAGCCCAGTTGTCTTTTGAATAGCAGAGGGTTGTAGTTGATGCAACCCTTTACTCCTATCAGAGGCACATTGGGAAACTGCCCACAACTTGTAATGATGTCTCTGCCTTTGGTGCTCTGGGTGCACCACCTGATGTCATCTGAGGTTAGAGCAACAAGCCTCTTAGCCCAATTTCTTTGCTGGTGAGGGTTCAAGAATGCATCAGTCTTTGGCAAATGCTTGAGCAGCCAAGTATGGAACAAAGGAGCACAGCATCTTACTAATCTTCCCCTTTGCTTTTCATTCCTTTGATGAACAGAGTAGTAAAGATCTCCCAGTAAGGTGGGCACTGGGTTTCTCAGGATGAAAAGATGGATTGCATTCTTGCTAACAAACCTAGGCTCATCTGCAAAAAGTATGACCCCATATATGCTAAGGGCCAACAGAGCACAGACTGCCTTCCACTCCCCCAAGGAGGCCTTCAGACTAGCCTGAGAAGTTAAGAAGTCCAGATGAAAACCAGAGACTCCAGCCTTAGCTGTCAAATTCTGCCCAATCAGAACTGGTTCCAGATATAATGCTTTTGCTATCTCCTCATTACTAGGGAAAGCCATCTCAGGGTTGAAGGGAATTCCACCCCTGATAGGCACACCAACCAATGATGAATATTCTTCCAACAAGGGTCCCAACTGAAAATTCTGGAAGGTGAAGCACCTCAGAGGGGGATCATAGAATTGCAGGCAAGTATGTATCAAGCTCCTCTGTGAAGGGTCCAAATCCATAACCACATCAAGGATTCCTCCATAATGTTCTCTAAAAAGTGGTATATGGTCTGGAGTAATCAGGGTCTGAATCTTCCTGATGCTAGCCAACTCAGGCTCAAAGAAATGATAGGAGATGTTACTCTTCTTAGGTGCCATATTGTTGAAAGAAAACTGAGACAGATGCTGAGAACAATACTGAAGATAGGCCTCTGACAGGCTGAGACTGGTAGTGCAGGTGACTGAAGCAGATAGCTGATAGCTGAAGTAAGCACTTGATGAAGATAGGTCTAAGCTGAAGAAGGGGTCAAAACCAAGCCAAAACGATGAGATGGATACCCTGAAAAACAAATAAACATATGTTAAAATGATGCAATGAGGATGTATGCAAATGATATGCAAGGGTTTGTGACTGAGCTGGATCTGATTAACTGCTCTGATATAGGTCCATGTATGTTCAAGAAATCCAGATGGAGGTTCATAAGTCCAGTAACCAAGGTGGGGGACTCAAATAAAGAGTCACATGTCCAGGGTTAAAAATCACAAGAACTGTTCCAACATGGAGTACTCTTAATCAATACAAAGTAACAGGGTATGTTGAGGTCAAGGGTACCTGCAAACCTGTAAACAGCCCAACCCCCTCACAGGTGATGTTCTAAAACAAGGATCTTCAGACTTGGATCAGTTATGAGAAGTGTAAACACTTCTAACCCGGAGGTACAGTGTTTACAATAACCATAAAAGATCCTCCTCTAATTCACCTCAGTTTCTGAAGGTCAATAGTAAAGGTCATCCAGACTTAGCAGGCTTCCCAGATAGCCCTAGCACTACAGGAAATCTGCAGCACAAAGTTCTCAAGAAGAAACCCATATCTGAACCGTGTTTCATATTCCCGCACCAGACCGAAATGGAATGGGAAAGAACATGAACCACTCTAGCCTAGGTGTCACTTAGGTCCCAGGTATAGGACCTCAACTCTCAATAGAACACCCACCCACCAAAGCAACAAAAACAGATCCAGCACAGGCAGTATGACAGTATGATATATATGCACAAAGCTATAAAGAAAGCAATAAACAAAACTGTACAATAGGGCAATAAACAAAATAAATACAAATACAAGCACAAGTAGCACTTAACACCCCAGTAAACACAAATCAAACAAGCGCTAGGAGGAACCCACAAAAAGAACCAGAAGCCCTGGTTGCAGTATAAGGGTCCCCAGCAGAGTCGCCAAGCTGTCGCTCCCACCAAATGACACCTGGTCAGAAGGGGTACAGACGCGAACGGTCGGCGAAAGAGGGATGTGAGAACACACAGGAGTGAACTCACGAGAAAGAAAGAGTCGCCAGCTAGGCATTTTTATCCCGAAGGAAAGGCAATGCTGCATAGACCTAGAAAGATATGGATAAGACGGTTGCGAACCAGAGAGACTGAGAAAGGGGGTTGGTTACAACCTGGGAAGGTATTAGCACCCAGATTGTCCGTCGTACTCGACGGGATCCACGCTTAAAAGATTTGTGTTTTAAAGGGGTAGTGTCAGTGCAATTTGTGTATAAAAGAGCTGGAAAAGGATGTACAGGTGTCAGTGTAAGAGAAGTGAAGTGTGCAAATATACAGTGTCAGTGTAGGAACAAGAATGAAATGCTCATGATCATGAGGCTAAAGAATAAGGCTAGAAGGAGGGGGAATATACAGAGACTTTTGTTCGATAACTGTTAAGTTATGCCTACGTATCCTCTCGTGCAATGAGGAAGTCAGAACACCATAGTTCGACCCAAAGAGACTGAAAGATGAATTGACTTGTGAACTGCTTGCCTGCCTATGCTCAAGTGTATGACCTGTCTGGCTCAGGTGCAAACTGTCTTGCATTAGACGAAAGAAGCAAGTTCTCGTTTATGAGTGAATGAGATAAGAAAAGAATCCCGGAGGAGACGATTATTGTTTGTTTTTGAGTTTTTCAGTCTTTTATTGCTTTTGAGGATTTGTCATAAGTTAATGAGCTTAAGCCTAAACCAATGGATTTAGTAAACTCATCACATCATCCCTCTGATTAGGGGTAATGAGAATACCTTAAGTGTGAAGTCAGCTTCTCACACTTAATCACCATGGTGTAGGATTAAGATCATTAACCTACTTGTGATTATTTAGATGTTTTTGTGGTTTTTGTTTAGTGTTGAGTAATGAGATTAAGCCATAATCAAGGATTAAACAGACTCATTACACCATCCTAATAGAAGGATAATAGATGAGAATGTTTAAGCCGAGGAAAGCTCCTCAACTTAATCCATGATTAGGGATTAAACTCATGACAAAACAAGCCTTTGATTAAGTGGATTTTAATTAATGGTATGATGATGAAATGAATTTTATGGTTTGTAAGACAACTTGAGGGGGACTTGTCCATTAACACTAGGGTTAGTCCTTCTTAACCAATTAAGGAAGAAATAGAACCCTAATGCAAGGCCCAAGTTACAAGTGTGATGTCTTGATGATTATTAAGTGAATTGATTAAAGGAGTTAAACACATTAAGGGTTTAACACTTAGGATTAAAGTTATACACTCCATCCTAATAGAAGGATGCAGACATAAGCTTAATCACAAAGCCTTGAAGCCTTTAGGGTTTAGTCCCTGAGTATGAGATGAGAAGAGAAGACTCAATGAGACACAAAGGTAAAACTAAGTGGGGGGACTAATCAAAACCCTAATCATTGTCATGCTTGGTTGTTCCTAAGGTTTGTGAGGTTCACAAGAGAAGTCTTCAATGGAACCACCAGGAAACAGATGAAAGGATCAAGAGAAGCAAAGTAACTTGCTTCATTGAAGAAGGCAAGTCACTTGAGGAAAGAAAGTAAGAAGAAGAAGAAAGAGCAAGCTCAATCTCAAACACATAACAAAATGCAGCATGGATGCATAAAAGAGATGAAAAGAAGTTGTGAGAAGTGAAGGCAAATTCACTTCTCAAAGTTGCTTACCACCTGAAAAGTTAGTGAAAGAAATGCAATGCAATGCAAAATGAAATGAAATGGCATGAAGCAAACCAAAACCAGAAGCATATACATGATGACAATTATGCTATGAGATGATGCAAACATGAAACAAAACATGGGAGATGATCATACAAGCTCATGGGTGCAAATGAAGCAAGTTAAGACACATGAACATACATGAAAAGTTATGAAATGCAAATGGCATACAACATGGCAAATGCAAGATGCAATGATCAAACATGCTTCTAATATGTCTTAAGATGTCAAATGAATCAAATGGATGCATAAAATGTCATGGAAAGTCAAGGTATGAATGCAAATATAAGATGGATGCATATGGAAACCCTAATTAGGGTTTATGATCAAAGCACCAAACAAAAACCAAAATCAGAAGCAAACATCAATATAAAAAATTGAAAATGCACTCAAAGGGTCCCTAATCCTATACTAACTCACTGCTCAAAGGAGAAGTTCCAACTCTTAACCTAATTCAAGTTATGATTTTCCTAAGTTTTCTAGGGTTTTAGGGTTCCTTAACAAGAAAATTACCAAACAAAATGAAAATGTAAGATCAAATCATGGCCATTTAATCTCACAAACTACATGCTAAACACAATGCAATGCAAAAAGAATCAAGTTCCAACTCTCAAGGGTTAGGCAGAAATGATTTTTTGAAGTTTGGATCAAAATAATGCATAAAAATGATTTTAATTCCATGAAAAATTCTCAAAATGCATCAAGATCTAAAAAGAAATTTGGTTTGAGGGTTGGACAATGTTTCTAAATGTTTTTAAATGTTTCATGAATTTTTTGGTGATTTTTAAATACCTAAAAGTATTTTTAATAAATTAATTCTCATTAATTAATTAAAAATAAACTTTTAAATATTTAAAAATACTTTTTGAATGCAAAAAAAATAAAAATAAAAATATTTTTGTGTTCTGAAATTAAATAATAACTTACACGAAAAATTTCATAATTTTTGGATGAGTTTTACTATTTTTAAATAAATGAACAAAGAAATATAAAAGAAATAAAATAAAATTAATAAAAATGAAAAGTAAGCCAATCCAACGCATCAGATTCAAAGTTGGGGGGGTCTGCTGTTGACTGCGCGCGCAAAGCAAGGGTCAGGATCATTTCTGGCTAAATCAGGTTTTATAAATTAATTAATTGAGATTAATTAGGTTAAGTGAGATTAGGGCAAATTGGACACATCTGGGCCACACAAACACGCGCCAAGTCAACCAAGTCAAGGGATCTAACGCTTGAGATTCAAACTACACTAATGACAGGGATTAAACCCTAATTATTTTCAGGTGGCCGGAGAAGACCTCCGGTCATCTTCTCCGGTGGGAACCCCACCTGAAAATTCCTAAAACCTTCAAAACGTAACTAAAATGGAATCTAAAAGAACATAAATCCTTCCCAAACCTCACAGAATCAAAACCCTAACACAAACATCATTTATCTTTCCTCAATCCACTGAATCGAAACAAAACAATTTCTAGGGCAAAAATTTCAGAACACGATTAAACTCTCATCTCTCCACCATTTTCAAAACCAAAGACATCAGAGTGATCAGGGGAACATATAGAATCTATTTAAAACTTAAAAACATGTTTCTGGAAAAAATGTTCTTGAGCTACCTGAGTTTTGAAGCTTTTCAATCTGCAACTTTCTGGCCTCTTCTCTTTGTGCAACCAAATCCTTTTGTGCTCCTGATGAACCCTTGATGCTTAGAAAAGATTTATGTTGGCTAGTTTGGAAGTTTGAACAAGTTCTGTTCAAGCTCAGGTGAGAATCGTGTTCTTGATTCTTTGAGTTTCAGGTTGATTTTAGGGGTGCTTTGTGATCAGGGTGATGTGTTGAGAAGGTCTATGAAGTTTGTTTTAGTGTTTGTGGCCTGTGTTGTATGTTTCGAATGCTTTTGCTCCAAGGGTGGAAAATGAGAATGCTGAGTTCTTGCTTGTTTCAGGCTTGTGTCTTGTGATGTTTAGCTTGCATTTTGTTTGTATAAACTAATCCTATTGGTCAGAAGATGTGACATGTCCTTTTGTGATAGGTATGGTTACTTTTGCAAATTGTCAACTTTGTGTAAGAGGAAGCATGGGTCATGTTCTAGCCAAGTACAAGGGGTGTGGGCTGCGCAGCATGAGGTGAGGAGAGGGCTAGGGTGGTTCAGCAACCAAGGCAACAAGTGGATGAGATGTTATGATGGATTTTGCAACTTGGTTCACTTTGGTTCTCATGAAAATATCTTGCTCCAAAGACCAAACAATATGAGAAACTCTTGGCCCATTCTGATTTTTAAGACTTGTGTGATGTTTGTGTAATGGTTTGACATCAATTAGAAGTCACAAATTGCCTTGATACAAGATTTTGCAAGTTTCCCATTTGGTGCATAACTTGAATTTTAGTGATTTTTGCCAACTTTGATGAACCATAACTTTTGATCCAAAATGAATTAGGTCATGTTCTTGTACTTTTTGAAAAGGGAAAGATCTATTCTACAACTTTCATGACCAAAGTTTTTCCATTTGAAGCTTTTTTGAATCAAAAAGTAAGGGTTGAAAAAGTTACATAAAATGACATTTTCATTAAAAGTCAAACTTGCCCAAAAAGTCAACTTTGCAAAAAACCTCAAATTCTTCAATTTTGTGAACTTCCAACCTCTTCTATGATCAAATGAAGATCATATACAATCAAAATGATGAAGAATGCCCTTTGGTTGGGTCATTGGGGGCCTCAGATGCCCTGATTTTGCATTGACTTGCTTGAAAAGTCAACTCTTGATCAGATGACTTCCCCATGGAATTTCTTCATGAAAATTGATATGTATACTCCCTATACCATATAGAGACCAATAGAAACAAGAATGACCAAAAAAATTTGGAGTTATGGCCTCTGAAACCAAAACCCTAATTCTAGGTCATCTGTGCAGTCAAACCTGGCTCGGCTTCTATACCATTCCCAGTTCTTGTGATTCTTTGACATTTTTGACTTTGAGAGGATGAAATATGATATAAGAACATACATGGACCCCTTTGAAGTGGTTGATGGCCTTTGGAGTGGCTCAAGAAGCTCTTGGATTGCTCAGATCACAAACCCTAGATGCAGATGACTTAGAATCTATGCAGTGAATCAAAAATGTGATATGAGATGGTATGATTGTGTTTATGCATATGAAATGATCACAAGCCATGGTGTAAATGGGTGAGGGAAAATTTGGGGTGTCTACACCTAGTTTAGGATGCATTGCTTAGGAGGATGCTTTGTCTGAGGGAATTGTCAAACTTTATGACTAATTGTGAACCTTTTGAGATGCCTTGTGAACCTTGTGAACCTCTTAGGATACCTTGGTACACAATGTCTGGTCTAGGTGAGGGCAAATTTTGGGGTGCAACAGCTGCCCCTGTTCAATTTTCTGAAACCTGAGGAGTTAGATTGGCTTGTGTGCCATTCGTGACTTGGAAGGTTGAAGGGGATTGAACACAAAAGCCCAAAAATTTGCACTCGCCGGTGCATAAAGTAATGATGTTGATTGGTTGTATATGCTGGAGTGGGCTTAAAGATGCCACTTGGAGGAACTGGAGATTGGCTTATAGATGCCATCCATAATATGAAGGTGATAATATCTTTATGTTGTCACTG
The DNA here is from genome assembly GCA_963966055.1 of Lathyrus aphaca. Classification (NCBI taxonomy): domain Eukaryota; kingdom Viridiplantae; phylum Streptophyta; class Magnoliopsida; order Fabales; family Fabaceae; genus Lathyrus; species Lathyrus aphaca. The sequence continues at coordinate 348,936,542 of OZ014525.1, read as the reverse complement.
GATATCAGTACTAGGTCTTCGTATAGGCCGTCTCTGAGTTATTCCTGTAACATGGTTTGAGTTGAATGTCAGCAATAGATCTTCGTATAGATCGTCTCTGCATTATCTCTGGGGAAAAGAATATCCTTCATTAAATGTCAGTGCTTAGATCTCCGTATAGATCGACTCTGAACCATATTAAGGAACATACTTTAATTTAAGCATCAGAATCAAATCTTCGTGGCGATCTTTTCTGAATTTCTTTTGGTAATATCTTGGGCTAAGTACAAGATCTTCGTATCGATCATTTATGTAACATCCCACAGATAAACTGTTGCATAGACCATTAGAAATAAATCTTCGTAGCGATTATCTCTTCTGGAAATATCCCGGATTAGGTAATAGATCTTCGTATAGACCATTTACATACCTTCCGAAGGACAATGAGAATATCAGGATCAAATCTTCGTTGCGATTACCCCTGATCTTCTTCTGAAAGAATCTCTTGGATTAAGTGCTAGATCTTCGTATATATCCTTTACACACTATCCCAAAGACAGTTGACCATCAGAAATAAATCTTCGTAATGATTATCTCCTTTGGAAACGTCCTGGATTAAGCACTAGATCTTCGTATAGACCATTTACGTACTCTTCCAAGGACAACTTGAGAATTGATTATCAGAAATGAATCTTCGTAGCGATTATCTCTGAATTAAGTATCAGTACTAGATCTTCGTATAAATCGTCTTTGAACTGTTTCGAATTGTTGATATTGTTTATCTACCTGCAATTATCCTAAAAAGAAAAGGTTAGTTTATGCAACATGTATGCATGTATAGCATGATGTACTTAAGTAAATGTCTTATGCATTATGGATGCGTATACTGTGATATGATGTAAATGATGTATGTATGAATCATGTAGCCTGAAGCGTCTGAATATCTCTGTATAACAACTGCTAGCTAGGGAAAATAAATCCCAGTTTGTTGCTAAAGAATATGAGGACTTCGTTCCCGTCTTGTTTGATAGTATGGTACTTATAACCTCCCGTCTTCGTTCGTCGTGCTTATTATTGAAGGAATAATTTCCTGAGTATCCTGACTGAGGATAAAAGAGATGGACGTAAATCCGAGGGGAGATATTACTTGAAGTATCTGAAAAGATTACTTTGTGGGGATGAACCGGCGAAGCTTCGTTGAATTCCTACCTTCGTTCGTCCTTAGTAAATGCTATTACTGCATTTTATGCATTTCTGGTAAACATCAATCATATTCAAAAGCATACATACATTCAAACACAACCAATGGATGTTTTCGTTTAGGTAAACGAGGTAAAAGTAAATCTGGATTCAAAGACAAGATTTTATTTATTTTAGAAAGTAACCTATACACAAGCAAGTTTGTACAAGGAGACAGAAATCCTAGTAAGAGGAATTCGTCGTAAAAGTTTTACAAAAACAAAAAACAACTATGTGAGAAATAATCCTATTGATTTTCAATTCCACTATTGCCATTATCTTCAAGTATCTCATCCTTTGCTGTCGAGATGGAAATGATTGGATTGATCTTTATCTGTTTGAACTTGAGTCTGGTAACACAACTGGTTGGGGTTACATGAGTGATCCAACGAGACATAGTCATACGCTTTAATCCCTAACTTTTGCCTGGATTGCCTTTTCAGGTTTTCAATCCACCGGGATACCCTTTTTTCCCAGGCCGCCCTTTCAGGTTTTCGATTTGCCACGTGTACATTTATATATATATATATATATATATATATATATATCCCTAATTTTTTCCAAAAGAATACGATCCTAAAACAATCAACAGAGCCGCCACCTAATTCTATTTATTCTACGAGAGAAAAGGGAGATATAGATACAACCTAATAAAGGATAAGAAATGGTTTACGAAACCAAATTCTAAGTTCGGGAGTCGGTTACGCAAGGGGAAGGTATTAGCACCCCTCACGTCCGTTGTACTCAACGGGAACCTCTTAGCTAAACTATGCGATTAAATGTTTGATCTTAAGTCTTTGTCTTCTTAATGTGTATTAATATGTTTGTTAAAGTTTCAGATTATTTTTATTACGACGGAAAAAAGATTAAATGTTTTTTAATATTGTGATTTAAACAGAGAAATAATTAAATTTTTTATTAGGGTGGAGAGAAAAAGATTGATTTCTTTTAATAGGGTGCTCGCGAAGGATTAAAATCCCCGTGCCTACATATTCCCTTGTGCAATGGGAAAGTCAGAGCTTCGTAGTTCGTGCTACTACGATTTGTGGTTTTTATTGAACGATTGTCTAAAACGCATTCTACTGCTAAGTGTTGGCTTATACTCACGGTGGAGGCTGAAGCGCTAGCTTGTTCGAGAGATAGAATGATTTAAACAATGTTCGTTTTTGAGAAAAGTATTTGAATTTGGTTAAGATATTTTAAACGAAAGGGCGAATGAACCACGTCGCGTGGGGCTAGCCCAGGAGCGTTCATTCCAAAACGTGCGGAGTGCTAGACTCCGGAGTTCTGTCTTTCGCTGATTAATTATGAAAATGATTTGAATTGGTTGATCGATTTTAAATTGTTTCTAAGATATAAAAGAGCGAATGGACCATGATGCGTGGGGCTAGCCCAGCTGTAATCCATTTTAGAACGCACGAAGTGCTAGACTCTGGAATTCGGTTTTTTCCGTAATTTAGTTTATGAAAATGATTTGAATATTTTGATATACGAATGATGACTGAACACATCGCGTGGGGCTAGCCCAGTTGTAGTTCGTTCTAGAACGTGCGTAGTGCTAGACTCCGGAGTTCTATTTTCGTACGTTAATTTATGCGATTATTTATTTTGAAAATCGGAAGGCGAATGGACCACGTCGCGTGGGGCTAGCCCAGTTGTAGTCCATTTTAGAACGGGCGGAATGCTAGACTCCGGAGTTCTGTTTTCGTGTTAAATTAATCGAATAATTATTTTTAGGCATTTTTAGGGTTAATGTAATTAATGATAAAGGAGTGAACGAAACGATACGTGTGGGGCTAGCCCAGTGGTAGTTCGTTCTAGAATGTGCGGAGTGCTAGACTCCGGAGCTCTATTCCTTGTTAAATTAAATGAGACGTGCAACAAGTCGTGCAGATGGCGATCACATAATGACCGAGTTACATGTGTGCCAATGTCGGCGCATGAAACGAATTTCTCACTTGGCGTTGGACCAAGATTTTAAATTAATTTAAAACGATTATTTTTTGGTGGTGATTTTTACTAAATAGTTTTATGGTCGAAATATAAGAGTGACAATTGGGCTCATACAAGTCATACCCCATCGTACAACTAAATAATGAACACGGGAAACGAACATACATTATACAAGTGAAGTTGATTAACAGATAATTGTCTAACTAAATCAGATACAAATACTTAACAAAATTAGTTGACAAACTAAGTAATTAAATTAAATAGAAATGGAAATAATTAATGCAAATAAAATTAATTGACAAACTAAGTAATTAAACTAAATAGAAATCAAAATAATTAATGCAAATAAAATTAATTGACAAACTAAGTAATTAAACTAAATAGAAATAAAAAATAATTGATGCAAGATTGATTGGTCTAGTTTTATTTTGTGAAATAAATAAAAGAAAGAAGAAATAAATAGTAAAATAAATAAAAATGGTGAGAATTAGTTTTTTTAATACAAATAAAAGGGGCCAGGTGAATTAAAAAAAGAAGGCAGGTGTGTTAAAACGGGTCAATAGGATGGGGGGCCTGCCAGGTCGGTCATGGGTTTAAAGCATGGGTTGCGCCCGACCCGGTTCCTCAATGCCAAAGAGGCAAATCAAAACCCTAAGGAAAAACAAGAACAGCGTTAGCGAAACCAAATTCAGAAAGAAAAAAGCTCCAACGTTCTCCTTCTCACAAAGTCAAACACCTTCGCAAAACCTCACGAATTGTCGCCCAGAACTCTCTTTCACTCAACTTTCAAACTTTCTCAAACCTCTCAATAACCTACATTCGCAGAACTCTCGGTCTCTCCCATTCTCACTTGTTCGCCTCTCTCAAATCGCTTCTCTCCCAACTCGCCTTAACCCACTCTCATCGCTCTAAACCCTCTCAAAAATAACACCACCGTAGACCGAATTCTCTTGCCGGAGAAGAAGAAAACGAAACCTCACAGAATTCAAAACCAAACCCTCTCAATAAACTCGCCCTGAATCTAAATCCCAACCCAGATTTTTTGAAAACCTAACCTAAACCTTTAAATTGGGCGAATTCTCCAATTGAAAACCCTAAAGAAGACCTACTCAGAATAAGCATGTCACAAACCAATAATCGAAAGGGGATACGAGATGAAAAATCGAAACGTACCAGAACGGAGCAAGTCCGATGTGCTGCTGGCAAGTATCAGGTATTGGATTTGCGTTTAGTTCCCGTCGTTTGTATCTCACTCTTTTTCTTCTTCTGTCTCTGCTTGACGTTATTCTTTGTAGTAATCTTTTGATGAGCGTTGTTGCTAGTGGTTGATGTTCGCAGCGAAATTCGATCGAGGGTTTGCGAGCGGTGATGATGAAGATGTTCGGATTTTTGTTATGACTGTGGCGGCGAGGATGAAGATTCCCTGATCTCAGCAATTTCTTAGCCATAGCATGCCCTCATGCATGGGTACCGAAAGATCCTTCGTGGACTTCCTGAATTAACAGGCTTGCTTCGTGTCTATCCACGCATCTGAGCAAGACCATGTCAAAGTTTCTCTTGTACAAAACCCCGTCTGTGTTCAAGAAGAAGCTAGCAGCAAGTCGCCTCAAAGTCTTCTTGTCATTGGAAGATGCCTCAACTGGGTATTCTTGCTTTTCCAGGAATAACTTGATATCAAAATACCAGTGTTTCTCATCAGACACGGCGTCTACAGAGAAGGCATGAGCTGGAGCGTAAAGCCTGGAGATGTCAATTGTGGGCACATAATTCCAACACAAGACTTTAATAGACGAAGAAAGAGTGGCCAATGCATCGGCAAACTGATTTTCATCACGTGGTATGTATTGAAGCTTAACTGTCGTGAAGAATGTCAACAGTTTTCTAGCATAATCCCTGTATGGAATTAGATGCTCTTGATGCGTATACCACTTGCCGGTAACTTGGTTAATGACGAGGGCTGAATCTCCGAATATATCGAGGTTCTTAATCCGAAAATTAATTGCCTCCTCTATTCCCATTATGCATGCCTCGTATTCCGCTTCATTATTGGTGCAGCCAAAAGTAATTCTGGCAGCGAAGGGTAAGTGAACACCTTCAGGAGTAATAAGAACGACACTAACTCCACGTCCATTGATATTGACTGCCCCATCAAACATCAACTTCCATTTGGATTCAGGGAAATCAAACTTCATTGGCTGATAATCATCTTCAAGAGGTTGATGTGCAAGGTAATCCGATAATACACTTCCCTTGATGGCTTTCTGAGAAGTATATTGGATGTCATATTCAGTTAAGATCATCTGCCACCTAGCAACCCTTCCGGTTAACGCTGGTTTCTCAAAAATGTACTTGACATGGTCCATTTTGGAAATGAGCAGTGTGGTATGAGTCAACATGTACTGCCTCAGTCGGCGAGCAGCCCATACCAAAGCGCAGCAAGTTTTCTCAAGCAGTGAGTAACGGGATTCACAGTCGGTAAACTTTTTGCTAAGGTAATAAATAGCGTACTCTTTTCGACCAGACTCGTCATGTTGGCCTAGAACACACCCCATTGACCCTTCTAGCACGGTCAAGTACATGATTAATGGTCTTCCTTCAACCGGAGGCATTAGAATTGGAGGCTCCTGCAAATATTCTTTTATCTTATCGAAAGCTCTTTGGCAGTCTTCGTTCCACCTGACCGTTTGCTCTTTTCTTAGCAATTTGAATATTGGTTCGCACGTGGCAGTTAGATGAGATATGAACCGAGAAATATAGTTCAACCTCCCTAAAAACCCGCGCACTTCTTTTTCAGTTCTCGGTGCAGGCATATCTTGAATAGCTTTTACTTTAGCAGGATCTACCTCAATTCCTCTCTGACTAACGATGAAACTCAGCAGTTTCCCGGAACGCACTCCAAAAGTGCACTTGTTTGGATTCAACCTCAGCTTATACTTGATCAGTCTATCAAACAGCTTCTTCAGGTTGACCAGATGCTCTTCTTCTTCTCGGGACTTAGCAATCATATCGTCCACATAACACTCAATCTCCTTGTGTATCATGTCGTGGAACAATGTGACCATCGCCCGTTGATAAGTTGCCCCGGCGTTCTTCAAACCAAAGGGCATGACCTTATAGCAGAATGTACCCCACGGGGTAATGAACGTTGTCTTCTCCATGTCTTCCGACACCATCTTAATCTGATTATATCCGGAGAAGCCATCCATGAAGGAAAATACCGAGAATTGAGCAGTGTTGTCTACCAACACATCAATGTGTGGCAACGGAAAGTCATCTTTTGGGCTTGTTCTATTCAAATCCCGGTAGTCAACGCACATCCGGATTTTGCCGTCCTTCTTTAGTACAGGTACAATGTTAGCTACCCAAGGTGGGTAACTAGTTACAGCAAGGAAACCGGCATCCCATTGCTTCTGAACCTCCTCTTTGATCTTCATCGCCATGTCAGGACAAGTTCTTCTCATTTTCTATTTCACAGGAGGACAGTCCTCTCTCAGTGGTAGCTTATGCACAACGATGTCGGTATCCAACCCTGGCATATCTTGATATGACCAAGCAAAGATATCCACATACTCTCTCAGCATACTGATCAACTCTTCCTTGACGTCGGCCTGCAGACTGGCCCCAATTTTGATCTCTTTCTTCACATCTTCACTGCCAATGTTGATGATCTCAATCTCCTCCCGATGAGGCTGAATAACCCGTTCCTCTTGTTTCAACAATCTGATCAATTCTTCAGGGAGATCACAGTCTTCCTCAACCCCTTCGTCAGCTTGGTAGACTGGATTGTCAAAGTCATGCGTAGTCATAGCAGGAACGTTATCAGTGGAATCTGGATGATCAACACTGCACAGATGATGTGCTTATTCAGAATCTGCTTATTTTGAAAAAGAGACGCTAACACAAAGTAAAAAGGAAAAACACATTGCCATTTTTATATTTTTGTGAAAAGTTTTCAAAAAAACAAAGAAAGAGAACACAATTTGTCTGAAAATGTCCTTTTATTTCATAGCAAAATAACGATGCATACAAAACATGGTGGCCCAATACAATGGATCCTAGCATCTTGGGCATAATGTTGGATTTGACAATGCAGTATGCTAATAAAAGGAAACAAATGAATTACTCTGAGTGCAAGGTAACTTGTATGATGTCTTCAGCAGACCAGTTTGTTAGCTCCTCGCCGGGAACACACGGGTGAATCCAGTTGTCCCAGTCACCGTCACTGTCCCCATCTTGGCTTGTTACACAAATATGGTTGCGGTCGAGCAACCCAACACTTGTAAATGTGATAGTCTTACCACTTGGAGTAGATCCACCAGGCTGATAACCCAAGCCGAACTTGTCATCTTTCTTTTCTAGCTCCAATAACTTGCCCCAGCCTTGGCACTTCATGATTGAACAACCTCCTTTGCCTGCTTGTAGGAATGGATGGAGGTACCCTATTTCTCATTGCCCTTCTCTACAGGAGTCAAGATGCTGACGTTGACTGCTTCGAAGGCTTGACATAAAGTCTCATTGATCTCTCCATCCATCTCTACATACTTGAATGATGACAAGTGGCTTACGAAGACGTCTTCCTCTCTGCAGACTGTGATGACCTGGCCGTCAACCACATATTTGAGCTTCTGATGCAGGGTGGAAGTAACAGCTCCAGTAGCATGTATCCATGGGCGTCCCAACAAGCAGCTGTATGCAGGCTGGATGTCCATAACATAAAAGACACTTTTGAAGACTTGAGAACCTATCTTGACGGGCAACTCAACTTCCCCAAAAACTGATCTTCTCGAACCATCAAAAGCCTTGACAATCAGATCACTTGGTCTCAGGACTATTCCATCAACATTGAGCTTCATCAATGCCTTCTTCGGAAGCACATTCAGGGAAGAGCCTGTGTCTACAAGAACATGTGACAACACAGCACCCTTGCACTCCATAGTGATATGTAGTGCTTTATTGTGGTTTCTGCCCTCTGACGTGAGGTCTCTGTCTGTAAAGCCTAGGCCATGGCTTGCATTAACACTTCCTACAACAGCTTCAAGTTGGTTGACAATGATTTCCTGAGAAACATAGGCCATTTGCAGCACTTTCAATAAGGCCTCTCTGTGTGCGGGAGAACACATCAGCAATGATAAGATGGATATCTTGGAAGGTGTCTGGTTCAGCTGATCGACCACCTTATAGTCACTCTTTTTGATAATACGCATGAATTCCCCGACCTCTTTTTCAAATGTACCCTGCCCAGCACTAGGAGTAGTTGATTCATCAGTCACAGCTTACTTTCCTTTGGCTTTGGATGAAACCTCAGCCTCAGGATCCCCTATCAGCACAGGGGGAGCAAACAAACGACCACTTCTGGTGAAACCCCCAACTCATCTGACATTCTCTACAGTCGGGTCCACAACAACAGACTTGCTCTCAATCTTTTGTCCAGCCACATATACATCTGAGCCAAAATGCCAGGGAATGGCTTTATCGTCTGTGTAAGGAACAGGCCCAGGCACGGTAATAGTCACAGGACTAATCTCAGGATCATAGATTGTAACAGGCTCTCGTCTGACAGGCATGTCAGCTTCATCATAGAAAATGGTAATGGTTGACACATCATCAGCTACTTCATTACCAACTTTGTTAAACTGCAAGGATCCATCATCAATCAAACTCTGCAATCCTCTCTTCAGCTTCTCACATCCATTCTCTGAATTCAGACAGTCTTCACAATCAGCACTGCAACCAGGAAACACCTGACCATTCAGCAGTCTCTCTTTTACTACCCTCAAAGGAGTCTTCACTTCTTCAATACTCAGCACAAGACTCAACTTGTCACCACCCTCAACAGCATTGATTCTTGCCCCTCCGTGATTCAGAATAGGGTTCGAAGTAACATAGGCGGTGGTGCAAAGTTGATTGCTTTGGAGTCTATAAGGTCTTGAACCTTGTGATGGTGTGCCCTGCACTTCTCAGTCGAGTGCCCGGGTGCTCCAGAGTGGAAAGTGCATCGTGCATTGACATCATAACCCACTGGAAGCTCTCCCGGTGGTGGTGGTGCCAAAGTTCTCAATTGAATCAGATTCAAGTCCAACAGTCTTGGAAGCAAAGCAGCATAAGTCATACGGATGGCCTCAATCACCCTATTAGTCGGGCGAGTTTTCCTTGGTGGATACGGTCTCTGCTGATAGTTGGTACGGGGTGGTTGTTGTTGTTGATGTTGTTGTTGTGGAGGAGGTTGCACCTGTTGCACTAGAATAGAAGGAATTGTAACTGCTGCCACATGCTCATACGGTCTTCTATAACCACGACCCCGGCCTCGGCCAAATACATCATTTGTCTCCCCTTCTCTTCTTCTAGGAGGTCCACTGAAAGCTTTACTCGCTCCATTTGAGCTATTAGCACTTGGATCTTGGATCTTCCCCATCTTCAGCAAGGTCTCAACTCTCTCTCCAGCAATAACAATATCATTGAATTTGGTGGCAGAACTGCATGCCAATCTTTCAAGAAACACACCCTGCAAAGTCCCCATAAACATGTCAGCCATTTCGTTCTCTAGCAGCGGTGGTTGCACTCTGGCAGCGAGCTGACGCCACCTCTGAGCATATTCTTTGAATCCCTCCTTAGCAGTCTGAGACATGTGCTGCAATTGAGTTCGATTTGGAGCCATGTCCAAATTATATTGATATTGTCTCACAAAAGCTTCTGCTAGGTCTTTCCAGCTCTTGATATTGACTCTGCTAAGCTTCATATACCATTCCAGAGAAGCTCCAACCAAGTTGTCTTGAAAATAGTACATCCAGAGTTTTTCATCATCTGTGTGAGCAGCAATCCTCCCCACAAATGATTGAAGATGGGTCTTCGGGCATGCAGTGCCATTATATTTCTTAAAGGTTGGAACTTTGAACTTGTATGGGATCCTGACCCCATGAACCAAGCCCAAATCTGTTATGTCAAATCCCAAGGAACTCTGGGATTGAATGGCTCTGATTTGTTCTGCCATTTCTTCAAACCTCTTGTTCATCTCAGTTCCCTGACCCTCAGCTTCGTCAAGTAGAGTGAACTATTCGTCCTGATTATCCATTTGAATATTATTCAGCCCATCATTGATTATTGTCACCCCTGGCTGTGTTACAGGAGCTTCAACCTGACGTGCGCCCGCACCGTTACGATTATTTCCCTCAGCAGCAGTGTTGTTCCTGGGTTGACCATTTTCTATCATCTCCCGCAAACGCTCTTGATTCTGACCCATGCCTTCCATCAGAGTCATAAAGTTGTCCATCCTTAGCCTCAGGTCAGCTAAGTCAGCTTGCATCTGGTCCATGATTCTCTCTCTGTTGATCTTTGTTGGATATCTGTGTGCGACTGGTTGTTCCCGAACTTTCCGGGGAGCTATAGTGCCTAAAACACAAAACACATTAGCAACTGAGACACTACCTGCAAAACAAACAAACAGGTTATATGCAATACAATGTAACTGTTCATGTTCCCATGTTTTTAAGCACTTGCAATGCCCCGGTTCTGGCATCTATTCTCAGACAGTCACTTTCAGTGTTTAACTTTCAAACTTTCTCTTTGATAAGTGTTCAGTCATTAGCAGTATCAGACAAACGAGTCTCGCACATTCAAAAATGATAACTTGCACATTAATATTGTATATGGACAAACCACTGCCGGCTAAAAGTCAGAATACAAACAGAAATATTCCCCGAAGGGTTACAATCCAGTACAAAACAAAATAAGCAAGCAAGACTCCTACAACAAGTCTGTAGGTAGTCTGAAAAATAAACTAAGCTAAAGACCCTGGCTCTACCACCTCTGCTCTGCTCTTCTTGACACCCGCTCTCAGCTTGAGCTCTTCAATCTCTTTCCTTGCTTCCTCCAGGGCTAACTGGCTTTGTGCTAGCTGCTGAGTCTTTTCCCTCCGGATGGTGTGGACCTGCTCCACCTCTTCCTTCTTGAAGGCCATTTGCACTTCAAAGAACTCTTCTTTCTCTTTGAACTTCTTCTGCTCTTCCTCCCTTTGGCCTTGCAACCAAACAATGGATTGACGAGCTTCCTTGAGAGTCTTCAAAGTCTTTTTGCGTTCAGCTTCTCTTTTAGCCTCCATCAGACCCAATCTGTGGAAGTGAGCTTCTCTTCCAGCAAAGTCCTTCTCTTTGGCTTCCAAAGAGGATTGGAGCTTCTGCAGCTTGTCTTCAGCTTCATTCTTGGCCCTATTGGCATGATGGTACAGGCTTACCATCTCAGCATTCCCAACTCTAACTTCATGCAGCTGAGCTTCTAGCTTCTTATACTCTTCAAGGGAAACTGTACTACTCTGACTTGGCACTTCTCTAGGATAAAGTGGAGCTTCAACTGAGAAAGGCATGAGAACTGCTTCTACATGTCCTTGCAACCATGCAGCAAATGGTGGATACGTCTTGGGATCAACTCTGTCGAAGTCTTTCTTACCCTTTCTTATCCTGTGAGCCCAAGCTTGGACTGCTTGTAGAACTAACTCCTTGTTTCCTTCCACAGGAAAGTACAAAGACTCAGCAAACTCTTCCATCTGTCGAGGATCTTTCAAAGGATAACCAAATTGTTTTCTGGCTAATATTAGATAATAACTGATGACACCCTTCCTTCCCAGCAAAGGCACTCCAGGAAACCTTCCACAGCTAACCATCAATTCTTTACCTAGCAGATCTCTGTCATATCCCCAGGCAATATCTTCAGCAGTTAGACCCATCAACCTTCTGGACCATCTCCATTCATCCCTCATATCCTTGAAGGCACCTGACTTAGGCAACTGTCTGGTAAACCACTCAGCAAACAAAGGAGCACAACAGACTACTGGACCACCCCTACCCTTCTCATTTCTGTAATGAACACTGTAGTAGAAGTCACCTAAAAGTGTAGGCACTGGATTGCCTTTTGCAAAGATTGAGATCACCTCTAAGCTAACAAATTCCTTCTCTCTAGGGAACAAACTGGACCCATACACCATCAATGCAAACACATCACCAAAGTCATTCCACTTAGCCTCTGTAGCATACCTCTCTGCCTCTGGGATGAGCACACTCCAAGGGAGTCCTATTCCTTCACTCTCTTTTAGAGCCCTCTTGACTGTAGCAGCTGGCAGACGACAAACTTTGGCTATGTCTTCATCTTTAAGCACAACCTCAGACCCATAGAATGGCAATGTTTCTCTGACTGGAACATTCAGCATGCTGGCAATCTCTTCCAATGTTGGAGCTAAGATGTAACCTGGAAAAACAAAGCAACACAGCAGAGGATCATAAAATTGCAACAGAGGATGCAAACTGTCTTTCTGGTCTGCAGTGGGCTTGTCCACAAACTTCAGTATCTGGCCATATCTTTTCTTGAAATTGCCCAAGACTTGGTCATTCATCAGACCTGCTAACTTCTGAACACTTCTAACTTCAGGCTGAAGAAAAGTATAATGCACATTCTTTTTCCTTGGAACTCTTCTGATTTCTGCCATGGAGATAAGATTACCAGAACTGGGAGCAGATTATGAACAATGACCTGAAAAATGGGAAACATAAACAGTTAATGCAAAGAATGATGCAAATGCAATGCAATGCAGGCACATGATCAACTGGTACCATCTGAACTGGACACTGACAAGGGCCCCTCTGATCAACTGGCAAACCAAAAGTCCTCTGAGTCATAACTCTCTGAAAATCACAACTCTCTGAAGAAGATCTCAGAACCACAGTACCAAGAAATCCAGAACAAGAAAACCAGTATCAAGAAAACCATAACTCCAGAACCATAGGACCATAGAACCAGAAATCTCAATCATAGGACCACAGATCATAACAAGGACCACTGAATAATGAGTGTATGTTGAGGCCACGGGTTCCTGCACACCTGTAAACCCCTCCCAATCTCACTGGTAATAGGCTCTGGGTCAGACATCACGAACTCTCAAAGCCGAATAGCAATAATACTGTCACCATCTCCGAGAAATGGCTCATGACCAAATCAGGGAATCGGTTTGGTATTATATACTACGCAGGGAGGCCTCAGCTAAGTCCAGGAAACATGGTCATCCTATGTGATCCCCGGGTGGGCCCTCGGATGCGAATGGGTTTGCCACAAAATGTGGGTTGCCACTGTCATCATTAAAGAGGGATGTTTCCACAAGGTTCTCAATGATCGGTCCCCAGCTGCACATAACTGTCAAGGTTATGTAATGAGAGAGGAAGATCCCCAAATCAAGACATTTCCAAGACAATCGCAACCTGGGTGTGGAACTCACTACTACCCCCATGACAAGATCTCATGAGGCCAAAGTGGAACCACTCTAAGTCCTAAGGTGCATTCGAGCCGTGGTAATGAGCTCATCTCTCAAGAACAAGTAACACCCATCCCACCAAATAGCAAACCAGTCCAGACAGTCCAGTATATATACATGATGCAGAAAATAAATACTGAAAACTGTAAATAAAGCTGTAAATAAAGCAGTCAATAACCAACAACAATATACAACAAGCCACAACAAACAGACATCACCCAAAGAAACAACAACAAACAAGCGCTAGGAGAGACTCACAGGGGAACTAGAGATTCTGGGTTCGTTCCCCAGCAGAGTCGCCAGCTGTCGCTCCCCGGATTTCCATCCTGGTACAAACGCGAAAGTGGCGAGGAAAAGAATAGAGTCGCCAGCCAGGCATTTTTATCCCGAAGAAAGGGAATGGTAATGTTGCAAAAACCAGAAGAAAGAAAAGGAAGGACACGGTTCCTACGAACCAAAGAGACTGAGTTCGGGAGTCGGTTACGACCTGGGAAGGTATTAGTACCCAGATCGTCCGCCGTACCCGACGGGATCCACGCTTGCAAAGAAACTGTTTCAAAGGGTGAGGGTGTGAAAGTTGCAGCAAAGAAATGAAAATGAAAAGAAAATTGGAACTGGAAAAGAACTAAATAAGAGAACAAAGAGAGAAAATGTAGGGAAAATAAAGATTGTGCTCGAACGGGCCCTACCCCGCTGCCTACGTACCTCATCAGGATAATGAGGATCAGAGACTCTGTAGTTCCCCTAACTAGGGGTAACAAGGAAATTGCTTATGAATTAAAGCTTAAACTGCCTAAACCATTGCTCAGGTGTTGCAGACTCGGACGACGAATGAGATGAGAAAATAATTTCCGAAGGAAAGACGCTTATTGTTTGTTTGTGTTTTTTAGAAGCTTTTATGGGTGTGTCACAAGGAAGTGAACTCGAGCTCTTTTCCATGGAATGTGCACTTGTCACTACATTCCAAGATGGAATAATAGAACAAGCACACTCAAGTAAGGAGAAGATCCCCAAAACTTGAAACCAGAGATTAGGGCCTAAGCTCACTAACTTGTTGAATTATTAAGTGTTTTTTTGGTAATTTACAGATGAAGAAGTGTTTTTTATGCTTTTCTTTTATGAATAAGATACCTTGATCAGACTTGTGCATCACAAGGTAAACTTGTACTATCCCAAGATGGGAAGACTACAAGCATACCTCATGGGATAAGGCTATAGATCAAGACATCACTTCAAATTTATTAAGATGCTTTTTAAGAGTTATGAGATGAGAAGAGAAGAAGAACCAAAAGGATCTCAAAGGCAAAATTCTAAAGGGGACTAAATAATCCTAAGTGTTAACATGCATGGATGTCCTAAGGGTTAGTGAAGTTTCTATCCTAATGAAGAAGGAAGAAGAAGAGAAGAAGAAGATAGAAGAAAGGATGAGCAAGGCCTAAGCCCAACAACAAAAGAGTTAGCACAATAAAGAAATAAGAGAAAAGATTTGGAGATGTGGAACTCAATTCCCACACCTCACACTTACCATAGCCCCTGCAACGTTAGTAACATGCATACAAATGAAACAAAATAAACAAGATAACATGCCAACATCATACAAACAGAAATGAAATGGTATGAACAAATGCACAATGCAAATGCAACTCAAAATAATGAGAGATGAAGCTTACAAGTCAAAATGATGCAACATGAACACATATGCAAACTTATGTACACTTAAGGAGGATGCAAAGCAAATATGCATAAACATGGACACAATGCATACAACCAGAACCAAAACAAGATAAATAAGGGCTTAAGAAGCCACCAAGATGAAGAGAATGGAGGTACAAGACCAAACAATCACAAAATGGGAGTGAAAGAAGTAAGGAAGTGAGATGGAAACACTTAAGAAAGGAAGAACACAAAAGGTAGGCAAACACAAAGGTTGCTAAGACTCAAACCCTAATCGAGGACCAGGAAGGTACCCACACCCCAAAAGAACCCCAAATGAGAAGAAGAAGTTGGCACAAGTTCCCTTCTAAGCTTATATGAGACCTAATGAACCAAAAGAAGCAAAATGGGACAAGGTTCAAAGTAAAATTCAAATCAAATCAACCAAGCATCTAAAAAATTCCATAACTCAAGCCAAATTATCTTCAAACATGGTATATCAATGGGCCAAAAGGATTTGAAATAATTCAGAAGCAAACTAGGTCAAAAGGAGGCTTAAACACAAGCTAGGGTTACAAACTTCCATCACAGGTTAAAGGACCAAGACTAAAGAAATAAATTTCTAAAAATCAATAGAAAAATCACACAAGACGTACAATGTCTTAGGAATCCAGAGCAAAAAGAATGGGATCAAAATTCAAAATAATGAGACCTATGGAAATTTGACAAGGCAGTGTGGTCAAAATGAACTTAAAAAGAAGCTAATTAAAAGAAGAAATTAAGTGAGACACGTGGACATGGAAAAAATAGAAAATAAAAATATGAAAAAATAAAAGAGACTTTAAATATGACTCATGATTTTTTTTGAGAATTTTTTAATGAAGGGAAGTATTTTAATAAAATAAAAACTAAAATGAATAAAAAGAAAATAAAAAAATGAAAAAGAAATAAAATAGAAATGGAATGGGGTGCATATAGTAGGGTTTGCTGTTGAAATTGGTTGGGCCCAAAGCCGTGGGGGGTGCGAAAATCAAGTGGAAGGCCCAGTTCTTTGCGCAGGAATATGGAAATTAGAGTGGAATTTCATGGAAAATGCTGGAAAATACACAGCCAATAGATAGATCTGACGCGCGTGGATGAGGAGTTCATTAATTGAGGTGGCAAAAAGGAGAGTTGTGAGTGGTGAGCGTACGCTACTTACGATGGATTGTGAAACATGGTGATTTAAAATGAAAACAGAATTAAAACGTGAGAGGGAGGAGAGTTAGGGCTAGGTGTCAAAATCTGGGATGTTGGCTGGAGAGATCCAAGGGCTATGGCTTCGTCTTCTTCATGAGCAAACCCTAACATTACAAACTCAGTTTCCGGTGACCGGAGCTAGGGCTCCGGCACCGGAATTCTCAACAGACACACAAATGACCAAATAAAAGGACCAAATACTCCAGATTGGCTAATTGAACTACTCTAAATCCAAATATGGGCTCAAAAACTCCTAAAAGTCAAAGAATCAAAGGGATCGAACAAAATAAAGTTGCACCATCAAACTTTGAACGCAAATAACTTTCACCACAATGCATCAATTTCAAATCTAAAGAGTGCAGCATGATCAGGGAACTTCAAATAACACAAAACTCCACATCAATTTCATTTTTAGATCACAAGATTTCGAAGTATACTTGAGGTGAAGATCTTGGTTCAGTGAGATAGAAAGCCCAATGATGCGTGCAAATCACTCCTCTTTCACCCTAGATGCAAAATAAATGCATCTAAGGTCTTGAATGAAGTTGGATCTTGAGGTTTGATCACACCTGCCCTGAAATGGCAAGCTTGCTAAACTTGAGAGAAAGCTTGAATGAATGGCTGCTTAATGATCCTTAGCTCTCCCTGATCACAGATCCACAATTTGTTTTGAGATTGGGTGCTTGAATGAATAGAAATGGGAGAAAATGAAAATGTTGCATAAACTTGAGAATGAGAGAGAGATGGTGCTTGCTGAAACCCTAGCTGCTTTTGTATGCTTTCACAAACCCTTGCTGAAAGAATTGGCTCACTTGCACGTGTGGATCATGAGGTTTGTGTGAATTTGCATAATTTGAAATTTGTTAGATAAGCATGCTTCACTCATGCCTTTCTTGCATTCTCAGCCCATGTGCAATGCTTTTTCAACCCTTGATCACAATCCAATCAATCCTGGCCTTTAGATCAAGCCCTCACACACTTCTCATGATTTTTGCAAAATATCCTCTTTGTATGTAACTTTCTTATTGTGCACGAAAAATGGAATTTCTTTGGAGAAAATTGATCACAATGTGATGTATTTTAACATTGAAACAAGTTTGAACCAAAACCAAGTCATGAAAACAAGTTTTGAAGCTTCTTGCATTTGATGCATGCATGGAACTTTGGATTTTGCCCTAGAATGCAGCATTTTTCGAAGAGGCTAGAGGAAAAACTATGAATACCATGAAAAAGTACTTGTACTTTTTGAAAATGGGAGCCCTTAATCTCCAACTTTCATGTTTGACTTTGGTCCATTTGAAGAATTTTTGATCATGTTAAGGCCATTTGAAAATTAGGGCAAAAGTTGCCAAATTTGGAAAATCTCAAAAACCAACTTTGTACCATTTTTGCAAAACCCTTCAAATCTCCATGATTCTTGAACTTTGATCATTCCAAACCCCTTATAACATTGTAAGGACCCCTCTTGGCCAAAAAAATTGGGTTAGACCCCTTGAAATCACACAATTGACTTTTTAAGGGCACAATTGACTTTTTACTTCATCTGCAAGCAACTGAGGAATTGTCTGACTTCCACATGGAATTTTCTCATGAAAATTGACACCTAGGATCCTCTTGACATATAGAAGACTTTTCCCAAATGAAATGGCCAAAGTTGTGGAGTTATGGTGCTTGAATCTCAAACCCTAATTTGGGTGCCTTGTATAGGAGCTTTGCCTTGTCCTGAGACCTCTGATGATCATGCAATCTTCTGAGCTTTTGCTAATGGACTTGATCTTGTAAATGAATTGTAGACTCAACATAGGACTTGTAAAAAACCAATGGGACCCTTGTCATGGCTTGTGATGCCTCAAGGACCTCCACAGATGACCATATGCTTGATGCTAGGATATGAAGGATGTTATGCCTCATCTTTCCATGATATGATGCTAAGAAAATGATATGCTCATGATGAATATGATATGATATGATGCTTAAAATGAATAGGGAAAATTTGGGGTGTTACAAACATACAGTAAAACTTCAAAAAAAAATTATCAACATCAAGATTATGAAGTAACATTCATCATTTGATCAAGGGTTGATCATGATTCATCAAGAAAACCTCAAATTCATCACAAGGCAAAAGTTGCTAAATTAGGGTTTCTTAAGGATAAAGTCAGCTGAACATTGACCAGACCTAAATTTCAAATGCTTCATCAGAAATTTCCCATACAATGCTCATTTTGAAGGAAATTCAATTATATACAACTTTTTGTCTCACAAGCCAAGGCCAGAAATGCTTCATTTGAGAGATATGGGCCAAGACATTACGGGTCCTCGAAAAAGTCAACAAAAAGTCAACTTTTTCAAAAGTTCATAACTTGAACATGGATGATCAAATTGACATGGGACCAAAAGGAGTGATTAAAGGACACTTCAATATTTCTAAAAATTCCAAGAACACTTTCATGGGTTAAAAATTGAGAGAGTTGTGCATTATTAAAGTTGAGCAAAATTGAGGAGGTGCATAAAGAAAATAATGACCAAAACTTGAGTTTATGCCAAATGGGCCTATCTTTTAACAATCCAAACTGAATCTTAAGATAGTTCACGATCCCTAAGTCAAATTTTATGATTTTTCTTTATTTATTTCATATTTTATTGGATTTAATTCATTTATATTCAATTTTAATCAAAATAAATATGAAAAACCAAAAATTTGATATTTGGACTATTTTAGGATCAGATATTGAGATTTATTTACATAATATTTTATCCAAAATTCGTGCAAAACAAGAGGAGAAAGATATGATGGCCAAAATGATCAAAATAGAAAGTTTTCAAATCAAATTTCAATCAAATCCTATCATCCCAAAATAAATTGAACCCAAGCCCACAAGTTGACCTAAATCCTTCTTCTATAAATGCATAACAAAACTTCAAAAAATTCAAAAGTAAGTAGGATTCGGTTTTAAGGTTGTAGTCATTCTCAAAGAGATTTGAAGGTCTAATCACGTTCCTGAGGTTCCACTGAAGGTGTTCCAATCATCACCTTGCTTCAAAGACTCTTACAATGTCGTAACCAAATTTATTTATTTTAGTTTATTTTTCAATTTTCGATTTCATACTTTTACACATGATACATCTAATTTGTTTGCATATTTATGTTTCTTATGATGTTTGCAAGCTATCTTGGCCATCCAATTAGAGTTTAGGTGCAAAAATCGTGAATTGCCATTGTTAGGGTTCAAGGTCGTGAGTTTGGGGAACCCTAGCTAGAAACAATTTCAGACCAAATTGAATGGACCAATGAACTCAAAGGACTATTCTCATCCTCCATCCCTCTATTTTTTACCTCTTTTCTTCTTTCTTTTTTATTTGTTTTTCCTTATTTATTTTTTCTTTTATTTTTCATTAAAATTAATTATTTAATTCAATTAATTTTTTGAACCAACAAGAAAAATAGGTAACCTAATAATGTGTTTTCATAAAAATCATAAAATGCAAAAAAAAAATTTTTTTGCGCATAATTAAATCAAATTAGATTTATTTTTATCAAATTAATTCATTTTAATCAAACATTTATCTTTTTAATAAAAAATCAATTAATCGTTATCCGAAACTTTTATTTCCTTCATATTTTTCTGCTCGATTTTATTTCAAAGAATATCTGCATGAACCTCATATCTTGTCTCCTCCGGTAGAAGGTAGATCGTTAATCATGTACTTGACTGTGCTGGAAGATTCCATGGGTTGTGTGCTTGGTCAACAAGATGAATCTGGAAGAAAAGAATATGCAATTTACTACTTGAATAAGAAATTCACTCATTTTGAGTCTTGGTACTCTATGCTTGAAAAAACATGATATGCCTTAGCTTGGGCTGCAAAGCATCTTCGCCAGTATATGCTGAATCATACAACTTGGTTAATCTCTAAAATGGATCCGATCAAGTATTTATTTGAAAAGCCTGCTTTGACTGGGAGGATTTCTTGTTGGAAAATGTTGTTGTCAGAATATGATATCGAGTGCCGAGCTCAAAAAGCTATAAAAGGTAGTATCTTGGTTGACTATTTGGCACATCAACCGATTGATGATTACCAGCCTGTCAAGTTTGATTTTCCGGGTGAGGATGTGATGTTTTTGAAGATGAAAGATTGTGATGAACCTTTGATTGAGGAAGGGTCGGAGCCTGGATCTCAATGTGGTTTAGTTTTTGATGGTGTTGTAAATGCACGCGGAAGAGGAATTGGGGCAATGATCATTACTCCCCATGGTTCACATATTCCTTTTGCTACAAGGTTGACTTTTCCTTGTACCAACAATGAAGCTGAGCATGAAGCCTGTATTATGGGTCTGGAGGAAGCTATTGATCTGAGGATTAAGCATCTTGATGTGTATGGAGATTCTGCCTTGGTAATCAATCAGATCAATGGTAAGTGGGTAACTCATCAACCCCATTTGATCCCTATAGAGATTATGCCAGGAGGATATCAACTTTCTTCACTAAAGTTAAGTTACATTATGTGCCTCGTGATGAAAATTAGATGGCAGAGCTTTAGAAACTATAGCTTCTATGATAAAGGCGCACCAGTGGAATGATGTTCCCATGATCAGAGTGATGCGGCTTGAAAGACCAGCTCATGTGTTCGTAGTTGAAGAGGTCCATGATAATAAGCCTTGGTATCATGATATTAAATGTTTTCTTCAGAGTCAGAAATACCCACTCGGGGCATCCGATAAAGATAAAAGGACTTTGAGGAGATTAGCAAGCAATTTCTTCCTGAATGGAAATGTGCTTTATAAGAGGAATTTTGACATGGTCTTGCTCATATACTTGGATAGACACGAAGCAAGCATGTTAATGAAATAAATTCATGAAGGATCTTTTGGTACTCATGCTAATGGGCATGCAATGGCTAAAAAGATGTTGAAAGCATGTTACCATTGGCTGACAATGAAATCCGATTGTTGCAAGTATGTGAAAAAGTGCCATAAGTGCCAAGTGTATGCTGACAAGATTCATGTGCCACCAAATCATCTCAATGTTATTTCTTCCACGTGGCGTTTCTCTATGTGGGGAATTGACATGATTGGTATGATTAAACCCAAGGCTTCGAATGGACATCGTTTTATTCTTGTGGCAATTGACTACTTCACCAAGTGGGTGGAAGCGTCATCATATGCTAATGTGACCAAGAAAGTTGTGGTTCGGTTTATCAAGAATAACATTATATGCAAATATGGTGTTCTGAATAGAATCATTACTGATAATGGTTCGAACTTGAATAATAAGATGATGAAAGAGCTTTGTGAAGAATTCAAGATTCAACACCATAATTCTTCTCCTTATAGATCGAAGATGAATTGGGCTGTTGAAGCTACGAATAAGAACATTAAGAAGATCATTCAGAAGATGATTTTGACATATAAGGACTGGCATGAGATGCTCCCTTTTGCTTTGCACGGGTATCATACATTTGTCTGCACTTCAACAGGGGCAACCCCTTTCTCACTTATTTATGGTACAGAAGCAGTACTCCCCGTCGAGGTTGAGATCCCATCAATGAGAGTTATGATTGAAGCTAAGTTGACTGAGGCTGAATGGTGTCATAGTAGATTTGATCTGTTGAATTTGATTGAGGAAAAGAGAATAACAACTTTGTGTCATGGTCGGTTTTACTAGCAAAGAATGAAGAAAGCTTTTGACAAGAAGGTCAAACCTCGTGTATTCAGAGAAGGTGACCTCGTGCTCAAAAAGATTCAGTCTTTCATTACAGATTCTCGGGGAAAGTGGACTCCGAACTATGATGGCCCATATGTTGTCAAGAAAGCCATCTTTGGGGGTTCATTAATGCTTGCAACTATGGATGGTGAAGAGATCACTCGTCCTGTGAATACGGATGCAGTCAAGAAATACTTCGCCTAAAAATAAAAGTACAGCTTGCTAAGTTGAAAACCCGAAAGGGCGGCTTAGGCAAAAATGAGCATCTCGGTGGATTGAAAACCCGAAAGGGCAGTCCAGGCAAAAATTAGAAACATAAACAAAAATAATTATCCCGATAGATTGAAAACCCGAAAGGGAAATCTAGGCAAAACTTAGGGATCATGGCAAGTAACTGCATCGACATACTGGATCACTTGTAGTAATCAAGGATTTCAGATTCTATCCCTCAGAAGAATTGTCCATCAAAGATTCTTATTCACTCATCCTTGACTGAAGTTTCGGACACAGTGGAGTTCAAAGTTGATAGGGAGAATAGTTATCATTGTATTTCAATGTAGCCCTTTTCCATGTATTTACCATTTTTCAAACTTGTAATGATCCATGGAGTCATGCCATTTGCTGACTACCATTCTATCAATGAATTTGAGTATTTATCCAATTATTTGAAATTCTTTATGTTGTTTCTATTTACAAAATTTCAATTTATTGTTGATGATGATTTTTGAAACAAATTTAATAAATTTAATCTTTGAAGATTATAAAAACATTTTTCTTTTGATATTCGAACAAAGAAAGGATATCAATAGTGATTCCAGGGATAGTAAAATCCATATGTGTGTAACTCGTCTCTCCCAGAGCAGGGTTGGATCTGATTGTGTCCTTATGGAACTCCTGAATGGTCCTAGCATGTTGATATTAGTGAAGTTTTGTGCCCCACTAGCATGGGCGGGGATTGTAAATGCTTCTAGTTTTGTTCCCTTCCCCAGAAGAGTTGTTGGAAGGGATACCTTAGAAAATCCCCAACTGAGTTTTGATATCTTCCTCAGCAATTTACCTTTGACTTGAGAAGTATTGGGAATCCTCAATCGAGTTCTTTTTCCTCAACTTGATTTGGTTATATCCCTTAGCAGAAGTATTGGTATAGCAATCAACTTAGAGGTTTTCTTTCACCTGTTGATGGGTATTGATTTAAAATCCCTTGTAACTGTGGTTTGCTATGATTAATTTCTACTATCCCCACATGGGTCGAAAAGTCCAAATTTTTGGTGATGATTAATCACCCTTGATCCCTAGTAGGTCTGCGTGTGATGGTTTCCAGCAGACTTCTATTTGATCTTCAACAAGTTTTACACTCTTTCCCCAAGCAGAGAAAGAGTGGCATAACTCCTCCCCCAAGCAGAGCAAGAGCGGCATGACTCTTTCCCCGAGTGGAGCAGGAATAATATGATGATTATTCCATGTAGGAGTTTGATTAAGAACACTTTTGTCTTCAGCAAGGATCGTGAAAGTTTTCCCCATCCCCGACAGATTGTTACTTTTCCTCAGCAAGGTGGTATTCCTATGCAGAGTTAATGATTGATGTTTATTACTCCAGTAGGCTATGTGTCGCTCCCGCTAAAAGACACCGGGTCAGATAGAGTACAGACGCGAACGGTCGACGAAAAGAGGAAGATGAAATGAAGATGAATAGAGTCGCCAGCTAGGCATTTTTATCCCGAAGGAAAGGTAATGTTGCATAAACCTAGAGAGAAATGGATAAGACGGTCGCGAACCAGAGAAACTGAGAAAGGGGGTTGGTTACAACCTGGGAAGGTATTAGCACCCAGATTTTCCGTCGTACTCGACGGGATCCACCCTTGAAAGTTTGTGTTTAAAGTGGTAGTGTTTGTGCTATCTGTGTGCAAAAGCTGGAAACGAATGTACAAGTGTCAGTGCAAGAAAGTGAAGTGAGGTGCTCAGGAATGAGGCTTAAAGAAAAATGCTGAAAGAGGGGGAAGACACAGAGACTTTTGTTCGATAACTGTTAAGTTATGCCTACGTATCCTCGTGTGCAA
Organism: Lathyrus aphaca; assembly: GCA_963966055.1. NCBI lineage: Eukaryota > Viridiplantae > Streptophyta > Magnoliopsida > Fabales > Fabaceae > Lathyrus > Lathyrus aphaca. The sequence goes on along the minus strand of OZ014525.1, from coordinate 348,912,426 downwards.
TGAGGAAGTCAGAACACCGTAGTTCGACTCAAAGAGACTGAAAGATAAATTGACTGATGAACTGCTTGCTTGTCTATGCTCAAGTGTATGACTCGTCTGGCTCGAGTGCTAACTGTCTTGCATTAGACGGAAGAAGCAAGTTCTCGTTTGTGAATGAGGATGATGAGAAAAGAATCCCGAAGGAGACGATTATTGTTTGTTTTTTGTGTTTTCAATATTTTATTGCTTTTTTGTGTTTGTCATAAGTTAATGAGCTTAAGCCTAAACCAAAGGTTAGTAAACTCATCATATCCTCCCTTTGATTAGGGATAATGAAAATACATTAAGTATGAGATAAACACCTCAAACTTAATTACCATGATGTAGGATTAAGATCATTAACCTACTTGTGATTATTTAGATGTTTTTTTTGAGTTTGTTTTAGTGTTAAGTAATGAGTTTAAGCCATAATCAAGGATTAGTGAACCCATTACACCATCCTAATAGAAGGATAATAGATGAGAGCATTTAAGCTGAGGAAGATACCTCAACTTAATCCATGATTAGGGATTAACCTCATGACTAAACAAGACTTTATTAAAATGGATTTTTATTAAAGATGAGATAAATAAGTGAATTTTATGGTTTATAAGACAACTTTAGGGGGACTTGTCCATTAACACTAGGGTTAGTCCTCCTTAACCAATAAAGGAAGAATTAGAACCCTAATGCAAGGCCCAAGTTACAAGCTATTGTCTTAGTGATTATTAAAATGGATTGATTAAGAGGTTTAAACAAATTAAGGTCTTAACACTTAGGATTAAAGTTATACACTCCATCCTAAGAGAAGGATGCAGGCATAACCCTAATCACAAAGTCTTAAAACCTTAAAGGTTTAGCCTCTAATGATGAGATGAGAAGAGAGACACAAAGAAGACACAAAGGTAAAAGCTAAAGGGGGAATAAACACAACCCTAATTATTGTCATGTTCGGATGTTCCTATGGTTTGTAACGTTTGAGAAAGATCTTTAGCGAAGCCACCAAGGGAAGAAGCAGATGAAAGGAAGAGAAGCAGAAGAAATAAGTTACTTACTTCACTGAAGAAGATAAGTAACTTGGAGAAAGAAGGTGAATGATGAACATGAATGAGCAAGCTAACTCTAAGGCAAATGAAAATGCAGCATGGATGCATAAGAAGAATGAGAAAAGAAATGAGAAGTGAAGGCAAATTCACTTCTCAAGTTACTTACAACCTTAAAAGGTTAGCATAAAGGAAAGAAATGAAATGAAAATGAAACATGTGCAAGGATAAAAACAAAACCAGAAGCAAATACAAGATGAAAATGATGCTATGAGATGATGCAATGGCATGTCAAGTGCTATGAATGTTCATGCAAGAGATGGAATGCAAAGGAAGCATGCTTTGAAGTTTGAAAGTTCATGAAAGTTCATGTAATGAAATGAATGCATATCATGGCAAATGAGTGAAGAAATGATCAAGCATAATTCTAATATGTCCTAAGATGTCAAAGATAACATGTGAATGCATGAAATGTCATGGCAAGTTCATGTATGGATGCATATGCAAGATGAATGCAAATGAACATGTAAACTTAGGGTTTTATGGCAACATGAGATGCAAAAGTCAAAAACAGAAGCAAATCATAAGATAAAAAATTGCAAATGAACTCAAAGGAACCCTAACCCCATATGATATCACACCCCAAAGGAGAAGGTCTAACTCTTAACCTAAAGAAAGTTGTGATTTTTCTAAGTTTGCTAGGGTTTTTGGGTACCTTAAGAGAAAAAATGCAGATCAAATGGAAAATGAAAGATAAATTTGTGAGAAAAATATGTTAGATACTACATAATATATGAAGAACAATGCAAAAAGAACCAATGTCAAACCCTTTATGGTTAGGCAGAAAAGAATTCTTGAAGTTAGGGTTCCAAAATGGGATTTTTATGAACCCTAAATTCAAGAAAAATGTCAAAGCTGAATCAAAACCAAAAAGAAATTTGTATGAATGGTTTGGAAATGTTTCTAAATGTCTTAAGATGCAATGTGAATTTTTTTTGGAATTTTTAGAAACCTAAATGGTATTTTAACTAATTAATTACCATTGACTAATTAAAATAAACATTTAAATATTTTTAAAATGATTTTTTAATGCAAAAAATAACAATAAAAAAAATTTTGGGTGGAGAAAAATATTTGGAATCAAAATGCAGAAGAAAAATATTTTTGGAATTTTCTAAGTATTTGAAATAAATTAGACAAAACAAATGGATTTAAATGAAATAAAAATATGAATTAAAGGCTGGTCAACTGATCCAATGGATCAGAATTAAACCTGGGGTTGGAGGGAAGACCACACGCGCATCTCAATGGCCACAATTCAAACTGAGTAAATCCTAATTAATTAATTAATTAATCCTGATTTAAACTTAATGAGCTAATCTGAGCCATCCACTGCCTAACCCTAATCCACATCCTACGGCCCAAATTCAAACTTAGCCCTAAACACGTCATTAACCCTAATTATTCTCAGGTGGCCGGAGAAGACTTTCGGTCGTCTTCTCCGGCGAGACCTTCAACCCAACTTCGTCGCTAGGCCATTTCTGGAGCTCTAAAACTCCAGATCAACTCCTCTCCTCTACCTAAACAAGAATCCACCCTTAAAACTAATTTCGCATGGCTGAAACTCAAGATTCAAAGAAGAACACAAAAATGGTGAAACTTTCAGACAGTCAGTACATGCTCATTTCGCAACCATTTTCAAAAGTAACTATATCATGATGATCAGCAAATCATAAAGAACAATCTAAGAACTTAAAATTGCATTTCTGAAAAAAATGTTCTTGAGGTTACCTGAGCTTGAGCTTTCTCAGTTTGAAGCTTTTGGACCTCCTCTCTTCTGCAAATCCATTCCTCTTGACCTCCTAATGATGTTGGAATGCTTTGGTGAAGCTTAGAATGACTAGAATGAAAGCTTGCACTCTTGCTGCACCAAAATCGTGTTTTGGTTTTTCTGGCTTTCAGGCTTGTTTGAGGGTTGGTTTATGCTCTATGGATCATTTCTGAATGAATGGTGAAGTTTGTTTTGAAGTTAGATGGCTGGACAGAAAGTTTCAAAGGTTTTTGCTTTGGGGTGATTTTTGTGAAGCTTGATGATTCTGAGGTGTTAGGCTTATGTGATGTGTGTTATGAGTTGCATTTTGTCCACATAACAAGCTTTGATAGGTCAGAGGAGTTGTTGTGGCCTATGGTGATTGGTATGGGCTCTCTTGCAAAAAGTCAACAAAACTTGTACTTGAGGTATGGGCTCATGTTGCAGCTGGCTTTTGGCTTGTCCTGGCTCAGTAAAGATCAAGGAGAACCATGGAATGTGTTTTGTGGTGATTCAGCAAGTGGAAGCATGGTTGTGTATCATTTTGCAATTTTGAGGAAGTTTGCCCCCTTTGTGATTTCTTCATGTGCAAGGAATAGAAACTTGAGATTCTTGGGCCAATTCTGATCCTTAGGCAATACACTATGTTGGTATGATGTATAGAAGTATATTAGAAGTCACAAAATGGCTTGGATTGTGAAATTGCAAAAAATCCTCTTTGGCATGAAAGTGAAAATTATAGGATTTTTGCCAACTTTGCCAAGCCATAACTTGAGTTCCATAATGAATTAGAACTTGTTCTTGTACTTTTTGAAAAGGGAATGATCCAATCTACAACTTTCATGACCAACAATTTTTCATTTGAAGCATTTTTGGTTGAGAAAGAAGAGGTTGAAATACTTTCCCAAAATGGAAAGTTTCCATTACAAGTCATTTCCATTTTTGGCAACTTTTGGTTTAGCTCACTTTTCTTCAATTTTGTGAACTTCCAAGCACTTCAATGATCAAATAAAGATCATATAAATTCAATTTGATGAAAAATCCACTTTGGTTCCATTGTTGGGGGCCTCAGATGCCCTTATTTTGATGGGGAAAGGATGAGGGATGATCACCTGGCAGGGGACGGCTGCCGAATGTATCATGACATAGGAAGAATGTCAGATAGGAGAAGCATTTTGTTGGCGACTTGCTGAGGATTGGTAAACACGGACGAGTGCTTACGGTTTCCAGAATAAAAGGTATAAGTGTTTGACGCTGTGTATAGATTAAAGATGCGGACAAGCATCCTTAAGACCGTGATACAAACGAGTATCGGTAGAAACAAACGCTGACGCGTATTCAGAGATGATGGTACGGACAAGTACCAACTGGTTAACAAAGAACACGGACGAGTGTTAAATCTATGGGGAATGGTATGTATTCAAGATACGGAGGAGTATTTGTATAAGTATGAGTGAATGTTTGTGAAGTATGAGCAAGACACGGACGAGTGTTCAACTTTCTGGGAAAAGTTTGACACGGACGGGTGTCAGAAGAGAAAGTGTGTAAGTTATGAACAATCATTTGTATATGAGAGTGTAAAAGGTGTTTCGGCGACCTGTGGGGATAGGATGACACGGGCGGGTGTCGAAAAGAGTGTATTATGAAGATGTGTCTTGGTTTGTAACAAGTGATTTAGCAACCATGCTGGGGAAAGGTGACACAGACGAGTGTCAAAAGAGTATATAGATATATCTGCAGGGGAATGAAATGACACATACCAGTGTCAAAAAGGATATATATGAGCATGTATCTGTGTTGGGGAGTGCAAAGGGGACACTTTGGCTTTTTATTTGCAAGGGATGTGAGTCTTTATATATATTGCCGATGAGGTACTGTCGGTATTTACAGGTGACTGGTTCGAACCTGACTTGTGATCATGCAAATGTTTGATTTTTGCCGTAATGCTCCGTATTAGACGGGATGCTACACTTTGTGGGGAAATATGATGTGAATGTTATGATTATGCAAAAGATACCGATCCGGGATTCGGATCCCGCTGCTCTAAAGATCTCTGGCTGATCTGCTTGGAAGGATATCCCAGCTGGGGATGAGATCATTGGTAGATCTGATAAAATATATAGCTCTGCTCAGGGAAATAGATCACTGATAAATCTATTTGGTAAGGAGATAACCCAACTGGGGATGAGGAAGCTTCTGTTACTTTTTTGTGTGAGAATCTCAGGCATTGCTCTTCTGGGAGAGGCTGGAACTCTGCGGGGGGAGGAAAGATCACAGAACGATCTTCCTAAAGATATCGGTGGGGATCCCGGCTGGGGATGCTTTTGCTGAATAAACTTATACCGGGGATGAGGAGGCTTTGACAACTTTGTTGGTGAAAAAGCATTTTCAGATGCTGCTTGGAGAAGATATGCTGGGGAAGTGATGCTTGGCATGCCCCATGCAATGTACTTGAATACCTGCAATCCTGTTAAGACAAAGAGACACACAAGTATCCTGAGGTATCCCTTACCGGATTCCGTCATAGGAGTTAGATATTCCTGAGAGTAAATACATTTTCTGCAAGCATTTAATAAGAATGGCACATTTGTTTTATGCAAATATTATATCATGGATACTAGACATTTTGCAAACGAAACAAAAATGTACGAGACGGGGTGTGACTGAAAATTCTGATTTTATTAATCTGGGTGCCCTGAACTGGCAAATACAGTCAAAGAAACAGATCCCCTGGAATGAGGGGATTGTTACAAATTGAAAAAGTAAAAGTGTTGGCAATGTTGACGACGCTTTGGTGAGCTTCCTTTGCTATGACCTGTATGACCTTGACGTTTTTCTTATCTTGCTTTCTAAAGAAGGTTGATTCTGACCGATGCTTTAGTCTTTCGAAGCTGGCCATGTTGTAAGTGATAAAGACGAATTCAGAATGCAATTGTTCGCTTATTCCCTTATTTTGCGTGGATCGCCCTTTCGGGTTTTCGATCCACCGGGATACCCATTTTTGCCTGAGCTGTCCAATGCGGCTTTCAACTCAGCGGGTGTACATTTTTTTCCCTTATTTTTGCCCGAGTCTTTTATGTTGTTTTTGACTCGCCGGGATGCCCTATTTTTGCCTGGACTTACATTCTGTTTTTATGTCCAGCGGGTCATTTTATGCGAAGTATTTTTTAACTGCATCTGAATTCACAGGGGATAAGAAATCTTCACCATCCATAGTAGTGAGCATCAGTGCTCCACCAGATCAAACCTTCTTTACTATGAATGGGCCATCGTAATTCGGAGTCCATTTGCCCCTGTGGTCTGTATGAGGAGGAAGAAGTCTCTTCAACACAAGATCTCCCACTTGGTATTCCCGAAGCCTGACTTTCTGATCAAAGGCTTTCTTCATTCTTTTTTGATATAACTGCCCATGACATATTGTAGCTAATCTCTTTTCTTCGATCAGATTCAATTGATTGTACCGAGAATGGACCCATTCTGCTTCATTCAACTTGACATCCATCAACACCCGTAAGAAGGGTAACTCGACTTCAACAGGTATGACAACTTCCATACCATACACAAGTTGATAAGGTGTTGCCCCAGTGGACATTCTGATTGAGGTTCGATACCCATGCAAGGCAAATGGTAGCATCTCATGCCAGTCTTTGTAAGTAACCACCAACTTCTGCACAATCTTCTTGATGTTTTTGTTAGCTGCCTCAACAACGTCGTTCATCTTTGGCCTGTAAGGAGAAGTGTTGTGGTGTTGGATCTTGAAGTCCCGGCACAGTTCTGCCATCATTTTGTTGTTCAAATTGGAACCATTATCAGTAATGATTCGCTCGGGCACTCCATATTGATAGATGATGTCTCTCTTCAGGAATCTGGCTACCACTTGCCTGGTGACGTTTGCATACGAAGCTGCTTCAACCCATTTGGTGAAGTAATCAATGGCTACCAGGATGAATCTGTGGCCATTTGAAGCAGTCGGTTCAATCTTGCCAATCATGTCAATGCCCCACATGGCAAAGGGCCAAGGTGAAGACATCACGTTCAAAGGATTCAGAGGAACATGCACTTTGTCTGCATAAATCTGGCATTTGTTGCACTTTCTGGAATAGGCACAACAGTCTGCATCCATTGTGATCCAGTAGTAACCTGACCGTAACAATTTCTTAGCCATTGCATGTCCTCCAGCATGGGTACCGAAAGATCCTTCATGCACCTCGTGCATCAGCAAGTCTGCTTCTTTCTTATCAACACATCTGAGAAGAACCATGTCAAAATTTCTCTTGTATAATGAACCATCGGCATTAATGAAGAAACTACCAGCCAACCTTCTCAATGTCTTCTTATCATTGGATGATTCCCCAGGTGGGTATGTTTGATCCTCCAAGAAGCATTTGATGTCATGGAACCAAGACTTGTCATCTTTAGCAATGTCCAATGAGAAAACGTATGTTGGTCGGTCTAATCTGGATACCGAAATCCGAGGCACATAATTGGCAGTCTGAACCTTGATCATGGAGGAAATGGTAGCTAAAGCATCTTCGAACTGATTTTCGCCTCGAGGGATGTAATCAAGTTTGACTGTTGTGAAGAAAGTCAATAATCTCCTCGTATAGTCACGGTATGGGATCATATGCTCTTGGTGAGTGTACCATTTGCCGTTGGTCTGATTGATTACCAAAGTTGAATCTCCGAATACAGTTAATGTCTTGATCCTGAGGTCAATGGCTTCCTCAAGTTCCATGATACAGGCTTCGTATTCAGCTTCGTTGTTAGTGCATGCAAAGGTGAGTTTTGCCGAGAAAGGCATATGAACTCCTTTAGGTGAAATGAGCACTGCACCAACTCCACGACCATTCATATTGACAGCCCCATCAAACATCATTGTCCATTCTTCTTCTGGGTCAGGCCCTTCAGTGTGAACAGGCTCTTCATGATCTTTTGCTTTTAGGAACATGATGTCTTCATCAGGGAAATCAATTCTTATTGGCTGGTAATTATCAACGGGTTGCTCAGCTAGATAGTCAGACAGTACATTGCCTTTGATGGCCTTTTGAGATGTGTACTAAATGTCATACTCTGTCAGAATCATTTGCCATCTCGCAACCCTTCTGGTAAGTGCTGGCTTCTCAAATATGTACTTGACGGGGTCCATTTTTGAAATCAACAAGGTAGTGTGGGTCAACATATACTGTCTTAGTCGGCGAGCAGCCCACACTAAAGCACAACAAGTTTTCTCGAGCAGTGAATAACGTTGTTCACAGTCGGTAAACTTTTTGCTTAGGTAGTATATTGCATACTTTTTTCGACCAGACTCGTCATGCTGGCCCAACACACACCCATTGATCCTTCTAATACTGTCAGGTACATTATTAGAGGTATTCCTTCAATCGGAGGCATAAGAATTGGAGGTTCTTGTAAGTACTCCTTGATTTTGTCAAAAGCTTTCTGACAATCTTCGTTCCACCTGACCGTTTGTTCCTTTCTTAACAATTTGAAGAGGGGTTCACAGGTTGCAGTAAGGTGAGATATGAACCTTGATATGTAGTTCAATCTACCTAAGAACCCCCGGACATCTTTTTCAGTCCTCGGTGCAGGCATTTCCTGAATGGCTTTGACTTTGTCAGGATCAACTTCAATTCCTTTTTCACTTACAATGAATCCCAGCAGCTTACCGGAACGTACCTCGAATGTGCATTTGTTGGGGTTTAGCTTCAACTGATATTTCCTCAGACGCTTGAACAACTTTAGCAGATTTACCAGATGATCTTCTTCAGTGAGGGACTTGGCAATCATGTCATCCACGTAGCATTCAATTTCTTTGTGGATCATGTCATGGAACAATGTTACCATAGCCCGTTGATAAGTGGCACCAACATTCTTCAGTCCAAAAGGAATTACCTTGTAACAGAAGGTGCCCCAAGGTGTGATGAAGGTAGTCTTCTCCATGTCTTCGGGTGACATCCTGATCTGATTATACCCAGAAAAACCATCCATGAAGGAAAATACCGAGAACTGAGTTGTGTTGTCGACCAATACATCAATGTGAGGTAATGGGAAATCATCCTTCGGGCTAGCTCTGTTCAGATCCCGGTAATCCACACATATCCTTACTTTTCCATCCTTCTTAGGCACTGGTACAATGTTAGCCACCCATGGAGGATAACTAGTTACAGCAAGGAATCCGGCATCCCACTATTTTTGTACCTCTTCTTTAATCTTCATTGCCATATCCGGACGAGTACGGCGTAGCTTCTGCTTCACTGGAGGGCAATCTTCTTTCAAAGGCAGCTTGTGCATAACAATATCAGTATCCAGACCCTGCATGTCTTGATAGGACCAAGCAAAGACGTCAACGTACTCTCGAAGCATGTCAATAAGTTGTTCCTTCACCGAATCTTGCAGACTGGCCCCAATCTTCACTTCCTTCAAGTCTTCTTCGGTACCAAGATTAACTGTCTCAACCTCCTCCTGATGAGGAGTGATCACCTTCTCCTCTTGCCTCAACAACCTGGCTAACTCTTCAGGTAACTCATAGTCTTCTTCAACCCCTTCATCGGCTTGATTAATCGGATTGTTGAAGTTATACAAGGTCATAGCAGTGCTGTTGTCGGTGCAATCTGGAGGATAATCTCTGTAAGGGTTGAGATTGGTTCGTTTTAGTGACCGGTTTTAATCTTGTTTAGAAAAGTGAAAATGAAGTTATTTATTTTGAAAACATTTCCATTTTATTGTTTTGTACAAAAGTGAAATATGAAAAGACAGTGAGCGAAAAAGAGACTCGTTTGCAAAAGATGTCCGATATTCATTGATTAATCATTTGCATAAAATTACAACATGGCCCTATTACAAGCCTATGAAGATTACCAGCCTATGAGATTTGACTTCCCCGATGAGGACATCATGTTCATAAAAGCAAAAGATCATGAAGAGCCTGTTCACACTGAAGGACCTGACCCGGAAAAAGAATGGACTATGATGTTTGATGGGGCTGTTAATATGAATGGTCGTGGTGTTTGTCGCTCCCGACAAATGACACAGGGTCATATGAAGGTACAGACGCGAATGGTCGGCGAGAGGGACAATGAGGACACACAGCCGTGAACTCACTGGAGATGAATAGAGTCGCCAGCTAGGCATTTTTATCCCGGAGGAAAGGCAATGCTGCATAGGCCTAGAAAGAGATGGATAAGACGGTTTGCGAACCAGAGAGACTGAGAAAGGGGGTTGGTTACAACCTGGGAAGGTATTAGCACCCAGATTGTCCGTCGTACTCGACGGGATCCACGCTTGAAAGATTTGTGTTTTAAAGGGGTAGTGTCAGTGCAATCTGTGTGTAAAGTAGCTGGAAAAGAATGTACAGGTGTCAGTGTAAAGAAGTGAAGTGTAATATGTATAAGTGATGTGTCAGTGTAAGAACAAGAATGAAATGCTCATGATAATGAGGCTCAAAGAATAATGCTGGAAGGAGGGGGAATATACAGAGACTTTTGTTCGATAACCGTTAAGTTATGCCTACGTATCCTCTCGTGCAATGAGGAAGTCAGAACACCGTAGTTCGACCCAAAGAGACTGAAAGATGAATTGACTGATGAACTGCTTGCTTGTCTATGCTCAAGTGTATGACCTGTCTGGCTCAGGTGCTTACTGTCTTGCATTGGACGGAAGAAGCGAGTTCTCGTTTGTGAATGAGTGTGATGAGAAAAGAATCCCGAAGGAGACGATTATTGTTTGTTTTTGAGTTTTCAGTCTTTTATTGCTTTTGGAGTTTGTCATAAGTTAATGAGCTTGAGCCTAAACCAATGGGTTAGTAAACTCACCACATCTTCCCTCTGATTAGGGGTAATGAGAATACCTTAAGTGTGAAGTCAGATTCTCACACTTAATCACCCTTCTGATGTAGGATTAAGATCATTAACCTACTTGTGATTATTTAGATATTTTTGTGGTTTTTTTGTTTAGTGTTGAGTAATGAGGTTAAGCCATAATCAAAGATTAAACAGACCCATTACACCATCCTAAAAGAAGGATAATAGATGAGAATGTTTAAGCTGAGGAAGACTCCTCAACTTAATCCATGATTAGGGATTAAACCCATGGCAAAACAAGCCTTTATTAAGTGGATTTTATTTAATGATATGATGATGAAGTGAATTTTATGGTTTGTAAGACAACTTGAGGGGGACTTGTCCATTAACACTAGGGTTAGTCCTTCTTAACCACTTAAGGAAGAATTAGAACCCTAATGCAAGGCCCAAGTTACAAGTGTGATGTCTTGATGATTATTATGTGAATTGATTAAGGGATTTAAACACCTTAAGGATTCAAGACTTAGGATTAAAGTTATACACTCCATCCTAAGAGAAGGATGCAGGCATAAGCTTAATCACAAAGTCTTAAAGCCTTTAGGGTTGAGTCCCTGATTATGAGGTGAGAAGAGATGACTCAAAAGAGACACAAAGGTAGAACTAAGAGGGGAGACTAATCAAAACCCTAATTCATTGTCATGCTAGGTTGTTCCTAAGGTTTGTGAGGTTTTCAAGAACAATCTTCAAAGGAACCACCAGGAAGCAGATGAACAGGACCAAGAGAAGCAAAGTGACTTGCTTCATTCAAGAAGTCAAGTCACTTGAAGAAAGAAAGTGGGAAGGAGAAGAATGAGCAAGCTCAAACTCAAACACACATAAAAATGCAGCAATGGATGCAAGAGAGATGAAAAGAAGAGTTATGAGAAGTGAAGGCAAATTCACTTCTCAAGTTTACTTACCACCTGAAATGTTAGAAAGAAGATGCAATGCAATGCAAGATGAGATGAAATGATATGATGCTAAGCAAAACCAGAAGCATGTTGATGATGATTATGATGTTATGAGGTGCTGCAAACATGAGGCAAGACAATGGGGATGTTCATACAAGCTTATGAATGCATGTGATGCAAGTTAAGGAGCATGAACAAACATGAAATGTTATGAAGCATACAAGACAAATGACATGGCAAGTATGTAATGCAATGATCAAACATGTTTCCTATATGTCTTAATATGTCAAATGAATCATAAGCATGCACAAAAATGCAAAGACAAGTCATGTTATGCAAGAGAATGCAAGAGGGATGCAAATGAAAGCCCAAATTAGGGTTCATGAATCAATCATCAAACAAAAACCCAAAACAGAAGCAAACCTCATGATAAAAAATGGAAAATGGCACTCAAAGAAACCCTAGACCTATAATGAACCACTGCCCAAAGGGGAACTCTCAACTCTCAACCAAACTCAAGATATGAATTTTCTAAGTTATTAGGGTTTTTTAGGGTTCTTAACAAAACAAATGCCAATCAATTAGAAAATGCAAGAACAAATCATGGCCTTTTTATCTTTGAAAATACATGCTAAACATAACACAATGCAAGAAGAATCAATGTCTCAACCTTCTCCAATAGGCAGAAATGAATTTTTGAATCCATGATCAAAATAATGCATAAAAAATGATTTAATTCAATGGAAAATTCTTAAAATGCATCAAGATCAAAAAATAAATTTGGTTTGAAGGTTGGACAAAGCTTCTAAATGTCTTAGAACACTTCATGAATTTTTTTGTAATTTTTAAATACCTAAAAGTATTTTTAATAAATTAATTTTCATTAATCAATTAAAAATAAACTTTTAAATATTTAAAAATACTTTTTTTGATGATAAAAAATATAATAAAAATATTTTTGGGTCTTAAAAATTAATAAAACTTTAAAGAAAAAGTTTCATAATTTTTAAGACATTTTTGCTATTTTAAATTAATTATGCAAGTTTAATGAAATAAAATGAATTAAAAATCAAATAAAATAAAAAGTCAAATGCGTGGAGGGCCAGGATGAGTTCTGAGTTTGAAAAGGTTGACTGGCGCCAGATCCAGTGGTTGTGGTTCTTTCTGAGTTAATTAAATTAATTATGATTAATTAAAACTAACCAAAGGGATTAGGGCTAGCTGAGTGCATCTGAGCCATTCAAACTGGAGGGAAGTCAACGGGTCAAAGGGAATCCACGCTCCACATTCAAATGCCCTTAATGACTGTAATTAGGGCTAAATGACTTTCAGGCCGCCGGAGAAGACTTCCGGTCGTCTTCTCCGGCCAGCCAAAACCCTAGATTCTTCTATAGGTCACCAAATCACAAATTTCTTCCATCAAACTGACTCTCTCATCAATCTAAACCTAAACCCTAAGCCTAAATTCATTTATTTTCATCCATGAGCATGAATCGAAACAAAAGATAAAACACGGGCAAATGTTCAGGAACTCCATACATGCTGGTTTCTACACTATTTTCAAAAGCAAGCATACATTCATGATCAGGGGAACACAAGGCATCATAAAAGAACTAAAAAAAACTAGTTTCTGGGAAAAAAGTTCATGTAGCTCACCTGAGATGAAGCTCCTCTGTTTGTGAGCTTTCAGGGCTTTTTTCTTGTGCAAGCTTGCTTCCTTGGACCCCCTGAATGCAAAACGAGGCTCAAAATGCTTGGAGAGTGGCTGGCTTGAAAGATCCAACTCTGGTGTAGCAGAAATGGGGATCTGTGTACAGGCAGTTTCAGATCAAAGTGAAGGGTGATTTTGACTCCTTGTGGTATGCTTGACTTGTTGGTGAAGAAAAATGAAGTGTTTGATGGCTGGATAGTGAGATTCGAAGAGAACTGGTTTGGAAAGTGAAGAATGGTGAAGCTCAGGTCAGGCTTGTTTCAGGCTTGAGCTTTGGTGGTTTGAGATCTATGAAGTGTGTTGAGTTGGATGGTGAAGTTAGCTTGAGTGTTTGATGGCTGTGTAAGCAGATTCGATAGAAAATGCAATGTGGTGTGTTTTTGTGAGTGTTGTGTTCTGGCCAGCTTCAATGCTCAATGCTTAGCTATATCATCTCCAACTTGTGTGGATAGACTGTGAGGCAGGTTAGTAGGGTGGCTGTGTACTGTGCCAAGAGCATGGGAGCCTTTTGCAAAAAAGTCAATTTTGTGTCATTGAGAGTATGGGTCATGGCAGCAGCAGGTTCAAGTCTTGTCTTGCTCCAGCTAGGGTTGAGGAGAGCCCTTGGATTGCTTGTGGCTGACTGCAACATGTGGATGACAAGCTATGCTAGTTTTTGCAACTTGACAACTTTGTACTTTCTCATGATTTTGTGCCATGCACATGAAACAATGCTTGCTGAATTTTGTGGCATGTCACTTCTTTTAGTCATGGCAATGTTGAGAAATCAGCTAGTGATCACATAATTCCTTGGAAAATGACTATGCCAAAAATCCAACTTTGCACTTGTAATGGAAAATGTCTTATGGATTTCTTGAAAATCAAGGCAAACAATGAAGGATCCCTTGGGCCAATTCTGTTTTTTTAGGCATATGTGATCATGTGATGAAGTTTTGAAGTCACTTTGAAGTCACTAGAATGCTTGATACATGAATTTGCAAGTTTTCCATTTAGTGCATAACTTGAAATTTAGTGATTTTTGCCAACTTTAACAAACCATAACTTTTGATCCAAGATGAATTAGATCATGTTCTTGTACTTTTTGGAAAGGGAAAGATGAGATCTACAACTTTCATGACCAAAGTTTTTCCATTTGAAGCATTTTTGGATCCAAAATCATGGCTTGAAGAATGACCTAAAATGATGCATTCTTGAAAAGTCAACTATGCCCAAAAAGTCAACATTTGCAAAAAAACCCTAAATTCTTGATTTCTATGAACTTCAACCTTCTTCCATGATCAAATAAAGATCATATACACTCAAAATGATGAAGATCACCCATTGGTTGGGTCATTGGGGGCCTCAGATCCCTGATTTTGCACTGACTTGTCTGAAAAGTCAACTCTTGATCAGATGACTTCCCCATGGAATTTCTTCATGAAACTTGATATGCATACTCCCTATACCATATAGAGATCAATGGAAACAAGAATGACCAAAAAATTTGGAGTTATGGCCTCTGAAACCAAAACCCTAATTTTCAGTCAACTGTGCAGTTCAACCTGGCTCTGCATCCACTCAAACCCTAGCTCTTGTGATTCCTCTGCAATTTTGACTTTGAGGAGATGAAATATGATATAAGAACACACATGGACCCCTTTGAAGTGATTGGTGGCCTTTGGAATGGCTCAAGATGCTTTGGGATTGCTCAGATCACAAACCCTAGGTGCAGATGCCTTGAAAGCTATGCAGTGGATAAAAAATGAGATGTGAGATGACATGATTGTGTTTATGCATATGAGAATGATCACAAGCCATGGTGTGAATGGGTGAGGGCAAATTTGGGGTGTTTACAGCTGCCCCTATTCAAACATGAGTTAGCTGTGCAGGATGTAAGCGACGGCTTAACAGGCCAAACAAGATAACTTGTGGTTGAATACCAAAGACAGTCCAAAATTTGCACTCACAGAATGAAGAAGAAAAGGGATATAGGTTGTAAATGAAAATAAAGTATATTGTAAAGTGTAGGCGACGGAGGACGACCGTCGAGCAGAGGACGACTGCTGGGTAAGGAGCAATGACGGGGACGACCGACATGCTGGGGAAAGTGCGGAAAATAAAGCAATGACGGGGACGGCCGACATGCTGGGGATAAAAAGGTAAAGCTAAGACGGGGACGACCGACTAGCTGGGGAAAAACAAGTAAAGCTAAGACGGGGACGGCCGACTAGCTGGGGAAAGTAAAATCATGATGGGGACGGCCATCACGATAAAACTGTAAAATTTCTGAGGATTAATGAAACATGACGGGGACGGCCATCAAGTTCATAAAGGTAAAGTAACTAACGATGGGGACGGCCATCGGGCTAAAAAGGAAAAGGGACCACGACGGGGACGGCCATCGGGTTAAAGAATAAATGAAATAAACAGATGATGGGGTACGGCCATCAAAGGTGAAGGACGATCACCTAGCAGGGGACGGCTGCTCTGTTGGGGATAAAAGAAATATGATGGGGACGGCCATCAAAGGTGGAGGACGACCACCTGGCAGGGTACGGCTGCCGAAAATATCAACGATGGGGACGGCCATCGGATAGCAAAGGTCAACGATGGGGACGGCCATCGGACGAGCATGATGGAAGACGACCATCAAGAAGTGGAGGACGACCACTCAGCAGGGGACGGCTGCTCTCGGGGTTTATCATAACACAGGACGAATGTTAGATAACCAAAATCAACAATGGGGACGGCCATTGGATAAAGTTGATGAAGGACGATCATCAAAAGGTGGAGGACGACCACCTAGCAGGGGACGGCTGCTAAAATCAACGATGGGGACGGCCATCGGATGAGCATGATGGAGGACGACCATCAAGAAGTGGAGGACGACCACTCAGCAGGGTACGGCTGCTCTCAAAGGTATCATAACACAGGACGAGTGTTAGATAAAAAGAAAATTTGTTGGCGATCTACTGGGGATAATGTAAACACGGACGAGTGTTTATAACCAAGAAAGGAAAGGTATAAGTGTTTGGGTATTGTGTATAGATTAAAGATGCGGATGAGCATCCTTAAGACTATGATACGGACGAGTATCATGTAGAAACAAACTGACACATGTTCAGAGATGATGATACGGACGAGTATCAACTGGTTAACAAGGAACACGGACGAGTGTTGCATCTGAAAGGACTCTTCTGGGGAATAATAGACACGGACGAGTATCTATATTCAAGAAGACATAAGTGTTTGACACAGTGTATGGATTAAAAATGCGGACGAGCATCCTTAAGACTATGATACGGACGAGTATCATGTAGAAACAAACACTAGACGCAATGTTCTGAGATGATGGCACGGACGAGTACCAACTGGTTAACAAAGAACAAGGACTACTGCCGAATCTGTGGGGTTATGAGTGATGATGTATACAAGATACGGACGAGTATCTGTGTAAGCGTACCATGAGTAGTGAGTATTGTATTGTATAGATGAGTGTTTATCTGCTGGGGAGAGTGACACGGACGAGTGTCAAGAGAGAAAAGTATAATATTAACAAGTATATGAGTTGATGAAGGTGTAAGCGACTGCGCTGGGGATATGACACGGACGAGTGTCAAGAAAGTGTATATATAGGTATATGTGAGTGCAAAGAGGACGTCTTTGGCTTTTTGCCGGTGATTTGACACGGACGGGTGCCAGGACGTATCTGTAATGAGGGTGATGTTGTTTGCAAGGAGTGTTCAGGCGACTTACTGGGGAAATGATGACACGGACGGGTGTCCAAAACGAGTATATACCGGTGTTTGTGATTTGTGAGGCAACTGCTTTTGCTGGGACTCTGGTGGGGATTTTTGTACAGTGATGATGAACAGTTTATTACTCACAAGTGTTCAATTCACAACATGACTTATGATTATGCTATGCGTTTGATTTTTGCCGTAATGCTCCGTATTAGACGGAATGCTACGCTCTGGGGGGTGAATATGATGCGAATGCTATGATTATGCAAAAGGGGCACAGATCCGGGATTCGGATCCCGTTGCCGCGAAGATCTCTGGATGATCTGCTTGAAGTGAACATCCCAGCTGGGGATGAGATCATTGGTAGATCTGGTGATGTATCTGCTTGGGGATATATGTCACTGATTGACATATCCTTATAATGCGGGACCCAGCTGGGGTTTGTAGAAGCTTTCCGAGCTCTGTTGTGACTTCTTCGTGCGTTGCTCTTCTGGATAGAGGCTGGAACTCTGTGGGAAGATGATTCCCTGATTTCTGTATTCTGTTGAGGAAGAAAGGCAACTCGGCTGGGGAAGTGTGAGAGGCAACTCAGCTGGGGAGAGCAACAAGAGGCAACTCAGCTGGGGATAAAGCATTCTGAGTGTTAAGCCTGTTTGTTGATTTGGCAACTTTGCTGGGGAAGGCAATGGGGAGCAACCCAGCTGGGGATAGAGCATCTCGGATGCTGATATCTTTTGTTGATTTGCCAGCTTGCTGGGATGTACCTTGCATGCCCCAAGTTGCGTTCTGGGTACCTGCAATCCTGCAAAGGTAAGGAAACGTACACAAGGTCCCGAGGTATCCCTTACCGGATTCCATCATAGGAGTTAAGTACTTTCGAGAATAATCAGATTCCCTGTAAGCATGTGTTTTCATTTTTAGAGAAAGGCATCTGTACTTATGCAATTGTATTTTTAGAGATATCAGACGACTCTTTGCAAAACATAAATGTAAAACGAAACATGACTGAAAATCTGATTTTATTAATTCATGTGCCCTGAATTGGCAAGATACAGTCAAAGAAACATATCTCCTGAAATGAGGAGATTGTTACAAATTGAGAAATAAAGTGCTGGCGGTGTTGACGACGCTTTCAAGGAGCTTCCTCTTCTGCTATGACTCGTATGACAATGACGTTCTTCTCGTCTTGCTTTCTGGAGAGAGTTGATTCTGATTGAAGCTTGATCCTTCGGAGCTTACCAAGTTGTAGGTGATACAGACGAATTCAGAATGCAGTTGTTCGCTTATTCCCTTATTTTGCATGGATCGCCCTTTCGGGTTTTCAATCCATCGGGATACCCATTTTTGCCTGAGCTGTCCAATGCGGCTTTTCAACTCAGCGGGTGTACATTTTTCATTTATTTCCCTTATTTTTGCCCGAGTCTTTTATTCTGTTTTTGACTCGCCGGGATGCCCTATTTTTGCCTGGACTTACATTCTGTTTTTATGTCCAGCGGGTCATTTTATGCGAAGTATTTTTTAACTGCATCTGAATTCACAGGGGACGGGAAATCTTCACCATCCATGGTGCTGAGCATCAGTGCTCCACCAGAGAAAACTTTCTTTACAACAAATGGTCCTTCATAATTTGGAGTCCATTTGCCCCTGTGGTCTGTATGAGGAGGGAGGATTCTTTTCAGCACAAGATCTCCTACTTGGTATTCGCGGTGCCTGACTTTCTGATCGAAGGCTTTCTTCATTCTCTTCTGATATAACTGTCCATGGCAGATTGCAGCCAATCTCTTCTCTTCAATCAGACTTAGTTGTTCGTATCGGGACCGAACCCATTCTGCTTCACTCAGCTTAACATCCATCAAAACTCGTAGAGAGGGTAATTCAACTTCAACAGGTAGGACTGCTTCCATACCATATACAAGTTGGTACGGTGTTGCCCCAGTGGACGTTCTGATTGATGTGCGGTACCCATGCAAGGCAAACGGTAGCATTTCGTGCCAGTCTTTGTATGTGATTACCATCTTCTGCACAATCTTCTTGATATTCTTATTTGCCGCCTCAACAGCGCCGTTCATCTTTGGCCTGTAAGGAGAAGAATTGTGATGTTGGATCTTGAAGTCCCGGCACAGCTCTGCCATCATTTTGTTGTTCAAGTTGGAACCATTATCAGTAATGATTCGCTCGGGAACTCCGTATCGACAGATGATATCTCTTTTCAGAAATCTGGCTACCACTTGTCTTGTAACGTTTGCATATGAGGCTGCTTCAACCCACTTGGTGAAATAGTCAATGGCGACCAGGATGAATCTGTGGCCGTTTGAAGCAGTCGGCTCAATCTTGCCAATCATATCAATGCCCCACATAACAAAGGGCCAAGGTGAAGACATGATGTTCAAAGGATTGGGAGGTACATGCACCTTATCTGCGTAAATCTGGCATTTATGACATTTCCTGGCGTAAGCACAACAGTCTGCATCCATTGTGATCCAGTAATAGCCTAATCTTAACAACTTCTTAGCCATGGCATGCCCTCCAGCATGGGTACCAAAAGACCCTTCGTGCACTTCATGCATCAGCAAATCTGCTTCCGTCCTGTCAACACATCTGAGGAGTACCATGTCAAAGTTCCTCTTGTATAAAGACCCATCAGCGTTCAGAAAGAAACTACCAGCAAGCCTTCTCAAAGTCTTCTTATCATTGGAAGATGCCCCAGGTGGGTATGTTCGATCCTCCAAGAAGCACTTAATGTCATGGAACCAAGGCTTATCATCTTTTACAACATCCGCTGCAAATACATATGCTGGTCTGTTGAGTCTGGACACTGAAATCTGAGGTATAAAGTTGGCGGCTTGAACTTTGATCATGGATGAAATGGTAGCCAGAGCATCTGCAAACTGATTCTCGTCCCGAGGGATATACTCAAGCTTGACCGTTGTGAAGAAAGTCAATAACCTCCTTGTATAATCCCTGTAAGGTATCAGATGATCCTGGTGTGTGTACCATTTTCCGTTGGTTTGATTGACTACCAAAGATGAATCTCCGAATACGGTCAATGTCTTGATCCTGAGGTCAATGGCTTCCTCAAGACCCATAATGCAAGCTTCGTATTCAGCTTCGTTGTTAGTGCAGTTGAAAGTGAGTTTTGCCGAGAAAGGCATGTGGACTCCTTTAGGTGTAATGAGTACTGCACCAACACCACGGCCATTCATGTTAACAGCCCCATCAAACATCATAGTCCATTCTTCCTCCGGGTCAGGCCCTTCAGTGTGAATAGGCTCTTCATGATCTTTTGCTTTAATGAACATGATGTCTTCATCAGGGAAGTCAAACCTCATAGGCTGGTAGTCATCAATGGGTTGCTCAGCAAGATATTCAGATAGTACACTGCCCTTGATGGCTTTCTGAGATGTGTACTGTATGTCGTATTCTGTGAGAATCATCTGCCATCTTGCAACCCGTCCGGTAAGAGATGGCTTCTCGAAAATGTACTTAACTGGATCCATTTTTGAGATCAATAAGGTAGTGTGGGTCAACATATACTGCCTTAGTCGGCGAGCAGCCCACGCTAAAGCACAGCAAGTTTTCTCGAGCAGTGAATAACGTTGTTCACAGTCGGTAAACTTTTTGCTTAGGTAGTATATTGCATACTCTTTTCGACCAGACTCGTCATGCTGGCCCAGCACACACCCCATTGACTCTTCTAATACTGTCAAGTACATAATCAGAGGTCTTCCTTCAACTGGCGGCATGAGGACTGGAGGTTCTTGTAAATACTCCTTGATCTTATCAAAAGCCTTCTGGCAATCTTCGTTCCACCTGACCGTTTGTTCCTTTCTTAGCAGCTTGAACAAGGGTTCACAGGTTGCTGTAAGGTGGGATATGAACCGTGAGATATAGTTCAATCGACCTAAGAACCCTCGAACTTCTTTCTCGGTTTTAGGTGCAGGCATCTCTTGGATGGCTTTGACTTTATCAGGGTCCACTTCAATCCCTTTCTCGCTTACAATAAAGCCCAGCAGCTTACCGGATCGCACCCCGAATGTGCATTTGTTGGGGTTCAGCTTCAATTGGTACTTCCTCAGACGCTTGAACAACTTCAGCAGATTTACCAGGTGATCTTCCTCTGTAAGGGACTTGGCAATCATATCATCCACATAACATTCTATTTCCTTGTGGATCATATCGTGGAACAATGTCACCATAGCCCGTTGATATGTGGCACCAGCATTCTTTAGTCCGAATGGCATCACTTTGTAACAGAAAGTGCCCCAAGGTGTAATGAATGTTGTCTTCTCCATGTCTTCAGGTGACATCTTGATCTGATTATATCCTGAAAATCCATCCATGAAGGAGAATACCGAGAACTGAGCCGTGTTATCCACCAATACATCAATGTGAGGTAATGGGAAGTCATCTTTCGGGCTGGCTCTGTTCAGATCCCGGTAATCAACACACATTCTTACTTTGCCGTCCTTCTTAGGCACAGGTACTATGTTAGCAACCCACGGCGGGTAGCTAGTCACAGCAAGGAACCCGGCGTCCTATTGCTTTTGTACCTCTTCCTTGATTTTCATAGCCATGCCTGGGCGAGTTCGGCGCAACTTCTATTTGACTGGTGGACACTCTTCTCTCAAAGGCAGCTTGTGCACAACTATATCGGTATCCAACCCTGGCATATCTTGATACGACCAAGCAAACACATCAACATACTCTTGAAGCAGATCAATCAGTTGTCTCTTCACTGAGTCTTGCAGGCAGGCCCCGATTTTAACCTCTTTCACGTCTTCGTCTGTACCAAGATTAATCACTTCAATCTCCTCCTGGTGAGGAGTAATAACCTTTTCCTCTTGTCTTAACAACCTGGCTAGCTCTTCAGGAAGCTCATATTCTTCTTCAACCCCTTCATCAGCTTGATTGATTGGATTGTCAAAGTCATACGATGTCATAGCCGTGCTGTTGTCGGTGCTGTCTGGAAGGCACACTCTGCAAGGGTTAAGTTGTTCATTTTAGTGATTGATTTTAATCTTGCTTTAGAAAAAAGTGAAATGAAGTTATCATTTTGAAAACACCGCCATTTATTTTTGTACAAAAAGAAAAAGTGGAAAAACAGTGAGCAGAAAAGAAAAAGACTCGTTTGCAAAAGATTGTCTGATATTTCATTAATTTAATCTTGTTTGCACAAAAGTACAGATGGCCCTGATTACAAAATGAGTCTTGTCATCTTGGGCAAGATGCAAGACTTTGATGCATGCTTATAAAAAAATACAGGAAATAATAATTACTCTGATTGAGTAACTCTTATAATTTCCTGGGAAGACCAGTTCGAGACACTGCTCCCCGGGATCTTCGGACGAATCCAATTCTCCAGATTGTGCTCCTCTTCCAGCTCGTCTTCCAAACAGTTGATAGCATCGGGGGTAAGCATCCCCCCACTGACAAAACCAGGCTCTGCAGCAGCCTTTGCTTGATGTTGAGTTGGTCTGTAACCCAACCCAAACTTGTCCTTCTTCTCCTCCACAGCTAATACCTTGCCCCAGCCTAGGGCAGTTCCTTCTTCAACAACCTTCCGGGCTTGTTGGTAAGATGACATTGGAGTACCAGATACAGCAGATGCTTCATTGACATTCAAGGCCTCAAAACCTTGGCTCATTGTTTCATGGATCTCCCCATCCATCTCAATGTATTTATAAGTAGCCAGATGGCTAACAAAAATGTCCTCCTCTCCACAGATTGTGACAACTTGACCTTCCCACTCAAATTTTAACTTTTGGTGAAGGGTAGATGTTATTGCGCCGGCGGCGTGAATCCAGGGTCTACCCAACAAACAGCTGTAGGCGGGCTGAATGTCCATCACATAAAAGATAGTTTTAAAAGTCTGTGGGCCAATTGTCACAGGCAGCTCAATCTCTCCCAGAACCGATCTCTTAGAACCATCAAAGGCTCTTACTACCAGGTTGCTGGGTCTCAATGCCAATCCATCATATTCAAGCTTCACCAGAGCCTTCTTCGGTAAGACATTCAGGGAAGAACCTGTGTCCACCAGCACATGAGAAAGGACAACTCCTTTGCATTCCATGGTTATGTGCAAGGCTTTGTTGTGATTACGGCCATCCGCTGTCAAGTCAGAATTGGTAAACCCTAGCCCATTGCTAGCAGTAACATTTCCAACCACGGTTTCCAACTGGTTGACAGTAATCTCCTCAGGCACGTAAGCTGCGTGCAGGACTTTAAGTAGTGCATTCCGATGGGCTTCGGAGCACATAAGCAGTGAGAGGATGGAGATTTTGGATGGCGTCTGGTGAAGTTGATCCACAATTTTGTAATCACTCTTTTTGATGATCCGCATAAACTCATCAACTTCCTGATCAAATGGAGTCTTCAGGGCTTCTTTGGCAGCTGGATCTTCCTGCACCGGGCCTTTTCCTTTTGCCTTGGCAGCAACTTCTGCTTCGGCAGTAGGTCTTTGAACTTGTGAAGCAAAGAGACGTCCGCTTCGGGTGAAGCCTCCGCCTCCCCCCACATTATCTACTTGTGGTGCAGGTGTTGATGTTTCCAGAGTGATTCTTTTTCCTTCGCAATACAAGTCAGAGCCATAGTGCCAAGGGATGGCCCTATTGCTTTCATATGGTACTGGTCCAGGCACCGTGACAGTGACTGGACTGATTGCTGCTGCTGAAGGGACTGTAATTGTGTGTGGATCATAAAAGATTGTAACTGGTGCTCTGGTGGGAGCAGCACCTTCTGAATGGTAGGCGGAATTATTTTCAGGATCATAGAATATGGTAACAGTAGAGACATCTTCATGATTGATTGCTGGTATTGTAGGAGGTTCTGTTGGAAGGACTGATGTTGTTGTTGATGGAGAGTCGAAATGGAATGAAGCTGAAGTTGTAGCAGGAGAAACTGTTGTAAACTGATCATTTGGAAGGACAGGTGAAGTACTTGTTGATGGTGCTGATGAATTGTTGGGAACAATAGTTGCTGCAGTTGTAGGAGGGTCTGAAACCGTTGTTGATGAAGTTGCCGGATTTGTCGGAAATGATGTAGTGATCTGTAGCAGGCCACTCTGAATAAGGCTGTTGATACCATTCCTCAGGTCCTCACACCCATTCCATGAAATATTGCAGTATGGACATCCTAGTTCACACCCCGGAAATATCTGGTTTTCACGGAGTTGAGCTTTGATTTCCACCAATGGTGTCCTGATCTGATCCACACTAGTTATTAAATAAGACGGTTGGTCTCCTTCAATAGCATTAATTCGGGGACCACCATGGTTTGGCATAGGGTTTTTATTGACATTGGGAGGAGGTGCAAAATTCAGAGCCTTGGAATCTACCAAGTCTTGTACCTTCATATGCAGAGCTCTGCATTTTTCTGTACTGTGACCAGGTGCGTTGGAATGAAAAGCACACCTAGCATAGGAGTCATAATTCCTTGGTAGACTGTTGGGATCCGGAGGTGCCAACGTTCTTAGCTCAACTAGGTTGAGTTTCAGAAGTTGTGGCAGCAAGGCAGCATACGACATTGGGATCGGGTCGATCACTCTGTTAGCTTGAGATGGCCTCTGTTGGAATGGCCTCTGTTGATTGTTGTTGTTGGAGTTGTTGTTGTTGTAGTTTCTTGGAGGATACTGATTCTGCTGATACTGAGGTTGTTGTTGGAAGCTTTGTTGAGGAGGTTGATAGACTGGCTGAGGATGAGCTAGAGCAGGGATAGTGACTGCTGCTATTGACCTCGGAGATTCAGCTCTGGTAGTTAATCAAACCAACGGCAAATGGTACACACACCAGGATCACCTGTTACCTTACAGGGATTATACAAGGAGGTTATTGACTTTCTTTACAACGGTCAAGCTTGAGTATATCCCTCGGGACGAGAATCAGTTTGCGGATGCTCTGGCTACCATTTCATCAATGATCAAAGTTCAAGCTACCAACTTTGTACCTCGGATCTTAGTATCCAGACTCGACAGACCATTATATGTATTCTCAGCAGATGTTATCAAAGATGATAAGCCTTGGTACCATGACATTAAATGCTTCTTGGAGGATCAAACATACCCACCTGGGGCATCTTCCAATGATAAGAAGACTTTAAGAAGGCTTGCTGGTAGTTTCTTTCTGAATACTGACGGTTCCCTGTACAAGAGAAACTTCGATATGGTACTTCTCCGGTGCGTTGATAAAACAGAAGCAGACTTGTTGATGCACGAGGTGCACGAAGGATCCTTTGGTACCCATGCAGGAGGGTATGCCATGGCCAAGAAGTTGCTAAGATCAGGTTATTACTGGATCACAATGGATGCCGACTGTTGTGCTTATGCCAGGAAGTGCCATAAATGCCAGATTTATGCGGATAAAGTACATGTACCTCCCAATCCCCTGAATGTGATGTCTTCACCCTGGCCCTTTGCCATGTGGGGCATTGATATGATTGGCAAGATTGAACCGACTGCTTCAAATGGCCACAGATTCATCCTGGTAGCTATTGACTATTTTACCAAGTGGGTTGAAGCAGCTTCTTATGCAAATGTTACAAGGCAAGTGGTAGCCCGATTTCTGAAGAGAGACATCATCTGTCGGTATGGAGTACCCGAGCGAATCATTATGGACAATGGTTCCAACTTAAACAACAAAATGATGGCAGAGCTATGCTGGGACTTCAAAATCCAACACCACAATTCTTCTCCTTATAGGCCAAAGATGAATGGCGCTGTTGAGGCAGCTAACAAGAATATCAAGAAGATTGTACAGAAAATGGTGGTCACCTACAAAGACTGGCATGAAATGCTACCGTTTGCCTTGCATGGGTACCGTACGTCAATCAGAACATCCACTGGGGCAACACCGTATATGCTTGTATATGGTATGGAGGCAGTACTACCCGTTGAAGTTGAATTACCCTCCCTGCGGGTACTAATGGATGTTAAGCTGAACGAAGCAGAGTGGGTCTGATCCCGATACGAGCAACTGAATCTGATTGAAGAAAATAGATTAGCTGCAATCTGCCATGGGCAGTTATATCAGAAGAGAATGAAGAAAGCCTTCGATCAGAAAGTCAGGCTCCGAGAGTACCAAGTAGGAGATCTTGTGCTGAAAAGACTCCTCCCTCCTCATACAGACCACAGGGGCAAGTGGACTCCGAACTATGAAGGGCCATTCGTAGTAAAGAAAGTTTTCTCTGGTGGAGCACTGATGCTCAGCACTATGGATGGTGAAGACTTCCCGTCCCCTGTGAATTCATATGCAGTTAAAAAATACTTCGCATAAAATGACCCGCTGGACATAAAAACAGAATGTGAGTCCAGGCAAAAATAGGGCATCCCGGCGAGTCAAAAACAGAATAAAAGACTCGGGCAAAAATAAGGGAAATAAATAAAAAATGTACACCCGCAGAGTTGAAAAGCCGCATTAGACAACTCAGGCAAAAATGGGTATCCCGGTGGATCGAAAACCCGAAAGGGCGATCCACGCAAAATAAGGGAATAAGCGAACGACTGTATTCTGAATTCATCAGTAACACTTACGACTTGGTAAGCTTCGAAAGGATCAAGCTTCTTTCAGAATCAGCCTCCTTCAGAAAGCAAGACGAGAAGAACGGAAAATGTCATACGAGTCATAGCAAAGGGGAGCTCTCTAAAGCGTCATCAACATTGCCAACATCTTTTTTCTCAATTTGTAACAATCTCCTCATTCTAGGGGACTTGTTTCTTTGACTGTATCTTGCCAATTCAGGGCACATGAATTAATAAGATCAGATTTTCAGTCATGTTTCGTCTCGTACATTTTTATTTTTGTTTGCAAAGAATGTCCGATGTCTTTAAGATACTGATTGCATAAATACAGATGCTTTTCTTCTAAAAATACGTGCTTGCAGGAAATATACTTACTCCCGGGAGTGTCTAAACTCTTAGGATGGAATCTGGTAAGAGATACCTCAGGATTACTGGCACGTTTCTCCGTCTTTTCAAGATTGCAGGTATTCAAAGCACGACATGGGGCATGAAAGCTTCACCCCAGCAAGCTGGCAAATCAGTATCTACACAGTCTTAGCATCGGAAGTGCTTTCTCCCCAGCTGAGTTACTATTTATTTTTTTTCCTCCTCAACCAAGTACAAAAGCCAGGGAACCACCTCCCCACGGAGTTTCAGCCTCTACCTAGAAGAGCAACGCCTGAAGATCTCACAACAGAGTGAAGAAGGCTTCTACAAACCCCAGCTGGGTACCTCATTACCAAGATAGGACTATCAGTGACCTATCTCCCCAAGCAGAGTCATATATGCTAGATCCACCAATGATCTCACCCCCAGCTGGGATGTCCACTTCAAGCAGATCAGCCAGAGATCTCCATGGCAACGGGACCCGAATCCCGGATGGTTACCTTTTGCATAATCATAGCATTCACATCATATTCTCCCCGCAGAGCGTAGCATTCTGTCTAATACGGAGCATTACGGCAAAAATAAAATATGTTGCATAATCATAAGCCATGTTCTGAATCAAACACTTGTAAATACTGACAATTCATCAACAATATACAGAATGCTCCCCAAAATTCCCCGGTAGAGAGCCAAGGCACTTTCCCTAAAGATACAGATACTCCCTGACACCCGTCCGTGTCATATCCCCAGTGGAAAGCCAAAGCGTCCCCTTTGCACTCACAAATACACATATATACAATTCCTTGACACCCGTCTGTGTCACCTCCCCAGCATAGTCACCCAAACACTTTGGAAACCATACACTTGTTTATAATACACTTTCTCCGACACTCGTCCGTGTTACTCATCCTCTTTTTACTCATGCAGGTACTCGTCCGTATCTTGTATACACCATTTATACCCCCCAGAATCAACACTCGTCCGTGTTCTTTGTTAACCAGTTGGTACTCGTTTGTATCATCATCTCAGAACACGCGTCAAGCTTTTGTTTCTACTTGATACTCGTCCGTATCATAGTCTTAAGGATGCTCGTCCGCATCCTTAATCTATACACAATGTCCAAACACTTATACTTTTCTCTTCTTGGATGTAAACACTCGTCTGTGTTTACTATTCCCCAGCAAAGTCCCCAACCAAACTTGTCAAACTTTTTCCTTTCTATCTGACATTCGTCCTATGTCATGATACCTTTTCGGCAGCCGTACCCTGCCAGGTGATCGTCCTTCACCTTTTTGATGATCGTCCTTAATCATTCCCAGTGGAGTCTCTATTCATTGGAACCCCTTCTTATCCGACATTCGTCCTATGTCGTGACATTTTTAGCAGTCGTCCTCTGCTAGGTGATCGTCCTTCACCTCTTGATGATCGTCCTTCATCACTTTATCCGATGGCCGTCCCCATCGTTGATCTTGTTATCTGACATTCGTCCTATGTCATGATAAACCCCGAGAGCAGCCGTACCTTGCTAGGTGACCGTCCTTCACCTCTTGATGATCGTCCTTCATCATGCTTATCCGATGGCCATCCCCATCATCGACCTTTTTATCCGACATTCGTCCTACGTCGTGATACTTTCGGCAGCCGTACCCTGCCTGGTGATCGTCCTTCACCTTAGATGACCGTCCCTCATCTTATCCCCAATAGAGCAGCCGTCCCCTGCTAGGTGATCGTCCTTCACCTTTGATGACCGTACCTCATCATTTATTTCATTTACCTATAATCCCCAGAGAGTCTTATAGCTTTACTTGATGGTCGTCCCAATCATAATCTCTCATATCCCCAGTTTGTCGGCCGTCCCCGTCATTGCTTTATTTCCCGCATCTTCCCCAGCGTGTCGGTCGTCCCCGTCATTGCTTCATCCCCAGCAGTCGTCCTCTGCTCGATGGTCGTCCTCCGTCGCCCGCACTTTATAATCATACTTTATTTTCCTTTACAATCTATATCCCTTTTCTTCTTCATTTTGTGAGTGCAAATTTTGGACTGTCTTTGGTATTCAACCACAAGTTATCTTGTTTGCCTGTTAAGCCGTTGCTTACATCCTACACAGCTAACTCATGTTTGAATAGGGGCAGCTGTAAACACCCCAAATTTGCCCTCACCCATTCACACCATGGCTTGTGATCTTTTCATATGCATAAATTCAATCATAGCATTGCATATCACAGTTTTAATTCACTGCATTGTTTCTAAGTCATCTGCATCTAGGGTTTGTGGTTTGAGCTATCCAAGAGCCATTTGATCCACTCCAAAGGTCATCAATCACTTCAAAGGGGTCCATGTGTGTTCAAACATCATATTGTATCCCCACAAAGTCAAGAAAGTCAGAGAATCACAAGAACTGGGAAAGGTGTAAACACCCAAATTTGCCCTCACCCATTCACACATGGCTTGTGATCACTTCATATGCATAAACTCAATCATAGCATCTCATATCACATTTTTGATCCACTGCATTGGTTCTAAGTCATCTGCATCTAGGGTTTGTGATCTGAGCAATCCAAGGGCTTCTTGAGCCATTCCAAAGGTCATCAATCACTTCAAAGGGGTCCATGTATGTTCAAACATCATATTATATCCTCTCAAAGTCAAGAATGTCAAAGAATCACAAGAACTGGGAATGGCATGGAAGCAGAGCCAGGCTTAACTGCACAGATGACCTAGAATTAGGGTTTTGGTTTCAGAGGCCATAACTTCCACCATTGGAAGTTAAGTGCAAAAGAAAATGACATTTTTGAAAAAGGTCACAAATAACACAGAACTTCCACCATTGGAAGTTAAGTGCAAAAAGGGACATTTTTGAAAAGGGTCAAAAATAACACATAACTTCCACCATTGGAAGTTAAGTGCAAAAAGGGACTTTTTTTGAAAAGAAGCCCATAACTCCAAATTTTTTGGTCATTCTTGTTTCCATTGGTCTCTATATGTTATGAGGATCATGCATATCAAGTTTCATGAAGAAATTCCATGGGGAAGGCATCTAATCAAGAGTTGACTTCTTGTGCAAGTCAGTGCAAAATCAGGGCATCTGAGGCCCCCAATCACCCAACCAAAGGGGTTTCTCCATCATTTTGAATGTGTATGATCTTTATTTGATCATAGAAGATGTTAGAAGTTCACAAAATCGAAAAATTTCAAGCCATTTGCAAAGTTGCCATCTTGGGAAAGTGACTTGTGTTGAAAACTTGCTGTTTTGGGAAAGATTTTCAACCTCCTCTTATTGATTCAAAAATGCTTCAAATGAGAAAACTTTGGTCATGAAAGTTGTAGATTGGATCATTCTCTTTTCAAAAAGTACAAGAACTTTTTCTAATTCATTTTGGATCAAAAGTTATGGCTTTGCAAAGTTGGGAAAAATCATTGAAATTTCACTTTTTGCACAAGAGGGAAAACTTGCAAGAAGGGTTCCTTTGGTTTTGTTCAATCTCTAATCAATATCAAACTGTCATAGCAGCATTATATGGTGCATTTTGCTGCATATTGCCCAAGAGATGTCACATGTCCATGGCCAAAAATCACAAGATGCACAAAGTTGGAAATTGGCAAAACACATGCTATCTTGCAATCCCAATGTTGCAGTCCTGCACAAACCATCCAAGGGTCCTCCTTAAAGCTGGCTGAAGCAATCCAAACACAGAGATCTCCTCTGCCATGGCCCCTACCCCCAAGTACAACTTACTTGACATTTTGGCAACTTGAGCCATACCAATCACATCAGTCCACATCAACTTTCTGAACCAATCCCATTTGTTTATACAAACCAAAAAGCAAGCCATCTTGATATAGAAAACACAGGCCTGAAAACACACACAATCTAACTTGCACAAGTTCTGTCCCAAAACTCCTTCTCTGAATTTTTTTCTTCACACAGCCAAGAAACTCCACTTTTTTCTTCCACCAACAAGTCACAAATCACCCTTAGAACAAGAATCCTCCCCTGAAACAACTTGAAACATCTCACAAAAATCCCTCCATTTCTGCTACACCAGAGCAAAACAGTCATAACCAACCATTCTCAAAGTTATCCAAGCTTCATTTCATCATCAAGGTGTTCAAAGGAGAGGGATTGCACCAAGTTTGAGGCCAGAAAGTTCCACAGTTCAAAGCTCCAGTTCAGGTATCATCAAGAACATTTTTATAGAAATGTAATCTCTTGTTATAGAATGATAGATTTTGTTTCACTCATCATGTTAAGCTTTGAAATACTGAAAATGGTTGAGAAATGAGTGTTTATGCATGTTTTGAAGTTTTTGTAGTGTTCTTGATTTTGCTCGAATCTTGTTGTTGATACATTGTAAATGTGATCTTGTGATTGATTCATGCTTGTGATTGATTCATGTTTGTGGTTTAAGTACAGAAAATGACCATTTTGAAAAAAAGCCAGAAAAAAACACATAACTTCCACCATTGGAAGTTAAGTGCAAAAAAGGACCATTTTGAAAAAAGCCAGGAAAAACACATAACTTCCACCATTGGAAGTTAAGTGCAAAAAAGGACCATTTTGAAAAAAAGCCAGAAAAAACACATAACTTCCACCATTGGAAGTTAAGTTCAAAAAAGGACCATTTTGAAAAAAAGCCAGAAAAAACACATAACTTCCACCATTGGAAGTTAAGTGCAAAAAAGGACCATTTTGAAAAAAGCCAGGAAAAACACATAACTTCCACCATTGGAAGTTAAGTGCAAAAAAGGACCATTTTGAAAAAAAGCCAGAAAAAACACATAACTTCCACCATTGGAAGTTAAGTGCAAAAAAGGACCATTTTGAAAAAAGCCAAAAAAAACACATAACTTCCACCATTGGAAGTTAAGTGCAAAAAAGGACCATTTTGAAAAAAGCCAGAAAAAAACACATAACTTCCACCATTGGAAGTTAAGTGCAAAATGTGACCTTTTGAAAAAAAGCCAAAAATAACACATAACTTCCACCATTGGAAGTTAAGTGCAAAATGTGACATTTTTGGAAAAAGTTAAGAATTGGATCCCCTCCTTTGGGCAGTGAGTTTGTATAGGTTTAGGGTTCCCTTGAATGCATTTTCAATTTTTCATCTTGATGTTTGCTTCTGGTTTTGGTTTCTTTTTGTGCATTGATCATAAACCCTATTTTGGGCTTCCTCTTGCATTCATCTTGCATTTGCTTACATACCATGACTTGCCATAGCATTTTGTGCATCCATTTGATTCATTAGACATCTTAAGACATATTAGAATCATGTTTGATCATTGCATCTTTCATTTGCCATGTTATGCATTCATATCATTTCATAAACTTTCATGAACTTTCATGGTTCAAAGCATGCTTCATTTGCATCCTCATCCTTGTATGATCATCCACAACTCTTGACATGTGTTTGCATCATCCCTTTACATCATTTGCATCATGTGTATGATTTTGACTTTGGCCTTTGCCCATCCATATGCATTGTTCCATCTCATTTCTTCCTTTATGCATCTTGTACTAACTTTTCAGGTTAATGGTAAGTTTGTTTGGGAGGTGAATTTGCCTTCACCTCCTACCTCTTCTCATCTTGTCATTTTACATCCTTGCTGCATTTTTACTTGTCTTTGAGTGAGCTTGCTCACTTGTGCCTCTCTTCCTTCTTTTCTCTTCTCATCTTATCCTTTTTCTATCTTGCTTCTCCTTGGTGGCTTCCTTGAAGATTTCTCCTCTTAAGCCTCACAAACCCTAAGACTTCCAAGCATGATAACATTTTAGGATTGTTTAGTCCCCCTTAGACTCTTTCCTTTGAGTTTTCTTTGAGTCTTCTCTTCTCATCTCATAATCGGGGACTAAACCCTAAAGGCTTTAAGGCTTTGTGATTAAGCTTATGCCTGCATCCTTCTATTAGGATGGAGTGTATAACTTTAATCCTAAGTGTTAAACCCTTAATGTGTTTAAATCCTCTAATCAATTCACATAATAATCACCAAGACATCAAACTTGTAACTTAGGCCTTGCATTAGGGTTCTAATTCTTCCTTAATTGGTTAAGAAGGACTAACCCTAGTGTTAATGGACAAGTCCCCCTCAAGTTGTCTTACAAACCATAAAACTCACTTCTTCATCATATCATTAACTAAAATCCACTTAATAAAGGCTTTGTTTTGTCATGAAGTTAATCCCTAATCATGGATTAAGTTGAGGAGCTTTCCTCAGCTTAAACTTTCTCATCTATTATCCTTCTATTAGGATGGTGTAATGAGTCTGTTTAATCCCTGATTATGGCTTAGCCTCATTACTTAACACTAAACAAAAACAACAAAAACATCTAAATAATCACAAGTAGGTTAATGATCTTAACCCTACATCAAAGGTGATTAAGTGTGAGAAGCTGACTTCACACTTAAGGTATTCTCATTACCCCTAATCAGAGGGAAGATGTGATGAGTTTACTAAATCCATTGGTTAAGGCTTAAGCTCATTAACTTATGACAAACTTCAACAAGCAATAAAAGGCTGAAAATACAAAAACAAACAACAATCGTCTCCTCCGGGATTCTTTTCTCATCTCATTCACTCACAAACGAGAACTTGCTTCTTCCGTCTAATGCAAGACAGTTTGCATCTGTGCCAGACAGATCATACACTTGAGCATAGACAAGTAAGCAGTTCACAAGTCAATTCATCTTTCAGTCTCTTTGGGTCGAACTACGGTGTTCTGACTTCCTCATTGCACGAGAGGATACGTAGGCATAACTTAACAGTTATCGAACAAAAGTCTCTGTATATCCCCCCTCCTTCCAGTATCATCCTTATAGCCTCATGATCTTGAGCATCTTATTCATTCTCTTACACTGACACATCATTTATACATATCACACTTCACTTCTTTTACACTGACACCTGTACATCCTTTTCCAGCTATGAAACACAAAATGCACTGACACTACCCCTTTAAAACACAAATCTTTTAAGCGTGGATCCCGTCGAGTACGACGGACAATCTGGGTGCTAATACCTTCCCAGGTTGTAACCAACCCCCTTTCTCAGTCTCTCTGGTTCGCAAACCGTCTTATCCATATCTTTCTAGGTCTATGCAGCATTGCCTTCCCTCCGGGATAAAAATGCCTAGCTGGCGACTCTATTCATCTCCAGTGAGTTCCCTGCTGTGTGTTCCCACATCCCTCTTTCGCCGACCGTTCGCGTCTGTACCATAGGTGGGCCCGGTCCCATTTATCGGGAGCGACAGCTTGGCGACTCTGCTGGGGAATGCTTCTGCTGAAACCAGGGCTTCTGGTTCTTTTTGTGGGTTCCTCCTAGCGCTTGTTTGATTTGTGTTTACTGGGGTGTTGTCTGTGCTTGTATGTTTTGTCTTATTTATTGCTTTATGTACAATTGTTTATTTGCTTTATTTATAGCTTTACATATATCATACTGTCATGCTGTCTGGCTGGATCTGGTTTTGCTTTGGTGGGTGGGGTTCTACTGAGAGTTAAGGTCCTATACCTGGGACCTGAGTGACACCTAGGCTAGAGTGGTTGATATTCTTTCCCATTCCATCTCGGTCTGGTGCGGGAATATGAAACACGGTTCAGATATGGGTTTCTTCTTAAGAACTCTGTGTTGCAGATTTCCTGGAGTACTAGGGCTATCTGGGAAGCCTGCTAAGTCTGGATGACCTTTTAGTGTTGACCTTCAGAAACTGAGGTGAATTAGAGGAGGAACTTTTATGGTTATTGTAAACACTGTACCTCCGGGTTAGAAGTGTTTACACTTCTCATAACTGATCCAAGTCTGAGGATCCTTGTTTTAGAACATCACCTGTGAGAGGGTTGGGCTGTTTACAGGTTTGCAGGTACCCTTGACTTCAGCATACCCTGCTACTTTGTTTGTTTAAGAGTACTCCATTTTGGAACAGTTCTTGTGATTCTAAAACCCTGGACATGTGACTCTTTATTTGAGTCCCCCACCTTGGTTACTGGACTTATAAACCTCCATCTGGATTTCTTGAACACACTTGGACTTATATCAGAGCATTTGATCAGATCCAGCTCAGTCACAGACCCTTGCATATCATTTGCATACATCCTCATTGCATCATTCTAACATGTGTTTATTTGTTTTTCAGGGTATCCATCCTATCATTTTGGCTTGGTTTTGACCCCTTCTTCAGTTTAGACCTATCTTCATCAGCACTTGCTTCAGCTATCAGCCACTTGCTTCAGTCACTTGCATCCTCAGTCTCAGCCTATCAGTGGCCCATCTTCAGTGTTGTCCTCAGTCATCATCATCAGCACCCATTCTTCAGCGACATGGCACCTAAGAAAAGTAACATCTCCTATCACTTCTTTGAGCCTGAGCTAGCTAGCATCAGGAGGATTCATACCCTGATTACTCTAGACCATATACCACTCTTTAGAGAACACTATGGAGGCATACTTGATGTGGTTATGGATTTGGACCCTTCACAGAGGAGCCTGATACATACTTGCCTGCAGTTCTATGATCCCCCTCTGAGGTGCTTCACATTTCAGAATTTTCAGTTGGGACCCTTGTTGGAGGAATATTCATCATTGGTTGGTGTACCCATCAGGGGTGGAATCCCCTTCAACCCTGAGATGGCTTTCCCAAGTAATGAGGAGATAGCAAGAGCTTTACATCTGGAACCTGTACTGATTAGGCAGAATTTGACATCTAAAGCTGGAATCTCTGGTTTTCATCTGGATTTCTTGACTTCTCAGGCTAGTTTGAAGGCTTCCCTGGGGGAGTGGAAGGCAGTCTGTGCTCTGTTGGCCCTCAGCATATATGGGGTCATTTTATTTGCAGATGAGCCTAGGTTTGTTAGCAAGAGTGCGATCCATCTTTTCATCCTGAGAAACCCAGTGCCCACCTTACTGGGAGATCTTTACTACTCTGTTCATCAAAGGAATGAAAAGCAAAGGGGAAGATTAGTGAGATGTTGTGCTCCTTTGTTCCATACCTGGCTGCTCAAGCATTTGCCAAAGACTGATGCATTCTTGAACCCTCACCAGCAAAAGAACTGGGCTAGGAGGCTTGTTGCTCTAACCTCAGATGATATCAGATGGTGTACTCAGAGTACAAAGGGTAGAGACATCATTACAAGTTGTG
The DNA here is from genome assembly GCA_963966055.1 of Lathyrus aphaca. NCBI lineage: Eukaryota > Viridiplantae > Streptophyta > Magnoliopsida > Fabales > Fabaceae > Lathyrus > Lathyrus aphaca. The sequence goes on along the minus strand of OZ014525.1, from coordinate 348,876,370 downwards.
GGAAATTTCCCAATGTGCCTCTGATTGGAGTGAAGGGTTGCATCAATTACAACCCTCTGCTTTTCAAAAGACAACTGGGCTATGCATTAGTCCACCCTCCTAGAGCACAGGATCTGACTGAGACCCTTTATGTTGAAATCAAGCCTAATCTGGCTGTTGTCAGGCAGGCAGCCTGGGCCTGGGACAATGTGCAGACTAAAGGGGTAACTATTCTTGGAAGATGCAATAATGTAGCCTCTGCCCAGTATTATGAGTGGTCTCATGACAGGGCTCAAATTTCTGGAATGCCTTTCACTATTGAAGATATGCCTGGACCTTCCACAGCACCACCTCCAGCAACTGTCAGCTTAGAGGAGTTTGAGAAATTGAAATAGAGAAATGAGAAGCTGACTCAAGCTCTACAGAAGACCCTCTGGGAGAGGAGTGATGGTAGGTTGGATATTGAGAGGTTAGAAAAGCTGAAGGTAGAGCATTTGGCTAGAATTGAGAACTCTGAGGATTACATTAAGAAGTCTAGGGCTGGAGAGCAAATCTTGAAGAGTGCCTGCAAGGAAGCTCAGTTCCAGAAGGCCAGGACTGATTTGTATCTAAAGGAGAGTCAGGCTAGGTGGGTCAGGATCACCGAAGCCCGTACTCAGGAGGACAAAAGGACTCAGGATAAGATGGAGCAGATGGAAGCTAGTGCAAAAGAGCAACAGGAAGCCCTGGCAGCAGCCCAGAGGGAGGTCTCAGAGCTAAAGATCAGAGCTGGTGTAAAGAGGTCAAAGGACCAGAGTCAGCACAAGAAGCTAACTGCAGCTATTGCTACAAGGAATCTCCTTATCAGGAATCTTACAGAGCGTCCAGCTGATCCTGTGACTGAAGCACTTCTCAAGGAAGTTCAGGAGGATGAATTTGGCCTTGGTGTTTGACTTTTTGCTTGTTGTTGCTTTCATTTCATGTACTTTTCTTCGTGTTGTATTTTTGACCCCTCAGAGGGCTTGTATTGTAAAAGAAACAAACTATGTATCATTTACCTTTTTGTAATATTTGTGTTGGTTTGTTTCATCTTAATTCTTCAAGCAACATCACAAGCATCTTCTTCAAGGGGTCTGGAAAGGTCAAAACCAAGTGCCAAGCCGGATACCTTGGAAACAAATAGACACACTGCATTGCATACTAACCTTTTGTTTTGTTTTGTAGGTTTTGTTTTATTGTTACTAACTCTGTTGTGACTTCAGGAATTATTGCTCGACGTCGAGGGTTTCCACTCAACCGTCCACACAGATACCCCACCCGCAACAATCTTCCGGGCATATAGATGGATCAAATGCAGCAGGACCTTACAGAGGTCAGGAATCAAATGACCAACGAGAGGTTGGAAATGAGGACTCAAATGACACAGTTTATGGAGGTAATGAACAATATGGCTCAAAGTCAGGAGAGGTTAAGAGCACTGGTAGAAGGGAGAAACCAGGAAGACCATCAGCCAGGGACTGCTGGGACAAGCAACAACGAAAGAGTCCAACCTCATGTCAATCCCCCAGTCTTTGGACCCCACCAGCATCCGGAGATCAACATCCCTGTCAATATGCAAGGAACTGCCACAGCGGGGAGGATACTGCAAGAAGACCCCCAGGAAGATCAGTTCACAGTGATGGGAGCTGGGGAGGAGGCCTATGATAGAAGGCTGGATAGGATAACTGAGAAGTTAAGATCCTTAGAGTCTCAAAAATCTTTGGGTTTTGATGTTATGGATATGGGCTTGGTAGACGGGGTCAGGATTCCCCACAAATTTAAACCACCATGCTTTGAGAAGTATAATGGGACTTCCTGTCCCCGGACCCATCTACAATCCTTTCTGGGGAGGCTGAAGGCCTACACCATGGACGAGAAGCTATGGATGTTTTATTTTGAGGATAGCTTAACTGGAGCATCGAGGGAATGGTACTCCCACCTGACAAGAGCAACTATTAGATGCTGGAAGGACCTGGCAGAGGCCTTTATCAGACAGTATCAGTACAACCTGGATATGGCCCCCAACAGGACCCTCCTGATGGGGATGTCTCAGTCATCCAGGGAAAGCTTCCGTGAGTACGCTCAAAGATGGAGACAGCTTGCTGCTGCTGTCCAGCCACCTATGTCAGAGAGGGAGATGGCTGATATGTTTATGAACACCCTCCAGGGGACTTACATTGATAGGCTAGCTGCTTTCTCATCTACCAGCTTTGCGAATGTTGTCATAGCCGGGGAGAGAATTGAGAGCCTGTTAAAGATGGGCAAAATTTCTGACAACGGTGCCAGCTCATCCAGCAATACAAGGAAGCCTTTTGTAGGCCCAAGAAGAACTGGTGAGACCAATGCTATCCACACCAGTAGGGGCAGGCCCCAATATGTTCATAGGTCTGTGGCAGCAGTCACCATTCCCGCTCCAGCTCATCCACAACCAGCTTATCAACCACCGCAGCAAAATTATCAGCAACAACCTCAGTAAAAGCAACAAACTCAGTATCCTCCAAGAAATTACAACAACACCAACAACAACAATCAGCAAAGACCATTCCAACAGAGACCTTCTCAGGCCAATAGGGTGATCGATCCGATCCCTATGCCCTATGCAACATTACTGCCACAACTCCTGAAACTCAACCTAGTTGAGCTAAGGACGGTGGCACCTCCAGATCCTAATAGTCTACCCAGGAATTACGACTCCAACGCCAGATGTGCTTTTCATTCAAATGCACTTGGCCATAGTACAGAGAAGTGCAGAGCTTTGCACATGAAGGTACAAGACTTGGTAGATTCTAAGGCTCTAAACTTTGCACCACCACCAAATGTTAACAAAAACCCTATGCCACACCACGGAGGTCCCAGAATCAATGCTATTGAAGAAGACAAGCCGTCTTATTTAATAACCAGTGTGGGTCAGATTCGGACACCGTTGGTAGAGATTAAAGCTCAACTCCTCGAATGTCAAATGTTCCCGGGGTGTGAACTAGGGTGTGCTTACTGCAACATTTCAATGAATGGTTGTGATAACTTGAGAGATGGCATAGATAGTCTCATCCAGAGTGGCCTGCTTCAAATCACCACATCAATACCTGCCAATCCAGCAATCTCCTTCACAACAGTTCCAGAATCTCCTACAACTGCAACAACCATTGTTCCAAACAACTCTTCAATCTCATCAACAAATGCTTCATTTGTTACTTCAACAGACCAGATATCAGCAAACGTCCCTTCTACAACTTCAGCACCCCTTCATTCAGAGTCTCCTACAACAACAACACCCATCCATTCAACAGTGTCTCCTACAACATCAGCAGCAAACAATGAGGATGTCTCAACAGTTACAATTTATTATGATCCTGCAAATGATTCTGCCTACAACTCACAAAGTGCCACTCCTATCAGAGCACCAGTCACAATATACTATGATCCACAGACTATCATGGTCCCTTCTGCAGCTGCCATCAGTCCAGTCACTATCACAGTGCCTGGGCCAGTACCTTATGAAAGCAGTAATGCCATCCCTTGGCATTATGGCTCTGACCTTTACTGCAATGGGGAGAAAATCACTCTTGACTCTTCAACCTCTTCTCCACAGATTGATAATGTCGGGGGAGGCGGAGGCTTCACCAGAAGCGGACGCCTTTTTACCTCACAATCACAAAGGCCTAATGCCGAAGCAGAAGCTGCTGCCAAAGCAAAGGGAAAGAGTGTAATAGCTGAAGAGCCCATTCTCAAAGAAACACAGAAGACATATTTTGAACAAGATGTAGACGAGTTTATGAGAATTATCAAGAGGAGTGATTACAAGGTGGTGGATCAGCTTCACCAAACCCCCTCAAAAATCTCCATTCTATCCCTGCTGATGTGTTCCGAAGCTCACCGGAATGCATTATTAAAAGTCTTGCACGCGGCATATGTGCCAGAGGAGATCACCGTTAATCAGCTGGAGACCGTGGTAGCAAATGTCAATACCAGCCATGGATTGGGTTTTACCAATGCTGATTTAACGACTGAGGGATGCAACCACAATAAGGCTTTACACATCACCCTGGAATGCAAGGGTGCTGTTCTATCACATGTACTGGTAGACACTGGGTCTTCACTCAATGTCTTACCAAAGAAAGCCTTGGTGAAGCTGGAATATGATGGCTTGGCATTGCGCCCAAGTAATTTGGTAGTGAGAGCATTTGACGGCTCTAAAAGGTCAGTGCTAGGAGAGATTGATCTGCCAGTGATGATTGGCCCACAGACTTTTAAAATAACCTTCTATGTGATGGACATTCAGCCGGCCTACAGCTGTTTGTTGGGTAGACCTTGGATTCATGCCGCTGGCGCAGTTACGTCTACCCTTCACCAGAAGTTAAAATTCGAGTGGGAGGGCCAGATCATCACCATTTGTGGTGAAGAGGATATTTTTGTTAGCCATCTGGCTACATACAAATACATTGAGATGGATGGGGAGATCCACGAAACTATGAGTCAAGGGTTTGAGGCCTTGAACATAAATGAAGCATCCGCTGTACCTGGAACCTCAATGACATCTTATCAACAAGCCCGGAAGGTTGTTGAAGAGGGGACTGCCCAAGGCTGGGGCAAGTTGCTGCCCGTGGAGAAGAAGGAGGATAGATTTGGGTTGGGTTACAAACCAACTCAACAAGATCAAGCAGAGGCTGCTAAGAAGCCCAACTTTGTTAGTGGGGGGATGCTCACCCCTGATGCTATCAACAATTTGGAAGACGAGTTGGAAGAAGAACGCAATCTGGAGAATTGGATACGTCCAAAGGTCCCGGGGAGCAGTATCTCAAACTGGTCTTCCCAGGAAATTATAAGAGTTACTCATGCAGAGTAATTATTATTTCCTGTATTTTTATATAGCATGCATCAAGTCTTGCATCTTTCCCAAGATGACAAGACTTATTTTGTAATCGGGCCATCTGTACTTTTTGTGCAACAAGATTAATCAATGAAATATCAGACATCTTTTTGCAAATGGGTCTTTTTTTTCTTTTCCGCTCACTGTTTTTCCATTTTTCTTTTTGTACAAAAAATAAATGGCGATGTTTTCAAAATGACAACTTTATTTCACTTTTTCTAAACAAGATTAAAATCAATCACTAAAATGAACAAACTGAACCCTTGCAGAGAGTGCCTTCCAGACAGCACCGACAACAGCACGGCTATGACTTCGTATGACTTTGACAATCCGATCAATCAAGCTGATGAAGGGGTTGAAGAAGAATATGAGCTTCCTGAAGAGCTAGCCAGGTTGTTGAGACAAGAGGAGAAGGTTATCACTCCTCATCAGGAGGAGGTCGAAACGATTAATCTTGGTACAAATGAAGACGTGAAAGAGGTTAAAATTGGGGCCTGCCTACAAGACTCAGTGAAGAGACAACTGATTGATCTGCTTCAAGAATATGTGGATGTGTTTGCTTGGTCTTATCAGGATATGCCAGGGTTGGACACCGACATTGTTGTGCACAAGCTGCCTTTGAGAGAAGAATGCCCACCGGTTAAACAGAAACTGCGCCGTACTCGCCCAGACATGGAAATGAAGATCAAGGAAGAGGTACAAAAGCAGTGGGACGCCAGGTTCCTTGCTGTAACTAGCTACCCGCCGTGGGTTGCTAACATAGTACCTGTGCCTAAGAAAGACGGAAAAGTAAGGATGTGTGTTGACTACCGGGATCTGAACAGAGCCAGCCTGAAAGATGACTTCCCATTACCTCACATTGATGTATTGGTGGATAACACGGCTCAGTTCTCGGTATTCTCCTTCATGGATGGATTTTCAGGATACAATCAGATTAAAATGTCACCTGAAGACATGGAGAAGACAACCTTCATCACACCCTGGGGCACGTTCTGTTACAAGGTGATGCCATTTGGATTGAAGAACGCTGGTGCAACATATCAACGGGCTATGGTGACATTATTCCACGATATGATCCATAAAGAAATAGAATGTTATGTGGATGACATGATCGCCAAGTCCCTTACTGAAGAAGACCACCTGGTGAATCTGCTGAAGCTGTTCAAGCGTCTGAGGAAGTACCAACTAAAGTTGAACCCCAACAAGTGCACATTCGGGGTGCGATCTGGTAAGTTGCTGGGTTTTATCGTAAGCGAGAAAGGGATTGAGGTTGACCCTGATAAAGTCAAAGCCATTCAAGAAATGCCTGCACCGAAAACTGAGAAAGAAGTTCGAGGGTTTCTGGGTAGATTGAACTATATTTCACGGTTCATATCTCACCTTACAGCAACCTGTGAACCCTTGTTCAAGCTATTAAGAAAAGAACAAACGGTCAGGTGGAACGAAGACTGCCAAAGGGCATTTGACAAGATCAAGGAATACTTACAAGAACCTCCAATCCTTATGCCTCCAGTTGAAGGAAGACCTCTGATAATGTACTTAACAGTATTAGAAGAGTCAATGGGGTGTGTGCTGGGCCAGCATGACGAGTCTGGTCGAAAAGAGTACGCAATATACTACCTAAGCAAAAAGTTTACCGACTGTGAACAACGTTATTCACTGCTCGAGAAAACTTGCTGTGCTTTAGCGTGGGCTGCTCGCCGACTGAGACAGTATATGTTGACCCACACTACTTTATTGATCTCCAAAATGGACCCAGTTAAGTACATATTTGAGAAGCCAGCTCTTACCGGACGGGTTGCAAGATGGCAAATGATCCTCACAGAATATGACATCCAGTACACATCTCAAAAAGCCATCAAGGGCAGTGTATTGTCTGATTATCTTGCTGAGCAACCCATTGATGATTACCAGCCTATGAGATTTGACTTCCCTGATGAAGACATCATGTTCATAAAAGCAAAAGATCATGAAGAGCCTGTTCACACTGAAGGGCCTGACCCAGAAGAAGAATGGACTATGATGTTTGACGGGGCTGTTAATATGAATGGTCGTGGTGTTGGTGCAGTACTCATTACACCTAAAGGAGTTCACATGCCTTTCTCGGCAAAACTCACTTTCAACTGCACTAACAACGAAGCTGAATACGAAGCTTGCATTATGGGTCTTGAGGAAGCCATTGACCTCAGGATCAAAACATTGACTGTATTCGGAGATTCAGCTTTGGTAGTCAATCAAACCAACGGCAAATGGTACACCCACCAAGATCATCTGATACCTTACAGGGATTATACAAGGAGGTTATTGACTTTCTTCGGAACAGTCAAACTTGAGTATATCCCTCGGGACGAGAATCAGTTTGCAGATGCTCTAGCTACCATTTCATCAATGATCAAAGTTCAGGCTGCTAACTTTGTACCTCAGATTTCAGTGTCCAGACTTGACAGACCAGCATATGTATTTGCAGCAGATGTTGTCAAAGACGATAAGCCTTGGTTCCATGACATTAAGTGCTTCTTGGAGGGTCAAACATACCCACTTGGGGCATCTTCTAATGATAAGAAGACTTTGAGAAGGCTTGCTGGTAGTTTCTTTCTGAACACTGATGGGTCTTTATACAAAAGGAACTTTGATATGGTACTCCTCAGATGCGTTGATAGAACAGAAGCAGACCTGTTAATGCATGAAGTGCACGAAGGATCCTTTGGTACCCATGCCGGAGGACATGCAATGGCCAAGAAGTTGCTAAGATCAGGTTATTATTGGATCACAATGGATACAGACTGTTGTGCCTACGCCAGAAAATGCCATAAATGCCAGATTTATGCGGATAAGGTGCATGTGCCTCCCAATCCTTTAAATATAATGTCTTCACCCTGGCCCTTCGCCATGTGGGGAATTGATATGATTGGCAAGATTGAGCCAACTGCTTCGAATGGCCACAGATTCATCCTGGTCGCCATTGATTATTTCACCAAGTGGGTCGAAGCAGCTTCATATGCAAATGTTACAAGGCAAGTGGTAGCCCGATTTCTGAAGAGAGATATCATCTGTCGATACGGAGTTCCCGAGCGAATCATTACTGATAATGGTTCCAATCTAAACAACAAGATGATGGCTGAGTTATGCCGGAACTTCAAGATCCAACACCACAACTCTTCTCCTTACATGCCAAAGATGAATGGCGCTGTTGAGGCAGCTAACAAGAATATCAAGAAGATTGTGCAGAGGATGGTAGTCACTTACAAAGACTGGCATGAGATGCTACCGTTTGCCTTGCATGGGTACCGCACGTCAATCAGAACATCCACTGGGGCAACACCGTATCAGCTTGTGTATGGTATGGAGGCAGTCCTACCGGTTGAAGTTGAATTACCCTCTCTACGGGTATTGATGGATGTTAAGCTGAACGAAGCAGAATGGGTTCGGTCCCGGTATGAACAACTGAGTCTGATTGAAGAGAAAAGATTGGCTGCAATCTGTCATGGGCAGTTATATCATAAAAGAATGAAGAGAGCCTTCGACCAGAAAGTCAGGCACCGAGAGTACCAAGTAGGAGATCTTGTGCTGAAGAGAATCCTCCCTCCTCATACAGACCACAGGGGCAAATGGATTCCGAATTATGAAGGACCATTCGTGGTAAAGAAAGTTTTCTCTGGTGGAGCACTGATGCTCAGCACCATGGATGGTGAAGACTTCCCGTCCCCTGTGAATTCAGATGCAGTTAAAAAATACTTCGCATAAAATGACCCGCTGGACATAAAAACAGAACGTAAGTCCAGGCAAAAATAGGGCATCCCGGCGAGTCAAAAACAGAATAAAAGACTCGGGCAAAAATAAGGGAAAATAAACAAAAAAATATGTACACCCGCTGAGTTGAAAAGCCGCATTGGACAACTCAGGCAAAAATGGGTATCCCGATGGATTGAAAACCCGAAAGGGCGATCCATGCAAAATAAGGGAATAAGCGAACAACTGCATTCTGAATTCGTCTGTATCGTCTACAACTTGGTAAACCTCGAAAGGATCAAGCTTCTATCAGAATCAGCCTTCTTCAGAAAGCAAGACGAGAAGAACGTCAAAAGTCATACGAGTCATAGCAAAGGGAAGCTCCTTAAAGCGTCGTCAACGTTGCCAGCATTTTGTTTCTCAATTTGTAACGATCTCCTCATTTCAGGGGATATGTTTCTTTGACTGTATCTTGCCAATTCAGGGCATATGAATTAATAAAATCAGATTTTCAGTCATGTCTCGTCTCGTACATTTTAGTTTCATTTGCAAAATGTCTGATGTCACTAATATATCAGTTGCATAAATACAGATGCTTTTCTTCTGAAAAATACAAAATTGCAGGAAATGTACTTACTCCCAGGAGTGTCTAACTCCTACGATGGAATCCGGTAAGGGATACCTCGGGATCACTTGTGCGTTTCTCTGTCTTTTCAAGATTGCAGGTACTCAAGGCACAACATGGGGCATGTAAGTTTCATCCCGGCAAGCTGGCAAATCAACACTCACTCAGTCTTAGCACCCAAAGTGTTTTCTCCCCAGCTGAGTTGCCACTTGTCGCTTCTCCCCAGCCGAGTTGCCAATCATTCCTCCTTCTTAGCCAAGTGCAAAAGCCAGGGAACCATCTTCCCCACAGAGTTTCAGCCTCTATCCAGGAGAGCAACGCCTGAAGAAATCACAACAGAGTGAAGAAAGCTTCCACAAACCCCAGCTGGGTCCCTCATTACAAGGATACGTCTATCAGTGACCTATATCCCCGAGCAGATACATCTCATCAGATCTACCAATGATCTCATCCCCAGCTGGGATATCCACTTCAGACAGATCAGCCAGAGATCCTTCACAGTAACGGGATCCAAATCCCGGTTTGGTATCTTTGCATAATCATGGCATTCGCATCATATTCACCCACAAAGCGTAGCATTCCGTTTATTACGGAGCATTACGGCAGAAATCAAACATATTGCATGGTTCGAACCAAACACTAGTGGATAATAAAAATCCATCAGTATACAGAAAACTTTTCCCCCAGAGTCCCCAGCAAAAGCAGTTGCCTCACATTCACAAACACCAGTATATACTCCTTTTGGCACCCGTCCGTGTCGTATCCCCAGCAGAAAGCCAAAAGACGTTCTTCTTTGCACTCACATATACTACTCATTTCTTTGACACTCGTCCATGTCACTTTCCCCAGCAGTTTGAATACTCATCTATACATCACTCATACTTACTACTCATACTCATACTTATACAGATACTCGTCCGTATCTCATAAACACCATTTATATCCCCACAGATTCGACACTAGTCCGTGTTCTTTGTTAACCCGTTGGTACTCGTCCGTACCATCATCTCAGAGCATGCGTCAAGCGTTTGTTTCTACTTGATACTCGTCCGTATCATAGTCTTAAGGATGCTCGTCCGTATCTTTAATCCATACACTGTGTCAAACACTCTCGTCTTCTTGAATATAGACACTCGTCTGTGTCTACTATTCCCCAGAAAAGTCCCCTCAGATTCAACACTCATCCGTGTTCGCTGTTAACCATTTGATACTCGTCCGTATCATCATCTTTGAACAGGTGTCAGTATATGTTTCTACCTGATACTCGTCCGTATCATAGTCTTAAGGATGCTCGTCCGCATCTCTAATCTATACACAACATCTAAACACTTATACCTTTTGTTTCTTGGATGTAAACACTCGTCCGTGTTTACTATTCCCCAGTAGATCACCAACAAAACAAAATTTTCCTTCTTATCTGACACTCGTCCTGTGTCATGATAAACCCTGAGAGCAGCCGTACCCTGCTAGGTGGTCGTCCTCCACCTCTTGATGGTCGTCCTCCATCATGCTCATCCGATGGCCGTCCCCATCGTTGATACTTAGCAGCTGTCCCCTGCTAGGTGGTCGTCCCCCACCTCTTGATGATCGTCCTTCATCATTTTATCCAATGGCCGTCCCCATTGTTGATTTTGGTTATCTGACATTCGTCCTATGTCATGATAAACCTTGAGAGCAGCCGTCCCCTGCTAGGTGGTCGTACTCCACCTCTTGATGGTCGTCCTCCATCATGCTCGTCCGATGGCCGTCCCCATCGTTGACCTTTTTATCCGGCATTCATCCTATGTCGCGATATTTTCGGCAGCCGTACCCTGCCAGGTGGTCGTCGTCCACCTAAGATGACCGTCCCTCATCTTAACCCGACAGAGCAGCCGTCCCCTGCTAGGTGATCGTCCTTCACCTTTGATGACCGTACCTCATCATCTGTTTATTTCATTTATTCTTTAACCCGGTGGCCGTCCCCGTCGTGGTCCCTTTTCTTTTTAGCCCGATGGCCGTCCCCATCGTTGGTTACTTTGCTTTATGAACTTGATGGCCGTCCCCGTCATGTTTCATCAATACCCAGAGAATCTTACAACTTTATCTTGATGGCCGTCCCCATCATAATTCTTTTTATCCCCAGCATGTCGGCCGTCCCCGTCATTGCTTTATTTCCCGCACTTTTCCCAGCATGTCGGTCGTCCCCGTCATTGCTCTTCACCTAGCAGTCGTCCTCTGCTCGACGGTCGTCCTCCGTCGCCTACACTTTACAATATACTTTACTTTCTTTTACAATCTATATCCCTTTTCTTCTTCATTCTGTGAGTGCAAATTTCAGATTGTCTTTGGTATTCAACCACAAGTTATCTTGTATGCCTGTTAAGTCGTAGCTTACATCCTGCACAGCTAACTCATGCTTGAATAGGGGCAGCTGTAAACACCCAAATTTTCCCTCACCCATTCACACATGGCTTGTGATCACTTCATATGCATAAACTCAATCATAGCATCTCATATCACATTTTTGATCCACTGCATTGGTTCTAAGTCATCTGCATCTAGGGTTTGTGATCTGAGCAATCCAAGGGCTTCTTGAGCCATTCCAAAGGTCATCAATCACTTCAAAGGGGTCCATGTATGTTCAAACATCATATTATATCCTCTCAAAGTCAAGAATGTCAAAGAATCACAAGAACTGGGAATGGCATGGAAGCAGAGCCAGGCTTAACTGCACAGATGACCTAGAATTAGGGTTTTGGTTTCAGAGGCCATAACTTCCACCATTGGAAGTTAAGTGCAAAAGAAAATGACATTTTTGAAAAAGGTCACAAATAACACATAACTTCCACCATTGGAAGTTAAGTGCAAAAAGGGACATTTTTGAAAAGGGTCAAAAATAACACATAACTTCCACCATTGGAAGTTAAGTGCAAAAAGGGACTTTTTTTGAAAAGAAGCCCATAACTCCAAATTTTTTGGTCATTCTTGTTTCCATTGGTCTCTATATGTTATGAGGATCATGCATATCAAGTTTCATGAAGAAATTCCATGGGGAAGGTATCTAATCAAGAGTTGACTTCTTGTGCAAGTCAGTGCAAAATCAGGGCATCTGAGGCCCCCAATCACCCAACCAAAGGGGTTTCTCCATCATTTTGAATGTGTATGATCTTTATTTGATCATAGAAGATGTTAGAAGTTCACAAAATCGAAAAATTTCAAGCCATTTGCAAAGTTGCCATCTTGGGAAAGTGACTTGTGTTGAAAACTTGCTGTTTTGGGAAAGATTTTCAACCTCCTCTTATTGATTCAAAAATGCTTCAAATGAGAAAACTTTGGTCATGAAAGTTGTAGATTGGATCATTCCCTTTTCAAAAAGTATAAGAACTTTTTCTAATTCATTTTGGATCAAAAGTTATGGCTTTGCAAAGTTGGGAAAAATCATTGAAATTTCACTTTTTGCACAAGAGGGAAAACTTGCAAGAAGGGTTCCTTTGGTTTTGTTCAATCTCTAATCAATATCAAACTGTCATAGCAGCATTATATGGTGCATTTTGCTGCATATTTCCCAAGAGATGTCACATGTCCATGGCCAAAAATCACAAGATGCACAAAGTTGGAAATTGGCAAAACACATGCTATCTTGCAATCCCAATGTTGCAGTCCTGCACAAACCATCCAAGGGTCCTCCTTAAAGCTGGCTGAAGCAATCCAAACACAGAGATCTCCTCTGCCATGGCCCCTACCCCCAAGTACAACTTACTTGACATTTTGGCAACTTGAGCCATACCAATCACATCAGTCCACATCAACTTTCTGAACCAATCCCATTTGTTTATACAAACCAAAAAGCAAGCCATCTTGATATAGAAAACACAGGCCTGAAAACACACACAATCTAACTTGCACAAGTTCTGTCCCAAAACTCCTTCTCTGAATTTTTTTCTTCACACAGCCAAGAAACTCCACTTTTTTCTTCCACCAACAAGTCACAAATCACCCTTAGAACAAGAATCCTCCCCTGAAACAACTTGAAACATCTCACAAAAAGCCCTCCATTTCTGCTACACCAGAGCAAAACAGTCATAACCAACCATTCTCAAAGTTATCCAAGCTTCATTTCATCATCAAGGTGTTCAAAGGAGAGGGATTGCACCAAGTTTGAGGCCAGAAAGTTCCACAGTTCAAAGCTCCAGTTCAGGTATCATCAAGAACATTTTTATAGAAATGTAATCTCTTGTTATAGAATGATATATTTTGTTTCACTCATCATGTTAAGCTTTGCGAGTGATACGGACGAATTCAGAATGCAGTTGTTCGCTTATTCCCTTATTTTGCGTGGATCGCCCTTTCGGGTTTTCGATCCACCGGGATACCCATTTTTTGCCCGAGCTGTCCAATGCGGCTTTTCAACTCAGCGGGTGTACATATTTTTTTTATTTTCCCTTATTTTTTCCCGAGTCTTTTATTCTGTTTTTGACTCGCCGGGATGCCCTATTTTTGCATGGACTTACATTCTATTTTTATGTCCAGTGGGTCTTTTTATGCGAAGTATTTTTTAACTACATCTGAATTCACAGGGGATAAGAAATCTTCACCATCCATAGTAGCGAGCATCAGTGCTCCACCAGAGAAAACTTTCTTTACTATGAATGGACCATCGTAGTTTGGAGTCCACTTGCCCCTGTGGTCTGTATAAGGAGGGAAGAGTCTTTTCAGCACAAGATCTCCTACTTGGTATTCCCGAAGTCTGACTTTCTGATCGAAGGCTTTCTTCTTTCTCTTCTGGTATAACTGCCCATGACAGATCGCAGCTAATCTCTTCTCTTCGATCAGACTTAGTTGATTATACCGAGATCGGACCCATTCTACTTCATTCAACTTGACATCCATCAGTACCCGCAACGAGGGTAACTCAACTTCAACAGGTAGGACTGCCTCCATACCATACACAAGCTGATACGGTGTTGCCCCAGTGGATGTTCTGATTGAGGTATGGTACTCATGCAAGGAAAATGGTAGCATTTCATGCCAGTCTTTGTAGGTGACCACCATCTTCTGCACAATCTTCTTGATATTCTTGTTAGCTGCCTCAACAACGCCATTCATCTTTGGCCTGTAAGGAGAAGAATTATGGTGTTGGATTTTGAAGTCCCGACACAGTTCTGCCATCATTTTGTTCAAATTGGAACCATTATCAGTAATGATTCGCTCGGGCACTCCATATCGACAGATGATCTCTCTCTTTAGGAATCGGGCTACCACTTGCCTGGTGACATTTGCATATGAAGCTGCTTCAACCCACTTGGTGAAATAGTCAATGGCTACCAGGATGAATCTGTGGCCATTTGAAGCAGTTGGTTCAATCTTTCCAATCATATCAATGCCCCACATGGCAAAGGGCCAAGGTGAAGACATCACATTCAAAGGGTTTGGAGGCATATGCACTTTATCTGCATAAATCTGGCATTTGTGGCACCTTCTGGCATAAGCACAACAGTCTGCATCCATTGTGATCCAGTAGTAACCTGACCTTAGCAATTTCTTAGCCATTGCATGTCCTCCAGCATGGGTACCAAAAGATCCTTCATGCACCTCGTGCATCAGCAAGTCTGCCTCTGTCTCATCAACACATCTGAGAAGTACCATGTCAAAGTTTCGCCTGTACAAGGAACCATCAGTATTCAGGAAGAAACTACCAGCAGCCTTCTTAATGTCTTCTTATCATTGGATGATTCCCCAGGTGGGTATGTTTGATCCTCCAAGAAGCATTTGATGTCATGGAACCAAGGCTTGTCATCTTTAGCAATGTCCACAGAGAATACGTATAATGGTCTGTCAAGTCTGGACACTAAAATCCGAGGCACAAAGTTGGCAGCTTGAACTTTGATCATGGAGGAAATGGTAGCCAGAGCATCTGTAAACTGATTTTCATCTCGAGGGATATACTAAAGCTTGACTGTGGTGAAGAAAGTCAGTAATCTCCTCGTGTAATCCCGATATGGAATCAGATGCTCCTGGTGAGTATACCATTTGCCGTTGGTTTGATTGATTACCAGAGCTGAATCTCCGAATACAGTTAATATCTTGATCCTGAGGTCAATGGCTTCCTCAAGACCCATGATACAGGCTTCGTATTCAGCTTCGTTGTTAGTGTAGTTAAAGGTGAGTTTTGCCGAGAATGGCATGTGAACTCCTTTAGGTGTAATGAGTACTGCACCAACACCACGACCATTCATATTAACCGCCCCATCAAACATCATTGTCCATTCTTCTTCTGGGTCAGGCCCTTCAGTGTGAACAAGCTCTTCACGATCTTTTGCTTTTTTGAACATGATGTCTTCATCAGGGAAGTCAGATCTCATAGGCTGATAATCGTGAATGGGTTGCTCAGCTAGATAATCAGACAATACACTGCCTTTGATAGATTTTTGGGATGTGTACTGAATGTCATATTCTGTGAGAATCATTTGCCATCTTGGAACCCGTCCGGTAAGTGCTGGCTTCTCGAATATGTACTTGACTGAATCCATCTTTGAGATCAATAAGGTAGTGTGGGTCAACATATACTGCCTTAGTCGGCGAGCAGCCCACGCTAAAGCACAACATGTTTTCTCGAGCAGTGAATAAAGTTGTTCACAGTCGGTAAACTTTTTGCTTAGGTAGTATATTGCATACTCTTTTCGAACAGACTCGTCATGCTGGCCTAGCACACACCCCATTGACTCTTCTAATACTGTCAAGTACATTATTAGAGGTCTTCCTTCAACTGGAGGCATAAGGATTGGAGGCTCTTGTAAGTATTCCTTGATTTTGTCAAAAGCCCTTTGGATGTCTTCATTCCACCTGACCGTTTGTACTTTTCTTAACAGCTTGAACAAAGCCTCACAAGTTGCTGTAAGGTGAGATATGAACCGTGAAATGTAGTTCAATCTGCCTAGAAACCCCCGAACCTCTTTTTCAGTCTTTGGTGCAGGAATTTCTTGAATGGCTTTGACTTTATAAGTGTTAACTTCAATCCCTTTTTCACTTACAATAAATCCCAACAGCTTACCGGATCGCACCCCGAATGTGCATTTGTTGGGGTTCAGCTTCAACTGGTACTTCCTCAAACGCTTGAACAGCTTCAACAAATTCACCAGATGGCCTTCTTCTGTGAGGGACTTGGCAATCATGTCATCCATATAACATTCAATTTCTTTATGGATCATGTCGTGGAATAATGTCACCATAGCCCGTTGATAAGTGGCACCAACATTCTTTAGTCCGAATGGCATTACTTTATAACAGAATGTGCCCCAGGGTGTGATGAAAGTTGTCTTCTCCATGTCTTCAGGTGACATCTTGATCTGATTATATCCTGAAAATCCATCCATGAAGGAGAATACCGAGAACTGAGCCGTGTTGTCGACCAATACATCAATGTGAGGTAATGGGAAGTCATCTTTTGGGCTAGCTCTATTCAGATCCCGGTAATCCACACATATCCGTACTTTGCCATCCTTTTTAGGCACAGGTACAATGTTAGCAACCCACGGCGGGTAACTAGTTACAGCAAGGAAACCGGCGTTCCATTGTTTTTGTACCTCTTCTTTTATCTTCATGGCCATATCCGGACGAGTACAGCGCAACTTCTATTTTACTGGAGGACAATCTTCTTTTAGAGGCAGCTTGTGCATAACAATGTCGATATCCAGACCTGGCATATCCTGATAAGACCAGGAAAAAACATCCACATACTCCCAAAGCATGTCAATAAGTTGCTCTTTCACTGAATCTTGCAGACGGGCCCCGATCTTCACTTCTTTCAAGTTTTCTTCTGTACCAAGATTAACCGTCTCAACCTCCTCCTGATGAGGAGAGATAACCTTCTCCTCTTTCCTTAACAGTCTGGCTAGTTCTTCAGGTTGCTCATAATCTTCTTCAACCCCTTCATCGACTTGATTAATCGGATTGTCAAAGTCATACGAAGTCATAGCGGTGTCGTTGTCGGTGCAGTCTGGAGGGCACTCTCTGTAAGCATTTAGATTGGTTCATTTTAGTGATCAGTTTTATCTTGCTTAGAAAAAGTGAAAAATGAAGTTTTTTTTTTTTTTTAAAACATTGGCATTTTATTTTTGTACAAAAAATGAAAAATGAAAGACATTGAGCGAGAAAAAAGAGGCTCATTTGCAAAAGATGTTCTGATAATCATTAATTGATCGTTTGCACAAAATACAAGATGGCCCGATTACAAAATGAGCCCTGACATCTTGGGCAAGATGCAGGACTTGATGCATGCTTAAAGACAGGAAATAATAATTACTCTGCCGGAGTAACTCTTATAATTTCCTGGGAAGACCAGTTTGAGACTTGGTTCCCCGGGATCCTTGGACGTATCCAATTTTCCAAGTTGCGTTCGTCTTCTTCCTCGTCTTCCAAACTGTTCACAGCATCCGGGGTGAGCATTCCACCGCTGACAAATTTGGGCTCCATTGCAGCCTCTGGTTGATCTTGTCGAGTTGGTTTGTAACCCAACCCGAATCTGTATTCTTTCTTCTCAACTGGCAGTAGCTTGTCCCAGCCTTGAGCGGTACCTTCCTCAACAACCTTCTGGGCCTGTTGATATGAAATGATGGAAGTCCCAGACACATCAGATGCTTCATTGATGTTAAGGGCCTCAAACCCCTGACTCATGGTCTCATGGATCTCCCCATCCATTTCTATGTACTTGTACGTAGCCAGCTGGATAACAAAAATTTCCTCCTCCCCACAGATGGTGATGATTTGGCCCTCCCACTCGAATTTTAACTTCTGGTGAAGGGTAGACGTAACAGCGCTAGCGGTGTGGATCCAGGGTCTACCCAACAGACAGCTGTAGGCCGGCTGTATGTCCATCACAAAGAAGGTAGTTTTAAAGGTCTGCGGGCCAATCAACACAGGTAAATCGATCTCTCCAAGCACCGATCTCTTAGAGCCATCAAATGCTCTCACTACCAGATTACTTGGATGTAATGCCAAGCCATCATACTCCAACTTCACCAGGGCTTTCTTTGGGAGGACATTGAGTGAAGACCCAGTGTCCACAAGTACGTGAGAAAGGACAGTACCCTTGCATTCCAAGGTGATGTGCAAAGCCTTGCTATGGTTGCGCCTCTCCGTTGTTAAATCAACATTTGTAAAGCCTAGTCCATGACTGGTGTTGACATTTGCAACCACAGTTTCTAACTGATTAACAGTAATCTCCTCCGGCATGTATGCCGCGTGCAGGACTTTCAACAATGCGTTCCTGTGAGCTTCGGAACACATTAACAGTGATAATATGGAGATTTTGGAGGATGTTTGGTGAAGCTGGTCCACCACCTTGTAATCACTCCTTTTTATTATTCTCATGAACTCGTCTACATCTTGTTCAAAAGATGTCTTCTGAGTTTGTTTGGCAGTTGGCTCTTCGGATACCACATTCTTTCCTTTTGCCTTAGCAGCAGCTTCTGCTTCAGCATTAGGTCTTTATGTTTGTGAGGCAAAAAGGCGTCCGATTCTGGTGAAGCCTCCGCCTCCCCCCACATTGTCAACTTGTGATGAAGAGGTTGATGAATCCAGAATGATTTTCTCCCCATTACAGTAGAGATCAGAGCCGTAGTGCCAAGGTATGGCATTACTTCTTTCATAAGGAACAGGCCCAGGTACCGTAATGGTAACTGGACTGATCGCTGCAGCGGAAGGAACTGTGATGGTGTGCGGATCGTAGTAGATCATAACGGGAGATCTGACAGGAGGTGTTGCAGTTTGTTATTGGAAATTTTTGTTGGGGTGAACATTTGCTGGTGAAATAATGGATGGAAGAACTTCTGGAGTTGTTGAAGAATCAGTAGGAATGATAGTTGTTGCGGTTGTAGGAGAAACTGTTGAAGGAAGAATTATTGGTGTTGTAGGAGAATCCATTGTTTTTGAAAAAAGAGTTGCTGAAGGAGTTGTTGAAGTAATTTGCAAGATTCCATATTTGATGAGGCCATCTATGCCAAATCTTAGCTTCTCACAACCATTAATAGCAGTTTTGCACAATTCACAGCAGGCCCCACAGCCCGGGAACACTTGGCATCTTAAAAGTTGAACTTTGACTTCAGCCTGTGGTGTTTGAATCTGTGCAACATTATCAATTAATGTAGATGGTTGGTCCTCCTCAATGGCATTAATCCTAGGCCCACCATGATTAGGCATAGGATTCATGTTAACATTTGGAGGAGGTGCGAAATTCAGAGCTTTGGAATCGACCAAATCTTGAACTTTCATCTGTAAGGCCCTACACTTCTCAGTATTGTGACCAGGTGCGTTGGAGTGAAAGGCACACGTGGCATTAGCATCGTAATTCTTTGGGAGATTGAGGGGATCTGGTGGTGCCAACGTCCTTAACTCAACCAGGTTAAGCTTCAGGATTTGTGGTAATAAAGCAACATAAGGCATAGGGATAGGGTCAATTACCCTATTTGCCTGAGATGGCCTCTGTTGAAAAGGGCACTGTTGTTGGTTGCTATTGTTGTTGTTGTACGTTCTTTGTTGCGGAAAATGAGATTGTTGTTAATAATGATGTTCTTGTTGTTATTGAGGATATAATGGTTGTTGTGGAACTGGAGCCGGGATGGTAACAACTGCTACTGTCTTGTGAGAATACTGGGGTCTGCCCCTGCTTGCATGTATAGCATCTGTTTCACCCGCCCTTCGGGGTACTGAAAAAGGATTTATGGGGTTGCTGGAGGAACTTGCGCCATTTTCAGAGGAGAAAGCAGTAAGTCTATCAATATAAGTTCCCTGCAAGGTGTTCATAAACATGTCAGCCATCTCTCTTTCTGACATGGGTGGCTGGACAGCAGCAGCAAGCTATCTCCACCTTTGAGCATAATCCCGAAAGCTCTCCCTTGAAGACTGAGACAGGCCTATTAGAAGGGTTCTATTGGGAGCCATGTCTGGGTTGTATTGGTACTGACGGATGAAGGCCTCGGCCAAGTCTTTCCAACATCTTATGGTGGCCCTTGTCAGATGCGAATACCATTCTCTTGAAGCTCCAGTCAGACTGTCCTCAAAATAGAATATCCATAACTTCTCATCCATGGTATAAGCCTTGAGTCTCCCTAGGAAAGATTGCAGATGAGTACGCGGGCATGAGGTACCATTATACTTCTCAAAGCAAGGGGGTTTGAATTTGTGGGGAATCCTCACCCCATCTACCAGCCCCATATTCATCACTTTAAAGCCCAAATAATTCTGAGACTCCAAAGATCTTAAATTTTCAGCAATCTCATTCGGTCTTCTATCATATACCTAATCTCCAGCCCCAATAATAGTAAATTGTTCTTCTTGGGGTTCCTCTTGCAGGATTCTGTCCCCAGCAGTATTACCTTGAACATTCCTCAGGATGTTAACATCCGGATTCAAATGGGGTCCATACTCTGGCGGGTCAATACGAGGCTTCCCGTGTTCATTATTGCTGGTTCCTCCTGTCCCAAGGTGGTTCTCTTCATGTGTCTGTCTTTCTACCAGCTCTCTCAGTATTTCTTGACTCTGGGCTAAGCTAGTCATGACAGTCATAAACTGAGACATTTGGTTTCTCATCTCGACCCTTTCGTTTGCCATCTGATTTCTGACCTCATTCAGGTCCTGCTGTACCTGCTCCATCTGAACACCTGGAAGGTTGTTGCGGGTTGGGTACCGGTGTGTGCGGTTGACAGGGAACACTCGGCGACGAGCAATGTTTCCTGAGATCACAACAAAGTTAAACACAATAATAATAAAGAAAACCTACAAAACAAAGAAAAAAAAGTCAGTATGCAATGCAGTATGCTTATTTGTTTTCCAAGGTATCCGGTTTGGTTCTTGGTTTTGACCATTCCAGACCTCGAGGAAGATGCTTGATGTTGTTGAGAAAAGAAACCCAAAGGAAACAAACTAAATATATTACAAATGATGAAAAATACATAGTCTGTTTACAATACATGCCCATGGTGGGTCAAAAATACAACAAAAAGGAAAAGTACATCAAAAGAAAAGTAATACAAGCAGACGGAATAAGACATCCAGTCCATAGTCATCTTCCTTGACTTCCTTCAGGAGTGCCTCAGTCACCGGACCAGCTGGGTGATCTGTAATGGTCCTAATGAGGAGGTTCCTAGTAGCAATGGCATTGGTCAGCTTCTTATGCTTGTCTTGATCTTTTGATCTCTTTAACCCTGCTCGAAGCTTCAATTCTGAAATCTCCTTCTGAGCTGCCAACAAAGCTTCCTGCTACTTCTTCTCATTGGCCTCCAACTGATCAATCTTGACCTGAGTCCTCTGGTCTTCTTGTGCACTGGCTTCGGTGATCCTGATCCACCTAACCTGGCTCTCTTCCAGATAGTGCTCAGCCCCAGCTTTCTGAATCTTGGCCTCTTTACAGGCATTCTTGAATATCTGTTCCCCAGCCCTTGCTTTCCTTATGTAGTCCTCTGTCTTTTCAATCTTGGTCAGATGCTCAATCTTGAGCTTTTCCAATCTCTCAATGTCCAGACGACCATCACTTCTTTCCCAAAGAGTCTTCTTCAAGGCCTGAGATAGCTTCTCATTCCTTTCCTTCAACTTTTCAAATTCCTCCAGGCTAATAGTTGCTGCAGGCTGTACTGTAGATGGTCCAGGTGTGTCTTCCAAGGTGAAAGGAATTCTGGTGATCTGAACTCTAGTACGGGACCAGTCATAGTACTGAGCTGAAGCAACATTGTTACATCTTCCAAGGATGGCTATTCCTTTGGTCTGGATGTTGTCCCAAGCCCATGCAGCTTGCCTGACAATAGCTGAATTAGGTTGAACTTCACAGTATAGGGTCTCAGCTAGATCCTGTCCTCTGGGATGGTGAACTAAGGCATATCCCAATTGTCTCTTGAACGGTAAAGGGTTGTAATTGATGCAACCTTTTACTCCTATTAGAGGCACATTAGGGTACTGCCCACAATTGGTGATAATGTCTTTGCCTTTGGTGCTCTGGGTGCACCATCTGATATCATCTGAAGTTAAGGCAATGAACCTCTTGGCCCAATTCCTCTGCTGATGTGGGTTCAAGAAGGCATCTGATTTAGGCAGGTGTCTGAGTAGCCAAGAGTAGAACAAGGGAGCACAACATTTGACCAACTTCCCCCTTTATTTTTCATTCCTCTGATGAATAGAATAGTAAAAATCCCCTAGCAGTGTAGGTACTGGGTTCCTCAGAAGAAACAAATGGATGGCATTCTTACTGACAAATTTAGGCTCATCTGCAAACAATATAGCCCCATATATGCTGAGGGCTAATAATGCACAGACTGCCCTCCATTCTCCCACTGCAGCCTTCAGGATGGCCTGAGAAATCAAGAAATCCAAATGTAGACCAGGAATCCCAGCTTTTGTTGCCATGTTTTAGGGCAGGCTCCAAGTGCAATGCCTTTGCTATCTCTTCACTCCTGGGAGCAGTCATCTCTAGGTTGAAGGGGATCCCTCCTCTGATAGGTACTCCAATCAACAAAGAAAACTCTTCCAACAGGGGCCCCATCTGGAAGTCAGGAAAGGTGAAGCACCTGAGTGGAGGGTCATAGAACTGCAAGCATGTGTGGATCATGCTTCTCTGAGAAGAATCAAGATACATGACCATGTCTAAAATACCCCCATTGTGCTCTCTGAACAGTGGGATGTGGTCAGGTGTGATGAGTGACTGGACCTGCCTGATACCAGTCAATATGGGCTCAAAAAAGTGATAAGATATGTTGCTTTTCCTGGGAGTAGCCATGAGTGCTGCTGAAGAAGCTGAAGACAAATGCTGATGAAGATCACAAACTGAAGCTGGAGGTAAGTCTCTGACTGACTGATGCAGGTGGTGATGGAGATAACTGAAGCAAGTGCTGAAGAAGACAGCTGAAGCGGAGGTCTAAGCAGAAGAAAGGGTCAAAACCAAACTAAGATATAATGAGGTGGATACCCTGAAAAGCAAATAAACAAATGTCAAATGATGCAATGATGATATATGCAAATGATATGCAAGGGTTTGTGATCAAGAGCTGGATCTGATTATCTGTCTTGACATAAGGTCCATGTATGTTCAAAAGTCCAGATGGAGGTTCAGAAATCCAGTAACCAGGGTGGGGGACTCAAATAAAGAGTCACATGTCCAGGGTTAATCACAAGAACTGTCCAAAGTGAAGTATTCTTAAACAAAACAGTAACAGGGTATGATGTGGCCAGGGGTTCCTGCAAACCTGTAAACAACCCAACCCCCTTACATGTAATGTTCTAGAACAAGGATCCTCAGATTTGGATCAGTTATGAGAAGTGTAAACACTTCTAACCCGGAGGTACAGTGTTTACAATAACCATAAAAGATCCTCCTCTAATTCACCCCAGATTCTGAAGGTCATAATAAAGGTCATCCATACTTAACAGGCTTCCCAGATAGCCCTAGCACTACAGGAAATCTGTAGCACAGAGTTCTCAAGAAGAAACCCACATCTGAACCGTGTTTCATATTCCCGCACCAGACCAAAATGGAATGGGAAAGAATATGAACCACTCTAGCCTAGGTGTCACTCAGGTCCCAGGTATAGGACCTTAATCTCTCAATGGAAACCCCACCCACCAAAACAGAAAACCAGATCCAGCAATGACAGTATGAAATATGCATAAGACTGTAAAGAAAGCAATAAATAAAGTTGTACATAAAGCATAACACCCCAGTAAACAAAAATCAAACAAGCGCTAGGAGGAACCCACAAAAAGAACCAGAAGCCCTGGTTGCAGTATAAGGTTTCCCCAGCAGAGTCGCCAAGCTGTCGCTCCCACCTGATGACACCGAGCCAAGAGGGGTACAGACGCGAACGGTTAGCGAAAGGAGAACATGAAGATGAACTGAAAAGAGTCGCCATCTAGGCATTTTTATCCCGAAGGAAAGGTAATGCTGCATAAACCTAGAAAGATAAGGACAAGACGGTCGCGAACCAGAGAAACTGAGAAAGGGGTTGGTTACAACCTGGGAAGGTATTAGCACCCAGATTGTCCGTCGTACTCGACGGGATCCATGCTTAAGAGATTGTGTTTAAAGGGGTAGTTTCAGTGCTTATTTTGTGTTCAGAAAGCTAGAAAATGATGCAAGTATCAGTGCAAAAAGAAGTGTGAAGTGAGATGCAAAAGTGTCAGTGCAAGAAAAGAGTGCAGTTCCAAAGATAATGAGGCTTAAAGAATAATGCTGGAAGAGGGGGAATATACAGAGACTTTTGTTCGATAACTGTTAAGTTATGCCTACGTATCCTCTCGTGCAATGAGGAAGTCAGAACACCGTAGTTCGACTCAAAGAGACTGAAAGATAAATTGACTTATGAACTTCCTGCCTGTCTATGCTCAAGTGTATGACTTGTCTGGCTCAGGTGCAAACTGTCTTGAATTAGACGGAAGAAACAAGTTCTCGTTTGTGAGTGAATGAGGTGAGAAAAGAATCCCGAAGGAGACGATTATTGTCTGTTTTTGAGTATTTTCAATCTTTTATTGCTTTTTGAAGTTTGTCATAAGTTAATGAGTTTAAGCCTAAACCAAGGGTTAGTAAACTCATCACATCTTCCCTCTGATTAGGGGTAATGAGAATACCTTAAGTATTAAGTAAGCACCTCACACTTAATCACCATGATGTGGGATTAAGATCATTAACCTACTTGTATTTATTTAGATGTTTTTTGGAGTTTTTGTTTAGTGTTAAGTAATGAGTTTAAGCCATAATCAAGGATTTAATGGACCCATTACACCATCCTAATAGAAGGATAATAGATGAGAAAATTTAAGCTGAGGAAGGCTCCTCAACTTAATCCATGATTAGGGATTAACCTCATGACATAACAAAGCCTTTATTAAAGTGGATTTTAGTTAATGATAGGATTAAGAAGTGGATTTTATGGTTTGTAAGACAACTTGAGGGGGACTTGTCCATTAACACTAGGGTTAGTCCTTCTTAACCAATTAAGGAAGAATTAGAACCCTAATGCAAGGCCCAAGTTTCAAGTTTGATGTCTTAGTGATTATTAAGTGGATTGATTAAAGGGTTTAAACACATTAAGGGTTTAACACTTAGGATTAAAGTTATACACTCCATCCTAATGGAAGGATGCATGCATAAGCTTAATCACAAAGCCTTAAAACCTTTAAGGTTTAGTCCTTGATTAAGAGGTGAGACGAGAAGACACAAAGATGACACAAAGGTAAAACTATTGGGGGGACTAATCAAACCCTAATTGTGATCATGCTTGGGTGTTCCTAAGGTTTATGAAGCTTGCAAGAGATCTTCCAGGAAAAGCCACCAAGGAAGGAGAAAGATGGAAGGAGGAGAGACAGAAAGAAGCAAGACAACTTACTTCACTTAAGAAGATAAGTTGCTTGAAGAAGGAAAGTGAGGAAGGAACATGAATGAGAAAGCTCACTCTAATACTAAGATGAAATGAAGCAATGATGCATAAGAGAGATGAGAAGAGATTGTGAGAAGTGAAGGTAAATTCACTTCTCAAACACTTACCACCTGAAAAGTTAGCAAAAAGAAATGAAATGAGAATGAGAATGACATGAAATGAAAAGATGGAAACCAAAACCAGAAGCATGCTCATGATGCTAATGATGCAAAGAGATGATATAAATGTATGTCATGAGATGAAGATGATCATACAAGAGATGGGGATGCAAATGAAGCATGAAGGAGACATGAAAGTTCATGAATGTTCATGAAATGAAATGAAAGCATAACATGGCAAATGGATGATGTAATGATCAAACATGATTTCAATGTGTCCTAAGATGTCTTATATGTCATGTGTATGTACAAAATGTCATAGCAGGTTCATGTATGCAAGCTTATACAAGATGAATGCAAATGAAGATGCAAATTAGGGTTATATGAACATGTGAGATGCAAAACTCAAAAACAGAAGCAAAACATAAGATAAAAATTTGAAAATGGACTTAAGGGAACCCTAAACCCATACTAGTTCACCATCCAAAGGGGGAGGTCAGAAGCTAAACCCTAAGGGAGTTATGAATTTCCTATGTTTCTAGGGTTAAAAGGGTGATCCTAAAGATAAAATGCCAAACAAATTGAAAATGAAAGATAAAAGTGAAACAAAAATGTTTTTAAATGCTTGAAACCATGTATAGCACAATGCAAAAAGAATCATTCACAAACTCAACTTGGATCAAAAGTTATGAATTTTTTGAAGTTAGGGTTAAAAATATGCAAATTTAAGAACCCTAATTCATTTGAAAAATGTCAAAGTGTGATCAAAACCAAAAAGAAACTTGTGTGGTGAATTTGTAAATGCTTCTAAATGTTTGAAAATATTCTCTAAATTTTTGTGTGATTTTTAAATACCTAAATGTATTTTTAATTAATTATTTCTCATTAACTAATTAAAAATAACATTTAAATGATTTAAAAAAAATTTAATGCTAAATAATAAAAATATTTTTGGGTTCTGAAAATTAATTAAAGGCTGGATAAAAAATTTCAGAATTTTTTGATGTTTTTTCCTATTTTTAAAAATTCGTACAAATTAAATGAGAAAAAATAAAATAAAAACTAATTAAATGAAAAGTATGCTGAATGGAGAGCTGAGATTAAATCTGGGCTTTAAAAGAGTTGACTGGGCGCGCATCTGGACGGCCCAGGTTCAAACTTCCTTAAACCTATTTAATTAAATATTAATCCTGAAATTAAAACTAATCATGAGATCCATGCCACACAAACACGCGCGGGAAGCTTGATCTAACGGCCCACGTTCAAAGCATGCCCTAACCCTAATTAATTTCACTAATCTCTTTCAGGTGGCCGGAAATGACCTCCGGTCATCTTCTCCGTCCACATCTCCCCTGAGAAATTTGCAACTCACTCCCTAGGCCATTTCTGGAGCTCTAAAGCTCCAAATTCGTTCCTTTCACTCCCCTAAGCCCAAATCCACCCTCAAACAGAATTTATTTTCAGCCATTCTTAAGATTCGAAGCTATGAACAAAAATGGTGGAACTTTCAGTTAAACAAAAAAAATGCCACATGATATGATATGATTGAACTAATGCAAATATGGAAGATCACAAGCCATGGTGTGAACTTAGTGAGGGAAAATTTGGGGTGTTTACACCCGGTTGCAATATATGTTTCCCCAGCAGAGTCGCCAAGCTGTCGCTCCCAAAGATTTGCATCCTGATACAAGCTCGAGCGGTCGGCGAGAGGAGAAAGATGAAGTTATGATGAATAAAGTCGCCAGCTAGGCATTTTTATCCCGAAGGAAAGGTAATGCTGCATAAACCTAGAAAGATATGGATAAGACGGTCGCGAGTAACTGAGAAAGGGGGTTGGTTACAACCTGGGAAGGTATTAACACCTAGATTGTCCGTCGTACTCGACGGGATCCACACTTATAAGATTGTGTTAAAAGGGGTAGCTGTATGTGCTATCTGTGTGCAAAAATCTGGAAAAGAAAATTCAAGTGTCAGTGTAAAAAGAAGTGAGGCTTTGAAAAGAATGCTGAAAGAGGGGGATGACAAAGAAAATTTTGTTCGATAACAGTTAAGTTATGCCTACGTATCCTCTCGTGCAATGAGGAAGTCAGAACACTGTAGTTCGACTTAAAGAGACTGAAAGATAGATTGACTGATGAACTGCTTGCTTGCCTATGCTCAAGTGTATGACTCGTCTGGCTCGAGTGCTAACTGTCTTGCATTAGACGGAAGAAGCAAGTTCTCGCTTGTGAATGAAGATGATGAGAAAAGAATCCTGAAGGAGACGATTATTGTTTGTTTTTGTGTTTTTAATCTTTTATTGTTTTTGGTGTTTTTCATAAGTTAATGAGCTTAAGCCTAAACCAAGGGTTAGTAAACTCATTATATCCTCCCTTTGATTAGGGATAATGAGAATACTTTAAGTATGAGATAAACATCTCAACTTAATTACCATGATGATGCAGGATTAAGATCATTAACCTACTTGTGATTATTTAGATGTTTTTTTGTTTTTTTTTTTAGTGTTAAGTGATGAGTTTAAGCCATAATCAAGGATTAGTGAACTCATTACACCATCCTAATAGAAGGATAATAGATGAGAGCACTTAAGCTGAGGAAGATACCTCAACTTAATCCATGATTAGGGATTTACCTCATGGCAAAACAAGCCTTTATTTAAGTGGATGTTAATTAAAGGTAATATTAAGAAATGAGTTTTATGTTTTGTAAGACTACTTGAGGGGGACTTGTCCATTAAACACTAGGGTTAGTCCTTCTTAACCAATAAAGGAAGAATTAGAACCCTAATGTAAGGCCCAAGTTACAAGATGAAGTCTTAGTGATTATTAGATGGATTGATTAAGAGGTTTAAACAAATTAAGGGCTTAACACTTAGGATTAAAGTTATACACTCCATCCTAAGAGAAGGATGCAGGCATAACCCTAATTCCAAAGTCCTAAGACCTTAAAGGTTTAGTCTCTAATGATGAGATGAGAAGAGAGACACAAAGAAGACTCAAAGGTAAAAGCTAAATGGGGACTAATCACAACCCTAATTATTATCATGCTTGGATGTTCCTATGGTTTGTGAGGCTTATAAGAAATCTTTAGTGAAGCCACCAATGGAAGAAGAAGATGAAAGGAGAAAGAAGCAGATGAATAAGTTACTTACTTCACTGAAGAAGATAAGTAACTTAGAGAAAGAAAGTGAAAGATAAACATGAATGGGCAAGCCCATTCAAAAAGAAAAATTCAGCAAGGATGCATATGAAGAAGATGACGAGAAATGAGAAGTGAAGGCAAATTCACTTCTCAAATTATTTACCACCTGAAAATGTTAGTACAAAGTGCACAAAGAAAGAAATGACATGAAATGAAGCATATGCAAAGGTAAGAAACCAAAACCATAAGCAAACACATGATGCAAATGATTCCATGAGAGGATATGAGAGCATACAAGGTGCACATATGTGATCATACAAGGGAATGAATGCATATGAGGCATGTGGGAAGCATGAAAACACATGGATGTTTATGAAATGAAATGGATGCAAAGCATAGCAAATGTATGAATAAATGATCAAGCAATGTTCAAAAAATGTCTTAAGATGTCTAAGATGACATACAAGTGCTTAGAATGTCATGACAAGTTCATATGTCCATGCAATGCAATGTAAGATGCAAGTATGGATGCAAAATTAGGGTTACATGAAAGGATGAGATGCAAATGATCAAAACAGAAACAGTTCACATGATAAAAATTTGCAAATGAGCTCAAACAAACCCTAACCTCATATAATATCACACCCCAAAGGAGAAGGTCTAACTCTTAATTTAAAGGAAGTTATGATTTTTCTAAGTTAACTAGGGTTTTTGGGTACCTTAAGAGGAAAAATGCAACTCAATTTGAAAATGAAAGATAAATTCATGACAAAAATATCCTAGAAACTACATGCTACATGGAAAACAATGCAAAAAGAATCATTGTCAAAACCCTTCATGGTTAGGCAAAAATATTTTTCAAAGTTAGGGTTCCAAAAAGGGGATTTTATGAACCTAAATTCAAGAAAAATGTCAAAATTGGATCAAAACCAAAAAGAAATTTGTATGGATGGTTTGACAATGTCTCTAAATGTCCTAAGATGCAATGTGATTTTTTTTTTAATGATTTTTAGAAGCCTAAATGGTATTTTAATTAATTAATTTCCATTAATTAATTAAAAAAACATTTAAATATTTTTAAAATGATTTTTTAATGCGAAAAATAAAAATAAAAATGTTTTTGGGTGAAGAAAAATATTTGGAATTTAAATGCAGAAGAAAATATTTTTGTGATTTTTCTAGGTATTTTAAGTAAAATGACAAAGAAAATGCAATTTAAATGGAATAAAAATTAAATTAAATGAAAGTATGAGGATCCAAAGGCTGAGGTTCAAAGCTGAGAGATGAGGGTTGACTGGCACGCAGATCAATGGCTAGGATTCAAACTGGCTTAATTTCAATTAATTAAGTAAATTAATCCTGATTAATTCTTAATGGTCCATCTCAACCGTCCAAACACACGCGGGAAGCCTAATCCAACGCTCCTCATTCAAACTCACACTAACCCTAATTAAAAACCCTAATTAATCTCAGGTGGCCGGAGAAAACTTCTGGTTGTCTTCTCCGGTGAGCTCCTCCCCTGAGCTTCCTCAAAACACCACCCCAGGCTCTCAAACTCTCCAGAAATGATCAACTCACTACCCTAAACAAGAATCTGACCCTAAAATTCATTTCTCATTCATCAATATCAAGATTCGAATCAAAACCTAAAAATGTCAAAACTTTCAGACAACCATGAAATGCTTAATACACAACCATTTTCAAAAATAAAGACATCAGCATGATCAACACATCACATAGATTCATTTAGGAACTTAAAATTACATTTCTGGAAAAAAAGTTCTTGATGATACCTGAGCTTGAGCTTTCTCAGTTTGAGTTATTTGGACCTTTCTCCTATGCAAATGGCCTCCACTTGATCCCCTAATGATGTTGCAAAGCTTTGAATGAGCTGAAATGAGCTGGTTTGAGTGGTTGCAACCCAACTGGTCTGAAATCGTGTTTTTCTCTCTAGGGCTTTCAAGCTTGTTTAATGGTTGGGAAAGGTTCTATTGATGATGGTGAGTTGAATGGTGAAGTTTGTTTGAGGTTTGAGTGGCTGAGCAGAGAGAATCGAAAGCTTGAAGCTTGAGGGTGATTTTGTGAAACTTAGTGTATCTGATGATCCAGGCTTGTGTGTTGTATGTTATGGCTTCCTTTTAGTCCACATAACAAGTCTTGATAGGTTAGAAAGTGGGTGGTGGCTGCAGCTGATTGGTATGGGCCAAGTTGCAAAAAGTCAACAAATTGTGTACTTGAGGTATGGGATCATGTAGCAGCTGTTTTAGGGCATGTCCTGGTTCATCATTGATCAAGGAGAGCCATGGGATTCATTTTATGCAGTTGGATGGCTTAGAGGCATGGCTTTCATAGGTTTTGCAAGTGTTATGCAATTTTCCCCTTTTGTGATTTCTTGTGATGCAAGCCATAGAAACTTGTGATTCCTTGGGAAATTCTGGTCTTTGGAAGTTTCTTTGTGTTGTTATGATGCTTAGAGGTTGATTAGAGGTCACAAAATTACTTGGTATGTGAAATTACAAAAAATCCTCTATGGTGTGAAAGTGAAAATTATAGGATTTTTGCCAACTTAGCAAGGCCATAAATTGAGTTCCATAATGAATTAGGACATGTTCTTGTACTTTTTGAAAAGGGAATGGTCCAATCTACAACTTTCATGACCAACAATTTTTCATTTGAAGCATTTTTGGTTGAGAAAGAGGAGGTTGAAGAACTTTCCCAAAATGGAAAGTTTCCATTACAAGTCATTTCCATTTTTGGCAACTTTTGGTTTAGCCCAAATTTCTTCAATTTTGTGAACTTCCAAGCACTTAAATGATCAAATAAAGATCATATAACTTCAATTTGATGAAAATACCACTTTGGTTCCATTGTTGGGGGCCTCAGATGCCCTGATTTTTCTCTGACTTGCTCAAGAAGTTACCCAGTGAACAGATGACTTCCACAATGAATTTCTTCATAAAACTTGGTACATATGATCCTTATAGCATCCCAAGAACAATAGAAACAAGAATGACCAAAAAATTTGGAGTTATGGCCTCTGAAACCAAAACCCTAATTTTAGGTCATCTGTGTAGTGAAACCCTAGCTCTGCTTCCATGCCTTGCCAGTTCATGTGATTTCTTCATTTCCTTGATCTTTGAGGGATATAATATGATGATAGAACATACATGGACCCTCTTGGGATGATTGGAAACCTTTGGAGTTGCTCAGATGGATCCTTGGATTGCTCAGATCACAAACCCTAGATGCAGATGAACTTGAGCTATGCAGATGGAACAAATATGCAATATGAGATGATATGCTTAGACTTATGCAAGTATGAAAGATCACAAGCTATGGTGTGAACTTAGTAAGGGAAAATTTGGGGTGTCTACACACCTCCCACCTCTTCTCATCATTCATATGCATTCTTATTTGTCTTTGAAGTGAATCTAATTCACTTATGCTCCCTCCTTCTTAATTTATTTCTTTTAAGTACTTATCTTCTTCCGGAAGTAAGTAACTTATTCTTCTTCTTCTTTCTCCACTTCTTCCATTTGTGGCTTTGAAAATCTTTCCTCTTAAGCCTTACAAACCATAGGATATCCAAGCATGATAACTTTTAGGGTTGTATAGTCCCCCTAGCTTTTTTACCTTTGAGTCTCCTTAAGTCTCTTTTCTCATCTCAATAATCAGAGGCTAAACTCTTAAAGCTTTAGGACTTTGGAATTAGGGTTATGCCTGCATCCTTATCTTAGGATGAAGTGTATAACTTTAATCCTTAGTGTTAAACCTTTAATTTGTTTTCACCTCTTAATCAAAACACATTAATAATCACAAAGACTTTATCTTGTAACTTGGACCTTACATTAGGGTTCTATCTCTTCCTCATGGTTAAGAGGGACTAACCTTAGTGTTTAATGGACAAGTCCCCCTCAAGTTGTCTTACAAACTTAAAATCCACTTCTTAATCTCATCCTTTAATTAAACTCCACTTAATAAAGGCTTGTTATGTAATGAATTTAATACCTAACCATGGATTAAGGTGAGGTATCTTCCTCAACTTAAGTGTTCTCATCTATTATACTTCTATTAGGATGGTGTAATGAGTTCACTAATCTGTGATTAGAGATTAAACTCATTACTTAACACAAAACAAAAAACCCAAAAACATCTAAATAATCACAAGTAGGTTAATGATCGTAATCCTACATCATCATGGTAATTAAGTTGAGATGCTTATCTCACACTTAAGTAGGCTCATTATCCCTAATCTTGGAGAATATAATGAGTTTACAACCCTTGATTTAGGCTTTATCTCACAATCCTATGCAAAACACAAAAAACAATAAAAAACTGAAAACATCAAAACAAACAATAATCGTCTCCTCCGGGATTCTTTTCTCATCACACTCATTCACAAACAAGAACTTGCTTCTTCCGTCTAATGCAAGACAGTTAGCACTCGAGCCAGATGAGTCATACACTTGAGCATAGGCAAGCAAGCAGTTCACAATCAATTTATTTTCAGTCTCTTTGAGTCGAACTACGGTGTTCTGACTTCCTCATTGCATGAGAGGATATGTAGGCATAACTTAACAGTTATCAAACAAAAGTCTCTATGTCTCCCCC
This sequence comes from Lathyrus aphaca, assembly GCA_963966055.1. Lineage (NCBI taxonomy): Eukaryota > Viridiplantae > Streptophyta > Magnoliopsida > Fabales > Fabaceae > Lathyrus > Lathyrus aphaca. Next base: position 348,842,908 of record OZ014525.1, on the reverse strand, counting down.
CCTTTTCATAATCCTGAGCAATTCACCTTTTTGCACTGACACTTGTACTTTCCTTCCTTAGCTTTTGCACACATATATCACATACACTTACCCCTTTTAAACACAATCTTGTAAGCGTGGATCCCGTCGAGTACGACGGACGATCTGGGTGCTAATACCTTCCCAGGTCGTAACCAACCCCCTTTCTCAATTTCTATGGTTCGCAATCGTCTTATCCATATCTTTCCAGGTTTATGCAGCATTACCTTTCCTTCGGGATAAAAATGTCTAGCTGGCGACTCTATTCAACTTCATCTTCTCTTTTCGCCGACCGTTCGCGTCTGCAGCAGGATGTAAATCTTTGGGAGCGACACCAGGTCGTAACCAACCCCCTTTCTCAGTTTCTCTGGTTCGCAATCGTCTTATCAACCTTTTTTCCAGGTTTATGCAGCATTACCTTTTCTTCAAGATAAAAATGCCTAGCTGGAGACTCTATTCAATCTCAACCTCCAACATCACCGACCGTTCGCATTTGCACCGGGAAAAAGTCTGGGGAGCGACAAATTGGCGACTTTGCTGGGGACCTTTGCAACCAGGGCTTCTGGTTCTCTTGTTGGTTTCTCCTAGCGCTTGTTTGTTTGTGTTTACTGGGGGTGTTATGTGCTATATGTGTTTATTTGTTTTTCTTTATTTATTGATTTATGTACAGCTTTATTTACTGCATTTACTTTATCACTTTCATTTAGCGCTTTATGCATTTCATTTTATTATCATATCATTTGTGCTGGTTCGCTGGTTTGCTTTGGTGGGAGGCGTATTCCAGTGAGAAAGTGATAACACTAAATTTCACCGTATTTCTGACTCCGATTTCGCATGCATTCTTAGTTTTTATTGTTATTTTGTTATGTTATTACTTTTTTTTTCTTTACTTTCAGGTTTTCTATGTAATCGGGGCCTAAAACAAGAAAAGGAGTTGAAACGGACGAAAACCAAGAAATTCAGCTTTTTACACTTACGGCATCCACCATGGCTGGCGCCATGGGGTCAGCCATGACGTGGCCACGTCTCAAGACCACTCCACAACTGCCTATGCCTACCTTCCCCACTTTCTCCAGCACTTTGTACTCATGGCGGGCGCCATGGCCTTGTGGTGGGCGCCACAAGGCAAAAATGTTTCCCTCCACTTTTTAGTGGAGGGGGCATCCTGGTCCTTTCTCACTTAATGTTTGCCTATAAATAGGACTTTAGAATTTCTTTTTTATCATCCAAACTTAGAATTGCTTAGGCATATATCAGTTTTAATTAGTTATCATTCTACATCGGGGTGTTACTACAATCGAGTGATCGAGTCTGTATACGTCTGTGTGATCTAATTTTGGAGCACTCTTGGAGGAAGTTAATCCTGCCGTCATTTTAATTCCAGTTCGTATTTTATTTTTCCGCATTTGCTTTATTTTATTTACTTTCCGCATTGCTTTACTTTTATTTATTTCCCGCACTCGCATTACTTTATTTATTTCTCGCACTCGCACTACTTTCGTTTATTTTCCGCACTCGCTTTAAATACCTTTATTTCTCGCACTCGCACTACTTTTATTTACTTTCCGCACTCGCACTACTTTTATTTACTTTCCGCACTCGCACTAATTACTTTTATGAAAAATAATAAAAAGAACTTTTACTTTACCATGTCTAACTAAATCCATAAAGGTAAGAATGTAAGGATCGTAATTGAACCAGTAATCCGTACAATTGTTTGTAGAAACACTTAAGGGCTATTCTAACTTTCAATATAAGTTTAATTGTTTTTAACTATTTCAAAAACAGCCAAAAGCGCTTTGTCTAGTTCATTAGGAGTTTTTAGATTAAAAAGAAAAGGGTTTTTAAAACGATTTTAGGACGCGTTAAGAAGTTTAGAGTCTGGTTCGTGAGAACCTCTTTTTGCTAAGAAATCCAGGTTAAAATACTTTTCAACTTAGTTAAGATACTATATTTCTTAAAAATAGGTTTACTACTCTAACACAGTACGCACCTTTTTATCCGTGACAATAGGAGGGGTTGATTAGAGAGTACAACTCGGTTCTGAATACGCGAAAGCGACGGTTCCTGTTAAATTAGTTCTTTTCAAAGTAGAAAACATTACCCATAAGTAGTTCTATTAACAAGTACCAGATTATCTATTAATTACGTGAATTACATTTGAGCCTGTCGTTATTAATTGTTTAAAATTATTATTCTATTTACCATTGCGCACTCCTTAAAACCATTATATTCAGTTTCCTTAGATACACACCATAACAACAGGTACGATAGATTGACACTTGGTCTATGTGGATTCGACAATCTTTTATATTACTCTGACGTGTTCGTACACTTGCGTAAAACACGTATCAAGTTTTTGGCACCGTTGTCGGGGACCAATTTCGTTAAATTTCATACCCTGTAGTTATACCATTTAGACTAAGGTTGTTACCTGCCGGTCAATGCGAAAGACTCGCTCGCGCACGTTTATTTTTCCATAGGAATAGGAGAGCTATGGCCGAAGATCAAAACCGAAGACCTCTTAAGGACTTCGCCCAACCATCAAACGAGGAACCTAGTTCCAGTATAGTAAACCCCGTTATCCCAGCCAATAATTTTGAACTTAAACCATCCCTGCTGCAATTAGTGCAACAGAGACAATTCGCAGGTCTTGCTACCGAGAACCCAAACCAAAATTTAAAAAACTTTCTCCAGTTAGCAGACACATTTAAAACCAATGGAGCTCCTCCTGAGGCGATACGATTAAGATTGTTTCCTTTTTCCCTCAGAGATAAAGCTCTATCATGGTTAGATTCCCTTACACCCAATTCCATAACAACTTGGGAATACCTTAGAAAAGTATTCCTTGCTAGATATTTTCCCCCAAGTAAGACCGCTCATCTTCGAAACCTAATAACCAGATTTACCCAAAACCAAGGAGAATCGTTGTTCGAAGCCTGGGAGAGATATAAAGAGCTATTAAGAGCATGCCCACATCATGGATTAGAGAATTGGCTAATCATTCAAACCTTTTATAATGGACTTCATTATAACACTAAGATGACCATCGACGCTGCCGCTGGTGGCGCACTGATGAACAAACCTTACCCTGAAACTAGTGCCCTTATCGAAGATATGGCCCAAAACCATCAATCATGGGGAGTAGAACGAGCGACAGTGGAAAAGAAGGAAGCCCAAGGGAGGAATACATGAGTTAAGCTCTATAGACATGATGCAAGCTAAAATGGACACATTGGCCTTTAGAGTCGAACATATGTGTACAACCCCGAATACTGTAGCCGTAGTTTTTCCGAATTGTGAGATATGTGGGACGCAAGGACACCAATCCTCCGAATGCAATTTGTTAAATGAGACCAACCCTGAGCAAGTGAACTACACCCAAGGGAACCCATTTTCAAACATATACAACCCTGGATGGAGGAATCACCCAAACTTCTCCTATAAAAATAATAACCCTATTCAAAATACCGCACCTCCGAGACAACAAGGTTACTAAGCCCCGAGAACAAATCAACCTATGCAACCTGTACCACCAAGTCCGAGCCTTGAGAAAATTATGGAAAATTTTATCACCGCTCAAACACAACAAAACAAAGAGTTCATGAACCAAAACGTCCATGTTAACAAACTAATTACCCAGTTAGGAACCAAGGTTGATCAAATTATTACTCACAATAAGATGCTTGAAACCCAGATCTCTCAGGTAGCTTTAAACCAAGCCCCTCATACTACACCTGGAGGACAGTTCCCTGGACAACCTCAACAAAACCCGAAAGGGCAAGAAAATGCCATTACTCTACGAAGTGGAACCGCTTATAAGGAACCTTCTAACCCTAGATTGAGTGATCCCGAAACTTCTGAGAGAAATGAGGAGAAGGAACCAGAGGAATCTGAAAACCCAGAAAGTCAAGAAAAAGGAGAAGAACCTAAAAACAAAACCTATGTACCACCACCGCCATACAAACTACCAATACCATACCCTCAAAGACTAAAGAAAACCCAAATCGATAATCAGTATCAAAAATTCGTTAAGGTCATAGAAAAACTTCACGTAGAAATCCCCTTTACAGAAGCCATCACCCAAATACCTTCTTACGCTAAGTTTCTCAAAGACATACTTACAAACAAACGTAGACTTGAAGATCCGAAACCCGTGGAATGTAATTCTATTTCCGAAAATAGGTTAGCAAAGAAAGATAAAGATCCCGAAAATTTTTTCATTCCTTGTATTTTGGGGAATCATGTCATCGAAAAAGCTTTTCTAGACTTAGGAGCTAGTGTGAGCTTAATGCCTTTAGCAGTTTGTGAGAGATTAAACTTAGGAGAATTAGAACCTACTAAGATGTCACTTCAATTAGCCGATAGATCCGTTAAATACCCTATAGGCATACTTGAAGACGTCCCTGTTAGGATAGGTCAGTTGTTTATACCTACTGATTTTGTTGTCATGGACATTAAAGAAGATGACGACATACCAATCCTCCTAGGTAGACCGTTCTTATCAACCGCTGGAGCCATAATAGATGTTAAAAAAGGGAAACTAACCTTCGAGGTAGGTGACGAGAAGATAGAATTTGTACTATCAAAATTCCTTATGGCACCTATAATATGAGATGCTTGTTATGCCTTAGATATCATTGATGAATGCATTAGGGACTTAGAACAAGAGGAAGAAATTGAATCTATAAAATTTCCATCAATCCTTATTTGTGAAGATGACAGTTATAAAAAACTCTACATTGGTGATAACCTTCACGAATGTTTATCTCTTACCCCAGATCCTATGCCTTACCCTATGAAACCGACCGTAAAACTTAAGGAACTGCCTAAAAACCTGAGATATGAATTTCTTGATGAAGAGATGAATCGTCCAGTTATAGTCAGTGCTACCTTGGACCAAGAGGAAACAAACCAATTGTTAGATGTTTTACGAAGGTACTCCTCAGCCTTAGGATATAAGACCTCAGATCTAAAAGGAATAAGCCCATCCGTATGCATGCATCAGATTTTGCTTGAAGAAGATTCAAAATCCTCCAGAGAACACCAACGAAGAATAAATCCTATGATGAGTGAAGTAGTTAAGATGAAGTTCTTATGTTACTAGAGGCAGGTATATTATATCAGATCTCGGACAGTAAATGGGTGAGTCTTGTGCATGTAGTACCTAAAAAGGGAGGCATCACAGTTGTGCAAAACGAGAAGGGCGAACCTGTAGGAAAAAGAAATGATGGAGGTTGGCGTATGTGCATAGACTATAGAAAATTAAATAAAGCAACTAGGAAGGACCATTTCCCATTACCATTCATAGACCAAATGTTGGAGCGCCTAACCAGACACTCTTACTTTTGTTACCTAGATGGATATTCAAGATTCTTCCAAATACCTATTCACCCCGAAGATCAAGAAAAAACTACCTTTACATGCCCTGTTGGAACTTTTTCCTACAAAAGAATGCCTTTTGGACTCTGTAATGCCCCTGCCACTTTCCAACACTACATGATGTCTATCTTTGCAGACTATTTAGATGGAATCATGGAATTATTTATGGATGATTTCTCAGTTTGTGGATCGGATTTCAAAAATTGTCTTATCAACCTTGAGAAAATCCTAGAAAGATGTGTGGAGGTAAACCTTGTGCTAAATTGGGAAAAATGTCATTTCATGGTCACCGAAGGGATTGTTTTAGGACATATAGTTTCCGAAAAAGTATAGAGGTAGACAAAGCTAAAATAGAAGTCATAGAGAATCTAAAACTGCCGAAGACTATCAGGGAGATAAGAAGTTTTCTTGGACATGCCGGATTTTACCGACGTTTTATCAAGGACTTCTCTAAAATAACAAAGCCCTTAACTGGTCTTTTAATGAAAGATGTTGAATTCATCTTCGATGAAAAATGTACTGAAGCATTTAATCTACTGAAGCAAGCTCTGATTTCAGAACCTATAATGAAACCCCCTGATTGGCCAGAACCGTTTGAGATAATGTGTGACGCTAGTGACTATGCTGTAGGAGCCGTTCTAGGTCAGAGAAAAGATAAAAAGTTACACGTAATTTATTATGCCAGTAGAACCCTAGACGCTGCACAGCTCAACTATGCAACAACCGAAAAAGAGCTCATAGCTGTAGTTTTCGCCATAGACAAATTTAGATCTTATCTAGTAGGAGCTAAAATTATAGTTTACACCGACCATGCTGCCATTCGTTACTTACTAAGTAATAAGGATGCCAAACCTAGGTTACTTCGATGGATTCTATTACTGCAAGAGTTTGATTTAGATATCTGTGATAAGAAAGGCACTGAAAATGTAGTAGTTGATCACCTTTCTAGGCTAGAATACCTGAAACCTGACTCAGTGCCCATAAATGACGATTTTGCCTATGATAGACTGATAGCCCAACGAGAAACTATTGAAAATGATAACCCAGACCCACGTGAGCATTCTCATAAATCCTTAGTTATAAGTAATGTACCTTTGTATGCAGATTTTGTTAATTACCTAGCCGCTGGAATCATACCCCCCGATCTAAATTACCACCGGAAGAAGAAGTTCTACAGTGATGTGTCGCTCCCACCAAATGACACCCAAGGCCAAGAGGGGTACAGACGCGAACGGTCGGCGAAAGGGAAGGGAATGAATAGAGTCGCCAGCTAGGCATTTTTATCCCGAAGGAAAGGTAATGCTGCATAAACCTGAGAAAAGATGGATAAGACGGTCGCGAACCAGAGATACTGAGAAAGGGGGTTGGTTACAACCTGGGAAGGTATTAGCACCCAGATTGTCCGTCGTACTCGACGGGATCCACGCTTGAAAGATTTGTGTTTTAAAGGGGTAGTGTCAGTGCAATTTGTGTATCAAAGCTGGAAAAGAATGCAAGTGTCAATATAAAAGAAATGTGAAGTGTATAAGAGAGGTGTCAGTGTAAGAACAAGAGTGAAATTCTCAAAACTATGAGGCTCAAAGAATAATGCTGGAAGGAGGGGGAATATACAGAGACTTTTGTTCGATAACTGTTAAGTTATGCCTACGTATCCTCTCGTGCAATGAGGAAGTCAGAACACCGTAGTTCGACTCAAAGAGACTGAAAGATAAATTAACTTGTGAACTGCTTACTTGTCTATGCTCAAGTGTATGACCTGTCTAGCTCAGGTGCAAATTGTCTTGCATTAGACGGAAGAAGCAAGTTCTCGTTTGTGAGTGAATGAGGTGAGAAAAGAATCCCGGAGGAGACGATTATTGTTTGTTTTTGAGTTTTTCAATCTTTTATTGCTTTTGGAGTTTGTCATAAGAAAATGAGCTTAAGCCCAAACCAAGGGTTAGTAAACTCATCACATCCTCCCTCTGATTAGGGGTAATGAGAATACCTTAAGCATGAAGTAAGCACCTCACACTTAATCACCATGATGTGGGATTAAGATCATTAACCTATTTGTGATTATTTAGATATTTTTGGTGTTTTGTTTAGTGTTAAGTAATGTTTTTAAGCCATAATCAAGGATTTAATGGACTCATTACACCATCCTAATAGAAGGATAATAGATGAGAACATTTAAGCTGAGAAAAGCTCCTCAACTTAATCCATAATTAGGGATTAACCTCATGACAAAACAAAGCCTTTATTAAAGTGGATTTTAGTTAATGGTAAGATTAAGAAATGGATTTTATGATTTGTAAGACAACTTGAGGGGGACTTGTCCATTAACACTAGGGTTAGTCCTTCTTAACCAGTTAAGGAAGAATTAGAACCCTAATGCAAGGCCCAAGTTACAAGCTTGATGTCTTAGTGATTATTAGATGGATTGATTAAAGGGTTTAAACACATTAAGGGCTTAACACTTAGGATTAAAGTTATACACTCCATCCTAATAGAAGGATGCAGGCATAAGCTTAATCACAAAGCCTTAAAACCTTTAAGGTTTAGTCCTTGATTATGAGATGAGAAGAGAAGACACAAAAGATGACACAAAGGTAAAACTAATGGGGGGACTAATAAAACCCTAATTGTGATCATGCTTGGTTATTCCTAGGGTTTATGAGGCTTGCAAAAGATCTTCAAGGAAAAGCCACCATGGAAGAAGCAGGATGAAAAGAAAGAGAAGCAGAAAGAAGCAAGACAACTTACTTCTCTGAAAAAGATAAGTTGCTTGAAGAAAGAAAGAGGGGAGGGAACATGAATGAGCAAGCTCACTCTAATTCAAAATTAAAATGCAGAAATGAATGCATAAGGGAGATGAGAAGAGATTGTGAGAAGTGAAGGCAAATTCACTTCTCAGACACTTACCACCTGAAAAGTTAGTAACAAGAAATGAAATGAAGTGAAAATGAGATGAAATGAAATGATGCAAACCAAAGTCAGAAGCATAAACATGATGTTAATGATGCTAAGAGATGATGCAAACACATGTCAAGAGTTGTGGATGATCATACAAGGGTGAGGATGCAAATGAAGCATGCTTTGAACCATGAAAGTTCATGAAAGTTTATGAAATGATATGAATGCATAACATGGCAAATGAATGAGGAAATGATCAAGTATGAGTATAATGTGTCCTAAGATGTCTCATATGTCATGTGGATGCACAAAATGTCATGGCAAGTTTATGTATGCAAGCAAATGAGAGATGAATGCAAATGAAAGCCAAAATTAGGGTTTACATACAATATGCAATGCAAAATTAAAAATCAGAAGCAAATGACATGATAAAAAATTGAAAATGGGATCAAAGGAACCCTAACCCTACATAAGTTCACTGCCCAAAGGAGAGGACCCAACTCTTAACCCAATGGAAGTTATGATTTTCTCAAGTCAACTAGGGTTTCAAGGCACTTCAAAAGGAAAAATGCACATCAAATTGAAAATGAAAGATAAATTTAAACCAATTTTACCCTAGAAACTACATGATATGAAGAATGCAATGCAAAAAGAACCAACATCAAACTCTTCATGGTTAGGCAGAATGAATTTTTCCAAGTTAGGACAAAAATATTGTCTTTAAAGAACTTTAATTCCAAAGAAAAATGTCAAAATAGGTCAAGAACCAAAAAGAAATTTTTTTGAATAGTTTGACAATGTTTCTAAATGTATTAAAATGCAATGTGAATTTTTTTGTGATTTTTAAATACTTAAATGCATTTTTAATTAATTAATTTCTATTAACCAATTAAAAATAAACATTTAAATGATTTTAAATATGAAAATTATGCAAAAAATAAAAATACAAATATTTTTGGGTTCTGAAAATTATTAAAAGATTTGATAAAAATGTTCAGAATTTTTTAATATATTTTACTATTTTTTAAAATTCGTGGAAATTAAATACAAAACAAATAAAATAAAAATGAATTAAATGAATAAATGAGAAAGTCAGCTGATCTAAGGCCCCAGGTTCAAACTTAAAAGGGAGGGAATTGACTTCGCGCGCTAATGGACGGACCAAATTCAAACTTCACTAATTATGTCATTAACCCTAATCTGAACCCTAATTACATTCAAGTGACCGGAACAGTGTTCCGGTCATCTTCTCCGGCCATCCAATCCTTCAATCTTACTCAAAACGCAATTTTAAGCTCTCTAACTCTCCAGAATCAAACATCTAACAACCCTAAACATGAATCCAGCCCTAAAACTCATTTATTTTCACTCAAGAACAAGAATCAAAGCCAAACGGAAAAAACGCAGAAAATTTCAGAGGTTCAATACATGCTTAATACTTGACCATTTTCAAAACTAAACATATCAGAATCATCAGTGAATCATGGAGAACCAATTAGAAACTTAAAAACACGTTTCTGGAAAAATTGTTCTTGATGATACCTGAACTGAAGCTTTCGAAAATGGTGCTTTCAGGCCAGTTCTTTGCTTCAAACAAGCTCCAATGATCCTCCCCAAATGTTTGTGATGCTTAGCTAGAGTTTATATGGCCTCAAAATGAAAATGGCAGAGGTTCAGTTTGTGAAATGTGAAAATCGTATTTTTGATTGTGAAGGTTTTAAGGCCAAATGAAAGGTGGGAAATGATCAGTGGATCATGGTGAGTTGAATGGTGAAAGAAACTTGAAGGTTTGATGGTTGAATCAAGAGATTCGAAGGTTTTTGCAAACTTGAGGATTTTGGAGTGTGCTGAGTTCTTGGAGTTTCAGGCTGTGTTGTGTTATGTTTTGGAATGCTTGAGGTCCACATATGAGGCTCTGATTGGGTAGAGAGTTGGTAGTGGCACAGTTTGATTGGCATGGAGCAAAATGCATAAAGTCAACATTTGTGTAAGTGAAGGCACGGGCTGGTTCAGTCATGGTACAAGGGTATGGCTCGAATCAGCTTGCTTCAAGGAGGTCCATGGAAGTCATATTTGGCAGCTGGCACAAGTGGATGAAGTGTTATGGAGCATTTTGCAATTTTGTCCAACTTTGGCCCCTTTTGAGATTCTTGAAGTTTAAGGCATGGAACTTAAGAAATATTTGGGCCAATCTGAATTTTAGGTCATACATGATGTTTGTGTGATGGTTAGAAGCTGATTTGAAGTCACATAAATGCTTGGCATGAGAATTTGCAAGTTTCCCTCTTTGGCACAAAAGTGAAAATTTAGTGATTTTGTCCAACTTTGCAAGGCCATGACTTTTGTTCTAAAATGAATTAGAATGAGTTCTTGTACTTTTTGAAAATGGGAGGATCTAATCTACAACTTTCATGAGCAAGAATTTTCCATTTGAAGCATCTTTGGATCAAAAAGAGGAGGTTGAAAAACTTTCCCAAAATGGCAAGTTTACATTACAAGACACTTTCCCAAAATGGCAACTTTGCAAATGGCTTGAAATTCTTCAATTTTGTGAACTTCTAACATCTTCTAAGATCAAATAAAGATCATACACATTCAAAATGATGGAGAAGACCCTTTGGTTGGGTGATTGGGGGCCTCAGATGCCCTGATTTTGCACTGACTTGTTCAAGAAGTCATCTTTTGATCAGATGCCTTCCCCATTGAATTTATTCATGAAAATTGATATGCATGATCCTCATAACATATAGAGACCAATAGAAACAAGAATGACAAAAAAATTGGAGTTATGGCCTCTGAAACCAAAACCCTAATTTCAGGTCATTTGTGTAGTTAAACTTGGCTCTGCTTCCATGCCTTTCTCAGTTCTTGTGATTTTTTGACTTTCTTGATCTTGGGAGGATATAATATGATGCTTGAACATACATGGACCCTCTTGAGATGATTGAAGCCCTTTGGAGTGGCTCAGATAGCTCAGGGATGGCTTAGATCACAAACCCTAGATGCAGATGACTTTGAATCAATGCAGTGAAGCAAAAATGTAATATGAGATGATATGATTGAACTTATGCAAATGAAAAGAAATCACAACCAATGGTGTGAATGAGTGAGGGAAAATTTGGGGTGTTTACAGCTGCCCCTATTCAAGCATGAGTTAGCTGTGTAGGATGTAAGCGACGACTTAACAGGCGAACAAGATAACTTGTGGTTGAATACCAAAGACAGTCCAAAATTTGCACTCACTGAATGAAGAAGAAAAGGGATATAGATTGAAAAAGGAAGTATAATATGATTATAAAGTGTGGGCGAAGGAGGACGACCGTCGAGCAGAGGACGACTGCTGGGGATAAAGCAATGACGGGGACGACCGACATGCTGGGAAAACAGAGAGATTATGGTGGGGACGGCCATCAAATAAAGTAACAAAAATTCTCTGGGGATTAAAGGTAAATGATGGGGACGACCATCGGGTTGATGAAATAAATGATGAGGAACGGTCATCAAAGGTGAAGGACGATCACCTAGCAGGGGACAGCTGCTCTTGTTGGGGATAAGATGAGGGACGACCATCTATTGGTGAAGGACGATCACCTGGAGAGGTATGACTGCCGAAAGTATCACGACATAGGACGAATGTCGGATGAAAAGGTCGACGATGGGGACGGCCATCGGATAAGCATTGATGAAGGACGATCATCAAGAGGTGAAGGACGATCACCTAGCAGGGTACGGCTGCTCTTGTGGTTTATCATGACATAGGACGAATGCCTGATAACAAGATCAACGATGGGGACGGCCACCGGATAAAATGATGAAGGACGATCATCAAGAGGTGAAGGACGATCACCTAGCAGGGGACGGCTGCTAAAAATATCACGACATAGGACGAATGCCGGATAGGAAGGGGTTCTTATGAATAGAGACTCCGCCGGGGATGATGAAGGACGATCATCAAAAAGGTTAAGGATGATCACCTGGCAGGGTACGGTTGTCGAAAGGTATCATGACATAGGACGAATGTCAGATAGAAAGGAAATAGGTTATTCGGGATTTGCCAGGGACTCTTCTGGGGAATAGTAGACACAGACGAGTGTCTAAATTCAAGAAGATATAAGTGTTTGACACTATGTATAGATTAAAGACGCGGACGATCATCCTTGAGATTAAGATACGAACGAGTATCAGTAAAAACAAACGCTGACGCAAGTTCAGAGATGATGGTACGAACGAGTACCAACTGGTTAACAAAGAATCACGGACGAGTGTCGACTCTGAGGGGATTCAAGTGGTATATACGAGATACGGACGAGTATCTGTATGGGTAAAAGTGATGAGTGAGACATAGACGAGTGTCCAACTTGCTGTGGAGAGCACGACACGGACGGATGTCATAAGAAGTGTATTATAAACAAGTGTTTGGTTTACAGCGAGTGTTTAGGCAACCATGCTGGGGATGGGTGACACGGATGGGTGTCAGGGAAGTGTGTAGATATATGTAAAAATGTGTTTGTGAGTGCAAAGGGGACGCTTTGGCTTTCTGCTGGGGATATGACACAGACGAGTGTCAAGAAGCATCTGTAATGTATAAACACCTGTTTGTAGAGAACGCTCGGGCGACTTTACTGGGGAATGATGACACGGACGAGTGCCAAAAGGAGCATGTATTTGTATTTGTGAGTGTAAAGGAAATGCTTTGATATTCTTCCGGGGAGTTTGGGAAGTATTTTGTATATTGTTGATGGAATGTCAGTATTTTACAAGTGTTCAGTTCGACACATGGCTTATGCTTTATGCAATATGTTTGATTTTTGCCGTAATGCTCCGTATTAGACGGAATCCTACGCTCTGGGGGAAAATATGATGCGAATGCTATGGTTATGCAAAGATACCGATCCGGGATTCGGATCCCGTTGCTGTGGAGATCTCCGGCTGATCTACTTGAAGTGGATATCCCAGCTGGGGATGAGATCATTGGTAGATCTGACATATATGACTCTGCTTGAGGAAATAGATCACTGATAGACCTATCTTGGTGACGAGGTACCCAACTGGGGTCCGTAGAAGCTTTCGTCACTTTGTTGTGAGATCCTCAGGTATTGCTCTTCTGGATAGAGGCTGAGACTTTGCGGGGGGATGATTCCCTGTCTAACACTTGGCTGAGGAGGAATGATGACTAGTAACTCAGCTGGGGATAAAGCATCTCTGGTGCTATTTTGGAAGACGTGCTGGGTAAGTAATGATTTGGCAGCTTGCTGGGGAGGAGCTTTCATGCCCCCATATTGCACTTTGACTACCTGCTATCTTGTAAAGACAAACAGATGTACAAGTATCCCAAGGTATCCTTTACTGGATTCCATCATAGGAGTTTAGACACTCCCGAGAGCAAATGTATTTCCTGTAAGCATGTAATTTAGAAAAGGCGCATCTGTACTTATGCAATCAACATCTTAAGGACATCGGACATTTTATAAATGAAAATAAAATGTACGAGACGAAATATGACTGAAAATCTGATTTTATTAATTTGTGTGTCCTGAATTGATAAGATACAGTTAAAGAAAAAGATCCCCTGAAATGAGGAGATTGTTACAAGTTGAGAAACAACAAGATGCTGGCAATGCTGATGACGCTTCAAGGAGTTTCCCTTTTGCTATGATTCGTATGACATTGACGCTCTTCTCATCCTGCTTTTGAAGAAAGCTGATTCTGACCGATGCTTGAACCTTTCGGAGCTTACCATGTTGTAAGTGATACAGACGAATTCAAAATGCAGTTGTTCGCTTATTCCCTTATTTTGCGTGGATCGCCCTTTCGGGTTTTCAATCCACCGGGATACCCATTTTTTCCTGAGTTGTCCAATGCGGCTTTTCAACTCAGTGGGTGTACATTTTTTGATTTATTTTCCCTTATTTTTGCCCGAGTCTTTTATTCTGTTTTTGACTCGCCGGGATGCCCTATTTTTTCCTGGACTTACATTCTGTCTTTATATCCAGCGGGTCATTTTTATGCGAAGTATTTTTTAACTGCATCTGAATTCACAGGGGACAGGAAGTCTTCACCATCCATAGTACTGAGCATCAGTGCTCCACCAGAGAAAACCTTCTTTACTATGAACGGACCATCATAATTTGGAGTCCACTTGCCCCTGTGGTCTGTATGAGGAGGGAGGAGTCTTTTCAGCACAAGATCTCCTACTTGGTACTCTCGAAGCCTGACTTTATGATCGAAGGCTTTCTTCATTCTTTTCTGATATAACTGCCCATGACAAATTGCAGCCAATCTCCTCTCTTCAATCAGATTCAGTTGTTCGTATCGGGATCGGACCCACTCTGCTTCATTTAGCTTAACATCCATTAGTGCCTGTAAGGAGGGTAATTCAACTTCAACAGGTAGGACTGCCTCCATACCATACACAAGCTAATACAGTGTTGCCCCAGTGGATGTTCTGATTGACGTTCGGTATCCATGCAAGGCAAAAGGTAGCATTTCATGCCAGTCTCTGTAGGTTACCACTATCTTCTGTACAATCTTCTTGATATTTTTGTTGGTTGCCTCTACAGCGCCATTCATCTTTGGCCTGTAAGGAGAAGAATTGTGGTGTTGGATCTTGAAGTCCCGACACAATTCTGCCATCATTTTATTGTTCAAATTGGAACCATTATCAGTAATGATTCGCTCGGGAACTCCATACCGACAAATGATATCTCTCTTCAGAAATCGGGCTACCACTTGCCTTGTAACATTTGCAAAAGAAGCTGCTTCGACCCACTTGGTAAAATAGTCAATGGCTACCAGGATGAATCTGTGGCCATTAGAAGCAGTCGGTTCAATCTTGCCAATCATATCAATGCCCCACATGGCAAAGGGCCAGGGTGAAGACATCACATTCAAAGGATTGGGAGGCACATGCACTTTATCCGCATAAATCTGGCATTTATGGCATTTTCTAGCATAGGCACAACAGTCTGCATCCATTGTGATCCAGTAATAGCCTGACCTCAACAGCTTTTTAGCCATAGCATGCCCTCCAGCATGGGTACCAAAGGATCCTTCGTGCACCTCGTGCATTAACAAGTCTGCCTCTGCCCTATCAACACATCTGAGAAGTACCATATCAAAGTTTCTCTTGTATAGGGAACCATTAGTATTCAGGAAGAAACTACCATCTAGTCTTCTTAGTGTCTTCTTGTCATTGGAAGATGCCCCAGATGGGTATGTTTGATCCTCCAAGAAGCACTTAATGCCATGGAATCAAGGCTTATCATCTTTGACAACATCTGCTGAAAATACATATGTTGGTCTGTCAAGTCTGGATACTGAAATCTGAGGCATAAAGTTGGCAGCTTGAACCTTGATCATGGATGAAATGGTAGCCAGAGCATCTGCAAACTGATTTTCATCTCGAGGGATATACTCAAGCTTGACTGTTGTGAAGAAAGTCAGTAATCTTCTTGTATAATCCCGATAAGGTATCAGATGATCTTGGTGGGTGTACCATTTGCCGTTGGTCTGATTGATTACCAGAGCTGAATCTCCGAACACAGTCAAAGTCTTGATCCTGAGGTCAATGGCTTCCTCAAGACCCATAATGCAAGCTTCGTATTCAGCTTCGTTGTTAGTGCAATTAAAGGTGATTTTTGCCGAGAAAGGCATGTGAACTCCCTTAGGTGTAATGAGTACTGCACCAACACCACGACCATTCATATTAACAGCCCCATCGAACATCAAAGTCCATTCTTCTTCCGGGTCAGGCCCTTCAGTGTGAATAGGCTCTTCATGATCTTTTTCTTTTATGAACATGATATCTTCATCAGGGAAGTCGAATCTCATTGGTTGGTAATCATCAATAGGTTTCTCGGCAAGATAATCAGACAATACACTGACATTGATGGCCTTTTGAGATGTGTATTGGATGTCATACTCTGTGAGGATCATTTGCCATCTTGCAACCCGTCCGGTAAGTGCTGGCTTCTCAAAAATGTACTTGTCTGGGTCCATCTTAGAGATCAATAAGGTAGTGTGGGTCAACATATACTGTCTCAGTCAGCGAGCAACCCACGCTAAAGCACATCAAGTTTTCTCGAGCAGTGAATAATGTTGTTCACAGTCGGTAAACGTTTTGCTTAGGTAGTATATTGCATACTCTTTTCGACCAGACTCGTCATGCTGGCCCAGAACACACCCTATTGATTCTTCTAATACTGTCAGATACATGATTAGAGGTCTTCCTTCAATTGGAGGCATAAGGATTGGAGGCTCTTGTAAATATTCCTTGATTTTGTCAAAATCCCTTTGGTAGTCTTCATTCCATCTGACTGTTTGTTCTTTTCTTAACAGCTTGAACAAAGGCTCGCAAGTTGCCGTAAGGTGAGATATGAACCGTGAAATGTAGTTCAATCTACCTAGGAACCCTCAAACTTCTTTCTCAGTTCTCGGTGCAGGCATTTCTTGAATGGATTTAACTTTATCAGGGTCAACTTCAATCCCTTTCTCACTCACAATAAATCCTAGCAGCTTACCGGATCGCACCCCGAATGTGCATTTGTTGGGGTTCAGCTTCAATTGGTACTTCCTCAGATGCTTGAATAGCTTCAACAGATTTACCAGATGGCCTTCTTCTGTGAGGGACTTGGCAATCATGTCATCCACATAACATTCAATTTCTTTGTGGATCATGTCATGGAATAATGTTACCATAGCCCGTTGATAAGTAGCACCAGCATTCTTCAGTCCGAATGGCATCACCTTATAGCAGAATGTGCCCCAGGGTGTGATGAAAGTTGTCTTCTCCATGTCTTCAGGTGACATTTTGATCTGATTGTATCCTGAAAATCCATCCATGAAGGAGAACACCGAGAACTGAGCCGTATTATCAACCAATACATCAATGTGAGGTAGAGGGAAGTCATCTTTCGGGCTAGCTCTGTTCAGGTCCCGGTAATCCACACACATCCTCACCTTGCCATCTTTCTTAGGCACAGGTACAATATTAGCGACCCACGGTGGATAGCTAGTCACATCAAGGAAACCGGCGTCCCACTGCTTTTGTCCCTCTTCTTTTATCTTCATTGCCATATCTGGGCGAGTATGACGAAGCTTCTGTTTTACTGGCGGGCAATCTTCTTTCAGAGGTAGCTTGTGCATGACAATGTCGGTGTCCAACCCTGGCATATCCTGATAAGACCAAGCAAAAACATCCATATATTCCCGAAGCATGTCAATCAGTTGCTCTTTCACTGAATCTTGTAAGCAGGACCCGATCTTAACTTCTTTCATATCTTCTTCCGTACCAAGATTAATCGTCTCAACCTCCTCCTGATGAGGAGTGATAACCTTCTCCTCTTGTCTCAACAACCTGGCTAGCTCTTCAGGTAGCTCATAATCTTCTTCAACCCCTTCATCAGCTTGATTGATTGGATTGTCAAAGTCATACGAAGTCATAGCAGTGTTGTTGTCGGTGTAGTCTGAAGGGCACTTTCTGCAAGGGTTTAGATTGGTTTATTTTAGTGATCAGTTTTATCTTATTTATTCTGAAAAACATCGCCATTTTATTTTTGTACAAAAAGTGAAAAAATGAAAAACAATGAGCGAAAAAGAAAAGACTCATTTGCAAAAGATGTCCTGATATTCATTAATTGATCTTTGCACAAAATACAAGATGGCCCTATTACAAAATGAGTCCTGACATCTTGGGAAAGATGCAGGACTTGATGCATGCTTTAAAAACAGGAAATAATAATTACTCTGCAGGAGTAACCCTTATAATTTCCTGGGAAGACCAGTTTGAGACATGGCTCCCCGGGGTCCTTGGACGTATCCAGCTTTCCAGGTTGCGCTCATCTTCTGACTCATCTTCCAAATTGTTCACAGCATTTGGGGTGAGCATCCCCCTGCTGACAAACTTGGGCTCTTTTGCAACCTCTGGTTGATCTCGTTGAGTTGGTCTGTAACCCAACCCAAATCAGTCTCCTTTCTTTTCCACGGGTAACAGCTTGCCCCAGCCTTGGGCGGTGCCTTCCTCAACAACCATCTGGGCTTGCTGATATGATGTAATGGAAGTTCTCAGTACATCAGATGCTTCATTAATGTTGAGGGCCTCAAACCCTTGGCTCATGGTTTCATTGATGTCCCCATCCATTTCAATGTACTTATACGTAGCCAGCTGGCTAACAAAGATGTCCTCCTCCCCACAGATGGTGATGATTTGGCCTTCCCACTCGAATTTTAACTTCTGGTGAAGGGTAGACGTAACAGCGCCAGCAACGTGGATCCAGGGTCTACCCAACAGACAGCTGTAGGTCGGCTGTATTTCCATCACAAAGAAGGTAGTTTTGAAGGTCTGCGGGCCAATCATCACAGGCAGATCAATCTCCCCAATTACTGATCTTTTAGAGCCATCAAATGCTCTCACCACCAAATTGCTCGGACTCAATGCCAAGCCATCATACTCCAGCTTCACTAAGGCTTTCTTTGGTAAAACATTGAGTGATGACCCAGTGTCCACAAGTACATGAGACAGAACAACACCCTTGCATTCCAAGGTGATATGGAAAGCCTTGTTATGGTTGCGTCCCTCCGTTGTTAAGTCAGCATTGGTAAAGCCCAGTCCATGACTGGTGTTGACATTTGCAACCACAGTTTCTAGCTGATTAACAGTAATCTCCTCCGGCACGTATGCTGCGTGCAGGACTTTCAACAATGCGTTCCTGTGAGCTTCGGAACACATCAACAGTGATAATATGGAGATTTTGGAGGGTGTTTGGTGAAGCTGGTCCACCACCTTGTAATCACTCCTTTTTATGATTCTCATGAACTCGTCTACATATTGTTCAAAAGATGTCTTCTGAGTGTCTTTGGCAGTTGGCTCTTCAGATACCACACTCTTTCCTTTTGCTTTGGCAGCAACTTCTGCTTCAACATTAGGTCTTTGTGTTTGTGAGGCAAAAAGGCGTCCGCTTTTGGTGAAGCCTCCTCCTCCCCCAACATTATCAATTTGTGGAGAAGAGGTCGATGAATCCAGAGTGATTTTCTCCCCGTTGCAGTAGAGATCAGAGCCATAATGCCAAGGTATGGCATTACTGCTTTCATAAGGAACTGGTCCAGGCACCGTAATGGTGACCGGACTGATTGCTGCAGAGGAGGGTACTGTAGTGGTGTGCGGATCATAGTAAATTGTGGCTGGTGATCTGGCAGGAGGTGCCACTGTTTGTTGTTGGAAATTGCTGCTGGGAGGAACATTTGATGGGTCATAGTAGATTGTAACTGTTGAGAAATCTTCATTAATTTTTGCTGGCGTTGTAGTAGATAAAATGGATGCTGATGTTGTAGAAGAAACAGTTTTTGAAATTTGACTTGTTGAAATGGTGGATGGAGTAATTGCTGGTGATGTTGATGAATCGGTAGGAATGATTGTTGTTGTTGTTGTATGAGAATTTGTTGCTGAAGGAATGATTGTTGACGTTGTAGGAGTATCTGGGATTGTTGTTAAAGGAATTGCTGGATTTGTAGGCGCCGTTGTTGAAATCTGAAGGATACCATCCTTAATAAGACCATCTATGCCGCTTCTCAACTTTTCACACCCATTGACTGCAATGTTGCAATACCCACAGCCGAGCTCACACCCGGGGAACACTTGGCATTCTAAAAGCTGAGCTTTAATTTCAACCAAAGGTGTTCGAATTTGTGCAACACTGGTGATTAAGGTGGATGGTTTGTCTTCCTCAATGGCATTAATCCTCGGCCCGTTGTGACTAGGCATTGGATTCCTCGTGACATTCGGAGGAGGTGCAAAGTTAAGAGCTTTCGAGTCCACCAGGTCCTGAACTTTCATTTGTAAGGCCCTGCATTTTTCAGTATTGTGACCAGGCGCGTTGGAGTGAAAGGCACACCCGGCGTTGACATCATAGTTATTTGAGAGATTGAGAGGATCTGGTGGTGCCAACGTCCTTAACTCAACCAAGTTAAGCTTCAGGAGTTGTGGCAATAAGGCAGCATAAGGCATAGGGATAGGGTCAATCACCCTATTTGCCTGAGATGGTCTCTGTTGGAAGGGACGCTGCTGTTGGTTGCTATTGCTGTTGTTGTAGGTTCTTTGTTGCGGGTACTGAATTTGTTGTTGATATTGTGGTTGTTGTTGTTGAGGATATGCTGATTGTTGAGGAATCGGAGCTGGAATGGTGACTGCTGCTACTGACCGGTGAACATACTGAGGTCTGCCCCTGCTTGTATGAATGGAATTAGTTTCACCATCTCTTCGGGGTCCCACAAAAGGCTTCCTAGGATTATTGGATGAACTTGCACCATTGTCGGAAATCTTACCCATTTTTAATAGACTTTCAATCCTTTCCCTAGCTATGACGACGTCAGCAAAACTGGTAGAGGAAAAGGCAGCCAGTCTATCAATATATGTTCCTTGCAAAGTATTCATGAACATGTCAGCCATTTCCCTTTCTGACATGGGTGGTTGGACAGCAACAACAAGCTGTCTCCATCTTTGGGCATATTCCCTAAAGCTCTCTCTGGAAGACTGAGACATTCCCATTAGAAGGGTCCTGTTGGGAGCCATGTCCAGATTGTATTGATATTTCCTGATGAAGGCTTCAGCTAAGTCCTTCCAGCATCTGATGGTAGCTCTGGTCAAGTGTGAATACCACTCTCTTGAAGCCCCAGTCAGACTGTCTTCAAAGTAGAACATTCACAGCTTTTCATCCATAGTATAAGCTTTAAGTCTTCCCAGGAAAGACTGCAGGTGAGTTCGTGGACAAGAGGTTCCATTGTATTTCTCAAAGCACGGGGGTTTGAATTTGTGGGGAATTCTCACCCCATCCACTAGCCCCATGTCCATTACATCGAAGCCCAAGGAATTCTGAGACTCCAAAGATCTCAACTTCTCAGCAATTTCATCCAATCTCCTGTCATAGACTTCATCTCCAGCTCCCATAACAGTAAACTGCTCTTCTTGGGGATCCTCTTGCAAGATTCTCCCTCCAGCAGTATTACCTTGTACATTTCTCGGGATGTTGACTTCCGGATCCAGATGAGGTCCAAATACTGGTGGATTAATACGAGGTTGGCCTTGTTCATTGTTACTAGTCCCTCCTGTTCCAAGGTGAGGTTCCTCGGGAGTTTGTCTTTCCACCAGTTCCCTTAACCTTTCTTGACTCTGGGCCAAGCCAGTCATTACAGCCATGAATTGAGTCATTTGATTTCTCATCTCGACTCTTTCATTAGCCATCTGATTTCTGACCTCAGTCAGATCCTGCTGTACTTGTTCCATTTGAATACCGGGAAGGTTGCTGCGAGTAGGGTACCGGTGTGCGCGGTTGACAGGGAACACTCAGCGACGAGCAATGTTTCCTGAGATCATAACAAAGTTAGAGACAAAATAATAAACAAAACCTACAAAACAAAGAAAAAGTCAGTATGCAATGCAGTATGCTTATTTGTTTTCCAAGGTATCCGGTTTGGTTCTTGGTTTTGACCTTTCCAGACCTCGAGGCAGACGCTTGATGTTGTTGAGAGAAAGCCCAAATGAAACAAACTAAAATATATTAGAAATGATGAACAATACATAGTCTACTTTACAACACATGCCCCTGGAGGGTCAAAATACATCAAGAAAGGAAAAGTACATCAAATGGAAATAACAACAAACAAAGAATCAAACATCCAGCCCAAACTCATCCTCTTTGACCTCCTTTAGAAGTGCCTTAGTCACTGGACCAGCTGGGTGCTCTGTAATGGTCCTAATGAGGAGATTCCTGGTAGCAATGGCAGTGGTTAGCTTCTTATGCTTGTCCTAGTCCTTTGATCTCTTCAATCCAGCTCTGAGCTTCAACTCTGAAATCTCCTTTTGGGCTGCCAACAAAGCTTCCTGCTGCTTCTTTTCATTGGCCTCTAACTGTTCAATCTTGGCTTGAGTTTTCTGGTCTTCTTGTGTTCGGGCTTCAGTGATCCTGACCCACCTAGCCTGACTTTCTTGCAGATAAAGCTCAGTTCTAGCCTTCTGAACCTTGGCTTCTTTACAGGCATTTTTCAATATTTGCTCCCCAGCTCTTGCTTTCCTGATGTAGTCCTCTGTCTTCTCAATTTTGGTGAGATGCTCCACCCTGAGTTTTTCCAATCTCTCAATATCCAGACGACCATCACTTCTTTCCCACAGAGTCTTCTTCAAAGCTTGAGATAAGTTCTCATTCCTTTCCTTCAGCTTCTCAAATTCTTCTAGGCTGACAGTTGCTGCAGGTTGTACTGTAGAGGGTCCAGGTATGTCCTCCAAGATGAAAGGCATTCCAGTAATTTGAGCTCTAGTACGAGACCAGTCATAGTACTGAGCTGAAGCAACATTATTGCATCTTCCAAGAATAGCCATCCCTTTTGTCTGGATGTTGTCCCAAGCCCAGGATGCTTGCCTGACAATAGTTGAATTAGGTTTCACTTCACAATACAGGGTCTCAGCTGAATCTTGCACTCTAGGAGGGTGAACCAAAGCATAGCCCAGTTGTCTTTTAAACAACAAAGGATTGTAGTTGATGCAACCCTTCACTCCTATTAGAGGTACATTTGGGTATTGCCCACAGCTGGTGATAATGTCCTTGCCCTTGGTGCTCTGGGTGCACCATCTAATATCATCTGAAGTCAAAGCAATGAGCCTTTTGGCCCAGTTCTTCTGTTGGTGAGGATTCAGGAAGGCATCTGACTTAGGTAAGTGTCTGAGCAGCCAGGTGTAAAACAAAGGAACACAACATCTAACCAACTTCCCGCTTTGTTTCTCATTCCTATGATGGATGGAATAATAAAAATCCCCTAGCAATGTGGGTACTGGGTTCTTCAGAAGAAACAGATGCATGGCATTCTTGCTGACAAATTTGGGCTCATCTGCAAACAGTATGGCCCCATATATGCTGAGGGCTAACAGTGCACAGACTGCCCTCCATTCTCCCAAAGAGGCCTTTAGGATGGCCTGAGAAACCAAGAAATCCAAGTGCAAACCAGGGATCACAGCTTTTGTTGTCATATTTTGCTCAATCAAGGCAGGTTCCAGGTGCAGTGCTTTTGCTACTTCTCCATTGCTGGGAGCTGGCATTTCTGGGTTGAAAGGGATTCCACCTCTGATAGGTACCCCAATCAATGAAGAAAACTCTTCCAGCAGAGGTCCTAACTAGAAATCTGGGAATGTGAAACATCTCAAAGGAGGGTCATAAAACTGTAAGCATGTGTGGATCATGCTTCTCTGGGAAGGGTCAAGGTCCATAACCATGTCTAGGATTCCTCTATAATGCTCTCTAAACAAAGGGATGTGGTCAGGTGTGATAAGTGACTGGACCTGCCTGATACCAGTCAGCACAGGCTCAAAGAAATGGTAGGATATGTTGCTCTTCCTGGGAGTAGTCATGAATGCTGGAGAGGATGAAGATAGGTGCTGATGAAGATCACAGACTGATGCTAGAAGTGAGCCACTGACTAGCTGATGCTGGTGATAATGAGAATATCTGAAGTAGATAATTGATGAAACAGAGGTCTATGCAGAAGAAGGGGTCAAAACCAAACTAGATATAAGGTGGATACCCTGAAAAACAAATAAACAAATGTTAAATGATGCAATGATGATATATGCAAATGATATGCAAGGGTTTGTGATAAAGCTGGATCTGATTATCTGTCTTGATATAAGTCCACGTATGTTCAAAGATCCAGATGAAGGCTCAGAAATCCAGTAACCAGGGTAGGGGACTCAAATAAAGAGTCACATGTCCAGGGTTAATCACAAGAACTGTCCAAAATGAGGTACTCTTAAACAGTATAGTAACAGGGTATGATGTGGCCAAGGGTACTTGCAAACCTGTAAACAGCCCAACCCCCTCACAGGTAATGTTCTAGAACAAGGATCTTCAGACTTGGATCAGTTATGAGAAGTGTAAACACTTCTAACCCAGAGGTACTGTGTTTACAATAACCATAAAAGATCCTCCTCTAATTCACCTCAGTTTCTGAAGGTCATAATAAAGGTCATCCAGACTTAGCAGGCTTCCCAGATAGCCCTAGCACTACAGGAAATCTGTAGCACGGAGTTCTCAAGAAGAAACCCACATATGAACCGTGTTTCATATTCCCGCACCAGACCGAAATGGAATGGGAAAGAACATGAACCACTCTAGCCTAGGTGTCACTCAGGTCCCAGGTATAGGACCTTAAACTCTCAATGAAACCCCACCCACCAAAACAGGAACCAGATCCAGCAATGACAGTATGACAGTATGATATATAAAACTGTAAAGAAAGCAATAAACAAGACTGTACATAAATAAAATAAATACATAAACACAATTAGCACATAACACCCCAGTAAACACAAATCAAGCAAGCGCTAGGAGGAACCCACAAAAAGAACCAGAAGCCCTGGTTACAGTATAAGGGTCCCCAGTAGAGTCGCCAAGCTGTCGCTCCCACCAAATGACACCCAGGGCCAAGAGGGGTACAGACGCGAACGGTCGGTGAAAGGGAAGGGAATGAATAGAGTCGCCAGCTAGGCATTTTTATCCCGAAGGAAAGGTAATGTTGCATAAACCTGAGAAAAGATGGATAAGACGGTCGCGAACCAGAGAAATTGAGAAAGGGGGTTGGTTACAACCTGGAAGGTATTAGCACCCAGATTGTCCGTCGTACTCGACGGGATCCACGCTTGAAAGATTTGTGTTTTAAAGGGGTAATGTCAGTGCAATTTGTGTATCAAAGCTGGAAAAGAATGCAAGTGTTAATATAAAAGAAATGTGAAGTGTATAAGAGAGGTGTCAGTGTAAGAACAAGAGTGAAATGCTCAAAACTATGAGGCTCAAAGAATAATGCTGGAAGGAGGGGGAATATACAGAGACTTTTGTTCGATAACTATTAAGTTATGCCTACGTATCCTCTCGTGCAATGAGGAAGTCAAAACACCGTAGTTCGACTCAAAGAGACTGAAAGATAAATTAACTTATGAACTGATTACTTGTCTATGCTCAAGCGTATGACCTGTCTAGCTCAGGTGCAAACTGTCTTGCATTAGACGGAAGAAGCAAGTTCTCGTTTGTGAGTGAATGAGGTGAGAAAAGAATCCCGGAGGAGACGATTATTGTTTGTTTTTGAGTTTTTCAATCTTTTATTGCTTTTGGAGTTTGTCATAAGAAAATGAGCTTAAGCCCAAACCAAGGGTTAGTAAACTCATCACATCCTCCCTCTGATTAGGGGTAATGAGAATACCTTAAGCATGAAGTAAGCACCTCACAGTTAATCACCATGATGTGGGATTAAGATCATTACCCTATTTGTGATTATTTAGATATTTTTGGTGTTTTGTTTAGTGTTAAGTAATGAGTTTAAGCCATAATCAAGGATTTAATGGACTAATTACACCATCCTAATAGAAGGATAATAGATGAGAACATTTAAGCTGAGAAAAGCTCCTCAACTTAATCCATAATTAGGGATTAACCTCATGACAAAACAAAGCCTTTATTAAAGTGAATTTTAGTTAATGGTAAGATTAAGAAATGGATTTTATGGTTTGTAAGACAACTTGAGGGGGACTTGTCCATTAACACTAGGGTTAGTCCTTCTTAACCAGTTAAGGAAGAATTAGAACCCTAATGCAAGGCCCAAGTTACAAGCTTGATGTCTTAGTGATTATTAGATGGATTGATTAAATGGTTTAAACACATTAAGGGCTTAACACTTAGGATTAAAGTTATACACTCCATCCTAATAGAAGGATGCAGGCATAAGCTTAATCATAAAGCCTTAAAACCTTTAAGGTTTAGTCCTTGATTATGAGATGAGAGGAGAAGACACAAAAGATGACACAAAGGTAAAACCAATGGGGGACTAATCAAACCCTAATTGTGATCATGCTTGGTTATTCCTAGGGTTTATGAGGCTTGAAATAGATCTTCAAGGAAAAGCCACCATGGAATAAGCAGGATGAAAAGAAAGAGAAGCAGAGAGAAGCAAGACAACTTATTTCTCTGAAGAAGATAAGTTGCTTGAAGAAAGAAAGAGGGGAGGGAACATGAATGGGCAAGCTCACTCTAATTCAAAAGTAAAATGCAGAAATGAATGCATAAGGGAGATGAGAAGAGATTGTGAGAAGTGAAGGCAAATTCACTTCTCAGACACTTACCACCTGAAAAGTTAGTAACAAGAAATGAAATGAAGTGAAAATGAGATGAAATGCAATGATGCAAACCAAAGTCAGAAGCATAAACATGATTTTAATGATGCTAAGAGATGATGCAGACACATGTCAAGAGTTATGGATGATCATACAAGGGTGAGGATGCAAATGAAGCATGCTTTGAACCATGAAAGTTCATGAAAGTTTATGAAATGATATGAATGCATAACATGGCAAATGAATTAGGAAATGATCAAGTATGAGTCTAATGTGTCCTAAGATGTCTCATATGTCATGTGGATGCACAAAATGTCATGGCAAGTTCATGTATGCAAGCAAATGAGAGATGAATGCAAATGAAAGCCAAAATTAGGGTTTACATACAATATGCAATGCAAAATTCAAAATCAGAAGCAAATGACATGATAAAAAATTGAAAATAGGATCAAAGGAACCCTAACCCTACATAAGTTCACTGCCCAAAGGAGAGGACCCAACTCTTAACCCAATGGAAGTTATGATTTTCTCAAGTCAACTAGGGTTTCAAGGCACTTCAAAAGGAAAAATGCACATCAAATTGAAAATGAAAGATAAATTTAAACCAATTTTACCCTAGAAACTACATGATATGAAGAATATAATGCAAAAAGAACCAACATCAAACTCTTCATGGTTAGGCAAAATGAATTTTTCCAAGTTAGGACAAAAATATTGTCCTTAAAGAACTTTAATTCCAAAGAAAAATGTCAAAATAGGTCAAGAACCAAAAAGAAATTTGTTTGAAGAGTTTGACAACGTTTCTAAATGTATTAAAATGCAATGTGATTTTTTTTGTGATTTTTAAATACTTAAATGCATTTTTAATTAATTAATTTCTATTAACCAATTAAAAATAAACATTTAAATGATTTAAAATATGAAAATTATGCAAAAAATAAAAATAAAAATATTTTTGGGTTCTGAAAATTATTAAAAGATTTGATAAAAATTTTCAGAATTTTTTGATGTATTTTACTATTTTTTAAAATTCGTGGAAATTAAATACAAAACAAATGAAATAAAAATGAATTAAATGAATAAATGAGAAAGTCAGCTGATCTAAGGGCCCAGGTTCAAACTTAAAAGGGAGGGAATTGACTTCGCGCGCTAATGGACGGACCAAATTCAAACTTCACTAATTATGTCATTAACCCTAATCTGAACCCTAATTACATTCAGGTGACCGGAACAGTGTTCCGGTCATCTTCTCCGGCCATCCAATCCTTCAATCTTACTCAAAACGCAATCTTAAGCTCTCTAACTCTCCAGAATCAAACATCTAA
Source organism: Lathyrus aphaca (assembly GCA_963966055.1). Taxonomy (NCBI): domain Eukaryota; kingdom Viridiplantae; phylum Streptophyta; class Magnoliopsida; order Fabales; family Fabaceae; genus Lathyrus; species Lathyrus aphaca. Next base: position 348,815,149 of record OZ014525.1, on the reverse strand, counting down.
CAACCCTAAACATGAATCCAGCCCTAAAACTCATTTATTTTCACTCAAGAACAAGAATCAAAGCCAAACGGAAAAAACGCAGAAAATTTCAGAGGTTCAATACATGCTTAATACTTGACCATTTTCAAAACTAAACATATCAGAATCATCAGTGAATCCTGGAGAACCAATTAGCAACTTAAAAACACGTTTCTGGAAAAATTGTTCTTGATGATACCTGAACTGAAGCTTTCGAAAATGGTGCTTTCAGGCCAGTTCTTTGCTTCAAACAAGCTCCAATGATCCTCCCCAAATGTTTGTGATGCTTAACTGGAGTTTATATGGCCTCAAAATGAAAATGGCAGAGGTTCAGTTTGTGAAATGTGAAAATCGTATTTTTGATTGTGAAAGTTTTAAGGCCAAATGAAAGGTGGGAAATGATCAGTGGATCATGGTGAGTTGAATGGTGAAAGAAACTTGAAGGTTTGATGGTTGAATCAAGAGATTCGAAGGTTTTTGCAAACTTGAGGATTTTGGAGTGTGCTGAGTTCTTGGAGTTTCAGATTGTGTTGTGTTATGTTTTGGAATGCTTGAGGTCCACATATGAGGCTCTGATTGGGCAGAGAGTTGGTAGTGGCACAGTTTGTTTGGCATGGAGCAAAATGCATAAAGTCAACATTTGTGTAAGTGAAGGCATGGGCTGGTTCAGTCATGGTACAAGGGTATGGCTCGAATTAGCTTGCTTCAAGGAGGTCCATGGAAGTCATATTTGGCAGCTGGCACAAGTGGATGAAGAGTTATGGAGCATTTTGCAATTTTGTCTAACTTTGGCCCCTTTTGAGATTCTTGAAGTTTAAGGCATGGAACTTAAGAAATTTTTGGGCCAATCTGAATTTTAGGTCATACATGATGTTTGTGTGATGGTTAGAAGTTGATTTGAAGTCACATAAATGCTTGGCATGAGAATTTGCAAGTTTCCCTCTTTGGGACAAAAGTGAAAATTTAGTGATTTTGTCCAATTTTGCAAGGCCATAACTTTTGTTCTAAAATGAATTAGAACGAGTTCTTATACTTTTTGAAAATGGGAGGATCCAATCTACAACTTTCATGACCAAGAATTTTCCATTTGAAGCATCTTTGGATCAAAAAGAGGAGGTTGAAAAACTTTCCCAAAATGACAAGTTTACATTACAAGTCACTTTCCCAAAATGGCAACTTTGCAAATGGCTTGAAATTATTCAATTTTGTGAACTTATAACATCTTATAAGATCAAATAAAGATCATACACATTCAAAATGATGGAGAAGACCCTTTGGTTGGGTGATTGGGGGCCTCTGATGCCCTGATTTTGCACTGACTTGTTCAAGAAGTCATCTTTTGATCAGATGCCTTCCCCATTGAATTTCTTCATGAAAATTGATATGCATGATCCTCATAACATATAGAGACCAATAGAAACAAGAATGACCAAAAAAATTGGAGTTATGGCCTCTGAAACCAAAACCCTAATTTCAGGTCATCTGTGCAGTTAAACTTGGCTCTGCTTCCATGCCTTTCTCAGTTCTTGTGATTTTCTGACTTTCTTGATCTTGGGAGGATATAATATGATGATTGAACATACATGGACCCTCTTGAGATGATTTAAGCCCTTTGGAGTGGCTCAGATAGCTCATGGATGGCTCAGATCACAAACCCTAGATACATATGACTTTGAATCAATGCAGTGAAGCAAAAATGTAATATGAGATGATATGATTGAACTTATGCAAATGAAAAGAAATCACAAGCCATGGTATGAATGAGTGAGGGCAAATTTGGGGTGTTTACATGATGTGAGAAACTTCTATTGGGACGAACCATTTCTTTTCAAGAGAGGTAAAGATGGCATTTTCCACCATTGCGTTCCAGAAGAAGAGGTACATAATATAATTGAGCATTATCACTCTGCACCCTATGTTGGACATGAAAGCACATCTAAGACCTATGCCAAAATTCTTCAAGCTGGCTTATTCTGGCCTACCATGTGGCGTGATGTCCATGCTTTCATTGTCAAATGTGACAGATGCCAACATACAAGAAATATTTCAAGACATAATGAAATGCCTCTAAGAAATATCCAAGAAGTAGAACTCTTCGACGTATGGGGTATAGACTTTATGGGACCGTTCCCACCATCTTTAGGAAATCAGTACATCTTAGTAGTTGTTGACTACATGTCTAAATGGATTGAAGCTATCGTCGCACCCGCGAATGACACCAAAGTAGTCATCAAATTGTTTAAAAATTATATATTTCCCAGGTTTGGAACCCACCATTTAGTCATAAGTGATGGAGGATCACACTTCATATCGAGAATATTTGATAAACTTTTAAGCAAGTATGGAGTTACGCATAGAGTAACAACACCATACCACCCACAGACTAATGGACAAGTGGAAGTATCTAATAGGGAGATCAAACAAATTCTTGAGAAGACTGTCTCTATATCTAGAAAAGATTGGTCGCAGAAACTTCAAGAAGCATTATGGGCCTATAGAACCGCTTTCAAAACCCCTATAGGAACAACCCCTTATCAACTGGTCTATGGAAAATCATGTCACTTACCTTTTGAGTTGGAGCATAAGGCCTATTGGGCCATCAAAACTTTGAATTTGGATTACCTAACTGCTGGCGAAAAACGTATCCTTAATATCCACAAATTAGAAGAGCTCAGACAATCTGCCTATGAAAATGCCATCATATACAAAGAAAGAACAAAAGCTTGGCATGACAAAATAATCATAAGAAAAGACTTCAAAATAGGCGATCATGTTCTCCTGTTCGATTCTAGGCTACGACTTTTTCCAGGGAAGCTTCGTTCGTGATGGACTGGCCCATTCGAAGTATCTAAGATTCTAAGATCTGGTGATATTGAAATCAAGAACCAAACATGTAAACCGTTCATCATCAATGGACAGAGGCTGAAGCCCTACGAAGGAGGTGACATCCCAACAACATACTCCTGCCATACTCTGAGTGATCCACCATATCCTTCGAATGATGTGTAAAATCCGGTCGTCGAGCTAATGACGTTAAACAAGCGCTGCATGGGAGGCAACCCATGGTTTTCTTATCTTACGTACTTTTTATTTATTTTTACTTTATTTTAATTTGTTTACTTTGTTATTCTGTTAGGACTAACGATTGAATGTTTTATGCGATTTCAGGACCCTTCTTTGCTAACCTTGTGCAAAATGTAGAACCCCGATGACATACACGTGACCTTTAGAGACGACACACAGAGAGAGAGCGTTACTATGTCCACATGAGACGCCCTATGGCACCTACCAGGTACCCAGACCAAGATTGCATGGATGCCATGGGGATAGAGCCAAGCGTCATATTCTTAAGCCACCAAGTCCAGTGGGACCAGTTCGACGATATGAACAACACTTACAGGAACTTGACTCTAGAGTTCCTCAGCTTGTTTGACTATGATCCTTGGACTGGACCCGATGGACATGCTGTTTTCAGGTTGTTCGGGACTGACTACTCCTTCTCTCACAAAGAGTTTGATGATTTACTAGGTTTTCAGACTACTCCTGATGCTATTCCAGAGACACCGATGGGGTATTTTATGAGCAGAGAATTGGAAAAGTTTTGGTCTAACATCTCAGGTGGAGGGTCCTAAGATCCTTCCACTCAGTTTTCTCAGGTAATCCACAACCCTGCGTTAAGGTAATTCCAGATGATTCTAGCACACTCTTTCCTCGGTTTGCCAGATACAGAGACTCTGCTGAGTGAAGAGGAGATTTTCCTACTGTTTTGTGTGACTCAGTCATGCCCAGTTGCTTGTGGTAACTTTTTGTTGAAGGGCCTTGCCAGTGTCGCCAGATCATCTGTAGGCATTATACATGTCGGTAGGATTTTTATACAGATTGCTACTGCATTGGGTTTGTCTCACAAATTATTGCACCTCAGGACCTTCTGCTGCTACACCACCCTGGATGTTGACTTTTGTCTTGACAGAGGATTGATGAGGAGGGCCTCTTTTGAGTCAAACACGTTTAGATTACTGATCGACGACAAAGTGATACATTACTTTACACTACCAGACCCGCTGATGACCAGTGTCCACGATCCTGCTAATTGGAATTATGCTTTAGAGGGTTATGAAGAGACTATCGAAGAGACAAAATCACCTCCCGCCGCTGAGTACACTCCTACACCTCTTTCTCCCTGAATCACTGTTATGTCTAACAATATGTCTTTGCAGCCGCCTGATCTACAGACCCAGATTTATGAGCTTCGCAAGAAGACTGCCTTGCTCAAGCAGGAAGTAGCAGACTTGGCATTACAGATCGAGATATCGGATCTCACTCATGCCTCAGAGGACGATGCTCTATATCAGGAGATTGAAGAGCTTCGGAGGGAGATAACTGAGATTCGTGGATCGAACCAGGAAGAGAGGCCTACCACATGATCGTTTTACACTGACATTATTACTCTAGTAGCTGAGATTCATGGATTGAACCAGGAAGAGAGACCTACCACATGATCGTTTTACACTGACATTATTACTCTAGTATTTAATTTCTTTTTCATGCTTTATTTTATTTCTCGCATCTCCAGACATATTTTATATTATCGCATATATTCTTTTCATGTACTTTGATTTTATCTTATATATTATTTCATGCACTAATCTCATTTTTCTCTTTTCTTTTCTTTTCTTTTATTTTATTTTATGTCGAATAACGGAAAAAAATATATAAAGAAGAAAGGAGAAAACGCTATTCGGACCCCTCCGAAGACCGAAGGTACAAAAGGCCCAAAAGAAGAATTGAAAATTTTAAGGCCCGAAGGAAAAATAGCCTTATGGCGGGCGCCATAGGCCCATGGCGGGCGCCATGCCGTCCTTCCCTATTTCGGGGCTGATTCTTCTTCCCCACCATTTTCACACCCACAAACTTCCAAAACCCATTTTTCCAACTTCCAAAAACCCCATTGAACCCCATTAAAGATCCCACATTTCCAAAACATTCACCATCTATAAAACCCATCCAAAATCCAATTTTATTTTCATCCACCACAAACCATAAAAATCTAACCTTTACCATTTCTCACATAAACCATTCTTCACCACTTTTTACTTCTCAAGGAGCAACAACAATGGATTTCAATGGATATATCCTTCGCGATGGAAGACCGGGTGATAGGCAAAGGAAAATTATTCAAAGGCTTCAGAGTCGAGAAATTCTCTCGACTAGGTACGTCGATGATAACTGTCTTTACTCTTTGGGTCTGTATCATAGTGTTTTTCATTTATTAGATTTTCTAGACTTGCATAATAATTTTGTTAATCAGGAACCTATCTATGAGAGACTGACAATTGAGTTTTTAAGTTCATTGATATACACTGTCAGTCCTAACACTGCTAGCATAGTCGGTACTGTTAATTTTAGACTGTTTGGAATTGAATACAAATACAGTACCGGCGAACTAACAAGCTTGTTAGGAATCCCTCATAGGGAAGGTGCGATATGTGAGGCACCTTTGGATGCGGAATGGTCGGCCGAGGTATTTTCCCTCTGGCAGAGATTGTCAAGTACTTCAATAAATTCTTTTGAAGGAATACTTGCGTCGACCATCCATAACCCGGCCATAAGAGCTTTCAGATATCTTTTGGCATGTACTATTTTTTGCCGGGAGAGTCCAAATAAGGTAAACGCTAAAGAGCTCCTATTTTTGCAAGGATGCCTCACTAATTCTCATATATATCCGGTCCCGTTTATGCTTGCACACATGGCTTTAACTATTAATAAAATAGGACCGATTGTTTTTTGAGGACTTGTTACGTCTATTGCTCGGGCTCTTGACTTGAACAATGAGATAGCTACACTTGAACCACTACCTCCTCGCACAATTAATTTAAAATTTCTAAAAGACATGAAATTGTGTCGAACGAGGAGAGCAGGTGGTTATAAGTTGATGGTTAATAGGGTAGCTATCCCATCTGTTGCTTTACCTTGTAGTAGACGTACTGGTGTACGTAATGAAAGGAACTGGACCTATCATCTGAATGCTCCACCTGTTTTGGGTCCACTTCCTCCTAATATTCCTGATGGGGAGGCACATGACACTGATGAAGAATATGATCAGAGAGAACATTCTCCCGTACCTCACGTGTCCCCCCATCACCCGTCACAGTTACACAACGCACCATCTTCCTATAACCCTGTTGCAGGTGCTGCTCCTGGATTCTGTCACTGAGGAGATGTGGCGTGATATGACAGCTAGAGAGGAAAGGTGAGACGACCTACTCTCTACCATTTCACAACAACTGACGGACAACATGAGCTTCATGCAACAATCACGATTAGTTTCGGATCGTGCATACAGTAACGTTTGTCGCGCCTTGACCGACATCACATTAGAGCAGGCCCGTCAGCGAGAAGTCAACCGCCGGCACCACCAGCTTATGGAGGCCACTCAGGGTTCCATCATAGGTAGCCTTCGAAAGGTCTGGGGTGTCAGGCTGCCTTATCAGCTCGACTTGACCGGAGGGACCAGCAGCGCACCAGTGCTCCAGTGCTCCTCCGTAGTAGTTTTCCAGGTTACTCTCCTTATCTTATTTCAAAACATTGGGGACAATGTTCGATTTAAGTGTGTGAGGGGATTTTATTGCTTTCTGTCATTTCCCTTTCTAGTTATTTATTTGCTTTCTGTTATTTTCCTTTTCAGTAAGTTATCTAGTTTATCTTTTCTTAGATAATGCATGAGTCTGACGAGTCACCAGTATAGTGCATCTTTAGTACATCCTCATTTTTCCTATTTCCTTAGCCTTACCAAAATATTTTTTAAAAGAAAACAATGTTGTTTCACATGTTTTTTGGGCTTTGAGACAGATTTGGATTAGGATGTGGTGACTTAGGTAAACTTTTTGAAACATCAGTATCATTTTAGCACCATAGACCTCTTGAATATAGGAATCACTCCTAAACCCCGCACACCATGGCCTTTATTATCATTCAAAAATTGTCCTAAGTAGTTTATTCTAGCAGTCAGCTTCGGCCTAAGCATGCTCTACGTAGGGGGCCGATGAACATAAGTGAATGATCCAGTGCTAATAAAAAATAAAAAGGCAAACTATAGGATAGGTGACCCTCACAAAGTCATTTAAACCGAAAAAAATAGAGAAGAAAAAAATTTTTGCCACAAAAAGAAAAAAAATTTGCAGTCACCTATTATTAGTTGGTTCAGAGGTATCTGGCACTGAACTTGGTAGGGCGGATTACGATCCGATCCTCCGCAGCTACATTTAGGTCAAAATAAAACGGGTTTACATATGCTTATGTGCTAGAAACCCTATGTTTTGGATCAGAATCACTAACCGGTCACTCTACTATGAAGCATGTACGGATAACAGGTTTAATGTGATTGCGCCTGAATGAAAAGGACCCAAAAAGAGATGAGAAGATAGGCCTAGGTATTATGGGATGACATAGGGTGGTTAATATAGGATTGAAGTCCGTGTCTGTGTTATTATGGTACCCTTGGTTCACTTAGTTAGTATCTGTCACTGCATCCTGACTTGAACTTAGAATCCCTCTTAGCCCAAATCACGTGTTGATTACACTATATTTCACCGTATTTCTGACTCCGATTTCGCATGCATTCTTAGTTTTTATTGTTATTTTGTTATGTTATTACTTTGTTTTTCTTTACTTTCAGGTTTTCTATGTAATCGGGGCCTAAAACAGGAAAAGGAGCGAAAAAGGAGTTGAAACAGACGAAAACTAAGAAATTCAGCTTTTTACACTTACAGTATCCACCATGGTTGGCGCCATGGGGTCAGCCAAGACGTGGCCACGTCTCAAGACCACTCCACAACTGCCTATGCCCACGTTCCCCACTTTCTCCAGCACTTTGTACTCATGGCGAGCGCCATGGCCTTGTGGCGGACGCCACAAGGCAAAAATGTTTCCCTCCACTTTTTAGTGGAGGGGGCATCCTAGTCCTTTCTCACTTAATGTTTGCCTATAAATAGGACTTTAGAATTTCGTTTTTATCATCCAAAATTAGAATCTCTTAGGCATATATCAGTTTTATAGTAGTTATCATTCCACATCGGGGTGTTTCTATAATCGAGTGATCGAGTCTGTATACGTTTGTGTGATCGAGTTTTGGAGCACTCTGGGAGGAAGTTAATCCTGTCGCCATTTTAATTCCAGTTCGTATTTTATTTTTCCGCATTCGCTTTATTTTATTTACTTTCCACATTGCTTTACTTTTATTTATTTTTCGCACTCGCTTTACTTTATTTATTTCTCGCACTCGCACTACTTTCGTTTATTTTACGCACTCGCTTTAAATACCTTTATTTCTTGCACTCGCACTACTTTTATTTACTTTCCGCACTCACACTACTTTTATTTACTTTCCACACTCACACTAATTACTTTTATGAAAAATAATAAAAAGAACTTTTACTTTACCATGTCTAACTAAATCCATAAAGGTTAGAATATAAGGATCGTAATTGAACCAGTAATCCATACAATTGTTTGTAGAAACACTTAAGGGCTATTCTAACTTTCAATATAAGTTTAATTGTTTTTAACTATTTCAAAAACAGCCAAAAGCGCTTTGTCTAGTTCATTAGGAGTTTTTAGATTAAAAAGAAAAGGGATTTTAAAACGATTTTCGGACGCGTTAAGAAGTTTAGAGTCTGGTTCGTGAGAACCTCTTTTTGCTAAGAAATCCAGGATAAAATACTTTAAAACTTAGTTAAGATACTATATTTCTTAAAAATAGGTTTACTACTCTAACGCAGTATGCACCTTTTTATCCGTGACAATAGGAGGGGTTGATTAGAGAGTACAACTCGGTTCTGAATACGCGAAAGCGACAGTTCTTGTTAAATTAGTTCTTTTCAAAGTAGAAAACATTTCCCATAAGTAGTTCTATTAACAAGTACCAGATTATCTATTGATTACGTGAATTACATTCGAGCCTGTCTTTATTAATTGTTTAAAATTAATATTCTATTTACCATTGCGCACTCCTTAAAACCATTATATTCAGTTTCCTTAGATACACACCATAACAACAGGTACGATAGATTGACACTTGGTCTATGTGGATTCGACAATCTTTTATATTACTCTGACGTGTTCGTACACTTGCAAAAAACACGCATCAGAAAGGTCCAACACAAAGGCCTAAGTGACAAACATAGGATTAGAGTGGATTCATATTCTTTCCCATTCCATTTCGGTCTGGTGCGGGAATATGAAAACACGGTTCAGACATGGGTTTCTTCTTGAGAACTCTGTGCTATAAATCTCTTGTAGTACTAGGGCTATCTGGTAAGCCTGCTAAGTCTCGATGACTTTTTAGATGACCTTCAGCATCTAAGGTGAATTAGAGGAGGATTCTTTATGATTATGGTAAACATTGTACCTCCGAGTTAGAAGTGTTTACACTTCTCATAATAGATCCGAATCTGAGGATCCTTATTCTAGAACAATACTTGTGAGTGGGTTGGGTTGTTTATCGGTTTGCAGGAACCCTTAGGCTCAACATACCCCGTTACTAGATTTTGTTTTAAGGTTATACTATTTTGGATTAGTTCTTTAAAACCCTGGACAAGTGACTCTTTATTTGAGTCCCCCACCTGGTTACTGGTTCTCAGACCTTTATCCGAAATTCTGAACACTCAAGGACCCTATCAAAGGCAACTAACAATCCAACACCTAATCACAAACCCTTGCATATCATTCAGCATACATCATACTACATGATTTAACATTTGTTTATTTGTTTTGCAGGGTATCCACATCTTCTTTGGTTTGGTTTTGACCATTCTTCTGCTCAGATATCTGCTTCAGCCATCCTTTTCAGCTATCTGCTTTGGTTATCTTCTCCAGTTATCTTCATCAGCATATCTTCAGTATGGATTCAACCAGAAAGAGAAACATCACCTACCACTTCTTTGAGTATCCTCTAGTAGGCATCAGACAGATACAGGCTCTTATCACCCCTGATCATGTTCCCTTATTCAGAGAGCATTATGGTGGGATCCTGGACATGATCATAGACTTGGACACATCACAGAGGAGCATGATTCACACCTGTATTCAGTTCTATGACCCTCCTCTCTGTTGCTTCACTTTCCCAGATTTTTCATATTGGTCCTTTGCTGGAAGAGTATTCTATGTTATTGGGTGTCCCTATCAGAAGAGGAATCCCTTTCAACCCTGAAATGACCCCTCCAAAAAATGAAGACATAGCTAAGGCACTACGTCTGGAAGTAGCTACTATTGATGAGCACCTAACTTCCAAGGCTGGAATCTCAGGCCTCCATCTGGATTTCTTGGTAACTAAGGCTACAAAGCAGGCTACAGTAGGGAATTGGGAATCTGTTTGTGCTCTCCTGGCCCTCAACATATATGGTATTATCTTGTTTGCAGACGAACCTAAGTTTGTAAGTAAAAATTCCATCCACATCTTTATGCTCAAGAATCCAGTACCTACCTTGTTGGGATATTTCTATTACTCAGTGCATCAAAGGAATGAGAAGTAGAGGGGAAGACTGGTGAGATGTTGTGCACCCCTTTTCTACAGTTGGTTGATGAAGCACTTGCCGAAGACGGAAGCTTTCTTGAATCCTCACTAGACAAGGAATTGGGCCAATAGAATGATTGCCCTCACATCAGAAGACATCAGGTGGTGTACTCAGAACACTAAGGGCAGGGACATAATTTCAAGCTGTGGACATTATCCTAATGTGCCACTTATTGGAGTGAAGGGTTGCATCAACTACAATCCTTTGCTATTCAGAAGACAGTTAGGGTATGCCCTGGTACACCTGTTGCACCCTAATTTTTTCCCTAAGCTTTCTTCGCATTTCGTCTGCGTCTTGCATACAAACAAGATCACACTGGTTGCATGATTCTTCTCGGGTTAGGATTATTGCCTCGCAGGGGATCACCGTTGTCTTTAATTACTTTATTTGTTTATGTTTACTAACCATTAATCAAAATCCAAAAAATTTATTTTGTTTCCTTTTGCTAACCTTTTTTTTCAGGAAGAGGAGCCATGTGAAAATACCAAAAAAATAGCAGTCCTGCAGCTCGAGTGAAATTTCACAGAAAAAGTCGAAGTGAATCCGCAAATAATTCAAATTTTTATCTAATCAAGGATTTCCCGAGTTAATTGATTCATTTAAAGAATTTCCAAGGATCATGTGTTCATTTCTTCGACGAACTGCAAGAATAGGGTCGCAAAACCATGCAATCACATTTGGACAAAATATTCAAATTTTATCTTGGTTAACCGATTAACCAAATACGTTAACCAGTTAACCAGTGCGAAATTTGAATATTTTATTCAAATTCAGCACCATTTGATCATTGATTTAATTGGAATATTCTAGATCCATTGGTTTCTGATTTCTCTACATCACTTTGATCATTTCCTACCATAAACCCTCATTAATCACCACTCTTTTCCATTTCCCACCAAATTTTTAATTACCAAACCTAAATTCAAATTACCAAAGCAAGCTCCATTCCACCAAATTTTCATACCTAAGGCCTTTAAATAGGACCACAATTTCATTCATTTAACAAGCTTTAGAGAGTCAAATTCATCTTGCAAAAATTTCTACAAGCTTTTGATAGCCACAAAACCTCTTGCAAACTACTTCCCCAACACCAAAATTCTCAAAATCTCACTTTCTTTCTTTTGAAGTTATCAAAAATTCACATTGAATTCTTGATTAACTTGAGCTAAACCATCTTCCTTTCATTCTCTTGTTCATCAATTGCAGTAGATCTAGCTTGGTTTGGTTCAATTTGAAGAAGTGACTTTGGTAATTCCTCTCCTTCCACAAACCCATACTCACCATCAACCATTCAAGATGAAGATCTTTGGTTCCTTTGATTCTAGATCCTTTGGATCTTTATTTGTTGTTTGATTGCAAGGATTCCACTGTATTTTGGTTTTAAAATTCGTGTAAATTCAGATCATGATCATTAAACGTTTTGAGAGGATTTAGAAAATGGATCAATGCTGATTTTTTGCATTTTTCCTGCTGTTGCTTCAGCGTTAACCGGTTAACCATATGCGTTAATCGGTTAGCACAAGTTAGATTTGAATTCTTGGCTTGTTTCAATCCCTTTTTGGTTCCTCTTTATTCTTCTTCTTCCTCCTTTTTATTTTTACCTTGGGAAGCACTTTTGGGAGTGATTTCTCCTTAATTTCAATGAACTTTGGGTGTAGATTAGAGTAGTTAATGTTCATTAATTCAAAACTACCTTTAATTGGATTATTCAATTCATTTAAGGTACTTTGCATTAGTGATACATTTTCATACTTGAATCCACCAAGATGAGTGATTGAACTTAAGGATGGAAGAATACCATAAGTGCGGCTCAATTTGGTATTCACCTTTAGTTTTATGCGGTATCGCGTCCGGATAACGATTTACATATCGTTTATCTCGCATGTATTAGCACTAACATTATACACCTTAATTGGTGGTGGCCGGCCTCATTTGTAGGGTAATTACTTCGTAAATTACTCGGCGATTTCTTAACATAGACCTAAATGTGTTCCGCCTTCGGAATAAAAATCTAATTGGGTACTTGCACTTTCGTGGACCGGATCTCTTGTTGATCGCGTAATCCCAAAGTGGTTAATCATATTGCATTAAGAATCGAGACTTATGAATGTTTGATGCGTAGGTGCTTTGGGTCTCCCAATCTCCTTTCAAATTTCATTGAATTCGGTTCGGTTTGCCTTGATTAATCGCTATAGTGTAAGATGCTAAGCGGATCCGATTGCCTTCGATTTTGGTTACTCTTTCTTTTTTGGTTGTGGTTGATTAAGTTCACCATACCATTATTATGTAAATATTATTATACTATTATTACTATTAATATTTTATATTCTTGCATTTTTACTTCTTTTGTTGCTAACATTTAAATTCTTGCACTTTTATTGCCTTTATTCTATTTTTCTTTACTCATCCATATCATGTTTATTATTTGCTCTTATTATTGTTGATTGATTATCTATTTGTCCATTTGGACACAAAAACATTAATAAAGGATTAAACCTCTAAAAAACTTGTGACTTTAATTTGTGGACTTTTGGTTACTATCCTTAGCATTTGGAGTGGAGATTTGGACTTATATTCTTAGGACACCTCCTTTGCATTGATCTTCGAAAAGTTGGATTTAGCCTTTATTTGGCCATTTGCTAGCTTATAAGGATGAAACTCTTATGCTCATAAATTTGGAATGTCATCAAGTTTGGTTAGATCTTTCTTCCCTTATCTCTTTATTTTCTTTTTTAGGATAGTCCCTTTATCTTCTCCCATTCTTCAATTTTCAAAACCTTCTCCTTTTTTTCAAAGGATTCCTTCTCTTTAAATCATCACCTCTTTAATAAAAAAAACCTTGAGTTTTGTCAAGTGAATTTTAACTCTTTCTTTTCTCTTAAAAAATCAATGAACCTAATCATGTTGACCTTAATTCAAAAATAAAAAGAAACAAACCCATTCAATTTGTTTTGTGCCTTTGTGCACTTTTCGTTTATTTTCTTTTAAAGAGTGCTGATTATGAGTCATTATTCTTTAGTCGGGTGCAAGTCTCTCAATCTCCATGGTTGTAGTTTGATGTAATTGAGTCTCTTATCATTTGTGGGGGTTTAGTGGCATACTCATCGATTTTATCCGAGTTGGTGCCCTCCCCATAATGATGTATGAGTCCATGCCTTCATTCTCATGGTAGATTTGTTTGGCTATCCACTTGAAGATGAAAAATTCTCTTCATTTAATAAAACGAATAATAACCCACCCTTTTCACTATTTGTACCACGAACTACGAGGTTTTGATCTCGCATTGCACTTTGTGGGTACGTAGGCATGAGACAATCGTCTCTTCAAACACAATATATTAAAAAATAATTCTTTTCTCATCCCTCCACTCACATTTTACAAACCTTTTTCAAACCAAAAGCGGTAAATTTTTCAAAGGGCTCCCGTGGAGTACCACAGACATTTTGGGTGCGTAAAACCTTCCCATTGTGTAACTTATCCCCTTACTTATTTCTCTGATGTGTTTCTTTTGGCTTTCTTGCTTTTAGATCCATTAGGTTTTATTTGCTCTTTTTCCCTTTTCCTTTTGGTATAAAATAAAAGCGCGGTGGCAACTCTGTTTACCTTGAGTTAAGTTAATCAATAGCTTACACTCATGATTTTACCGCTACAGAAAAGTGGCGACTCTGCTGGGGAAAGATCTCTAAGTGGATTCATCCTACTTTGATTTATTTACTGCTTTGGTTTGATTTGTTTATTACTTGTTTGTTCTGTTTCGATTTTGGTGATCCTCTGTGAGTGAGATAGATTCTAACCCGGATCTGAGTTGAACTTATGATAGGACGGCGATATTCGAAGCGATAAGCGATGGAATAGTCCAAAGCTATATCAATTTGATAATATCCACTCGGTTAGGCTCTCTTTGATTATCAATGTCATGATGAGTAATCATACGTGGCATTATTTTTCGACCTTGAGCTGATCATACTGAGGACCGTAGAACCCTTAACCCATCCAAGCCAATTTAGGAATGTAGTGCGGAAACTGTCTAGGTGTAAACCTAAGGTGGTTGTCATGCGATACTACACTCGGACGAGGTCTATTTTAAGAATGTTATCGGTTGGGGAGTAATCCAACATACCGATGGTATTCTAAAGATGGCTGTTAACTCCGGGCACCTCTATTAGCACCCTTTTGGTTTTCTGCAGGTACAATGAAGACGAAACCTTAGTACTTAACTGTGTGGGTTGGTGTTCTGTTACCTTGACTTCATGCTCGTGACTTGGAACCTAAACCCGTGTTCTTTTTGTGGTTATTGCATACATGCCATCATGCATTCATGAGCATTGTTTTTGAGATTTCAAGGGACTCATAAGGAACTTTTGCAAAATTTTAGATGTCTATGGTTATGAATTTTGAAAGGAGGAACACAAAGAAGTACACCTTCAAGAATCCTAATATAGTGGAGTTGAGAAGGCTAGGAGAATTGGTGGTTGATACCCAGGAGTTCCGGAAATGTTATGGAAAGCTCTTATTTATTTTGGATACCGATGTACCAGAGGGGATTCTCCCTACCTTAGCTCAGTTTTATGATCTGTTGCATCATTGTTTCACCTTTCCTGATTATCAGCTTGTGCCGACCTTGGATGAGTACTCTCATTGGATAGGTCTACCTATTTTGGACAAGGAATTTCTTTTCAGTGGTTTAGAGAAGGAGCTTACTATCAAAGTCATTGCCAAAGCCCTTTTTCTTAAGGAGTCCGATCTTAATGGGAAGTTTCTTCCAAAAGGGAGTGTTCGTGGTATTAATGCTAAGTTCTTAATGGGGAAAGCTTCTACTTCAGTACCAGCCTGAATTAAGAGGATTCGCATGAAGTACCAGCCTGGATTCGAATCTTCTTCGGATATGATTCCCTAGGCCTAGTTTACCTTTCTCTCATGTATTAGGATTGTTAAGGCTTGTACTTCACTTGTAATCCTTACTTTGATTTTAATGAGAATGAGTTTTTAAGTACTTCAAAAATCGTTTCTTTATAAATATTGCAAGTTATCTCATAGTCCTTTGAAATCTTTGCATTTGCATACGCATACCATGCATCATACCCACATTTGTCTTGCTTTTTGGGTGTTCTCCAGGGATCTTATGTTGTTTCTTGGTCTTCATTCAGTTCTCCTGTCAAGCTGACTCACCGATTTGATACTCGAGCTAATCGGAAGAAGATGTTGGAAACCCTACAACAAGAAAATCGCGAGCTGCATGAAGAAGTTACATATCTGAAGGAAAGCTTGGAAAGAGTTTCTGCCACGATGGAAGGTTTGTAGGCTGCTCAGAATCAGCCACCTCCGCCTAATTCACCTGTTCAGAATACAATCATCTCTGAGATTGTTACTGCATCAATTCCTGTTGAAACCGTTATTTCTCCTCGCTATCACATGCCTTCTAGCACACCTTGGGGCATGCCGGTTGATTTCATTCCTGCTGGTTATCATCCTCCTCCTGATACTGCTGCATTTAATACTCTTCCTCCAGTTATGACTATTACACCGCTTGTGATGCACACTATTCCACACCCTGATGAAGTGATTTACCATGCTGAGCCCAGTGAAGGAACTGGTGTGATTGAAAGACTCGATGATTTTCAAGGACACTTTGTTGAGATACAGAAGGAGATGAGAGCCATGAAGCATAAGGATTTGTTCGGAAAAGATGCTTATGATCTTTGTCTGGTCCCTAATGTTAAAGTTTCGTACAAATTCAAGTTGCCTGAGTTCGAGAAATATAAAGGCAACACTTTTCCTCTGAGTCATTTGACTATGTATGCTAGAAAGATGTCTGCTCAGACAGACAATGATAAGCTGTTAATTCATTATTTCCAGGATAGTTTGACTGGTGCAGCCATGAGGTGGTATATGAGTTTGGATAATAGCCAAATCAAGACTTTCAATGATTTGGGAGAGGCTTTTGTTAGGCAATACAAGTATAATGTTGATATGGCACCAGATAGAGATCAACTTCATGCTATGTCCCAGAAGGACAAAGAAACTTTCAAAGAGTATGCACAGAGATGGCACGAGCTAGAAGCTCAGATTGTTCCTCCTCTGGAAGAGAAAGAAATGACAAAGATCTTCTTGAAACCTTTAGGTTCTTTCTACTATGAGAAGATGATAGCAAGTGCTCCTTTTGATTTCATTGAAATGGTGAGTATGGGGATGCGTTTAGAAGAAGGTGTCCGTGAGGGACGGTTGAGTCAAGAGAATAGTAATGGCTCAAGCTCTAGAAGGTTCAATTTTGGTAAAAAGAAAGAGGGAGAGACTAATGTTATGTCTCGTGAAAGTTACAGAAGACCCCGTGGTCGTGAGAATCACCATCCGCATCAGAAGACCCACTGTGCCAACAGCTCCAAAGTATCAGTCTCGTTATCAATAACCTTCTGTGCAACAAGGTGGTAATCAACAGGGTCAGGCTAAGCCGATTTTTGATCCTATTCCGATGTTGTATGCAGATTTGCTTCCATCTCTGATTGCAAAGAATCTTGTGCAAACACGTTCTCCACCTCCAGTTCCAAAGATTATCCCATGGTGGTATAAGCCAGAGGCTCACTGTGCTTTTCATCAAGGTGCCCCGGGGCGTGATGTTGAGAACTGTTATCCATTGAAGTTTGAAGTACATAAATTGATAAGGAACAATGTTCTGTTTTTCATTGATGTTAATCCAAATGTGAAGACAAATCCGCTGCCGAAGCATGGTAATACGTCTGTGAATATGGTGGATGGTTGTACTGGTTTATTCAAGATTTATGAGGTTCGCCATATTCGAAGGTCTTTGATTGAGATGCATGCTTTCTTAAGTGAATATCACGATGTTGATCACGATTATGCTGGATGTTGCATCTGCTCGGTGAAACCTCGTGGTTGCGTGATTGTTAAGAGATATATTCAAAAGATGATGGATGATAAGTTGATTGAAGTGACAGCAAAAAGATGAGTATGAAAATGAAGTGAACGTTATTATACCTCAGTTCAATATTCCTGAGAGGGTTGTTCCTGAGAAGGTGGTTATTTCTTTTGATAGCCACAAATATGCTGTTACTCCATTGGTGATCAATTTGCCTGGTCCAATGCCATATGAGTCTGATAAAGTTGTTCCATACCGGTATAATGCTACGATGATAGAAAATGGTAGGGAAGTTCCTATTCCTTCTCCAAAGTCTGTAGTTAGCATTGCTGATGTGACAAAGGTTACTCGAAGTGGCAGAGTTTGTGCTTCAGACCCTCTGAAGAGAGTTGAAGATACAAGTGCGAGTAAACAGATTATGGATGTTGTTGCCCGATCAGGCCAATTTGGTGATAGTGAAGATGAGGTGTTAAAATTGATAAAGAAAAGTGAGTACAACGTTACTAAGCAGTTGTTGCATACTCCGTCGAAGATATCAGTTTTATCACTCTTGATGTGCTCTGAGGCTCATAGGCAGTCTTTGCAGAAGATTCTTGATTAAGCTTATGTTGACCATGATGTGACTGTTGATCAGTTTGATAGTATTGTGGCTAATATCACATCGTGCAACAATTTAAGTTTTTGTGATGATGATTTTCCTGAAGAAGGAAGGAATCATAACTTGGCTCTGCATATTTCATTGAACTGTCAGGAAGATTTTATGTCTAAGGTGCTAGTTGATACTGGATCTTCTCTGAACGTGATGCCGAAGTCGACTTTGTCAAAGCTTGCGTACCAAGGTGCTCCCATGAGGGATAGTGGGATTATTGTTAAAGCTTATGATGGATCGAAGAAGACAGTGATTGGTGAAGTGGATCTATCTATTCTTATTGGACCGTTTATATTCCAAATTACTTTTCAAGTAATGGATATACGTACCGCTTACAGTTGTCTCCTTAGAAGACCCTGGATTCATGAGGCAGGAACTGTGACATCCACTCTTCATCAGAAGCTGAAGTTTATGAAAGAGGGGAAATTAGTGACTATTGGCGGTGAAAGGGCGATGCTTGTGAGCAATTTGTCATCTTTCTCCTATATTGATGCTGAAGAAGAGGTGGGAACTTCATTTCAAGCTCTTTCTGTTGTTGATAATGCTGCTAAGAAGAATGTCATGCCTATGTCTTCTCTCAAGGATGCTCTTTGTATGCTTGAAACTGGTCAATCTGACGGTTGGGGACGAGTTATTGATGCTATCGACAACAAGGAAGGATTTGGTATCGGCTTTCCACCAGATGTGGTTCTCAATGAACCAAAGACTATTCAGGAAGGTTTCCGAAGTGCTGGGTTTATCAATGATCATTCCGCTGCTGCCATCATTGAAGATGATGAAGATGAAGAAATGCCTAACTTTGTTACGCATGGAAAGATGTGCAAGAACTGGATTGCTGTTGATGTTCCTTTTATTGTTCATGCCTCAAAGTAATTTGTTTTATTTTCTTTCAAAAATCCTCACTCTGCCCAAGGTGAAAGTGATGTTTGTCGGGCTTTGTTTCAAATTTTATCATCATCAATAAAATGTTATTTTGTTATTTCCATATGTGTTTTTCCTTTTTGCTTTATTCTGAAAAATGGTAACATAAAAAAAACCAAAATAATAATAATTGTTTATCTGCATAATGTTTGTACTTTTGTTCATACTCTAAAATTAAAATAAAATCATTGTGCAGATTAATTGATAAACCCATTGAAAACAATGATCCTATGCCCACTCCCAACTTTGAATTCCCTGTGTTTGAAGCTGAGGAAGAGGATGTTGAAGAGATTCCTGATTAGATTTCTCGGTTGCTTGAGCACGAGGAGAAGGTTATCCAGCCTCATGGAGAGTCTATAGAGATGGTCAACTTGGGTTCTGAAGATGATAAGAAAGAAGTCAAAGTTGGAGCATTGCTTGATCCTGATGTTAAGAAGAGGATTGTAGAGCTTCTTAGAGAGTATGTTGATGTATTTGCTTGGTCTTATCAAGACATGCCAGGTCTTGATACTAATATTGTGGAGCATAGATTGCCGCTGAAGCCTGAATGTCCACCTGTAAAGCAAAAGTTGAGATGAACTCATCCTGATATGGCAATAAAGATCAAAGAGGAGGTTCAAAAGCAGATTGATGCAAGTTTTCTTGTGACATCTAATTATCCTCAATGGGTGGCCAATATTGTGCCTGTTCCAAAAAAAGACAGAAAAGTACGAATGTGCGTTGATTATAGAGATTCGAACAAGGCCAGTCCGAAAGATGATTTTCAATTACCACACATTGATATGTTGGTAGATAATACGCCTAAGTTTGATGTGTTCTCTTTTATGGACGGATTTTCCGGTTAAAATCAAATAAAGATGGCACCTGAGGACATGGAAAAGACCACATTTATTACACCATGGGGAACATTTTGCTACAGAGTGATGCCCTTTGGATTGAAGAATGCTGGTGCGACATACCAAAGAGCTATGACCACACTTTTCCATGATATGATGCACAAAGAAATTGAGGTATATGTTGATGATATGATTGCTAAGTCAAGGACTGAAAAGGATCATGTTGAACATTTGTTGAAGTTGTTTCAGAGGTTAAGGAAGTTTAAGCTTCGTTTGAATCCGAACAAGTGCACATTTGGTGTACGTTCTGGAAAGTTGTTGGGTTTCATTGTCAGTCAAAGAGGCATTGAAGTTGATCCAGATAAAGTGAAAGCCATTCAAGAAATTCCTGCTCCAAGAACTGAAAAGCAAGTAAGAGGATTCTTGGGCCATTTGAATTATATTTCGAGGTTTATTTCTCACATGACTGCTACATGTGCTCCGATCTTCAAGTTGCTTCGGAAAGACAAAGGTTGTGTCTGGACAGATGATTTTCAGAAGGTGTTTGAAAGTATCAAAGAATATCTGCTTGAACCTCCTATCTTGTCTCCTTCGGTGGAAGGTAGACCGATGATCATGTACTTGACTATGTTGGAAGATTCCATGGGTTTTGTGCTTGGTCAGCAAGATGAATTTGGAAGAAAAGAATATGCAATTTACTACTTGAGTAAGAAATTCATTGATTGTGAGTCTCGGTACTCCATGCTTGAAAAAACTTGTTGTGCCTTAGCTGGGGCTGCAAAGCGTCTTCGCCAGTATATGCTGAATCTTACAACATGGTTGATCTCTAAAATGGATCCGATCAAGTATATATTTGAAAAGCCTGCTTTGACTGGGAGGATTGTGCGTTGGCAAATGTTATTGTCAGAATATGATATCGAGTACCGAGCTCAAAAAGCTATAAAAGGTAGTATCTTGGATGACCATTTAGCAGATCAACCAATTGATGATTACCAGCCTATCAAGTTTGATTTTCCAGATGAGGATGTGATGTATTTGAAAATGAAAGATTGTGATGAACCTTTGATCGAGGAACTGCCGGAGCCTGGATCTCGATGGGGTTTAGTTTTTGATGGTGTTGTGAATGCACGCGGAAGAGGAATTGGGGCAATGATCATTACTCCCCATGGTTCACGTATTCCTTTTGCTGCGAGGTTGACTTTTCCTTGTACCAATAATGAAGCTGAGTATGAAGCCTGTATTATGGGTCTTGAGGAAGCTGTTGATTTGAGGATTAAGCATCTTGATGTGTATGGATATTCTGCTTTGGTAATCAATCAGATCCAGGGTAAGTGGGTAACTCATCATTCCCACTTGATCCCTTATAGAGATTATGCCAGGAAGATATCAACTTTCTTCACTAAAGTTGAGTTTCATTATGTGCCTCGTGATGAGAATCAGATGGCTGATGCTTTAGCAACTATAGCTTCTATGATAAAGGTGCACCAGTGGAATGATGTTCCCATGATCAGAGTGATGCGACTTGAAAGACCAGCTCATGTGTTTGCAGTTGAAGAGGTCCATGATGACAAGCCTTGGTATCATGATATTAAATGTTTCCTCTAGAGTCAAGAATACCCACTTGGGGCATCCGATAAAGATAAGAGGACTTTGAGGAGATTGGCAGGCAATTTCTTCCTGAATGGAAATGTGCTTTATAAGAGGAATTTTGACATGGTCTTGCTCAGATGCGTGGATAGACACGAAGCAGACATGTTAATGAAAGAAATTCATGAAGGATCTTTTGGCACTCATGCTAATGGGCATGCAATGGCTAAAAAGATGTTGAGAGCAGGTTACTATTGGCTGACAATGGAATCTGATTGTTGTAAGTATGTGAAAAAGTGTCATAAGAACCAAGTGTATGCTGATAAGATTCACGTGCCACCAGCCTATCTCAATGTGATTTCTTCCCCGTGGCCTTTCTCTATGTGGGGAATTGATATGATTGGCATGATTGAACCCAAGGCTTCGAATGGAAACCATTTTATTCTTGTGGCAATTAACTACTTCACCAAGTGGGTGGAAGTGGTATCATATGCTAATGTGACCAAGCAAGTTGTGGTTCGGTTTATCAAGAATAACATTATCTGCAGATATGGTGTTCCGAATAGAATCATCACTGATAATGGTTCGAACTTGAATAATAAGATGATGAAAGAGCTTTGTGAAGAATTCAAGATTCAACACCATAATTCTTCTCCTTATAGACCGAAGATGAATGGGGTTGTTGAAACTGCGAATAAGAACATTAAGAAGATCATTCAGAAGATGGTTGTGACATACAAAGACTGGCATGAGATGCTCCCTTTTGCTTTGCATGGGTATCGTACATCTGTCCGCACTTCAACAGGGGCAACCCCTTTCTCACTTGTTTATGGTACAAAAGCAGTAATCCTCGTCGAGGTTGAGATCCCATCAATGAGAGTTCTGATGGAAGCCAAGTTGATTGAGGCTAAATGGTGTCAGAGTAGATTTGACCAGTTGAATTTGATTGAGGAAAAGAGAATAACAGCTTTGTGTCATGGTCGGTTGTACCAGCAAAGAATGAAGAAAGCTTTTGACAAGAAGGTCAAACCTCGTGTATTCAGAGAAGGCGACCTCATGCTCAAAAAGATCCAGTCTTTCATTAAAAATTCTCGGGGCAAGTGGACTCCGAACTATGATGGCCCATATGTTGTAAAGAAAGCCTTCTCTGGCGGTTCATTAATTCTTGCAACTATGGATGGTGAGGAGATCACTCGCCCTGTGAATGCGGATGCAGTCAAGAAATACTTCGCCTAAAAAATAATAAAAGAACAGCTCGCTAAGTTGAAAATTTGGAAGGGCGACTTAGGCAAAAAAGAGCGTCTCGGTGGATTGAAAACCCGAAAGGGCGGTCCAGGCAAATATTAGAGACATAAACAGAAATAATTATCCCGGTAGATTGAAAACCCGAAAGGGCAATCTAGGCACAAGTTAGGGATCATGGCAAGTAACTACGTCGACAGACTGGATCACTTGAAACAACCGAGGATTTCAGATTATATCCCTCAGAAGAATTTTCCATCAAAGATTCTTATTCACTCATCCTTGACTGAAGTTTCAGACATAGTGGAGTTCAAAGTTGATAGGGAGAATAGTGATCATTGTATTTCAATGTAGCCATTTTCCATTTATTTACCATTTTTCAAACTTGTAAAGATCCATGGAGTCATGCCATTTGCTGACTACCATTCTATCAATGAATTTGAGCTTTTATCTGATTGTTTGCAACTATTTATTTTGTTTTTTGTTTTGTTTACAAAATTTCAATTTATTGTTGATGATGATTTTTGAAACAAATTTAATAAATTTAATCTTTGAATATGATAAAAACATTTTTCTTTTGATATATGAACAATGAAAGGATATTAATAGTGACTCCAAGGATGGTAAAGTCTGGATGTGTGTAACTTGCCTCTCCCAAAGCAGGGTTTGATTTGGTTGTATCCATGTGAAATTCCTGAATAGTCTTGGCAGGATGATGTTAATGATGTTTTGTTCCCCAACAATAAGTATGAACAGGGATTGTATGATTGTTCTTAGTTTGAGTTCCAATGTCTTCCCCAGAAGAATTGTTGGAAGGGATGTTCTTAAGAATCCCTAGCTGAGTTTTGATCTCTTCCTCGGCATGTTATCTTTAATTTGAGAAGCATTGGGAATCCTTAGCCGGGTTCTTGTTCCTCAGCTTGAGTTGATTGCATCCCTGAGCATAAGTATTGATATAGTGGTCAGTTTAGAGGTTTTCTTTCACCCGATGGTGGGTATTGATTTAAAATCCCTCGTAACTGTGTTTTGGCTATGATGTTAATTTCTGATATCCCCATGTGGGTCAGCAATTCTAGAATTTTCAGTGATGAATGATCTCCATAGATTTTTCCCACAGATTCCCAGTAGGCCTGCATGTGTTAGTAGTCAACAGGTTCCTATGTGATCTTCAACAGGTCTTACGCTCTTTCCCTAAGTGGAGCAGGAGTGGTATGACAGTTATTCCTCGCAAAGTTTGATTTTATCAAGAATACTTTTATCCCTAGCAAGGATTGTGGAAGCTTTTCCCTATCCTCGATAGATTATTACCTTTCTTCAGCAGGGTGATATCCCCATGCAGAGTGGGTGTTTGAGGCTCTAGTGGATTATGCTTTATTTGCATCACTGGTAGATCTTTATCTTGTTTTCTCAAACGGAGTTATGAAGATATTTGTCCCCATCAGTGTTTAGCGAGGACATTTCCCTCTTTCCCCAACGAATGGAAGATTTTGTTCTGTTGGTGTTTCTTGAAGATTGCTTTTTGGATTGGATCCCTAGCAGATGTTTTCTCATGCAGGATGTCAAGTTGAACCTCAAGCATGATTCCCCGCATTGTCTCCTTGGGATTAGCCGAGTATCCGATTGTTGTGGTGTTTATGTCACCCGTTGCTTATCTTTGTATCTGTTTTTTCAGCATATTCATATGCATATTCATACGCATGGGCATAACATCTTTTGCTTGCATTCTTGCATTTATCTTTGATCCCCGCTCTTTGGTGTGATCTTTCCCCGCGGAGTGTGTGTGTGGTTTTCCTCTCAAGTTTAGTAGAGTGTCAACCCTTAAGCAGAAAGTGTTTAGCCTTTCTATTTCCCCACTGAGTTTACTTCTCATGGATGATTTTGATTCAGTTTCTTCCCCGGTTTATTATCTGGATAGAACTTCCCTAGTTGAGATATTTCCTCCTAGAGATGAGTTTTGTTTGACCGTTTCTCTCCAATTTGTTCTTGGATTGAATTTTGGTCCCTTTTGTGAGTAATGTTTGCTTTGGAATTAAGCTATCATTGTTTGATAGTGGGCAATTTTTTCTCCAGCTTGAGTATATTACTTTGGAATTAAGCTATCAATTATTCGATAGTGGGTAATATTACCAAATTAATCAAGCTCTTTTGCTTGTACTCCTACCCAGTAAATCCGGTAGTCGAGATTTCTTCTTCCTACCCAGTAAAAAGGTAATAGAAGTTGTTCCCCTTTGATTGTGATCCTACCCAGTAAACCCGATAATTGAAGTTTTTCTATCCAGTAAAAAGATTGCGGAGGTTATCTCTCTTTGTTTTGCTCCTATCCAGAAATCGATAGTTGAGTCCCTTGTTTTCCTACCTAGTAAACCGGTAGTTATTGATTCTGTTCCAACTCAGTATTCCTCTTTTTTTTTTGGACTCGAACACCTTGTTTGGTTGATATTCCTCGGCAGAGCGTTCGCTCTTTCCCGTTGAACCCTGTTACTTTGTTTATATCATATCTTTTCTCCATATGGAGTCGGTTATCCAATTATTTATTTTCCTGGTAACTCTTTTGGTGTCTGTTGTTTTCCCCGGCGGGATTTTTCTTCTGTGTCCCCAAGTTTTTGCTTTCCTCTGGTGGTCATGTTTTCCCCACAGAGATCTTGGGTTTGCATATCATCTCATATTCATATCATATCTTGGTCTCTTAGGACAAAAATGGGGTTTTCTGTATTTAAGTCTCTCCCATCTTGTAGAGACGAAGATGTCAATCTTCATATCTCCAGATTGAAGAAACTTAAATAGGGGCAGCTGTTGCACCCTAATTTTTGCCCTAAGCTTTCTTCACATTTCGTCTTCATCTTGCAAACAAACAAGATCACACTGGTTGCACACTTCTTCTTGGGTTAGGATTATTGCCTCGCAGGGGATCACCGTTGTCTTTAATTACTTTATTTGTTTAAGTTTACTAACCATTAATCAAAATCCAAAAAAAATATTTTGTTTCCTTTTGCTAACCTTTTTTTTCAGGAAGAGGAGCCATGTGAAAATACCAAAAAAAGAGCAGTCCTGCAGCTCGAGTGAAATTTCACAGAAAAAAGTCGAAGTGAATCCGCAAATAATTCAAATTTTTATCGGATCAAGGATTTCCCAAGTTAATTGATTCATTTAAAGAATTTCCAAGGATCATGTGTTCATTTCTTCGACGAACTACAAGAATCGGGTCGCAAAACAAAGCAATCACATTTGAACAAAATATTCAAATTTTAGCTTGGTTAACCGGTTAACCAAATACGTTAACCGGTTAACCAGTGCGAAATTTGAATATTTTATTCAAATTCAGCACCATTTGATCATTGATTTAATTGGAATATTCTAGATCCATTGGTTTCTGATTTCTCTACATCACGTTGATCATTTCCTACCATAAACCCTCATTAATCACCACTATTTTCCATTTCCCACCAAATTTTCATACCTAAGGCCTTTAAATAGGACCACAGTTTCATTCATTTAACAAGCTTTAGAGAGCCAAATTCACCTTGCAAAAATTTCTACAAGCTTTTGATAGCCACAAAACCTCTTGCAAACTACTTCCCCAACACCAAAATTCTCAAAAGCTCACTTTCTTTCTTTTGAAGTTATCAAAAATTCACATTGAATTCTTGATTAACTTGAGCTAAACCTTCATCCTTTCATTCTCTTGTTCATCAATTGAAGTAGATCTAGCTTGGTTTGGTTCAATTTGAAGAAGTGACTTTGGTAATTCCTCTCCTTCCACAAACCCATACTCACCATCAACCATTCAAGATTAAGATCTTTGGTTCCTTTGATTCTATATCCTTTGGATCTTTATTTGTTGTTTGATTGCAGGGATTCCATTGTATTTTGGTTTTAAAATTCGTGCAAATTCAGATCATGATCATTAAACATTTTGAGAGAATTTTGAAAATGGATCAATGCTGATTTTCTGCATTTTTCTGTTGTTGCTTCAGCGTTAACCGGTTAACCATATGCGTTAACCGGTTAACGCAAGTCAAATTTGAATTCTTGGCTTGTTTCAAGCCCTTTTTGGTTCCTCTTTATTCTTCTTCTTGCTCCTTTTTATTTTTACCTTGGGAAGCACTTTTGGGAGTGATTTCTCCTTAATTTTAATGAACTTTGGGTGTAGATTAGAGTAGTTAATGTTCATTAATTCAAAACTACCTTTAATTGGATTATTCAATTCATTTAAGGTACTTTGCATTAGTGATACATTTTCATACTTGAATCCACCAAAATGAGTGATTGAACTTAAGGATGGAAGAATACCATAAGTGTGGCTCAATTTGGTATTCACCTTTAGTTTTATGCGTTATCGCGTTCGGATAACGATTTACTTATCGTTTATCTCGCATGTATTAGCACTAACATTATGCACCTTAATTGGTGGTGGCCGACCTCATTTGTAGGGTAATTACTTCGTAAATTACTCGGCGATTTCTTAACATATACCTAAATGTGTCTCGCCTTCGAAATAAAAATCTAATTGGGTACTTGCACTTTCGTGGACCGGAACTCTTGTTGATCGCGTAATCCCAAAGTGGTTAATCATATTGCATTAAGAATCGAGACTTATGAATGTTTGATGCGTAGGTGCTTTGGGTCTCCCAATCTCCTTTCAAATTTCATTGAATTCGGTTCGGTTTGCCTTGATTAATCGCTATAGTGTAAGATGCTAAGCGGATCCGATTGCCTTCGATTTTGGTTACTCTTTCTTTTTTGGTTGTGGTTGATTAAGTTCACCATACCATTATTATGTAAATATTATTATACTATTATTACTATTAATATTTTAGATTCTTGCATTTTTACTTCTTTTGTTACTAACATTTAATTTCTTGCACTTTTATTGCCTTTATTCTATTTTTCTTTACTCATCCATATCATGTTTATTATTTGCTCTTATTATTGTTGATTGATTATCTATTTGTCCATTTGGACACAAAAACATTAATAAAGGATTAAACCTCTAAAAAACATGTGACTTTAATTTGTGGACTTTTGGTTACTATCCTTAGCATTTGGAGTGGAGATTTGGACTTATATTCTTAGGACACCTCCTTTGCATTGATCTTCGAAAAGTTGGATTTAGCCTTTATTTGGCCATTTGCTAGCTTATAAGGATGGAACTCTTATGCTCATAAATTTATAATGTCATCAAGTTTGGTTAGATCTTTCTTCCCTTATCTCTTTATTTTCTTTTTTAGGATAGTCCCTTCATCTCCTCCCATTCTTCAATTTTCAAAACCTTCTCCTTTTTTTCAAAGGATTCCTTCTCTTTAAATCATCATCTCTTTAATAAAAAAAAACCTTGACTTTTGTCAAGTGACTTTTACCTCTTTCTTTTATCTTAAAAAATCAATGAACATAATCATGTTGACCTTAATTCAAAAATAAAAAGAACCAAACCCATTCAATTTGTTTTGTGCCTTTGTGCACTTTTCGTTTATTTTCTTTTAAAGAGTGCCGATTATGAGTCATTATTCTTTAGTCGAGTGCAAGTCTCTCAATCTCCATTATTGTAGTTTGATGTAATCGAGTCTCTTGTCATTTATGTGGGTTTAGTGGCATACTCGTCGATTTTATCCGAGTTGGCGCCCTCCCCATAATGATGTATGAGTCCATGCCTTCATTCTCATGGTAGATTTGTTTGGCTATCCACTTGAAGATGACAAATTCTCTTCATTTAATAAAATGATTAATAACCCACCCTTTTCTCTATTTGTACCATGAACTACGAGGTTTTGATATCGCATTGCACTTTGTGGGTACGTAGGCATGAGACAATCGTCTCTTCAAACACAAAAATATTAAAAAATAATTATTTTCTCATCCCTCCACTCACATTTTAAAAACCATTTTCAAACCAAAAGCGGTAAATTTTTCAAAGGGCTCCCGTGGAGTACCACAGACATTTTGGGTGCGTAAAACCTTCCCATTGTGTAACTTATCCCCTTACATATTTCTCTGATGTGTTTCTTTAGCTTTCTTGCTTTTAGATCCATTAGGTTTTTTTCGCTCTTTTTCCCTTTTCCTTTTGGAATAAAATAAAAGCGCGGTGGCAACTCTGTTTACCTTGAGTTAAGTTAATCAATAGCTTACACTCATGATTTTACCACTACAAAACCCACCTCGAGAGCAGGACTTAGCAGAGTCTCTTTACTGTGCTGTTCAGAATAATCATGCCACCATCCGATAAATAACCTGGGCTTGGGACCACATACAGACAAAAGTGACTACTATTTTGGGGAAGTGCAACAACATAGCTTCTGCTCAGTACACTGAATGGTCCCGCATCAGAGGATAGGTTACTCGTATGCCATTCACCCTAGAGGATTTTTCAGGGCCATCAGCAGTTGGGCCTATAGCCACAGTCAGTGTGGAAGAGTTTGAAAAGTTAAAAGATAGGAATTCCCAGCTTTCTGAAGCTCTGAAGAAGACCCTTTGGGAAAGGAATGATGGACGTATAGACATTGAGAGGTTAGAGAAGCTACGCATCGAGCATGTAACCAAGATCGAAAAGAAAGAGGACTTCATCAGAAAAGCCCGAGCAGGGGAGTTGGTATTGAAGAATGCTTACAAAGAAGCCCAAATTCAGAAGGCCAGAGCTGAACACTACCTAGAGGAGAGTCAGGATAGGTGGATTAGGATCACTGAAGCTCGTTTGCAAGAAGATCAAAATACACAGGCTAAGATAGAGCAGCTGGAAGCCGATGAGAAGAAGAGTCAGGAAGCCCTGTTAGCAGCACAGAAGGAAATCTCCGAGCTGAACCTCCGGGCGGGGTTGAAGAGATCAAAAGAACAAGACAAGTACCAGAAGATGACAAGTGCCATTGCAACCAGAAACCTTCTCATCAGGACCATCACAGAGCATCCAGTTGGACCAGTGATTGATGCTCTCCTGAAAGAAGTCAAGGAGGATGAATTTGGGTTGGTTGTTTGATTTCTCTTTTACTTGTATTTTAGTTTGGTTGTACTTTAATTCTCCATGGTGATTTTGTTTGTATTCTTGACTTGATTGTATTCTGACCCACCATGGGAACTTGTTGTAATCATAAACTATGTATTTTGGCATTTTGTAATGTTATGGTTTATGTGTTACCTAAATCTTCTTTTGAACTTCGTTTGCTTTAACATCTCCATCATTCCCAGAGGTCTGGAAGGTCAAAACCAAAGAGCCAAACCGGATACCCTCTGATGACAAATAGACATAGTGCATTGCATGCTAACCTCATATTCTTTGTGTTGCAGGATTTTTGTTGTTGTTTTCTCATCTTGTTGATTGTTTCTGGAAATATTGCTCGCAGGAGGGTCTTTCTCGTTAATTGCATCCACAGATATCCGACCCGTAATAACCTTCCAAGTCTACAAATGGATCAGTTATAGTAGGAACTGACAGATGTGAGGACTCAGATGACTGATGTGCGGACAAAAGTGAGGACTCAGATGAATCAATTCATGGCTGTGATGACTGGGCTAGCACAGACCCAGGAAAGATTAAGGGAGTTAGTTGAGCGGAAAAATCCAGAAGATACCCATGCAGGCACTGGAGGTACTAGTAACAATGTGCGCAATCAGCCACAAACAAATCCAACAGAGTTTGGGCCCCACATCAACCCCGAAGTCAATGTTATTGGAAATACCCAGAGAAACACTAGAGATCGTGTTCTACAGGAAGATCCTCAAGACGAGCAGTTTACAGTGTTAGGTGTTGGGGCTGATGAAGTTTATGATCGTCGTCTGGACGAGATATCAGAGAAGTTAAGATCCTTGGAATCCCAAAACTCTTTGGAATTTGATGTGATGGATATGGGCTTGGTGGAAGGATTCAGGATCCCCCACAAGTTCAAGCCTCCTTGCTTTGAAAAGTATAACAGTACCTCCTGTCCTCGTACCCACCTTCAATCTTTTCTGGGGAGATTGAAAGCTTATACCATGGATGAAAAACTGTGGATGTTTTACTTCGAAGATAGTTTAACCGAGGCATCTAGAGAGTGGTATTCACACCTATCAAGGCTACTGTCAGAAACTGGAAGGACTTAGCTGAGGCCTTCGTGCGTCAATATCAATACAACCTAGACATGGCACCCAACAGGACTTTGTTGATGGGTATGTCTCAGTCCTCAATAGAAAGTTTCCGGGAATATGCCCAAAGGTGGAGACAACATGCTGTTGTTGTCCAGCCACCTATGTCTGAAAGAGAAATGGCTTACATGTTCATGAATACTTTATAAGGAACCTACATTGATCGGCTTATTTCTTTCACTTCTACCACTTTTGCTGATGTAGTTATAGCTGGTGAGAGAATTGAAAGTCTATTGAAGATGGGTAAGATTTCTGACAATGGTGCTAGCTCCAGCAACGCAAGGAAACCCTTCTCAAGACCTAGAAGAACAGGAGAGAATAATGTAGTGCATGTTAACAGAGGTAGGCCCTAATACGTGCAAAGATCAGTGGCTGCAGTCAACATTCCTGCTCCAGCACCTCAGAATCAACAGTATCCTCAGCAACAACACTTCTCTCAGCAACAACAGTATCCACAGCAACAACACCTCCCTCAGCAACAACAGTTCCCACAACAACAAAGTTCTTACAACAACAACAATCATCAACAATGTTTGTTCTAACAAAGGACTGCACAAATCAACAGGGTTATCAATCCCATCTTGATGCCCTATGTAGCTCTACTTCCACAGTTATTTAAGCTCAACCTGATTGAGTTGAGAACCTTGACTCCACCAGATCCTTTGAATCTTCCAAGGAACTATGATGTCAACCCCAGATGTGCCTTCCACTCCGATGCACCTGGCCATTCAACAGAGAAATGCAGGGCTTTGCCCATGAAAGTCCAAGATCTGATTGATTCCAAAGCTTTTAACTTTGCACCTCTACCAAATGTCATAAAGAATCCAATACCGAATCATGGTGGGCTGAGGATTAATGCTATTGAAGAAGACCAACTAGAAATTCTGATTGATGACATTGCAAACATTCAAACACCATTGGCCGAAGTAAAAGCTGCATTATTGAAATGCCAAGTGTTTCCGGGTTGTGAGGCCCATCAGGAAGCTTGCAAAGTTTCTGCCAATGGTTGTGCAAACCTGAAGAATGGTATCAGCAATCTTATCAGAGAAGGCATCCTGCAAATCACTTCAACAGTTCCAACTCCTACAACTTCAACAAACATCTCTCCTAAGATATCAACAAACACCATTTCAGAGGTATCTCCTACAACATCAGCAAACATCATTCCAACGGAGTCCACTACAACAACAACAACCATCAATGAAGACATCTCAACGATCACCATTTATTATGACCCATCAACTATTCATTTTCCGGATTCTCTTGACAACAACTTTCAGCAACATCAACATCAACAACTTCCTGCAACTGCATCATCTCCTATCAGACCTCCTGTCACCATCTACTATGATCCACAAACAGTAACAACTTCTTCTTCCGCAACAATTAGTCCGGTTACTATCACGGTGCCTGGACCAGTTCCCTATGACAACAGCAGTGTCGTGCATTGGCATTACGGCTCAGATCTTTATTGCAACGGAAAGAAAGTTACTCTTGACTCTTCAACTTCTACGCCACAAATTGATAATGTAAGGGGAGGCGGAGGCTTCACTCGAAGAGGACGTCTTTTTGTCTCACAGTTCTCAAGAGTTAATGCTGAAGCAGAAGCCGCTGCCAAAGCAAAAGGCAAGAATGTGGTGCCTGAAGAACCAATTACTAAAGAGACTCGGAGGACATCCTTTGATCAGGATGTAAACGAGTTCATGAGGATTATTAAGAAGAGTGACTACAGGGTTGTGGATCCGCTTCACCAAACTCCCTCCAAGATCTCTATACTATCTCTGCTCATATGTTCCGAAGCTCACCGGAATGCACTTCTCAAAGTCTTGCACGCAGCTTATGTGCCTGAGGAGATCATAGTCAATCAGTTAGAGGCGGTGGTTTCAAATGTCAATACTAGTCATGGACTAGGTTTTACTGATGCTGATCTGACTACATAGGGCCGTAACCACAATAAGGCTTTACATAGCACCTTAGAGTGTAAAGGTGATGTACTTTCTCATGTTTTTGTTGACATTGGGTCATCTCTCAATGTCCTTCCAAAGAAAGCCTTGGTCAAGTTGGAATATGATGGTCTTGCACTCCGTCCGAGCAACCTTGTTGTGAGAGCCCTCGATGGTTCTAAGAGATCGGTTCTCGGAGAGGTTGAGCTCCCTGTGGTAATTGGCCCACAAGTTTTCAAAACTATCTTCCATGTGATGGACATTCAGCCTGCCTACAACTATTTGTTGGGTCGACCCTAGATTCATGTCGTTGGCGCAGTAACGTCTACCCTTCACCAGAAGTTAAAATACGAGTGGAAAGGCCAAATTATCACCATCTCTGGTGAGGGGGACATCTTCGTCTGTCACCTGGCTACTTATAAGTACATAGAGATGGATGGGGAGATCCATGAGACGATGAGTCAGGGTTTTGAAGCTCTCAATGTCAATGAAGCAACAACTAAAGTGTCTGGTACTTCAATTGCTTCTTATAAACAAGCTCAGAAGGTTGTTGAAGACGGGAATACCCAGGGCTGGGGCAAGTTTCTGCAAGTTCAAATAAAGGAAGACAAGTTCGGTTTGGGTTACAGACCATCCCGACAGGCTCGAGAGGAGGCTTCTGAAGCTCCCAAGTTCATAAGTGGGGGAATGGTGACCCCAGATGCTATCAACAATGTGGAAGACGAGGCTGAAAGCGACTACAACCTGGAAAGTTGGATTCGTCCAAGAGTCCCGGGCCAACAAGTCCTCAACTGGTCTTCCCAGGAAATTATAAGGGTTACTATTGCAGAGTAATTATTATTTCCTGTTTAAGCATGCATCAAGTCCTTCATCTTGCCCAAAGTGTCAGGACTCATTTTGTAATAGGGCCATATATGTATTTTGTGCAAATTGAAATTAATGAACAACAAACATCTTTTGAAAACAATCTTTTTGCTCACTGTCTTTTCATTTTGTTTTCGCACAAAACAATAAATGACAATGTTTTCTTAATAAACTTCATTCAATTTTTCTAAATAAGATAAAATCAATCACTAAAATGAACAATCTCAACCCTTGCAGAGATAGCCTTCTAGATTGAACCGACAACGACATTGCTATGACCTCGTATGTCTTCGACAATCCGATTAATCAAGTAGATGAAGGGGTTGATGAAGACTATGATTTTCCTGAAGAGTTGGCCAGGTTATTGAGACAAGAGGAAAAGGTGATTGCTCCTCACCAGGAGGAGGTTGAGACTATCAATCTTGGTACCGAGGAAGATGTGAAAGAGGTGAAGACCGGGGCCAGTCTGCAAGCTCCAGTGAAAGAACAACTTATCACTATGCTTCGGGAATATGTTGACGTGTTCGCTTGGTCTGATCAAGATATGCCGGGCTTGGATACAAATATTTTCATGCACAGACTGCCATTGAAAGAGGATTGCCCGCCAGTTAAACAAAAGTTGCACCGTACTCGCCCAGACATGTCCATGAAAATC
Source organism: Lathyrus aphaca (assembly GCA_963966055.1). Taxonomy (NCBI): domain Eukaryota; kingdom Viridiplantae; phylum Streptophyta; class Magnoliopsida; order Fabales; family Fabaceae; genus Lathyrus; species Lathyrus aphaca. Next base: position 348,780,883 of record OZ014525.1, on the reverse strand, counting down.
AAAGAAGAAGTACAAAAGCAGTGGGACGCCGGTTTTCTTGCTGTGACTAGTTACCCGCTGTGGGTTGCTAACATTGTACCCGTACCTAAGAAGGATGGCAAGGTGCGTATGTGTGTGGATTACCGGGATTTGAACAGAGCAAGCCCGAAGGATGATTTCCCATTACCTCACATTGATGAATTGGTAGACAACACAGCTCAGTTATCGGTATTTTCCTTCATGGATGGATTTTCTGGATACAATCAGATTAAGATGTCACTTGAAAACATGGAGAAGACAACCTTCATCACACCTTGGGGCACGTTCTGCTACAAGGTAATTTCGTTTGTTCTAAAGAACGCCGGTGCAACATATCAACAGGCTATGGTAACATTATTCCATGATATGATCCATAAAGAAATCAAGTGCTACGTGGATGACATGATTTCCAAGTCCCAAACAGAGGAAGAGCATTTGGTAAACCTGTTGAAACTATTCAAGCGTTTGAGGAAGTATCAGTTAAGGTTGAACCCCAACAAATGCACATTCGGGGTACGTTCTGGTAAGCTACTGGGTTTTATTTTAAGTGAAAAAGGAATTGAGGTTGATCTCGATAAATTCAAAGCTATTCAAGATATGCCCGCACCTAAGACTGAGAAAGAAGTTTGAGGTTTCTTAGGTAGATTGAACTACATCTCAAGGTTCATATCTCAGCTCACTGAAACCTGCGAACCCTTGTTTAGGCTGTTAAGAAAAGAGCAAACAGTCAGGTGGAGTGATGATTGTCAGAAAGCTTTCGATAAGATCAAAGAATATCTGCAAGAACCTCCAATCCTTATGCCTCCAGTCGAAGGAAGACCTCTAATCATGTACCTGACAGTATTAGAAGAGTCGATGGGGTGTGTGTTGGGCCAGCATGACGAGTCTGGTCGAAAAGAGTATGCAATATACTACCTAAGAAAAAAGTTTACCGACTGTGAACAACGTTATTCACTGTTCGAGAAAACATGATGTGCTTTAACAGGGGCTGCTCGCCGACTAAGACAGTATATGTTGACTCATACTACCTTGTTGATCTCAAAGATGGATCCAGTCAAGTACATATTTGAGAAGCCAGCACTTACCGGAAGGGTTGCAAGATGGAAAATAATTCTAACAAAATATGACATTCAGTACACCTCTCAGAAAGCAATCAAGGGCAGTGTATTGTCTGACTATCTGGCTGAGCAACCCATTGATGATTACCAGCCTATGAGATTTGATTTCCCTGATGAAGACATCATGTTCTTAAAAGCAAAATATTGTGAAGAGCCTATTCATACTGAAGGGCCTGACCTAGAAGAAGCATGGACTATAATGTTTGACGGGGCAGTTAATTGCAACGGTCATGGGGTTGGTGCAGTGCTTATTACACCTAAAGGAGTTCATATGCCTTTCTCAGCAAGGCTCATCTTTGCTTGCATTAACAATGAAGCAGAATTTGAAGCTTGTATCCTGGGTCTTGAGGAAGCCATTGACCTCAGGATCAAAACCTTGAATGTATTCAGAGATTCAGCTTTGGTAATCAACCAGACCAACAACAAGTGGTACCCTCACCAGGAGCATTTGATTCCCTACCATGACTATATGAGGAGATTGTTGACCTTCTTCACAATAGTTAAGCTTGAATACATCCCTCGAGATGAGAATCAGTTTGCATATGCTTTGGCTACCATTTTATCCATGATCAAAGTATAGGTCGCCAATTATGTAACTCAGATTTTGGTATCCAGACTGGACAGACAGGCATATGTATTCTCTGTGGACACTATCAATGATAATAAGCCTTGGTACCATGACATCAAATGCTTCTTGGAAACTCAGACATACCCACCTGGAGCATCCTTAAACGATAATAAGACATTAAGAAGGCTAACAGGCAGTTTCTTCCTCAATACTGATGGCTCCTTATACAAACGAAACTTCGACGTGGTCTTGCTCAGATGTGTTGACAAGAAGGAAGAAAACCTACTGATGCACGAAGTACATGAAGTTTCTTTCGGTACCCATGCCGGAGGACATACAATGGCAAAGAAGTTGTTAAGATCGGGTTACTACTGGATCACAATGGATGCAGACTGTTGCGCCTACACCAGAAAATGCCACAAATTCCAGATCTACGCAGATAAATTGCATGTGCCTCTGAATCCTTTGAATGTAATTTCTTCACCTTGGCCCTTCGCCATGTGGGGCATTGATATGATTGGAAAGATTGAACCGAATGCTTCAAATGGTCGCAGATTCATCCTGGTAGCCAATGATTACTTCACCAAATGGGTTGAAGCAGCTTCGTTTGCAAGTGTCACCGGGCAAGTGGTAGCTCGATTTCTGAAAAGGGATATCATCTGTCGATATGGAGTTCTCGAGCGAATCATTACTAATAATGGTTCCAATTTAAACAACAAGATGATGGCAGAACTTTGCCGGAACTTCAAAATTCAACATCACAACTCTTCTCCTTACAGGCCAAAGATGAATGGCGCTGTTGAGGCTGCTAACAAGAATATTAAGAAGATTGTGCAAAAGATGGTAGTCACATACAAAGACTGGTACGAAATTCTACCATTTTCCTTGCATGGGTACTGAACCTCTATCAGAACATCTATTGGGGAAACACCTTATCAGCTTGTGTATGGTATGGAAGTTGTCCTACCTGTTGAAATTGAACTACCCTCCTTGGGAGTAATGATGGATGTGAAACATGATGAAGCAAAATGGGTCCGATCTCGTTATAATCAACTGAGTCTGATTGAAGAAAAGAGATTAGCAGCCATCTGTCATGGGCAGTTATATCAAAAGCGAATGAAGAAAGCCTTCGATCAGAAAGTCAGACCTCGGGAATACCAAGTGGGAGAGCTTGTTCTGAAAAGACTTCTTCCTCCTCATACTGACCACAGGGGTAAATGGACGCCAAACTACGAAGGCCCATTCATAGTAAAGACAATTTTCTCTGGTGGGGCACTGATGCTTACTACTATGGATGGCGAGGATTTCGTATCTCCTGTGAATTCAGATGCAATTGAAAATTACTTTGCATAAAAGACCCACTGGACATAAAAATAGAATGTAAGTCCAGGCAAAAATAGGACATCCCGGCGAGTCAAAAACAAAATAAAAGACTCGGGAAAAATAAGGGAAAAATAAAATTGAAAAAAATGTGTACACCCGCTGAGTTGAAAAAGCCACATCGGATAGCTCGAGCAAAAATGGGGATCCCGGTGGATTGAAAACCCGAAAGGGAGATCCATGCAAAATCTGGGAAAAAGCGAACAACTGCATTCTAAATTTGTCTGTATCATTCACAACATGGCAAGCTTCGAAAGGATAAAACATCGGTCATAATCAACCTTCTTCAGAAAGCAAGATAAGAAGAACGTCAATGTCATACAGGTCATAACAAAGGAAGCTCACTGGAGTATCAACTTTAACATTGCCAACACCTTTATTTTCTCAATTTACAGCAATCTCCTCCTTTCAGGGATTCACTTCTTCACTGTACTTGCCCATTCAGGGCACACAAATCAATAACATCAGAATATTCAGTCACACTTTGTTTTATACATTTTTGTTTCGTTTGCAAAATGTCTAAAGTTCATAATACAACACTTGCATGAAAACATATAAGCCATTTTCAATATATGCTTGCAGGAAATATGCACTCTTGAGCAAATCTAACTCCTATGACGGAATTCGGTTGAGGATACATCGAGACACTTGTGCGTTTCTTTTTAACAAGTTGCAGGTACTCAAGACAGACAATCTCACAGCATGAGGTGTATCAAGCCTCGTATCCCCAGCCAAGCCAGCAATCACCTCATCAGCAGGGTTACTTGACAGGAGTTTTCCCCCACGAAGCTATCATCCCCTCAGAGGATCCTTCGAGAAACTCATTAAATCCCTAACGTGTCGCTTGGACGAAGGAGTTATAATAGACTACTTCCCAAAAGTTCATTTCTCCCCAAGCAGGATCTCCCGAGCAATGCTTGAACTGTTGTTCCCCAGCAAGTTGCCAGAGTTTTTCTTTTCCTCAGGCAGTCGCCAGGACTTTCTGTTCCCTATCAGAGTTTCCAATTCCTCCCCAGCGGAGTTTCCGAAGCCTCCTCATCCCCAGCATGAGTCCCTTCAACAGAAGCTTCCCCAGCCGAGATCCCCACAGAGTTCCCAAGGAAGATCGTTCGGTGATCCTCTTTTCCCACAGATCGGTCAATGATCTCTTTCCCAGCGGAATTCTCCCTCCAGACAGATCGCCCAGAGATCATTCTTCCCGCAGGATCCGGATCTCGGATCGGTTCTCTCATTTTGAATAATCATAGAATTTGCATCATTTTCCCCAAAATAGGCGTAGCATTCCGTCTAATACGGAGCATTACGGCAAAAATCAAACATTTGCATGATCATAAGCCAGGTTCGAGCCAATCACCTACAAACATCAGAATCACTTCACCAGCAATATACAAAACTTATCCCCCACAGAAAAAGCCATAATACTTTTGCACTCTCAATACAGATACTTGTTCTTACTTGTACATATTCTTTTTGACACTCGCCCGTGTCATACTTCCCCAGCAAGTCAAACACTCAATCTTTTTTACACTCGTCTGTGTCTTGCACATATTTCCCCAGCAGGTCAAACACTTGTACATACTTATACACAATCCTCTGATACTCGTTTGTATCTTGTATGTATCATCTCCTTAGCAGATCAACACTCGTTTGTGTTCCTTGCTTAACCGATTGATACTCGTCCATATCATCATCCTTAAACACGTGTTAGCGTTTGTTTCTATCGATACTCATCCGTATCGTGGTCCTAAGGATGCTCGTCCGCATCTGTAGTCTGTACACACTGTCAAACACTTATACCTTTTATTTAAAAGTGTAAGCACTCATCCGTGTTTACCATTCCCCAGTAAGTCACCAGCAAAACAACTTTTCTATCCGACATTCATCCTATGTCGTGATATTTTCGGCAGCCGTCCCCTGCCAGGTGATCGTCCTTCACCTTTTGATGACCGTCCCTCATCATTTTATCCGATGGCCGTCCCCATCGTTGATCCTCTTATCCGGCATTCGTCCTATGTTGCGATACTTTCAGCAGCCATACCCTGCTAGGTGATCGTCCTTCACCTTTGGATGACCGTCCCTCATCCTATTTCCCAATGGAGTCCCCATTGTTGGAACTTTCTATCCGACATTCGTCCTATGTCGTGATATTATCAGCAGCCATCCCCTTCTAGGTGATCATCCTTCACCTTATGATGACCGTCCCTCATCATTTATCTGATGGTTGTCCTGATCGTTGATCTTTGTTATTCGACATTTGTCCTATGTCAAGATAATCCCCAACAGAGCAGTTGTACCCTGCTAGGTGATCGCCCTTCCCCTCTTGATGACCATCCTTCATCATGCTTATCCGATGGCCGTCCCCATTGTTGATCTTTTCTATCCGGCATTCGTCCTATGTCGTGATATTTTCAGCAGCCGTCCCCTGTTAGGTGATCGTCCTTCACCTTTTGATGACTGTCCCTCATCATTATTTCATTTATTCTCTTACCCGATGGCCGTCCCCATCGCGGTTTATTTACCCTTTAACCTGATGGTCGTCCCCGTCAGTGCTTTCCTCATTTCTTTAATCCCAGTGAGTTTTATTTCTTTACCCGATGGTTGTCCCCGTCGTGGTCTTTTCCTTTACCCTGATGATCGTCCTTCATCAGTTTACCCAATGGCCGTCCCCGTCGCGGTCTCTTTATTTCCCAGCATGATGGTCGTCCCTGTCATTGCTTTACTTACCGTTTTTCATCCCCACCAGTTGTCCTCTGCTCGATGGTCGTCCTCCATTGCTATCATTTGATATTCAGTTTATAATGTCTGTTACAATTTATATGACTTTCCTTCTTTTAATAAAGAGTGCAAATTTCGGATTGTCTTGGTATTCAACCACAAGTTATCTTGTTTGTCTATTAAGCCAGGCGCTTACACCCTGCACAGCTAACTCATGCTTGAATAGGGGCAGCTGTAAACACCCCAAATTTTCCCTCACTTTTTCTCACACCATGGCTTATGATCTTTCATATTGCATTTGCATAAGCATATCATCTCACATTGCATATTTGTTTCACTACATAAGTTGCACAATTAGGGTTTGTGATCAGGAGAATCCAAGAAGTGATCTGAGCTGTCTCAAAGGCCTTGAAGCTTGTCAAGAAGGTCCATGTGTGTTCTATGATCATAATATGCTCCCCAAGGTTCTTAAAAGTCAAGAGATCACAAAGCATTGCAAGGGTGTTCAAGCAGACTGAGCAGTTTCTACACAGATGACCTAAAATTAGGGTTTTGGGTTTGAGGCCCTTAATCTCAAATTGTTTGGTCATTATTGATTCTAATGGTCTTTATATGTCATAAGGAGCATGTGTACCAAATTTGATGAAGAAATTCATTTTGGAAGTCATCTAATCAACTGGTAACTTGTTGTGCAAGAAAAGTCAGAATCAGGGCATCTGAGGCCTCCAACAAGGGCACCAAAGGGTCATCTTCATCATTTTGAGGTTCTATGATCTTTATTTGATCTTAGAAGTGGTTAGAAGTTCACAAGATTGAATAATTTCAAGCCATTTGCAAACTTTCCATTTTTGGACATGACTTGTAATGAAAACTTTCCATTTTGGGAAAGATTTTCAACCTCCTCTTTCTTGATCAAAAAGGCTTCAAATGAAAAATATTTAAACATGAAAGTTGTAGATTGGATCTTCCCATTTTCAAAAAGTTCAAAAACTCTTGATTCATCCTAGAACTCGAGTTATGATGATTCAAAGTATGTGCCAAAGACGGAATTTTGCAAATTTTATTTCCAAGACTTCTAATGACCTCTAATTGATTTCTACACTTCATAACATGTTCATACAACATTGTAAGATCAAAATCATGCCTTGGATCACAAGATTCTTATCAGCCATTTTCACAAAATCTCAAAGAGGGAAAATGCAAAAGCCATGCTATCACATGATCCAAGTGCTTCCAGTTCATGAAATCTGATCCAAGGGCCATCCTTGAATGAAGCTGAAGCAAAATCAAGCCAGAAATCTCCTTTGACCCGTGCCATGCTTGTGGTACAAAACTTTTGACTTTTTTTCGAATTAGCCCATACCAATCAAGTTGTGCCACCACTCACTCTCTGACCAATCACAACACCTTATGTGAACCCTAAGGACTCAAAAGAACACAACACACAAGCTTGAAACCTCTCATACATTCAGAATCACAAAAACCTCAAAAAATCTTCATTCCTTCGAAACTCATACCACAAGCATCAAAACTCAAATATTTTTCCACCAATCATCTCCATATAACGTATAAAACACAAAGCACCCTTCACAATGGCTTAAAAGACATTGAATAACAAACACGATTTCTGCTTTAGCAGAACTGAAACTCTCAAAGGAGACCATTTAAGCTCCATTCAAGCTTCTCAATAGCATCAGGGTGATCATTAGAGGTGATTTACACAAAGGAAGAGGTCAGGAAGCTCCAGCTCAGGTAGCTCCCTCAAACGTTTTTTCCATAACTCTTATTCTAAGTTAAAATGTGAAAGAGTATGCTTCCCTGGTCATGCTGATGTGATTATTTTTTAAAATGATTGGAAAATGAGTATGTACGAAGCTTCTGAAAATTTGACCTAGAGTCTTGTTTCTTTCGATTCATCCTGTTGTTGCAATATAAATGGTTTTTGTTGCTTGATTCTTGTTTAATGGTGTTTATTGATTGATTATGGAGGTTTTGGGAGCTTAGGTGGCGTTTTGAGTGAATTCAGGGGAAGGTGTCGCCGGAGAAGACGACCGAAGCTTATCTCCGGTCGCCTGAAAGTCATTTGTCCTAATCCTGTTTTAATTCTCCGTTTAAATAATGGCCCTTGGATCATGGTTAATTAAGTGACACACACGGCCCAGATTAATCCATTTAGCCCTAATCCACTTAATTAACTTAATTTATAATCATTTTAATCAGAAGCAATCCAGACCATTAGATCACGCGCGAGTTGAGTGTTTGAATTCTATCCATCAGATTGCCCTACCCTGGTCTTGTTGAATCACGCCCTCAACCTTAGGATCCCTCATCTTTCAATCTGAAAAACTGATCTTGCATACTTTATTTTTCCTTTTATTTATTTCACATTTATTTTCATATAATTATTTAAAAATAGCAAAAACATTTTTAAAATCATCATTTTCTGCATTTTTATTTCAAATATTTTTCTAAACTCAAAAACATTTTTATTTTTAATTTTTGCATTAAAAATGTATTTTTAAATCATTTAAATATTTAATTTAATTAATTAATTTATTTTAATTAATTAAAAATACATTTAAGTATTTAAAAATCACAAAAAAATTCATGAAGCATTCTCATACATTTAGAACAATTTACAAACTCATCAAACAAATTTCTTTTTAGGTTTGATCATGCTTTCATAATTTACCTTGAATTAGGGTTTTTAAAATTCACATTTTTCTAACCATAACTTTCAAAAATCATTTCTGATCAACCATGATAAGTTTGCATTTGGTTCATTTTACATTGTTTCATAATTTGCATCTAGTATCTAGGTTATTTAACTCATAATTTTGCATTGCATTTCCAAATTGTTTTGCATTTTTCCTTTAGAATCACCCAAAAACCCCAGTTAACTTAGAAAATTCATAACTTCCTTTAGGTTTAGCTTCTGACCTCCATCTTTGGGGAGTGATCTTGTGTGAGTTTAGGGTTTGTTTGAGTTAATTTTCAAATTTTTATCATGATGTATGCATCTGTTTTGGTCATGTGCATCTCATACTTTCATAAAACCCTAATTTCTCATGTTCATTTGCATTCATCTTTGCATATCTCAATCACATGAAATTCCATGCACTTGTATGTCATCCTAGACATCTTAAGACATGTTAGATAATTTCTTGATCATTTCTTCATTCATTTGGAATGCTTTGCATTCATTGCATTTCATGTATGTTCATGCATTTTTCAAGCTCCTAACATGCTTGTTTTGCATCTCATCCTTTGTATGATCATTCATATGCATCATGTAAGACTTTGCATCATATCATGACACATTTACATTGCATGAGTGCTTATGGTCTTGGTCATTGTATCATTACTTGTTGCATTTCATTTCATTTCTTTCCTTATGCATCTCATACAAACCTTTCAGGGACTTATGGTAAGTTGTTTGGGATATGGATTTGCCTTCACATCCCACCTCTTCTCATCTTTTCATTTGCATCTTTTACATGTATTTGAAGTGAAATTGCTTCACTTGTGCTCTCTTTCTCCTATCTCTTCCTTTTAGGTTACTTATCTTCTTCAGGAAGTAAGTAACCTATTCTTCTTTCTCTTCTCTTTTCATCTGCTTCTCTTCCTTGGTGGCCTTCTGGAGATCTTTTCTTAAGCCTCACAAACCATAGGAACAACATAGAATGATAACTTTAGGGTTGTACATAGTCTCCCCTAGTCTTTTACCTTTGAGTCTCCTTGAGTCTCTCTTCTCATCTCATAATCAAGGCTAAACACTTAAAGCTTTAGGACTTTGAATTAGGGTTATGCCTGCATCCTTATCTTAGGATGGAGTGTATAACTTTAATCCTTAGTGTTAAACCTTTAATTTGTTTACACCTTTTAATAAAAACACCTAATAATGATCAAGACTTAAGCTTGTAACTTGGGCCTTATATTAGGGTTACATCTCTTCCACTTGGTTAAGAGGGACTTACCCTAGTGTTCAATGGACAAGTCACCCTCAAGTTAGTCTTACAAACATAAAACTCATTTCTTAATCCCACCTTTAACTTAAAATCCACTTAATAAAGGCTTGTTATATAATGAATTCAATTTCTAACCATGGATTAAGTTGAGGAGTCTTCCTCAGCTTAAATGTTCTCATCTATCATCCTTCTCTTAGGATGGTGTAATGAGTTCACTAATCCCTGATTAGAGATTAAACTCATTACTTAACACTAAACAAAAACCCAAAAACACTTAATAATCACAAGTAGGTTAATGATCTTAATCCTGCATCATTAAGGTAATTAAGTTGAGATACTCATCCCATACTTAAGTAGGCTCATTATCCCTAATCAGGGAGGATATAATGAGTTTACAACCCTTGATTTAGGCTTAAGCTCATTATCTTATGCAAAACACCAAAAATAATAAAAAACTGAAAACACAAAAACAAACAATAAACGTCTCCTCTGGGATTCTTTTCTCATCACACTCATTCTGAAAACGAGAACTCGCTTTTCCCGTCTAATGCAAGATAGTTATCACTCGAGCCAGACGAGTCACACACTTGAGCATAGACAAGCAAGCAGTTCACAACAAATCAACCAGTCTCTTTGAGTCGAACTACGGTGTTCTGACTTCCTCATTACACGAGAGGATACGTAGGCATAACTTAACAGTTATCGAACAAACGTTTCTTTGTCCCCCCCTCTCTCCTTCAAGCTTTCTATCTAAGCCTCAGTCTTGAGCATCTCACTCTCTTTTTGCACTGACACATTGTACATTCCTTCCTAGCTTTTCATACACAGTCAACACATACACTACCCCCTTTTAAACACAATCAAGTAAGCGTGGATCTCGTCGAGTACGACAGATGATCTGGGTGCTAATACCTTCCCAGGTAGTAACCAACCCCCTTTCTTAGTTTCTCTAGTTTGCAATCGTCTTATCCACCTTTTTTCCAGGTTTATGCAACATTACCTTTTCTTCGGGATAAAAATGCCTAGCTGGCGACTCTATTCAAACTCAACCTCCAACATTGCCGACCGTTTGCGTTTTCACCGGGATGAAAGTTCGGGGAGCAACAATGGATACCTGAATTGAAGCTTTTCGAATTTGAGCTTTCAAAGCCTTCCTTTGGTGCAAAGTGGCTCCTTTGGTCCCCCTGAAGCTAATGGGGTGCTTGGATGAAGCTTATAGTGGCCGGTTTGAGGGTTCCAGTTCTGATATGGCAGAAAATGAGGTCTTGGTATGTTGTGTTTCAGGCCATGGTGATGGGTGGGAAATGTTCCTTGTGTTATGTATGATTGAATGGTGAAAGAATTTTGGATGTTTGATGGCTGAGTAGTGAGAATTGAAGAGATGAAGTTTTAGGCAATTTTTGTGCAATCTGAGTATTCTCTTGTTTCAAGGCTTCAAGTGTTATCTTTTATGATCCTTAGGCAATGCATAAAAGACTGAGATAGGTCAGAGGAGTGGTTGTGCACTGTGGGAATGATATGGCTCCATTGGCCAAAAAGTCAAAAATGGTGTACTTGAACCATGGGCCATGGCAGGAGTGATTTGAGGTCTTGGGCTGCCTCAGTTGAGTTCAAGGAGCACCATTGGATTGAAAGTTGTGAGCTGTATGGCTTGATTCAAGAGTTTGAATGGTTTTTGCAATTTCACAACTTTGTGATTTCTTGAGAAGCAAGACATGAAAACCCTAGGTTCTTGGCCCAATTCTGATCTTTAGAAGTTGTTTGATCATGGCATGATGTATTTGAGTGGATTAGAGGTCACATAAAGGCTTGAAATACCATTTTGCAAATTTCCCTCTTTGGCATGAACTTGAAAATTACAATATTTTTCCCAACTTTGACTTGCCATAACTTGAGTTCTAGGATGAATCAAGAGGAGTTCTTGTACTTTTTGAAAATGGGAAGATCAAATCTACAACTTTCATGTTTGAGGAAAATTCATTTGAAGCCTTTTTGGTCAAGAAAGAGAAGGTTGAAGATCTTTCCCAAAATGGAAAGTTTTCATTACAAGTCATGCCCAAAAATAGAAAGTTTTCAAATGGCTCAAAATTCTTCAATCTTGTGAACATCTAAGCACTCCTAAGATCAAATAAAGATCATTGGACCTCAAATTGATGATGATGACTCCTTGGAGCCCATGTTGGTGGCCTCAGATGCCCTAATTCTGACTTTTCTTGCACAAGAAGTTACCATTTGATCAGATGACTTCCACAAGGAATTTTTGCTTCAAATTTGATACACATGCTCCTTATATCATATATAAACCAATAGAATCAAGAATGGCCAAAACCTTTGGGTGTAAGGGTGTCGCTCCCAAAGATTTGCATCCCGGTACAAGCACGAACGGTCGGCAAGAGGAGAAATGAAGTGAATAGAGTCGCCAGCTAGGCATTTTTATCCCGAAGGAAAGGTAATGCTGCATAAACCTAGAAAAAGATGGATAAGACGGTTGCGAACCAGAGAAACTGAGAAAGGGGGTTGGTTACAACCTAGGAAGGTATTAGCACCCAGATTGTCCGTCGTACTCGACGGGATCCACGCTAAAAAGATTGTGTTCAAAGGGGGTAGTGTATGTGCTATTTGTGTGTAAAAAGCTAAAAATGAATGTACAGGTGTCAGTGCGAAAGGGTGAATTGCTCAAGAATTGAGGCTTAGAAAAGAATGCTGAAAGAGGGGGGTGACAAAGAAACTTTTGTTCGATAACAGTTAAGTTATGCCTACGTATCCTCACGTGCAATGAGGAAGTCAGAACACCGTAGTTCGACTCAAAGAGACTCAAAGATGAATTGACTGTGAACTGCCTACTTGTCTATGCTCAAGTGTATGGCTCGTCTGGCTCGAGTGCTAAGTGTCTTGCTTTAGAAGGAAGAAGCAAGTTCTCGTTTATAAATGAGTGTGATGAGAAAAGAATCCCGGAGGAGACGATTATTGTTTGTTTTTTGTGTTTTCAGTTTTTTATTGTTTTTGGTGCTTTGCATAAGCTAATGAGCTTAAGCCTAAACCAAAGGCTTGTAAACTCATTATATCCTCCCTGTGATTAGGGATAATGAGAATACTTAAGTATGAGATAAGCATCTCAACTTAATTGCCATGATGATGTAGAATTAAGATCATTAACCTACTTGTGATTATTTAGATGTTTTTGGGTTTTTGTTTAGTGTTAAGTAATGAGTTTAATCTCTAATCACATATTAGTGAACTTATTACACCATTCTAATAGAAGGATAATAGATGAGAACACTTAAGCTGAGGAAGATACCTCAACTTAATCCATGGTTAGGGTTTAAATTCATTATATAACAAGCCTTTATTAAGTGGATTTTAATTAAAGGTGGCAAGATTAAGAAGTGGATTTTATGGTTTGTAAGACAACTTGAGGGGGGACTTGTCCATTAAACACTAGGGTTAGTCCTTCTTAACCATAAAGGAAGAATTAGAACCCTAATGTAAGGCCCAAGTTACAAGATGAAGTCTTAGTGATTATTAGATGGATTGATTAAGAGGTTTAAACAGATTAAGGGTTTAATACTTAGGATTAAAGTTATACACTTCATCCTAAGATAAGGATGCAGGCATAACCCTAATTCCAAAGTCCTAAAACCTTAAAGGTTTAGTCTCTAATAATGAGATGAGAAGAGAGACATAAAGAAGTCTCAAAGGAAAAAGTCTAAGGGAAACTATCAATCCTAGAAGTTATCATGCTTATGCATCCTATGGTTTTATGAGGCTTAAAAGGAGAAGTCTTCAAGGAAGCCACCAAGGAGAAGCAAGATGAAAAGAAGGAGATGAGAAGAGAAAGAAAGGAAGAGAAGCACAAGTGAGGAAAGCCCACTCAAAGACAAACAAAAATGCAATAATAATGCAATATGAAGAGATGAGAAGAGGTGGGAGGTGAAGGAAAATCCACCTCCCAAACAACTTACCATTAACCCTGAAAAGTTAGTACAAGATGCAATATGAAAGGAATGAAATGAAATGAAGCAAATGTAAGTGAAAATACCAAGACTAGAAGCATGTACATGATGCAAATGATGTTATGATATGATGCAAAGGCATACAAGATGCATGTGTGTGTTCATACAAGAGAATGAATGCAAATGAAGCATGTAGGAAGCATGTAAATACATGGATGTTTATGAAATGAAATGGATGCAAAGCATAGCAAATGTATGAATAAATGATCAAGCAATGTTCAAGCAATGTCTTAAGATGTCTAAGTTGGCATACAAATACTTGGAATGGCATAACAAGTTCATATGTTCATGAAATGCAATGGAAGATGCAAGTAAAGATGCAAAATTAAGGTTACATGGCAACATGAGATGCAAATGACAAAGATAGAAGCAAATTACATTATAAAAAATTGAAAATGCACTAAAAGGAACCCTAAACCTATACTAGGTTACCATCCAAAGGGGGAGGTCAGAAGCTAAACCTAGGTGGAGTTATGAATTTCCTAAGTTTCTAGGGTTTTTCGGGTGATCCTCAATGTAAAATGCCAAACAAATTGAAAATGCAAGATAAAAATGAAACAAAAATGTTTTTGGATGTTAGAAGCCATGCATAGAACAATGAAAAAAGAACCATTCACAAACTCAACTTGGTTTTAAAGTTATGAATTTTTGAAATTAGGGTTAGAAAATGAACATTTTAGGAACCCTAATTCAATGAAAAATCTCAAAGTGTGATCAAAACCAAAACGAAATTTGTATGGTGAGTTTGTAAATGTCTAAAAAGGCTCTCTGGTTTTTTTGGTGATTTTTTAAATACTTAAATGCATTTTTAATTAATTAAAATGAATTAATTAATAAAATAAAACATTTAAATGATTTAAAAATACTTTTTTAATGCAAAAAATAAAAATAAAAATATTTTTGGTTTCTGAAGATTAATAAAAGTCATGATAAAAAATTTCAGATTTTTTTAATGATTTTTGCTATTTTAAATAATTATATGAAAAGAAATGGATAAAAAATGAATAAAAGGAAAAGTATGCCAATCCAATGGTCCAAATTTGAATTCAGGGGGGAAGGGGTTGACTGTGCGCGCAGATGGAGGGTCCAGATCACTCCTAGTTAATTAATCTGATTTAAATTAATTAATCACATTTAGGGTTTAATGACCTAATCCTGGTCGTACACTCACTAACCCTAATCTCAATCCTACGGCCCACATTCAAACTGGGGAGATTAGCCCTAATTAAACTCAGGTGACCGGAGCTAAGCTCCGATCATCTTCTCCGACCACACCTTCAAGCCATCTCACTCAAAACGCCACTAAAACGCATCAAACTCTCCAGAAATGATCAATGGACAACAACAAACAAGAATCCAGCAACAAATTTCATTTATTTCACAACAACAACAAGAATCGAAGCAATCAAGTTTCACGGGCAAAATTTCAGAGAGTCAATACATGCTTATTTCTTGCTCAATTTCAAAACAAAACACATCAGCATGATCAGTGAAGCATAAGGATTCATTTAAGAACTTAAAAACGCATTTCTGGAAAAAATGTTCTTGAGGTATACCTGAGATGAAGCTTTGCTATCTGGAGTTTTCTGGCCACTTCCTTGGTGCTTTTCCACTCCAATGAACCCCTTGATGCTTCTGGCAAGCTTGAAAAAAGTTTATGTTGGCTGTTTTGAGGTTTCAGTTCAGAGCATGTCAAAATCGTGTTTTTGTTTGAGGTGGTTTCAGGCCAATGTGAGGGTGGGAAATGATCTAGGGGTTATGTGGAGATGATTGGTGAAAGAATTTTGAAGTTTTGATGGCTGAGTTGGGAGATTCGAAGAGATGAAGTTCTTGAGGGATTTTTGGCAATCTGAGCTATGGGATGATTCAAGCTTGTGTGTTGTGTGTTATGGCTTGCATAATGTCCACATATCATGTCTTGATAGGTCAGAAGAGTGGTTGTGGCCTATGCTGATTTGTATGGGTGATTTTGCAAAAAAGTTAAGAATGTGTACTTGAGGTATGGGCATGGTGCAGGCCTGAGATTTTGGGGTGTCTGGCCTCAGCATGGATCAAGGAAGGCCATAGGATTGAAACATTGCAGCTGGATCACTTGATGCTAGGGTTTCTATGTATTTTGCAAATTTTCCCTCTTTGGTGTATCTTGTGATTCAAGGCATGAAATGATCCAATTCTTGGGCTAATTCTGAGTTTTTGAAGTTGCTTGATCATGTTATGAAGTATTTGGGCACATTAGAAGTCATTAGAAGCCTTGGCAAGTGGTTTTGAAAAAATCCCTCTTTGGTGCATTCTTGAAAATTATAGGATTTTTGCCACCTTTGAAGGATCATAACTTGAGTTCCACAATGAATCAAAACATGTTCTTGTACTTTTTGAAAATGGAAAGACCTAATCTACAACTTTCATGACCCAGAATTTTTCATTTGAAGCATTTTTTATTAAGAAAGAGGAGGTTGAAAAACTTTCCCAAAATGGAAAGTTTCCATTACAAGTCATTTCCATTTTTGGCAACTTTTCAAATGGCTCAAAATTTTTCAATCTTGTGAACTCCCAACCTCTTATAAGATTAAATAAAGATCATAGAACTTCAATTTGTTGAAAATACCCCTTTGGTTCCATTATTGGGGGCCTCAGATGCCCTGATTTTGACTTAACTTGCTCGAGAAGTTACCCAGTGAACAAATGACTTCCACAATGAATTTATTCATCAAACTTGGTACACATGATCCTTATAACATCTTAAGAACATTAGAAACAAGAATTGCCCAAAAATTTGGAGTTGAGGCCTCTGAAACCAAAACCCTAATTTTGGTCATCTGTGAAGTGAAAATCCTGGCTCTGCTTCCATGTCTTGCCAGTTCTTGTGATTTCTTGACTTCCTTGAACTTTGAAGGATATAATATGATGATAGAACACACATGGACCCTCTTGGAAAGCTTTGAAACTCTTGGGATGGCTCAGATGAACTCTTGGATTGCTCAGATCACAAACCTTAGATGCAGATGAAATTGAACTATGCAGTGAAACAAGTATGCAATGTGAGATTGTATGCTTATGTTTATGCCAAAATGAAAGATCACAAGACATGGTGTGATATGAGTGAGGGCAAATTTGGGGTGGTTACAACTGCCCCTATTCAAACATGAGTTAGCTGTGCAAGATGTAAGCGCCTGACTTAACAGACAAACAAGATAACTTGTGGTTGAATACCAAAGACAGTCCAAAATTTGCACTCGCTGGATAGAAGAAGAAAAGGGATATAAATTGTAAAAGGTGGTATAGCATGATTATCAAATGCGGGCGATGGAGGACAACCGTCGAGCAGAGGACGACTGCTGGGGATAAATTGGTGAGTAAAGCAATGACGGGGACGACCGACAAGCCGGGGAAATAAAGAGATCATGACGGGGACGACCATTAGGTAAAGAAATAAGATTCTCTGGGGGTCAAAGTAAAGGCAATGATGGGGACGACCATCAGGTTTGAAAATTAATGTAAATAGTGATGGGGACGCCCATCGGTTCAAAGAATAAATGAAATATTGATGAGAGACGGTCATCAAAGGTGAAGGACGATCACCTAGCAGGGGACGGCTGCTCTTTATCATGACATAGGACGAATGTCGGATAGGAAAGGTCGACGATGGGGACGGCCATCGGATAAAATGATGAAGGATGGTCATCAAGAGGTGAAGGACGATCACCTACCAGGGTACGGCTGCTCCCAGGGTTTATCACGACATAGGACGGATGTCGGATAACAAGATCAACGATGGGGACGGCCATCGGATAGGATGATGAGGGACGATCATCAAAAGGTGAAGGATGATCACCTAGTAGGGGACGGCTGCTCTTTATCACGACATAGGACGAATGTTAGATAGAAAAAGGTTCCACCAATGGGGACTCTGTTGGGGAAAGGATGAGGGACTATCATCCAAAGGTGAATGACGATCACCTGGCAGGGGACGGTTGCCGAAAGTATCACGGCATACGATGAATGTCGGATAGAAGAAAAGTTGTTCTGTTGATGACTTGCTGAGGATTGGTAAACACGGACGAGTGCTTACGCTCAAGAATGAAAGGTATAAGTGTTTGACGCTGAGTGTAGACTAAAGATGCAGACGAGCATCCTCAGGACCATGATACAGACGAGTATCGGTAGAAACAAACGCTGACGCATGTTTAGAGATGATGATACGGACGACTACCAACTGGTTAACAAAGAACACGGACGAGTGTCAAATCTGTTGAGGAGTGATATATATACAAGATACAGACGAGTATCAAAGACTTCTGTATAAGTATGAGTGAGCATTGGTTTATTGGCGAAGTATGAGTAAGACACGGACGAGTGTTCAACTTGCTGGGGAATGTATGACACAGACGAGTGACAAATATGTATCAGTTATAAACAAATATTTGTATGTGAGGGTGTAAAAGGTGTTCTGGCGACCTGTGGGGATAGGATGACACGGAAGGGTGTTGAAAAGGGTGTGTTATAAACAAGTGTTTTGGCAACCGTGCTAGGGAAAGGTGACACGGACGAGTGTCAAAAGAGTATGTATAGGTATCTGCATTTGAGAACGCAAAGGAGATGCTTTGGCTTATATCTGCGGGGAATGATACGACACAGACGAGTGTCGAAAAGGGTATATTATGAACAAGCATTTGTGTTGGAGAGTGCAAAGGGGACGCTTTGGCTTGTAATTGTAGGTGACTGGCTCGAACCTGGCTTGTGATCATGCAAATGTTTGATTTTTGCCGTAATGCTCCGTATTAGACGGAATGCTACGCCTATTTTGGTGACTTATGATGCGAATGCTATGATTATGCAAAAGAGTAAACGATCCGGGATTCGGATCCCACTAAAGAAAAGATCTCTGGCCGATCTGCTTGGAGGGATATCCCAATTGGGGAAGAGATCATTGGTAGATCTGTTAGGAGATATAGCTCTGCTTGGGGAAATAGATCGTTGATAGACCTATCCGTAAGGAGAACTCAGCTGGGTGGAAGGAAAATTTCATCACTTTGTTGTGTAAGCGTTTCAGGCATTGCTCTTCTGGGGAGAGGATGGGAACTCTGTGGGGAGGTTGTTCTTTTAACCTTGCTGAGGATGAGAGATCTGGCTCTCTGGTGGGGATCACCGCTGGGGAAGCTCCTGTTGCATAGACTTATGCTGGAGATGAGGATGCTTTGGCAACTTCGCTGGGGAAAATCATTCCAGATATTGCTTGGGGAAGAGGTATGTTGGGGAAGTGTGCTTGGCATGCCCCATGTTGTATATTGAATACCTGCAACCTGTTAAGACAAAGAAACACACAAGCATCCTGAGGTATCCCTTACCGGATTCCGTCATAGGAGTGAGATATTCCTGAAAGTAAATATATTTCCTGCAAGCATTTATTAAGAATGGCTCATTTGTTTTTATGCAAGTATTTATTATGAATATTGGACATTTTGCAAAGGAAATAAAAAATGTACAAAAAGAGGTGTGACTGAAAATTTGATTTTATTAATCTGGGTGCCCTGAATAGGAAAATATAGTCAAAGGAACAAATCCCCTAGAATGAGGAGATTGCTATAAATTGAGAAAAGTAAAAGTGTTGGCAATGTTGATGACGCTTCCGGTGAGCTTCCTTTGCTATGACCTATATGACATTGAAGTTCTTCTTATCTTGCTTTCTGAAGAAGGTTGATTCTGACCGATGCTTTATCCCTTCGAAGCTTGTCGTGTCGTGAGTGATACAGACGAATTCAGAATGCAGTTGTTCGCTTATTCCCTAATTTTGCGTGGATCGCCCTTTCGGGTTTTCAATCCACCGGGATACCCATTTTTGCCTGAGCTGTCCAATGCGGCTTTTCAACTCAGCGGGTGTACATTTTTTTCCCTTATTTTTGCCCGAGTCTTTTATTCTATTTTTGACTCACCGGGATGCCCTATTTTTGCCTGGACTTACATTCTATTTTTATGTCCAGCGGGTCATTTTATGCGAAGTATTTTTTAACTGCATCTGAATTCACAGGGGATAAGAAATCTTCACCATCCATAGTAGCGAGCATCAGTGCTCCACCAGAGAAAACCTTCTTTACTATTAATGGACCATCGTAGTTTGGAGTTCACTTGCCCCTGTGGTCTGTATGAGGAGGAAGAAGTCTTTTCAGCACAAGATCTCCCACTTGGTATTCCCGAAGTCTGACTTTCTGATCGAAGGCTTTCTTCATCCTTTTTTGATATAGCTGTCAATGACAGATAGCAGCTAATCTCTTCTCTTCGGTCAGATTCAATTGATTATACAGGGACCGGACCCATTCTGCCTCATTCAGCTTCACGTCCATCAGTACCCTTAAGGAGGGTAGCTCAACTTCAACAGGTAGGACTACCTCCATACCATACACAAGCTGATAAGGTGTTGGCCCAGTGGACGTTTTTATTGAGGTTCAATACCCATGCAAATAAAATGGTATCATTTCATGCCAGTCTTTGTAAGTAACCACCATCTTCTGCATAATCTTCTTGATGTTCTTGTTGGCTGCCTCAAGAACGCCATTCATCTTTGGCCTGTAAGGAGAAGAGTTGTGATGTTGAATTTTGAAGTCCCGACACAGTTCTGCCATCATTTTGTTGTTCAAATTGGAACCATTATCAGTAATGATTCGCTCGGGAACTCCGTATCGACTGATGATGTCTCTTTTCAGGAATCTGGCTACCACTTGTCTGGTGACGTTTGCATACGAAGCTACTTCAACCCATTTGGTGAAATAATAAATGGCTACCAGGATGAATTTATGGCCATTTGAAGTAGTCGTTTCAATCTTTCCAATCATGTCAATGCCCCACATTGCAAAGGGCCAAGGTGAAGACATCACGTTCAAAGGACTTGGAGGCACATGCACCTTGTCTGCATAGATCTGGCATTTGTGGCATTTTCTGGCATAGGCACAACAGTCTGCATCCATTGTGATCCAATAGTAACCCGATCTTAACAATTTCTTAGCCATTGCATGTCCTCCAGCATGGGTACCGAAAGATCCTTCATGCACCTCGTGCATTAGCAAGTCTGCTTCTTTCTTATCAACAAATCTGAGAAGAACCATGTCAAAGTTTCTCTTGTATAAAGAACCATCAGCATTAAGGAAGAAACTACCAGCCAGCCTTCTTAATGTCTTCTTATCATTGGATGATGCCCTAGGTGAGTATGTTTGATCCTCTAAGAAGCTTTTGATGTCATGGAACCAAGGCTTGTCATCTTTTGTAATGTCCACAGATAATACGTATGCTGGTCGGTCTAGTCTGGATACCGAAATCCGAGGCACATAATTTGCAGTCTGAACCTTGATAATTTGTCGTTGGTCTGATTGACTACCAAAGCTGAATCTCCGAATACAGTCAATGTCTTGATCCTGAGGTCAATGGCTTCCTCAAGACCCATGATACAAGCTTTGTATTCAGCTTCGTTGTTAGTGCTGGCAAAGGTGAGTTTTGCCGAGAAAGGCATATGAACTCCTTTAGGTGTAATGAGCACTGCACCAACTCCACTACCATTCATATTGACAGCCCCGTCAAACATCAAAGTCCATTCTTCTTCTGGATCAGGCCCTTCATTGTGAACAGGCTCTTCATGATCTTTTGCTTTTAAGAACATGATGTCTTCATCAGGGAAGTAAAATCTCATTAGTTGGTAATCATCAATGGGATGCTCAGCTAGATAGTCAGACAGTACACTGCCTTTGATGGCCTTTTAAGATGTGTACTGAATGTCATACTCTGTCAGAATCATTTGCCATCTTGCAACCCTTCCGGTGAGTGCTGGCTTCTCAAATATTTACTTGACTGGATCCATTTTTGAGATCAATAAAGTAGTGTGGGTCAACATGTACTGTCTTAGTCGGCTAGCAGCCCGCGCTAAAGCATAACAAGTTTTCTCGAGCAGTGAATAACGTTGTTCACAGTCAGTAAACTTTTTGCTCAGGTAGTATATTGCATACTCTTTTCGACCAGACTCGTCATGCTGGCCCAACACACACCCCATTAATCCTTCTAATACTTTTAGGTACATTATTAGAGGTCTTCCTTCAACTGGAGGCATAAGAATCGGAGGTTCCTGCAGGTACTCCTTGATCTTGTCAAAAGCCTTCTGACAATCTTCGTTCCACCTGACTGTTTGTTCCTTTCTTAACAATTTGAACAGGGGCTCACAGGTTGTAGTAAGATGAGATATGAACCTTAATATGTAGTTAAATCTACCCAAGAACCCCCGAACTTCCTTTTCAGTCCTAGGTGCGGGCATCTCCTGAATGGCTTTGACTTTGTCAGGATCAACTTCAATCCCTTTTTCACTCACAATGAATCCCAGCAGTTTACCAGAAAACGTACCCCGAATGTGCATTTGTTGGGGTTTAGCTTCAGCTGATACTTTCTCAGACGCTCGAACAACTTCAGCAGATTTACCAGATGATCTTATTCAGTATGGGATTTGGAAATCATGTCATCCACGTAGCATTCAATTTCTTTGTGGATCATATCGTGGAATAACGTTACCATAGCCCGTTGATAAGTCGCACCGGCATTCTTCAGTCCAAATGGCATTACCTTGTAACAAAAAGTGCCCCACGGTGTGATGAAGGTTGTTTTCTCCATGTCTTCGGATGACATCCTGATCTGATTATACCCAGAAAAACCATCCATAAAAGAAAATACCGAGAATTGAGCTGTGTTGTCCACCAATACATCAATGTGAGGTAATGGAAAGTCATCCTTTGGGCTAGCTCTGTTCAGATCCCGGTAATCCACACACATCCGTACTTTGCCATCCTTCTTAGGCACTGGTACAATGTTAGCGACCCATGGAGGGTAACTAGTTACAACAAGGAAATCGGCGTCCCACTTCTTTTGTACCTCTTCCTTAATCTTCATGGCCATATCCGGGCGAGTACGACGTAGCTTTTGCTTCACTGGAGGGCAATCATCTTTCAATGGCAGCTTGTGCATAACAATATATGTATCCAGACCTAGCATGTCTTAATAGGACCAAGCAAAGACGTCGACGTATTCTCGAAGCATGTCAATGAGCTGTTCTTTTACTGAAACCTGCAGACTGGCCCCAATCTTCACTTCTTTCAAATCCTCTTCGGTACCAAGATTAATTGTTTCCACCTCCTCCTGATGAGGAGTAATCACTTTCTCTTATTGCCTCAACAACCTGGCTAACTCTTTAGGTAACTCATAGTCTTCTTCAACCCCTTCATCAGCTTGATTAATTGGATTGTCAAAGTCATACAAGGTCATAACAGTGCTGTTGTCGGTGCAATCTGGAGGGTAATCTCTGCAAGGGTTGAGATTGGTTCGTTTTAGTGATCAATTTTAATCTTGTTTAGAAAAGTGTGAAAAATGAAGTTATTATTTTAAAAACATTGCCATTTCATTATTTTGTACAAAAGTGAAAAATGAAAAGACAGTGAGCGAAACAAAAGAAACTTGTTTGCAAAAGATGTCCGATATTCATTGATAATTCATTTGCACAAAATTACAATATGGCCCTATTACAAAATGAGTCCTGACACCTTGGGCAAGATGCAGGACTTGATGCATGCTAAAAAAGGTAGGAAATAATAATTACTCTGCAGGAGTAACCCTTATAATTTCTTTGGAAGACCAGTTAAGGACTTGGTGACCCGGGATCCTTGGACGTATCCAGCTCTCCAGGTTGAGGTCGCTTTCCGCCTCGTCTTCTAGGTTGTTAACAACATCTGGGGTGAGCATCCCCCCACTGATGAACTTGGGCTCTTTAGCAGCCTCTGATTGATTTTGTCGGAATGGTCTGTAACCCAAACCGAATATGTCCTCCTTCTTTTCCACCGACATCAGCTTGCCCCAGCCTTGGGCATTTCCATCTTCAACAACCTTCCAGGCTTGCTGATAGGACACAATTGAAGTACCCACCCTGTCTTCCTGGGATGCAGCAAATACTTCAGTCGTCGCCTCATTGACATTCAGGGCCTCGAACCCTTGGCTCATAGTTTTATGGATTTCACCATCCATATTAATATATTTGTACGTAGCCATATGGCTAACAAATATGTCCTCTTCACCACAAATGGTGATAATCTGTCCTTCCCACTCATATTTCAATTTCTGGTGAAGAGTCGACGTTACTGCGCCAGTGGTGTGAATCCATGGTCGTCCCAACAAACAGTTGTAGGCCGGCTATATGTCCACCACTGTTTCAAGCTGATTCACGGTGATCTCTTCTGGCACGTAGGCTGCGTGCAGAACTTTGAGTAGTGCATCCCGATGGGCTTCGGAACACAACAGCAGGGATAGTATAGAGATCTTAGAAGGAGTCTGGTGGAGGTTTTCCACAACTTTGTAGTCACTTCTTTTAATTATCCTCATGAATTCATCCACATCCTGATCAAAGGATGATTTATGAGTCTCTGTTGATGCAGATTCTTCGGGTATCACAATGTTCCCTTTGGCTTTGGCAGCAGCCTCTGCCTTAGTATTGGTTCTTGGAGCTTGTGATGCGAAGAGACGTCCGCTTTGAGTGAAGCCTCTGCCTCCCCCAACATTGTCCACTTGTGGGGTAGGAACTGAAGAATCAAGAAGGACTTTTTCTGCATTGCAGTAAAGGTCAGAACCATAATGCCATGGTACAACACTGTCTTTTTCATATGGAATCGGCTCCGGTACCGTGATGGTGACTGGGCTCACTGCAGCAGAGGTTGGAACCGTTATTGTCTGTGGATCATAGAAAATGGTGATAGGACTTCTTGTGGATGTTGGAGGTGATGAATTGAAGCTTGATTGTTGCTGAAACTGTTGTTGAGGTTGTTGAAAGTTGCTGGAGTCTGGGACCGTTGTAGGGTCATAATAAATAGTAACTGTAGAGACGTCGTTGTTGGTGGTTGTTGAAGTTATAGAAGGAGATGAAATGGAATTGTTGTTTGTTGAAGTGAAGGAAGAAATGGTTTCTGATTTTGTAGATGAATCGGTTGGAACAATTGTTGTTGCAGTTGTAGAAGAATCACTTGTTGTTGACAAAGGAGTTGCTGGTGTTGTAGAAGTTGTTGTGGTTATTTTCATAATTCCTTCTTGGATCAAGCCATCGATGCCATTCCTCAAGCTTGCACACCCGTTCTCGGAAATCTTGCAATATTCAC
The DNA here is from genome assembly GCA_963966055.1 of Lathyrus aphaca. Lineage (NCBI taxonomy): Eukaryota > Viridiplantae > Streptophyta > Magnoliopsida > Fabales > Fabaceae > Lathyrus > Lathyrus aphaca. The sequence continues at coordinate 348,755,941 of OZ014525.1, read as the reverse complement.
AACAGGCCTCACAACCTGGAAACACTTGGCATTTCAAAAGCTGAGCTTTAAGCTCTGCCAGAGGTGTCTGAATACTTGCAATATCTTCAATCAAACTCATGGGTGAGCCTTCCTCTATAGAATTAATCCTTGGCCCATTGTGGCTTGGCATAGGATTTTTCATGACACTGGGAGGTGGTGCAAAGTTTAGGGCCTTTGAATCTACCAGATCCTGGACCTTCATATGCAGAGCCCTGCATTTTTCCGTGGAGTGACCAGGTGCATTAGAATGAAAAGCACACCTAGCGTTGACATCATAATTTCTCTGAAGGTTCTGAGGATCAGGCGGAGCCAATGTCCTCAACTCAACAAGATTGAGCTTTAGGAGTTGTGGCAGCAATGTGGCATATGGCATTGGAATAGGGTCAATCACCCTGTTGATCTGAGATGGTCGCTGTTGAAAAGGGCATTATTGTTGATTGTTGTTATTATTGTTGTATGATCTCTGTTGTGGAAACAGTGGTTGTTGATGAAAGTGATGTGGTTGTATAGTGTATTGAGGAGGTGGAGTGGGAATAGTGACGACAACAACTGATCTGGGCAGATATTGGGGTCTCCCTCTTCCCATGTATATAGAATTTGTTTCACCATATCTACGGGGCCCAGCAAATGGCTTCCTTGCACTGCTTGAACTGGCACCATTGTCAGAGATCTTTCCTATCTTCAGTAAGCTCTCAATTCTTTCCCCAGCTATTACCACGTCTGCAAAGCTGGTGGAAGAAAATGCAGCCAATCTGTCAATATAAGTACCCTGGAGAGTGTTCATGAAAATATCTGCCATTTCCGTTTCTGACACCGGGGGTTGAAAAGCAGCAGCTAGTTGCCTCCACCTTTGGGCTATTCTCTAAAGCTTTCATGGGAAGACTGTGACATTCCCATCAGAAGTGTCCTGTTTGGAGCCATGTCAAGATTATACTGATATTGACGGATCAAAGCTTCATCCAAGTCTTTCCAATTCCTTACTGTGGCTCTGGTCAAGTGAGAATACCATTCCCGGGATTCCCCTGTCAAGCTATCCTCAAAGTAAAACATCCACAGTTTCTCATCCATGGTGTAGGATTTCAATCTCCCCAGGAAAGACTGAAGGTGGGTACGTGGGCAGGATGTGCCATTGTATCTTTCAAAATATGGGGGTTTAAACTTGTGAGGAATTCTCACCCCTTCCACCAATCCCATGTCCATGAAATCAAAGCCTAGAGAGTTTTGGGATTCAAGAGACCTCAGCTTATCTGCAATTTCATCCAACCGACAGTCGTAAACTTCGTCTCCAGCCCCAACCACAGTAAACTGCTCTTCTTGAGGGTCTTCCTGCAAGGCCCTTCCTCCAGTAGTGTTACTCTTGGGTGTTTCTTATGGCATTGATGTCTGCCGCTCGACTAACTCTCTCATTCTTTCCTGGCTCTAAGCTAAACCAGTCATTATTGTCATGAATTTATTCATTTAGGCCCTCATCTCTGTCCTTTCATTGGCCATTTGGGCCCTCACTTCAGTTAAGTCTTGTTGAACCTGATCCATTTGTAATCCCGGAAGGTTGTTTCTTGTTGGATACCGGTGCACTCTATTGACAGGGAACACTCTTCTGCGAGCAATGTTTCTTGAAACCACAACAAAGTGAGAAATAACAAACACAAAAACCTACAAAGCAAAGGAAAAATGTTAGTATGCAATGCAGGATGCCTATTTGTCTTCCAAGGGTATCCGATTTGGTTCTTTCGTTTTGACCTTTCCAGACCTCGAGGAAATGCTGATGTTGAAGAGAGATTAAGCCCACAATAATACAAACCATATGTATTACAAAAAGTGAAGATACATAGTTTTGATTATAATAAAATCCCCATGGTGGGTCAAAATACAACAACAACAGAAATACAATCAAAATGAAGTACAAACAAAAAGAGTCAAACATCCAATCCAAAGTCATCTTCCCTGACTTCCTTCGGGAGAGCCTCGGTCACTGGACCTACTGGGTGCTCTGTGATAGTCCTGATGAGGAGGTTTCTGGTGGCAATGACACTGGTCAACCTCTTATGCTTATCCTGATCCTTTGATCTCTTCAACCCCGCCCGGAGTTTCAACTAAGAGATATCCTTCTGTGCTGCTAACAGAGCTTCCTGATTCTTTTTCTCACTAGCCTTCAGTTGCTCTATCTTAGCTTGGGTCCTTTGATCTTCTTGTGCATGAGCCTTAGTGATCTTGATCCACCTAGCCTGGCTCTCCTCTAAATAATGCTCAGCTCTGGCCTTCTGAGTCTTTGCTTCCTTGCAAGCATTCTTCAGTACTAACTCCCCTGCTCTAGCTTTTTTGATGTAGTAATTCGTCTTCTAAATATTGGTCAAGTGCTCAATTCAGAGCTTCTCTAACCTCTCATTAATTAGACGGCTATCATTCCTCTCCCAGAGAGTCTTCTTCAAGGCTTCAGAGAGTTGAGTATTCCTTTCTTTTAACTTCTCAAACTCCTCTAAGCTGACAGTGTCTGCAGGCTGCACTACTAATGGTCCAGGTGCATCCTCTAAGGTGAATGGCATCCGGGTGATCTGCCCCCTGGTACGAGACCAATCAAGATATTGTGTTGAGGATATATTGTTTCACTTGCCAAGGATAGATGTCCCCTTAGTCTGAATATTGTCCCAAGCCTAGGCAGCTTGAGTGACAATAACAGAGTTGTGCTGGATGTCACAATAGAGGGTTTCTGTCAAATCTTGCCCTCTTGGGGGATGGACCAAAGCATACCCTAATTGTCTCTTGAAAAGCAAAGGGTTGTAGTTGATGCAACCTTTTACTCCAATCAAGGGCACATTGGGATATTTCCCACAGCTAGTAATAATATCCTTGCCCTTGGTGCTCTGAGTGCACCATCTGATGTCTTCTGATGTAAGGGCAATCAATCTCTTAGCCCAATTCCTTGGCTGATGGGGGTTTAGGAAAGTGTCTGATTTTGGCAAGTGTCTTAACAACCAGTAGTAATAGAGGGGTGCACAGCATCTGACCAATCTTCCTCTTTGCTTTTCATTCCTTTGATGCACTGAATAGTAGAAGTCTCCAAGCAAGGTAGGAACTGGGTTCCTCAATAAGAACAGGTGAACAACATTTTTGCTTACAAACTTTGGCTCATCTGCAAACAAGATAACTCCATATATGCTGAGGGCTAGGAGTGCACAGACAGCATCGCACTTCCCTGCTGCAGCATGCAGGGTGTCCTGAGAGATCAAAAAGTCCAAGTGAAGGCCTGGGATTCCAGCCTTGGTGGTCATGTTCTGATCAATGAGGGTAGGCTCCAAGTGTAAGGCCTTAGCTATATCTTAATTCTTGGGAGCAACTATCTCAGGGTTGAAAGGAATCCCTCTCCTGATGGGGAAACCTAACAACATGGAAAATGCTTCTAGCAAAGGCCCTAACTAAAAATCAGGAAATGTGAAACATCTGAGAGGAGGATCATAAAACTGCAAGCAAGTGTGGATCATGCTCCTCTGGGATGCATCTAGGTCCATGATCATGTCCAATATGCCTCCATAATGTTCCCTGAATAAAGGGACATGATCAGGAGTGATGAGAGACTGGATCTGTCTGATGCCTGTCAGAGTAGGCTCAGAGAAGTGGTATGTGATGTTGCTCTTTCTGGAAGTGTCCATGCTGATAATGGATGCTGGTGAAGAAAATTGAAGAGAAGCCCTGATGAAGGTAACTGCTGCAAACTGATGAGGATAATTGGAGAAGGTGCTGGAGAAGGGTCTCTGATGATGACAAACTGATGAAGGTCCTGGAGAAGAAAACTGAAGAAGTCTGAGCAGCAAAACAGGTCAAAACCAAACCAAAGATAAGATGGTGGATACCCTGTAAAACAGATAGGAAAATGTTAAATGATGCAAGATGATATATGCAGAATGATATGCAAAGGGTTTGTGATCAAGTGCTGGATCTGTTATCTGCCTTGTTAGGGTCCATGTGTGTTCATAAGTCCGGATGGAGGCTTAGAAATCTAGTAACTAGGTGGGGGACTCAAATAAAGAATCACAAGTCCAGGGTTTCACAAGAACTATCCAAAATAATACAACCTTAAAACAACATTAGTAACAAGGGTATGATGAGTCCAAGGGTTCCTAAAAACCTATAAACATCCCAACCCCCTCACATGTATTGTTCTAGAACAAGGATCCTCAGACTTGGATCAGTTATGAGAAGTGTAAACACTTCTAACCCGGAGGTACAGTGTTTACAATAACCATAAAGGATCCTCCTTTAATTCACCTTAGATGCTGAAGGTCATAAAAGGTCATCTAGACTTAACAGGCTTCCCAGATAGCCCTAGTACTACAGGAAATCCGTAGCACAGAGTTCTCAAGAAGAAACCCATATCTTAACCATGTTTCATATTCCCGCACCAGACCGAAATGGAATGGGAAAGAATATGAAGCCACTCTATCCTATGTGTCACTCAGGTCCCCGGTATGGAACCTTAATCACTCAACAATCCTTCCCACCAAGGAAACATCAGATCCAGCACAAATGATAATGACAGTATGAAATGCATAAGACTGTAAACGAAAAGCAATAAATAAAGATGTACAGAAAGCAATAAATAAAGCAATAAACAAAAAGCACAAGTAGCCCATAACACCCCCATAAACACAAATCAAACAAGCGCTAGGAGAAAACCACAAAAAGAACCAGAAGCCCTTGTTGCAAGATAGGAAACATCCCCAGCAGAGTCGCCAAGCTGTTGCTCCCGAAGATTTGCATCCCAGTACAAGCGTGAACGGTCGGCGAGAGGAGAAATGAAGTGAATAGAGTCGCCAGCTAGGCATTTTTATCCCGAAGGAAAGGTAATGTTGCATAAACCTAGAAAAAGATGGATAAGACGGTTGCGGACCAGAGAAACTGAGAAAGGGGGTTGGTTACAACCTGGGAAGGTATTAGCACCCAGATTGTCTGTCGTACTCGACAGGATCCACGCTTAAAATATTGTGCTCAAAGGGGGTAGAGTATGTGCTATTTGTGTGCAAAAAGCTAAGAATGAATGTACAGGTGTCAGTGCAAAAGGGTGAATTGCTCAAGAACTGAGGCTTAGAAAAGAATGCTGAAAGAGGGGGATGACAAAGAGACTTTTGTTCGATAACAGTTAAGTTATGCCTACGTATCCTCGCGTGCAATGAGGAAGTCAAAACACCGTAGTTCGACTCAAAGAGACTGAAAGATGAATTGATTGTGAACTGCTTACTTGTCTATGCTCAAGTGTATGGCTCGTCTGGCTCGAGTGCTAACTGTCTTGAATTAGACGGAAGAAGCAAGTTCTCGTTTATGAATGAGTGTGATGAAAAAAGAATCCCGGAGGAGACGATTATTGTTTGTTTTTTGTGTTTTCAGTTTTTTATTATTTTTGGTGCTTTGCATAAGCTAACGAGCTTAAGCCTAAACCAAAGGCTTGTAAACTCATTATATCCTCCCTGTGATTAGGGATAATGAGAATACTTAAGTATGAGATAAACATCTCAACTTAATTGCCATGATGATGTAGGATTAAGATCATTAACCTACTTGTGATTATTTAGATGTTTCTGGGTTTTTGTTTAGTGTTAAGTAATGAGTTTAATCTCTAATCACAGATTAGTGAACTCATTACACCATCCTAATAGAAGGATAATAGATGAGAACACTTAAGCTGAGGAAGATACCTCAACTTAATCCATGGTTAGGGGTTAAATTCATTATATAACAAGCCTTTATTAAATGGATTTTAATTAAAGGTGGTAAGATTAAGAAGTGGATTTTATGGTTTGTAAGACAACTTGAGGGGGGACTTGTCCATTAAACACTAGGGTTAGTCCTTCTTAACCATAAAGGAAGAATTAGAACCCTAATGTAAGGCCCAAGTTACAAGATGAAGTCTTAGTGATTATTAGATGGATTGATTAAGAGGTTTAAATAGATTAAGGGTTTAATACTTAGGATTAAAGTTATACACTTCATCCTAAGATAAGGATGCAGGCATACCCTAATTCCAAAGTCCTAAAACATTAAAGGTTTAGTCTCTAATAATGAGATGAGAAGAGAGACACAAAGAAGACTCAAAGGAAAAAGTCTAGGGGAAACTATCAATCCTAGAAGTTATCATGCTTAGGTATCCTATGGTTTTGTGAGGCTTAAAAGGAGAAGTCTTCAAGGAAGCCACCAAGGAGAAGCAAGATGAAAAGAAGGAGATGAGAAGAGAAAGAAAGGAAGAGAAGCACAAGTGAGGCAAGCCCACTCAAAGACAAACAAAAATGCAGTAAGAATGCAATATGAAGAGATGAGAAGAGGTGGGAGGTGAAGGCAAATCCACCTCCCAAACAACTTACCATTAACCCTGAAAAGTTGGTACAAGATGCAATATGAAAGGAATGAAATGAAATGAAGAAAATGTAAGTGAAAATACCAAGACCAGAAGTATATACATGATGCAAATTATGCAATGATATGATGCAAAGGCATACAAGATGCATGTGTGTGTTCATACAAGAGGATGAATGCAAATGAAGCATGTAAATACATGGATGTTTATGAAATGAAATGGATGCAAAGCATAGAAAATGTATGAATAAATGATCAATAAATGTTCAAGAAATGTCTTAAGATGTCTAAGATGGCATACAAATACTTGGAATGGCATGACAAGTTCATATGTTCATGCAATGCAATGGAAGATGCAAGTAAAGATGCAAAATTAAGGTTACATGGCAACATGAGATGCAAATGACAAAGACAGAAGCAAATGACATCATAAAAAATTGAAAATTCACTCAAAGGAACCTTAAACCTATACTAGGTTACCATCCAAAGGGGGAGGTCAGAAGCTAAACCTAGGTTGAGTTATGAATTTCCTAAGTTTCTAGGGTTTTTTGGGTGATCCTCAATGTAAAATGCCAAATAAATTGAAAATGCAAGATAAAAATGAAACAAAAATGTTTTTGGATGTTAGAAGCCATGCATAGAACAATGCAAAAAGAACCATTCACAAACTCAACTTGGTTTGAAAGTTATGAATTTTTGAAATTAGGGTTAGAAAATGAACATTTTAGGAACTCTGATTCAATGAAAAATCTCAAAGTGTGATCAAAACCAAAAAGAAATTTGTATGGTGAATTTGTAAATGCTTCTAAATGTCTAAGAAGGCTCTCGGATTTTTTTGGTGATTTTTTAAATACTTAAATGCATTTTTAATTAATTAAAATGAATTAATTAATTAAATAAAACATTTAAATGATTTAAAAATACTTTTTTAATGCAAAAAAAAAATATATATTTTTGGTTTCTGAAGATTAATAAAAGTCATGATAAAAAATTTCAGATTTTTTTAATGATTTTTGCTATTTTAAATAATTATATTAAAAGAAATGGATAAAAAATGAATAAAAATGAATAAAAGGAAAAGTATGCATATCCAATGGTCCAGATTTGAATTCAGGGGGGAAGGGGTTGACTGCGCGCGTAGATGGAGGGTCCAGATCACTCCTAGTTAGTTAATCTGATTTAAATTAATAAATCACATTTAGGGTTTAATGACCTAATCTTGGTCGTACACTCACTAACTCTAATCTCAATCCTACGACCCACATTCAAACTGGGGAGATTAGCCCTAATTAAACTCAGGTGACCGAAGCTAAGCTCCGGTCATCTTCTCCGGCCACACCTTCAGGCCATCTCACTCAAAACGCCACTAAAACGCATCAAACTCTCGATAAATGATCAATGGACAACAACAAACAAGAATCCAGCAACAAATTTCATTTATTTCACAACAACAACAAGAATCGAAGCAATCAAGTTTCACGGGAAAAATTCAAGAGAGTCAATACATGCTTATTTCTTGCTCATTTTCAAAACAAAACACATCAGCATGATCAATGAAGCATAAGGATTCATTTAAGAACTTAAAAACGCATTTCTGGAAAAAAATGTTCTTGAGGTATACCTGAGATGAAGCTTTGCTATCAGGAGCTTTCTGGCCACTTCTTTGGTGCTTTTCCACTCCAATGAACCCCTTGATGCTTCTGGCAAGTTTGAAATAAGTTTATGTTGGCTGTTTTTGAGGTTTCAGTTCAAAGCATGTCAAAATCGTGTTTTTGTTTGAGGTGGTTTCAGGCCAATGTGAGGGGTGGGAAATGATCTTGGGGTTATGTGGAGATGATTGGTGAAAGAATTTTGAAGTTTTGATGGCTGAGTTGGGAGATTCGAAGAGATGAAGTTCTTGAGAGGTTTTTGGCAATCTGAGCTATGGGATGATTCAGGCTTGTGTGTTGTGTGTTATGGCTTGCATAATGTCCACATATCATGTCTTGATAGGTCAGAAGAGTGGTTGTGGCCTATGTTGATTGGTATGGGTGATTTTGCAAAAACGTCAAGAATGTGTACTTGAGGTATTGGCATGGTGCAGGCCTAAGATTTTGGGGTTTCTGGCCTCAGCATGGATCAAGGAAGGCCATAGGATTGAAACATTGCAGCTGGATCACTTGATGCTAGGGTTTCTATGTGTTTTGCAAATTTTCCCTCTTTGGTGTATCTTGTGATTCAAGGCATGAAATGATCCAATTCTTGGGCCAATTCTGAGTTTTTGAAGTTGCTTGATCATGTTATGAAGTATTTGGGCACATTAGAAGTCATTAGAAGCCTTGGCAAGTGATTTTGCAAAAATCCCTCTTTGGTGCATTCTTGAAAATTATAGGATTTTTGCCAACTTTGAAGGATCATAACTTGAGTTCCACAATGAATCAAAACATTTTCTTGTACTTTTTGAAAAGGTAAAGACCTAATCAATAACTTTCATGACCAAGAATTTTTCATTTGAAGCATTTTTTATTAAGAAAGAGGAGGTTGAAAAACTTTCCCAAAATGGAAAGTTTCCATTACAAGTCATTTCCATTTTTGGCAACTTTTCAAATGGCTCAAAATTATTCAATCTTGTGAACTTCCAACCTCTTCTAAGATCAAATAAAGATCATAGAACTTCAATTTGATTAAAATACCCTTTTGGTTCCATTATTGGGGGCCTCAGATGCCCTGATTTTGACTTAACTTGCTCGAGAAGTTACCCAGTGAACAAATGACTTCCACAATGAATTTCTTCATAAAACTTGGTACACATGATCCTTATAACATCTTAAGAACATTAGAAACAATAATGGCCCAGAAATTTTGAGTTGAGGCCTCTGAAACCAAAACCTTTCTGGTCATCTATGTAGTGAAAATCCTGGCTCTGCTTCCATGTCTTGCCAGTTCTTGTGATTTCTTGACTTCCTTGAACTTTGAAGGATATAATATGATGATAGAACACAAATGGACCCTCTGGAAAGCTTTGAGACTCTTGGGATGGCTCAGATGAACTCTTGGATTGCTTAGATCACAAACCCTAGATGCAGATGAAATTGAACTATGCAGTGAAACAAGTATGCAATGTGAGATGGTATGCTTATGTTTATGCCAAAATGAAAGATCACAAGCCATGGTGTGATATGAGTGAGGGAAAATTTGGGATGTTTACAAAGGGCCTCAAACCCAAAACCCTAATTTATGGTCATCTGTGTAGGAGCCCTGAGCCTGCCTGGGTGGCTCTGCAATCTCTTGTGATCTTTTGACTTTCAAGAACCCTTGGAGGCATAATATGATCATAGAACATTCATGGACCCTCTTGGAATGCTTTATGGCCTCTGAGATAGCTCAAAACCACTTCTAAGATTCACCTGATCACAAACCCTAGCTATGCAGCTTATGCAATGAAATAACTATGCAGTGTGAGATAGTGTGCTTATGCAATGCAATATGAAGAATCACAAGCCAAGGTGTGAGAAAGAGAGAGGGAAAATTTGGGGTGTTTATAGCTGCCCCTATTCAAGCATGAGTTAGATGTGTAGGATGTAAGCGCATGGCTTAACTGACAAACAAGATAACTTGTGGTTGAATACCTAGACAGTCCAAATTTTGCACTCTTTATTATAAGAAGAAAAGGGATATAAATTGTAATAGACAGTATAGACTGAATATCAAATGATAGTGACGGAGGATGACCATCAAGCAGAGGACGATTGCTGGGGATAAAAATGGTGAGAAACACGCTGACGGGGATGACCATCATGCTGGGGAATAAAGAATCTGTGACGGGGATAGCCATCGGGTAAAGAAAAGCGACTTTACTGGGGATTTAAAAGCACTAACGGGGACGACCGTCAGGCTAAAGAATAAGGAAACCGCGACGAGGATGGCCATCAGGTGAAGAATAAATAAATCAATGATGAGGGACGGTCATAAAAAGGTGAAGGACGATCACCGAGCAGGGTACAGCTGCTGAGGGTTATCGCGACATAGGACGAATGTCGGATAAAAAGATCGACGATGGGGACATCCATCGGATGAATGATGAGCTACGGTCATCAAAAGGTGAATGACGATCACCTAGCAGGGGACGACTGCTGAAAGATATCACGACGAATATCGGATAGAAAGATCAACGATGGGGACGGCCATCGGATAACATGATGAGGGACGGTCATCAAGAGGTGAAGGACGATCACTAAGCAGGGGACGGCTGCTCTGTTGGAGATTATCTCGACATAGGACGAATGCCGGATAAAACGATCAACGATGGGGGACGGTTATCAAAATAAATGACGAGGGACGATCATCAAGAGGTGAAGGGCAATCACCTAGCAGGGGACGACTGCTCTGTTGGGGATTTATCGCGACATAGGACCAATGTCAGATAGCAAGTTGTTTTGTAGGCGACTTCTGGGGATAGATAAACATGGACGAGTGTTCTAAGCCCTAAAACTAAAATGGTATAAGTGTTTCGACATTGTGTATAGATTAAAGATACGGGCGAGTATCCTTAGAACCACGATACGAACGAGTATCAATAGGAACAAATAATGACGCATATTTAAGGAGTGATGATACGGACGAGTATCAACTGTTTGAACAAGGAGCACGGACAAGTGTTGATCTGCTGGGGGAGATGCGTAAGATACAGACGAGTATCCAAGAATTATGTATAAGTAGGATATGAACGAGTATCAAAAGGTATGTACAAGTTTTTGTATTGAGAGTGCAAAAGGATATTTTGGCTTTTATCTACAGGGGATAAGTTTTTTTTACGTATTGCAGGAGGAGTGATTTTGGTATTTGTAGGTGACTAGTTCGAACTTGGCTTATGCAAATGTTTGATTTTTGTCGTAACGCTCCGTATTAGACGGAATTCTACGCTTTGTTTTGGGAGAAATGATGTGAATGTTATGATTATGCAAATGAGAGAAACGAGATCCGAGATCGGAAATCCACTGGTGATCTGTGGGGAGAAAGGATCACTACGCGATCTTTCTAGAGAACTCTGAGGGAAGAATTCTATGGGGGCCCAATGTTAGGGATGAGAAGATCTGGCCACTCACTGGGGAAAAGTGATCTTGGCATTGCTTTGGAGATCCCGCTCGAGGAGGAGAGAACTTCTAAGAAGTAATCTGTCGGAGGATCAGCTTTGCGGGGGATACTCTAAGGGGATAAAAAGCTCTGTGTGGGAATACTCTCGTCAAGTAATCCTTCTGATGATGTGACTGCTGGCTTGGCTGGGGATATAGTGCCTGATATGCCCCATGCCATTACAGATTGTCCGCCTTGAGTACCTGCAACCTGTCAAAACAAAAGAAACGCACAAGTGCCTTGAGGTATCCTCAACCGGATTCCGTCATAGGAGTTATGTTCTCTTAAAAGCACATATTTCCTACAAGCACTTATTGAAAATGGCTTATACGTTTTCATGCAAATGTTGTATTACGAACTTTGGACATTTTTGCAAACGAAACAAAAAGGTACAACACAGAGTGTGAATGAATTTTTGACTTTATTGATTTGTGTGCCCTGAATAAGCGAGTACATTGAAGAAGCTAATCCCTGAAATGAGGAGATTGCTACAAAAATTGAGAAAATAAAAGTCCTATTCGGCAATGCTAAAGTTGATGCTTCAATATTCCTTTTGTTATGACCTGTATGACCTGAACGCTCTTCTTATCTTGCTTTTTGAAGAAAGTTAATTATGACCGACGCTTTGTCCTTTCCAAGCTTGTCATGTTATGCGAGCGATATAGACGAATTTAGAATGCAATTGTTCGTTTTTTCCCTGATTTTGCGTGAATCGCCCTTTCAGGTTTTCAATCCACCGGGATACCCATTTTTGCCTGAGCTGTCCGATGTGGCTTTTCAACTTAGCGGGTGTACATTTTTTTCAAAATTTTCCCTTATTTTTGCCCGAGTCTCTTATTCTGTTTTTGACTCGCCGGGATGCCCTATTTTTTCCTGGACTTACATTCTGTTTTTATGTCCAGCGGGTCATTTATGCGAAATATTTGTTAACTACATCCGAATTCACAGGGGACGGGAAATCTTCACCATCCATGGTTGCGAGCATCAGTGCTCCTCCCGAGAAAACCTTAGTTATCACGTATGGACCTTCATTGTTTGGTGTCCACTTGCCCTTATGGTCTGTATGAGGAGGAAGAATTATTTTCAGTACAAGCTCTCCCACTTGATAATCCCGAGGTCTGGCTTTTTGATCGAAGGCTTTCTTCATCCTTTTCTGATATAACTGACCATGACAGATAGTTGCTAATCTCTTTTCTTCAATCAGGCTCAGTTGGTTATAATGAGATCGGACCCATTATACTTCGTCCAGTTTTACATCCATCATTACTCGCAAGGAGGGTAATTCAACTTCAACAGGTAGGACTGCTTCCATACCATACACAAGCTGATAAGGTGTTTCCCCGATAGATGTTCTGATGGAAGTTCGGTACCCGTGCAAGGCGAATGGTAACATTTCATGCCAGTCTTTATATGTGACTACCATCTTTTGCACAATCTTCTTGATGTTCTTGTTAGCCACCTCAACAACGCCATTCATCTTTGGCCTGTAAGGAGAAGAGTTGTGATGTTGCATTTTGAAGTCTCGGCATAGTTCTGCCATCATCTTGTTGTTAAGGTTTGAACCATTATCAGTAATAATTCGCTCGGGAACTCCATATCGACAAATGATATCCCTTTTTAGAAATCGGGCTACCACTTGTCTGGTGACATTTGCTTACGAAGTTGCTTCAACCTATTTGGTGAAGTAATCAATGGCTACTAGGATGAATCTGTGACCATTTGAAGCAGTTGGCTCGATCTTTCCAATCATATCAATGCCCCACATGGAGAAGGGCCAGGGTGAAGACAATATATTCAAAGGATTGGGAGGCACATGCACTTTGTCTGCGTAGATCTGACATTTATGGCACTTTCTGGCATAGGCACAACAATCTGCATCCATTGTGATCCAGTAGTAACCTAATATTAACAATTTATTTGCCATTGCATGTCCTCCGGCATGGGTACCGAAAGAACCTTCATGTACTTCGTGCATTAATAGGTTTTCTTCCTTCTTTTCAACGCATCTAAGCAAGACAATGTCGAAGTTCCGCTTGTATATGGAGCCATCAGTATTGAGGAAGAAACTGCCAGCTAATCTTCTTAATGTCTTCTTATCATTGAACGATGCCCCAGGTGGGTATGTCTGAGTCTCCAAGAAGCATTTGATGTTGTGGAACCAAGGTTTGTTGTCAATGACTATGTCCACAGAGAATACATATGTCGGTTAGTCTAGTCTGGATACTAAAATTCGAGGTACATAGTTGGCAGTTTGTACTTTGGTCATAGATGAAATGGTGGCCAAGGCATATGCGAACTGATTCTCATCTCGAGGGATGTATTCAAGCTTGACTTTCGTGAAGAAAGTCAACAACCTCCTTATATAGTCACGGTAGGGAACCAGATGCTCTTGATAAGTATACCACGTACCATTAGTTTGGTTGATCACCAAAGTTGAATCTCCGAATACATTCAAAGTTTTGATCCTGAGGTCAATGGCTTCCTCAAGACCCATGATAACAGCTTTGTACTCTGCTTCATTGTTAATGCAGGCAAAGGTAAGCCTTGCTGAGAAAGGCATATGGACTCCTTTGGGTGTAATAAGCACTGCACCAACTCCATGACCGTTACAATTAACTGCCCCATTGAACATCATAGTCCATGCTTCTTCTGGATCAAGCCCTTCAGTGTGAATAGGCTCTTCACAATCTTTTGACTTCAAGAACATGATGTCTTCATCAGGGAAATCAAATCTCATAGGCTGGTAGTCATCAATGGGTTGCTCGGTCAGATAGTCAGACAATACACTGCCTTTGATGGCTTTCTGAGAGGTGTAGTGAATATCATATTCCATTAGAATCATTTGCCACCTTGCAACCCTTCTGGTAAGTGCTAGCTTCTCAAATATGTACTTGACGGGGTCCATCTTTGAGATCAACAAGGTAGTATGAGTCAACATATACTGTCTTAGTCGGCGAGTGTCGCTCCCACCAAATGAGGCTAAGTCAAATGGGGTACAGACACGAACGGTCGGCGAAAGAGAAGAGAGAACACACAAGGGTGAACTGAAAAGAAAAGAGTCGCCAGCTAGGCATTTTTATCCCGAAGGAAAGGTATGCTGCATAAACCTAAGAAAAGATGGATAAGATGGTTGCGAACCAGAGAAACTGAGAAAGGGGGTTGGTTACAGCCTGGGAAGGTATTAGCACCCAGATTGTCCGTCGTACTCGACGGGATCCACGCTTGAAAAATTTGTGTTTAAAGGGGCAGTGTTAGTGCTATTTTTGTGTGTAAGAGCTGGAAAAGAATGCAAGTGTCAGTGTAAAAGAAATGTGAAGTGAATGAGATAAGTGTCAGTGTAAGAAACGAATGAAGCTCAAGACTATGAGGCTTAAAGAATAATGCTGGAAGGAGGGGGAATGTACAGAGACTTTAGTTCGATAACTGTTAAGTTATGCCTACGTATCCTCTCGTGCAATGAGGAAGTCAGAACACCGTAGTTCGACTCAAAGAGACTGAAAGATGAATTAACTGTGAACTGCTTACTTGTCTATGCTCAAGTGTATGACCTGTCTGACTCAGGTGCAAACTGTCTTGCATCAGACGGAAGAAGCGAGTTCTCGTTTGTGAGTGAATGAGGTGAGAAAAGAATCCAGGAGGAGACGATTATTGTTTGTTTTTGTGTTTTCAGTCTTTTATTGTTTTTGGTGGAGTTTGTCATAAGAAAATGAGCTTAAGCCTAAACCAAGGATTAGTAAACTCATCACATCTTCCCTCTGATTAAGGGTAATGAGAATACCTTAAGTATGGAGTAAGCACCTCACACTTAATCACCATGGTGTAGGATTAAGATCATTAACCTACTTGTGATTATTTAGATGTTTTTGTTTTTTTTTTAGTGTTAAGTAATGAGTTTAAGCCATAATCAAGGATTTAATGGACTCATTACACCATCCTAATAGAAGGATAATAGATGAGAGCATTTAAGCTGAGGAAGGCTCCTCAACTTAATCCATGATTAGGGATTAACCTCATGACAAAACATAGCCTTTATTAAAGTGGATTTTAGTTAATGATGAGATTAAGAAATGAATTTTATGGTTTGTAAGACAACTTGAGGGGGACTTGTCCATTAACACTAGGGTTAGTCCTTCTTAACCAGTTAAGGAAGAATTAGAACCCTAATGCAAGGCCCAAGTTACAAGCTTGATGTCTTAGTGATTATTAGATGGATTGATTAAAGGATTTAAACACATTAAGGGTTTAACACTTAGGATTAAAGTTATACACTCCATCCTAATAGAAGGATACAGGCATAACCCTAATCACAAAGCCTTAAAACCTTTAAGGTTTAGTCCTTGATTATGAGATGAAAATAGAAGACACAAAGATGACACAAAAGGCAAGACTAATGGGGGACTAATCAAACCCTAATTGTGATCATATTTGGTTGTTCCTAGGGTTTATGAGGCTTGCAAAAGATCTTCAGGAGAGAAACCACCAGGAAAGAAGCAGATGAAAGGAGGAAGAAGCAGAGAGAAGCAAGACAACTTGCTTCACTTATGAAGACAAGTTGCTTGAAGAAAGAAAGTGAGAAAGAGCATGAATGAGAAAGCTCACTCTAGAACAAGATTAAAATGCAGCCATGAATGCATAAGAGATGAGAAGAGATTATGAGAAGTGAAGGCAAATTCACTTCTCAATGGCTTACCACCTGAAAAGTTAGTAACAAGAAATGAAATGAAGTGAAAATGAGATGAAATGCAATGATGCAAACCAAAGTCAGAAGCATAAACATGATGTTGATGATGCTAAGAGATGATGCAGACACATGTCAAGGATTGTGGATGATCATACAAGGATGAGGGTGCAAGTGAAGCATGCTTTGAACCATGAAAGTTCATGAAAACTTATGAAATGGAATGAATGTATAGCATGGAAAATGAATTATGCAATGATCAAACATGATTCTAATATGTCCTAAGATGTCTTATATGTCATGAGGATGCACAAAATGTCATGGCAAGTTCATGTATACAAGCAAATGAGAGATGAATGCAAATGAAAGCCAAAATTAGGGTTTATGCACAAGACACAAAGCAAAAATCCAAAATCAGAAGCAAATGACAAGATAAAAAATTGAAAATGAGACCAAAGGAACCCTAACCCTACACAAGTTCACTGCCCAAAGGAGGGGACCCAACTCTAAATCTAATGGGAATTATGATTTTCTCAAGTTAGCTAGGGTTTTAAGACACTTCAAAAGAAAAAATGCACATCAAATTGAAAATGAAAAATAAATTCAAATCAAATTTACCCTAGAAACTACATGATATGAAGAATGCAATGCAAGAAGAACCTTCATCAAACTCTTCATGGTTAGGCAGAATGAATTTTTATAAGTTAAAACAAAAATATTGCCTTTTAAGAACTTTAATTCCAAAGAAAAATGTCAAAATATGTCAAGAACCAAAAAGAAATTTGTTTGAAGAGTTTGATAATGTTTCTAAATGTATTAAAATGCAATGTGAATTTTTTTGTAATTCTGGGCATTTCAAATTTTAAACCTAATTAATTAAACTAATTAATCTGAATTAGGGTTTAATGACAAATCTTGGTCGTCCATTCGCGCGCGGGAAACCAAATCAAAGGCCCACATTCAAACTGAGCCCTAATCTAGATTAAGGCATTAATGACTTTCAGGTGGCCGGAAATGACCTCCGGTCATCTTCTCCGGCCACATCTCCCCTGAGATTTTGCTAAAACACTCCCTAGGCCAAATCAAACCCCCCAAATCTCCAGAAATGATCCCCAAACCCCATAGAACAAGAATCCAGCATCAAAACTCATTTATTTTCCATCAACAACAAGATTCGAACAAAAAACCTAAAACTGAACAAAATTTCAGAACATGCATACACACTTAAAACTCAACCATTTTTCACCATTCAAGGTTCATTGTGACCAGTGGAACACACTCTATCATTCTATAACTAAAGAAACAAGTTCTGGAAAAAAGTTTCAAGAAGATACCTGAGATGGAGCCTTTACTTTTGGGACTTTCTGGCCAGTTCCTTGCTTCAAATCACCTCTACTGACTTCCCTCAAGAGTTTGCAAAGCTTGTTTGGAGTTTCTTATGGCTGATTTGTGAGATTGATTCAGTTCAGTTCAAAGGGGAGAAAAATCGTATTTGGTGTGTGGTGACTTTTAAAGCAAAGTAAAGGGTGGTTTGTGATCAGTGATGCATTTGGGGATGAATGGTGGAAGAAATTTTGAGAATGGGTGACTGAGCTATGAGATTCGATAGAAAATGCAAAAGAGAGATTTTTGTGGTTGCTGCCTTATGGGAGAGCTCAGCCTATGTTCTTATGTCCAATGGCTTGTGTTTGGTCCATGTATCAAGATGTGATAGGCATGTGGAGTTGGTGTGGGCTATGCTGATTGGTATGGCTTGTTTTGCAAAAAGTCAAGGCTATGTGTCCTTTGAGGTATGGGCTGTTTCAGGCCTAGGACAAAGGCATGTCTGCTGCAGCTTGATTCAAGGAGTGTCATGAAATCATATTTTGTGAGCTGTGGCAAGTGGATGAGAAGCTTTGGATCATTTTGCAAATTCATGGAGTTTTTGCCCCTTTTGGATTTCTTAATGATCAAGGCATGAAAATGAATAATTCTTTGGGCCATTCTGAGTTTTAGGTCATGTGTTATGTTTATGTAATGCTTAGAAGTTACTTTGAAGTCACAAATTGGTTTGGCAAGGGTTTTTGCAAGTTTCCCTCTTTGATGCATAAGTGAAATTTCATGATTTTTCCCAACTTTGCAAGGCCATAACTTTTGTTCTAAAATGAGTTAGAATGAGTTCTTGTACTTTTTGAAAATGGGAGGATCCAATATACAACTTTCATGACCAAAGATTTTTCATTTGAAGCATTTTTGGATCAAAAAGAGGAGGTTGAAAAACTTTCCCAAAATGGCAAGTTTACATTACAAGTCACTTTCCCAAAATGGCAACTTTGCAAATGGCTTGAAATTCTTCAAATTTATGAACTTCTAACATCTTCTAAGATCAAATAAAGATCATACACATTAAAAATGATGGAGAATACCCTTTGGTTGGATGACTGGGGGCCTCAGATGCCCTGATTTTGCACTTACTTGCTCAAGAAGTCATCTATTGATCAGATGCCTTCCCCATTGAATTTCTTCATGAAAATTGGTATGCATGATCCTCATATCATATAGAGACCAATATAAACAAGAATGACCAAAAAAATTGGAGTTATGGCCTCTGAAACCAAAACCCTAATTTTTGGTCATCTGTGCAGTTAAGCTTGGCTCTGCTTCCATACCTTTCTCAGTTCTTGTGATTTTCTGACTTTCTTGATCTTGGGAGGATATAATATGATGCTTGAACATACATGGACCCTCTTGAGATGATTGAAGCCCTTTGGAGTTGCTCAGATGGCCCAGGGATTGCTCAGATCACAAACCCTAGATGCAGATGACTTTGAACCAATGTTGTGAAGCAAAAATGCAATATGAGATGATATGATTGAACTTATGCAAATGAAAAGATCATAAGCCATGGTGTGAAATGAGTGAGGGCAAATTTGGGGTGTTTACAGCTGCCCCTATTCAAACATGAGTTAGCTGTGCAGGATGTAAGCAGTGGCTTAACAGGCAAACAAGATAACTTGTGGTTGAATACCAAAGACAGTCCAAAATTTGCACTCACTGAATGAAGAAGAAAAGGGATATAGATTGTAAAAGGGAGTAAAGTATGATTCAAAGTGCGGGCAACGGAGGACGACCGTCGAGCAGAGGACGACTGCCGGGGATAAAGCAATGACGGGGACGACCGACATGCTGGGGAAATAGAGGGATCATGATGGGGACGACCATCAAATAAAGTTATAAGACTCTATGGGGATTAAAGGTAAATAATGGGGACGAACATCGGGTTGAAGAAATAGATGATGAGGAACGGTCATCAAAGGTGAATGACGATCACCTAGCAGGGGACGGCTGCTCTGTTGGGGGTAAGATGAGGGGCAATCATCTAAGGTGAAGGACGATCAGCTGGCAAGGTACAATTGCCGAAAGTATCACGACATAGGACGGATGTCGGATGAAAAGGTCGACGATGGGGACGGCCATTGGATAAACATGATGAAGGACGATCATCAAGAGGTGAAGGACGATCACATAGCAGGGGACAACTGCTCTGGGGTTTTATCATGACATAGGACGAACGTCAGATAACAGAATCAACGATGGGGACGGCCATCAGATAAAATGATGAAGGACGATCATCAAGAGGTGAAGGACGATCACCTAGCAGGGGACGGCTGCTAAAAATATCACGACATAGGACGAATGTCGGATAGGAAGGGGTTCTTATGAATAGAGACTCTGCCGGGGATGATGAAGGATGATCATCAAAAAGGTGAAGGACGATCACCTGGCAGGGTACGGATCATCAAAAAGGTTCTTATGAATAGAGACTCCGCCGGGGAAGTGTATTATAAACAAGTGTTTGGTTTACGGTGAGTGTTTAGGCAACCATGATGGGGATGGGTGACATGGATGGGTGTCAGGGAAGTGTGTAGATATATGTAAACATGTGTTTGTGAGTGCAAAGGGGACGCTTTGGCTTTCTGCTGGGGATATGACACAGACGAGTGTCAAGAAGCATCTGTAATGTATAAGCATCTGTTTGTAGAGAACGCTCGGGCGACTTTACTGGGGAATGATGACACGGAAGAGTGCCAAAAGGAGCATGTATCTGTATTTGTGAGTGTAAAGGAAATGCTTTAATATCCTGTCGGGGAGTTTGAGAGGTATTTTGTATATTGTTGGTGGAATGTCAGTATTCACAAGTGTTCAGTTCGACACATGGCTTATGATTTATGCAATATGTTTGATTTTTGCCGTAATGCTCCGTATTAGACGGAATTCTACGCTCTGGGGGAAAATATGATATGAATGTTATGATTATGCAAAGATATCGATCCGAGGTTCGGATCCCGTTGCTATGGAGATCTCCGGCTGATTTGCTTGAAGTGGATATCCCAGCTGGGGATGAGATCATTGGTAGATCTGACATATATGACTCTGCTTGAGGAAATAGATCACTGATAGACCTATCTTGGTAACGAGGGACCCAGCTGGGGTCTGTGGAAGCTTTCGTCCCTTTGTTGTGGGATCTTCAGGCATTGCTCTTTCGGATAGAGGCTGAAATTCTGTGGGGAGATGGTTCCCTGTTTAACACTTGGCTGAGGAGGAATGATCACTGAATGGCCTTCTTTGAGGATGATGATATCTAGCAACTCAGCTGGGGAGAGGGCACCCCTGATGCTATTTGGGAGATGTGCTTGAGTAAATAATTATTTGGCATCTTGCTGGGGAGAAGCTTTCATGCCCCCATGCTGTGCGTTGAATATCTGCAATCCTGTTATGACAAAAAACGTACAAGTACCCCGAGGTATCCCTTATCGGATTCCATCATAGGAATTTAGGCAATCCCGGGAGCAAATATATTTCCTGTAAGCATGTGATTTAGAAAAGACACATCTGTATTTATGCAATCATTATATTAAGGACATCGGACATTTTTTGCAAATAAAAATGTACGAGACACAATATGACTGAAAATCTGATTTTATTAATTTATGTGCCCCTGAATAGGCAAATACAGTCAAAGAAACAGATCCCCTGAAATGAGGAGATTGTTACAAATTGAGAAACAAAAAAGACGCTGGCAATATTGATGACGCTTCAAGGAGCTTCCCTTTTGCTATGACTCGTATGACATTGACGTTCTTCGTATGACATTGACGTTCTTCTTATTTTGCGTGGATCGCCCTTTCGGGTTTTCAATCCACCGGGATACCCATTTTTGCCTGAGTTGTCCAATGTGGCTTTTTAAAGCGGGTGTACATCTTTTATTTACTTTCCCTTATTTTTGCCCGAGTCTTTTATTCTATATTTGACTCGCCGGGATGCCCTATTTTTTCCTGGATTTACATTCTGTTTTTATGTCCAGCGGGTCATTTTTATGCGAAGTATTTTTTAACTGCATCTGAATTCACAGGGGACGGGAAGTCTTCACCATCCATAGTACTGAGCATCAGTGCTCCACCTGAGAAAACTTTCTTTACTATGAACGGACCATCATAGTTCGGAGTCCACTTGCCCCTGTGGTCTGTATGAGGAGGGAGGAGTCTTTTCAGCACAAGATCTCCTACTTGGTATTCTCGAAGCCTGACTTTCTGATCGAAGGCTTTCTTCATTCTTTTTTGATACAGCTGCCCATGACAAATTGCAGCTAACCTCCTCTCTTCAATCAGATTTAGTTGTTCGTACCAGGATCTGACCCATTCTGCTTCATTCAATTTGACATCCATCAGTACCCGTAAAGAGGGTAATTCAACTTCAACAGGTAGGACTGCCTCCATACCATACACAAGCTGATACGATGTTGCCCTAGTGGATGTTCTGATTGACGTTCGGTATCCATGTAAGGCAAACGGTAGCATTTCATGTCAGTCTTTGTAGGTAACCACAATCTTTTTGATATTCTTATTAGCTGCCTCAACAACGCCATTCATCTTTGGCCTGTAAGGAGAAGAATTGTGGTGTTGGATCTTGAAGTCCCGGCATAACTCTGCCATCATTTTGTCGTTCAAGTTGGAACCATTATCAGTGATGATTCGCTCGGGAACTCCATACCGACAGATGATGTCTCTCTTTAGAAATCGGGCTACCACTTGCCCGGTAACATTTGCATATGAAGCTGCTTCAACCCATTTGGTAAAATAGTCAATGGCTACCAGGATGAATCTGTGGCCATTCGAAGCGGTCGGTTCAATCTTGCCAATCATATCAATGCCCCGCATGGCAAAGGGCCAGGGTGAAGACATCACATTCAGAGGATTTGGAGGCACATGCACTTTATCCGCGTAAATCTAGCATTTATGGCATTTCCTGGCATAGGCACAATAGTCTGCATCCATTGTGATCTAGTAATAGCCTGATCTTAGCCGCTTTTTAGCCATTGCATGCCCTCCAGCATGGGTACCAAAGGATCATTCGTGCACTTCGTGCATCAACAACATCTAGCCTTCTCAAAGTCTTCTTATCATTGGAAGATGCCCCAGGTGGGTATGTCTGATCCTCCAAGAAGCATTTGATATCATGGAACCAAGGCTTATCATCTTTAACAACATCTGCTGAGAACACATATGTTGGTCTGTCAAGTCTGGATACTGAAATTCGAGGCACAAAGTTGGCAGCTTGAACTTTGATCATGGATGAAATGGTAGCCAGAGCATCTGCAAACTGATTTTCATCTCGAGGGATATACTCAAGCCTGACTGTTGTGAAGAAAGTCAACAACCTCCTTGTATAATCCCGATAAGGTATCAAATGATCTTGGTGGGTGTACCATTTGCCATTGGTTTGATTAATTACCAGAGCTGAATCTCCGAATACAGTCAAAGTCTTGATCCTGAGGTCAATGGCTTCCTCAAGACCCATAATACAAGCTTCGTATTCAGCTTCGTTGTTAGTGCAGTTAAAGGTGAGTTTTGCTGAGAAAGGCATGTGAACTCCTTTAGGTGTAATGAGTACTGCACCAACACCACTACCATTCATATTAACAGCCCCATCAAACATCATAGTCCATTCTTCTTCCGGGTCAGGCCCTTCAGTGTGAATAGGCTCTTCATGATCTTTTGCTTTTATGAACATGATGTCTTCATCAGGGAAGTCAAATCTCATTGGCTGGTAATCATCGATAGGTTGCTCAGCAAGATAATCGGACAATACACTGCCTTTGATGGCCTTTTGAGATGTGTATTGAATGTCGTATTCTGTGAGGATCATTTGCCATCTTGCAACCCGTCCGGTAAGTGATGGCTTCTTAAAAATGTACTTAATTGGGTCCAACTTGGATATCAATAAAGTAGTGTGGGTCAACATATACTGTCTCAGTCGGCGAGCAGCCCACGCTAAAGCACAACAAGTTTTCTCGAGCAGTGAAAAACGTTGTTCATAGTCGGTAAACTTTTTGCTTAGGTAGTATATTGCATACTCTTTTCGACCAGACTCGTCATGCTGGCCCAGCACACACCCCATTGACTCTTCTAATACTGTCAAGTACATGATTAGGGGTCTTCCTTCAACTAGAGGCATAAGGATCGGAGGTTCTTGTAAATATTCCTTGATTTTGTCAAAAGCCCTCTGGCAGTCTTCGTTCCACCTAACCGTTTGTTCATTTCTTAGCAGCTTGAACAAAGGCTCACAGGTTGCTGTAAGATGAGATATAAACCTTGAAATGTAGTTCAATCTACCTAGAAACCCCCGAACTTCTTTTTCAGTTTTCGGTGCAGGCATTTCTTGAATGGCTTTAACTTTGTCAGGGTCAACTTCAATTCCTTTTTCACTTACAATGAACCCCAACAGCTTACCGGATCGCACCCCGAATGTGCACTTGTTGGGGTTTAACTTCAATTGGTACTTCCTCAGACGCTTGAATAACTTCAACAGATTTACCAGGTGGTCTTCTTCTGTGAGGGACTTGGCAATCATGTCATCCACATAACATTCAATTTCTTTGTGGATCATGTCATGGAATAATGTTACCATAGCCCGTTGATAAGTGGCACCAGCATTCTTCAGTCCGAATGGCATCACCTTATAACAGAATGTGCCCCAGGGTGTGATGAAAGTTGTCTTCTCCATGTCTTCAGGTGACATCTTGATCTGATTATATCCTGAAAATCCATTCATGAAGGATAAAACTGAGAACTGAGCCGTATTGTCGACCAATACATCAATGTGAGGTAAAGGGAAGTTATCTTTCGGGCTGGCTTTGTTTAGGTCCCGGTAATCCACACACATCCTCACCTTGCCATCCTTCTTAGGGACAGGTACAATGTTAGCAACCCACGGCGGGTAACTAGTTACAGCAAGGAACCCGGCGTCCCACTGCTTTTGTACCTCTTCTTTTATCTTCATTGCCATATCTGGGTGAGTACGGCGCAACTTCTGTTTTACTGGTGGGCAGTCTTCTTTCAGAGGTAGCTTGTGCATGACAATGTCGGTGTCCAACCCTGGCATATCCTGATAAGACCAAGCAAAAACATCCACGTATTCCCGAAGCATGTCAATCAGTTGCCCTTTCACTGAATCTTGCAGGCAGGCCCCGATCCTAACTTCTTTCAAGTCTTCTTCTGTACCAAGATTAACCGTTTCGACCTCCTCCTGATGAGGAGTGATAACCTTCTCCTCTTGCCTTAACAACCTGGCTAGCTCTTCAGGTAGCTCATAATCTTCTTCAATCCTTTCATCAGCTTGATTGATTGGATTGTCAAAGTCATATGAAGTCATAGCAGTGTTGTTGTCGGTGCGGTCTGAAGGGCACTTTCTGCAAGGGTTTAGATTTGTTTATTTTAGTGATCAGTTTTATCTTATTTAGAAAAAAGTGAAAATGAAGTTATTTATTTTGAAAAACATTGCCATTTTATTTTTGTACAAAAAGTGAAAAATGAAAAACAGTGAGCGGAAAAAGAAAAGACTCGTTTGCAAAAGATGTCCTGATATTCATTAATTGATCTTTGCACAAAATACAAGATGGCCCGATTACAAAATGAGTCCTAACATTTTGGGAAAGATGTAGGACTTGATGCATGCTTTAAAATACAGGAAATAATAATTACTCTGCAGGAGTAACCCTTATAATTTCCTGGGAAGACCAGTTTGGGACATGGCTCCCCGGGATCCTTGGACGTATCCAGCTTTCCAGGTTGCGCTCGTCTTCTGACTCGTCTTCCAAGCTATTCACAGCATACGTGGTGAGAATCCCCCCGCTAATAAACTTGGGCTTCGTTGCAGCCTCTGATTGATCTTGTTGAGTTGGTTTGTAACCCAACTCAAATCGGTCTTCTTTCTTTTCCACGGGCAGCAGCTTGCCCCAGCGTTGGGCGGTACCTTCCTCGACAACCTTCCGGGCTTGCTGATATGATGTGATAGAAGTTCCCAATACTGCAGATGCTTCATTAATGTTGAGGGCCTCAAACCCCTGGCTCATGGTTTCATGGATCTCCCCATCCATTTCTATGTACTTATACGTAGCCAGCTGGCTAACAAAGATGTCCTCCTCCCCACAGATGGTGATGATTTGGCCTTCCCACTCGAATTTTAACTTCTGGTGAAGGGTAGACGTAACAGTGCCAGCGGCGTGGATCTAGGGTCTACCCAACAGAAAGCTATAGGCCGGCTGTATGTCCATCACAAAGAAGGTAGTTTTGAAGGTCTGCGGGCCAATCATCACAGGAAGATCAATCTCTCCAAGCACTGATCTTTTAGAGCCATCAAATGCTCTCACCACCAAATTACTCGGACGCAATGCCAAGCCATCATACTCCAGCTTCACTAAGGCTTTCTTTGGTAGAACATTGAGCGATGACCCAGTATCCACCAGTACATGAGACAAAACAGCACCCTTGCATTCCAAGGTGATATGCAAAGCCTTGTTATGGCTGCGTCCCTCAGTTGTTAAGTCAGCATTGGTAAAGCCCAGTCCATGACTGGTGTTGACGTTTGCAACCACAGTTTCTAGCTGATTAACAGTAATCTCCTCCGGCACGTATGCTGCGTGCAGAAATTTCAACAATGCGTTCCTGTGAGCTTCGGAACACATCAACAGTGATAATATGGAGATTTTGGAGGGTGTTTGGTGAAGCTGGTCCACCACCTTGTAATCCCTCCTTTTTATGATTCTCATGAACTCGTCTACATCTTGTTCAAAAAATGTCTTCTGAGTATCTTTGGTAGTTGGCTCTTCAGATACCACACTCTTTCCCTTTGCTTTGGCAGCAACTTCTGCTTCAACATTAGGTCTTTGTGTTTGTGAGGCAAAAAGGCATCCGCTTCTGGTGAAGCCTCCGCCTCCCCCAACATTATCAATTTGTGGTGAAGAGGTCGATGAATCCAGAGTGATTTTCTCCCCGTTGCAGTAGAGATCAGAGCCATAATGCCAAGGTATGGCATTACTGCTTTCATAGGGAACTGGTCCAGGCACCGTAATGGTGACCGGACTGATTGCTGCAGAGGAAGGTACTGTAATGGTGTGCGGATCATATTAGATTGTGACTGGTGATCTGGCAGGAGGTGCCACGGTTTGTTGTTGGAAATTGTTGCTGGGAGGAACGTTTGATGGGTCATAGTAGATTCTAACTGCTGCGACATCTTCATTAATTTTTGCTGGAGTTGTAGTAGATTCTATTGACTGGATGGAAGTTGAAGTTGTAGCAGGAATGGTGACCGAACTTGTGTCCGCTGAAGTGATTGATGGGGCAGTTGTTGGAGTGGTAGCGGAATTCGTTGGAACAATGGTTGCTGACGTTGTAGGAGTATCTGGGATTGTTGTTAAAGGAATTACTGGATTTGTAGGCGCCGTTGTTGAAATCTGAAGGATACCATCCTTTATAAGACCATTTATGCCGCTTCTCAACATTTCACACCCATTGACTGCAATGTTGCAATACCCACAGCCGAGCTCACACCCGGGGAACACTTGGCATTATAAAAGCTGAGCTTTAATTTCAACCAAAGGTGTTCGAATTTGTGCAACACTGGTGATTAGGGTGGATGGTTTGTCTTCCTCAATGGCATTAATCCTCGGCCCGTTGTGACTAGGCATTGGATTCCTCGTGACATTCGGAGGAGGTGCAAAGTTAAGAG
This sequence comes from Lathyrus aphaca, assembly GCA_963966055.1. NCBI lineage: Eukaryota > Viridiplantae > Streptophyta > Magnoliopsida > Fabales > Fabaceae > Lathyrus > Lathyrus aphaca. The sequence continues at coordinate 348,728,742 of OZ014525.1, read as the reverse complement.
CTTTTGAGTCCAACAGGTCCTGAACTTTCATTTGTAAGGCCCTGCATTTTTCAGTATTGTGACCAGGCGCGTTGGAGTGAAAGGCACACCTGGCGTTGACATCATAGTTATTTGGGAGGTTAAGAGGATCTGGTGGTTCCAACGTCCTTAACTCAACCAAGTTAAGCTTCAGGAGTTGTGGCAATAAGGCAGCATAAGGCATAGGGATAGGGTCAATCACCCTATTTGCCTGAGATGGTCTCTGTTGGAAGGGACGTTGCTGTTGGTTGATATTGTTGTTGTTGTAGGTTCTCTGTTGCGGATACTGAACTTGTTGTTGATATTGTGGTTGTTGTTGTTGAGGATATGCTGATTGCTGAGGAATCGGAGCTGGAATGGTGACTGCTGCTACTGACCGGTGAACATACTGAGGCCTGCCCCCGCTTGTATGAATGGAATTAGTTTCACCGGCTCTTCGGGGTCCCACAAAAGGGTTCCTGGGATTATTGGATGAACTTGCACCATTGTCGGAAATCTTACCCATTTTTAATAGACTTTCAATCCTTTCACCAGCTATGACGACATCAACAAAGCTGGTAGAGTAAAAGGCAGCCAGTCTATCAATATATGTTCCTTGCAAAGTATTCATGAACATGTCATCCATTTCCCTTTCTGACATGGGTGGTTGGACAGCAGCAGCAAGCTGTCTCCACCTTTGGGCATATTCCCTAAAGCTCTCTCTGGAAGACTGAGACATTCCCATTAGAAGGGTCCTGTTGGGAGCCATGTCCAGATTGTATTGATATTGCCTGATGAAGGCTTCAGCTAAGTCCTTCCAGCATCTAATGGTAGCTCTGGTCAAGTGTGAATACCACTCTCTTGAAGCCCCAGTCAGACTGTCTTCAAAGTAGAACATCCACAGCTTTTCATCCATAGTATAAGCTTTAAGTCTTCCCAGGAAAGACTGCAGGTGAGTTCATGGACAAGAGGTTCCATTGTATCTCTCAAAGCACGGGGGTTTGAATTTGTGGGGAATTCTCACCCCATCCACTAGCCCCATGTCCATTACATCGAAGCCCAAGGAATTTTGAGACTCCAAAGATCTCAACTTCTCAGCAATTTTGTCCAATCTCCTGTCATAGACTTCATCTCCAGCTCCCATAACAGTAAACTGCTCTTCTTGGGGATCCTCTTGCAAGATTCTCCCCCCAGCAGTATTACCTTGTAAATTTCTCGGGATGTTGACTTCCGGATCCAGATGAGGTCCAAATACTGGTGGATTAATACGAGGCTGGCCTTGTTCATTGTTACTAGTCCCTCCTGTTCCAAGGTGAGGTTCCTCGGGAGTTTGTATTTCCACCAGTTCCCTTAACCTTTCTTGACTCTGGGCCAAGCCAGTCATTACAGCCATGAATTGAGTCATTTGATTTCTCATCGCCACTCTTTCATTAGCCATCTGATTTCTGACCTCAGTCAGATCCTGCTGTACTTGTTCCATTTGAATACCGGGAAGGTTGTTGCGAGTAGGGTACCGGTGTGCGCGGTTGACAGGGAACACTCGGCGACGAGCAATGTTTCCTGAGTCAGTATGCGATGCAGTATGCTTATTTGTTTTCCAAGGTATCCGGTTTGGTTCTTGGTTTTGACCTTTCCAGACCTCGAGGAAGATGCTTGATGTTGCTGAGAAAAGAAACCCAATGAAAGCAAACTAATATATTACAAATGATGAGTAATACATAGTCTGCTTTACAACACATGCCCCTGGAGGGTCAAAATACATCAAAAAAGGAAAAGTACATCAAATGGAAACAACAACAAACAAAGAATCAAACATCCAGTCCAAACTCATCCTCTTTGACCTCCTTCAGAAGTGCCTTAGTCACTGGACCAGCTGGGTGCTCTGTAATGGTCCTAATGAGGAGGTTCCTGGTAGCAATGGCATTGGTCAGCTTCTTATGCGTGTCCTGGTCCTTTGATCTTTTCAATCCTGCTCTAAGCTTTAACTCTGAAATCTCCTTCTGGGCTGCCAGTAAAGCTTCCTGCTGCTTCTTCTCATTGGCCTCTAGCTGTTCAATCTTGGCTTGAGTCTTCTGATCTTCTTTACAGGAATTCTTCAATATTTGTTCCCCAACTCTTGCTTTCCTGATGTAGTCCTTTGTCTTCTCAATTTTGGTGAGATGCTCCACCCTGAGCTTTTCCAATCTCTCAATATCCAGACGACCATCACTTCTTTCCCACAGAGTCTTCTTCAAAGCTTGAGATAATTTCTCATTCATTTCCTTCAGCTTCTCAAATTCTTCTAGGCTGACAGTTGCTGCAGGTTGTACTGTTGAGGGTCCAGGCATGTCCTCCAAGGTGAAGGGCATTCTAGTAATCTGAGCTCTTGTACGGGACCAGTCATAGTACTGAGCTGAAGCAACATTATTACACCTTCCAAGAATAGCCATCCCCTTTGTCTGAATGTTGTCCCAAGCCCAGGATGCTTGTCTAACAACAGCTGATTTAGGTTTCACTTCACAATACAAGGTCTCAGCTAAATCTTGCACCCTGGGAGGGTGAACCAAAGCATAGCCCAGTTGTCTCTTAAACAGCAAAGGATTGTAGTTGATACAACCCTTTACTCCTATCAGAGGTACATTTAGGTATTGTCCACAACTGGTGATAATGTCCTTGCCTTTGGTGCTCTGGGTGCACCATCTAATATCATCTGAAGTCAAAGCAATGAGCCTCTTGGCCCAATTCTTCTGTTGGTGAGGGTTCAGGAAGGCATCTGACTTAGGCAGGTGTTTGAGTAGCCAGGTGTAAAACAAAGGAGCACAACATCTAACCAACTTCCCCCTTTGTTTCTCATTCCTCTAATGGATGGAATAATAAAAATCCCCTAGCAATGTGGGTACTGGGTTCTTCAGAAGAAACAGATGTATGGCATTCTTGCTGACAAATTTGGGCTCATCTGCAAACAGTATGGCCCCATATATGCTGAGGGCTAAAAGTGCACAGACTGCCCTCCATTCTCCCAAAGAGGCCTTCAGGATGGCCTAAGAAACCAAGAAATCCAAGTGCAAACCAGGGATCCCAGCTTTTGTTGTCATATTTTGCTCAATCAAGGCAGGTTCCAGGTGCAGTGCTTTTGCTACCTCTTCATTTCTGGGAGCAGTCATCTCAGGGTTGAAAGGGATTCCACCCCTGATAGGTACTCCAATCAATAAAGAAAACTCTTCCAGCAGAGGCCCTAGCTGAAAGTCTGGAAATGTGAAACATCTCAATGGAGGGTCATAAAACTACAAGGATGTGTGGATCATGCTCCTCTGAGAAGGATCAAGGTCCATAACCATATCCAGGATACCTCCATAGTGCTCTCTAAATAGTGGTATGTGGTCAGGTGTGATAAGTGACTAGACCTGCCTGATACCAGTCAACACAGGCTCAAAGAAGTGGTAGGATATGTTGCTCTTCCTGGGAGTAGTCATGAATGCTGAAGAGGATGAAGATAGGTGCTGATGAAGATCACAGACTGATGCTGGAAGTGAGCCACTGACAGGCTGATGCTGGTGATGATGAAGATGGCTGAAACAGGTAACTGGTGAAGCAGAGGTCTATGCAGAAGAAGGGGTCAAAACCAAACCAGATATAATGTGGATACCCTGAAAAACAAATAAGCAAATGTTAAATGATGCAATGATGATATATGCAAATGATATGCAAGGGTTTGTGATCAAGCTGGATCTGATTATCTGTCTTGATATAAGTCCATGTATGTTCAAAGAAGGTCCAGATGGAGGTTCAGAAATCCAGTAACTAATGTGGGGGGCTCAAATAAAGAGTCACATGTCCAGGGTTAATCACAAGAACTGTCCAAAGTGGAGTATTCTTAAACAAAACCAGTAACAGGGTATAATGTGGCCAAAGGTACCTGCAAACCTGTAAACAGCCCAACCCCCTCACAGGTAGTGTTCTAAAACAAGGATCCTCAGACTTGGATCAATTATGAGAAGTGTAAACACTTCTAACCCAGAGGTACAGTGTTTACAATATTCATAAAAGATCCTCCTCTAATTCACCTCAGCTTCTGAAGGTCATAGTAAAGGTCATCCAAACTTAGCAGGCTTCCCAGATAGCCCTAACACTACAGGAAATCTGTAGCACAGAGTTCTCAAGAAGAAACCCACATCTGAATTGTGTTTCATATTCCCGCACCAGACCGAAATGGAATGGGAAAGAACATGAACCACTCTAGCTTAGGTGTCACTCAGGTCCCAGGTATAGGACCTCAAAATCTCAATGGAAACCCCACCCACCAAAACAAAAGCCAGATCCAGCAATGATGATGACAATATGAAATATGAAAAACTGTAAAGGAAAGCAATAAATAAAGCTGTACATAAAGCAGTAACTAAAGCAAATAAATAAACACAATTAGCACATAAAACCCCAGTAAACACAAATCAAACAAGTGCTAGGAGGAACCCACAAAAAGAACCAGAAGCCCTGGTTACAGTATAAGGTTCCCCAGCAGAGTCACCAAGTTGTCGCTCCCACCAAATGAGGCTAAGTCAAATGGGGTACAGACGCGAACGGTCGGTGAAAGAGAAGAGAGAACACACAAGGGTGAACTAAAAAGAAAAGAGTCGCCAGCTAGGCATTTTTATCCCGAAGGAAAGGTAATGCTGCATAAACCTAAGAAAAGATGGATAAGACGGTTGCGAACCAGAGAAACTGAGAAAGGGGGTTGGTTACAGCCTGGGAAGGTATTAGCACCCAGATTGTCCGTCATACCCGACGGGATCCACGCTTGAAAAATTTTGGGTTTAAGGGGGCAGTGTCAGTACTATTTTTGTGTGTAAGAGCTGGAAAAGAATGCAAGTGTCAGTGTAAAGAAATGTGAAGTGAATAAGATAAGTGTCAGTGTAAGAAATGAATGAAGCTCAAGACTATGAGGCTTAAAGAATAATGCTGGAAGGAGGGGGAATATACAAAGACTTTAGTTCGATAACTGTTAAGTTATGCCTACGTATCCTCTCGTGCAATGCGGAAGTCAGAACACCGTAGTTCGACTCAAAGAGACTGAAAGATGAATTAACTGTGAACCGCTTACTTGTCTATGCTCAAGTGTATGACCTGTCTGACTCAGGTGCAAACTGTCTTGCATCAGACGGAAGAACCGAGTTCTCGTTTGTGAGTGAATGAGGTGAGAAAAGAATCCCGGAGGAGACGATTATTGTTTGTTTTTGTGTTTTTAGTCTTTTATTGTTTTTGGTGGAGTTTGTCATAAGAAAATGAGCTTAAGCCTAAACCAAGGATTAGTAAACTCATCACATCTTCCCTCTGATTAGGGGTAATGAGAATACCTTAAGTATGGAATAAGCACCTCACACTTAATCACCACGGGGTAGGATTAAGATCATTAACCTACTTGTGATTATTTAGATTTTTTTATTGTTTTTGTTTAGTGTTAAGTAATGAGTTTAAGCCATAATCAAGGATTTAATGGACTCATTACACCATCCTAATAGAAGGATAATAGATGAGAGCATTTAAGCTGAGGAAGGCTCCTCAACTTAATCCATGATTAGGGATTAACCTCATGACAAAACATTGCCTTTATTAAAGTGGATTTTAGTTAATGATGGGATTAAGAAATGAATTTTATGGTTTGTAAGACAACTTGAGGGGGACTTGTCCATTAACACTAGGGTTAGTCCTTCTTAACTAGTTAAGGAAGAATTAGAACCCTAATGCAAGGCCCAAGTTACAAGCTTGATGTCTTAGTGATTATTAGATGGATTGATTAAAGGATTTAAACACATTAAGGGTTTAACACTAAGGATTAAATTTATACACTCCATCCTAATAGAAGGATACAGGCATAACCCTAATCACAAAGCCTTAAAACCTTTAAGGTTTAGTCCTTGATTATGAGATGAAAAGAGAAGACACAAAGATGACACAAAAGGCAAAACTAATGGGGGACTAATCAAACCCTAATTGTGATCATATTTGGTTGTTCCTAGGGTTTATGAGGCTTGCAAAAGATCTTCAGGAGAGAAACCACCAGGAAAGAAGCAGATGAAAGGAGGAAGAAGCAGAGAGAAGCAAGACAACTTGCTTCACTTAAGAAGACAAGTTGCTTGAAGAAAGAAAGTGAGAAAGGGCATGAATGAGCAAGATCACTCTAGAACAAGAGTAAAATTCAGCCATGAATGCATAAGAGATGAGAAGAGATTATGAGAAGTGAAGGCAAATTCAGTTCTCAATGGCTTACCACCTGAAAAGTTAGTAACAAGAAATGAAATGAAGTGAAAATGAGATGAAATGCAATGATGCAAACCAAAGTCAGAAGCATAAACATGATGTTGATGATGCTAAGAGATGATGCAAACACATGTCAAGGATTGTGGATGATCATACAAGGATGAGGGTGCAAGTGAAGCATGCTTTGAACCATGAAAGTTCATGAAAACTTATGAAATGGAATGAATGCATAGCATGGCAAATGAATGATGCAATGATCAAACATGATTCTAATATGTCCTAAGATGTCTTATATGTCATGAGGATGCAAAAAATGTCATGGAAAGTTCATGTATACAAGCAAATGAGAGATGAATGCAAATGAAAGCCAAAATTAGGGTTTATGCACAAGACACAAAGCAAAAATCCAAAATCAAAAGCAAATGACAAGATAAAAAATTGAAAATGGGATCAAAGGAACCCTAACCCTACACAAGTTCACTGCCCAAAGGAGGGGACCCAACTCTTAACCTAATGGGAATTATGATTTTCTCAAGTTAGCTAGGGTTTTAAGACACTTCAAAAGAAAAAATGCACATCAAATTGAAAATGAAAAATAAATTCAAATCAAATTTACCCTAGAAACTACATGATATGAATAATGCAATGCAAGAAGAACCATCATCAAACTCTTCATGGTTAGGCAGAATGAATTTTTCTAAGTTAGAAAAAAAATATTGCCTTTTAAGAACTTTAATTCCAAAGAAAAATGTTAAAATATGTCAAGAACCAAAAAGAAATTTGTTTGAAGAGTTTGATAATGTTTCTAAATGTATTAAAATGCAATGTGAATTTTTTTGTGATTTTTAAATACCTAAATGCATTTTTAATTAATTAATTTTCATTAACTAATTAAAAATAAACATTTAAATGATTTAAAAATAATTTTTAATGCAAAAAATAAAAATAAAAATATTTTTGGGTTCTGAAAATTAATAAAAGATTTAATACAAATTTTCAGAATTTTTGGATCTTTTTTACTATTTTTTAAAATTCCTAGAAATAAAATAGAAATAAAATGAAATAAAACAAATAAAATGGAAAAGTATGAGGATCCTGAGGCTGAGATTCAAAGATTTTTGGAGGGAGTTGACCCGCGCGCATTTTGATGGCTAGGATTGATTCTGGGCATTTCAAATTTTAAACCTAATTAATTAAACTAATTAATCTGAATTAGGGTTTAATGACAAATCTTGGTCGTCCATTCGCGCGCGGGAAATTAAATCAAAGGCCCACATTCAAACTGAGCCCTAATCCAGAATAAGGCATTAATGACTTTCAGGTGGCCGGAAATGACCTCCGGTCATCTTCTCCGGCCACATCTCCCTTGAGATTTTGCTAAAACACTCCCTAGGCCAAATCAAACCCCCCAAATCTCCCGAAATGATCCCCAAACCCCATAGAACAAGAATCCAACATCAAAACTCATTTATTTTCCATCAACAACAAGATTCGAACAAAAAACCTAAAACTGAACAAAATTTCAGAACATGCATACACACTCAAAACTCAACCATTTTTCACCATTCAAGGTTCATTGTGACCAGTGGAACACATTTTATCATTCTATAACTAAAGAAACAAGTTCTGGAAAAAAGTTTCAAGAAGATACCTGAGATGGAGCCTTTACTTTTGGGACTTTCTGGCCAGTTCCTTGCTTCCAATCACCTCTACTGACTTCCCTCAAGAGTTTGCAAAGCTTGTTTGGAGTTTCTTATGGCTGATTTGTGAGATTGATTCAGTTCAGTTCAAAGGGGAGAAAAATCGTATTTGGTGTGTGGACTTTTAAAGCAAAGTAAAGGGTGGTTTGTGATCAGTGATGCATTTGGGGATGAATGGTGGAAGAAGTTTTGAGAATGGGTGACTGAGCTATGAGATTCGATAGAAAATGCAAAAGAGGTATTTTTGTGGTTGCTGCCTTGTGGGAGAGCTCAGGCTATGTTCTTATGTCCAATGGCTTGTGTTTGGTCCATGTATCAAGATGTGATAGGCCTGTGGAGTTGGTGTGGGCTATGCTGATTGGTATGGCTTGTTTTGCAAAAAGTCAAGGCTATGTGTCCTTTGAGGTATGGGCTGTTTCAGGCCTAGGACAAAGGAATGTCTGCTGCAGCTTGAATCAAGGAGTGTCATGAAATCAGATTTTGTGAGTTGTGGCAAGTGGATGAGAAGCTTTGGATCATTTTGCAAATTCATGGAGTTTTTGCCCCTTTTGGATTTCTTAATGATCAAGGCATGAAAATGAATAATTATTTGGGCCATTCTGAGTTTTAGGTCATGTGTTATGTTTTTGTAATGCTTAGAAGTTACTTTGAAGTCACAAATTGGTTTGGCAAGGGTTTTTGCAAGTTTCCCTCTTTGATGCATAAGTGAAATTTCATGATTTTTCCCAACTTTGCAAGGCCATAAATTTTGTTCTAAAATGAGTTAGAATGAGTTCTTGTACTTTTGAAAATGGGAGGATCCAATCTACAACTTTCATGACCAAAGATTTTTCATTTGAAGCATTTTTGGATCAAAAAGAGGAGGTTGAAAAACTTTCCCAAAATGGCAAGTTTACATTACAAGTCACTTTCCCAAAATGGCAACTTTGCAAATAGCTTGAAATTCTTCAAATTTGTGAACTTCTAACATCTTCTAAGATCATACACATTCAAAATGATGGAGAATACCCTTTTGTTGGATGACTGGGGGCCGCAGATGCCCTGATTTTGCACTGACTTGCTCAAGAAGTCATCTATTGATCAGGGATTAGTGAACTCATTAACCTACTTGTGATTATTAAGTGTTTTTGGATTTTTGTTTTGCATTGAGTAATGAGTTTAATCTCTAATCAGGGATTAGTGAACTCATTACACCATCCTAAGATAAGGATGATAGATGAGAACATTTAAGATGAGGAAGATACCTCAACTTAATCCATGGTTAGGGATTAAAATCATTATATAACAAGCCTTTATTAAAGTGGATTTTAATTAAAGGTGGGATTAAGAAATGGATTCTATGTTTGTAATACTAAACCTGAGGGGGACTTGTCCATTAAACACTAGGGTTAGTCCCTCTGAACCAACGGGCAAAGATGTAACCCTAATATAAGGCCCAAGTTACAAGCTTAAGTCTTAATGATTATTAGGTGTTTTAATTAGGAGGTGTAAACAACTTAAAGGCTTAACACTAAGTATTAAAGTTATACACTCCATCCTAAGATAACGATACAGGCATATCCCTAATTCAGAGTCTTAAAGCTTTAACTGTTTAGCCTTAATTATGAGATGAGAAGCAGAGACTCAAGGAGACTCAAAGGTAAAAAAACTAGGGGAGACTATGCACAACCCTAAAGTTATCATTCTTGGATATTCCTATGGTTTGTGAGGCTTAGAGAAAGATCTTCATAAAGTCTTCAGATGGCCACCAAGGAAGAAGAAGCAGATGAAAAGATAAGAGGAAGAAGAATAGGTCACTTACTTCCTGAAGAAGTTAAGTAACCTAAGAGAAAGAAAGGGAGCAAGAGGGAGCATAAGTGAGTCAAACTCACTTCAAAGACAAATAAGATGCAAATGAAAAGATGAGAAGAGGTTGGATGTGGAGGCAAATCCACATCCTGATCAACTTACCATAAGCCCCTGCAATGGTTAGTATGAATGCATAAGGTGAAACAAAATGCAATGATCTAAAGATGAAGATGAAATGATGCTAACCAGAAGTGAATACATGATGTAAATTTGTCATGGAGAGATGCAAAGTCATATACAATACATATGTATGATCATACAAGTGATGGATGGAAAAACAAGCATGTTAGAAGCTTAAGAACACATGAACATACATAAGATGTAATGGATGTAAAACATATCAAATGGATGCAACAATGATCAACCAATCTTCATACATGTCCTAAGGTGTCTAAGATGACATACAAATGCATGAGATGTCATGACAAGTTCATATGATGATGGTATGCAAATATGAATGCACATGAACATGACAAATTAGTGTTTTAAGAAAGTATGAGATGCATATGATCAAAACAGAAGCAAAACACATGATAAAAAATTGAAATTGAAACCAGGTGAACCCTAAACCCACATAAGATCACACCCCAAAGATGGAAGTCATAAGCTATACCAAAGTCAAGTTATGGTTTTTCTAAGTTAGGCTAGGGTTTTGGATACCTCTTCATGAAAAATGCCAAACAAATGGAAAATGCAATGCAACAATATGATTTAAATGTCCTAGATACTAGATGCAACATGTGAGAGAATGCAAAAAGAACCATACACAAACTCATCTTGGTTGATCAGAAATGAATTTTTGAAGTTAGGGTTAGAAAAATAAGAAATTTGGAAACCCTAATTCATGGTTAATTGTCTAAATATGATCAAACCCTAAAAGAAATTTGTAAAATGAGTTTGTAAATTGTTCTAAACATGTAAGAATGATTCATGGATTTTTTTGTGATTTTTAAATACCTAAAAGTATTTTTAATTAATTAAAATGAATTAATTAATTAAATAAATAATACAATTAAATCATTTAAAAATAGATGTTTAATGCAAAAATAAAAAATAAAAATGTTTTTGGGTTCTGAAAATTAAATTGAACAATGATGCAAAAAATCAGAATTTTAGGAATTGTTTTGGTATTTTTAATAAATAAAACAAAAGAAATGGAATAAAATAAAAATAAAATTAAAAGAAATGAGAAGTATGTTGATCAGATGACCAAGATTGCGTGAGAGAGAGAACAAGGGTCCAGAATGCTAGTCAGCTTGACCAAGAGTATGAAGATCCTAAGGCCTAAATTTAAATTGGGCTTACGCGCGTGATCCAAGGACTAAGGTTTGTCTTGAGTTAATTAATCATAATTTATTTAATTAATTAGGATTAGGGTTTAATGACATGATATGGGCCGTACGCTGCTTAAACTAATCTCAATACAAGGCTCACATTCAAACTGGCAAACAAAACCTTAATGACTTTCAGGTGACCGGAGATAAGCTCCGGTCATCTTCTCCGGCCATCTCGTACCCTAACTTCTTCTATAGACCACTAAAGCTCACAAAACCTACCCAGAAATGATCCCCAAACATTATACAACTAAAATCAATCATCAAACATCATTTATATCACAAGAATCATGCAAATAAAATCAAAAACATTTTCACGGGCAAACTTTCAGAGATACAATACATGCTCATTTCTACACCATTTTCAATTTTAAACACATCAGAATGATCAGCAAAGCATGTAGAATCATTCTATAACAAGAAATCAAGGTTCTGGAAAAATTGTTCTTGATGGATACCTGAACTGAAGCTTTTTGAATTTGAGCTTTCAAAGCCTCCCTTTGGTGCAAAGTGGCTCCTTTGGTCCCCCTGAAGCTAATGGAGTACTTGGATGAAGCTTATAGTGGCTGGTTTGAGGGTTCCAGTTCTGATATGGCAGAAAATGAGGTCTTGGTATGTTGTGTTTCAGGCCATGGTGATGGGTGGGAAATGTTCCTTGTGTTATGTGTGATTGAATGGTGAAAGAATTTTGGATGTTTGATGGCTGAGTAGTGAGAATCGAATAGATGAAGTTTTAGGCAATTTTTGTGCAATCTGAGTATTCTCTTGTTTCAAGGCTTCAAGTCTTATCTTTTATGATCCTTAGGCAATGCATAAAAGACTGAGATAGGTCAGAGGAGTGGTTGTGCACTGTGGGAATGGTATGGCTCCATTGGCCAAAAAGTCAAAAATGGTGTACTTGAAGCATGGGCCATGGCAGAAGTGATTTGAGGTCTTGGGCTGCCTCAGCTGAGTTCAAGGAGCACCATTGGATTGAAAGTTGTGAGTTGTATGGCTTGATTCAAGAGTTTGAATGGTTTTTGCAATTTCACAACTTTGTGATTTCTTAAGAAGCAAGGCATGAAAACCCTAGGTTCTTGGCCCAATTCTGATCTTTAGAAGTTGTTTGATCATGGAATGATGTATTTGAGTGGATTAGAGGTCACGTAAATGCTGGAAATACCATTTTGCAAATTTCCCTCTTTGACATGAACTTAAAAATTACAAGATGTTTCCCAACTTTGACTTGCCATAACTTGAGTTCTAGGATGAATCAAGAGGAGTTCTTGTACTTTTTGAAAATGGGAAGATCAAATCTACAACTTTCATGTTTGAGGAAAATTCATTTGAAGCCTTTTTGATCAAGAAAGAGGAGGTTGAAGATCTTTCCCAAAATGGAAAGTTTTCATTACAAGTCATGCCCAAAAATAGAAAGTTTTCAAATGGCTCAAAATTCTTCAATCTTGTGAACTTCTAAGCACTCCTAAGATCAAATAAAGATAATAAGACCTCAAATTGATGATGATGACCCCTTGAAGCCCTTGTTGGTGGCCTCAGAAACCCTGATTCTGACTTTTCTTGCACAACAAGTTACCATTTGATCAGATAACTTCCACAAGGAAGTTTTGCTTCAAATTTGATACACATGCTCCTTATATCATATATAGACCAATAGAATAAAGAAAGACCAATTTTTTTGGATGTAAGGGCCTCAAACATAAAACCCTAATTTTTTTCATCTGTGTAGGAGCCCCGAGCCTGCCTGGGTGGCTCTGCAATCTCTTGTGATCTTTTGACATTCAAGAACCCTTGGAGGCATAATATGATCATAGAACATTCATGGACCCTCTTGGCATGATTTATGGCCTCTGATATAGATCAACCACTTCTAAGATTCACTTGATCACAAACCCTAGCTATGTAGCTTATGCAATGAAATAACTATGCAGTGTGAGATAGTGCGCTTATGCAATGCAATATGAAGAATCACAAGCCAATGTGTGAGAAAGAGAGAGGGAAAATTTGGGGTGTTTACATCTCTGAACATGGTTAATGGTTGTCCTGGTTTGTTCAAGATTTATGAGGTCCGCCACATTCGAAGGTCTTTGGTTGAGATGCATTCTTTCTTTAGAGAATATCATGATATTAACCACGATTATGCTAGTTGCTGCATTTGCTCGGTGAACCCTCGTGGTTGCGTGATTGTTAAGAGAGACATTGAAAATATGATGGATGATAAGTTGCTTGAAGTGACAACGAAAAGAGATGAGTATGACAATGCAGTGAATGTTATTGTGCCTCAGTTCAATATTCCTGAGAAGGTGTTTTTTCTTTTGATAGCCGCAAAAATGTTGTTACTCCTTTGGTGATCAATTTTCCTGGTCCAATGCCATATGAATCTGATAAAGTTGTTCCGTATCAATATAATGCTACGATGATAGAAAATGGTAAGGAAGTTCCCATTCCTTCTCCAAAGTCTGTGGTTAGCATTGCTGATGTGACAAAAGTTACTCGAAGTAGTAGAGTTTATGCTTCGGGTCCTCCAAAGAAAGCTAAAGATTCAAGTGCGAGTAAACAGATTGAGGATACTATTATTCGATCAGGTCAATTTGATGATAGTGAAGATGAGGTGTTGAAATTGATAAAGAAGAGCGAGTACAGCGTTACTAAGCAGCTGTTGCATACTCCGTCAAATATATCATTTTTATCACTCTTGATGTGCTCTGAGGCTCATAGACAGTCTTTGTAGAAGATTCTTGATCAAGCTTATGTTGATCATGATGTGACTGTTGATCAATTTGATAATATTGTGGCTAATATCACATCATGCAACAATTTGAGTTTCTGTGATGATGACTTGCCTGAAGAAGGAAGGAACCATAACTTGGCTTTGCATATTTCAGTGAACTGTCAAGAAGATGATATGTCTAAAATGTCGGTTGATATCGGATCTTCTCTGAATGTGATTCCTAAGTCAACTTTGTCAAGGCTTGCGTACCAAGACGCTCCTATGAGGCATAGTGGGATTATTGTGAAAGCTTTTGACGGATTGAAGAAGACTGTGATTGGTGAAGTTGATCTTCCTATTCTTATTGGACCATTTATATTCCAAATTACTTTTCAAGTAATGGATATACGTCCCGCTTACAGATGTCTCCTTGGAAGACCCTAGATTTATGAAGCAGGAGCTGTGACATCTACTCTCCATCAGAAGCTGAAATTTGTGAAAGATGGGAAGTTAGTAACTATTGGCGGTGAACAGGCGATGCTAGTGAGCAATTTGTCATTGTTCTCATATATTGATATGGAAGAAGAGGTGGGAACTTCATTCCAAGCTCTTTATGTTGTTAATAATGTTTCTAAGAAGAATGTTATGCCAATGTCTTCTCTCAAGGATGTTCTGCACGTGCTTGAAACTGGTCGATCTGATAGTTGGGGACGAGTTATTAATGATGTTGACAACAAATAAGGATTTGGTATTGGTTTTACACCAGGTATGGCTCTCAATGACCCTAAGACTATTCAGGAAGGATTCTGAAGGGTTGGGTTTATCAATGATCATTATGTTGCCGCGATCATAGATAACGATTATTGTTTGGAAGACGATGATGGAGAAGATATTCCATATGACCTTTGGGAACCTTATCTGGAAGACCCTGGATCTTATTCTGAAGGAAAAAATGCTTATGAGTCTTTTAGACCTGATCTGGAGGTCGGTGCCATCATTGAAGATGATGAAGATGAAGAAATGCCTAACTTTGTTACGCACGGAAAGATTTGCAAGAACTAGATTGTTGTTGATGTTCCTTCTATTGTTCATGCTTCAAAGTAATTTGTTTTATTTTCTTTCAAAAATCCTTTCACTCTGCCCAAGGTGAAAGTGATGTTTGTCGGGCTTTGTTTCAAACTTTATCATCATCAATAAAATGTTATTTTGTTATTTCCATATGTGTTTTTCCTTTTTTGCTTTATTCTGAAAAATGGAAACATAAAAAACCCAAAATAATAATAATCATTGTTATCTGCATGATGTTTGCACTGTTGTTCATACTATAAAATAAAAATAATATTGTTGTGCAAATTGATTGATAAACCCATTGAAAACAATGATCTTATGCCCACTCCCAACTTTGAATTCCCTGTGTTCGAAGTTGCGGAAGAGGATGTTGAAGAGATTCCCGATGAGATTTCTCGGTTGCTTGAGCACGAGGAGAAGATTATTCAGCCTCATGGAGAGTCTATAGAATTGGTCAACTTGGGTTCTAAAAATGATAAGAAAGAAGTCAAGATTGGATCATTGCTTGGTCCTGAGGTTAAGAAGAGGATGGTTGAGCTTCTTAGAGAATATGTTGATGTGTTTGCTTGGTCCTATCAGGACATGTCGGGTCTTGATACTGATATTGTGGAGCATAGATTGCCGCTGAAGCCTGAATGTCCACCTGTGAAGCAAAAGTTGAGAAGAACTCATCCTGATATGGCAGTAAAGATCAAAGAAGAGGTTTAAAAAAAGATTGATATAGGTTTTCTTGTGATGTCTAATTATCCTCAATGGGTGGCCAATATTGTGCTTGTTCCAAAGAAAGACGGAAAAGTCCGGATGTGTGTTGATTACAGAGATTTGAATAAAACCAGTCCAAAAGATGATTTTCCATTGCCACACATTGATGTGTTGGTAGATAACACGGCTAAGTTTGATGTGTTCTCCTTTATGGACGGATTTTCCGGTTATAATCAAATAAAAATGGCACCCGAGGACATGGAAAATACCATATTTATTACATCATGGGGAACATTCTGCTACAGAGTGATGCCCTTTGGATTGAAGAATACTGGTGCGACATACCAAAGAGCTATGACCATGATTTTCTATGATATGATGCACAAAGAGATTGAGGTATATGTTGATGATATGATTGCTAAGTCAAGGACTGAAGAGGATCATGTTGAACATTTGCTGAAGTTGTTTCAGAGGTTAAGGAAGTTTAAGCTTTGTTTGAATCCGAACAAGTGCATGTTTGGTGTACGTTCTGGAAAGTTATTAGGTTTCATTGTCAGCCAAAAAAGCATTGAAGTTGATCCTAATAAAGTGAAAGCTATTCGGGAAATGCCTGCTCCAAGAACTGAAAACCAAGTAAGAGGATTCTTGGGCCGTTTGAATTATATTTCGAGGTTTATCTCCCACATGACTGGCACATGTGCTCCGATCTTCAAGTTGCTTCGAAAAGACCAAGGTTGTGTCTAGACAGATGATTTTCAGAAGGCGTTTGAAAGTATCAAAGAATATCTGCTTGAACCTCCTATTTTGTCTCCTCCAATAGAAGGTAGACTATTGATTATGTACTTGACTGTGTTGGAAGATTCCATGGGTTGTGTGCTTGGTCAGCAAGATGAATCTGGAAAAAAAGAATATGCAATTTACTACTTGAGTAAGAAATTCATTGATTGTGAGTCTCGGTACTCCATGCTTGAAAAAACTTGTTGTGCCTTAGCTTGGGCTTCAAAGCGTCTTCGCTAGTATATGTTGAATCATACAACTTGGTTGATCTCTAAAATGGATCCGATCAAGTATATCTTTGAAAAGCCTGATTTGACTGGGAGGATTGCTCGTTGGCAAATTTTATTGTCAGAATATGATATCGAGTACCGAGCTCAAAACTCTATAAAAGGTAGTATCTTGGTTGACTATTTGGTACATCAACCGATTGATGATTACCAGCCTGTCAAGTTTGATTTTCCGGATGAGGATGTAATGTATTTGAAAATGAAAGGTTGTGATGAACCTTTGATTGAGGAAGGGTCGGAGCCTGGATCTCGATGGGGTTTAGTTTTTGATGGTGTTGTAAATGCGCGCGGAAGAGGAATTGGGGCAATGATCATTACACCCCATGGTTCACATATTCCTTTTGCTGCAAGGCTGACTTTCCATTGTACCAACAATGAAGCTGAGTATGAAGCCTGTATTGTGGGTCTTGAGGAAGCTATTGATCTGAGGATTAAGCATCTTGATGTGTATGGAGATTCTGCCTTGGTAATCAATCAGATCAAGGGTAAGTGGGTAACTCATCAACCCCACTTGATCCTTTATAGAGATTATGCCAGGAGGATATCAACTTTCTTCACTAAACTTGAGTTTCATTATGTGTATCACAATGAAAATCAGATGGCAGATGCTTTAGCAACTATAGCTTCTATGATAAAGGTGCACCAATGGAATGACGTTCCCATGATCAGAGTGATGCGGCTTGAAAGATCAACTCATGTGTTTATATTTGAAGAGGTCCATGATGACAAGCCTTGGTATCATGATATTAAATGTTTTCTCCAGAGTCAGAGATACCCACTTGGGGAATCCAATAAAGATAAAAGGACTTTGAGGAGATTGGCAGGCAAATTCTTCCTGAATGGAAATGTTCTTTATAAGAGAAATTTTGACATGGTCTTGCTCAGATGCGTGGATAAACACGAAGTAGACTTATTAATGAAAGAAATTCATGAAGGATATTTTGGTACTCATGCTAGTGGGCATGCAATGGCTAAAAGGATGTTGAGAGCAGGTTACTATTGACTGACAATGGAATCTGATTGTTGCAAGTATGTAATAAAGTGCCATAAGTGCCAAGTTTATGCTGATAAGATTCATGTGCCACCAACTCATCTCAGTGTGATTTCTTCCCCGTGGCCTTTCTCTATGTGGGGAATTGATATGATTGGTATGATTGAACCCAAGGATTCGAATGGACATCGTTTTTTTCTTGTAGCAATTGATTACTTCACCAAGTGGGTGGAAGCGACATCATATGTGTCGCACCTCGAAAAATACGATCTTAAAAACAACAGAGTCACCACCTAATTCTATTTATTCTACGAGAGAAAAGGGAGATATAGATACAACCTAAAGAAGGATAAGAAATGGTCAACGAAACCAAATCTAAGTTCAGGAGTCGGTTACGCAAGGGGAAGGTATTAGCACCCCTCACGTCACGTGGGGCTAGCCTAAGAGCGATCCATTCCAGAACGTGCAGAGTGCTAGACTCCGGAGCTCTGTTCTTTCGTATTAAAATTTGTCAAATAAGTTGTATATTTTGTTTTTTAGACGTTTTTTAGGGTTAACTTACTTTAATAACGAAGGAGTAAACGAAACACTACGCGTGGGGCAAGCCCAGGTGTGGTTCGTTCCAAAACGTGCAGAATGCTGGACTCTGGAGCTCTGTTCCTTGTTAAATTAATTAAGATACGTAAAAGTCGTGCAGTCGGCGATCACATCGGCTTACATGTGTGCGACGTGTAGGCGAGAATGATTTACTTGGCATTGGACCAAGAAATTTAATTTATTTTTGAAATAAATTGTTCTAGTGATCGTGTTTATATCTTGGCAAAATTATGGTCATAATGCTATAATAACATACAAGTTCATAAGAGTCACACATCATCATAATCATGAAACATAATGAAAATGAATGACAATCATCAAGAATATACCATACGAATAGAATCAATTAAAAAATAGTTAACTAAATTAAATAAGATTATTTAATAAAAATCAATTAAGAAAATTAATTAATTAAATTAAATAAAGTTATATAAAACAATTAATGAGCAAAATATTTCTTTTTGTTTCTTTTTTTAGATTTTTAATAAACAAGACTAAATGAAATAAATGTAATAGATAAAAAACTGGTTTTTATTTAATAAAAGGGATGTGTCGAAAAAAGAAACAGGCCCCGAAATAACACAGGTTTTCAGTACCCTAGGTTTGGGCCATGAAGGACCCGATCTGCATTTAAGATCCAAATAAATTATGAAACGCAAATAACAAGAAAAGGAAAAAACTAGCGCTGGGAATCATCGGTCAAACTAATATTGGACAACTTATCCATCAAGAAGCAATCAACCGTCAATAAATCAACGACTATCATTGGGAAACATCAATAATTAAGTGCATTCACCAGATTAAAAGCATACATAAATGGTAGAAATTAAATCATAAAAAAAGAATTATTTAATGCCATAAGACTCATTGAAAAATAAATATGACCATAAAAACGTTGAAGGCTCTCCCTTCCTCTTTCAAAAGCGTTTTTCTCTTTGTATCATCCTCGTCATCAAAGCGTACAATTCCAGCGTACCAAACATCAAACAAAAAAAATCAAACAAAAACACTAATCCCAAATGAAGTCTTCTAAACGAAAACAGAGCTATGAAATCAACAAGAAACAAAACAACAAAACTCAAACAACAAAGGCTTTATCAGATGCGGCGTTTATCAGAAGCAAGTATCGAGAATCGTTACCTTCCGAACGTTATCGGAGAGAAGCAGTCCACAGAAAATCCACAGGTAAAAGTTTCTTCGACCGTTTTCTACCTTCTCTTGCTCTTCTCGACCTCTTTCTCGAATTCTTTATTTTTATGTGAACTTAGGGTTTTCTTTTTTTGATATGACGGCGGCTAGAGTTTTGTTTCTTCGATGTTATTTTGGTGAATTTTTCGGCCTTGCGGTTTTGTTGTTGTTCTTCTTGCGGCTAGATTTTTGTTATCGTTGTTGATGCGGCTGAAGGGTTGTATGAAGTTGTAAACACCCCAAATTTTCCTTCACCCATTCACACCATGGCTTGTGGCTCTTTTCATTTGCATAAGTTCAACCATAGCATCTCATATTGCATTTTTGTTTCACTGCATTAATTCAAAGCCATCTGCATCTAGGGTTTGTGATCTGAGCAATCCCTGAGCCATTTGAGCCACTCCAAAGGTCTTCAATCATCTCAAGAGGGTCCATATATGTTCAAGCATCATATTATATCCTCCCAAGGTCAATGAAGTCAAATAATCACAAGAACTGAGAATGGCATGGAAGCAGAGCCAGGTTTAATTGCACAGATGACCTAAAATTAGGGTTTTGGTTTCAAAGGCCACAACTCCAAATTTTTTGGTCATTCTTGATTCTATGGGTCTCTATATGATATGAGGATCATGCATATCAGTTTTCATGAAGAAATTCAATGGGGAAGGCATCTGATCAAGGGATGACTTCTTGAGCAAGTCAGTGCAAAATCAGGGCATCTGAGGCCCCCAATGACC
Source organism: Lathyrus aphaca (assembly GCA_963966055.1). NCBI lineage: Eukaryota > Viridiplantae > Streptophyta > Magnoliopsida > Fabales > Fabaceae > Lathyrus > Lathyrus aphaca. The sequence continues at coordinate 348,708,575 of OZ014525.1, read as the reverse complement.
CAACCAAAGGGGTTTCTCCATCATTTTGAATGTGTATGATCTTTATTTGATCATATAAGATGTTAGAAGTTCACAAAATTGAAGAATTTCAAGCCATTTGCATAGTTGCCTTTTTGGGAAAGTGACTTATAATGTAAACTTGCCATTTTGGGAAAGTTTTTCAACCTCCTCTTTTTGATCCAAAAATGCTTCAAATGAAAAATTTTTGGTCATGAAAGTTGTAGATTGTATCCTCCCATTTTAAAAAAGTACAAGAACTCATTCTAATTCATTTTGGATCAAAAGTTATGGCTTGTCAAAGTTGGGAAAAATCACTTATTTTTCACATTGGCACCAAAGAGGGAAACTTGCAAATTCACATGCCAAGCATTTCTATGACTTCAAAATGACTTCTAACCATCATATAAACATAACACATGACCTAAAATTCAGATTGGCCCAAAGAATCATTCATTTTCATGCCTTGATCATTAGGGAATCCAAAAGGGGCCAAAACTCCACAAAATTGCAAAAACCCCCACAAGCTTCAATCCACTTGCTGGTTTGCCTCAATCTCACTTCCATGGTTCTCCTTGATCACAGCTGCACAAGACATGCCCTTGTCCTTGGCCTGAACTTGCCCATACCTCAAAGGACACCTAACCTTGACTTTTGGCAAAATGGACCATACCAATCAGCATAGCCCACACCAACTCCACAGACCTATCACAGTTTGATAAGTGGACCAAATGGAACTCAAAACACACAAGAGGCAAGCCTGAAAACACAGCATCACCATAGCTCACAAAAATCCCTCTTTTTCACTTTCTATCGAATCTCATAGCTCAGACACCCATTCTCAAAACTTCTTCCACCATTCATCCCCAAATGCATCACTGATCACAAACCACCCTTTACCTTGCCCTAAAAGCCAGCACACACCAAATACGATTTTTCTCCCCTTTGAATTGAACTGAATCAATCTCACAAACTAGCCACAAAAAACTTCAACCAAGCATCAAAGCTTCTTCAGGGAGATCATTGGAGGGGTTTTGAAGTAGGGAAGCAGTCTGAAAGCTCCAAGTTTGGAAGCATCACCTCAGGTAGCCTCGCAAAATTATTTTTCCAGAAACTCTTTTTTAAGTTATTGAAATGATCTACATGCTCCCCTGATTGCTCTGCACTTTTTATTTTTGAAAATGATTGATTATTGAGCATGTACTGTATCTCTGAAAGTTTGGTCATTTTTAGGTTTTGATTCGTATTTGGAGTTTGAGTGAAAAGAAATTGATTTTGAGAGTGAATTCGTGTTTAGGAAGGTTGAGAGGTTTGATCTGGAGCTTTACAGCTCTTAAAATGGTCTAGGGAGATTTTTGTTCTTGAGAGGTCGCCGGAGAAGACGACCGGAACCACTGTTCCGGCCGTCTGAACTTGTTTAGCCCTAATTAGGGTTTAGCCACGTGATTAAGTTAGTTTGAACTTGGAGCGTTGGATGAAGCTCAGCGCGCGTGAACCTAGGGCCAGGATCTCCCAATTAGTTTTTAATTCTGATTAATTAGATTAATTAATTAGGGTTAAGTTAATTATGCCAGTTTGAATGTAGACCGTCCAGATGCGCGCCAGGTCTTTCCCTCCACCCCAGATTCAAATCCTGTCCTTTGGATGCGTTGACTTCAGTTTAATTCATTTTTTATTTCATTATTTTTCTTATTTCTTTTCACATTTTATAATAAATAGTAAAAAGACTTCAAAAATTCTGAAAATTTTTATCACACCTTTTATTAATTTTTCAGAACCCAAAAATATTTTTATTTTTATTTTTTGCATTAAAAATTATTTTTAAATCATTTAATTGTTTATTTTTAATTAGTTAATGGAAATTAATTAATTAAAAATGCATTTAGATATTTAAAAATCACCAAACAATTCACATTGCATTTTAAAACATTTAGAAACATTGTCCAACTCTTCAAACAAATTTCTTTTTGGTTCTTGACCTATTTTGAAATTCTTCATTGGAATTAAAGTTATTTAAAGACAATATTTTGGTCCTAACTTAGAAAAATTCATTCTGCCTAACCATGAAGAGTTTGATGATGGTTCTTCTTGCATTGCATCCTTCATATCATGTAGTTTCTAGGGTAAAAATTGATTGGAATTTATCTTTCATTTTCAATTTAATTTGAATTTTTCCTTTTGAAGTGCCTTGAAACCCTAGTTGACTTGAGAAAATCATAACTTCCATTAGGTTAAGACTTAGGTCCCCTCCTTTGGGCAGTGAATTTGTGTAGGTTTAGGGTACCTTTGATCCCATTTTCAATTTTTTATCTTGTCATTTGCTTCTGATTTTGAATTTTGCATTGCATATTGTATGTAAACCCTAATTCTTGCCTTCCTTTGCATCCATCTCTCACATGCTTGCATTCAAGAACTTGCCATGACATTTTATGCATCCACATGACACATAAGACATCTTAGGACATATTAGAATCATGTTTGATCATTGCATCACTCATTTTCCATGATATGCATTCATTCCATTTCATAAACTTTCATGGACTTTCATGGTTCAAAGCATGCTCCATTTGCATCCTTATCCTTGTATGATCATCCATATCTCTTGACATGTGTTTGCATCATATCTTAGCATCTTTAACATCATGTTTATGCTTCTGACTTTGTCTTGCATCATGGCATTTCATCTCATTTTTATTGCATTTCATTTCTTTTGCTAACTTTTCAGGTGGTAAGTTGTTTTGAGAAGTGAATTTGCCTTCACTTCTCACAATCTCTTCTCATCTCTCTTATGTATCATTGCATTATTTTATCTTTGTATTAGAGTGAGCTTACTCATTCATGTTCATTTCTTACTTTCTTTCTTCAGGCAACTTGTCTTCTTAGGTGAAGCAAGTTGTCTTTCTTCTTTCTGCTTCTCCTCCTTTCATCTGTTTCTTTCCTGGTGGCTTTCCTACTGAAGATCTTTTGCAAGCTTCATAAACCCTAGGAACAACCAAGCATGATCATAATTAGGGTTTGATTAGTCCCCCATTAGTTTTACCTTTGTGTCATCTTTGTGTTTTCTCTTCTCATCTCATAATCAAGGACTAAACCCTAAAGGTTTTAAGGCTTTGTGATTAAGCTTATGCCTGCATCCTTCTATTAGGATGGAGTGTATAACTTTAATCCTAAGTGTTAAAACCTTAATGTGTTTAATTCCTTTAATCAATCCACCTAATAATCATCAAGACATCAAGCTTGTAACTTGGGCCTTGCATTAGGGTTCTAATTCTTCCTTAATTGGTTAAGAAGGACTAACCCTAGTGTTAATGGATAAGTCCTTCTCAAGTTGTCTTACAAACCATAAAATCCACTTCTTAATCTTACCAGTAACTAAAATACATCTTAATAAAGGCTTTTTTTTGTCATGAGGTTAATCCCTAATCATGGATTAAGTTGAGGAGCCTTCCTCAGCTTGAATATTCTCATCTATTATCCTTCTATTAGGATGGTGTAATGAGTCCATTAAATCTTTGATTATGGCTTAAACTCATTACTTAACAACTAAACAAAAACCACAAAAACACCTAAATAAATACAAGTAAGTTAATGATCTTAATCCTACATCATGGTGGTTAAGTGTGAGGTGTTTACTTCACACTCAAGCTACTCTCATTACCCCTAATCAGAGGGAGGATGTGATGAGTTTACTAACCCTTGGTTTAGGCTTAAGCTCATTTTCTTATGACAAACACCAAAAAGCAATAAAAGATTGAAAACATAAAAAACAAACAATAATCGTCTCCTCCGGGATTCTTTTCTCACCTCATTCACTCACAAACGAGAACTCGCTTCTTCTGTCTAATGCAAGACAGTTTGCACCTGAGCCAGACAGGTCATACACTTGAGCATAGGCTTGTAAGCAGTTCTTCAAGTCAATTTATCTTTCAGTCTCTTTGAGTAGAACTACGGTGTTTTGACTTCCTCATTGCATGAGAGGATACGTAGGAAGAACTTAACGGTTATCGAACAACAGTCTCTGTATATTCCCCCTCCTTCTAGCATTATTCTTTAAGCCTCATGGTCTTGGGCTTCATATTCTTTTCTTACACTGACACTTCACATATTGCACTTCACATCTATTTTGCACTGACACTTGCATTCTTTCCAGCTTTGATACACAGATAGCACTGACACTACCCCTTTTAAACACAAATCTTTTAAGCGTGGATCCCGTCGAGTACGGCGGACAATCTAGGTGCTAATACCTTCCCAGGTTGTAACCAACCCCCTTTCTCAGTTTCTTTGGTTCGCAACCGTCTTATCCATCTTTTCCTAGGTTTATGCAGCATTACCTTTCCTTTGGGATAAAAATACCTAGCTGGCGACTCTATTCATTCTCTTCTCTTTTCGCCGACCGTTCGCGTCTGTACCCCTCTTGGCCCTGTGTCAAAAGATGGGAGCGACAAAAGTATCGCTAGGTTTTTTTTTGCTCTGTGTTTTTTTTAGGTTCCGACCCCCCATCTGGTTTTTTTATGGCTACTCTATTGAGAGTTTATATGTTTTGTGTAGTTTTCGTGTGAAATTGTGGCTGGAGTTTGTGTATTTTGTATGAAGTTGCTGGTTTTTGTGTATAGTGTTGGCTGCTGGTTTTGTTGATGTTCAGTTTTTGTGTGAGTTCTTTACTAAAGTTGTGGCTGCCCTTTATTATATGGCTGATAGCTTTGTGTTGTTGAATAGGTTTTTTCAGTGAAGTTGTGGCTTCCCTCTCTGCTCGATAAAACAATGAATATATAGCTTATATAGGATAGGAAATTAGGGCTTTTAGGTTTGAATCTTGTAAACTTGCTAGCTAAGTTTTGGGAGTCAAAAATCTGCATTTGAGAGTGATGGGTGAGGGCAGAGCATGGCTAGAATTTGCAGCAGGCCTGCTGCATTTTTTGACTAAAAATTTTGTTTGTTTGTGAGGATAAAAAGTGGTCCCGTTATTACCTTATATGCTGCTGAACTGTGTTTTTATTTTCTCTACATTTGCTCATTTGTGAAAGGAAATAGCCCCTATATTTGTGTTAGAAATTTTTTATGAAAATCTGTTTTTTGTGACTAGCTTCTTGAATACTAAAAAAAAGTGAATAACAATGTTGCAACATGATATGAGTGGAGTATTAATATGTATGATTATGCTTATGTAAAACTTGAATGAATTGGTTTGAATATGAAATATTAGTGCTTGAACTTTCTTTTATTGGATTTCAACTTGGCTTCTAATTCCTTTTGTAGGAGAGAAATTAGCATTGGAGCATGAAGTTTGTTCATGAAGGTGAATTTGGAAAAGCTTGAAGTTGGTAGTAGAAAATAGATACCTCTTAGGCTTAGAACTCTTATTATGTAACCTTGTGTAATAAAAAACTTATAATGACAATGCTCTTAAGATGTAAACATGAATTTTTTTGGAATTTTTGTGAATACTAAATGCCTATGAATGGTATGTGTGAATGAATGTATGAAAGTGGTTTATGAATTTGAAATTTGAATGAAAGTATTTATGAATGGAAAATGAATCTCTCAATTTAAACATTTAAATGTGAATATGAATGTGAATGAGTAAAAGTGTATGAAGATGATGCTTCAATGTAGTCCATAAATGGTGATCATAATTGTAGAATAATGGAAGTGAATGGAAATGACTATAGCAAAGTGAATAAAATATGAATGTCGAACAAATTCTAAACAATATGGATTTAGGAAATCAAATGTGTAAAACCAAACTAAAATCAGTGTATGATCAACATGTGACATCAAATTAAAATTAATGATAAAAGAGATTTTTAAATTAATATGAATGATAAAAGAGACTTGAAAACACTCATGATGCAAAATGGGAATAAATTATAGTCAAAAGAATAAAAGAAAGAGATTGAATGAAATTGGATTTGGATAATTGAATGAAAATATGGATTAAGAGTTAAAAATGGAATTGAGAAATTGGAATGGAAATGACTTAGTAATAAACTTAAAATTAGAAATAAACTTGGAAATGAATTTTAGAAATTGGAATGAATTGAAGGTTAGAAAATGAAAATAAATTTAGAGATAGCATCTTGAAAACGAATTGAAAATTATAAATAGAAATCAAAATTGAAATTTAGAAATAAAACTTGAAAATGAATTTAAAAAAACTAGGAATAGAAATTAGAACTTAAATTAGAAATAAAAACATGAAAATAAGATGGAAATAAAAATTTAAGTTTAAAATTTTAAAATTTTTAATAATGAAAAATAGAAATTGGAACAAATATTAGAAATAAAAGAATTGAAAAAAGAAATAATAAAAAAAACCTTAAAAGTAGAGTAAGAAAAAGAAATAGAAACTAACATGAAAACAAATTTAAAAGTTAGAAGTGAAAAATAGAAATTAAATTTAAAAGGCTTGGAAGTGAATAAAATTTAACTTAGATTTTAAAAATAAGTTGAAGATGAGGTGGAAGCAACAACAAAAAAGTCTTGAAATCTTTTTTTAAATACAATGTATGATGCGAGCAGTTAGGGGTAAAATTTAGGGTGTGACAATTGCCCCTATTTAAATAACTTCACTAGATGGCATGAGGAATGTTAATCCTCACAAAATCGCAGTGAAAGGTATTTAAATATAGAAATAACCGAAAATGTTGCCCCTAAATGCAATGACATGCTATGAACTTGTGAGGGACTCTTTGCTGGGGATATGCAATGCGAGATGCCATGAAACCTAGCATGCTGATTTTTATGATGAGTATGCTGAATATGGGAAATGAACATAAATGCTAATGGTGATCCACAAAAACGAAACTGAGGGTGAAGACCCATTGGGGATAATAAAATGTTGGGGACCACGAGACGAAACAGGAAGTATTCAAAGTGACAAGTCAACATGTTCAAATGTAACTGTTGGCACTAAGAATAACAAAAGACAGGAAACAAGACAAGAGTCCAGAACATCAGATTAATGAACGGACTGACACCCTATGATAGCAAGAAAATGGTTAAAAGTGAAAACGTAATGGCTTGATGCGACCAAAACTGACACTATGAACAAAAACAGAATATTTGAAATGATGAGTTAGCAAGTTCAAGGTGGCTGCTGGGGATCCCCATTACAGTAACCCAGCGGTTGAGAAAGGTAGTTAAAATGACATTGACACGGCGGTCGGGAAAGCGGTTCAACACGGCAGTCGGGAAAATAAAACTCAACACGGAAGTTGAAGAAATAAATAACTGACATCGACACGGTGCTCGGGAAAATGAAATAACACACATCGACACGGCGATCAGGAAATAATATATCAGACGTCGACACGCTGGTTGGGAAATAAAATAACAGACGTCGACACGGCGGTCGGGAAATATAATAACAGATATTGTTACGGCGGTCGGGAAATAAGATAGCAGACGTCGACACGGCGATCGGGAAATAAAAAAACAGACGTTGACGCGGCGGTCGGGAAATAAAATAACAGACATCGACATGGCTGTCGGGAAATAAATAACAGTCGTCGACACAACGGTCGGGAAAGCAAAATAACAGACAACGACACGGCGGTCGGGAAAGCAAAATAACAGGCGTTGACACGGTGGTCGGGAAATAAAATAACATACATCAACATGGAGGTCGAGAAATAAAAACAGACATCGACACAGTGGTCAGGAAACCAGAATAACAAACAACGACACGGCGGTCGGGAAAGCAAAATAACAGGCATCGACACGGCGGTCGGGAAATAAAATAACAGATATCGACACGGCGGTCGGAAAATAAAATAACAGACATCGACACGGCGGTCGGGAAATAAAAAAAGACATCGACACAGCGGTCAGGAAAGCAAAATAACAGACAACGACATGGCGGTCGGGAAAGCAAAATAATAGGCGTCGACACGGAGGTCGGGAAATAAAATAAAAGACATCGACACGACGGTCGGGAAATAAAATCCAACACATCGGATGAGAAAATAAATAGCAGACATCGACGCGGAGGTCGGAAAATAAAATAGCAGAAACAGTCTTCTAATCCTAAGTGATAAATCTACAGGTTCTAGTGTAACTGTTGATATCGAGGATAAAGAAAACGAAAACAGTGTTTGGGTAGTGGCTCAGTGCAACCAACTGGTACTGGGAGTAGAAAGCAACGTGCTTAAGTATAAATCGACGGCTCTAAGCGAACGACTGGAAGATAAGAATAAAATGTCGGAGTTTTCAACAAGATAAACGCCCAACCTCTGGCAATTCCCTAAATGAAGAGTTCAAAGAAAAACTTCAGGAACCATCAGGAAAACACAGATGCGTGTTGAATTAAACAGCCTTAAATCTTAAGCAAATGGCTTTATAAACCGTGTAACAGATTCGTGCCAATGATAATTGGGCTTTGAAGAGATATTGGTGGTAATAAAGTACATATCAATAACAAGAAGGGCCTCTGCAGGGGATACGAGTGTTGCGGGGAAGAAAACCTTGGTTAACCACACTTCAGGGTACCAACAACAATGGATTTTAAAATAAAAAAATGGCAGTAATCTGGACCTGGAGTCAGACAGACAACAACTGGGGAAAGACAAATGATTATGTCAAATGCGTGTGATTAAGAATGATGCGAATGATCATGATATGCAGATACTGACTCTGGGGAGACAGGGAGTTTTGACAAAGTAGGGGAGAGTAGGATTTCAACGCCAATACTTGGACGAGCAATATGAAAGATGCTGGGGAGATGTCTTCAAACTTGGAGACCAATGCTTGGTCCAAGAGTTCATCCAAGAGTATAACCAGCTTTTAATCCTTTATGGGAATTTCTGTAATAATGGCATGAGAGTGTTACTGCAAGCTAGAGGGTTTTTGAGAAGACACGAGATTTTTAATCTTTCTAAAGTCAAAGGAATTTGAAAGTTTTCCAGTATGTTTTCAAAAAAAACGTTTCTAAATTTTTTGTCATTTTCAGAGTTAAATTGTAATTCAGTACAGACATTTTGCATAACAAAAGCAAATAAGAGACTGAAGGGCAAAGTTTGAAGGCAAAGGTTGTATTTCATTCAAGAATGGTAGCTTGCCGATAGCAAAACTCCATGGGAAATTACAATTTGAAAATGGCAATAGGGAAAGGTCTACATTGATTCCAACGATCACTATACTCCATAATAACTAAGACCGCTTAACACCTCGCTTCTGACAAAAGCAATTGGATTGGTCTTCAGGTAATGATCTTCCATAATGGTAAACACTATCTGATATAGTCAAATGCCTTTGTCCCTAATTTTTTCCTAAGCCTCCCTTTCGGGTTTTCAACTTAGCAAGCTCTCATTTTTTTATATTCCTAATTTTTTCCTAGATCTCCTTCATAGGTTATGATCCACCGGGATACCCATTTTTGCCTACGTCGCCATTTCTGGTTTTCGACCTATCGGGTTCTATTTAGGCATAATATTTTTTTACTGCATCAGAATTCACCGGGTGTTTCAGTTGTTCACCATCCATAGTTGTGAGGATTAGGGAACCTCCGGAGAATGCCAACTTCACAACATATGGGCCTTCATAGTTAGGACTCTATTTTCCGCGCATGTCTTTGTGGACTGGCAAGATTTTCTTGAGTACAAGATCTCCTTCTTTGAATTCTCGGAGACGGACTTTCTTGTCAAATGCTCTCTTGATGCGCTTCTGGTACAACTGGCCATGGCACATGGTGGTCATTCTTTTCTCATCAATGAGGTTCAGTTGATCATATTTGTTTTGGACCCACTCAGTTTCTTCCAGTTTGGTTTACATCCAAATTCTCAAAGATGGTATTTCTACTTCGATAGGGAGAACTGCATCCATCCCATACACCAAAGAGAAAGGGGTTTCCCATGTTAAAGTGTGAATTGATGTTCTGTATCCGTGTAAGGTATACGGTAACATCTCGTGCCAGTATTTGTAGGTCTTCACCATATTCTGCAGAATTTTCTTGATGTTCTTGTTTGTGGCTTCAACAACTACATTCATCTTCGGACGGTAAGGAGAAGAGTTATGGTGTTCAATCTTGAATGTCTCACACAACTCTTTCATCGTCTTGTTGTTCAAATTGGTCCCATTATCTGTGATGATCCGGCTTGGGATTCCATAATGGCAGATAATTTGGTTCTTGATGAAACGGGAAACCACTTGCTTTGTCACATTGGCATAGGAAGTTGCTTCTACCCACTTGGTAAAGTAATCGATCGCAACCAAGATAAACTGGTGACCGTTGGAAGCTTTTGGCAAAATTGCCCCTATCATATCAATGCCCCGCATTGAGAAAGTCCAAGGCGATGACAAAACATTCAAAAGGGTCGGAGGTACGTGCACCTTATCGGCATAAATCTAGCATTTATGACACTTCCTGGCATATTTGAAACAATCTGATTCCATGGTCAACCAGAAGTATCCAGCTCTCAAGATCTTCCTAGACATGGCATGTCCATTGGCATGTGTTCCAAATGATCCTTCATGGATTTCTCTGATCAGTAAGTCTGCTTCGCGCTTGTCCATACACCTGAGCAGAACCATATCATGATTTCTCTTGTAAAGTACATTGTTGCTAAGGAAAAACTTGGACGTCAATCTTCTCAGAGTCTTCTTGTCTAATGTTGTTACATCCGCTGGGTACTCCTAATTTTGCAAGTAGTTCTTGACGTCATAGAACCACGGTTTCTCATCAGTTTCTTCTTTGACCAGTAGACAGTAGGCTGTTGTAGTTTTTCGCTCGATTGTAATGAGTGGAGCTTCATTAAGAAATCTAAGTTGAAACGTAGAGGCCAACATAGCCAAAGCGTATGCAATTTGATTCTCTGCCCTTGGAACGTGATGGAAAGTGACTTCATCAAAGTACTTGGTCAATTCCACAATGTGGGCACGGTAAGGGATCAACTTCTCATCACGGGTCTCCCATTCACCTTTGACATGGTATATCACCAAAGCTGAGTCTCCATATATGTCAAGGATCTTGATTCTGGTATCAATTGCAGCTTCAATACCCAAAACACATGCTTCATACTCTACAATGTTGTTTGTACATTCAAAACATAATCTGGTTGTGAAAGGAGTATAGCCACCATCAGGATTCATCAAAACAACCCCCACACCATGCCCCATGTAATTAGAGGAACCATCAAACATCATCTTCCAACGAGACCCTGACTCGGGACCTTCATTTGGACCTGGAACTTCACAGTCCTTTATCAACATAATGTCCTCGTCTGGAAAATCAAATTTCAAAGGTTCATAATCTTCAACAGGTTGGTCAGCAAGGTAATCAGACAAAACACTGCCCTTGATAAACTTCTGGGTTACATATTGGATGTCATATTCGGATAGAAACATATGCCAACGGGAGAGTCTTCCAGTTAAGGCAGGCTTCTCAAAAATGTACTTTATTGGATCCATTTTAGAGATCAACAAAGTAGTGTGACAAATCATATACTTCCTGAGACGTCGGGCAGCCCATGCCAAAGCACAAGTTTTCTCTAAGAGTGAATATCTGCTTTCACAATCTGTAAACTTCTGTTCGCAGTGATTTTTTGGCGAACAATCTCTGGTTAACCAATTTCTCAGAAAACTGGGTTACTTGCAGGACCAACCAAACAAGTCCTAGGACACATGTGCAATTATTTGTCGAAAACACTCTTAGTATGGATAATGATTTGTGGCTTGTTTTGTTAATAATGTCAAAGTGTTAAATGCCTTGATTTTGAAAGCAAAATAAAGTTCAAGTTTAAACAAAAGTAAGAAAAATGGCGAAATGAGAAAGCTTTGCAGAAAAGTAAATAAAACTGAAGATAAAATAAAACTTGATGAAATAAACTGATAATTTAAATAACTTGAAAGCAAATTGGTGTTCAAACGTACATGGTTCCAAATATCAGACTCATTTTCTCTCACACTGGGTACTTAGAGTATTTACAGGAATTTTGTATAAGTTTTCACACACCCCATTCTAAACACAAACTATTCTATTTATATACAAACAAAGTAACTGCCTAGAACGGAAAAACTATAACTAAATGACAAGTGTCAGCCTGCATGCAATTTTCTTCTCTGAAACTTCCATGTGTCTAACTGCCAAAGGTTATAACCTTTGGATTTGAATTCCTCCCTTTAGTGACGAAGCCTTGCACCTCTTCAATTATCAAAAAAACGTCGAAGAAGAAGAAACTCTTCAAACTTTACGAACCAATGCTTCTGTCAGACACCTTCCTTCTGTCGAAATGTCGAATGACGCACTCATCTTGTCGAACAACCAATATTTAACAGGTTCCCGAACTTGGCTTGCCAGAATACTATTTGCCCTCCTGTCGAAACATTTGAGCTTTTAACTTTGCCAACATCTCTTGAACATCTTCACTTCTTATTTTTCTCTACTGATTGTCTTATTACTAACAGAAATGATTTCAAGCTCCAAATTTCAACATGTCGAAATTATGAGCTTACAACTTCTTGCTTAAATAATAAATGTCATGCTCCTTACGACCAGTTTCGTCCTATTGGCCTAAAACACAACCCATAAATCCCTCAAGTACAGTCAGATACATGAAGAGAGGCTTCCCCGGAGTAGGTGGGATCAAGATAGGAGGTTCCTGTAGATAAACCTTCATCTTCTCAAAAGCCTGTTGACAATCAGAATTCCACTCAATTACTTGATCCTTTTGGAGCAACTTGAATAAGGGCTCACATGTAGCAGTCATGTTGGAGATGTAGTTTAATCTTCTGAGGACACCTCTGACTTGCTTTTCTGTTTTTGGAGCTGGCATCTCTTGAATTTCTCTGACCTTGTCCGGATCTACTTCAATTCCTTGCTAACTAATAATAAAACCAAGTAACTTTCCTGATCGGACACCAAAGGTACACTTAGCTAGATTCAGACGCAGTTGGAACTTTCTGAGGCGCTCAAATAACTTCAGGAGATGATTCAAATGATCCTCCTCACTTTGTGATTTGGCAATCATATCATCCACGTAAACTTCTATCTCTTTATGCATCATATCATGGAAAAGGGTGATCATTGCCCTCTGATAAGTGGCTCCTGCATTTCTGAGACCAAATGGCATAACCTTGTAACAATAGGTGCCCCATGGTGTGATGAAGGTGGTCTTTTCCATGTCATCAAGATCCATCTTGATTTGGTTATATCCTGAAAATCCATCCATGAAGGAGAAAACAGCAAACTTGGCAGTGTTGTAAACAAAGTATCAATATGCGGAAGAGGGAAATTTTCCTTTGGACTGGCTTTGTTCAAATCCCTATAGTTTACGCACATTCTAACCTTTCCATCCTTTTTGGGGACTGGCACGATATTAGATACCCACTCAGGGTACTTCACAACTGCGAGGAATCCAGCATCAAACAATCTTTTGACCTCTTCTTGAATATTCAGAGCCATGTCCGGTCTCGTTCTTCGAAGCTTTTGCTTTACTGGAGAACAATCTGGTCGAAGAGGAAACTTGTGGACCACTATGTTTGTGTCTAAACTGGGCATATCCTGATATGACCATGCAAACACATCTACATACTCTTTGAGGAGCTTGACCAATATTTCTCAGACATCTGCTCCAAGTGTTGTACCAATCTTGACTTCCTTCTTGTCTTCATCGGTGCCAAGGTTAATTGTCTCTACCTGCTCTTTATGTGGCTGAAGATCTGTGAACTCATACTCAACCAATCTTCCTAGTTCTTCGGGAACATCATAATCTTCCTCACTTTCATCTCCCGCTTGGTAGATAGGCGTATCAAAGTTAGGAGAGAATATAGAGTCATTGGATTCAACAGGGTTTTTATTTGTTCTGCATATGGGAATGATTTGCTTTTATTAAAAGTGAAAACAGAGAGATGCAAGAAACTTTTTATTGGTTTTGAAAGATTGCCATTTTCTTTTTAAAGGTGAAAAGAGAAAAAGCAGTAAATAAACAAAATAAGAATTTAAAAAATTCCTTCATTGATTGAATAACTTGAAAATGAGAATGGGCCCTAAAAAATGATCCCATAGCCTTGGGAAGAGCTAGGGAACTTTGAAAACATTTAAAGAAAACAATAAATTACTTTGACAATGGAAAAAATTCTGGGATCTCAACTGCCTCCCAATTGCTCAAAGTTGCTTCACACTGATAAACCAAATGATCCACATCTTCATATTCAACATCCCCTTTTATTGCATTTATCTGATAGCCAGCACTGGAAAACACCTCTTGAATGGTCTTTGGACGTCCTTTAACAGAGGTTGACGCTCCTTCTTTCACATGAGTTGGTTTGTAACCCAACCTGTAGTGATCTAGCTTCTGTTTGACTTCAATGACATCACCCCAACCTTCATAGCTTCCTTCTTTAATAGTGGAAATGGTACTCTTCAGCGACGCAAAAGATGGAATACCCTTTCCCTTTGGCTCCTCTACATCCATAAGGACAACATTGGATATCTCCAGAGCTTGGAAAGCGGTTTCCAAAGCATCTTCATCAGCCTCAATATAGCTAAAGGAAGAGAGGTTGATGAACATGAGATCTTCTTCACCAGACACAATTACCAGCTTATTATCGACCACAAACTTCATCTTTTGGTGTAAGGTAGAAGTGACTGCCCCAACGGCATGAATCCAAGGTCTTCCCAGCAAACAACTGTAATTAGGGTTATTGTCCATAACCTGGAAAGTGATTTTGAACACTTGTGTTCCAATCAAGATTGGTAAGTCTACTTCTCCAATAACAGTCCTCCTTGACCCATCAAAAGCTTTCACAATCATTGCAATGGACCTCATCTCTGACCCTTGATAAGATAACTTAGCAAGTGTTCTTTTTGGCAAAACATTCAATGAAGATCCTGTATCCACAAGAACTCTTGCTAGAGTATCCTCTTGGATCTTCGCAAGTATATGGAGAGAACGGTTATGGTCCAAGCCATCCTTTGGGAGATCCTCCATACTGATGCTGAGATTATTACATGTAGTAATATTGGCAATGACACCATCAAACTGATTCACAGTTATGTCATGCGTAACATGCGCCTGTGCTAGCAATTTCTGGAGAGCACCTCGATGGGCCGGCGAATGCATAAGAAATGATAAGATAGATATTTTGGAAGGTGTTTGATGTAGCTGATCAATAACCTTATAATCACTCTTCTTAATGATTCTGAGAAATTTTGCATCCTCTTCTTCCAAGACCAACCCTTTATCCTTGTCGGCAATAGCGGGAATGACTTCTTTAGGTGGAACCGGTGGAGTGGTATTGACTTGTTGAGGGTAAACACGACCACTGCGATTTAATCGACTTGCACCTGCTATGTCAGCACTTTCCACCTTTAAACTCCCCTTCTGACCAGCCTGTTCAAACTTCTGATGAATTCCCCCTGTATCATACTTCCATGGAACTGCTTTGGCATCTTCATAAAGAAAAGGGTTACTTTTTTGCTCAATCCTCGGTTCTGGCATATTGAAAATGGGCACCACCGGTCCTGGCATATTGAAGATGGTTTGGATTCTCGTGGATTCAAATATGTTCAACACTGGTGTTATGGTAGAATCAGATTCAGGCAAGTTGAAGATAGGTTCAATTATTTCCACCTCATTCCTTTTCACACGACCACTTACTTGCAAAACACCAAGATTAATCAAACTTTGAAGGTCTCTCAAGACCAGTTCACATCCCTTTGGATTATCAGCGCAAACTTCACACTTCTTATGACAGTTCTTCAGCATACCCACCTCTATTAACTTCGCATGGAAGTCTCTAAGCGGGGTTTTGATCTCTGTGGCGTCGAAAATCAAATCTTCGTCAGACTCATCAACAATGGCATTTATGGACCCATGCTTAGGTAAAGGATTATTTTTAACATTCGGACGAGTATTTCCGAACGACATAATGTTTTTATCCATCAAATCCTTCACAACATACCTCAAAGCAATACAACTTTCCAAATCGTGCCCTGGAGCACCTTCATGGAATAAACAGTGGGCGCTTGAGTTGTAACTTGGTGGGAGTAGATCTGGTGGAGGACCCAAAGGCCTTGGAGTAACCAATCCTCTCTTTAGCAGTGAGGGATATAATTCAGTATAGGTCATAGGGATCCGAGGATTAGGAGGCCTTCCTTCTGGTCTTCTATTCTGAAAGTTGGAATTCGGGTGAGGAGTTGGAGTCCTCTGCTGATAGGCTGAAGCATTGGGTGCCGGTTGCTGATACATCAGTACTGTTTGGGCTAGCCGATACATTGGAACTTGTTGATTATACGATGGTTGAACTGCCTCTACATATGGATGTTGAACGTACTGTGGTGGATAGGCATACTGCTATTGAGCCACAGGTGGAGGCCTATGCCAAAGCTTATTTCTCCTTTGACTTGTCATCACTGCATTTGTCTCGCCTTCCTTCTTTTTGTGGAAATTTTTAGTAAACTTCTTAACATTGTTTCCATTACTATTGCTGGAGCTACTAGATGTACCACTCATCTTACCATTCTTCAGACCGAGATCAACCTTGATTCCCACAGCCATAAGATCAGAGAAGCTAGCAGTTATGCTTCCCACCATTCTCTCAAAGAATTCTGGTCGTACAGTGTCAACAAACTAGTAAGCCAATTCTTTCTCAATCAACGGGGGATCTACTTGAGAAGCGGTCCCTCTCCACCTTTGAGCATATTCTTTAAAAGATTCGGAATCTTTCTGGGACATACTCAGTAGCTGCCTCCTATCGGGAGCAAGGTCCATATTGTACTTGTATTTCTGAATGAAAGCGTCCGTCAAGTCTTGGAAACAACGGATTTTTGACTGATCTTGAGTCAGATACCACTTGGAGGAAATTCCTTTAAGACTATCCTTGAAGCAATGGATAATCAGTTTGTCATTGTCAACTTGCACTGCCATTCTCCGATAATACATTAAGAGATGGCTCTTTGGACACATTGCGCCTTCATACAATTAAAGGTGGGTGTCTTGAACTTGGGAGATATCACTAGTCCTGACACAAGGCACATTTCTCTAGAAACAACACCAAAGATCTGGTCACCTTCAATTGCCCTCAATCTCTTTTCAAGAGTGTCAAAATTCTCTTGCATCTTCTCATGTTTCTCATTACCGTTTTCAGACATGTTTGACACATCGTACACCTTAGGATCGTTAAAGTATGGTTGGACACTGGTGTGAACAATATCTGGTGTAAAATTAGTAACCACGTGGTTCTCTTCAGTAGTCAAAGGAATTGTTTGCTGAGTGGTAAATCCTTGAGGGGGAGGCACAAAACCTTGGGAAGGAAATGCAAAACCCCGAGAAAGAGGCACGAAACCTTGAGAAACAAAGCCTTGGGAAGGAGGGAAGAAACCCTAAGTAGCAAATCCTTGGGAAGGAGGTATAAAAACTTGAGAAACAAATCCCTGGGAAGGAGGTATAAAACCTTGAGCAGCAAAACTTTGGGGAGGAGGTACAAACCCGTGAGGAAGCCCAAAAGGAGGCCAAGTTACAAGGGTAGTGACTGATAGCGTAGGCTCATTCATTGCAGTGATAATCTCAGAAACCAAAGTCTGTTGGGTATCCATCTTTGCTCGAATGACTTGCAACATTTCCATAATCTGGCCCATGTTTCCATGAAGATCAATAAGCTCATCATTAACTTTGTCTATTTCTGGGTCTCTGTCAGCCATCCTCTTCTTGTCCTAATTTCGAGTGGAGTATTTGCGTGATATCCTCAGTGTGACAGCTAGAAAGGAGGTGACGGGAATGAGTGTTTTTGAAAAAATGCAAATGCGGAGATGCACTCATGAGTAGACAAATGCAAATGCTTCAAGGGACTTAATAAGTTATTGCACAACATCAAAAAAATGGATAAAACTTTCTTATTATTTTTCAAGAAGTAATAAATTGAAGCTCATTCATGGTAAAGAAATTATGATGTTTGCAACAAACATCTCTTTGTTCCTTGAAGCTCTTACTAAAATGATGCATATGATGCTAAGATGCGAAGATGCAGGGATAAAAGGTGTCAGGTGTCAAAAGTAAGTCCAGAACCTTCTTAATAGGTGGGCTATAAGAGATTAGTTCTACGTTTTTTCTACCCATAAATCCCACTTACAGGATAGTTTCTATAGTGATGGTTTAAGGAAACTCAAGGTCACAGACGTTTATCATACTAACGCCCGCCGCAGGCTAGCTGCATTGTGACGATAATAACGATAAGGTCTACCTTAAGTGGAGTTCTCATGCTAAGCTAATAAAGGGGCGAGCCCCCGGATCCTAACATTACACAACTACCAAAATTGAAACAGGTCCTAGGGGGTCCCAGAATCACAACCCTTTCGGGAATCAGGTCACGCGACAGGCTAGCTGCGTTTTGACAAGATCTACGAAAAGTCTAACTATCTGGGGGAGCTTTCATGCTAGGCGTGCAAGGAGCGAGTCCTTGGAGACAAACACTAATAACATCCAATTCTAACTTAGGTGTTCCCTCTTCTTTTTCCACAACTCAGATTTTACTTGCAAAGTAATCTCCAGATCCCACAGTCAAGTATAATAAAAGTAATAAAAGAAAGCGAATAAAAGAACAAATAAGTAAAACATAAATAGAAAACATAGAGAAGACAAAAGAAAAAATCAAACAGATAAACCCACAAAAACTAAGTTAGGCTCGACCCTCTCTAGCATGGAGCTCGTCCCCAGCAGAGTCGCCAAGCTGTCGCACTTCAAAAAATACGATCTTAAAAACAACAGAGTCGCCACCTAATTCTATTTATTCCACAAGAGAAAATGGAGATATAGATACAACCTAAGGAAGGATAAGAAATGGTCAACGAAACCAAATTCTATGTTCGGGAGTCGGTTACGTAAGGGGAAGGTATTAGCACCCCTCACGTCCGTTGTACTCAATGGGAACCTCTTAGTATAACTAGCGATTAAATGTTGATTATGTCTTTGTCTTTTAAATTTTTGTTAATATGTTTGTTCTAAAAGAAAGGAAATTAAAGTTTTAAATTATTATTAAGACGGAGAAAAGATTAATTTTTTTTTATTATTGTGCTCGCAAAGGATTAAAATCCATGTGCCTACGTATTCCCTTGTGCAATGGGAAAGTCAGAGCTTCGTAGTTCGTGCGACTATGATTTGTGATTTTTATTGAACGATTGTTCAAAATGCATTCTATCGCTAAGTGTTGGCTTATACTCGCGGTGGAGGCTGAAGCGCTAGCTTGTTTGCGGGATAGAAAGGTTTAAATAATGTCCATTTTGAAAAAAGATGTTTGATCTTTGTTAAGGTGTTTTAAAATGAAAGGGAGAATGAACCATGTCGCGTGGGGCTAGCCCATGAGTGATTGTATTCTAGAACGTGCGGAGTGCTAGACTCTGGAGCTCTGTTCTTTCGCTGATTAATTATGAAAATGATTTAAATTGGTTGGTAAGTTTTGGAATGTTTTTAAGTATGAAAGAGCGAATGAACCACGTCGCGTGGGGCTAGCCCAGGAGTGCTTCATTCTAGAACATGCGGAATGCTAAACTCCGGAGCTCTATCTTTGGTGAACTAATTTGTACGATTAAGATATTTCGAAATACGAAAAAGGTGAAAGAGGGTCGTCGCGTGGGGCTAGCCCAAGAGCGATCCATTCCAGAACGTGCGGAGTGCTAGACTCCGGAGCTCTATTCTTTCGTATTAAAATTTGTAAAATAAGTTGTATATTTTGTTTTTTTAGACGTTTTTTAGGGTTAACTGTCGCTCCCGGGATTTTCATCCTAGTAGAAACGCGAAAGTGGCGCGGAAAAGGTAGAGTCGCCAGCCAGACATTTTTATCTCGAATGAATGGGAAAGGTAATGTTGCACAAACCTAAGGAATAAGGAAAAGGAAGAGGCCTTGCGAACCAAAGATCTGGGTCCGGAAGTCGGTTACGAATTGGGAAGATATTAGCACCCCAATCTGTCTGCCGTACCCGACGGAATCCAAGCTTGTTATTATGTTTCAAAGGGTGAGAAATATGATGTTGTTTAAATGAAAGAATGGCTATCTGGAATGTATTGGAAACGAGAAAGGGAATTGGAAAGGAAAATGGAAAGAAAGAGAGAAATGTAGGGAAAATAAAGAATATGCTCGAATGGGCCCTACCCCACTGCCTACGTACCTCATCGGGAAAATGAGGATCAGAGTCGCCGTAGTTCGTCTAACTAAGGAGGGAATTTGCTTGTGATTTTTAGGATGACGTTGCCATAGCTCTAGCTCAGGTGTTACCGGCTCTGACTCGAGGGTGTTTACCGTATCGTTGTTTGAACTGTCGAGGGAAGTCACATTTGTCCGCAAAAAGTATGAGATGAGAAGAGAAGACGTGTTGTCTTGTTGGTTTATTGTCTTTTAGAAGAAGTGTTTTGAATTTGTGTTTATTATATGTACAACACTAAACACTATGATATAGGAGCGAATACTTTCCAAGATCGCCCCCAATGGAACGTTTGTAAAGTATCCTAGAAGAGTGAAGGAGACCTCCACTAGTCATTTCCCATAAAACTTAAGGCTCGTGGCGCATTGTACACATTTTCCTTTATTAGGTATTTTGATTTTTATTTAAGATGAGAAGTGAGACTCAAGTTGCAAAAGGAAAAAAACTAAGGGAAACTAGACTTTACCCTGAGTTAGTTGAGTTTAAAGGTGACCTATGGTTAGTGTAAACACCCCAAATTTGCCCTCACTCATTTCACACCATTGGCTTGTGATCTTTCATCTTTGCATTAGTTTAAGCATATCATCTCATATTGCCTTTTTGTTTCACTGCATTAGTTCAAGTTCATCTGCATCTAGGGTTTGTGATCTAAGCAATCACAGAATCTATCCGAGCCACTCCATAGGTCTCCAATCATTCCAAGAGGGTCCATGTGTGTTCCATCATCATTTTATATCCCTCAAAGATCAAGGAAGTCAAGAAATCACAAGAACTTGGGAAGCATGGAAGCAGAGCTAGGGTTTCACTACACAGATGACCTGAATTTAGGGTTTTGGTTTCAGAGGCCATAACTCCAAATTTTTTGGTAATTCTTGTTGCTAATAGTCTCAATATGTTATAAGGATCATGCGTACCAAGTTTGATGAAGAAATTCATTGTGGAAGTCATTTGTTCACTGGGTAACTTCTTGAGCAAGTCAGAGAAAAATCAGGGCATCTGAGGCCCCCAACAATGGAACCAAAGTGGAATTTTCATCAAATTGAATTTATATGATCTTTATTGGATTATTGAAGTGCTTGGAAGTTCACAAAATTGAAGAAAATTGAGCTAAACCAAAAGTTGCCAAAAATGGAAATGACTTGTAATGGAAACTTTCCATTTTGGGAAAGTTCTTCAACCTCCTCTTTCTCAACCAAAAATGCTTCAAATGAAAAATTATTGGTCATGAAAGTTGTAGATTGGATCATTCCCTTTTCAAAAAGTAAAAGAACAAGTCCTAATTCATTATGGAACTCAAGTTATGGCCTTGCAAAGTTGGCAAAAATCACATAATTTTAAGTTTCATGCCAAAGAGGATTTTTTGCAAATTCACAAACCAAGCCATTTTGTGACCTTTAATACACTTCTAGGCATCATACAAACATAGTTTATTGCCTAAGAATCAGAATTGGCCCAAGAATCTCAAGTTTATATGCCTTGCACATCAAGAAATCACAAAGGGGCAAAAATGTACAAAACTTGCAAAAACTCATACAACCATGCTTCCACTTGCTGCAGCACCCATATCTCAATTCCATGGCTCTCCTTGATCAATGTTGAGGCCAGACATGCCCTTGTGCAACCTCTGCCATAGCCCATACCTCAAGTACAAGTTATGTTGACATTTTGGCAACTTGCCCATACCAATCACCACAGTCCACCACCCACTTTCTAACCTATCAAACAATGTTATGTGGATCAAAAGCAACTCATAACACACATCACACAAGCCTGGAACCTCAGAACCACCAAGTTCCTCAAAATCGACTCAAAAGAAAAAGCTTTCGAAACTCATAGCACACACACTCGAACTCAAAACTTCTTTCATCAATCAACTCAACATCACAAGAGGATCATTTCCCACCCTTCATTGCAGCTTAAAACCAAACAAAACTGAAACACGATTTCTGGCCAGCTGAAGAACAACCACTCAAACCAGCCATTATAAACTCCTTCCAAGCATCAAAGCATCACCGGGAGGATCATTGGAGTCATTTTGCACCAAAGAGGAGGCCAGATAGCTCAGATTGAAGAAGCTCCATCTCAGGTATCCTCAAGAATAAATTTTCGAGAACTTGTTTTTCTTATTATAGAAATGTTCTTTATGCTTTGTTGATCACCATGATCTATTTTGTTTTGAAAATGAGTGAGAAACAAGCATGTATGAAGCTTCTGAAATTTTTGCGTGTTTTTCCGTTTGCCTTTGATTCATGATCTTGAGTGAAAATAAATGATTTTTGTTGCTGGATTCTTGTTTAGAAGTGTCTAATGAGTATTTCTGGAGATTTTGGTGGAGTTTCATTGCGTTTTGAGAGAGATAGCATGAATGAGTGACCGGAGAAGATGACCGGAGCTTGCTCCGGTCACCTCGAAATGTTTAGGGTTCAGATTAGGGTTAATCAGCGTAATTAATGAACTTTGAATCTCAGCCCTTTGATCAGTGTTTCCCGCGTGTAATGAAAGGCCAGGATGTGTCCATTAAGTTTTAATTATGTTTAATTAATTAATTAATTAGGTTTAAGTCAGTTTGAATTGTGACCATTGGATAGCGCGCATGGTCTTCCCTCCAAATCCCAGTTTGAATCTGATCCATTGGATCAGTTGACCAGCCCTTTAATTCATATTTTATTTCATTTAATTGCATTTTCTTTGCCAATTAATTTAAAATACTTAGAAAATTCCAAAAATATTTTTCTTCTGCATTTTGACTTCAAATATTTTTCTTCATCCAAAAAATTTTTATTTTTATTTTTTGCATTAAAAAATCATTTTAAAAATATTTAAATGTTTATTTTAATTAATTAATGGAAATTAATTAATTAAAATACCATTTAAGTTTCCAAAAATCACAAAAAAATTCACATTGCATCTTAGGAAATTTAGAAACATTGTCAAACCATTCATACAAATTTATTTTTGGTTTTGATCCAACTTTGACATTTTTCATGAATTTAGGGTTCATAAAAATCCATTTTTTGAACCCTAACTTCAAAAATTCTTTTCTGCCTAACCATGAAGGTTTTGATATTGGTTCTTTTTGCATTGTTCTTCATATAGCATGTAGTATCTAGCATATTTTTGTCATGAATTTATCTTGCATTTTCTATTTGATTTGAATTTTCCTTCTTAAGGTACCCATAAACCCTAGTTTACTTAGAAAATTCCTAACTTTCTTTAGGTTAAGAGTTGGACCTTTTCCTTTGGGGTGTGAAATCATATGGGGTTAGGGTTCCTTTGAGTTCATTTGCAATTTTTTATCTTGTGATTTGCTTCTGTTTTTGACTTTTGATTCTCATCCTTTCATGTAACCCTAATCTTGCATCCATACTTGCATCTTACATTGCATTGCATGAACATGTGAACTTGCCATGACATTCTAAGCATTTGTATACCATCTTAGACATCTTAAGACATTGCTTGAACATTGATTGGTCATTTATTCATACATTTTACATGCTTTGCATCCATTTCATTCCATAAGCATACATGTGTTTTCATGCTTCTTACATGCTTCATGTGCATTCTTTCTCCTTGTATGAACATTCATTGCACTTGATATGCCTTTGCATAATCTCATAGCATCATTTACATCATGTATATGCTTATGGTTTTGGTTTTTACCTTTTCATACATTTCATTTTCATTTCATTCCTTTCCTTATGCTAACATTTTCAGGTGGTAAGTAATTTGAGAAGTGAATTTTCCTTCACTTCTCCTTTCTCTTCTCATTTTTTTATGCATCCTTGCTGCATTTTCATTTGTTTTAGAGTGAGCTTGCTCATTCATGTTCACCATTCACTTTCTTTCTCCGAGTTACTTATCTTCTTCAGTGAAGTAAGTAACTTGTTTCTTCTACTTCTCCTCCTTTCATCTGCTTCTTCCATTGGTGGCTTCTCTGAAGATCTCTTGCAAGCCTTACAAACCATAGGAACATCCAAGCATGACAATAATTAGGGTTGTGATTAGTCCCCCTTTAGCTTTTACCTTTGTGTCTTCTTTGTGTCTCTCTTCTCATCTCATCATTAGAGACTAAACCTTTAAGGTATTAAGACTTTGTGATTAGGGTTATGCCTGCATCCTTCTCTTAGGATGGAGTGTATAAATTTAATCCTAAGTGTTAAACCCTTAATTTGTGTAAACCCTTTAATTAATTCATCTTAATAATCATTAAGACATTAACTTGTAACTTGGTCCTTGCATTAGGGTTCTAATTCTTCCTTTATTGGTTAAGAAGGACTAACGCCAGTGTTAATGGACAAGTCCCCCTCAAGTTGTCTTACAAACCATAAAATTCACTTATTAATCTCACCATTATTTAAAATCCACTTTAATAAAGGTTTGTTTTGTCATGAGGTTAATCACTAATCATGGATTAAGTTGAGGTATCTTCCTCAGCTTAAGTGTGCTCATCTATTATCCTTCTATTAGGATGGTGTAATGGGTTCACTAATCCTTGATTGTGGCTTAAACTCATTACTTAACACTAAACAAAAAACTCAAAAAAACACCTAATTAATCACAAGTAGGTTAATGATATTAATCCTACACCATCATGGTAATTAAGTTGAGATATTTATCTCATACTTAAGGTATTCTCATTATCCCTAACCAAAGGGAGGATATGATGAGTTTACTAACCCTTGGTTTAGGCTTAAGCTCATTAACTTATGACAAATACAAAAAAAAGCAATAAAAGATTGAAAACACAAAAAAAAAACAATAATCGTCTCCTTCAGGATTATTTTTTCACCATCTTCACTCACAAACGAGAACTTGTTTCTTCCGTCTAATGCAAGACAGTTAGCACTCGAGCCAGACGAGTCATGCACTTGAGCATAAACAAGTAAGCAGTTCACAGTCAATTCATTTTAAGTCTCTTTGAGTCGAACTACGGTGTTCTGACTTCCTCATTGCACGAAAGGATACATAGGCATAACTTAACTGTTATCGAACAAAAGTCTTTATGTCTTCCCCCTCTCTCAGCATTCTTTTTAAGCCTCATTCCTAAGCACCTCACTTCATTTTCTTGCACTGACACTTGTATATTCTTTTCCAGCTTTTGCACATAGATAGCACAGACACTACCCCTTTAAACACAATATTTTAAGCGTGGATCCCGTCGAGTACGACGAACAATCTGGGTGTTAATACCTTCCCAGGTTGTAACCAACCCCCTTTCTCAGTTTCTCTGGTTCGCAACCGTCTTATCCATCTTTTCCCAGGTTTATGCAGCATTACCTTTCCTTCGGGATAAAAATGCCTAGCTGGCGACTCTTTTCACCTTCATTTCATCTTCTCCTCTCGCCGACCGTTCGCGTCTGTACCATATCTTGGCCTGGTGTCTTTTAGTGGGAGCGACAGCTTGGCGACTCTGTTGGGGACCCTTATTCTGCAACCAAGGCTTCTGGTTCTTTTTATGGGTTCCTCCTAGAACTTGTTTGATTTGTGTTTACAGGGGTGTTATGTGCTACTTATGCTTGTTTATTTGCTTTATTTATTGCTTTATGTACAGCTTTATTTATTACTTTCATTTACAGTTTTATGCATTTCATACTGTCATTATCATGTGCTGGATCTCTTGTCTGTTTTGGTGGGTGGGGATCATTGAGTGATTAAGGTCCTATACCTGGGACCTGAGTGACACATAGGCTCGAGTGGCTTCATATTCCTTCCCATTCCATTTCGATCTGGTGCAGGAATATGAAACACGGTTCAGACATGGGTTTCTCCTTGAGAACTCTGTGCTACGGATTTCCTGTAGTACTAGGGCTATCTGAGAAGCCTGCTAAGTATGGATGACCTTTTTATGACCTTCAGCATCTGAGGTGAATTAGAGGAGGATCTTTTATGGTTATTGTAAACACTGTACCTCCAGGTTAGAAGTGTTTACACTTCTCATAACTGGTCCAAGTCTGAGGATCCTTGTTCTAGAACATTACATGTGAGGGGGTTGGGATGTTTACAGGTTTGTAGGAACCCTTGGCCACATCATACCCTGTTACTAGTCTTGTGATTACCCTGGACTTGTGACTCTTTATTTAAGTCCCCCACCTGGTTACTGGATTTCTAAGCCTACATCCGGACTTATGAACATACATGGACTTTTACCAAGGAAAATAAACAGATCCAACACTTGATCACAAACCCTTTGCATATCATTTGCATACATCATATTTGCATCATTTAACATTTTCTTATTTGTTTTATAGGGTATCCATCATATTGTCTTTGGTTTGGTTTTGACCCCTTCTGCTGCTCAGACTGCTTCAGTTATCTTCTCCAGCACTTTCATTAGTTTGTCAGTGATTCTCCTCCAGCTATCTTCATCAGAGACCCATCTCCAGCATCTCATTCAACAGTCTTCATCATGGTTTATCTCAGCTTCTTCACCAACACCCATTATCAGTATGGACACTTCAAGAAAGAGCAGCATCACTTACCATTTCTTTGAGCCCACCCTGACTGGCATTAGGCAGGTCTAGTCTCTTATTACTCCTGACCATATCCCATTGTTCAGAGAGCATTATGGAGGCATATTGGGCATGGTCATGGATTTAGATGCATCTCAGAGAAGCATGATCCATATTTGCTTACAATTTTATGATCCTCCACTCAGATGCTTCACATTCCCTGATTTCCAGTTGGGACCTTTGCTAGAAGAGTTTTCCTTCTTGTTAGGAGTTCCTATCAGGAGATTGGAAAGGCTCAGGGTTGAGCATTTGACCAAGATTGACAAGACAGATGACTACATCAGGAAGGCAAGAGCAGGGGAGTTAGTACTGAAGAATTCTTGCAAGGAAGCAAAGACTCAGAAGGCTAGGGCAGAGCATTATCTAGAGGAGAGCCAGGCTAGGTAGATCAGGATCACTAAAGCCCGTACACAAGAAGATCAAAGGACTCAGGCTAAGATATAGCAGTTGGAGGCTAGTGAAAAGAAGCATCAAGAGGCTTTGCTGGCAGCTTAGAAAGAAATATCTGCATTGAAACTCCGGGCGGGGTTGAAGAGGTCAAAGGATCAGGACAAGCATAAGAAGTTGACCAATGCCATTGCTACTAGGAACCTCCTCATCAGGACTATCACAAAGCACCCAGTAGGCCCAGTGACTGAGGCCCTCCTGAAGGAAGTCAGAGAGGATGACTTTGGATTAGATGTTTGACTCTTTTGCTTGTATTTTTCCTTTGTTGTATTTTTCTTTTGTCGTTGTATTTTGACCCACCATGCGTATGTATTGTAATCAAACTATGTATTTTCACTCTTTTTAATATATCAATTTGTATTATTTTTGGTGGGATTTATCTATCTCTACAACATCATCAGTATTTCCTCGAGGTCTGGAAAGGTCAAAACCAAAGAACCAAACCGGATACCCTTGGAAAACAAATAGGCATAGTGCATACTAACATTTTCTTTGTTTTGTAGATTTTTGTTTTATTGTTGTTTCTCACTTTGTTGTGGTTTCAGGAAACATTGCTCGCAGAAGAGTGTTCCCTGTCAACAGAATACATCGGTACCCGACAAGAAACAACCTTTTGGGACTCCAGATGGATCAAGTTCAGCAGGATTTAAATGAAGTAAGGGCCCAGATGGCCAATGAAAGGGTTGAGATGAGGAATCAGATGACCCAATTCATGACTGTAATGACTGGTTTAGCTCAAAGCCAGGAGAGACTAAGGGAGTTGGTTGAAAGGAAAACTCCTGAAGAACACCATCCAGGTACAGGAGGTACCAGTAACAACGATGACGTGCAACCTCGCACTGATCCACCAGAGTTTGGGCCTCATCTAAACCCAGAAATCAATGCCATAAGGAATACTCAAGGTAACACTGCTGGAGGAAGGGTCTTGCAAGAGGATCCTCAAGAAGAGCATTTTACAGTTGTTGGGGCTGGAGACGAAGTTTACGACCGTAGGCTGGATGAGATTGCAGAGAAGTTGAGGTCTCTTGAATCCCAGAATCCCCTAGGGTTTGATGTAACGGACATGGGACTGGTGGAAGGGGTGAGAATTCCTCACAAGTTCAAACCCCCGTGTTTTGAAAGGTATAATGGCACATCCTGCCCACGCACCCACCTTCAATCATTCTTGGGAAGGTTAAAAGCATACACCATGGACGAAAAGTTGTGGATGTTTTACTTTGAGGATAGTCTAACAGGGGCATCCCGAGAATGGTACTCACACCTGACCAGAGCGACAGTAAGGAACTTGAAAGACTTAGCTGAAGCTTTTATCCTTCAGTATAAGTACAACTTGGACATGGCTCCAAACAGGACCCTTCTAATGGGAATGTCTCAATCTTCCCGTGAAAGCTTCAAGGAATATGCCCAAAGGTGGAGGCAACTTGCTACTGTAGTTCAACCCCCCGTGTCTAAAAAGGGAAATGGCAGACATGTTCATGAATACTCTCCAAGGAACCTACATTGATAGATTGACTGCATTTTCTTCTACCAGCTTTGCAGATGTAGTGATAGCTGGGGAAAGAATAGAGAGCCTATTGAAGATGGGAAAGATCTCCGATATCGGTGCCAGTTCAAGCAGTACAAGAAAACCATTTGATGGGGCCCATAGATCTGGTGAGACAAACTCTATGCACCTGGGAAGAGGGAGACCCCAATACTTTCCTAGAACAGTTGTTTCTGTTACTATCCCTGCTTCACCTCCTCAGTATACTCAACAACCGCAACACTACCCGCAACAACAACAATTTCCTCAACAGAGATCTTATAACAACAACAACAATCAATCAACAACAACGCCCTTTTCAACAGCGGCCATCTCAGATCAACAGGGTGATTGACCCCATTCCAATGCCATATGCTACACTACTGCCACAACTCCTAAAGCTCAATCTTGTTGAGTTAAGGACATTGGCTCCACCTGATCCTCAGAACCTTCCGAGAAACTACGATGTCAACGCTAGGTGTGCTTTTCACTCCAATGCACCTGGTCACTCCACGGAAAAATGCAGAGCTCTGCATATGAAGGTCCAGGATCTGGTAGATTCAAAAGCCCTGAACTTTGCACCTCCTCCCAATGTCATGAAAAATCCTATGCCAAGCCACAGTGGGCCAAGGATTAATGCTATAGAGGAAGGTTCACCCATGAGTTTGATAGAAGATATTGCAGGTATTCAGACACCTCTGGCAGAGGTAAAAGCCCAGCTCTTGAAATGCCAAGTGTTTCCAGGTTGTGAGGCCTGTTATGAATCATGCAAACTTTCCAATAATGGGTGTGCAAGCTTGAAGAATGGCATTAATGGCTTGATCAAAGAAGGCATTCTGCAAATAACAACAACCGTTTCTACAATGCCAGCAACTCTCTTGCCAACAACAAGTGATTCTTCTACAACTGCAACAACCATTGTTCCTATTGATTCGTCTACAACTTCAGCAACCACTCATTCCATCACTTTAGCAAACAACAGTTCCATTTCATCTCCTTCTACAACTCCAGCAACCACCAGCAATGATATCTCCATAGTTACAATTTATTATGACCCGACAACGGTCCCGAATTCCAGCAACTTTCAACAATCTCAACAACAGTTTCAACCAAGCTTCAATTCCTCACCACCAATATCCGCAAGAAGTCCTGTCACCATCTTTTATGATCCACAGACAATTATGGTTCCAACTTCTGCTGCAGTGAGCCCAATCACTATCACGGTGCCAGGGTCAATCCCATATGATAAAAACAGTGTTATACCATGGCATTATGGAGCTGACCTTTACTGCAACGGAGAAAAAGTCCTTCTTGATTCTTCAGTTCTTACTCCCCAAGTGGACAATGTCGGGGGAGGCGGAGGCTTCACCCGAAGCGGACGTCTCTTCGCGTCACAAGCTCCCAGAACCAACACTGAGGCAGAGGCTGCTGCCAAAGCCAAAGGGAAAAGTGTGGCACCTGAAGAATCTGCACCAAAAGAGACTCATAAATCACCCTTTGATCAGGATGTGGATGAGTTTATGAGGATAATTAAAAGAAGTGACTATAAAGTTGTGGATCAGCTCCACCAGACTCCTTCTAAGATCTCTATACTATCCCTGTTGTGTTTCGAAGCCCATCGGGATGCATTACTCAAAGTTCTGCACGCTGCATATGTGCCAGAAGAGATCACTGTGAATCAGCTTGAAACAGTTGTGTCAAATGTCAATACTAGCCATGGGCTAGGTTTCACTGATGACGATTTGACAACAGAAGGACGTCACCACAACAAAGCTTTGCATATAACCCTGGAGTGCAAAGGAGCTGTATTATCTCATGTTCTTGTAGACATTGGATCCTCACTCAATGTCCTACCCAAGATAGCTCTTGTCAAGATCGAATATGATGGAATAGCTCTCCAACCAAGCAACCTTGTGGTCAGGGCTTTTGATGGCTCCAAAAGATCTGTTCTTGGAGAGGTGGAGCTACCAGTGAGAATCGGTCCGCAGGTCTTTAAGACCACTTTCTATGTGATGGACATACAGCCGGCATACAATTGTTTGGTAGGTCGACCTTGGATTCACGCCGCAGGCGCAGTAACGTCGACCCTTCACCAGAAACTGAAGTATGAATGGGAAGGACAGATTATCACCATCTGTGGTGAGGAAGACATATTTGTTAGCCATCTGGCTACATACAAGTATATTTAGATGGATGGTGAAATCCATGAGACAATGAGCCAAGGGTTTGAGGCCCTAAATGTCAATGAGGCTACTGAAGTATTTGTTGTATCCCAGGAGGACGGGATGGGTACTTCAATTATCTCTTATCAGCAAGCCTGAAAGGTTGTTGAAGAAGGTACTGCTCAAGGCTGGGGCAAGCTGCTGCCAGTGGAGAAGAAGGAGGATAGATTCGGTTTGGGTTATAGACCATTCCGACAAGATCAATCAGAGGCTGCAAAGGAGCCCAAATTCATCAGTGGGGGAATGCTCACCCCAGATGCTGTTAACAACCTGGAAGACAAGGCGGAGAGCGACCGCAACCTGGAGAGCTGGATACGTCCAAGGATCCTAGGGCATCAAGTCCTTAACTGGTCTTCCCAGGAAATTATAAGGGTTACTCCTGCAGAGTAATTATTATTTCCTGCCTTTTTTAGCATGCATCAAGTCCTGCATCTTGCCCAAGGTGTCAGGACTCATTTTGTAATAGTGCCATATTGTAATTTTGTGCAAATAGGATTAATCAATGAATATCGGACATCTTTTGCAAACGAGTCTCTTTTTTGCTCACTGTCTTTTCATTTTTTCACTTTTGTACAAAACAATAAAAGGGCAATGTTTTCAAAATAAATGACTTCATTTTCACTTTTTCTAAACAAGATTAAAATTGATCACTAAAACGAACCAATCACAACCCTTGCAGAGATTATCCTCCAGATTGCACCGACAACAGCACTGCTATAACCTTGTATGACTTCAACAATCCGATTAATCAAGCTGATGAAGGGGTTGAAGAAGACTATGAGTTACCTGAAGAATTAGCTAGGTTGTTGAGACAAGAAGAGAAAGTGATCACTCCTCATCAGGAGGAGGTTGAAACATTTAATCTTGGTACCAAAGAAGACTTGAAAGAAGTGAAGATTGGGGCTGGGCTGCAAGATTCAGTGAAGGAACAACTTATTGACATGCTTCGAGAATACGTTGACGTCTTTGCTTGGTCTTATCAAGACATGCCAGGTCTGGATACTGACATTGTTATGCACAAGCTGCCTTTGAAGGAAGAGTGTCCTCTAGTGAAGCAGAAACTACGTCGTACTCGTCCAGATATGGCCATGAAGATTAAGGAAGAAGTACAAAAACAGTGGGACGCCGGTTTCCTGGCTGTAACTAGTTACCCGCCATGGGTTGCTAATATTGTACAAATGCCTAAGAAGGATGGCAAAGTAAGGTTGTGTGTGGATTACCGGGATCTGAACAGAGCTAGCCCAAAGGATGACTTCCCATTACCTCACATTGATGTATTGGTCGACAACACAGCTCAGTTCTCGGTGTTCTCTTTCATGGATGGATTCTCCGGGTATAATCAGATCAGAATGTCACCTGAAGATATGGAGAAGACTACCTTCATCACACCTTGGGGCACATTTTGTTACAAAGTAATGCCTTTTGGACTGAAGAATGCCGGTGCGACTTATCAACGGGCTATGGTGATATTATTCTACGACATGATCCACAAAGAAATTGAATTCTACGTGGATGACATGATTGCCAAGTCCCTCACTGAAGAAGATCATCTGGTAAATCTACTGAAGTTGTTCAAGCGTCTGAGGAAATATCAGTTGAAGCTAAACCCCAACAAATGCACATTCGGGGTACGTTCCGGTAAACTGCTGGGATTCATTGTAAGTGAAAAGGGAATTGAAGTTGACCCTGAAAAAGTCAAAGTCATTCAGGAAATGCCTGCACCTAGGGCTGAAAAAGAAGTTCGAGGGTTCTTAGGTAGATTGAACTATATATCAAGGTTCATATCTCACCTCACTGCAACCTGTGAGCCCCTGTTCAAACTTCTAAGAAAGGAACAAACAGTCAGGTGGAACGAAGATTGTCAGAAGGCTTTTGACAGAATCAAGGAATACTTACAAGAACCTCCGATTCTCATGCCTCCAGTTGAAGGAAGACCTCTAATAATGTACCTGACAGTATTAGAAGGATCAATGGGGTGTGTGTTGGGCCAGCATGACGAGTCTGGTCGAAAAGAGTATGCAATATACTACCTAAGAAAAACGTTTACCGAATGTGAACAACATTATTCACTGCTCGAGAAAAGTTGTTGTGCTTTAGTGTGAGCTGCTCGCCGACTAAGGCAGTATATATTGACTCACACTACCTTGTTGATCTCAAAGATGGATCCAGTCAAGTACATATTTGAGAAGCCAGCACTTACAGGAAGGGTTGCAAGATGGCAAATGATTCTGACGGAATATGACATTCAGTACCATCTCAAAAAGCCATCAAGGGCAGTGTACTGTCTGACTATCTAGATGAGCAACCCATTGATGATTACCAACCAATGAGATTTGACTTCCCATATGAAGACATCATGTACTTAAAAGCAAAAGATCATGAAGAACCTGTTCACACTGAAGGGCCTGATCCAGGAGAAGAATGGACAATGATGTTTGATGGGGTTGTCAATATGAATGGTCATGGAGTTGGTGCAATGCTCATTACACCTAAAGGAGTCCACATGCCTTTCTCGGCAAAACTCACCTTTGCATGCACTAACAACGAAGCTGAATACGAAGCCTGTATCATGGGTCTTGAAGAAGCCATTGACCTCAGGATCAAGACTTTAACTGTATTCGGAGATTCAGCTTTGGTAATCAATCAGACCATTGGAAAATGGTACGCTCACCAAGAGAATATAATTCCATACCGTGACTATACGAGGAGATTATTGACTTTCTTCACAATAATAAAACTTGAGTATATCCCTCGAGACGAGAATCAGTTTGCAGATGCTTTAGCTACCATTTCCTCCATGATCAAGGTTCAGACTGCAAATTTTGTGCCTCGAATTTTGGTATCCAGACTAGACCGACCAGCATACGTATTCTCCGTGGACATTGCTAAAGATGACAAGCCATGGTTCCATTACATCAAGTGCTTCTTAGAAGATCAGACATACCCACCTGGGGCATCATCCAATGATAAGAAGACATTGAGAAGGTTGGCTGGTAGTTTCTTCCTGAATGCTGATGGTTCATTGTACAAGAGAAACTTTGACATGGTTCTTCTCAGATGTGTTGACAAGAAAGAAGCAGACTTGCTGATGCACGAGGTGCATGAGGGATCTTTCGGTACCCATGCTGGAGGACATGCAATGGCGAAAAAGTTGTTACGTTCAGGTTACTACTGGATCACAATGGATGCAGACTGTTGTGCCTTGCTGATGGAAAGATTGAACCGACTGCTTCAAATGGTCACAGATTCATCCTGGTAGCCATTGATTACTTCACCAAATGGGTTGAAGCAGCTTCGTATGCTAACGTCACCAGACAAGTGGTAGCCAGATTCCTGAAGAGAGACATCATTTGTCGATATGGAGTACCCGAACGAATCATTATTGATAATGGTTCCAATTTGAACAACAAAATGATGGCAGAACTGTGTCGGGACTTCAAAATCCAACACCACTACTCTTCTCCTTATAGGCCAAAGATGAATGGCGTTGTTGAGGCAGCTAACAAAAACATCAAGAAGATTGTGCAAAAGATGGTGGTGACCTACAAAGACTAGCATGAAATGCTACCATTTGCCTTGCATGGGTATTGAACCTCAATCAGAACATCCACTAGGGCAACACCGTATCAGCTTGTGTATGGTATGGAGGCAGTCCTACCTGTTGAAGTTGAATTGCCCTCCTTACGGGTACTGATGGATGTAAAGTTGAACGAAGCAGAATGGGTCCGTTCTCGGTACAATCAACTGAATCTGATCGAAGAAAAGAGATTAACTGCAATCTGTCACGGGCAGTTATATCAGAAAAAGACGAAGAAAGCCTTCGATCAGAAAGTCAGGCTTCGGGAATACCAAGTGGGAGATCTCGTGTTGAAGAGACTTCTTCCGCCTCATACAGACCACAGGGGAAAATGGACTCCGAATTACGATGGCCCATTCATAATAAAGAAAGTTTTCTCTGGTGGAGCACTGATGTTCACTACTATGGATGATGAAGATTTCTTATCCCCTGTGAATTTCATTTGCAGTTAAAAAGTACTTCGCATAAAATGACCCGCTGGACATAAAAATAGAATGTAAGTCCAGGCAAAAATAGGGCATCCCGGCGAGTCAAAAACAGAATAAAAGACTCAGGCAAAAATAAGGGAAAATAAAAGGAAAAAAATGTACACCCGCTGAGTTGAAAAGCCGCATTGGACAGCTCAGGCAAAAATGGGTATCCCGGTGGATTGAAAACCCGAAAGGGCGATCCACGCAAAATAAGGGAATGAGCGAACAACTGCATTCTGAATTCGTCTGTATCGCTTACAACACGGCAAGCCTCAGTCAGAATCAACTTTCTTCAGAAAGCAAGATAAGAAGAACATCAAGGTCATACAGGTCATAGCAAAGGAGGCTCACCGAAGCGTCATCAACATTGCCAGCACTCCTACTTTTCTCAATTTGTAACAATCTCCTCATTTCAGGGGATCTGTTTCTTTGACTGTATTCGCCAATTCAGGGCACCCAGATTAATAAAATCAGAATTTTCCATCACACCCCGTCTCGTACATTTTTGTTTCGTTTGCAAAATGTCCAGTATCCATGTGTCGCTCCCGGGAATTTCCATCCTGGTACAAACGCGAAAGTGGCACAGAAGAAGGTAGAGTCGCCAGCCATGCATTTTTATCCCGAATAGAGGGAATGGTAATGCTGCACAAACCAGAAGAAAAAAAGAGGAAGGACACAGGTCCTACGAACCAAAGAGACTGGGCTCGGGAGTCGGTTATGATCTGGGAAGGTATTAGCACCCCAGATCATCCGCCGTACCCGACGGGATCCACGCTTGCAAAAGAAACTATTTCAAAGGGTGAGGGCATGAAAGATGCAGCAACAGAAATGAAACGGACTGGAAAATGAACTGATAAAAGAAAATGAAAAAAAAGAAACAAAGAGAAAAATGTAGGGAAAATAAAGATTGTGCTCGAACGGGCCCTACCCCGCTGCCTACGTACCTCATCAGGATAATGAGGATCAGAGACGCCGTAGTTCCCCTAACTAGGGGTACTAAAAGGAAATTGCTTGTGAATTAAGGCTTGAACTGCCTATGCCACTGCTCAGGTGTTGCAGGCTCGGACGACGAGTGCGTAACCGTCTTGCAAAGTGACAAGTAGGAGCAAGTTCGCGGACGGAGCGAAGGAGATGAGAAAAGAATTCCCGAAGGAAAGACGCTTATTGTTTGTTTGAGATTTTTATGAGGCTTTTATTTGTGAAGGTTTGCATAGGCAAGTGTACCTAAGTCTTACTCAATGAGATGTGTACGTCTCACATCATCCCGAAATGGAATGCGCAAGAGGCACACCTATCTATGGAGGAAATCCCCAAAGCTAGTCCCACAAATGAAGGCTCAAGCACACTAGCCTATTATCATTATTAAGTGTTTTGTTGTTTTTTTTGGTTAAGAAGTGTTTTTTAGCTTTTCTTTGTGAGGTACTCATGCTAAGACCTATCCACCACGAGTGATGACTCACACCTCGCCCCGAAATGGAACGCATGTGAGCATCTCATAGCAAAGTCTCATGTCGCATGAAAGTACTCTACCTTTATTAAGTGAGTTAAAATTAAGTTTGAAGATGAGAAGAGAGATAGAACCAAAGGAGCAAAAGGAAAAACTAGAGGGAAGTTTCTATCCTAAGTTAGCATGCATGGAATTCCTAGGGTTTGTGAGGTTTCTATCCTAATGAAGAAGGAAGAAGAAGATAGAAGAAGGGATGAGAAAGGCCTAAGCCCAACAACAAAGGGTTAGTAACATAAACAAAAGAGGAAAGATGAAAAAAGTTGAAATGTGGATAAACATCCACACTTCTCTTACCATGAGCCCCTGAAAAGTTAGCAAAAATCCAGCAAATTGACCAAGAAACAATCATGGGATCAATCATGCTCGAAGGTACTTGAAAACAAAAATCAAACAATCATGCCAACATTGCAAATACACGACTTACGCGTCGAGAACATGAAAGCATACATCAACCAGCAAGCAAACCACCTTAAAACATCATGATTAATGATCATACAATGAGTCATGACAATTAGCACAAGCAAAGGGATCAAACAAACTCAAAACAGCCCCAAAAACCCATTCTGCATCAGTGTTAACCGGTTAACCATATGCGTTAACCGGTTAACCAATCAAAACCTGCACCAAACACGCAGAAAAACAGGGCGTTAACCGGTTAACCATATGCGTTAACCGGTTAACACTGTAAAAACAGCAGCAAATTCCTGCAGAAAACAGCATTTCAAAAACAGCTTATTCAAATAAGCTGCACCAGACCAGCACTCAATTACACATGGAAAAATAGATCAATGCACATCAATCCATAACATTATGCTCACGAACAATAACAATCGGATCCGGACACCAATCAAACAATCAATTCATGCAACACAATCAATTACACAAACACATGGTGGATCTAAAGCACAAGCAATGCAAATAAGCTAAAAACAGAGTCGGATCTGAAATCAACCAACCTACAAAGCGGAGGTATGCTTTGGTAATTGTTGATTATGCTGAAAATGATAGATCTCACGCGAAACTTCGAAGATCCGATGCTAAGCTCCACACTCTATGCAAAATAAATGCAAGATCAAGCTCTTGATGCAGAATTTTGGATCCAAAAGCACTTCTAGATCCCAAACCAGATCTGAATCACCAATAAAACCAGCAAAAAGGTGCAATGAAGCTATGGATGAAGGTCTAGTTCCAAGATCTACACACCTCAAGGCAAGGTTGTGTGATCTTCAAAGAGGAACTTTGAGTGATTTGGAAAATTGGGAGAGAAAAGTGAGAGAATTGT
Organism: Lathyrus aphaca; assembly: GCA_963966055.1. Lineage (NCBI taxonomy): Eukaryota > Viridiplantae > Streptophyta > Magnoliopsida > Fabales > Fabaceae > Lathyrus > Lathyrus aphaca. Next base: position 348,670,911 of record OZ014525.1, on the reverse strand, counting down.
GAGTGAGAGCAATGAAAATTCAGAAATGAGAGTGAAAATGAGGGAGAGATCCCTTGGTTTGGAGAGAAATGGAATATATATGGTTTAGGGTTGGGGCCCAAAATCTTGGTTTGGGATCCAAAAAATATGGCTTGGTAATGTGATTAGGTTTTAGGGTTGGAAAGAGGTTTGGATACATGCTCTAGATCCTTCTCAAATTCAAATGAAATTCAAATGAATAAAAATCAGAAAATTGGAAAATAGAGCCAAAACCACATGCTGAAATTTGCTGCTGGAAATTCAAATTTCGCAGCTGTTAACCGGTTAACCATATGCGTTAACCGGTTAACGCATGCAAAATTTGAATTTCCCTCCCTTTGGAGGGAAACCTCAAAAATGCATCGGCGCCCGCCGTTTCAAGCTGATTTTGATCCTTTCTTCCTTTTTAAGCTTTGAACATGGTACAGAGCTGGTGCAGAGTGATCCTGTGAGACTTTTGCCTGGTCACCATGCTCTCGATTTTTTTACTTGCGGTGCTTCAAACCTTCCAGATGGTGGGTCATATGCCTTATGCTAGAACATGTGAGTGTTATGCCTCATTTTTCTATGCAAAAATGCTAAAGATATGGTATGCTCATGATGATTATGATGCGATATGATGCTTAAAATGAAGAGGGCAAATTTGGGGTGTTACAGCTGCCCCTATTCAATCATCAGTTAATCTGAAAAGGGCGATAGTACGGACTATCGGACATTCGAGATAAACTGTGATTGAATACCAAGAAGACCAGAAATTTGCACTCTGACGAAGAATGCAACACCGGGAAATAAACCCGACCAGATGACGCTCTGGGAACTGCAGGGGAGAAAGAAACGGACGAGCTTCTTCCAAGTTGAAACCGATATCTGAAAGAAGAACCAATTGACAGACGAGTCTTCAAACAATCCTGTGACGCCAGGATCTGGACAGACGAGTCCTCAACACACTGCAATACAACAATCTGCGACAGACGAGTCCTTGAATGACCTGTGACGCCAGGTGCAGAGAGCGGACGAGCCCTTAAGGATCTTCAAAATAGCCTGAGATAGACGAATCTCCTTCACTAATCCTTACGCAGATAAGTGGAATAAGACGGACGAGTCTTCTTCGGATAACCCTTACGCAGGCTCCGGGAATGCATATAAGTCCGTGGGATAGACATGCAATCAAGGTAGACGAACCTTCTTCATATATTATCCGCGGATATATGGCATAAGACAGACGAGTCTTCTGAGCAAACCTGTTACGCCAGGTGCAGCAACAACAATAATTGGTGCCTGAGACAGACGAGCCTCCTTCGGATTTACCTGTTACGCTAGGACCGGTAACCATTTCGACATTTAATTCCCACTGTCAGGATTCGAAACCTCTTCAATACAGACGAGTATTGGATGATCATCAAGATAACACAGACGAGTATTATAGGTCAATGATACAGACGAGTATCAGACGATGATCTGAGAAACACAGACGAGTGTCTCAGGCAATGATACAGACGAGTATCAGCCACTGGTATAGACGAATACCAGAAATTCAAACACAGACGAGCATTTGAAGTAGCAATACAGAAATACCAGGGTAAACAGCAAATCCTCACATATAGGTGTAAGCTAGCACAGACGAGTGTTGGGGATGATACAGACGAGTATCCAAGCAAAGCAAACGAGCTTCAGAACACAAACAACTTCTGGGGAATAAAAGCAGACGAGCTTCAACCAAACACAGACGAGTGCTGGGCAGTTGCAGACGAGCAACAACAAAGAATACATATCAAGGCACAGACGAGTGCAACGAAGGATCCAATACCAAACACAGACGAGTGTTGGGGAGGTTGCAGACGATGCTGGGGACATCTCCAAGCACAGACGAATGCTGGAATTTGCAGACGAGCAATCAACAACTGATACAATCAAACTCATACGAGTGTTGAGGAGTTGCGGACGAGCAACAGATAAGCAACAGGCACGGACGAGTGCCGAGCAATCTCCAAAGGAGCAACAAGCACATATGAGTGCCAAGAGATGCGGTCGAGCATCAAATAAAGATGCGAGCACGGACGAGCACTGGCCACCTTCTTGAGGATACGTCTCAAATAAAGAGGAATCGAAAATAAAATGCACGGACGAGTGCTGCAGGGATGCGGACGAGCACCAAATGAAGATACGCGCACCAACGAGTACAGGCAACTTCGTTGGGTAGAGAAAACTTCAAAGACTAACAAGCACGGACGAGTGCCGAGAGCTGCGAATGGTCATCACACAAAGATGCTAGCACAGAAGATTGCTGGAGAGTACCTCAAATAAAGAGGAAACTGCTGGGGAAAAGGCACGGACGAGTGCTGAAAGAGGATGAGCATCAAATAAAGATGCGAGCACAGACGGGTGCTAGTAGTTACAGACTCTACTGGGGAATATAAGTCAAGAGATCTGGACACTCAATCTTGACTGAGGTGATGAATACCTGGCTATATCATCAAATACCTAAAGTACGGCGACTTTACTGGGGAATACTTCACTGCCGGAAGTGAAACTCAAATATGAACTCTGTGGGGATAGGAACATCTTCAGACTTGGCTGGGGAACTTCTTGGGCAAATACTCTGGCTGGGGAGAGCATCTGATAATTCATGACTCTGAGGGGATATCAGGCTTTCAGGGACCTGATAGGCATACTCCGCTGGGGATAAGGGAGTGCTAATTCCATCTTTGATGATGTCAGGCTTTCAAGTACCTGCTGGATATATTCCGCTGGGGAAGAATGAAATGCTACTTCACTGGGGAAGAAAAGCTTGCTTGGGCTGCTGCCAAGGCTTGCTTGGATGAAAATCTCTGCTGGAGATGCCAGGCTTCAGATACCTGCTGGGAAAGGAAATCTCTGCTTGGGGAGATACCCTACTGGGGAAGTACTCGGCTGGGGAAGTACTCTGCCGGGGAGTATTAGATCGCTCGGGAGAATGTGACGCCAACCTGCAACCTGCAACAACAGAACACACACGCGTGTCCCAGGGATTTGCATGGCGTGATCTGTTCATCCATTATCACCCGACACTCAAAGAGGGTTACAGTTTCCCTGCATGTCAGTTTTCTTTTCAAGATTATCACCATGTTTAGATGCAATGCTATTTTTGCCAAAATTCAGGACATTTTGCAAACAAAAATAAACACACACAGCTTTTTTGACTGAATATTATTTTTATTGAATGGCCTCTGAATAGGCAAAGATTTACATCAGGGAGCAACCACCTGGAAAGAGGTAGCCACTATAAAGTTGAGAAAAGAAACTATCCTAATGGCAATGTACACGGCATTCCAAGGAGTTCCATTTCTGCTATGACCTGCATGTCTTCAAGACTCTCCATTCTGTTTCGGCTTTCTGAGAGGACGAGGGGACTGCTTCCTATCCTTCTGATATTGTCAACTGTACGAAACGATGAGGTGGTTCAGATGACTCGGATCGCAGTTGTTCGCTTATTCCCTTATTTTGCGTGAATCGCCCTCTCGGGTTTTCAATCCACCGGGATACCCTTTTTTGCCTGAGCTGTCCAATGCGGCTTTTCAACTCAGCGGGTGTACCTTTTTTTTATTTATTTCCCTAATTTTTGCCCGAGCTTTTTATTCTGTTTTTAGCTCGCCGGGATGCCCTTTTCTTGCCTGGACTTACATTCTGTTTTTGTGTCCAGCAGGTCTCTTTATGCGAAGTATTTTTTAACTGCGTCCGAGTTAACAGGGGATGAGAAGTCTTCTCCATCCATAGTGGTGAGCATCAGTGCCCCTCCTGAGAAGACTTTCTTCACTATGAATGGTCCTTCGTAGTTTGGGGTCCACTTGCCCCTGTTATCTGAACCTGGAGGAACGATCCTCTTCAATACAAGCTCTCCCACTTGATACCCTCGAGTACGTACTCGTTGATCGAATGCCCGCTTCATTCTCCTCTGATAAAGCTGACCATGACAGATAGCCGCTAGTCTCTTTTCCTCAATTAGACATAGCTGATTGTAACGAGCACGCACCCATTCAGCCTCATCCAACTTGACATCCATCAACACGCGCAAAGAAGGAATCTCTACTTCAACAGGCAGGACTGCTTCCATGCCATACACTAGAGAGAAGGGAGTTGCCCCTGTTGATGTCCTGACCGACGTTCGGTACCCATGCAAAGCAAATGGTAACATCTCATGCCAATCCTTGTAGGTGACAACCATTTTCTGCACAATCTTCTTGATATTCTTGTTAGCTGCCTCTACCGCACCATTCATCTTTGGTCGGTAAGGAGAAGAATTGTGATGCTGTATTTTGAAGTCCCGACATAAGTCTGCCATCATCTTGTTGTTGAGATTAGAACCATTATCAGTAATGATCCTTTCGGGCACTCCATATCTGCATATGATATCTCTTTTCAGAAATCTTGCCACCACTTGACGAGTGACATTGGCATAAGACGCTGCTTCTACCCACTTGGTAAAGTAATCAATCGCGACCAGAATGAAGCGATGACCATTCGAAGCAGTCGGTTCGATCTTCCCGATCATGTCAATGCCCCACATAGAGAAAGGCCAAGGAGATGACATGATGTTGAGCGGATTTGGAGGAACATGCACTTTATCTGCATATATTTGGCACTTGTGGCATTTACGAGCGAATGAACAACAGTCTGCATCCATTGTCATCCAGTAATACCCTGATCTCAACAGTTTCTTTGCCATAGCATGCCCTCCTGCATGGGTACCAAAAGATCCTTCATGGACTTCCTGCATCAACAGGCTTGCTTCGTGTCTATCCACGCATCTGAGCAAGACCATGTCGAAGTTCCTCTTGTACAAAACCCCGTCTGTGTTCAAGAAGAAACTAGCAGCAAGTCGTCTCAAGGTCTTCTTGTCTTTGGAAGATGCCCCTGTTGGGTATTCTTGCTTCTCCAGGAACAACTTGATATCAAAATACCAAGGTTTCTCGTCAGACACGGCGTCTACAGAGAAAGCATAAGCCGGAGAGTCAAGCCTGGAGATGTCAATTCTGGGCACAAAGTTCCAACATAGGACTTTAATTGACGAAGAGAGAGTGGCCAAAGCATCGGCAAATTGATTTTCGTCCCGTGGTATGTATTTGAGCTCAACTGTCGTGAAGAATGTCAACAGTTTTCTAGCATAATCCCTGTACGGAACTAGATGCTCTTGATGTGTGTACCACTTGCCGGTAATTTGGTTAATGACGAGGGCTGAATCTCCGAATATGTCGAGGTTCTTAATCCGAAGATCAATTGCCTCCTCTATTCCCATTATACACGCCTCGTATTCCGCTTCATTGTTGGTGCAGCCAAAAGTAATTCTGGCAGCGAAGGGTAAATGAACACCTTCAGGAGTAATGAGTACAGCACCAACTCCACGACCATTGATATTGACAGCCCCATCAAACATCAACTTCCATTTGGATTCAGGGTCAGTCCCCTCCTCCGGAAGTGGTTCCTCATAATCGTTTGTTTTGAGGTACATGATGTCCTCATCAGGGAAATCAAATCTCATCGGCTGATAGTCATCCTCAAGAGGTTGCTGAGCAAGGTATTCCGACAATACACTTCCTTTGATGGCTTTCTGAGAAGTGTACTGGATGTCGTATTCAGTTAAAATCATCTGCCATCTAGCAACCCTTCCGGTCAATGCTGGTTTCTCAAAGATGTACTTGACAGGGTCCATCTTGGAAATGAGAAGTGTAGTATGGGTCAACATGTACTGCCTCAGTCGGCGAGCAGCCCATACCAAAGCGCAGCAAGTTTTCTCGAGCAGTGAGTATCGGGATTCACAGTCGGTAAACTTTTTGCTGAGGTAATAAATGGCGTACTCTTTTCGACCAGACTCGTCATGTTGGCCGAGCACACACCCCATCGACCCTTCTAGTACGGTCAAGTACATGATTAACGGTCTCCCCTCCACTGGAGGCATCAGAATTGGAGGCTCCTGCAAATATTCCTTTATTTTGTCGAAAGCCCTTTGGCAATCATCATTCCACCTGACTGTTTGCTCTTTTCTTAGCAGTTTGAATATCGGTTCGCACGTGGCAGTTAGATGAGATATGAACCGAGAAATATAGTTCAATCTACCTAAAAACCCACGCACTTCTTTTTCTGTCTTTGGTGCAGGCATATCTTGAATAGCTTTCACTTTAGCAGGATCTACCTCAATTCCTCTTTGACTTACAATGAAACCCAGCAATTTTCCGGAACGCACTCCGAAAGTGCACTTGTTCGGATTCAACCTCAGCTTGTACTTGATCAATCTGTCAAACAACTTCTTCAAATTAACCAAATGCTCCTCTTCGTCTTTGGACTTTGCAATCATATCGTCCACATAACATTCGATCTCCTTGTGGATCATGTCATGGAACAACGTGACCATTGCCCGCTGATAAGTTGCCCCAGCGTTCTTCAGACCAAAGGGCATGACCTTATAGCAGAATGTTCCCCACGGGGTAATGAACGTTGTCTTCTCCATGTCTTCCGGCGCCATTTTTATCTGATTATAACCGGAGAATCCATCCATGAAGGAGAATACTGAGAATTGAGCAGTACTGTCGACCAACACGTCAATGTGTGGCAACGGAAAATCATCCTTCGGGCTTGCTCTGTTCAAATCTCTATAGTCAACGCACATCCGGACCTTGCCGTCCTTCTTAGGCACTGGTACAATGTTAGCTACCCAAGGTGGGTAACTAGTCACGGCAAGGAACCCGGCATCCCACTGTTTCTGTACCTCCTCTTTAATCTTCATCGCCATATCCGGGCGAGTTCTTCTCAACTTTTGCTTCACAGGAGGACAGTCTTCTCTCAGAGGTAGCTTATGCATCACGATGTCGGTATCCAACCCTGGCATATCTTGATATGACCAAGCAAAGATATCTACATACTCTCTCAGCATACTGATCAGCTCTTGTTTGACGTCGGCCTGCAGATTGGCTCCTATCTTGATTTCTTTCTTTGTATCTTCACTGCCAATGTTGATGGTCTCAATCTCCTCTTGATGAGGCTGAATAACTCGTTCCTCTTGTTTCAGCAGTCTGACCAATTCTTCAGGCAGGTCACAGTCTTCCTCAACCCCTTCATCAGCTTGGTAGACTGGATTATCAAAGTCATGCATAGTCATAGCAGGAACGTTATCCGTGGAATCCGGATGATCAATACTGCACAAATGATGTGCTTATTCAGAATCTGCTTATTTTGAAAAGAGACGCTAACACAAAGCAAAAAAGAAAAACACATTGCCATTTTTATATTGTTTTTTTTTTTTTGTGAAAAAGTTTAAAAACAAAGAAAGGGAACACAGTTTGTCTGAAAATGTCCTTTTATTTCATGGCAAAAATAACGATGCAATACAAAACATGGTGGCCCAGTACAATGGATCCAAGCATCTTGGGCAGAATGCTGGACTTGACAATGCAGTATGCTAATAAAAGGAAACAAACAATTACTTTGAGAGCCAGGTGACTTGAACGATGTCTTCAGCAGACCAGTTTCCTAGCTCCTCGCCGGGTGCACACGGGCGGATCCAGTTGTTGTCCCAGTCTCTGTCACTATCCCCGTCTTGACTTACCATACAGATTTGATCGCGGTCGAGCAACCCTGCACTTGTGAATGAGACAGCTTTTCCACTCTGAATAGACCCCCCAGGTTGATACCCTAAGCCGAATTTATCACCCTTCTTTTCCACCTCCAGTAGCTTGCCCCAGCCCTGGGCATTGCCTGATTGGACGGCCTCTTTTGCTTCCTGGTAGGAGTGAATTGACGTGCCTTCGTTGTTTTTCTTCACCGGAGTCAAGATACTAACATCTGCTTCAAAAGCTTGGCACAAAGTCTCGTGAATTTCTCCGTCCATTTCCACATATTTGAATGTCGACAGGTGGCTGACAAATATATCTTCTTCCCCGCAAACTGTGATGACCTGGCCATCCACCACATATTTAAGCTTTTGGTGCAGGGTTGAAGTGACGGCTCCAGCTGCGTGTATCCACGGTCTGCCCAACAAGCAACTATACGCAGGCTGGATGTCCATGACATAGAAGACACTCTTGAAGACTTGAGAGCCTATCTTGACAGGCAACTCAACCTCTCCGAAAACGGATCTTCTTGAACCATCGAAAGCTTTAACCACTAGATCACTCGGCGTCAGAATAACCCCATCGATGTTAAGCTTCATCAGCGCCTTCTTCGGGAGCACATTCAAGGAAGAGCCTGTGTCCACAAGGACATGAGACAACACAGCGCCCTTGCATTCCATCGTGATATGCAGTGCTTTATTGTGATTCCTTCCCTCCGAGGTGAAATCTCTATCAGTGAAGCCCAAGCCATGGCTAGCATTGACACTTCCGACAACAGCTTCGAGTTGATTGACCGTAATCTCTTGAGGAACGTAAGCCATTTGAAGTACTTTCAGCAAGGCTTCTCGGTGTGCAGGAGAACACATCAACAGTGACAAGATAGAAATCTTTGAAGGCGTCTGATTCAGCTGGTCAACCACCTTATAGTCACTCCTTTTGATGATCTTCATAAACTCCTCTACCTCCTTTTCAAACGTCCCCTGCCCAGCTACAGGAGTATTCGACTCATCATTCACAATCTGCTTTCCTTTGTCTTTGGACGAAGCTTCGGCCTCGGGATCCTTTCTCAATGCAGGGGGAGCAAATAAACGGCCACTTCGAGTAAAACCTCCAACACCTCCCACATTCTCAATAGTCAAGTCAGCAACAGGTCTACTTTCCATCTTCTGTCCCGCCACATAGACGTCGGAACCATAATGCCACGGAATGGCCCTATCATCGATGTACGGCACTGGCCCAGGTACAGTTATAGTCACAGGACTAATCTGAGGAGTGTAAACAGTAACTGGCTCTTGTCGAACGGGCATGTCAGCCTCATTGTAGAAGATAGTAATGGTTGACACATCATCAGCCTTTTCATTACTAATCTTGCTAAATTGCAGAGATCCGTCATCAATCAGCCCTTGCAGACCCATCTTCAATTTTTCGCAGCCATTCACAGCACTTGCACAGTCTTCACAGTCGAGAGAACAACCAGGAAATACTTGCCCTTTCAACAGTCTCTCTTTCACCACCTTCAATGGCGTCTTGACTTCATCAATTCTCAGTACCAAACTCAACTTGTCATCATGCTCAACAGCATTAACTCTAGCCCCTCCATGATTAGGTATAGGGTTCGAGTTGATATTCGGTGGTGGCGCAAAGTTGATTGCCTTTGAATCCACGAGATCTTGAACTTTGTGATGTAGCGCCCTGCACTTCTCGGTTGAGTGCCCGGGTGCCCCTGAATGAAAAGCGCATCGCGCGTTGACGTCGTAACCAGCTGGAAGCTCTCCAGGAGGTGGTGGTGCCAAAGTCCTCAATTGAATAAGGTTCAAGTCTAGTAGTCTCGGCAACAAGGCAGCATATGTCATCGGAATAGCTTCAATCACCCTGTTAGCAGGACGAGTCTGCCTCGGCTGATAAGGTCTTTGCTGGTAGTTGGCTCTAGGTTGTTGTTGTTGTTGTGGTTGTTGTTGTTGTTGTACGGGAGCTGCAGGAATAGTGACAGCAGCCACATGTTCATAAGGTCTTCTGTACCCACGACCCTGGCTTCGGCCGAATACAGCATTGGTCTCTCCTTCTCGTCTTCTTGGAGGTCCGCTAAAAGCTTTCCTCGCTCCATTTGAACTACTAGCACCGGGGTCTTGTATCTTCCCCATTTTCAACAGTGTTTCAACCCTTTCTCCCGCAATGACAATATCGTTGAACTTTGTAGCAGAACTTGACGCCAATCTTTCAAGAAATACCCCCTGGAGGGTACCCATAAACATATCGGCCATCTCATTCTCTAACAAGGGCGGTTGCACCCTGGCAGCTAGCTGACGCCACCTCTGGGCGTATTCTTTGAAGCCTTCTTTTGCCGTCTGAGCCATATGTTGCAACTGGGTGCGATTCGGAGCCATATCCATGTTGTACTGGTACTGCTTCACGAAGGCCTCAGCGAGATCCTTCCAGCTCTTAACATTGACCCTGCTGAGCTTCATGTACCACTCAAGGGAAACTCCCACCAAGCTATCCTGAAAGTAATACATCCACAATTTTTCATCGTCTGTATGCGCAGCAATTCTTCCAACATATGATTGCAGATGAGTCTTTGGGCAAGCAGTGCCGTTGTACTTCTCGAAAGTAGGAACTTTGAACTTATACGGAATTCTGACTCCCGGAACCAAACCCAAGTCTGTTATATCGAATCCCAAAGAACTCTGGGACTGAATAGCCTTGATTTGCTCAGCCATCTCTTCAAACCTCTTGTTCATTTCGACCCCTTGACCCTCGGTCTCATCAAGCAAAGTGAACTGGTCCTCCTGATGGTCCACATGAATGTTATGCATCCCGTCATTGACTACGGTCGCCCCTGGTTGTATAACATGAGGTCCACCCTGACGTGCGCCCGCACCGGCGTGATTATCAGCATTAGCAGCAGCAGCAGCGTTTCTGTTCTGATTCTCCACCATCTCTCGCAAACGCTCTTGATTCTGCCCCATACCGGCCATTAGCGTCATGAAGTTATCCATCCTCTGCTTTAGATCTGCCAAATCTGCCTGCATTTGATCCATGGCTCTCTCTCTGTTAATCTTGGTTGGGTATCTGTGCACTGTTGGTTGACCTCGAACTTTTCGAGGAGCTATAGTGCCTGAAACACAAGACACATTAGTATCTGATGCAACACCTGCAAAACAACAAACAAGTTATATGGATGCAATGCAGTTGTTTATGTTTCCAATCACAAGTCATTTATGCCCCGGTTCCGGTATTTAGCAAAGAAAACCAGATGGGCACTGATCCTCGACTCTCAGAAACCTTTGCGGGAAACCACACTCAAACCATAATAGCGAACAAACCAAGAACTAGGGAGAAACATCATAACATAGATCAGCCCATTAAGCATAATAAAACAGAATTCCTCATAGAGTACGAGTTCTTACAAAGGATAAACAAACAGCTGAGACTCCTACAACACGCCTGTAGGTAATCCAAATACAAAGAAAACGAACTAAGAAGCATAACCGCCGCCTGAGAATCCTGAAACTCCATCATCAGACCTGACCTTCTTGACTCCTGCCATCAACTTGAGGTCTTCAATCTCTTTGAGTGCTTCTTCGAGGGCTTGTTGACTGTCTGCAAGCTGTTGGGTCTTCTCTCTGTGAATCCTGTGGGCCTGCTCCACCTCTTCTTTCTTGTAAGCCATCTGGGTTTCGAAGAATTCTTCTTTTTCTTTATATTGCTTCAACTCTTGCTCTCTTTGTCCCTTCAACCAGACAATAGACTGACGAGCATCTCTAAGGGTCTTTGACTTCTTCTTGCGCTCGACTTCTCTTTGGGCTTCCATCATCCCCAACCTGCGGAAATGCGCTTCTTTTCCCGCAAAATCTTTCTCCTTAGCCTCCAAAGTCGTCTGTACCTTCAGCAACTTCTCCTCAGCTTCCTTCTTGGCCCTGTTAGCTTGGTGATACAAGCTTACCACCTCGGTATTTTCGACTCTAACTGCATGTAACTGAGCTTCTAACTTCTGGAATTCCTCTAAAGGCACAGTATCAATGGACTCAGCAACTGGTGGAACTGGTGTTGAAAATGGTAACAAAACTCTTCTGGCTCTGTTTTTCAACCAAGCTTCGTACCCTGGGAACGTCTGATTGTTGCACTTCCCGAAACTAGCTATTCCTTCTCCTTTGATGCTTTTCCAAGCTCCAGCGACCTTCCTCACTAAGGGCACATTATCTTTCACGGGGAAGTAGAAAATAGGGGTCAGCTTCAAATCTTCAGGCACATCTCTCAAAGCGTATCCTAACTGTCTTCTTAACAAGGTTGGATTGTAATTAATCCCTCCAGTTACTCCCAACAAAGGCACGCTGTGATAACTTCCGCAACTGGTGATAAAACGTGCCCCTTGCAGCCTTTGAGTGAACCATCTAACATCCTTGGCCAACAACTTTTCCAGCTTCTGAGCCCATATCAAACTATGATCACTAAATACTCCCGTATTAGGCAAATGCCTCATGAACCACATGTGAAATAAAGGAGCACAACAACGGACCAAACCTCCCCTCTTCTTCTCAGTCTTGTAATGAACCGAGTAGTACAAATCCCCGAGTAAGGTAGGCACAGGATTCTTCAGCAAAAAGAGATGTATGGCGTTTATATCTATGAACTTCTCCATATCAGCAAACAAAATGGTGCCATAGATAGAAAGAGCCAAGATAGCACAGACCACATCCCATTCTTCTTCAACAGCCAATTCTTCCGCCTTCTTTACCAGAACCTCCAAAGAAAACCCAGACACTCCTCCTTTGATAATGGTCAAAGACTTCACGGCAGCAGGGCTCAAATAAAGAGCTTTAGCAATATCTTCAGGTGCCGGTCTACTCATCTCAGAATTGAAAGGAATCTGATCTTGAACTGGCACACCCAGAATCAAAGCATACTCCTCCAGCATAGGGCCCAATTGGAAATCAGGAAAGGTGAAGCAACGGAGCTGAGGATCATAATACTGAAGCAAAGTATGAATGGCACTCCTTTCTGAAGGATCTAACTCTACCACCACGTCAAGAATACTCCCATAAGCCTTTCTGAATCTCTCTACCTGGTTGGGCGTAATCAGCCTTACCATCTTTTTCAACAAACCAATCTTGATATCAAAGAACTTGAAATGAATATTCTGCTTGCGAGGATCTTCCATCTTTGAAGAGAATACCGGAACCGGAAGCAGAGATATGAACCTGTGAATGCAAACAAAAACAATGATTAATGATGCAATGATGCAATGCAGATGTAAATGCAAAGACATATGACCATCTGAGACCATCTGGAATCCGGCCACTGACAAAGTCCCTCTGAATAACTGACAAACCAAAAGTCCACTGAGTCACACTTTCTGATAATCACAACCCTCTGAAGAAAATCTCAGGACCACAGTATCACGAATACCAGAACCAGAAAACCAGAACTCCCTAACCAAAGTAACTGTATCATAACATGAACTGCACTGATAACAAAGGTATGATGAGGTCAAGGGGTTCCTGCAAACCTGTAAACCCATCCCCCATCTCACGGGTGTGCTCCGGGTCAAACATCACGGACTCTCAAAGCCGAATAGCAATAATACTTTCACCATTTCCGAGAAATGGTTCATGACCAAATCAGGGAATCGGTTAGGCATTATGTACTACGCAGGGAGGCCTCAGCTGAGTCCGGGAAAAACAAGCATCCCTTATAGGTTCCCAGCTTCAAGCGCTGAAATCGAGAAACAACAGTACATTCAGCCCGTAGGATACAGTACTAATGTCATACGACCAGATGCTTTGACTGAGTTCCTATAAGAGAACCAGGCCATCCTATGCGAGTCCCCAGTGGACCCTCGGGTGCGAATGGGTTTGCCACAGAATGTGGTCTGCCACTGTCACCACTGGAGAGGGTTGTTTCCACAAAGGTTCTCAATGATCGGTCCCCAGATGCACATAACTATCAAGGTCCTATCCCGAAGTGGAGGAAATCCCCACACAAGATATTTCCAAGACGGTCGCAGTCTGGGCGTGAAACACATCGCCACTCATCATGCCACATGCGAGTACAATATGCCCACTTCTAATCCTAGGGTGCACTCAAGCCGGGTACTTGGCTTATCTCTCAGAAACAGTATCACCCATCCCGCCAAACAGAAAACCAGTCCAGACAGTCCAGTATGATATATGATGCGGAAAATAAATACTGAAAACTGTAAATAAAGCTGTAAATAAAGCTGTAAATAAACAACAATAAAATACAACAAGCCACATCAAACAAACATCACCCAAAGAAACAGAAACAAACAAGCGCTAGGATAGACTCACAGGGGAACCAGAGACTATCTGGTATGCAGTCCCCAGCAGAGTCGCCAAGCTGTCGCTCCCGGGAATTTCCATCCTGGTACAAACGCGAAAGTGGCACAGAAGAAGGTAGAGTCGCCAGCCATGCATTTTTATCCCGAATAGAGGGAATGGTAATGCTGCACAAACCAGAAGAAAAAAAGAGGAAGGACACAGGTCCTACGAACCAAAGAGACTGGGCTCGGGAGTCGGTTATGATCTGGGAAGGTATTAGCACCCCAGATCATCCGCCGTACCCGACGGGATCCACGCTTGCAAAAGAAACTATTTCAAAGGGTGAGGGCATGAAAGATGCAGCAACAGAAATGAAACGGACTGGAAAATGAACTGATAAAAGAAAATGAAAAAAAAGAAACAAAGAGAAAAATGTAGGGAAAATAAAGATTGTGCTCGAACGGGCCCTACCCCGCTGCCTACGTACCTCATCAGGATAATGAGGATCAGAGACGCCGTAGTTCCCCTAACTAGGGGTACTAAAAGGAAATTGCTTGTGAATTAAGGCTTGAACTGCCTATGCCACTGCTCAGGTGTTGCAGGCTCGGACGACGAGTGCGTAACCGTCTTGCAAAGTGACAAGTAGGAGCAAGTTCGCGGACGGAGCGAAGGAGATGAGAAAAGAATTCCCGAAGGAAAGACGCTTATTGTTTGTTTGAGATTTTTATGAGGCTTTTATTTGTGAAGGTTTGCATAGGCAAGTGTACCTAAGTCTTACTCAATGAGATGTGTACGTCTCACATCATCCCGAAATGGAATGCGCAAGAGGCACACCTATCTATGGAGGAAATCCCCAAAGCTAGTCCCACAAATGAAGGCTCAAGCACACTAGCCTATTATCATTATTAAGTGTTTTGTTGTTTTTTTTGGTTAAGAAGTGTTTTTTAGCTTTTCTTTGTGAGGTACTCATGCTAAGACCTATCCACCACGAGTGATGACTCACACCTCGCCCCGAAATGGAACGCATGTGAGCATCTCATAGCAAAGTCTCATGTCGCATGAAAGTACTCTACCTTTATTAAGTGAGTTAAAATTAAGTTTGAAGATGAGAAGAGAGATAGAACCAAAGGAGCAAAAGGAAAAACTAGAGGGAAGTTTCTATCCTAAGTTAGCATGCATGGAATTCCTAGGGTTTGTGAGGTTTCTATCCTAATGAAGAAGGAAGAAGAAGATAGAAGAAGGGATGAGAAAGGCCTAAGCCCAACAACAAAGGGTTAGTAACATAAACAAAAGAGGAAAGATGAAAAAAGTTGAAATGTGGATAAACATCCACACTTCTCTTACCATGAGCCCCTGAAAAGTTAGCAAAAATCCAGCAAATTGACCAAGAAACAATCATGGGATCAATCATGCTCGAAGGTACTTGAAAACAAAAATCAAACAATCATGCCAACATTGCAAATACACGACTTACGCGTCGAGAACATGAAAGCATACATCAACCAGCAAGCAAACCACCTTAAAACATCATGATTAATGATCATACAATGAGTCATGACAATTAGCACAAGCAAAGGGATCAAACAAACTCAAAACAGCCCCAAAAACCCATTCTGCATCAGTGTTAACCGGTTAACCATATGCGTTAACCGGTTAACCAATCAAAACCTGCACCAAACACGCAGAAAAACAGGGCGTTAACCGGTTAACCATATGCGTTAACCGGTTAACACTGTAAAAACAGCAGCAAATTCCTGCAGAAAACAGCATTTCAAAAACAGCTTATTCAAATAAGCTGCACCAGACCAGCACTCAATTACACATGGAAAAATAGATCAATGCACATCAATCCATAACATTATGCTCACGAACAATAACAATCGGATCCGGACACCAATCAAACAATCAATTCATGCAACACAATCAATTACACAAACACATGGTGGATCTAAAGCACAAGCAATGCAAATAAGCTAAAAACAGAGTCGGATCTGAAATCAACCAACCTACAAAGCGGAGGTATGCTTTGGTAATTGTTGATTATGCTGAAAATGATAGATCTCACGCGAAACTTCGAAGATCCGATGCTAAGCTCCACACTCTATGCAAAATAAATGCAAGATCAAGCTCTTGATGCAGAATTTTGGATCCAAAAGCACTTCTAGATCCCAAACCAGATCTGAATCACCAATAAAACCAGCAAAAAGGTGCAATGAAGCTATGGATGAAGGTCTAGTTCCAAGATCTACACACCTCAAGGCAAGGTTGTGTGATCTTCAAAGAGGAACTTTGAGTGATTTGGAAAATTGGGAGAGAAAAGTGAGAGAATTGTGAGTGAGAGCAATGAAAATTCAGAAATGAGAGTGAAAATGAGGGAGAGATCCCTTGGTTTGGAGAGAAATGGAATATATATGGTTTAGGGTTGGGGCCCAAAATCTTGGTTTGGGATCCAAAAAATATGGCTTGGTAATGTGATTAGGTTTTAGGGTTGGAAAGAGGTTTGGATACATGCTCTAGATCCTTCTCAAATTCAAATGAAATTCAAATGAATAAAAATCAGAAAATTGGAAAATAGAGCCAAAACCACATGCTGAAATTTGCTGCTGGAAATTCAAATTTCGCAGCTGTTAACCGGTTAACCATATGCGTTAACCGGTTAACGCATGCAAAATTTGAATTTCCCTCCCTTTGGAGGGAAACCTCAAAAATGCATCGGCGCCCGCCGTTTCAAGCTGATTTTGATCCTTTCTTCCTTTTTAAGCTTTGAACATGGTACAGAGCTGGTGCAGAGTGATCCTGTGAGACTTTTGCCTGGTCACCATGCTCTCGATTTTTTTACTTGCGGTGCTTCAAACCTTCCAGATGGTGGGTCATATGCCTTATGCTAGAACATGTGAGTGTTATGCCTCATTTTTCTATGCAAAAATGCTAAAGATATGGTATGCTCATGATGATTATGATGCGATATGATGCTTAAAATGAAGAGGGCAAATTTGGGGTGTTACACCATGATATAATATTTGCATAAAACAAATGAGCCATTATTATTAAATGCTTGCAGGAAATGTATTCACTCTCAGGAATATCTAACTCCTATGACGGAATCCGGTAAGGGATACCTCGGGACACTTGTGCGTTTCTTTTAACAGGTTGCATGTATTCAAATATGTAACATGGGGCATGCCAAGCATCACTTCCCCAGCACAACTTCTCCAAGCAACATCTGAAATGTTTTTTTCCCCAACAGAGTTGTCAAAGCCTCCTCATCCTCAGCCGGGATCCTCATAGACATCTTTAGGAAGATCGTTCAGTGATCTTTCCTCCCCCAAACAGAGTGTCGGGTTTCGAAGACAGAAGAACCACTTCCCTGCAGAGTTCCAACCTCTCCCTAGAAGAGCAATGCCTGAAATTCTCACGCAACAAAGTGACGAAAGCTTCCTCATCCCCAACTAGGTTATCTCCTTACCGGATAGATCTATCAGTGGTCTATTTCCCCAAGCAGAGCCATATATTTTATTAGATCTACCAATGATCTCATCCCCAGTTGGGATACTCCTCCAAGCAGATCAGCCAGAGATCTCCACCAACGGGATCCGAATCCCAGATCGGTTTCTTTTGCATAATCATAGCATTTGCATCATTTTTCCCACAAAGTGTAGCATTCCGTCTAATACTGAGCATTACGGAAAAAATCAAACATTTGCATGATCACAAGTCAGGTTCGAGCCAGTCACCTGCAATTACCATCGGTGTTTCATCGGTAATAAAAGCCAAAGCGTCCCCTTTGCACTCTCCAACACAAATGCCTATTCATATATACCTTTCCGGCACTCGTCCGTGTCACCACTCCCCAGCATAGTTACCTAAACACTTGTTAAAAACCAAGTACTTGTTTATAATACACTCTCATTGACACTCGTCCGTGTCATCCTATCCCCCTAGGTCGCCGAGATACCTTTTGCACTCTCATATATAAATGATAATTCACAACTTATACACTTTCTTTCTGACACTCGTCCGTGTCACACTGTTCCCCAGCAAGTTGAACACTCATCTGTGTTTTGCTAATACTTCACAAAACTTGTTCATACTTATACAGATACTCGTCTGTATCTTGTACATATATTATTCTCCACATATTCGACACTCGTCTGTGTTCTTTGTTAACCAGTTGGTACTCGTTCATACCATCATCTCTGAACATGCGTCAGCGTTTTTTTCTACCAATACTCATCTGTATCATAGTCTTAAGGATGCCCGTCCGCGTCTTTAATCTATACACAGTGTCAAACACTTATACCTTTTTATTCTAGAAGGCGTAAGAACTCGTCCGTGTTTACTATTCCCCAGAAGAACAACTTTTCTTCTATCCGGCATCCGTCCTATATCGTGATACTTTCGGCAGCCGTACCCTGCCCGGTGATCGTCCTTCACCTTTGGATGACCGTACATCATCCTTTCCCCAGCGGAGCCTCCGTTATTGGAACCCTTTTCTATTCGGCATTTGTCCTATGTCGTGATATTTAGCAGCCGCCCCCTACTAGGTGATCGTCCTTCACCTTTTGATGATCGTCCTTCATCATTTTATCTGATGGCCGTCCCCATCGTTGATCTTGTTATCTGACATTCGTCCTATGTCATGATAAACCCCGAGAGCAGCCGTACCCTGCTAGGTGATCGTCCTTCACCTCTTGATGATCGTCCTTCATCATGCTTATCCGATAGCCGTCCCATTCGTCGACCTTTTCTATCCGACATTCGTCCTATGTCGCGATAAAGAGCAGTCGTCCCCTGCTAGGTGATCGTCCTTCACCTTTGATGACTGTCCCTCATCATTTATTTCATTTATTCTTTGAACCGATGGCCGTCCCCATCGTTGTTTACCTTAATTTTCCAAGCTTGATGGTCGTCCCCATCATTGCCCTTATTTTTAATCCCCAGAGAATCTTGTTCCTTTACTTGATTGTCGTCCCCATCATAATCTCTTTATTTCCCCAGCTTGTCGGCCGTCCCCGTCATTGCTTTATCCCCAACAGTCGTCCTCTGCTCGATGGTCATCCTCCATCGCCTTCATTTGATATTCATGCTATAATACCTTTTAAAATTTATATCCCTTTTCTTCTTAATCCCCAGCGAGTGCAAATTTCGGACTGTCTTTGGTATTCAACCACACGTTATCTTGTTTGTCTATAAAGTCGTCGCTTACATCCTACACAGCTAACTCATGTTTGAATAGGGGCAGCTGTAAACACCCCAAATTTTCCCTCACTCATTTCACACCATTGGCTTGTGATCTTTCATCTTTGCATTAGTTTAAGCATATCATCTCATATTTCCTTTTTGTTTCACTGCATTAGTTCAAGTTCATCTGCATCTAGGGTTTGTGATCTGAGCAATCCAAGGATCTATCTGAGCCACTCCACAGGTCTCCAATCATTCCAAGAGGGTCCAGGTGTGTTCCATCATCATTTTATATCCCTCAAAGATCAAGGAAGTAAGAAATCACAAGAACTTGGGAAGCATGGAAGCAGAGCTAGGGTTTCACTGCACAAATGACCTGAATTTAGGGTTTTGGTTTCAGAGGCCATAACTCCAAATTTTTTGGTCATTCTTGTTGCTAATAGTCTCAATATGTTATAAGGATCATGTGTACCAAGTTTTATGAAGAAATTCATTGTGGAAGTCATTTGTTCACTGGGTAACTTCTTGAGCAAGTCAGAGCAAAATCAGGGCATCTGAGGCCCCCAACAATGGAACCAAAGTGGAATTTTCATCAAATTGAATTTATATGATCTTTATTGGATTATTTAAGTGCTTGGAAGTTCACAAAATTGAAGAAAATTGAGCTAAACCAAAAGTTGCCAAAAATGGAAATGACTTGTAATGGAAACTTTCCATTTTGGGAAAGTTCTTCAACCTCCTCTTTCTCAACCAAAAATGCTTCAAATGAAAAATTATTGGTCATGAAAGTTGTAGATTGGATCATTCCCTTTTCAAAAAGTAAAAGAACAAGTCCTAATTCATTATGGAACTCAAGTTATGGCCTTGCAAAGTTGGCAAAAATCACATAATTTTAAGTTTCATGCCAAAGAGGATTTTTTGCAAATTCACAAACCAATCCATTTTGTGACCTCTAATACACTTATAGGCATCATACAAACATAGTGTATTTCCTAAGAATCAAAATTGGCCCAAGAATCTCAAGTTTCTATTCCTTGCACATCAAGAAATCACAAAGGGGTCAAAATGTACAAAAATTGCAAGAACTCATACAACCATGCTTCCACTTGCTGCAGCACCCCAATCTCAATTCCATGGCTCTCCTTGATCAATGCTGAGGCCAGACATGCCCTTGTACAACCTCTGCCATAGCCCATACCTCAAGTACAAGTTATGTTGACATTTTGGCAACTTGCCCATACCAATCACCACAGTCCACCACCCACTTTCTGACCTATCAAACAATGTTATGTGGATCAAAAGCAACTCATAACACACATCACACAAGCCTGGAACCTTAGAACCACCAAGTTCCTCAAGATCACCTCAAAAGCAAAAGCTTTCGAAACTCATAGCACACACACTCGAACTCAAAACTTCTTTCATCAATCAACTCAGCATCACAAGAGGATCATTTCCCACCCTTCATTGCAGCCCTAAAACCAAACAAAATTGAAACACGATTTCTGGCCAGCTGAAGAACAACCACTCAAACCAGCCATTATAAACTCCTTCCAAGAATTAAAGCATCACAAGGAGGATCATTGGAGTCATTTTGCACCAAATAGGAGGCCAGATATTTCAGATTGAAGAATCTCCATCTCAGGTATCCTCAAGAACAAATTTTCCAGAACTTGTTTTTCTTGTTATAGAAATGTTCTTTATGCTTTGCTGATCACCATAATCTATTTTGTTTTGAAAATGAGTGAGACACAAGCATGTATGAAGCTTCTGAAATTTTTGCGTGTTTTTCCGTTTGCCTTTGATTCATGATCTTGAGTGAAAATAAATGATTTTTGTTGCTGGATTCTTGTTTAGAAGTGTCTAATGAGTATTTCTGGAGATTTTGGTGGAGTTTCATTGCGTTTTGAGAGAGATAGCATGAATGAGTGACCGGAGAAGATGACCGGAGCTTGCTCCGGTCACCTTGAAATGTTTAGGGTTCAGATTAGGGTTAATCAGCGTAATTAGTGAACTTTGAATCTCAGCCCTTTGATCAGTGTTTCCCGCGTGTAATGAAAGGCCATGATGTTTCCATTATATTTTAATTATGTTTAATTAATTAATTAATTAGGTTTAAGTCAGTTTGAATTGTGACCATTGGATAGCGCGCGTGGTCTTCCCTCCAAACCCCAGTTTGAATCTGATCCATTGGATCAGTTGACCAGCCCTTTAATTCATATTTTATTTCATTTAATTGCATTTTCTTTGCCAATTAATTTAAAATACTTAGAAAATTCCAAAAAATATTTTTCTTCTGCATTTTGACTTCAAATATTTTTTTTCATACAAAAACATTTTTATTTTTATTTTTTGTATTAAAAATTCATTTTAAAAATATTTAAATGTTTATTTTAATTAATTAATGGAAATTAATTAATTAAAATACCATTTAAGTTTCTAAAAATCACAAAAAAATTCACATTGCATCTTAGGACATTTAGAAACATTGTCAAACCATTCATACAAATTTCTTTTTTGTTTTGATCCAACTTGGACATTTTTCTTGAATTTAGGGTTCATAAAAATCCCTTTTTTGAACCCTAACTTCAAAAATTCTTTTCTTCCTAACCATGAAGGGTTTGACATTGGTTCATTTTGCATTGTTCTCGATATATCATTTAGTATGTAGCATATTTTTGTCATGAATTTATCTTTCATTTTCTAATTGATTTGCATTTTCCTTCTTAAGGTACCCATAAACCCTAGTTTACTTAGAAAATTCATAACTTTCTTTAGGTTAAGAGTTGGACCTTCTCCTTTGGGGTGTGAAATCATATGGGGTTAGGGTTCCTTTGAATTCATTTGCAATTTTTTATCTTGTGATTTGCTTCTGTTTTTGACTTTTGCATCTCATCCTTTCAATTAACCCTAATCTTGCATCCATACTTGCATCTTACATTGCATTGCATGAACATGTGAACTTTCCTTGACATTCTAAGCGTTTGTATACCATATTAGACATCTTAAGACATTTCTTGAACATTTCTTGGTCATTTATTCATACATGTGCCATGCTTTGCATCCATTTCATTCCATAAGCATACATGTGTTTTCATGCTTCTTACATGCTTCATGTGCATTCTTTCTCCTTGTATGAACATTCATTGCACTTGATATGCCTTTGCATCATCTCATAGCATCATTTACATCATGTATTTGCTTCTGGTTTTGGTTTTTACCTTTGCATACATTTCATTTTCATTTCATTCCTTTCCTTATGCTAACATTTTCAGGTGGTAAGTAATTTGAGAAGTGAATTTGCCTTCACTTCTCCTTTCTCTTCTAATTATTTTTATGCATCCTTGCTGCATTTTCATTTTCTTTAGAGTGCGCTTCTCTGAAGATCTCTTGCAAGCCTTACAAACCATAGGAACATCCAAGCATGACAATAATTAGGGTTGTGATTAGTCCCCCTTTAGCTTTTACCTTTGTGCCTTCTTTGTGTCTCTCTTCTCATCTCATCATTAGAGACTAAACCTTTAAGGTATTAAGACTTTGTGATTAGGGTTATGCCTGCATCCATCTCTTAGGATGGAGTGTATAAATTTAATCCTTAGTGTTAAACCCTTAATTTGTTTAAACCTCTTAATCAATTCATCTTAATAATCACTAAGACATTAACTTGTAACTTGGGCCTTGCATTAGGGTTCTAATTCTTCCTTTATTGGTTAAGAAGGATTAACCCTAGTGTTAATGGACAAGTCCCCCTCAAGTTGTCTTACAAACCATAAAATTCACTTCTTAATCTCACCATTATTTAAAATCCACTTTAATAAAGGTTTGTTTTGTCATGAGGTTAATCCCTAATCATGGATTAAGTTGAGGTATCTTCCTCAGCTTAAGTGTGCTCATCTATTATCCTTCTATTAGGATGGTGTAATGGGTTCACTAATCCTTGATTATGGCTTAAACTCATTACTTAACACTAAACAAAAAACTCAAAAAAACACCTAAGTAATCACAAGTAGGTTAATGATCTTAATCCTACACCATCATGGTAATTAAGTTGAGATGTTTATCTCATACTTAAGGTATTCTCATTATCCCTAACCAAAGGGAGGATATGATGAGTTTACTAACCCTTGGTTTAGGCTTAAGCTCATTAACTTATGACAAATACCAAAAAAAAGCAATAAAAGATTGAAAACACAAAAAAAAAAAAC
This sequence comes from Lathyrus aphaca, assembly GCA_963966055.1. Taxonomy (NCBI): domain Eukaryota; kingdom Viridiplantae; phylum Streptophyta; class Magnoliopsida; order Fabales; family Fabaceae; genus Lathyrus; species Lathyrus aphaca. The sequence continues at coordinate 348,647,649 of OZ014525.1, read as the reverse complement.
AATAATCGTCTCCTTCGGGATTCTTTTCTCACCATCTTCACTCACAAACGAGAACTTGCTTCTTCCGTCTAATGCAAGACACTTAGCACTCGAGCCAGACGAGTCATGCACTTGAGAATAGACAAGTAAGCAATTCACAGTCAATTCATTTTCAGTCTCTTTGAGTTGAACTACGGTGTTCTGACTTCCTCATTGCACGAGAGGATACGTAGGCATAACTTAACTGTTATCGAACAAAAGTCTTTGTGTCTTCCCCCTCTCTCAGCATTCTTTTTAAGCCTCATTCCTGAGCACCTCACTTCATTTTCTTGCACTGACACTTGTATATTCTTTTCCAACTTTTGCACACAGATAGCACAGACACTACCCCTTTAAACACATATTTTAAGCGTGGATCCCGTCGAGTACGACGGACAATCTGGGTGCTAATACCTTCCCAGGTTGTAACCAACCCCCTTTCTCAGTTTCTCTGGTTCGCAACCGTCTTATCCATCTTTTCCCAGGTTTATGCAGCATTACCTTTCCTTCGCGATAAAAATGCCTAGCTGGCGACTCTTTTCACCTTCATTTCATCTTCTCCTCTCGCCGACCGTTCGCGTCTGTACCCTATCTGACCCTGGTGTCTTTTAGTGGGAGCGACATATAGTGAGACTTGAAGGATTAAAAGCTACCTAAGAGGATACTAGACTAGAAATGCGAGTACAAAAAGTAATAGTCAATGATATGGCCCTCCTACGTCATGGTGAGTAAAAAACGTGTATTCATTGTAAGTGAGATGGAACGATGGATCGGGTAGGTCGATTGAGTGGTGCTGAGACGCACGACTTATGGTGTGCAACATACAAGGCTTTCTTTTGGTGTAATGGAATGGAACGATGGTAATCGAGGAATCTTAAAGTCACATGAAACTTTATTTATTTATTCGAAAATTTACTCGACGTTAGATCGAGCATTTCTTTATTTTGTTTTTGAGATTTGGTTTTCTAGCGATTCGTTTTATCTTTTCTAGCCTAAATATGAGAACTATACAAGTATACAAGTTCTAAGCTATAACATTACAAAGTATAAACCACAAAAATATAATCGAGGCATAATAAAAATAATCCAAGTCCATAAGCAAATCTTCGAAAAATACCTTGCACCAAAAAGAAGATGTTAGTAAATGAAATGAAGATGCATATGCAACAATACGACGAAAATGAATCAAGGTAAAAACAAGTTGCAAGAATTTCTAAAGCATATAAGGCATAAAACCGAAATAATGGCTAATCGCTTCATGGAAACACACTTGAATGGTTTCTAAGCATAAGTCCTAAAATTAAAGGATTTTACATGATATCGACATTCTAAATAAGTAGCTAACACACACTAAGGCCTTCTAATATTCTAAGATCAAGCCTAATTAATCTATGTCCTAATACACCCTAAAATCCTAAGCAAAACTAGATGGATTTACAATGGAAAAGTTGAATGAGATCAAGGCACTAAAAATATCAAAAGTCCTAGAACAAATATGAAGTTATTTCCCTAGGGTCCCTAACCTGAATGTAATATTATGTTAAAAAATCTCCTAAAAATTCAAAGTCTAACTATGTCAAATGGTCACTTAAATCTATCTAAGATTTATTCACAATTTTAAACAAACAAGACTACCAAAAAAGTGGATAAAATGGCCTAAAAAATATACCAAAATTATTCTAGGTTATAATATAAGTCCTATAATCATAGAAAAAAATAATGGGACAAAAATATTAAAGGAAGTGGGAGAAATAAAATTTACAAGATCATGTGTTCATGTGAGAATTCAATAGAAAAGCAATTAAATGGAAAATAGAAATAATATTGAAAAATGACAAAATCCAGAAAGTAAAAATGTAGAAAGGTTCTAAAATGAGTTAGAAGGCTACTATAATTTTTGTAGAATTTTATTATGCTTTTTGATATTTTTTATTGATTTAAATTGAACAAGTATTAAAACAGAAAAATAAAAATATAAAGAAATAAGAAGGGGGGTGAGGAAATAGCAATCGTTAGTTGGAAAAAGGCATGGGCTTGTGTTGGGTGGTGAGAATTGTAGCTAGGGAAGGCCCAAGATGCTGGAAGATTGGAGGTGTATGGCATACTCTCTAGTCAACTTTCTTTACCGAATCCTGGCCATATGATCCCAGTCCTCATCTAGTATTCTCATCCAATGATCATAAAAACGAGGATACAAGATAACTACAATGGGATACTATACAAGAGATTGAAATCTGGTGGTCCAACCGGACAGTGACAAGTGTCACCGCCGGAGTGGACCACCCACAAAATACCTCTCATCCTTATCTCTTAACCTAGAAGCTTACGGTGGAGAATAATGGGGATTTATGACTCTAATGATGCATTAAACAAATCTTTATGATATTTAATTTCTAATTAATCCAAATCACATAAAAATCTCATAAGTTAAATAACAAAGTAAGAGAAAAAAATGATTAAATCCTCTCTCTCTCTCACGCGTTTACCCTCATCCCTCTTACTCTCAAACCCTAATCCCCTTTCTTCTTCTTATCGCCGCCGCAACATCAACATCCCTCCTTTGTCTTCTCACCTTCTTCTCAAAACAAATACCATAGTTTCGCCGCCGGTAACCCTAAATCAAAAAACTCCATGAACTAACCACCCTTATTTTCTTATGCTCTCTCGAAATCCGATGACAAAACAACCTAAATGTTCCTCAAACTACCGGATTGTAACTTATTAGAAACGAATAAGATATGAATTCAAAAAAATAAATATGCTCATATCGCCGTGCATGATCGATCGACCATTATTCATGGTATCAGTGAAGAAACAGATTAAACTCTCACCGATTAACGTGACTTTGAAGGTGCAGCGCCGCGAACACCGTCGATGAAGTCATAGCGCGAACTCTTTAGATTCGAGTGGCGTTGAAGATCTGTGACGGTATGTTTTTGATCGAACTTCCTTTTACTATTTCTTTCACTTTATTCTTTTTCGTTTGACTCCACTTCGTGTGTAATCGAGCTGTTGTGGATGTTATGGTGAAGACTGGAGTGTTGATGTTTCTCTGCGTTCTTATTGAATTGTTGCAGGTTTGTTATGATTGATGAAACGTGTTCTTGATGTAAGTCATTCGACGAAGCTCGTTGATGGAAAGATGAAGATTAGTCGAGATTTGGAAGGGTCTGTGCAAGTGTGGACGAACCGAGGATGAAGAAATCGCGGCTTGATGATTTCTGCGCAAGTGATGTCATTGTGATTCCGTGGAATTGTTATTGGCTTCTTTTGATTTCAACTCGCAATTCCGTGTTCTCGCTTTCTTCTCCGCTATGACTCCGGCTTAGCTTGCCTTCAATCATCGAGTTGAAGCCACCAATCACAACAACAGGGGAGTGTTTCACGCCTTTGAGGGACCGATTGAAGCCTACATTCAGGTATGATCTTCCTCATTTTCACTCTTTGACTGTGTTGCCGTTATGATTTCTTTGAACTTCTGTGAAGGTATTGCGTGTGTGTGGTGAATCTTTCTTATTCCTTGTTAGAACATGAATTTTTTCTGGTTTCTTATGCATAGTAGATGAAGATTTTGATTAACATTCAGAGCTGTTATGTTGCAGATGATCGAGAGGGGCTGGAGATGAATGAATAAGGTGTTGATTCGAAGATGGTGAGATTAATGATGCAGGTGAAGAATCCAGAAAAAGAAGATGGTGAAGCTCTAAGAAGAATAAGCTTAATTGAGATGATGGTGAAGAATACAGAATAGGAGAAACTTGAAGATGGTAAAGAATTCAGAAGGGAGAAGCTTGATGATGGTGAAGACCCCACTTTATAGGAGACGAAAACACAGCTTTGTATGAGATCTATGGTGAGGGTGATTCTAGAATGTCAATTGAATTTGGTTAGAGTTAGTTGGAGGTTGGTTAGAAATTGGTTAGAGATTTGTAACTGAATTCGATTTTGTTGAACTCCTTCTGAATTTCTATTGGTTTTTCTGGTTTAAATGTTATCAGTCAATTGGAATGAGATGAGTTATTAAACTTTGTTTTGTATGGATTTTCTCTGAATTTCTGAGATTTTCTATTGTTATCATAACTGAAATCAGCTTCCATAGTATCATCTGCACCTTTTTCTTCCCTTTTTCCCTCATCTGAATTTTCTGTTTAATTAACCTTTTACTTCCCTTTTTTTCAAAACTGATTTTTTGTTATGATATCAAGTGTATTATAGCCCTGCATTTTACACGATTCCTTTTGCGTTATCGCGCCTTTCCTTATGAATGTATGCTTCCGCTTATTCACTGTATACCCGCGTTTTAACTTGATGGAAGTCTGTATGTTGTTCAGCTTGTATTGGCCGTATCCGGTGGCATGTGGTGGAACTAATGACGCAACCAGCAACTTGATATTAGCAAAAAGCCACGTGGGGACTAGCTCCATCATCTTTTCTATCCTATATATATTCTTTTCAATTTCTAAGATATAAAATAAAACAAAAGGCTTATATTAGCTTGTGGGCTTAGTGAATATATGTTTAGGGATGACTTGAGACCTTACAAACAAATTGGACTCAAATGATGGACATGGACCAAAATATTTGGAAAATGGATGGAAGTGCTATACTCATGAGTCCAAATTGATCTTGAACGACTATTGGTACGGACAATTGGACCCACATATTAACCTTGATTTTAACATGGACGTTGAATAATTATAGACATCAAAGGTGGTTTTTTGAACAATGATTTTAAGAATGGAATTAACAGGATGGTTTTGGATTTGGAATTTGGGTAAAGAAGCGAAAATGGATTAATGAATCACATTCATCCTCTTGGAAGAAAATAGGATGCAAAAGGTTAAACATTATACCTCGATGACTTGAAATCAAGTGACCCTCAATTGATGAAATGCTAACCCTGATTAAAAGCATATAAACCAACATTTCTTTTGAAACTTCCACTTTACACAACGATGGAATCCCTTGGGTGACAAGATGCCCTAGTACCATACCTCATAAGGAAACTTCCTGATGGCCAAATGATCAGAGAAATAAACCCTAATCAAATGTTGATGGTAAGGATCAAAGAATATTGGCCGATCCTTGAAAATCCACATAATTAAACGTATGCACAGGAGACAAACCATAACCATCGACCATTGTATTTTCCAACGAACCACTTATGCCCCAGAGATAAAGCTCTGATTCTTCAAGCCTCTGATTCAAGTAGCAAACTTATGAAAATGAATGCACGGTGTTTCGTGTGACCTAAGGGAAATGCACATGAATGCGAGGCATAACGCCATTAAGTGGTGATAAAATAAGAGGGCAAATTTTGGGGTGTTAGAGCTGCCCCTATTCAATCACCGTAGAATTGAATGGATGATAGCAGTTGCTTTCAGACATTTGAAGTATGCAGGGATTGAATACAAAAAAAAACAGAAACTTTGCACTCCGTGGAAGAAGAACAGGGAAATAAACTCAACCGAATGAACTCTGCTTGGAGATAATTATGATGGGAAGAATAGTAAATAGGGGATGCCTTTTGAATGATGTTAGGAGACTACTGACTTGCCACGCTGGAGGTGGACTTTGATATGTTGCAATAATGATTTAATGGTGTATTATCGGATGGAGTCAGACGACTAACGACTTGCCACACTACGGGTGGACTTTCACCAATTTGCGATCGAATTTTAAGGTACTTTGCCACCCTGAGGATGGACTTTTGCCAATATGCGGTTGGAATTCAGATACTTCGCCACACGACGGGTGGACTTAAGATATTTCGCCACACTACGGGTGGACTTTGGATAATTTGCCACACTGCGGGTGGACTTTGGAAATCTTGCCACACTACAGGGGCTGCTTCTCACTACGGGAGACTTTTGCTCACTACGGGAGGCTTCTGCTCACTACGGGAGACTTTAGATATTCGCCACCCGAAGATGGACTTTGGCCAGTTTGTGGCTGGACTTTTGCTCACTGCGGGAGACTTTTGAAATTCGCCACCCAAAGATGGACTTTGGCCAGTCTGTGGCTGGACTTTGCTCACTACGAGAGACTTTTGAAATTCGCCACCCGAAGATGGACTTTGACCAATCTGTGGTTGGACTTTTGCTCACTGCGGGAGACTTTTGAAATTTTCCACCCGAAGATAGACTTTGGCCAGTCTGTGGCTGGACTTTTTCTCACTATGGGAGACTTTTGCCCACTGCGGGGGATTTTAGAAATTTTCCACCCGAAGATGGACTTTGGCTAGTATGCGGCTGGACTTTTGCTCATTGCGGGAGACTTTTGCCCACTGCGGGGGACTTTAGAAATCTACCACCGAAGATGGACTTTAGCCAGTCTGAGGCTGGACTTTTGCTCATTGTGGGAGACTTTTGCCCACTGCGGGGGACTTTAGAAATTTGCCACCTGAAGATGGACTTTGGCCAGTCTATGGCTGGACTTTTGCTCACTGCGGGAGACTTTTGTCCATTGGGGGGACTTTAGAAATTCGCCACACTGCGGGTGGACTTCTGTTCACTGCGGGAGACTTTTGCCCACTGCGGGGGACTTTAGAAATTTGTCACACTGCGGGTGGACTTTTGCTCACTGCGAGAGACTTTTTCCCACTGCGGGGGACTTTAGAAATTTGCCACACTGCGGGTGGACTTTTGCTCACTGCGGGAGACTTTTGCTCACTGCAGGAGACTTTTGAAATTTGCCACCCGAAGATGGACTTTGGCCAATCTGTGGCTGGACTTTTGCTCACTGCGGGAGACTTTAAGATTTTGCCACCCGAAGATGGACTTTGGCTCGTCTGCGGCTGGACTTTTGCTCACTGCAGGAGACTTTTACCCACTGCGGGGGACTTTAATAATTTGCCACCCGAAGATGGACTTTGGCTAATCTATGGTTGGGCTTCAAAATATACCAAACCTGGATTATGCTAGGTACGCATATGTTGAATTACATGGCATGATGCCCCATGACACTGGGGATGTTATGTCTTGAGTATTATCAATGGACTGGTATGATTGTAAAGGTAATTCCACACGCGGAAGTAATAAGTCCCTATTGACTCTATGGGGAAACACAATGATCGCGGATTCGATCTCAAGAAGCCCTGTGGGGATAACATCTCTGTTGGAAAAGAGCGTGAATAATTCATCTGTCCTGAATTATCACCTTTGCAAAGAATAAATTGGACTTTATATTTGAGGACTGTGCCAGGGGATACCACTCTGCTGGGGAAGATAATGATTTATCTGAAATCTGCTAGGGGAATAGGAGTTACCTTAGATCTGTTGAGGAAACGAGATCAAGGAAACTTGCTGAAGGAAAAGCTGGGTGACCTTACTGGGGATAAATTCCATCCGTCTGTTGGGGAGGAAAGATTTCAAGTCGTCTCATGTTGGGGATCATTTGCTTTTGTCGGGACTTTACCTGAAGAGGATTTTACAAAAGACTTGGTTTCTTTAAACTCTTAGGTATCGCGGTGATTGCTTGAATTGGCGTAATAACCTTGCTGAGGAGGTAACCATTGTCAACGCAGATGAGCTAGGAGCTGTCAGAAGCACCGAACGAGATAATTGGCTTGACGAGCAACCACTAGATGGGTAATGGACTCAATTAGTAAGAGTTATGACCAGAGGGTACCATAGAAACTCTTTGAGAGCATAATTGTCTTGGTGCTCTGAACTCCGGGTAAATGCTTCCGATCGTCTGTCTTCGGGAAATAATGAATTCTCGTACTATTGGGGTGGCCTGCCCCAGTACAAGTATTTGAATAGTCTTGCACTTGACTGACTAATATTTGCTCTTGGAGAGATTTGAATCTCGAGGTGATTGCCCCAGTTTGGCTGAAATTTGAAGAGATTGCTCGACGTAATTTCCCCGGATTGGTCAGCTCTTACCATGACTAGTTGGGAAAGTCTTTACTCAATGGAGCTTTTCTCGGAAAAGTGCACCTCGACGTGACTGTCTTTCAGAAGTTTTGGACTTCTCAACTTGGCAAGCTTAAGCTTCTGGACTGAATTTCCGCATGTGAACCATTTATGATGCCAAACAAATGTATGCAAGCAAAAAATGTTTATTCTGAGAATGGAAATTCAAATCCAACACACATGTTAATCTTGAAGTCTTTATTGAAAAGGTGTCGTAAACCTTTGTGAGCGAATCACTGGTTAAGATACGACATTATTTTTGAATGAAAGTATGTACATGCAATACCAACAAATGTCTTTTAGCATAACTCGTTGGAGTCAGGAACGCGGTCTCATAGTAGTACACTCCCAAATTAACCCTGTTTCAGTTAGGACTTTTGAGGGTTGTATCGTGACCTGGTTCACGGTTACAGAAACAAAGGATATAGGCTCAAATTTTATTTCTGCCCACCCACTCTTCGTGATGTTCTCCATTCCTATGTTCAGCTAATTTTCACAAGCACTCACCTTTCATAAGGATCTCGTGTCGATTGAGGAACCATTGCTGCTATGAGTTCAATCATTAATCGGGTTATTGTTGAGAGTCAGTCATCCCTCTATCTCTCGTGTTTGTGCCACACGACTTTGTTCTCATTTGAGGATCTTTCTTGTGTAACCCTTTCCGTCTTTTGCTTTTGCGTTATTTTGCTTATCCCTAACTTTTGCCTGGTGTGATTCTTGTGAATCTTTGATTGTAAAGTCCAACGGGATGCCCTAACTTTTGCCTAAGTCGCTTGTTTTCAAGTTTCGACTTAGCGGGATTTTTCATTTTTTTTGAACAAATCGTGTGACATTGTTTGTCTTAATTGCTTCACGAGGGTTGTGACTGCCTCATTCTTTGGTCGACGGAGGATAACCATTGTGGTTTTCAATCTTTGGACCTTTTGACTTGGATAACCATTGTGGTTTCTGGTCTTTGGACATCTTGATTAGCCTACTGGAACGGAATGGATCCTCAAATACACTCCTTTATGAAAGCCTGAACGCTTGGTCCGACTAACTGACATCTACCCTTCCCCTGGGTTACATGTGAGGGTTTTTTCCATGCAAAAAGAAACTCCTACTTCAAGGCTCAAAGAGGTTAGCAAGGGTCTATCTTCCTTATATCTCCAGTGTTTAGGGATTTGAAACAAAGCTTGTACATCGTCAACAGGGTCTTATTCAAGAGCACACAATTAGAGATTTTTGCATTTTTGTTTCGTCATCCTCCCTCATAGAGTTTGAGCACGACAATTGGTATTGAGATGTAAACATGCAATGTTATAAGTGAATGTGAATCAATTACTTCAAATTTCATAGATGTAGACAAATGTTTAGCACACAAAAGAAACTACAAATGGAAATGCAGTAAAGAAACTGAATATTGCCGTAGTTGAGGAGGCTTGACTCCGTCTGGACCTGTCAGTCTTGGATACTTTCAGTGATCAATTTCACGGACTTGTAATCTTCAAATTGCAACTGTATACCCAACCATGGCAATCATACCTCTTCTTCTAGCTATTCTGACTCTGACATGAGACCTCTGAAGGAAAGAGTAAAGCTGGGGAATAAAGTTGCCCCATAAGGTTGCTCGGAAAGACCTGGTGATCTTCTGCTTACGTATCTTCATTGACCCATAGCCAATGAAGAATCAGAGCGACGTAGTTCCCCTCAATAGGGATGAAAATGAACAATGAAGAAAGACAAACACATAAATGTCATCACTGAGAGTATCTGAATAATGCTGACTTTATTTGCTTCATGAATACCCTGTCATCCTGGGTGATTAACTCGAAGACTTCATCTTAATCTAGACCATCTGGTAAAAATACCGTGACACCGGTTCCGCCGTGATTAGGCATTGGATTCTGGAGTACCTTTGGGTGAGGAGCGAATTTGATCGCCTTGGAGTCGACTAGGTCATGTACTTTGTTCTAAAAAGCCCAATATTTCTCAATACTGTGCCCCTGGGAACCTGAATGGAACTCGCACCTGGCGTTTGAATCAAAATTTGGTGGTAGATTATCAGCAGAAGGAGCCCTCATTGTACGGAGCTCAACCAGGTTCAACTTCAGCAGCTCTGGAAGCAATACAACATATGGACATGGGATAGGATCAAGTCTGCGGTTACTCGCTCTTGTTCTTTCCTGAAATGGTCTATGTGCCTGTTGTTGCTGAACCTGAGATTGTGATTGAACATTTTGTTGTTGATATTGCTTTGGGCGCCTGACATGTCCCTATACTCTCTTACTCATACTTGGACGAGGAGCGAATGAAGGTTGTTGATGTAGCCCCTTTGAAGACTTGGCCTGAGCATTGATTCTAGAAGAAGGAAAATTGACCACCTCTTTTGTATTGTTGCATGCTTTATCTTGCGGCACTTCCGGCCCGGTCAGTCCAAAAGTAATTTTGCCTTCATCAATTAAGTCTTGTACTTGATGTTTAAACGCCTTGCAATCATTAACATCATGTCCGGGAGCTCCAGAATTAAAAACACAGTAGGCGTAGGGATTCCAACTTTGGTGAAGTTTACCGGAAGGAGGAGTTAGCTCGCAATACTCAATCAACCCCATTTTGAGCAGTTGTGGGCATAATTCAGCATAAGACACGGGTATCGGATCAATAACCCTTTCTTGCTCCTGTGATGACGGGTTGCTACCAAAAGAGGAGCTACAAACGAAACCTGTTGAAGTATTTCTCCTGGAAACCAAGGCGTAGCAGTTGAGGAGGATCCCTGATAAGGAAAGAAAGTGCTCACTTCTTTGGTAACGATTGGTGTAGGATCATTTAGCTCACATGTGGAGTTGGTTCCTATCTGATGCTCTTCCTGACTGCCAAGTGGTTATTGCTGGTGAAGAGACTCAAACTGTAGAGGAAATCCACCTAACAAACCTTGATTTAGTGGACATCCCAAAGAGATGAGAGAAACATGACCTTCCGTTTGAAAATTAGACACACGACTATTTTCCTTTTTCGACATAGCATTCATGATTCTTGTAAGCAGCTTTATCTGAGTCTTCATCAAGTTGAATTCTTCTCTCAGCAATTTCTGATCCTGGGACAATGCTCGAATGTCCACTATAAAAGGCCCCAGTTGATCCTTCATCTCAGTCACCTCCGCTCGGAGTTGTTCCATGCCCATTCCCTGACAATCATGATTCAAGTTGGCCATTCTGGAGAGAAACCAAGGCAGGATAAGAATCTGTCCCTGAACACCTGTCAAAAATGCAAGGATGTATGCAAATGCCATGTTCAGTTATTTCCAAGGAATCTATTCGTTTTGATCCATGTTTTAATGCAGAAAAAATCGGACGGTTCAATCCAGATATGTGATCCTTAGAAGTAACTGAACATGTATGCTAAAATGCCATGATGTCATGTATGCAACTGGCATATGATCATCGGTCTGACGTTGGCGTGGATCAGATAACCAAGTGTTGGTGAAGAGTCATAATATCATTATCTTTGTGCAGAATTTCCAGCATTCTTAACCAAATATCATATAGGACGGGATCATATCATGGAGTAACACTGGAAAAAGCGGGTATGTTGGAACTTTAGGGTTCCTGCAAACTTGTAAACCACTCCTAATCTCACGGGTGTGCTACTACAGGTCAACATGACAGACTCTCAAAGCCGGGTAGCAATAATACGTTCACCATTTCCGAGAAATGGCTCATGACCAAATCAGGGAATCGATTTGGCATTATGTACTACCCAGGGAGGCCTCAACTGAGTCCGAGAAAGCAAGCATCCCTCATAAGTTCCCGGCTTCAAGCACTGAAGCCAAGAAACAATAGTATATTCATCCTGAAGGGTACAATACTACCGTCATACGACCAGTCGCTTTAACGGGGTTCCTATGAGAGAACAAGGTCATCCTATGCGATTTCCTAGTGGGCCCTCGGGTGCGAATGGGTTTGCCACAAAATGTGGTCTGCCACTGTCACCACTGGAGAGGGTTGTTTCCACTAAGGTCCTCGATGATCGGTTCCAAGTGTTAGCAGCTTAGGTGGGAACATTCTATGGTCTGCCTAGGCAGTATAGAACATATCCCAAGAGAGCCTGATCTGAGTGTGGGACTCGTGAAAACTACACGTGCTCAAGACCATGCAAGCCACACGACTACCCACTCTAAATCCTATGTGTCTACTCAAGCTGGGTATTTGGCTTATCTAACAATAATCCCATCCCGCCAAGGAAAACCAGAACAGCCAGTACAATATATTCCAGTATATGCAACAGTAAAGTAAAGTGCAAAAAGTTGTAAATAAAGCTGTAAAGTAAAGAGATGAACCATAAATAAAACAGTAAAGCTAAACTAAAGTGCAACAACAAATGAATAAACACCCAAAGAAAACAGAAACAGACAAGCGCTAGGATTGACTCTCAAAGGGGAAACCAGAGATTCTGGGTTCGATCCCCAGCAGAGTCACCAACTGTCGCTCCCGGGATTTTCATCCTAGTACAAACGCGAAAGTGGCGCGGAAAAGGTAGAGTCACCAGCCAGACATTTTTATCCGGAATGAATGGGAAAGGTAATGTTGCACAAACCTAAGGAATAAGGAAAAGGAAGAGGCCTTGCGAACCAAAGATCTGGGTCCAGAAGTCGGTTACGAATTGGGAAGGTATTAGCACCCCAATCCATCTGCCGTACCCGACGGGATCCATGCTTGTTATTCTGTTTCAAAGGGTGAGAAATAAGATGTTGTTTAAATGAAAGAATGGCTATCTGGAATGGATTGGAAATGACAAAGGGAATTGGAAAGGAAAATGGAAAGAAAGAGAGAAATGTAGGGAAAATAAAGAATGTGCTCGAATGGGCCCTACCCCACTGCATACGTACCTCATCGGGAAAATGAGGATCAGAGTCATCGTAGTTCGTCTAACTAAGGCGGGAATTTGCTTATGGTTTTTAGGATGACGTTGCCATAGCTCTAGCTCATGTGTTACCGGCTCTGACTCGAGGGTATTTACCGTATCGCTGTTTGAACTGTCGAGGGAAGTCGCTTTCGTCTGCAAAGAGTATGAGATGAGAAGAGAAGACGTGTTGTCTTGTTGGTTTATTGTCTTTTAGAAGAAGTGTTTTGAATTTGTGTTTATTGTATGTACAACACTAAAGACTATGATACAGGAGCGAATACTTTCCAAGATCACCCTCAATGGAACGTTTGTAAAGTATCCTAGAAGAGTGAAGGAGACCTCCACTGGTCATTTCCCGTATAACTTAAGGCTCGTGGCGCATTGTACACATTTTCCTTTATTAGTTATTTTGATTTTTCTTTAAGATGAGAAGTGAGACTCAAGTTGCAAAAGGAAAAAAACTAAGGGAAACTAGACTTTACCCTAAGTTAGTTGAGTTTAAAGGGGACCTATGGTTAGTGAGGCTTGAAGGATTAAAAGCTACCTAAGAGGATATTAGACTAGAAATGTGAGTAAAAAAAGTAATAGTAAATGATATGGCCCTCCTACGTCATGGTGAGTAAAAAACGTGTATGAATTGTAAGTTAGATGGAACGATGGATCGGGTGGGTCGATTGCGTGGTGCTGAGACGCACGACTTATGGTGTGCAACATACAAGGCTTGCTTTTAGTGTAATGGAATGGAACGATGGTAATCGAGGAATCTTAAAGTCACATGAAACTTTATTTATTTATGTGAAAATTTACTCGACGTTGGATCGAGCATTTCTTTATTTTATTTTTGAGATTTGGTTTTCTAGCGATTCGTTTTATCTTTTCTAGCCTAATTATGAGAACTATACGAGCATACAAGTTCTAAGCTATTACATTACCAAGTATAAACCACAAAAATATAATCGAGGTATAATAAAAATAATCCAAGTCCATAAGCGAACCTTCAAAAAATACCTTGCACCAAAAAGAAGATGTTATTAAATGAAATGAAGATACATATGCAACAATACAACGAAAATGATTTAAGGTAAAAACAAGTTGCAAGAATTTCTAAAGCATATAAGGCATAAAACGAAATAATGGCTAATCGCTTCATGGAAACGCACTTGAATTGTTTCTAAGCCTAAGTCCTAAAACTAAAGGATTTTACATGATATCAACATTCTAAAATCAGTAGCTAACACACACTAAGGCTTTCTAATATTCTAAGATCAAGCCTAATTAATCTATGTCCTAATGCACCATAAAATCCTAAGCTAAACTAGATGGATTTACAATGGAAAAGTTGAATGAGATCAAGGCACTAAAAATATCAAAAGTCCTGGAAAAAATATGAAATTAATTCCCTAGGGTCCCTAACCTGAATGTAATATTGTGTTAAAAAATCTCCTAAAAATTCAAAGTCTAACTATGTCAAATGGTAACTTAAATCTATCTAAGTTCTATTCACAATTTTATACAAACAACACTACCAAAAAAGTGGATAAAATGGCCTAACAAATATACCAAACTTATTATAGGTTATACTATAAGTCCTCTAATCATAGAAAAAAGAATGAGACAAAAATATTATAGGAAGTGGGAGAAATAAAATGTACAAAATTATGTGTTCATGTGAGAATTCAATAGAAAAACAATTAAATGGAAAATCGAAATAAAATTGAAAAATGACAAAATCCAGAAAGTAAAAAATTAGAAAGGTTCTAAAATGATTTAGAAGGCTACTATAATTTTTGTAGATTTTTATTATTCTTTTTGATATATTTTATTGATTTAAATTGAACAAGTATTAAAACAGAAAAATAAAAATATAAAGAAATAAGAAGGGGGGTGAGGAAATAGAAATCGTTAGTTGGAAAAAGGCATGGGCTTATGTTGGGTGGTGCGAGTAGTAGCTAGGGAAGGCCCAAGACACTGGAAGATTGAAGGTGTATGGCATACTCTATAGTCAACTTTCTTGACCGAATCCTAGCCATATGATCCCAGTCCTCATCTAGTATTCTCATCCAATGGTCATAAAAACAAGGATACAAGATAACTACAATGGGATACTATACAAGAGATTGAAATCTGGTGGTCCAACCAGACGGTGACAAGTGTCACCTCCGGAGTGGACCACCCACAAAATAGCTCCCATCCTTATCTCTTAACCTAGAAGCTTACGGTGGAGAATAATGGGGATTTATGACTCTAATGATGCATTAAACAAATATTTATGATATTTAATTTCTAATTAATCCAAATCACATAAAAATCTCATAAGTTAAATAACAAAGTAAGAGAAAAAAATGATTAAATCCTCTCTCTCTCTCTCACGTTTACCCTCATCCCTCTTGTAGCGGTAAAATCGTGAGTGTAAGCTATTGATTAACTTAACTCGATGTACACAGAGTCGCCACCGCGCTTTTCTTTATTTCCGAAAGGAAAAAGGTAAAAGAACGAATAAAAACCTAGGATTCTAAAAGCAAAAGCTAAAAGAAACAAACAGAGATTGGGTAAGGGGATTGGTTACGAACCGGGAAGGTTTTAGGCACCCGACTCGTCCGTGGTACTCCACGGGAGCCCTTTGAAATACTTATTGCTTTTTGGTCTGAAATTGGTTTGTTTAAAATGATGGAAGAGATGAGGAGAAGAATATTTTTTAATGATTTTGTGTTTGATAAGGTTTTAACGCCTTATGCCTACGTACCCACAAAGTGCAATGCGAGATCAAAACCTCGTAGTTCGTGGTACAAAATTTGAAAAGAAACAAATGGGATGAATTGATTTTAGAATGTAGAGATAAGTCGTCATCCTGTAGCGAATAATTCCGCTAGAAAAGATGAATCATATCTAAACATGTAAAAAGAAAAGGTGCACAAAGGCACAAAACAATTGAATGAGTTTTGAGTTTTTTAAAGTATATGAGAAAATGATTTTGATATATTTACATGGATTAACATTTGTTTAAGGAAATAAAATGAAAAGTTAAAAATCGCTTGACCGAAGTCAAGGTTTGTTTATGAAAGTGTTTGATGTTTAGAAAACAAGAAGGTTTTTGAAATAGGGAAAAGTTTTGAAAATTAAAGAATGGGGAGGAGATGAAGAGACTAGTCCTAATGCTTGAATTAAAAGTTAAGGAAAGAGTTTACCAAACCATAATATGCACAATTATTCAAAGTTTGGAATTCCTTCTTCAAAGGCTAATGAAATAATCTTGAGGCCGGGGTTTCTAATCCATTCCAACTTGAGCAAGGGGGAAGTTCTTAAAGTCTAAGTCCATTCTCCAAAAAGCAAAGGGATAGTAACCATAGTCCACAATTAGAAGTCACAAGTCTTTTAAGTGTTTAATCCTTTATTAAGTGTTTTGATATCCAAATGGACAAAATATAAAAAAACAAGCAACAATATGAAGATAAACAAATGATATATGATATAATATGACAAAATATAATAAGGAGATAAGGGAGCAAGAGATTAAAATAAAAGGATAAGGTGCGAGAGATTAAATTTAAACAATTATATTCACATTATTATAATATTTACAATATAAGTGGTATGATGAACTTAATCAAGCACAACCACAACAAGGAATAATAAAATCGAGGCAACCGGATCCAAGTGGATCTTAATTCGAATCGGGACAACTTTAGGTCTATGTTAAGCAATCGCCGAGTAATTTACGAAGTAATTACCCTCCAAATGAGGCCGGCCACCACTAATTAAAGTGGAAAATATTCATGTTAATACATGTTAGAGAAACGATATAATGAATCGTTCTCCGAAAACATGCCACACTAAAAGAAAAAGGAAGGTCTAATCTTAATCGGGATTTTCGTTGAATTTCATCGAAAAGCAACCTATCACAATCTCAAAGTATGGAGAATGATCCAAATGATCATTCATCCATAGATTTGAAATAATGAAGATTAAACTAATCGGAAATCAACAATCCCGGATCGGAGATTGTCATCGACCTAAATAAAAAAAAATGGAGAAAATAGATCTAAAAGGAATAGATCAAAAAAAGAATTAGAATATTTTTTAAATCATTTTCTAAAATTCTTTTTCTTAAAATCTTTTTCTAAAAAAATATTTTCCTAACATATTTTCTTAAATCTCTTTTCTAAGAAAAACATAATCTAAAATCATTTTAAAAAAACATAATATAATAGTACCATTTAAAAAAAGATAAAGAGAATTAAAAAAAAAGTAGAAAGGGGAGGAGGGAATGAAGCCCGCGGTTTGTGGATACCAGAAACGGATCTTAACCAGATCCAAGCCCAAACAACCTTTACATTCTTTCTTAAAATTAAATATAAACAAAAACATTAAAAAAAACAATAAAGAATGAAGAAAACAGAGGAACTATGGTCCTCTTCTTCAAACCAAAGCGGCAGAAACAGGGAGCTATGGCGGAAAACGGAAAAAAAACTCTCGCGGCAATCACCTCACCTTCGAAATCAAACTCAACCGAACGTTTCCTCGCGAATCTTCTCTTCTTCTTCCTCTCTCTCAATTCAATTTCGGTTTAACTTTTGAGGTTTTTTTTGGTTTAAGATTGGAAAAGGGATTTAGGGATTCAAAATAGTAAATGAGAGAGGTTGGTATCGAAATTAAAGGTTAGAAAGGGAATTCGAGTTTTGAAGTTTGATTGAAGGAATTGATTTGGGATTAGAAATAGAATTAGACAGAGATTTGGGAGGCTATTGAAGCTTCCATTGAGAATGAGGATGGCTCTGTTTAAATAGGAGAAGAAATGAGGAAGGTGATGCCGTTTTGAGTGATGCTCATTGCGTTTGGGGAGATCACGTAAATCTCGTGTGAGCTGATTGCATTTTGTTGCGTTTTACTCTCTTTGTTTTTGCGTTTTGATGTCATTTTGATTGCTGCGTTTTTAATTCAATCAGGTGTTTTGCTCGTGACGGATTCGTGATAAACTCGTGTGTGCGGATGCGGCTGGAGTTTAAGCTGGAGTGAGTTTTGTGTTGGCTTGACGTACGGTTTTGCTGTGGTGTACGAACTTGAGCTGATGCGCACGGCTTGAATTGATGTTTGGTGTTGGCTGCGAGATGTGAGGTTTGGCTGTATTTGTTGTTGATGGCTTAGAGTCTTGCTTTGGCATTTTGCTTGGGGAAGTGAAGTGTTGGGCGTGAAGCTGCGGGAAGCGTATTGGCTTGTTGTTTGAGGCTTAGACGAAGGATGGCTAGGCGTTGGTTCGGTTGGATGGATTGCTGGGCGAAAGGCTTTGCGCGTGTACTGATATGAAGCTGCGGCTTGTTTGAATGTTGTTGATGTGCGTGGGATGTTTGGCTGGGGGGAGTTTGGCTGGGATGCGTGTGAGATGTTGCTGATAGGCTTGCGCGTGGACTTGTGGATTGCATTTGGCTTCGTAATGGCTGCTTGGAAAGCTGATGCTATGTGATGTGTTGTGGGCCGGACGTGTGAGGTTTGAAGGCAAGTGGCTGGAAGTGAAAGGCTTGAGGTGATGGATTGTGGGGCCTTGCGAATTGTTGTTTTTTTGAGCTGGTAGCTGAGAATTTGTTTGGAAAAAATAGGAAAAAACAAATAATAGGCCTTATGGTAGATTTTTGGTGATGATTTATAAAAATAATGACTTTGAATAATAATAGAAGAGAAAATGGAGATAAAGGAATTATATGGATAATAATAAAAAATATAGTTTTTTTTTATGAAAGAAAATGATTTATGGATTATAGAATTGATTTAGAAAAAAGATGATTTTGTGGATATAAAAAAAAGTAATTTGGATAATTGAATAAAGAAAGTGTATGAATCGAATAAGTCGAGAAAAAATGGAAGAAAATTGAATAAATTGGATAAAAAAAATGAAAAATAAAAATGTTTTAATCGGAAAAGAAAATGAGGTATATATTCCGTAAACGGATGAGAATGGATATGAAATTGGATATCGACAAATGGATAATATCTGGATAATATGGTTCGAAAAAATGAATAATGAAGAATGGTCATGAAAAGGGTGTACGGATGGAATTTGGTTTTCAAGCCCACAACAAATCCTGATTTTTCTTGCACAAGCCTCTGCTAAAATGAACACAGCCAACACGGACCCAACTGGATATTTCACAACTTAAGCCAACTGTCATCTGAAAAATGTCTGATTATGCCCTGATGATTCGAAACCAAACTGAGGAAAATAAATCCTCAGATGAATCGCTAATGAACTGATGAAACGATGAACTGATAAACACTGAAGATTCCAGCCAAACTTCGCACAAAACACTGCCTGATAACTGATGACTTTCACACTCAACACCATCTGAACTTTGAAAACGCATCGTCCGAGAAATGAGCCCTTGGCACACACAACTGGCAGTCAACACAATCTATCTGATAGTTTGACCAATATTAGGTCAAACATCCACTTGAAATCGAATTGTGACTGAACAAACGCATCTGAATGAAATTACTGTCTCATCTTCGCAAACCTGCAACACAGAGAAGAAGAAGAACACTGCCACATATTTTTGTATTTTGGTTAGTAATCAGTCAAATAAACAAATATAAATAAGTAAAAATAATGGTGATCCCCTACGAAGCATAGACCCTCATCTGGGAAGAAACTCGAAGGCCAGTGCGATCTTGTTTGTATGCAAAATGCAGATGATATGCGAAGAAACTTAGGGCAAAAATTAGGGTGTTACAGCTCTCACTCTCAAACCCTAATCCCTTTTCTTCTTCTTATCGCCGCCGCAACATCAACATCCCTCCTCCGTCTTCTCACCTTCTTCTCAAAACAAATACCCTAGTTTCGCCGCTGGTAACCCTAAATCAAAAAACTCCATGAACTAACCACCCCTATTTTCTTATTCTCTCTCGAAATCCGATTACAAAAAAACCTAAATGTTCCTCAAACTACCGGATCGTAACTTATCAGAAACGAATAAGATATGAATTCAACAAAATAAATACACTCATATCGTCGTGCAAGATCGATCAACCATTATTTATGGTATCAGCGAAGAAACGGAGGAAACTCTCACCGATTGACGTGACTTTGAAGGTGCAGCGACGCGAGCATCGTCGATGAAGTCGTAGCGCGAACTCTTTAGATTCGAGTGGCGTTCAAGATCTGTGACAGTATGTTTTCGATCGAACGTCCTTTTACTATTTCTTTCACTTTATGCTTTTTCGTTTGACTCCACTTCGTGTGTAATCAAGCTGTTGTGGATGTTATGGTGAAGACTGGAGATTTTGGACATTTGCTAGTTTATAAGGATGGAACTCTTATGCTCATAATTTGAAGTATCATCAAGTTTGGTTAGATCTTTCTTCCCTTATCTCCTTTTTTTTTTGTAGGATAGTCCCTTCATCTCCTCCCATTCTTTAATTTTCAAAATCTTCTCCCTTTTTCAAAGGATTCCTTCTTTTTAAATCATCACCTCTTTAATAAACAAAACCTTGACTTTTGTCAAGTGGCTTTTACTCTTTTTCTTTTCTTTTAAAATCAAAGAATCTAATCATGTCGACCTTAATTCAAAAAATAAAAAGAATCAAACTCATTCAAGTTGTTTTGTGCCTTTGTGCATTTGTGTGTATTTTCTTTAAAAGAGTTCCAATTATGAGTCATTATTCTTTAGTCGGGTGCAAGTCTCTCAATCTCCATGGTTGTAGTTTGAAGTAAATGAGTATCTTGTTATTCGTGGGGGTATAGTGGCATACTCGTTGATTTTATCCGAGTTGGCGCCCTCCCCATAATGATGTATGAGTCCATGCCTTCATTCTCCTGGTAGTTTGTTTGGCCATCCACTTGAAGATGAAAAATTCTCTTCACTTAATAAAATAAATCATAACCCACCCTTTTCACTATTTGTACCATGAACTACGGAGTTTTGATCTCGCATTGCACTTAATGGGTACGTAGGCATGAGGTGGTAAACCTCTCCAAACACAAAAATATTAAAAAAATAATTCTTTTCTCATCCCCCACTCTCATTTAACAAACCTTTTTCAAACCAAAAGTAGTAAATTTTTCAAAGGGCTCCCGTGGAGTACCACGGACATTTTGGGTGCGTAAAATCTTCCCATTGTGTAACTTATCCTCTTACTTGTTTTTCTGTTGTGTTTCTTTAGATTTTTGCTTTTAGATTCATTAGGATTTATTGCCTCTTTTTTTCCTTTTCCTCTTAGAATAAAATAAAAGCGCGGTGGAGACTTTTTTTACTTTGAGTTAAGGTAACTAATAGCTTACACTCATGATTTTACCGCTACACACAGTGCAGAGACGCTCAAATTCGAAAAACTGAGTCGACTGGATAGACGGTCACTGTTGGCTCAGGATACGAGCTCGGTGATGCGGGTCCTGACAATAGCTTCCATGTACGCTGAAGATACAGCGGCTAAAGGCTCAATTGTCCATTATCGAGGATATGGCCAAGGCTTCCTCAGAATCTTTGAAGGAGACCTCCAAAAAGCTTAAACAGGTGAAAGAATCTTCGGCCGCTGAAAGTAAATTGGCTAAAGAGGAGATTGCTCATATTACGATGCTCATAATTTGAAATTTGCCTTTATTTGGCCATGTGCTAGTTTATGCTCATATTACGATGCTCAACTGTCTCGATGTTTGCTTAATAAATGTGTGTGATGTTCTTTTTGTGCGTCCACGGGGGACTTGGGTTTTATTTGTATGTTTTGGAAATTATGCTCAGTTTATATTTGTCTGGAAGTTTGGGGAACCGGGTAGAATGCCAAATTATATTTGGTTGGAAAACAATGCTCGAATCATGACGATGACTCATGCTCTACAGTGTGAACGTCCCATCGCGAGCTGGGTGTTCTGCATGGTCGTGGTACGAAGACGAAGACAGACTCAATTGAGGATCCAATCGTGTGATGGTGACCTTCCTCGTTCTCGAGGGGGATCTCATCGAGAGATAAGTTTGGTATGCAATACTTGTACCTAGGTATGCATGTTAGGTTGGCATTAATGCTTCGTCATTTGTATCCGAGCATGCCGACGGACGCCTTAACTGTAGTATTGTTTAATTTTTTCAATGTTCCAAGGCCGAGCAAGTTTTTCCCCATTTATATTTTCAAAGTAATAAGCCCCGTTCTCCATTTTTTCCTGGACGTGGTATGGACCTTCCCAGTTCGCGGATAGCTTTCTCTCTCTAGAGTCCTTGTGGTTTCTCCTGAGGACGAGGCTGTCAACTTTGAATGCCCGTTTCATGACTTTAGAGTCATCTCTAATGGCAATTTTTGGTTTGAGTAATGCCTCGAGTAGGGTTTCCCCTGATCGAACTTCCTCGACTAAGTTAAGCTCCTCGCACAAAGTTTCTGAATTTGTATCCTCATCCATTGGAGCTTATGTCCGTCTAGATGGCACATTCATTTCTATAGGAATAATGACCTTTTTTCTGTATGCTAATCGAAAAAGGGTTTCCCCAGTTGTAGAATAGGGTGTAGTTCGATATGCCCACAAAATGATGTGTAGTTCCTTGACCCATCGTTTATTGATCTCATCCAGTCTTCGCTTGAGCCCCCAATGGATGAACATGTTTGCTGCTTCGGCCTGCCCGTTTGTTTGCGGGTGCTCGATAGAAGCGAAGTGTTGTTTAGTCCCGACGTTGGCGACAAATTCCTGAAATTTCTTATCTGTGAATTGGGTTCCATTGTCAGTAACGATGGCCTGGGTTATTATCTAAGAATCTTCGATAAGTAAAAGTGTTGAATGTGCATGTGATAGTGATCTCCTTTTCTACAACTTTAAGAATCAAAGGATTAAGGGGCTTCCTCACTACTTTTGTTCCATCTTTAATCGAGATCCTATGCATACTCATGGATGGGCTAATATCACAAGTGTCAACCAAAGTCTATCCATTTCCCTTCTTATGTTCCTGAAATGATTTCTCTTCCTGCACAAATTCAAATAAATTATTAGAAAGTGGCTTCAGCTTTAAAGAGGGCGGTTTCTCGATGGATGGTTTGTTCCGGGCAGGCGGAGTGTCGAGAGCTTCATTGGCATGAACAACTTCATTTGCAACCTCATCTGCAGTAAGAATATCAACTTGCAAGGCAACCTCAATTTCAACACAAATAGAGAAAATTTTAGTGTCAGTACAAACATCACAAGAGTAAACATCATCAAAATCAGACAATGATGGAAAATCAGCTGCAAACAAATCATTACAAATATCATCAACAATTTCAGTAGGCAACTCTATTTGAAAAACAAAATGTTCTTCCAAGGGTTGTTGGTTTTATCCTTGAGCTTGCTTCATGGCATTCGTCGAAGTGGCAAGTTGTTCAAGTTGTGTTTCCAAAGTCTGAAAATTAGAATTTATTTGTTGTTGAAACTTGATATTTTTTGTAGCCATTTGGTTTACAAGGTCCTCTCGTGAAGGTTCAGAAGGTGCAGAGCACCCTACTTCTAATTCCTTCATATGCTTATGTGGATCATCACTTGCAAAACCATTAAACCTTGGCAACAAGTCTATTAAACCATATTTGAATTCAAAAGGTACAACAACATTAGGATATTCAATACATAAGGTATTATAATTAACAAGTGCAACCAGTTCTCTCAAAGTTCTTTGATCAGCCATGATATGCTTATAAATTTCAACACATAATCAAACAAAATCATTGCAGATTTAAAAAGAATGAAAAATGAAAAAAGCAATTAAAATAAAATCTAAAAAATATTCAAATAATGCTACAAATCTAATAATATCAAATAAAGATCGCACAATTTTTTTCAGATTTTTTTGAAAATATGAAAATAGAAAATAAATTAAATAAAATAGGAAAACGCAAAATTTACAATTTTGAGGGTCCAAATCTTTTAGAAAATTATTCTAAAAGAGTATTGTTCTTAGATTTATTTTTGATTTTCTGGAAAACATTCGGAGCAAATCAAAACAATAGCTTCTAACTTACCTGAAAGGCTAGAAAACTTATCATTATACTGCAACCGGTATTGCAACCCTTAAAATCAACAAATATAACAAAAAAATAAAATAAAAAATCTAACAAAAAACTATAGTTATGACTATAAAATCGGTTAATAACAACAAGAATATTTGACAATAGCGCCATTTGATTCGCTGTCATGCGCAGATCAAAACGAGTAATTTTTGAAAATGTAATTAGCGACAATGACTCGAGTATCATATCACGGAGATTCTTGTATTATTATTAACCAAATGAAAACAAATTAGGGGTTTAGATTTTGATTTCAAGAAAAAGAAATTAAAATAAAAAAGTGATTATCAAATAAGCTAAAACGGTTAATTTGTTGTTTTGATTTTCCAACTTATCATTGACCCAAATAATTCCCAATTCCTAAGCGGACTCTATTCCCTTTTCGATTATAATAACAATCAAACAAGCGTAATTGATATTATACAATAAATATTCTTAATTTCCGATAAATATACGCGGATTAAGCAAACGCGATTAAAGTATAGGAACATGCAATCATCGAAATAAATCAATCTAACCTTAGATAAATCAAATTAAGAAAACAAGATATCAAGATCAGAATTGAAAGGAAATAGATTAATTGGAAAATATAAGAACCTCAAAGTGTCGGCGGAAACCGATTACAGCAGATTAATCCTTGGAATTAGTTCTTCATAATTCGTCAAAAGGAACACAAAAACACGACTGCTTTAGGTATTCGCAAAAACAAGAAATTCGGGTCACAACCCAACCGGATCAAATACAAAACTCAGGCCTAAAAAAATGACCCAAAACAAATTACCAAAGTATAGTATGAAAATGCATAAGTATAAACATATAGGAATATGCACCAAAATGTACTTATCACACATCATTATCATAGTTAAGTGTTTGAAGGCCACGACTAAATTTAATGTCTCTATATATCCCTCTTTTTTAATCAATTCCAACTATTCAAAATATGACATGTAGACAACATCCCATTTCTAACTCATTTTTGAAATAAACCTATCAACATACAATTTCACATGGGTGTCAACAAGTCTACCTCCATGATGAATTTTAAACCAATTTTTTTTAGACTTAGATGGCCTAGAATAAATAATTAATACAAGTCAGAATGAGAGAGGGGACACAAGAAATACTTTACAAACCCTAAAACACATTGGAACCACAAACCCTAAACGATAAAGGAACACAAACTCCAAAACACAATGGGACCACCATGTACAATAAGAAATGAAGAAAATGATGTTTTTATTATGGGGGACAGAAATATACATACATGAGATAAAATTTCACCTCTTCATTGCTTTTTCCTATAATGGAAGAATTTTTTCCATAGTTTTTCCTGAATTTTGATGAAGTGTGGTGAAAAAATGAAGAAGATTAGGGTTGATGTTTCCTAGGTTGGGGCGACTTAGAATTATGGTTATTTAGAAATAAGGGAAACCTGTTGGTTCTTCAGAAATTGGGGGAAACACATTTTTAGAGTTCTTCATAAGGGAGATGATGCTTTTATAACTAAACACAATTGAAGAATAATTATTGTTTATTTTAATTATTCTCTAAATTGTTTGATATGATTTTAAATGATGTGGCATTTCTTTTTCAACTTGGGCCAATATTTCATTTGTCACCTCATAGTTGAACATGTCACATAATAAAATATGAAAATAGACAAAAGAAAACCATGAATATTCATAACAAGGGACAAAAAATATGACTTTTTTTAAAAGGGGAATTAAAAGTTTAGAAAAATAAAAGAAGGGGTACTACAAATTAATTAATGTTGCATTGAAAAAATAAAACAACAATTATTTTGAAAAAAATCCTTCAACTAAAGAGTATTTAATTTTCGGATAGAGGAAGTAAGCTATAAGTTAAAACACTATTTAAAATATCGTTTAAAAAATAAACTATGACCTAATAAAATAAATTATAAATTCGTAATCAACTAGTAATAACAATGTCATTACCAAACAAGATTTTTATTGGAATATAATTCAAAATAAGTCTAGCCAAACAAAGAGCCAAAATTTAAATACAAATGTCATTAAAAAAATGAAGAGGGTGATTAATGCAAATACTTAAGAGTGATTAATACAAATACTTAAGAGTGAACCATATTTAATTATAAAATAAAGTGGGTCACTATCCCTCTAACCACTAAATATTGAATGTGTGTAACAGATTTCGCGATGTTTGGGAATCTTTTTTGACACCTAGGCTTTTCACCTCTCATCACAATGTCACCAAGACAAAGATTGAACTGATCGTCTACCAACCCAACCTTGTTGCTCGACAGTTTGGACTGGTTCAACTGAAACCAATATCTATTTTTCCTAGAAAATGCTCCACCATATTCTACAACTCTTTCCACACTAAAGAAAAAAGTATAGAATTATCGAAGAAACATGCTGATGACTCTCTCGAGATTCGACCAACGGTCTTTCGACCATCTTTTCTTTGTACTCCTGAATTTGATGTATGGTGGAAAGATTACTACCTTACCAATTTTTTCGACGTGGCAACATTCAACACTCATTTGACAAATGCTTTTGCTCTTGTGTAGGACAGAATCAAGAAAGGTATTGAAAGACACATCAAAGAAATACAAAAATTTCAAAATTATATAAACTTAGTCAAACCATAAGTGAAGCAGCAATAACTTTAAAACAGAAGTTTACAGAAAAAATGGAAAAGTTGAAACTGCCTTCATATGTTCGCCTAGAATTACGATATGAATTGGCTTTTGACCTTTATCCGCCAAGGTTTCCCCTTTTACCTTCTACTAAATTTAACATGGTGTTGAGCCCTCCATTTCCAGATTGGTTCGTTTGTGGGGATCCTATGAAACTTCTTCGACAACATTACAAAAAAAACTATTGAGCCTGTGGTTCCAACAAAGTTCATATTGGATAATTTCAGAGGACACCTTCATATTTGAATTGAACACGTTCGCGTGGAAAATCCCATTCTTAAAGGTGTTAACAAAAAAATTTTGATTTTTCTATTCTAACTTTATTTTTAAACGTTTCTCTTATTTATCTCTGACTTTCCTTTCTTTTCTTAGCCACAAAAATTCCTGTCAAGAAAGCTGTCGTTGAAGATACATCCAAAATGATGATCAAAGATCTACCAAGCAATGCCAAGAAGATTTCAACAAAACTACAACCTCAAAAACAAAGCCAACCTCAAAAGAAGAAGAAAGTCACGAGGACCTCCTCACAAAAATCTACAGTTAAACCAACCAAGGAAACTCCTCCAAACAGTCCAACTGCGAAGGTTCAGGAGAAGGACCCAAAAAGTGGAAATTCCAGTTTTAACACTGAGATTCCTCAGGTAAATTTTCATTTCGACTACTTGTATTTACTTCTTATTATATTTATTTTCCCTAACTTGAATTAATTTTCAGATTGATGTCAAAGGGAACCCTCTAGAGACAGAGGTGCCAATAACCAACATTGATCATGTTCACAAGGCTGCCAGTCCAACGCATACTTCTCCAAGAAATTCGACAAAATAATCAGCAATAGAGATGGAACAGTCCCTCGATACACCTCAACCTTCTGATGATAATTCTCCCCCTCCTCATGGATCAGACGCGGACAATAAAAATGACGATTTTAATGTTGATGTCGAGGTCGGAGATGAGGATGACGAAAAGGAAGAAACTGTTGACAATGAGAAGGATGAAAAAACGAAAAAACAAGATGTCAAGTTAACTCTAGGATAGAGTATTCAGCCAACCCCTGACCCAAAAAAAAGGAAGTTCGTTGTAGACTGGTTCGACTAGTCTTTCTCGCGAAGATATTGAGAGCCTCAATGTGAAGAAACATTTAGAATATCTAAAAGTTATGCTCAACACTCGCCATACCTTTCAGGACTATTCTCAAAGCAGTTCGACCGCTTCTAGGGCTACTTCTGGTATTCCATCCCTTGATGTGACAATGGTTGAGATTAAAAAAAAATCATTGATATGGACTTATTTAAGATTTTGGAAGAAAACACAACTGCCTACTTCGATTTGAAGAAAATTCTGAAGCAAGTAAATGTCTTGGAAGCTTCTGTTGAAGTAAGCAGCTTTGTGATGGATCTGACTACCCTAATTTACTTGGTGAGTGCAGAATTGAATCGTAACAAAGACTTTTCCCAATAAATTTACATAAAATCTGAAACACAACTTGTTGAGTAGGATGTTGTGGCTGCTTCGACCAACAAAGTTTCAGAGTTAGAGCAGCTTTCTGAAACTACACAAAAGAAGTTGTCGAATGTGAAGACAATATCCAAAAATGGGAGAAACAGATAGCTACACTTCAAAAGAAGATCTCCCAAGAGAGGAAACAAAAAGAATCCATTCAGCAACCCAAGCAAAGCGAGATCGATGAGGAACTGAAGGTGGGTATTCATCATGCTGAAAGGGCTCAGATACTCAATCAAGAGATCAAAAACCGCTCCATTAATAGAAGCTTATGTGACTATCAACTCTAGATGCAAATAAAGAAATTCAATGAGTTGAAGCAATCTTTCGCCAATATTAAGTTGTAATAGGAATAGTTTATTATTATTATCCTTTTGAAGCTTGTTTGTAATGACGTTGATGCCATTTGTTTGGAAAAATACATCATCATTTTGTGTTATATACAATCAATCTATGGCTATTTTAATTTCTTGCAATATTGGTTTGTATTTTTTCAAATACTTCCCATTTATCTTCAATGTTCTCTTATCTTTTTCTACCTCTTCGATTTCGTATGCACCATTCGGAAAAAAATTCAAAATCTGGAAAGGTCCTTCCCACTTAGGAGATCATTTTCCCATTAGTCTATCTTTTCGATCCATAGGAAGAATCACTTTCCAAACAAGGTCACCAATTAAAAGGGTCTTAAATTTTACTTTCTTATTGTAAAACCTTTCAACTATTTCTTTTTGTCTTTTAACCAAATCTAGCGCACGTAATCTTTCTTCATCTAAATCAACCAATTTGTCCATCATCGTACTCCAATACATGTATGATGGGATTTCGTGATGCCTTTGAACTCGGATCGACTGCAAGTAAGTTTCGATCGGTAAGACTGCATCGTGCACATAGGTCAACCTGAATGGAGTAGAATTCGTTGCTTCTTTAGGAGACGTTCGACAAGCCCATAAAATTTGATCTAAAGTTTTATGCCAATTTTTGGGTTTTTTCCCCCACATGCTTTTTAATCAAATTTATTAACACCTTGTTAGCTGCTTCAACTTGTCTGTTCGCTTGAGCATAGTAAGGCGTCGAAGTAAGGAGTTTAAATCCTATTTCTTTTGCAAACATTTGCATATTTTTTTCCAGTGAACACGTATCATTGATCTGTTGTTATTGTCTCTAGTATCCCGAATCTGTAAATTATGTGTTTTCGAATGAATTCTATGACTATTTCTTGATCCGAATTTACCAGTGGTATAACTTCTATCCATTTGGTGAAATAGTTTATTCCAACCAAAATGTACTTCTGCCCTTTTGAAGAAGCTGGTCTAATTACGCAAATTAAATCTAAAGCCCAACCTCTGAATGACCAAGGCTTTATAATAAAATTCAACTCACTTGCAGGAACATGTGGTATGCCTGCATGCACTTGGCATTCCTGACATCCTTTTGCAAAATCAACACAATCTTTCAACATTGTTGGCCAATACATTCCTTCTCGAAATAATAACCATTTCATTTTGTGGACTGCTTGATGTGCGCCACATGCTCCACTGTGCACGTTCGACAAAGCTATGTAAGCTTCATCTTTGCCCAAGCATTTCAACAAGACTCCTTCTGAAGTCTTTTTAAATTATTCATTTCCAAAAAGTACATAATTTAAAGCTTTGTACTTTACCTTTCTTTCGACTTTCTGATTTGGGTCTTATAGATAATCTTTGATGGGGTTTCTCCAATCTTCAATCCTTGAATCTTCTATATTGAATATCTCGAAAAAACATTTGTCACCTTATCCTAACTTTATTGTCTACAAATTTGATGGGGACAACTTAGTAGATATAACCCTTCGTCTTACTTCAATAGCCTTTTCTAAATTTTCTCTTGACACTTTATACCCAGATGCAAGTTGAGCAAGATCATTTACCTCTTGATTTTCCATCTTGGGAATATGTCTGATGGCCACATTGTCAAATCTTTTAAGAAGCCTATTAGCTATTACGAAGTACATGATTAAATTTTATTTTACACATTTATACTCTTTAGTCAGCTGCTTTACCACAAATTCAGAGTCACCCATTATTTCAACTCTTGTTGCCCCCAATTCTAACAAGATTTCGAGTCCAGCGAACAAAGCCTCGCATTTTGCTTCGTTATTTGAACATAAACCCTCGACTTTGTACTTGAATTTTATTAGGAGAAATAATTAGTATTCCAACACCAGTTCCATTCTTATGACTGGAACCGTAGAAATACAATTTCCATGGTTCTAATTCGACATATTTTACCCCATTTTCATTTATGGAGTGGTCAGCTATGAAGTTAGCAACCACTTGTCCCTTAACAGCCTTTAAAGGAAAATACTTTAAGGAATATTTCGTCAATGCCAGAGCCCATTTTCCAATGAGAAGAAATGTACACATCAACTGGCTTTATATAGTGCTTTAATTTCATACAAGAAAAATATACATATAAACATAATTTTTCTATAACACTATATCTAGTTTCAGCATCATTTAGGACCCTGCTGAGGTAATAACTGGCCCTTTCGACGCCATTTTCATCTTCTTGGCATAACATACTTCCTAATGTTTTATCTGATGCCGAAATGTATAACCTCATACTTCTGTTTCTACAAGGAGACATTAAAATTGGAGGACTAGACAAACATTCTTTGATTTTGTCGAAGGCAGCTTGTTGTTCTTGCCCCCATGCAAAGTATTCCTTCTTCAGTCGAAGTAGAGGCGAGAAAGCCTGCGTCTTTCCACTAAGGTTGGAGATGAACCTTCTGAGAAAGTTAATTTTCCCTAGCAGAGACTGTAACTCCTTTTTTGTCGATGGCGCTTTCGCCTCCATTATGGCTTTGGCTTTCTTTTAATCTATTTCGAACTCTTTCTTGTGGACCACAAAACCTAAAAATCACCCGCCTGCACACTGAAAGCACATATTAGGGGATTCATCTTTAACCCAAACTTCCTCATCCTTTCAAAGGATTGTCGAAGATGGTCTATATGGTTTTTTTCCTGAAATAGACTTAATTACAATATCGTCAATAAAAATTTTCATGAAAGTTTCGATAAAATCATGAAAAATTGAATTCATAGCTCGTTGATAAGTCGCTCCAGCATATTTTAAATCAAAGGGCATTACTACCCATTCGTAAGTTCATATTGCTCCAGGACAGCTAAATTTCGTTTTAGGAACATTTTCTTCGGCAATAAAGATCTGATTATAGCCAAAGTATCCGTCTAACATATTTAACTGCTCATGGCCTACTTCCGAATCTATAAGCATTTCTGCTACTGGCATAGGATATTCATCCTTTGGAGTAGCCGAATTTAAGTCTCGAAAATCAATACATACCCTTAGTTTGCCATTTTTCTTAATTACAGGAACTATATTTGCAATCCAATCGACATATCTAGCTGTGCGGATGAATTTTCACTTCAAAAGTCTTTTGACCTCTTCTTTTATATTCGACAGAATGTCCGGTACGAAGCGTTTTGGAGTCTGTTTTACTGGTTTCTTTTCTTCTATTATCGACAACTTCAATTTCACCAAACTTCTATCTAGTCCAGGCATCTCGTCGTAGTCCCATGTGAAGCAATCTTTGAATTCTTTCAGCAACTGGACTATTTTGAATTTGAACCACGGGTCCATCTTGGCACTTATGTTGGTTGGCCTTTTTTCTGCCCCCAACCCTAGATCTACCTCTTCTAATGGATCCTGCGCCACCATCTTAATATCAGTCGACACTGGATCTTTTTCGAATCCTAAAGGTTCGTTGTCGTAAATGTGTAATACCCCAAATTTTCCCTCTCATATTTAGCATCATCATCATATCATATTCATCGTACGCATATCATGTCCTTAGTATTTTGCATAGAAAAATGAAGCATAACACTTGCATGTTCCAGCATAAGGCAGATGATCAATCATCAGGGGACTTCGAAGTTCACAGGGCATTTTACAAGGTTGACATCAGGGTCGAAGCATTAGAAAGGATTGAGGATCAAAATCAGATCAAAACAGTTGGCACCGACTTATCTTTGAAGGTTCCCACCAAAAGGAGGGAAATTCAAAATTCACTGGCGTTAACCGGTTAACGGATTGGTTAACCAGTTAACGGCCACGAATTTTGAGTTTCCAGCAGCAATTTAGCATGTGTGATTTTTGCTCCATTTTCCATTTTTCTGATTTTATTCATTTTGAATTAATTGGAAATTAAAAAGAAGGATCTAGAGCCCTTGTCCAAGCCTAATTCCATTGCTACATCCTAATCACACTACCCAAACCACTATTTTGGATCCCAAGCCTAATTTTTGGGCCCCAAACCTAAACCATATTTAATCATTTCTCTCCAAACCAAAGGGACCTCTCCCTCATTTTTCACTCTCATTTCTGAATTTTCACTCCCCTCACTCACAATTCTCTCACTTTTCTCTCCCAATTTTCCAAATCACTTAAAGTTCCTCTTTAAAGATCACATAACCTTGCCTTGAGGTGTGTAGACCTTGGAACTATACCTCCATCCATAGCTTCATTGCATCTTTTTTCTAGTTTAAGTAGTGATTCAGATCTGGTTTGGGATCTAGAAGTGCTTTTGGATCCAAAATTAAGCATTTGCATCAAGAGCTTGTTCTTGCATTTATTTTGCACGGAGTGTGAAGTTTAGCACCGGATCTTCAAGGCTTTGCACGAGATCTATCATTTTCAGTCCGATCAACAATTACCAAAGCATACCTCAGCTTTGTAGATTGGTTAATTTCAGATTTAGCTCTGTTTTAGCTTATTGGTGTGCTTGCGCTTTAGATCCGCCATGTGTTTGCATATTTGTTTGTGTTGATTGAATTGATTGATTAATTTGTGACCGGATCCTTGTGTTAATGTTCATAAGCTTGATGATGCCATTTAATGTGAATTTATGCACTATTCTCATGTTCAAATGCTTGCTGGTCTGGTACAGGATTATTTGATTAAGTTGATTGCAAGCTGATTTTCTGCAGAATTGCTGCTGTTTTAACAGCGTTAACCGGTTAACGGATTGGTTAACCGGTTAACGCACCTGAATTGTGCTGTGTTTATGCAGGTTTTTGACTAGTTAACCGGTTAATGCTTTGGTTAATCGGTTAACACTGAAGCAGTAAGCCACTTTTGAGTTATTTTTGGCATGTTTGGTCTCCATACTTGTTCTAAATGCCATGGATCATTATATGATCATTGAATATGATTATTTGGTTGATTTTCTTGCTGATTGATGCATGTTCCTGTGTTCTCGACACGTAAATTCTTGCGTGTGCCATGTTTGATATGATTGTTTGATCTTGGTTGATGAGAACTTTGAGCATGTCATTGTCTTGATTTTATTGATGAACATGTGCTGGATTTTGCTAACACTTGCAGGGGCTCATGGTAAGAGAAGTATGGATTTTCATCCACATTTCAACTCTTCATCCTTCTCTCTTTTTAAGTTGCTTTCTCTTTGTGCTTTTGATATGCCTTATGCCATCATGTAATTCAACTCTTTTCTTCCCCTTTAGGAGAAACTTATCTCCTTTAGAGGAGTAAGTTGCTTGCTAGCTCTTGCTTTTTCTTCCTATTGCTCTTCTTTGGTTTCTTTCCTTCCTTCTTCTTCATTAGGATAGTTGAAACCTCACTAACCTTAGGAATCCCTTGCATGCTAACATTAGGATTTGTTAGTCCCCCCATTAGATTTTTACCTTTTTTTGCTCCTTGGTTTCTTTCTCTTCTCATCTCAGAACGAGAACCATAAAAAGCACTTAATAAGGATTAAAGTGGTCTCCTGTGCAATAGCCTTATTCCATGAAACACTTGTAGTTTTCCCATCTTGGGATAGTACAAGCTTGTTCATCATGATGCACAAGTCTGATCATGAGACCATCTTCATCAAGAAAATCATAAAACACTTCTTCATCAAAAAAAATTACAAAACACTTAATAAATTCAATGAGTTAGTGAGCCTAAGCCCTAATCTCTGGATTCAAGTTTTGGGGATTTTCTCCTTACTTGAGTGTGATTGTTCTATTATTCCATCTTGGAATATAGTGACAAGTACACAGTCCATGGAAAAGAGCTTGAGTTCACCTCCTTGTGACACACTCCTAAAAGCTTCTAAAAAACACAAACAAACAATAAGCGTCTTTCCTTCGGGAATTCTTTTCTCATCTCCTTCGCTCTGTTCGCGAACTTGCTCCTACTTGTCACTTTGCAAGACGGTAACGCACTCGTCGTCCGAGCCTGCAACACCTGAGCATTGACATAGGCAGTTCAAGCCTTAATACACAAGCAATCCTTTCCACCCCTAGTTAGGGGAACTACGGCGACTCTGATCCTCATTTTCCCGATGAGGTACGTAGGCAGCGGTGTAGGGCCCGTTCGAGCACAATCTTTATTTTCCCTACATATTTTCTCTTTGTTTTCTTTCTCAGTTCCTTTTCTAATTCCAGTTCCTTTTCTTTTGCAGCAGCTTTCATTTCTTCACCCTTTGAAACAGATTTCTTTGCAAGCGTGGATCCCGTCGGGTACGGCGGACGATCTGGGGTGCTAATACCTTCTCAGGTGTCGCTCCCACCAAATGGCACCCGGTTCAGAAGGGGTACAGACGCGAACGGTCGGCGAAAGGAGAAGGAAATGAATAGAGTCTCCAGCTAGGCATTTTTATCCCAAAGGAAAGGTAATGCTGCATAAACCTAAGAAAAGATGGATAAGACGGTCGCGAACCAGAGAAACTGAGAAAGGGGGTTGGTTACAACCTGAGAAGGTATTAGCACCCAGATTGTCCGCCGTACTCAACGGGATCCACGCTTGAAAGATTTGTGTTTTAAAGGGGTAGTGTCAGTGCAATTTGTGTGCAAAAGCTGGAAAAGAATGCAAGTGTCAGTGCTGAAGAAATGTGAAGTGAAATATGAGAGTGTCAGTGTAAGAACAGGGTGAAAAGCTCAAGACTATGAGGCTCAAAGAATAATGCTGGAAGGAGGGGGGAATATACAGAGACTTTTGTTCAATAACTGTTAAGTTATGCCTACGTATCCTCTCGTGCAATGAGGAAGTCAGAACACCGTAGTTCGACTCAAAGAGACTGAAATATAAATTGACTTGTGAACTGCTTACTTGTCTATGCTCAAGTGTATGACCTGTCTGGCTCAGGTGCAAACTGTCTAGCATTAGACGGAAGAAGCAAGTTCTCGTTTGTGAGAGAATGAGATGAGAAAAGAATCCCGGAGGAGACAATTATTGTTTGTTTTTTGTGTTTTCAATCTTTTATTGCCCTTTTTTGGTGTTTGTCATAAGAAAATGAGCTTAAGCCTAAACCAAGGGTTAGTAAACTCATCACATCCTCCCTCTGATTAGGGGTAAGGAGAATACTTTAAGTATGAAGTAAGCACTTCACACTTAATCATCATGATGTAGGATTAAGATCATTAACCTACTTGTGATTAATTAGATGTTTTTTGGAATTTTTTGTTTAGTGTTAAGTAATGAGTTTAAGCCATAATCAAGGATTTAATGGACTCATTACACCTTCCTAATAGAAGGATGATAGATGAGAACATTTATGCTGAGGAAGGCTCCTAAACTTAATCCATGATTAGGGATTAACCTCATGACAAAACAAAGCCTTTATTAGAATGGATTTTAGTTAATGGTAAGATTGAGAAGTGAATTTTATGTTTGGTAAGACAACTTGAGGGGGACTTGTCCATTAATACTAGGGTTAGTCCTTCTTAACCAATTAAGGAAGAATTAGAACCCTAATGCAAGGCCCAAGTTACAAGTTTGATGTCTTGATGATTATTAAGTGGATTAATTAAAGGATGTAAACACATCAAGGGTTTAACACTTAGGATTAAAGTTATACACTCCATCCTAATAGAAGGATACAGGCATAACCTTAATCACAAAGCTTTAAAACCTTAAAGGTTTAGTCCTTGATTAAGAGATGAGAAGAGAAGACACAAAGATGACAAAAAGGTAAAACTAATGGGGGACTAATCAAACCCTAATTATTGTCATGCTTGGATGTTCCTAGGGTTTATGAGGATTGCATAAGATCTTCAGAGAAGCCACCAAGGAAGAAACTGGATGAAAGGAGGAGAAGCAAAAAGAAGCAAAACAACTTACTTCACTTAAGAAGATAAGTTGCTTGAAGAAAGAAGGAGAAGAGGAGCATGAATGAGCAAGCTCACTCTGATACAAAAGTAAAAATGCAGCTATGAATGCATAAGAGAGATGAGAATAGATTATGAGAAGTGAAGGCAAATTCACTTCTCAATGACTTACCACCTAAAAAGTTAGTAACAAGAAATGAGATGAGACTAAAATGAGAAAGATGCAATGATGCAAACCAAAACCAGAAGCATAAACATGATGTTAATGATGCTAAGAGATGATGCAAACACAAGACAAGAGTTGTGGATGATCATACAAGAGATGAGAATGCAAATGAAGCATGTTTTGAACCATGAAAGTTCATGAATGTATATGAAATGGAATGAATGCATATCATGCTAAATAAATGATGTAATGATCAAACATGAGTCTAATGTATCCTAAGATGTCTTAGAAGTCATGTGAATGCACAAAATGTCATGGCAATCTCATGTATGCAAGCAAATGGGAGATGAATGCAAATGAAGGAAAAAATTAGGGTTTATGCACAAGACACAAAGCAAAATTTCAAAATCATAAGCAAATGACAAGATAAAAAATTGAAAGTGGGATCAAAGGAACCCTAAACCTACATAAGTTCACTGCCCAAAGGAGGGGATCTAACTCTTAACCTAATGGGAGTTATGATTTTCTCAAGTTGGCTAGGGTTTTAAGGAACTTCAAAAGGAAAAAATGCACATCAAATCGAAAATGAAAGATAAATTCAAACCAATTTCACCCTAGAAACTACATAGTATGAAGAATGCAATGCAAAAAGAACCAACATCAAACTCCTCATGGTTAGGCAGAATGAATTTTTCCAAGTTAGGACCAAAATATTGCCTTTTAAGAACCTTAATTCCAAAGAAAAATATCAAAGTAGGTCAAGAACCAAAAATAAATTTGTTTGAAGAGTTTGATAATGTTTCTAAATGTATTAAAATGCAATGTGAATTTTTTTGGAATTTTTAGAAACCTAAATGATATTTTAATTAATTAATTCTCATTAACTAATTAAAATAAACATTTAAATATTTTTAAAATACGAAAATTATGCAAAAAATAAAATAAAAATTATTTTCAGAAAGAGAAAAATATTTTAAGGTGTGATGCAAAAAATGAGATTTTTTAGAAATGATTTGCTATTTTAAATAAAATGTGCAAAACAAATGAATTAAAAATAAAATAAAATGGAATTAAATGAAAAGTAGACTGATCCAAGAGCCAGGCTTCAAAGATTTTTGGAGGGAGTTGACCCGCGCGCGTTTCATTGGCTGGGATTGATTCTGGAAAATTCAAATTTTAATCCTAATTAATTAATGTTAATGACTGGATTAGGGCTAAATCACAAGATCCAGGTCGTTCATAGCGCGCGGGAAAGCCAGATCAAGGGTCAATATTCAAAGTTGGGCCTAAACCCTAATTAGGGTTAATGACTCTCAGACGACCGGAACAGTGGTTTCGGTCGTCTTCTCCGACGAGTCCAAAACCTCATCTCTCTCTCTAAGCATCTAAAATGAAATCTCTCTGCCCAAAATCAAACCCCACACATCACTGAATCAGAATCCCCAAACAAAAACCATTTTTCATTCATCAACAAGGCAAATCGAAACAAAACAATTTTAGGTCAGAAACTTTCAGACACTCCATACATACTCAATATTCCACCATTTTGAAAAGTAAACATACCAGAATCATCAGCACATCATAAGGATTCGATTAAGAACTTAAAAACAAGGTTCTGAGAAAAAAGTTCTTGAGCCATACCTGAGAGGGAACCTTCTAGTTATGGGCTTTCTTGGCTCTCCCTTGTTGCAAACCCACTCCTATGAACCTCCTGAAGATGACACGAAGCTTAGAAAGCCTTGAGGATGGCTGGTTTATGCTGTGTGGTTCTGGTGTAGCAGAAATGGAGGTTTGTGTGTGTGGTGATTCAGGCTGTTTCAGGGGGTGGGTTTTGTTCTATGGATGGTATGTGACTTATTGGTGAAGGAATTTTTGAGGTTTGATGGTTGTGGGCAGAGTTCCGAAGAGATGAAGCTTTTTGCAAGTTTTGTGAATGTTGATTGTGTGTGTGTTCTGAGCTTGTCTCCCACTTGTTTTATGATCCATAACATATCCCTAAACTGTTGGAAGAGGTCTGAGGAAGTGACATGCACTGTGGGAATGGCATGGGGCAATTGGCCAAAAAGTCAATGTTAGGTGTACTTCAAGCATAGGCCATGGAAGAAGCTATCTTAGGGCTGCTCTGAATTCAGCTGCCTTCAAGGAGGGCCATGGGATGTTCTGAGGTGATCTGAAATGGATGAAGGGTGAGATGTCATGTGTTTTGCCTTTTTGCAACTTTGTGCATCTTGTGATTTTTTGGTCATGGACATGTCTCATTCCTTGGGCAATATGCAGCAAAATGAACCATATGAAGTTGCTATGACACTTTGAGATTGATTAGAGATCAAATAAAACCATAAGAACCATTCTTGCAAGATTTCCCTCTTTGTGACTTTTAAGAAAAATGGCTTATGATACTTGGAATCCAAGGCATGAAAGTGAGAAATTCTTTGGACAAATCTGAATTATGGACCATGAATTATGTTTGTGTGATGATTAGAAGCTGATTTGAAGTCACATTTGGTTTTGGCAAGTGTTTTTGCAAGTTTCCTCTTTGGTACAAAAGTGAAAAATAAGTGATGTTGTCCAACTTTGCAAGGCCATAACTTTTGTTCTAAAATGAATTAGAATGAGTTCTTGTACTTTTTGAAAATGGGAGGATCCAATCTACAACTTTCATGACCAAGAATTTTTCATTTGAAGCATTTTTGGATCAAAAAGAGGAGGTTGAAAAACTTTCCCAAAATGGCAAGTTTACATTACAAGTCACTTTCCCAAAATGGCAACTTTGCAAATGGCTTGAAATTCTTCAATTTTGTGAACTTATAACTTCTTCTAAGATCAAATAAAGATCATACACATCCAAAATGATGGAGAAACCCCTTTGGTTGGATGATTGGGGGCCTCAGATGCCCTGATTTTGCACTGACTTGCCCAAGAAGTCATCTATTGGTCAGATGCCTTCCCCATTGAATTTCTTCATGAAAATTGGTATGCATGATCCTCATATCATATAGAGACCAATAGAAACAAGAATGACCAAAAAATTTGGAGTTATGGCCTCTGAAACCAAAACCCTAATTTTAGGTCATCTGTGTAGTTAAGCTTGGCTCTGCTTCCATGCCTTTCCTCGGTTCTTGTGATTTTTGACTTCCTTGACCTTGGGAGGATATAATATGATGCTTGAATATACATGGACCCTCTTGGAATGATTGATGACCTTTGGAGTGGCTCAAATAGCCCTTGGATTGCTCAGGTCACAAACCCTAGATGCATATGACTTTGAAACAATGCAGTGAAGCAAAGATGCAATATGAGATGCTATGATAGAAAATATGCAATATGAAAAGAATCAAAAGACATGTTGAAATGAGTGAGGGCAAATTTGGGATGTTTACACCAGGTCGTAACCGACTCCCGAACTCATTTTCTTTGGTTCGCAGGACCTGTGTCCTTCCTTTTCTTTTCTTCGGTTTGTGCAGCATTACCATTCCCGTTCCTTCGAGATAAAAAAGCCTGGCTGGCGACTCTACCTTTTCCGCGCCACTTTCGCGTTTCTACCAGGATGGAAATCCAGGGAGCGACAGCTGGCGACTCTGCTGGGGATCGAACCCAGAATATTTGGTTCCCTTGAGAGTCTCTCCTAGCTCTTGCGTGTTTTTGTTTCTTTGGGTGTTGATTGCTTGTTGTTGTGTGTTGTATTTTTACTGTTGTTTATTTACAGTTTTATTTACAACTTTATTTACAGTTTTCTGTATTTATTTTCTGCATCATATTTTATACTGGACTGTCTGGATTGGATTTTTTGTTTGGTGGGCTTGGGTGATACTGTTTCTTAGAGATGAGCTCATTACCACGGCTCGAGTGCACCTTAGGACTTAGAGTGGTTCCACTTTGGCCTCATGAGATCTTGTCATGGGGGTAGTAGTGAGTTCCACGCCCAGATTTGCAACCGTCTTGGAAATGTCTTGATTTGGGGATCTTCCTCTCTCATTTCATAACCTTGATAGTTATGTGCAGCTGGGGACCGATCATTGAGAACCTTGTGGAAACATCCCTCTTTGGTGATGAAAGTGGCAGACCACATTTTGTGGCAAACCCATTCGCATCTGAGGGCCCACATGGGGCTTACATAGGATGACCTTGTTTTCCCGGACTCAGCTGAGGCCTCCCTGCGTAGTATATAATGCCAAACCGATTCCCTGATTTGGTCATGAGCCATTTCTTGGATGTGGTGAAAGTATTATTGCTATTCGGCTTTGAGAGTCCGTGAGGTTTGACCCGGAGCACACCAGTGAGGTTGGGAGGGGTTTACAGGTTTGCAGGAACCCTTGGCCTCTACATACCCTCATTATCAGTTTGGTCCTTGTTATGATTGGGTCCTTATGGTTCTGGATTTCTTGGTCTCTTGGTTCTAAGAGTTTCTATCAGAGGGTTATGGCTCAGAGGATTTTGGTTTTCAGTTATTCAGATGGTCCTGATATTCAGTATTCAGTATCCAGATGGTCCCAGATTGATCATATGCCTGCATTGCATTTGCATTGCATCATACTTGCATTAACTATTTGTGTTTCCATTTTTCAGGTTGTTGTTCACAGTTGGCACCCAGTTCTGGTAATTATAAGCTCTCCAAATGGAAGAAGTTAAGAGAATTACAAGGAAAAAGAATGTTCATTATACTTTTCTCCAACCAGAAGTCAAGAGTGTTCAGAAATTAGCAGGGCTGATGAATGACCAAGTCTTAGGGAATTTCAGAAAGAGGTATGGTCAGATATTGAAGTACATGGACAAACCTATTGCAGACCAGAAGGATAGCTTGCACACTTTGCTTCAGTTTTATGATCCCTTGCTGCGGTGTTTTGTATTTCCAGATTACATCTTGGCCCCTACCCTAGAGGAGATTTCCATCATTTTGGGTGTTCCAATTAGAGATACTTTGCCTTACTATGGGTCTGAGGTGGTTCTCAAGGAAGAAGACATAGCCAGAGTCTGTCGTATACCAGTTGCTAAGATCAAGAAGGCTTTGAAGGACAGTGAGGGCAGAGGAATCCCTTGGAATGTGCTTATACCAGAGGCTGAAGAATATGCCAAAGAGGGCAAGTGGGGAGATTTTGGTGTTGTGGTGGCTTTGATGGTATATGGATCTAGTCTTTTCCCGGGAGAAAAGGAGTTTGTGAGCTTGGAAGTGATTTCCATTTTTGCTAAAGGTAATCCTGTGCCAACTTTGTTGGGAGATTTCTACTACAGTGTTCATTACCGGAATGAGAAAGGCAGAGGTGGACCAGTAGGCTGTTGTGCTTCATTATTTGCTGAGTGGTTTGCTAGGCAATTGCCAAAGTCAGGTCCTTTCAATGAGATGAGAGATGGATGGAGGTTGTCTAGGAGGCTGATGGGACTAAATTCTGAGGATATAGCTTGGGGATATGACAAAGATCTGCTGGGAAAGGAGTTGCTGGTCAGTTGTGGAAGATTTGCTGGTGTGCCTTTTCTAGGAAGAAAGGGTGTGATCAGTTATCATCCAACATTAGCCAGGAAGCAATTTGGCTATCCTCTGAGAGATCCACTAAATATGGAAGAGTTTGTTGAATCTTTGTACTTTCCTGTGGAGGGAAATAAAGAGTTGGTCATACACGCATCTCAGGCTTGGGCTCACAGGGTGAAGAAAGGTAAGAAAGACTTTGGAAGGGTAGATCCCAAGACATATCCTCCTTTTGCCACATGGCTGCATAAACGTGTAGAGGAGGTGTTCATGCCATTTTTAGTGGAAGTTCCATTATATCCCAGAGAAGTGACATGTCAGAATATTGTTCCTCTTGAAGAGTATAAGAAGTTGGAAGCTCAGCTGTACGAAGTCCGGATAGAGAATGCTGAAATGGTTAACTTGTACCACCTTGCCAATCGTACCAAGAATGAAGCTGAGGAAAAACTGCAGAAGATGCAAGCCTCATTAGGAGCTAAAGAGAAAGAGTTTGCTGGAAGAGAAGCTCACTTTCAGAGATTGGGTCTAATGGAATCTAAAAGAGAAGCAGAGCTTAAGAAGACTTTGAAGACTCTTAAAGAAGCTCGCCAGTCTATTGTTTGGTTGCAAGGCCAAAGGGAACAGGAGCAGAAGAAGTATAAAGAGAAAGAAGAGTTTTTCGAGGTACAGATGGCCTTCAAGAAAGAAGAAGTGGAACAAGTCCACAACATACGAAAGGAAAAGACTCAGCAGTTGGCACAGAGTCAGATGGCCTTGGAGGAGGCTTTGAAAGAGATTGAAGAGCTCAAGCTGAGAGCAGGTGTGAAGAAGAGCAGGACAGAGGTGATAGCTGCAGAAGAACCTGGGTCTTTAGTTTAGATTTTATTTATTGTTGTTCAGACTACCTACAGGCTTGTTGTAGGAGTCTTGCTTTATTTTCCTTTGTTCATGTATTGACTTGTAACCCTCCGGGGAATTTGTTTGTGCTCTAACTTTTGGCCGACAGTGGGTTATCCATGTTATGCAGTGTTAATATGCTAATTACCGTTTCTGAGTATGCAAAGCTTGTTTGTCTGATACAGCTAAGATCTGAACACTCTTCAAAGGGAAAGTTTTAAAATTAATACTCAAAGTGGTTATCTGGAGCAAATACCAGAACTGGGGCATATAAATGCCTAAACTTGGAAACATGAATAGTTACATTGCATGCATATAACGTGGTTGTTTGTTTTGCAGGTAGTTCTTTAGTTTCTAACGTTTACGTCCTTTCAGGCACTATAGCTCCTAGGAAGGTTCGAGAACAGCCAATTGTACACAAATATCCCACCAGAGTCAACAAAGATAGAGTGATGGATCAAATGCAGGCTGATTTAGCTGACTTGAGATTGAGAATGGACAATTTCATGACCCTTATGGCAGGAATGGGTCAGACTCAGGAACGTTTACGTGAGATGGTGGAAAATAGTCAAGCCAGGAACAACGGGGCTGTCGATGGAGGTAATCGCAATGGTGCTGGCGCCCGTCAAGTTGAAATCCCTGTGGCACAGCCGGGGATCACCATTATAAATGATGGACTGATCAATGTACAGATTGATGGTCAAGACGAACAGTTTACTTTGCTGGACAAAGCAGAAGGTTAAGGGGCTGAAATGAACAGAATGTTTGAAGAGATAGATGAACAGATCAGGGCCATTCAATCTCAGAGCTCCCTGGGGTTCGTTATTACTGACTTGGGCTTGGTTCCAGGGGTTAGAATCCCTTACAAGTTCAAGGTTCCTACTTTCGAGAAGTACAATGGCACAACTTGTCCAAAGACTCACCTCTAGTCCTTTGTAGGAAGAATTGTTGCCCATACTGATGACGAGAAGCTATGGATGTATTACTTCCAGGATAGCCTGGTGGGGGTTTCCTTGGAGTGGTATATGAAGCTGAGTAGGGTTAACATTAAGAGCTGGAAGGACTTGGCAGAGGCGTTCGTGAAGCAATACCAGAACAATTTGGACATGGCTCCAAATCGCGCTCAACTGCAAACCATGTCTCAAAATGCTTAGGAGGGGTTTAAG
This sequence comes from Lathyrus aphaca, assembly GCA_963966055.1. NCBI lineage: Eukaryota > Viridiplantae > Streptophyta > Magnoliopsida > Fabales > Fabaceae > Lathyrus > Lathyrus aphaca. Next base: position 348,603,876 of record OZ014525.1, on the reverse strand, counting down.
GAATATGCTCAAAGGCGGCGTCAGCTGGCTGCCAGAGTACAACCACCTTTGCTGGAAAATGAGATGGCTGATATGTTCATGGGAACATTACAAGGGGTGTTTATCGAGAGGTTGGCGTCTTATTCAGCTACCAAGTTCAATGATATAGTAATAGCAGGCGAGAGGGTCGAAACTCTGTTAAAGATGGGGAAGATTCAGGACACCGGTGCGAGTAGCTCGAGCGGTGTAAGAAAAGCTTTTAATGGACCTCCGAGAAGGAGAGAAGGTGAAACCAATGTTGTGTATGGCCGAGGACGGGTCCGTGGATACAGAAGATCATATGAGCAAGTGGAAGTTGTCACTATTCCTTCAAGTCCTGTGCAGCAGGTACAGACTCAACCACAACAGCAACAACAACAGCCACAACGTAACAATTATCAGCAAAGACCTTATCAACCGAGACAAGCTCGTCTGGCTAATACGGTGCTTGAAGCCATTCCTATGACATATACGGCTACTGCAGAGGTTGTTAGACTTGAACTTGATACAACTAAGGACATTAGCACCACCTCCAACTGGAGAGCTTCCAGTGGAGTATGATGCCAATGCTAGATGCGCATTCCACTCAGGGGCACTCGGGCACTCAACTGAGAAGTGCAGGGCACTACAGCATAAAGTTCAAGATTTGATCGACTCAAAGGCGATTAATTTTGCACCACCGCTTAATGTTACATCAAACCCTATTCCAAACCATGGAGAGACAAGAATAAATGTTGTTGATGGTGCTGAGAAGTTAAGATTGATTTTGAATGTAGAAGAAGTAAAGACTCCACTGCCGGTGGTGAAAGAAAGGTTATTGAAAGGACAAGTGTTTCTGGGGTGTGGTTCTGATTGTGAAAGGTGTTTAAGTTCAATGAATGGCTGTGAGGACTTGAAAGTGGGGCTGCAGTATCTGATTGATGAGGGGTCGTTGCAGTTTGATAAAGTTTATGAAGGTGATTGTGTGTCTACCATAACAATCTACTATGATCCAGCTGAAGTACCTTCCAGGAGAGAGCCTATGACTATATATGCTCCAGAAGTCAGTCTTGTTACTATTATTGTTCTCGGGCCTGTTCCTTATACTGATGATAAAGCTATCCCATGGAATTATGGCTCAGATGTGTATGTGGAAGGACAAAAGGTCGAGAGTAAGCCAGTAACGATTGACCCGACTGTGGTGAATGTCGGAGGGGTTGGTGGTTTTACAAGAAGTGGGCGTCTTTTTGCTCCTCAAGCTCTGAGAGGAGATCCTGAAGCTGAAGTTGTTGCAAAGGCTAAAGGAAAGCAAATAACGACCGAAGAAATGACAACTCCTGTTGCTGGACAAGGTACTTTTGAGAAAGAAGTTGAGGAATTTATGCGGATAATAAAGAAGAGTGATTATAAGGTAGTTGAGTCGTTGAATCAGACGCCGTCCAAGATATCAATTTTGTCTTTGTTGATGTGTTCTCCATCTCATAGGGAAGCTTTGCTGAAGGTCTTGCAAATGGAATACGTTCCACAGGAGATAACTGTTAATCAACTGGAAGCTGTAGTGGGCAGTGTGAATGCAAGCCATGGGTTGGGCTTCACAGATAGAGATCTTACTTCAGAAGGCCACAATCACAACAAAGCACTGCATATTACCATGGAGTGTAAGGGTGCTGTTTTGTCACATGTCCTGGTTGACACAGGCTCTTCTCTCAACGTACTCCCTAAGAAAGCCTTAATGAAGTTGAATGTAGATGGCATCGTCTTGCGACCCAGTGATTTGATAGTTAAAGCCTTTGATGGGTCCCGAAGGTCTGTGTTCGGAGAAGTTGAGTTACCTGTGAAGATAGGATCTCAAGTGTTCAAGAGCACATTCTATGTCATGGATATTCAACCTGCGTATAGTTTCTTGCTGGGACGTCCTTGGATTCATGCTGCAGGTGCATTAACATCCACTTTGCATCAAAAGCTGAAATACGTGGTTGATGGCCAAGTAATCACTGTGTGTGGGGAAGAAGATATCTTTGTGAGCCACCTATCAACTTTCAAGTACGTAGAGATGGACGGAGAGATCCATGAAACGCTGTGTCAGGCCTTTGAAGCGGTTAATGTCAGCATTTTGGCTCCGGCAGAGAGAAACAATGAGAAGGAAGGGACTTCTATTCACTCCTACAAGCAGGCCAAAGAAGTGGTTCAATCTGGAAGCACCCAGGGCTAGGGCAAGTTGCTGGAATTAGAGAAGAAAGATGACAAGTTTGGTCTTGGTTATCAGCCTGGTGGATCCAACTGGCCTCAGAGTGGTAAGGCCATAACTTTCACAAGCATCGGGATGCTCGATCGCAACCACATCTGTGCAGCAAGCGAAGAAGGAGACAGTGACTGCAACTGGGATAGCTGGTTTCACCCGTGTGCACCAGGGGAGGAGCTCAAGAACTGGTCTGCTGAGGACATCGTTCAAGTTACCTGGCAACCAAAGTAATTTACTTGTTTCCTTTTTATCATGCTGCATGTCAATCCTGCACTCTGCCCAAGGTGCACGGATCCATTTGTAGGGCCACCATGTTTTTAATGCATTTATATTTTACCATGAAATAAAGGACATTTTTCAAGCAAATTGTGTTCTCTTTCTTTCGTTTTAAATTTTTCACAAAAAAAATAAAATGGCAATATGCTTTTCTTTTGTTTGTGTGTTTACGTCTCTTTTGAAACAAAAACAGATTCTGAAATAAGCATATCATCTGTGCATTGTTGATCATCCGGATTCTAGTGATAACGTTCCTGCTATGACCATGCATGACTTCGACAATCCTATCTACCAAGCTGATGAAGGGGTTGAGGAAGACTATGAACTCCCCGAAGAATTGATCAGGTTATTGAAACAAGAGGAAAGGGTCATTCAGCCTCATCAGGAAGAAATAGAGATTATCAACATCAGAACTGAAAATGTGAAGAAAGAGTTAAAGATTGGGGCCAGTCTACAGGCCGAGGTAAAGAAAGAGTTAATTGGCATGCTACATGAATATGTGGATATCTTCGCCCGGTCGTATCAAGATATGCCAGGGTTGGATACTGACATTGTTGTGCATAAGCTGCCACTAAGAGAAGATTTTCCTCCTGTGAAACAAAAGTTGAGAAGAAGTCGTCCTGACATGGCGATGAAGATCAAGGAGGAAGTTCAGAAACAGTGGGATGTCAGATTCCTTGCCGTAACTAGTTACCCACCTTGGGTAGCTAATATTGTGCCTGTACCAAAGAAAGACGGCAAAGTTCGGATGTGCGTTGATTACCGGGATCTAAACAGAGCAAGTCCAAAAGATGACTTTCCGTTACCTCGCATTGATGTGCTGGTAGATAACAGCGCTCAATTCTCGGTATTTTCTTTCATGGATGGCTTCTCCGGGTATAATCAGATTAAGATGGCACTGGAGGACATGGAGAAAACAACGTTCATTACCCCGTGGGGTACATTCTTCTACAAGGTGATGCCCTTTGGTTTGAAGAACGCCGAGGTAACGTATCAGCAGGCTATGGTCACATTGTTCCACGACATGATACACAAAGACATTGAGTGATATGTGGACGACATGATTGCTAAGTCCCGAGACGAAGAGGAGCATCTGGTTAATCTCAAGAAGCTGTTTGATAGACTGATAAAGTATAAGCTGAGGTTGAATCCAAACAAGTGCACTTTCGGGGTGCGTTCCGGAAAATTGCTGGGTTTTATTGTTAGTCAGAAAGGAATCGAGGTGGATCCTGCAAAAGTAAAAGCAATACAAGATATACCTACACCAAAAATAGAAAAAGAAGTGCGCGGGTTTTTAGGGAGGTTGAACTACATTTCCCAGTTCATATCTCATCTAATTGCCACGTGTGAGCCAATATTCAAATTGCTAAGAAAAGAACAAACGGTCAGGTGGAATGAGGATTGTCAGAGAGCCTTTGAAAAGATAAAAGAATATTTGTAGACGCTTCCGATTCTAATGCCTCCAGTGCCAGGACGGCCACTTATCATGTACTTTAATGTGCTAGAAGGGTCAATGGGGTGTATTCTAGGCCAACATGACGAGTCTGGTCAAAACGAGTACACTATTTATTACCTTAGCAAAAAGTTTACCGACTGTGAATCTCGTTACTCACTGCTCGTGAAAACTTGGTGCGTTTTGGTATGGGCTGCTCGCCGACTAAGACAGTATATGTTGACCCATACCACACTGCTAATTTCCAAAATGGATCCTGTCAAGTATATTTTCGAGAAGCCAGCATTAACCGGAAGGGTTGCAAGGTGGCAAATGATCTTAACAGAATATGATATACAATATACTTCTCAGAACGCCATTAGAGGAAGTGTATTGTCAGATTACCTTGCACAGCAACCTCTTGAAGATGACTATCAGCCAATGAAGTTTGATTTCCCTGATGAGGACATCATGTACCTCAAAGCAAAAGATTGCGAGGAACCACTTCTGGAGGAGGGGCCAAACCCTGAATCCAAATGGAAGTTGATGTTTGATGGGGCAGTCAATATCAATGGACGTGGAGTTGGTGCCGTTCTTATCACTCCTGAAGGTGTTCACTTTCGCTTCGCTGCCAGAATTATTTTTGGCTGCACCAACAATGAAGCGGAATACGAGGCGTGCATAATGGTAATAGAGGAGGATATTAATCTTTGGATTAAGATCCTCGATATATTCGGAGATTCAGCCCTCGTTATCAATCAGATTACCGGCAAGTGGTATACACATCAAGAACACTTAATTCCTTATAGGGATTATGCCAGAAGACTGTTGACGTTCTTCACGACGGTTAAGCTTCAGTATATACCACGAGATGAGAATCAATTTGCCGATGCATTGGCTACTCTTTCTTCGTCCATTAAAGTTTTGTGTTGGAATTACGTACCCAGGATTGACGTTTCCAGGCTTGACGCTCCAGCTTATGCTTTCTCTGTAGACGCAGTGTCTGATGAGAAACCTTGGTACTTTGATATCAAGCTTTTCCTGGAAAAGCAAGAATACCCAGCTGGGGCATCATCCAACGACAAGAAGACCTTAAGGCGACTTGCTGCTAGTTTCTTCTTGAATACAGATGGGGTTTTGTATAAGAGTAACCTTGACATGGTTTTGCTCATATGCGTGGATAGACACGAAGCAAGCCTGTTGATGCAGGAAGTCCATGAGGGATCCTTCGGTTCTCATGCAAGAGGACATGCGATGGCTAAGAAGTTGTTGAGATCGGGGTACTATTGGATGACAATGGATGCAGACTGTTGTTCGTACGCCCATAATTTCCACAAGTGCCAGATTTATGCAGATAAGGTGCATGTTCCTCCCAGCCCGCTCAACGTCATGTCATCTCCTTGGCCCTTTTCTGTGTGGGGCATTGACATGATCGGGAAAATAGAGTCTACTGCTTCAAATGGTCATCGCTTCATCTTGGTCGCGATCGATTACTTCACTAAGTGGGTTGAAGCAGCGTCTTATGCCAATGTCACTCGTCAAGTGGTAGCCAGATTTTTGAAAAGAGACATTATTTACAGATACGGAGTGCCCAAAAGAATCATTACTGACAATGGTTCCAATTTGAACACTAAGATGATGGCAAAGTTGTGTTGGGACTTCCAGATTCAGCATCACAATTCTTCTCATTACCGACCAAAGATGAATGGTGCGGTAGAGGCAGCAAATAAGAACATTAAGAAGATTGTGCAGAAGATGGTTGTCACCTACAAAGATTGGCATGAGATGTTACCATTCGCGTTGCATGGGTGCCGAACATCAGTCAGGATGTCAACCGGGGCAACTCCTTTCTCATTGGTATATGGTATGGAGGCAGTCTTGCCTGTCGAGGTAGAAATTCCTTCATTGCGTGTGATGATGGATGTGAAGCTTGATGAGGCTGAGTGGGTGCGTGCTCGATACAATTAGCTATGTCTAATTGAGGAAAAGAGATTAGCGGCTATCTGTCACGGTCAGCTTTATCAAAGGAGAATGAAGCGAGCATTCGACCAACGAGTACGTACTCGGGAGTATCAAGTAGGAGAGCTTGTGCTCAAGAGGATCGTTCCTCCAGGTTTAGATCACAGGGGCAAGTGGACCCCAAACTACGAAGGACCATTCATAGTAAAGAAAGTTTTCTCAGGAGGAGCACTAATGCTCACCACTATGGATGGAGAAGATTTCCAATCCCCTGTTAACTCGGACGCAGTTAAAAAATACTTCGCATAAAAAGACCCGTTGGACACAAAAACAAAATTAAAGTCCAGGCAAGAAAAGGGCATCCCGGCGAGCTAAAAATAGAATAAAATGCTCGGGCAAAAGTTTGGGAAAATAAATAATAATAAAATGTACACCCGCTGAGTTGAAAAACCACATCGGATAACTCAGGCAAAAAAGGGTATCCCGGTGGATTGAAAACTCGAAAGGGCGATCCACGCAAAACAATGGAATAAGCGAACAACTGCGATCCGAGTAATCTGAACCAAAGCATCATTTCGTACAACCTGACAATATCAGAAGGATAGGAATCAGTCCCCTCATCTTCTCAGAAAGCAAAGGCAAGAATGGAGAGTTTTGAAGACATGCTGGCCATAGCAAGAAGGAAACTCATTGGGATATCGTGTCCATTGCCATCAGGATAGTTTATTTTCTCAATTTTATGGTAGCTACCTCTTTCCAGGTAGTTTCTTCCTAATGTAAAAACTTTGCCTATTCAGAGGCCTTTCAATAAAGGAATATTCAGTCAAAAATTGTGTTGTGTTTATTTTTGTTTGCAAAATGTCCTGAATTTTTGGCAAAAATAGCATTGCATTTAAAACATGTTGATTTGTTTTCTAAAAAGAAATTGACATTGCAGGGAAACATTTGAAATCCTCTTTGAGTGTCGGGTGACGATGGATGAACAGATCATACCATGCAAGTCCCCGGAGCACATATGTGTTTTCTGTTGTTGCAGGTTTTGCAGGATGGCGTCACATTCTCCCAAATAGAATTTTCCCCAACTAAGTTAGGGCAGGTGGAATCCCCAAGCAGATTATCTTTCCACAAGTGAAGTATGCCCCCGCAGGCAGCTGAATGCCAGATTTCCCCACAAAGTTCATATTTGGGTTTCATTCCCATCATTGAAATATTCCCCAGAGAAGTCGCCAATTTATTTTTGGTCAATGTGATGATACAAACAGTTATTCATCCCCGTAACCAGAGTCAAGTGTCAAAGCCTCTTGACCTGGTTCTCCCCTGCGGAGTTGTGATTCTTGTTGACAATCAGGCATTTGTTTGATGCTCGTATGCATCCCCCAACGCTCGTCTATGTCTGATATTTTCTTGCTGCTTGTATGTGTTCGTCAGCTTTTGTTGCTTGTCTGCATTCCCCAACACTCGTATGTGTTCATTATCTGTTTGTGCTCGTCTGCATTTCTTAGCGCTCGTCTGTGTTTGATGTTTGGTAGTTGCTCGTTAACATCACTCCAACACTTGTCTGTGTTCATGCTTTGTTTGCTTTCCCCTACAGTAGCCCATGGTTTTAGTTGTTGTTGCTCGTCTGCATTCCCCAATGCTCGTCTGTGGTTGTTATCCGTTTGAAGCTCGTTTGTATTGTTTGGATACTCGACTGTATCATCCCTCATACTCGTCCGTGTTAGCTTATATCCATATGTGTTGATTTGATAATCACTCTGGTACTCGTCTGTATTGCTACTCCAAATGCTCGTCTGTGTTGGATTTCTGGTACTCGTCTGTATTGCTACTACAAACGCTCGTCTGTGTTGGATTTCTGGTATTCGTCTGCATCAGTGGTTGATATTCGTCTGTATCATCGCCTGAAGCGCTCGTTTGTGTTTCTTAGATCATCGTCTGATATTCGTTCGTATCATTGACTTGTGGCACTCGCCTATGTTTTCTTGATGATCATCCAATACTCAACTATGTGGAAGAGGTTTAAAGTCCTGACGGTGGGATTAAAACGTCAAAATGGTTACCGGTCCTGGCGTAACAGGTTATCCGAAGGAAGTTCGTCTGTCTCAGACACCACTTATCTACACAAGATTTGTGAAGAAGGTTCGTCCAATCCTAATGTCGCACCTGGCGTAATAGGTTATCTGAATAAGACTAGTTTGTCTTAGACCATATATCTACGAAGTATATATGAAAAGGGTTTGTCTATCCTAATTATGTATGTCTATCCCACAGAATTAAGTGCATCACCGGTCCTGGCGTAACAGGTTATCCGAAGGAGGCTTGTCTGTCTCAAGTCATATATTTTTATAAAAATGTATGAAGAGGGCTCGTATGGCCAGTTCCTGGCGTAACAGGTTTACTTGATGATGGCTCGTATGTCATGCACCTGGCGTAACAGGTCTGCTTGAAGAAGACTCGTCTGTCTTAGTTTTCCTTATCCGGCGTAACAATTCAATTTGGAAGAAGCTTGTCTGCTTTGTCTTCACTCCAGTCACCAAAGCGTCATTTGGTTGGGTTTATCTCTCATTTCTTGCACTCTCCAGCAGAGTGCAAATTTCAGGTCTTCTTGGTATTCAACCACAGTTCATCTTGAAGAAGCTGGTCTAATTACGCCAATTAAATCTAAAGCCCAACCTCTGAATGACCAAGGCTTTATAATCGAATGCAACTCACTTGCAGGAACATGTGGTATGCCTGCATGCACTTGGCATTCCTGACATTCTTTTGCAAAATCAACACAGTCTTTCAACATTGTTGGCCAATACATTCCTTCTCGAAATAATAACCATTTCATTTTGTGGACTGCTTGATGTGCGCCACATGCTCCACTGTGCACGTTCGACAAAGCTATGTAAGCTTCATCTTTGCCCAAGCATTTCAACAAGACTCCTTCTGAAGTCTTTTTAAATTATTCATTTCCAAAAAGTACATAATTTAAAGCTCTGTACTTTACCTTTCTTTCGACTTTCTGATTTGGGTCTTGTAGATAATCTTTGATGGGGTTTCTCCAATCTTCAATCCTTGAATCTTCTATATTGAATATCTCGAAAAAACATTTGTCACCATATCCTAACTTTATTGTCTACAAATTTGATGGGGACAACTTAGTAGATATAACCCTTCGTCTTACTTCAATAGCCTTTTCTAAATTTTCTCTTGACACTTTATACCCAGATGCAAGTTGAGCAAGATCATTTACCTCTTGATTTTCCATCTTGGGAATATGTCTGATGGCCACATTGTCAAATCTTTTAAGAAGCCTATTAGCTATTACGAAGTACATGATTAAATTTTATTTTACACATTTATACTCTTTAGTCAGCTGCTTTACCACAAATTCAGAGTCACCCATTATTTCGACTCTTGTTGCCCCCAATTCCAACAAGATTTCGAGTCCAGCGATCAAAGCCTTGCATTTTGCTTCGTTATTTGAACATAAACCCTCGACTTTGTACTTGAATTTTGTTAGGAGAAATAATTGGTATTCCAACACCAGTTCCATTCTTATGACTGGAACCGTAGAAATACAATTTCCATGGTTCTAATTCGACATATTTTACCCCATTTTCATTTATGGAGTGGTCAGCTATGAAGTTAGCAACCACTTGTCCCTTAACAGCCTTTAAAGGCAAATACTTTAAGGAATATTTCGTCAATGCCAGAGCCCATTTTTCAATGAGAAGAAATGTACACATCAACTGGCTTTATATAGTGCTTTAATTTCATACAAGAAAAATATACATATAAACATAATTTTTCTATAACACTATATCTAGTTTCAGCATCATTTAGGACCCTGCTGAGGTAATAAATGGCCCTTTCGACGCTATTTTCATCTTCTTGGCATAACATACTTCCTAATGTTTTATCTGATGCCGAAATGTATAACCTCATACTTCTCTTTCTACAAGGAGACATTAAAATTGGAGGACTAGACAAACATTCTTTGATTTTGTCGAAGGTAGCTTGCTATTCTTGCCCCCATGCAAAGTCTTCCTTCTTCAGTCGAAGTAGAGGCGAGAAAGCCCGCGTCTTTCCACTAAGGTTGGAGATGAACCTTCTGAGAAAGTTAATTTTCCCTAGCAGAGATTGCAACTCCTTTTTTGTCGATGGCGCTTTCGCCTCCATTATGGCTTTGGCTTTGTTTTAATCTATTTTGAACCCTTTCTTGTGGACCACAAAACCTAAAAAATCACCCGCCTGCACACTGAAATCACATTTTAGGGGATTCATCTTTAACCCAAACTTCCTCATCCTTTCAAAGGATTGTCGAAGATGGTCTATATGGTTTTTTTTCCTGAAACAGACTTAATTACAATATCGTCAATATAAATTTTCATGAAAGTTTCGATAAAATCATGAAAAATTGAATTCATAGCTCGTTGATAAGTCGCTCCAGCATATTTTAAATCAAAGGGCATTACTACCCATTCGTAAGTTCATATTGCTCCAGGACAGCTAAATTTCATTTTAGGAACATTTTCTTCGGCAATAAAGATCTGATTATAGCCAGAGTATCCGTCTAACATATTTAACTGCTCATGGCCTGCTTCCGAATCTATAAGCATTTCTGCTACTGGCATAGGATATTCATCCTTTGGGGTAGCCGAATTTAAGTCTCGAAAATCAATACATACCCTTAGTTTGCCATTTTTCTTAATTACAGGAACTATATTTGCAATCCAATCGACATACCTAGCTGTGTGGATGAATTTTCACTTCAAAATTCTTTTGACCTCTTCTTTTATTTTCGACAGAATGTCCGGTACGAAGCGTTTTGGAGTCTGTTTTACTGGTTTCTTTTCTTCTATTATCGACAACTTCAATTTCACCAAACTTCTATCTAGTCCAGGCATCTCGTCGTAGTCCCATGTGAAGCAATCTTTGAATTCTTTCAGCAACTGGACTATTTTGACTTTGAACCACGGGTCCATCTTGGCACTTATGTAGGTTGGCCTTTTTTCTGCCCGCAACCCTAGATCTACGTCTTCTAATGGATCCTGCGCCACCATCTTAATATCAGTCGACACTGGATCTTTTTCGAATCCTAAAGGTTCGTCGTCGTAAATGTGTAATACCCCAAATTTGCCCTCTCATATTTAGCATCATCATCATATCATATTCATCGTACGCATATCATGTCCTTAGTATTTTGCATAGAAAAATGAAGCATAGCACTTGCATGTTCCAGCATAAGGCAGATGATCAATCATCAGGGGACTTTGAAGTTCACAGGGCATTTTACAAAGTTGACATCAGGGTTGAAGCATTAGAAAGGTTGACATCACTGGCGTTAACCGGTTAACGGATTGGTTAACCGGTTAACGGCCACGAATTTTGAGTTTCCAGCAGCAATTCAGCATGTGTGATTTTTGCTCCATTTTCCATTTTTCTGATTTTATTCATTTTAAATTAATTGGAAATTAAAAAGAAGGATCTAGAGCCCTTGTCCAAGCCTAATCCCATTACTACATCCTAATCACACTACCCAAACCATAATTTCGGATCCCAAGCCTAATTTTTGGGCCCCAAACCTAAACCATATTTAATCATTTCTCTCCAAACCAAAGGGACCTCTCCCTCATTTTTCACTCTCATTTCTGAATTTTCACTCCTCTCACTCACAAATCTCTCACTTTTCTCTCCCAATTTTCCAAATCACTCAAAGTTCCTCTTTGAAGATCACATAACCTTGCCTTGAGGTGTGTAGACCATGGAACTAGACCTCCATCCATAGCTTCATTGCATCTTTTTTCTGGTTTAAGTGGTGATTCAGATCTGGTTTGGGATCTAGAAGTGCTTTTGGATCCAAAATTATGCATCTGCATCAAGAGCTTGTTCTTGCATTTATTTTGCACGGAGTGTGAAGTTTAGCACTGGATCTTCAAGGCTTCGCGCGAGATGTATCATTTTCAGTCCGATCAACAATTACCAAAGCATACCTCAGCTTTGTAGGTTAGTTAATTTCAGATCGAGCTCTGTTTTAGCTTATTGTTGTGCTTGCGCTTTAGATCCGCCATGTGTTTGCATATTTGTTTGTGTTGATTGAATTGATTGATTGATTTGTGACCGGATCCTTGTGTTAATGTTCATAAGCTTGATGATGCCATTTAATGTGAATTGATGCACTATTTTCATGTTCAAATGCTTTCTAGTCTGGTACAGGATTATTTGATTAAGCTGATTACAAGCTGATTTTCTGCAGAATTGCTGCTGTTTTAACAGCGTTAACCGGTTAACGGATTGGTTAACCGGTTAACGCACCTGAATTGTGTTGTGTTTATGCAGGTTTTTGACTGGTTAACCGGTTAACGCTTTGGTTAACCGGTTAACACTGAAGCAGTAAGCCACTTTTGAGTTATTTTTGGCATGTTTGGTCTCCATACTTGTTCTAAATGCCATGGATCATTATATGATCATTGAATATGATTGTTTGGTTGATTTTCTTGCTGATCGATGCATGTTCCCGTGTTCTCGACACGTAAATGCTTGCATGTGCCATGTTTGATATGATTGTTTGATCTTGGTTGATGAGAACTTTGAGCATGTCATTGCCTTGATTTTATTGATGAACATGTGTTGGATTTTGTTAACACTTGCAGGGGCTCATGGTAAGAGAAGTGTGGATGTTCATCCACATTTCAACTCTTCATCCTTCTCTCTTTTTAAGTTGCTTTCTCTTTGTGCTTTTGATATGCCTTATGCCATCATGTAATTCAACTCTTTTCTTCCCCTTTAGGAGCAACTTATCTCCTTTAGAGGAGTAAGTTGCTTGCTAGCTCTTGCTTTTTCTTCCTCTTGCTCTTCTTTGGTTTCTTTCCTTCCTTATTCTTCATTAGGATAGTTGAAACCTCACTAACCTTAGGAATCCCTTGCATGCTAACATTAGGATTTGTTAGTCCCCCCCATTAGATTTTTACCTTTTTTTGCTCCTTGGTTTCTTTCTCTTCTGATCTCAGAACGAATACCATAAAAAGCCCTTAATAAGGATTGAAGTGGTCTCCTGTGCAATAGCCTTATTCCATGAAACACTTGTAGTTTTCCCATCTTGGGATAGTACAAGCTTGTTCATCATGATGCACAAGTCTGATCATGAGACCATCTTCATCAAGAAAATCATAAAACACTTCTTCATCAAAAAAAATACAAAACACTTAATAAATTCAATGAGTTAGTGAGCCTAAGCCCTAATATCTGGATTCAAGTTTTGGGGATCTTCTCCTTACTTGAGTGTTCTTGTTCTATTATTCCATCTTGGAATGTAGTGACAAGTACACTGTCCATGGAAAAGAGCTTGAGTTCACTTCCTTGTGACATACTCCTAAAATCTTCTCAAAAACACAAATAAACAATAAGCGTCTTTCCTTCGGGAATTATTTTCTCATCTCCTTCGCTCCGTTCGCGAACTTTCTCCTACTTGTCACTTTGCAAGACGGTAACGCACTCGTCGTCCGAGCCTGCAACACCTGAGCATTGACATAGGCAGTTCAAGCCTTAATACACAAGCAATCCTTTCCACCCCTAGTTAGGGGAACTACGGCGACTCTGATCCTCATTTTCCCGATGAGGTACGTAGGCAGCGGGGTAGGGCCCGTTCGAGCACAATCTTTAATTTCCCTACATTTTTTCTCTTTGTTTTCTTTCTCAGTTCCTTTTCCAATTACAGTTCCTTTTCTTTTGCAGCAGCTTTCATTTCTTCACCCTTTGAAACAGATTTCTTTGCAAGCGTGGATCCCGTCGGGTACGGCGGACGATCTGTGGTGCTAATACCTTCCCAGGTTGTAACCGACTCCCAGACTCATTTTCTTTGGTTCGCAGGACCCATGTCCTTCCTTTTCGTTTCTTCGGTTTATGCAGCATTACCATTCCCGTTCCTTCGGGATAAAAATGCCTGGCTGGCGACTCTACCTTTTCCGTGCCACTTTCGCGTTTGAACCAGGATGGAAATCCAGGGAGCGACAAAATGGCGCCAAGCTTCTCGTGTTGCCATTTTCCTATCTGAGTATTATCATGGTCTTCTTCAACGTCCCTCTGAGGACATTGTTCATTAAAATTGTTTTTGTTGGCTTCGACATCCATATATATCACTTCAGCTTCAAGAACCGCTTTGATTTTATTTTTCGGCTATATAAGTCGTAATCCTTTCGAGAGCTGATGATTCACTCATCATCGTCGAACTCGCTTCCCCAACCCGCTGGCTCTATATGGAAAGTCCCCCATATGAAGTTCGACTCGTCAACTACTTCCTTTTCCCATTGAAAGCCATATGTTGGATGGAGGTACATTGAACAGTAGGCATTGTCAGTTGCCTTTAGATCAAACTCCGTTGGGCTGTAGGGAGGTATATGAGCCAGATTTTTGTCGAAGCTTCGACAGTTTACATGGTTTACCTCACTCATGAAGTAAATCTGATCAACCTCTATATTTTTGACAATACCATATGTTCTCCAAATGGCTATACGTTGGTGCATTGATAAAGGTACAACCCCTTCGTCGTGGATCCATTCCCTTCCCAATAGCAAATTGTAATTTTCCCTTGAAGCAATAACCATAAACATTGTCAGCCTTGTTATAGTCCTGACAATCAGATCCACTTTGGTGACGCCCATAGTGGTTCCTATTATACCTTCGTAATTCGACAACACAATATTATGGGGCTTTGCATTGGAATCATCTTTTCCAATTTTCTTCAGCATAAAGTGGGGCATCAGATTCACTGCAGCTCCACCGTCTACCAGTATTTTATTTACCCTAACATTTTCAACTTTGCCCTTTATAAACAAAGGCTTTAGGTGTTCTTTAACGGAGTCGTCTAGCCTCTCAAAGAAAGCGTTTTGTTCCTCAATGTAACCATTTTTCATTACGTAGTAACAAACAGGCCTGTGTCTCATTTGTTCATCCTTCATATTGTTTTCTTTGTCTTCGACTTCCATGACCCTATTATAGTCTTTGAGGAGAACCGAAACCAGATTGCAGACAACATCAAAGGACGCCTCTGAGTCAGATTCAAAGTCATCGGTCATCTCATCATCTTCATGAGCTTTATCTTTGGACTTCACTGGTTCGACCTTGCTGTTAGGCTTGTTACTGTGGGATGACTCCTTTTTGTTCACCATCTGGATGTTTTTTCTGGATTCTGCTTCATTTCAATTGACAACATCATTCTCGACCATGCCCTTTCCGGAAGCTTCTCTCTCCGCCCTCTTTTATCTCTGGAATCTCCTCCACTGGGATTTTGACATAGGGTTCTTACCCTTATAATTTTCTGAAGGGTAAGGTCTTGGTTTTTGTTTCTCAGCTTCACTTCTTCCTGCAACTGAAGGGCCCCTCTGAATTTCGAAGCTTCTCCATTTCTTTTCTCCCTGGGCAACTCTAATTGGCTGAACCCATTTTTCATCAGCAGCTTTGTTGGTTGGTTTGTAAAAGTTATGGTATCTTTCTCCAACCCTCTATTGGTGATGGTCACTTGCCATTGATCATAACTTTCTGTTCTAATGGCTAGGACTGTCCCCCAGTTTCCTTTTCTTTTAGCTTTTTCTATTACCTCCAAGTTACTTTCCCCCTTTTTATCGAAAATGGAACTGCAGGATGGGAATAACATGACTTCGACCTTCTTCTTTTGATATTTCTAGATGAATTCAATTAAATTATCATCTTCTTTGGGATAAGCCAACCTTTGGTATTCTTCCCGACAATGATCTTCATCAGTTTGGGTTTGGTTCTTTTGGGACGCCTGTAACACCCCAAATTTTCCCTCTTCTTTTTAAGCATCATATCATATCATATTCATCATGAACATCATATTCTTGACATCTTAGCATGGAAAGATGAGGCATAACATTCTCATGACCTAGCATTAGGCATATGATCATCTGTGGAGGTTTTTGAAGCATCACAAGCTATGACAAGGAGCCCATTGGATTTGTCCAAGTCCTATGAGGGGTCTATGTTGCATTCACAAGTTCAAGATCATTCACAAAAGCTCAGAAGGTTGGAAGATCATCAGGGAATTCAAGCTAGGGCAAAGCTCCTACACAATGATCCCAAATTAGGGTTTGAGTTTCAAGCATGAAAACCTTATGACTTTGGCCACTTATTTTGGGAAAAGTCTCTCATATGTTAATAGGATCCTAGGGATTACATTTGGTGAGAAAATTCCTTATGGAAGTCAAGTATTTCTTCAGTTGCTTGAAAATGAAGAAATTGGTCAACTGTGCATTCTGAAAGTCAACTGTGAGATTTCAAAGGGTCAAACCCTAGTTTTCTAGCCAAGGGATGTTCTTATAACCTTAGAAGAGGTTTGGCAAAATCAAAGATCAAGAATCATGGGGTTTTGAGGTGTTTTTCAAAATTGGCATAAGTTTGGTCATGAAAAATTCCATTTTTAGTAAGTTTTTGCCCTAATTTTCAAGTAAGCATAACTTGGTGAAAAAAGCTTCAAATGGACCAAAGCCAAACATGAAAGTTGAAGATTAAAGCCTCCCATTTTCAAAAAGTACAAGTACTTTTTCATAGCCCTCATGGTTAAAGAGATAAGCCCCTCGAAAATTGCATGAAAACTAGGGCATGACATGAAATTTCAATATTCCACAAATGCAAAAAGTCATTAAACTTATTTTCAAGTTGTTTTATGGGCCAAATATAATCACAAACTTCTAAAGCAATGCCAATGATCCATTTTGCTCCAATAATAGTGTCAAATTCGTGCATGTTAAGAAAGATATTCCATAAGGTGCAAATTTTCATGATCATGAGAAATGTGTGATCCTTACATCCAAGGGCCAGAATAATTGTTTGTTTTGAATCAAGGGTGAGATTTTGAAAGCACATGGGTAAGGAATGAGGGGAATGCACGAGTAGAACACCTCATCACACAAGTTTTTCCAAATTTGCATTTTCACTCCCACACTCTCATCTCACGTGCTATTGCCCTCATTCTTTCAGCATTGTTTCTTGAGATCATATAAAAGAAGCTAGAGTTTTAGTTGAGCTCAGATCCATCTCATTTAATCACTCCATAGTTTTTGCACCAAAAGCAATTTCCTTCGAATATCTTTATTCTCTCACTCTCTTCACAAACCAATCACATATTCTTCATCCTTGAGCTCTAAGTATCACATTGCACACACTCATTCAAGCTGAAAGTGGAAGATTATAAAGGTGCCATTCAAAGGAAGGTTGGTTCAAAGCTTCAGATTCAAGCTCTCTCAAGCTTCCTCTTGCATTTATTTTGCAAGAGGAGATCAGAAGAAGTAGATCTGCAGCATCTGGATCCTTATCTTGGTGGTTTTGAAGTGTCTTCACCTCAGGTATGCTCTGATACTTTTGGATCTGGAAATGCAATTTTATGTGTGCTTCTTGATCCTTGTGTCATGCTGATTACGCTGCACATTTTAGATTTGAAAATGATGCATTATTGAGGATGTATTGATGATTTAAAGTTTCATGGTGAAATCTGTTTTGCTTCGATCCGTAGGCTCCTTTGATCTACTGTGAATTTTATGGCCATTTTTGGATTCAACATAGTTCATTTATTCAATCTGGAGATTTTGATCCATTTATTTTAAGGTTTGTTCATAATCTGTGTTTTCCGATGCCAGAGCCCTAGCTCCGGTCACCGGATTCTGGGAATTGTGTGGTTAGGGTTTGAAGGAAGAAGACGATCCCATGGCCATTGGATCTCTCATCTGAACGTCTCACAGCATGCCACCTCATTAATGATACACCCTCCTTGTCACGTGTTTCCTTTTTATATTTTCATTCTGAATAATGCCAAATGTTATGCACCTCACAATAAATACCATGCTCCCTCTTTGCAAACCAATCATTTTGCTGACTGGATTAAATGAGTTGACTAATATTGTTTGTCCACTTGATCCAATGGTCTTTGTTTTTTTCTGAATTTCCACACCATTATTATATACTTACGCTGACTTTTGACTGGGCCTGGGTTTCTAATCCCCCCCCCCCCTTGCGTGAGGCCCATCTGATTTTAACTAAGAAGCCTTGCTATTCATACCCCCTGGCCATTTCCTTTTATTTTCTTTTCTTTTTGTTTTCATTTTATTTACAGTTTGGATTTTAATTTTTAAAAATAGTTGTAGGTCATTAAAAATTATGAAAAAATTCATGAAAGATCATTTGAGTTTTCTTTAATTTCTGTTATTTTTATTTTTCATTTATTTTTATTTGACACGTGGAAATTAATTGTTCACTTTAATTAATTTATTGTAATTCATTTTGAAGCATGCTGACTTGTCCATTTTCTATATTGATCCTCATTTTGAATTTTTGGTTGGTTCTTTTTGCTTTGGATTCATGATAGGATGTAGTTTTTTAGTGATTTTTGTTCGGATTTTTAAAACCTTGATTAATTGACTTTGGTCCTTAACTTGTGAGTGAAACTTCTTAACCCTAGTTCATGTTTGTATCCTCATTTGACTTGTATAGCTTCTAAATTTCTTTCCTTCCTTTTGACATGTTGTTATGTTATGATTGAAGATCTCTTGTCCAAGGTTGTGGAATTTTTGGGTGCATACTTGATTTGATTTGAATTTTTTGCTCATGACTTGTCCCATTTTGCTTCTTCTTGATCATAAGTCCTCTCCTTAGCTTAGAAGGGCACTTGTGCTAACTTCTTCATCTTGTTTAGAGTCTTTTAGGGCATTGATACCTCTCTGATCTTGGGTTGGGGTTTGTGTTTTGGAAATCTTGTAATTTGTTTGCCTTTGGAGTTCTTCCATTCTTATGTATATCCACCTTACTTCCTTTGCTTCTTTCTTCCCACAATGTGATTGCTTGACCATGTGCATCTCTTCTTTTCATCTCTCTTGCCTCTTAGGCATTCTTCTAACATGAATAGGGTTCTGGTCTTGTGCCTTAGGTTTGTGATTTGATTGTTTTGCTTTGCATCTTATCGTGTTTGCTTTGATTTGTCATAAGTGTTTCATTTGCTTCATAAAGAGTTGTATGGTTCCCTTCTATTTCTTGTGCCTTGTATTTGCATTTGGTGTTTATGTGCATGAATTCACTTCTGGTTGTATGATGTTGGTATGGCATTATGTTCATTTTGTATTGCCTTTATGCTTGTGTTACTAACCTTTTCAGGGGCTTTGGTAAGTGAGAGGTGTGGATGTGATTCCCACATCTCCAAATCTTATCTCTTCTCTTCTTATCATTATTTGTTCTAACCTTGTGATTGTTGGGCTTAGGCCTTACTTCCCTCTTCTTCTATTCTTCTTTCTTCTTCTTTCTCTTCTTCTTTCTTTCTTCTTTAGGATAGTTAACCTCACTAACCTAGGATTACCTTTGCATGATAACATTAGGATTCATTAGTCCCCCATTAGACTTTTACCTTTGTGATCCTTTTGTTTCTCTTCTCTTCTCATCTCAAAACCTTAAAGAAGACACTTAATAAAGATTGAAGTGATATCTTGAGCAATAGCCTTATCCCATGAGACACTTGTAGTCTTCCCATCTTGGGATAGTACAAGCTTGTCTTGTGATGTACAAGTCTGATCAAGATATCCTCTTCACCAAGAAAATCATAAAAAACACTTCTTCACTGTAAATACAAAAACACTTAATAAGTTAATGAGTTAGTGAGCTTAAGCCTTAATCTCTGGATTCAAGTTTTGGGGATCTTCTTCTTACTTGAGTATGCTTGTTCTATTATTCCATCTTGGAATGTAGTGACAAGTGCGCATTCCATGGAAAAGAGCTTGAGTTCACTTCCTTGTGACACACTCCTAAAAGCTTCTAAAAAATACAAACAAACAATAAGCGTCTCTCCTTCGGGAATTCTTTTCTCATCTCCTTCGCTCCGTACGCGAACTTGCTCCTACTTGTCATTTTGCGAGACGGTAACGCACTCGTCGTCCGAGCCTGCAACACCTGAGCATTGACATAGGCAGTTCAAGCCTTAAGACACAAGCAATCCTTTCCACCCCTAGTTAGGGGAACTACGGCGACTCTGATCCTCATTTTCCAAATGAGGTACGTAGGCAGCAGGGTATGGCCCGTTCGAGCACAATCTTTATTTTCCCTACATTTTTCCTTTTCATTTCTTTTTCAGTTCCCTTTTCTTTTCTTTTATCCAGTTCAGTTCATTTTCTTTGCAGCAGCTTTCATTTCTTCACCCTTTGAAACAGATATCTTTGCAAGCGTGGATCCGGTCGGGTACGGCAGACGATCTGGGTGCTAATACCTTCCCCGGTCGTAACCGACTCCCGAACTCAGTCTCTTTGGTTCGCAGGACCTGTGTCCTTCCTCTTCTTTTCTTCTGGTTTGTGCAGCATTACCATTCCCGTTCCTTCGGGATAAAAATGCCTGGATGGCAACTCTATTCTTTTTCCGCGCCACTTTCGCGTTTGTACCAAGATGGAAATCCAGGGAGCGACAGCTGGCGACTCTGCTGGGGAGCAAGGCCAGAATCTTTGGTTCCCTTGAGAGTCTCTCCTAGCGCTTGTTTGTTTCTGTTTATTTGGGTGTTGATTGCTTGTTGTTGCGTGTTGTATTTTACGGTTTTTGTTTACAGTTTATTTACAGCTTTATTTACAGTTTTCAGTATTTATTTTCTACATCATATTATTATTGGACTGTCTGGACTGGATCTTCTGTTTGGTGGGTTTGGGTGATACTGTTTCTGGGAGATGAGCTCATTACCACGGCTCGAGTGCACCTTAGGACTTAGAGTGGTTCCACTTTGGCCTCATGAGATCTTGTCATGGGGGTAGTAGTGAGTTCCACACCCAGATTTGCGACCGTCTTGGAAATGTCTTGATTTGGGGATCTTCCTCTCTCATTTCATAACCTTGACAGTTATGTGCAACTGGGGACCGATCATTGAGAACCTTGTGGAAACATCCCTCTCTAGTGATGACAGTGGCAGACCACATTTGGTGGCAAACCCATTCGCATCTGAGGGCCCACCTAGAACTCACATAGGATGACCTTGTTTTCCCGGACTCAACTGAGGCCTCCCTGTGTAGTATATAATGCCAAACCGATTCCCTGATCTGGTCATGAGCCATTTCTCGGAAATGGTGAAAGTATTATAGCTATTCGGCTTTGAGAGTCTGTGATGTCTGACCCGGAGCATACCAGAGAGATTGGGAGGGGTTTACAGGTTTGTACGAACCCTTGGCCTCTATATACCCTCATTATCAAGTGGTCCTTGTTGAGATTTGGTCCTATGGTTCTGGTGTTCTGGTTTTCTTGGTACTATGGTTTTGAGAATTTCTATCAGAGAGTTGTGACTCAGAGGATCTTGGTTTGCAGTTATTCAGAGGGTCCTTGTGTTCAGTGTCCAGTATCCAAATGGTCCTAGATTGATCATATGCCTGCATTGCATTTGCATTTGCATCATTCTTGCATTAACTGTTTATGTTTCCATTTTTCAGGTTATTGTTCATAGTCAGCTCCCAGTTCTGGTAAATCTTATCTCCAGATGGCAGAAGTCAGAAGAATCACAAGGAAAAAGAATGTTCACTATACTTTTCTTCAACCTGAAGTCAGGAGTGTTCAGAAATTAACAGGTTTGACGAATGACCAAGTCTTGGGAAATTTCAGAAAGAGATATGGCCAGATATTGAAGTATGTGGACAATCCCACTGCAGACCAGAAGGACAGCTTGCATACCTTGCTTCAGTTTTATGATCCCTTGCTGCGGTGTTTCGTGTTTCCAGATTACATCTTGGCTCCTACCTTGGAGGAGATTTCCAGCATTTTGAATGTTCCAGTCAGAGATACCTTGCCTTTCTATGGGTCTGAGGTGGTGCTTAAGGAAGAAGACATAGCCAAAGTTTTTCGTTTACCAGCTGCTACAGTCAAGAAGACTCTGAAGGATAGTGAAGGCAGAGGACTCCCTTGGAGTGTGCTTATACCAGAGGCTGAGAAATATGCTAAAGAGGGTAAATTGGGGGATTTTGGTGCTTTGCTGGCTTTGATGGTGTATGGGTTTAGCTTGTTCCCAGGGGAGAAAGAATTTGTGATCTTGGAAGTGATCTCTATCTTTTCTAAAGGCAATCCTGTGCCAACTCTGTTGGGGGATTTCTACTACAACGTTCATTATCGGAATGAGAAAGGTAGAGGTGGACCAGTGGGCTGTTGTGCTTCATTCTTTGCTGAGTGGTTTGCCAGACAACTGCCAAAATTAGGTGCTTTCAAGGAAATGAGGGATGAGTGGAGATGGTCTAGAAGGTTGATGGGGCTAACTGCTGAGGATATAGCCTGGGGATATGACAGAGATTTGCTAGGAAAGGAGTTGTTGGTCAGTTGTGGAAGATTTGATGGAGTGCCTTTGCTAGGAAGGAAGGGTTTGATCAGTTATCATCCAACATTAGCCAGGAAGCAATTTGGTTATCCTTTGAGAGATCCTCCAAATATGGAAGAGTTTGCTGAGTCTTTGTATTTTCCCGTGGAGGGAAACAAGGAGTTAGTTCTACAAGCATCTCAGGCTTGGGCTCATAGAGTGAGGAAGGGTAAGAAAGACTTTGGCAGAGTAGATCCTAAGATGTATCCTCCTTTTGCTACATAGTTGCAAAAACATGTAGAAGAAGTTCTCATGCCCTTCTCAGTAGAAGCTCCACTTTATCCCAAAGAAGTGCCATGCCAAAGTACTGTCTCCCTTGAAGAGTATAAGAAATTGGAAGCTCAGCTGCATGAAGTTCGAGTGGAGAATGTTGAAATGGTAGCCTGTACCATCTTGCCAACCGGGCCAAAAATGAAGCAGAGGGAAAGCTGCAGAAGATGCAAGCTTCCTGGGAAGCTAAAGAGAAAGACTTTGCTGGAAGGGAAGCTCACTTTCAAAGGTTGGGTCTGATGGAGGCAAAAAGAGAAGCGGAACGCAAAAAGACTTTGAAGACTCTCAAGGAAGCTCGTCAGTCCATTGTTTGGTTGCAAGGCCAAAGGGAGGAAGAGCAAAAGAAGTTTAAAGAAAAAGAAGAGCTTTTCGAGGTGCAAATGGCCTTCAAGAAGGAAGAGGTGGAGCAAGTCCACAACATACGAAGGGAAAAGACTCAGCAGTTGGCACAAAGCCAGTTAGCCTTGGAGGAGGCACGAAAGGAGATTGAAGAGCTCAAGCTGAGAGCAGGTGTGAAGAAGAACAGAGCAGAGGTGGCTGGAGAGGAGCCTGGGTCTTCAGTTTAGTTTTTTATTTGTTTAGACTACCTACAGACTTGTTGTAGGAGTCTTGCTTTATTCTTTTGTCTTTTATTCATGTAATGACTTGTAACCCTTCGGGGAATATTTTTGTTGGTGCTCTAACTTTTGGCCGGCAGTGGGTTGTCCATGATATACAATGTTAATATGCAAATTATCATTTCTGAATATGTAAGGCTTGTTTGTCTGATGTTGCTAATATCTGAACACTCTTCAAAGAGAAAGTCTGAAAGTTAATACTCAAAGTGGCTGTCTAGAGAAAATACCAGAACTGGGGCATACAAATGCTTAAACTTGGAAACATGAGTAGTTACATTGCATGCATATGACGTGTTTGTTTGTTTTGCATGTAGTGCTTCAGTTTCTAATGTTTATGTTGTTTCAGGCACTATAGCTCCCAGAAAGGTTCGAGAACAGCCAGTCATACACAGATATCCCACAAGAGTCAACAGAGAAAGAGTCATGGATCAAATGCAGGCTGATTTAACTGACTTGAGACTAAGGATGGACAATTTTATGACCCTTATGGCAGGAATGGGTCAGAATCAGGAATGTCTGCGTGAGTTGGTAGAAAATAGTCAAGCTTGGAACAACGGTACTGCTGATGGAGGTAATCGTAACAGTGCGGGCGCCCGTCAAGTTGAAATTCCTGTAGCACAGCCAGAAGTCACCATTATCAATGATGGACTGAACAATGTACAGATGGACGGTCAAGACGAACAGTTTACGTTGCCGGACGAAACTGAAGGCCAAGGGGCTGAAATGAACAGGAAATTTGAAGAGATGGAAGAACAGATCAAGGCTATTCAATCTCAGAACTCTCTGGGGTTCAACATTACTGACTTGGGCTTGGTTCCAGGGGTTAAAATCCCTTACAAGTTCAAGGTCCCGACTTTCGAGAAGTACAATGGCACAACATGTCCAATGACTCATCTTCAGTCCTTTGTAGGGAGGATTGTTGCCCACACTGATGATGAAAAGCTATGGATGTACTATTTCCAGGACAGCCTGGTTGGGGCCTCCTTGGAATGGTATATGAAGCTAAGTAGAGTCAACATTAAGATCTGGAAGGACTTGGCAGAGGCGTTCGTGAGGCAATACCAATACAATTTGGACATGGCTCCAAATCGCACTCAATTGCAAAACATGTCTCAAACTGCTAAGGAGGGGTTTAAAGAGTATGCTCAAAGGTGGCGTCAGCTCGCTGCCAGAGTGCAACCACCATTGCTGGAGAATGAGATGGCTGATATGTTCATGGGGACATTGCAAGGAGTGTTTATCGAAAGATTGGCGTCTTGTTCGGCTACCAAGTTCAACGATATAGTAATCACAAGAGAGAGGGTCGAGACTTTGTTAAAGATGGGAAAGATTCAGGATACCAGTGTAAGCAGTTCTAGTGGAGTAAGAAAAGCTTTCAACAAACCCCTGAGAAGGAGGGAAGGTGAAACCAATGCTGTGTTTGGCCGAGGACGGGGCCGAGGATATAGAAGATCATATGAGCAAGTGGCAGCTGTCACAATCCCTTCCAGTCCTGTGCAGCAGGTATAGCCTCAACAACAACAACAACAACAACAGCATCCACAACGCAACAACTATCAGCAAAGACCTTATCAGCCAAGACCAGCTCGTCCGGCTAATAGGGTTCTTGAGGCAATTCCCATGACATATACTGCATTGCTGCAGAGATTGCTAGACCTGAATTTGATACAATTGAGGACTTTAGCACCATCACCACCTGGAGAGCTTCTAGTGGGGTACGATGCCAATGCTAGATGCGCTTTCCATTCAGGGGCACCTGGGCACTCAACTGAGAAGTGCAGGGCGCTACAGCATAAAGTTCAAGATTTGATCGACTCCAAGGCGATTAACTTTGCACCACCGCCGAATGTTACTTCAAACCCTATTCCGAACCACAGAGGGGCTAGAATAAATTTTGTTGAAGGTGGTGAGAAGTTGAGTTTGATTCTGAGTATAGAAGAGGTGAAGACTCCGCTGTTGGTAGTAAAGGAGAGGCTGTTGAAAGGACAAGTGTTTCCGGGATGCAGTTCTGATTGTGAAAAGTGTGTGAATTCAGTGGATGGTTGTGAAGACCTGGAGATGGGGTTGCAGAATCTGATTGATGAAGGATCATTGCAGTTTGACAAAGTTGATAATGAAGTTGATGATGTGTCCACTATAACCATCTTTTATGATCCAGCTGAGATGCCTGCTAGAAGAGAACCTGTGACCATTTATGCTCCTGAAGTCAGCCTTGTGACTATCACTGTTCCTGGGCCTGTTCCTTATACAGATGATAAAGCCATTCCATGGAATTACGGCTCATATGTGTACGTGGAATGACAAAAGGTCGAGAGTAAGTCAGTAACTATTGACCCGACTGTAGTGAACGTCAGAGGGGTTGGAGGTTTCACGAGAAGTGGTCGTCTATTTGCTCCCCCAGTTCTGAGAGGAGATCCTGAGGCTGAGGCTTCGGCAAAGGCTAAAGGAAAGCAAACAGTGACTGAAGAAATAGCAACTCCTGCTGCTGGACAGGGTACCTTTGAGAAGGAGGTGGAGGAGTTTATGCGGATAATTAAAAAGAGTGATTATAAGGTGGTCGAACAGTTGAACCAGACGCCGTCCAAAATATCAATTTTGTCTTTGCTGATGTGTTCTCCAGCACATAGAGAAGCCTTGCTGAAAGTGTTGCAGATGGCATATGTTCCTCAAGAAATAACTGTTAATCAACTGGAAGTTGTAGTGGGCAGTGTGAATGCAAGCCATGGGCTGGGCTTTACAGATAGAGATCTTATGTCAGAGGGTTGTAATCATAATAAAGCACTGCATATTACTATGGAGTGTAAGGGTGTTGTTTTGTTGCATGTCCTGGTTGACAAAGGCTCTTCTCTTAATGTACTCCCGAAGAAAGCATTGATGAAGCTGAACATTGATGGTATCGTCTTAAGACCCAGTGATTTGATAGTTAAAGCTTTTGATGGGTCCAGAAGGTCAGTGTTTGGAGAAGTTGAGTTACCCGTGAAAATAGGGTCTCAAGTATTCAAAAGCACCTTCTATGACATGGACATTCAGCCCGCGTACAGTTGCTTATTAGGGC
Source organism: Lathyrus aphaca (assembly GCA_963966055.1). Lineage (NCBI taxonomy): Eukaryota > Viridiplantae > Streptophyta > Magnoliopsida > Fabales > Fabaceae > Lathyrus > Lathyrus aphaca. The sequence goes on along the minus strand of OZ014525.1, from coordinate 348,577,680 downwards.
GTCCATGGATTTATGCTGCCGGAGCTGTAACATCCACTCTGCATCAAAAGCTCAAGTACGTGGTTGATGGCCAAGTAATCACGGTGTGCAGAGAGGAAGACATCTTTGTGAGCCACATATCAACTTTCAAATATGTGGAGATGGACGGAGAGATCCATGAGACTCTGTGTCAGGCCTTCGAAGCGGTTAATGTCAGCATTTTAGCTCCTGTGGAGAGAAGCAATGAGAAAGAAGGTACATCCATTCACTCCTACAAGCAGGCAAAGGAAGTGGTTCAGTCGGGAAGCGCCCAGGGCTGGGGAAAATTGCTGGAATTGGAGAAGAAAGATGATATGTTTGGTTTGGGTTATCAGCCTAGTGGGTCTAATTGGTCTCCAAGTAGTAACGCTATTACTTTTACAAGCGATGGGATGCTCGACCGCAACCATATCTGTGCAACTAATGAAGAGGGAGACAATGATGGTGACTGGGACAACTGGATTCATCCGTGTGCACTCGGAGAGGAGCTAAAGAAATGGTTTGCTGAAGACATCGTCCAAGTTACCTGGAAATCAGAGTAATTTATTTGTTTCCTTTTCTTATCATGTTGCATTGTCAAATCCTGCACTCTGCCCAAAGTGCTAGGATCCATTGTATGGGCCACCATGTTTGTTATGCACTTATTTTACCATGAAATAAAGGACATTTTCAGACAAATTGTGTTCTTTTTCTTTCGTTTTAAAATTTTTCACAAAACAAAAATAAAAAGAATGGCAATGTGTTTTTCCATTTTTTTTTTGTGTTTGCGTCTCCTTTGAAAAATAAACAGATTCTGAAATAAGCACATCATCTGTGCAGTGTTGATCATCCGGATTCTATTGATAACGTTCCTGCTATGACCACGCATGACTTTGACAAACCTATCTACCAAGTTGATGAAGGGGTTGAGGAAGACTGTGAACTCCCTGAAGAATTGGTCAGATTGTTGAAACAAGAGGAACGAGTTATTCAGCCTCATCAGGAAGAAATTGAGATCATCAACATCGGCACGGAAGAAGTGAAGAAAGAGATCAAGATTGGGGCCAGTCTGCAAGTCGAAGTAAAGAAAGAGTTGATTGGTATGTTGCGTGAGTATGTGGATATCTTCGCTTGGTCGTATCAAGACATGACAGGGTTGGATACCGACATTGTTGTGCATAAGCTACCATTGAGAGAAGACTGTCCTCCTGTGAAACAGAAGTTGAGAAGAACTCGTCCTGACATGGCGATGAAGATCAAAGAGGAAGTTCAAAAACAATGGGATGTCAGATTCCTTGTCGTAACTAGTTACCCACCTTGGGTAGCTAACATTGTGCTTGTACCAAAGAAGAACGGCAAGGTCCGGATGTGCGTTGATTACCGGGATCTAAATAGAGCGAGCCCAAAAGATGACTTTCCATTACCTCACATTGATGTGTTGGTAGATAACACTGCTCAATTCTCGGTATTTTCCTTCATGGACGGCTTCTCCGGGTATAACCAGATCAAGATGGCACCGGAAGACATGGAGAAAACAACGTTCATTACCCCGTGGGGTACATTCTGCTACAAGGTCATGCCCTTTGGTTTGAAGAACATCAGGGCAACTTATCAGCGGGCCATGGTCACATTGTTCCACGACATGATACACAAGGAGATAGAATGCTTTGTGGACGATATGATTGCTAAGTCCCGAGACGAAGAAGAGCATCTGGTCAACCTCAAGAAGCTGTTTGATAGACTGATAAAGTATAAGCTGAGGTTGAATCCAAACAAGTGCACTTTCGGAGTGCGTTCCGGGAAATTGCTGGGTTTCATTGTTAGTCAAAAAGGAATCGAGGTAGATCCTGTAAAAGTAAAAGCAATTCAAGATATGCCTGCACCGAAAACAGAAAAAGAAGTGTGCGGGTTTTTAGGGAGGTTGAACTACATTTCACGATTCATATCTCATCTAACTGCCACGTGCGAGCCAATATTCAAATTGCTAAGAAAAGAGCAAACGGTCAGGTGGAATGAGGACTGCCAAAGAGCCTTTGATAAGATAAAATAATATTTGCAGGAGCCTCCGATTCTAATGCCTCCAGTTCCAGGACGGCCGCTTATCATGTACTTGACTGTGCTAGAGGGGTCAATGGGGTGTGTTCTAGGCCAACATGACGAGTCTGGTCGAAAAGAGTACGCTATTTATTACCTTAGAAAAAAGTTTACCGACTGTGAATCCCGTTACTCACTGCTCAAGAAAACTTGTTGCGCTTTGGTATGGGCTGCTCGCCGACTGAGACAGTACATGTTGACCCATACCACACTGCTAATTTCCAAAATGGATCATGTCAAGTATAATTTTGAGAAACCAGCGTTAACCGGAAGGGTTGCTAGGTGGCAAAGGATTTTAACAGAGTATGACATACAATATACTTCTCAGAAAGCCATCAAGGGAAATGTATTGTCAGATTACCTTGCACAACAACCTCTTGAAGATGACTATCAGCCAATGAAGTTTGATTTCCCTGATGAGGACATCATGTACCTCAAAGCAAACGATTGCGATGAACCACTTCCGGAGGAGGGGCCAGACCCTGAATCCAAATGGAAGTTGATATTTGATGGGGCGGTCAATATCAATGGACGTGGAGTTGGTGATGTTCTTATCACTCCTGAAGGTGTTCACTTTCCCTTCGCTGCCAGAATTACTTTTGGTTGCACCAACAATGAAGCGGAATACGAGGCGTGCATAATGGGAATAGAGGAGGCTATTAATCTTCGGATTAAGACCCTCGATATATTCGGAGATTCAGACCTCGTCATTAACCAGGTTACCGGCAAGTGGTATACGCATCAAGAGCATCTAATCCCTTACAGGGATTATGCCAGAAAACTGTTGACGTTCTTCACAACGGTTAAGCTTCAATACATACCACGTGATGAGAATCAATTTTCCGACGCATTGGCTACTCTTTCTTTGTCTATCAAAGTCTTGTGTTGGAATTATGTGCCAAGAATTGACATTTCCAGGCTTGACGCACCAGCTCATGCTTTCTCTGTAGACGCAATGTCTGATGAGAAACCTTGGTACTTTGATATCAAGCTCTTCCTGGAAAAGAAAGAATACCCAGCTGGGGCATCTTCCAATGACAAGAAGACCTTAAGGCGACTGGCTGCTAGCTTCTTCTTGAATACAGACGGGGTTTTGTACAAGAGAAACTTTGACATGGTTTTGCTCAGATGTGTGGATAGACACGAAGCAATCCTGTTAATGCAGGAAGTCCACGAGGGATCTTTCGGTACTCATGCAGGAGGGCATGCTATGGCGAAGAAGTTGTTGAGATCGGGGTATTATTGGATGACATGGATGCAGACTGTTGTTCGTACGCCCGTAAGTGCCACAAGTGCCAGATTTATGCAGACAAGGTGCATGTTCCTCCTAGCCCTCTCAACGTCATGTCATCTCCTTGGCCCTTTTCTATGTGGAGAATTGACATGATCGGAAAGATAGAGCCTACTACTTCAAATGGTCATCGCTTCATCTTGGTTGTGATTGATTACTTCACTAAGTGGGTTGAAGCAGCGTCTTATGCCAATGTCACTCGTCAAGTGGTAGCCAGATTATTGAAAAAAGACATCATTTGCAGATACGGAGTGCCCGAAAGAATCATTAGTGACAATGGTTCTAACTTAAACAACAAGATGATGGCAAAGTTGTGTCGGGACTTCAAGAATATCAAGAAGATTGTGCAAAAGATGGTTATCACTTACAAAGATTGGCATGATATGTTACCATTTGCGCTGCATGGTGTCGCTCCCACCAAATGACACCTGGTCAGAAGGGGTACAGACGCGAACGGTCGGCGAGAGGAGTGGGAAAGAATATAGTCGCCAGCTAGGCATTTTTATCCCGAAGGAAAGGTAATGCTGCATAAACCTAGAAAGATGTGGATAAGACGGTTGCGAACCAGAGAGACTGAGAAAGGGGTTGGTTAAGACCTGGGAAGGTATTAGCACCCAGATTGTCCGTCGTACTCGACGGGATCCACGCTTAAAAGATTTGTGTTTTAAAGGGGTAGTGTTAGTGCAATTTGTGTATCAAAGCTGGAAAGAATACAAGTGTCAGTGTAAAAGAAAAGTGAGGTGTATAAGAGAAGTGTCAGTGTAAGGAAAGAGTATGAAGCTCAAGATCATGAGGCTAAAAGAATAATGCTGGAGGAGGGGGAATATACAGAGACTTTTGTTCGATAACTGTTAAGTTATGCCTACGTATCCTCTCGTGCAATGAGGAAGTCAGAACACCGTAGTTCGACCCAAAGAGACTGAAGATAAATTGACTTGTGAACTGCTTACTTGTCTATGCTCAAGTGTATGACCTGTCTGGCTCAGGTGTAAACTGTCTTGCATTAGACGGAAGAAGCAAGTTCTCATTTGTGAATGAATGAGATGAGAAAAGAATCCCGAAGGAGACGATTATTGTTTGTTTTTGGTGTTTTCAGTCTTTTATTGCTTTTTGTGTTTGTCATAAGAAAATGAGCTTAAGCCTAAACCAAGGGTTGGTAAACTCATCACATCCTCCCTCTGATTAGGGGTAATGAGAATACCTTAAGTGTGAAGTAAGCACCCCACAATTAAACACCATGATGTAGGATTAAGATCATTAACCTACTTGTGATTATTTAAATGTTTTTGTTGTTTTTGTTTAGTGTTGAGTAATGAGATTAAGCCATAATCAAGGATTTAATGGACTCATTACACCATCCTAATAGAAGGATAATAGATGAGAACATTTAAGCTGAGAAAGACTCCTCAACTTAATCCATGATTAGGATTAACTTCATGACAAAACAAGGCCTTTATTAAAGTGGATTTTAGTTAATGATAAGATGAAGAAGTGATTTTTATGGTTTGTAAGACAACTTGAGGGGGACTTGTCCATTAACACTAGGGTTAGTCCTTCTTAACCAATTAAGAAAGAATTAGAACCCTAATGCAAGGCCCAAGTTACAAGTTTGATGTCTTGATGATTATTAGATGGATTGATTAAAGGATTTAAACACATTAAGGGTTTAACACTTAGGATTAAAGTTATACACTCCATCCTAATAGAAGGATGCAGGCATAAGCTTAATCACAAAGCCTTAAAGCCTTTAGGGTTTAGTCCTTGATTATGAGATGAGAGGAGAAGACTCAAAGATGACACAAAGGTAACACTAAATGGGGGACTAATCAAACCCTAATTGTTATCATGCTTGGTTGTTCCTAGGGTTAATGAGGCTTGCAAGAAGATCTTCAAGAGAAAAGCCACCAGGAAAAGAAGCAGATGAAAGGAGAAAGAAGCAGAGGGAAACAAGACAACTTGCTTCACTTAAAAGACAGGTTACTTGAAGAAAGAAGGTGGGAAAGAGCATGAATGAGTAGGCTCACTCTAATGCACATACAAAATGCAGCAAAGAAGGTATGAAAGAGATGAAAAGAGATTGTGAGAAGTGAAGGCAAATTCACTTCTCAAACAACTTACCACCTGAAAAGTTAGCAAAAGAAATGAAATGCAATGAAGATGAGATGAAATGTCATGATGAAAATCAAAGTCAGAAGCATAAAAATGATGTTAATGATGCTAAGAGGGGATGCAAACACAAGGCAAGACATGAAAATGATCATACAAGGGTGAAGATGCAAATGAAGCATGCTTTAGACCATGGAAGTTCATGAAAGTTTATGAAATGGAATGGACATACAACATGGCAAATGAAAGATGCAATGATCAAACATGATCCTAATATGTCCTATGATGTATTATGAATCATGTGGATGCACAAAATGTCATGGCAAGTCATTGAATGCAAGCAAATGAGAGATGGATGCAAAGGAAGGCACAAAATCAGGGTTTATGATCAACACACAAAGCAAAATTCAAAATCAGAAGCAAATGACATGACAAAAAATTGAAAATGGGATCAAGGGAACCCTAACCCTACACAAGTTCACTGCCCAAAGGAGGGGACCTAACTCTTAACCTAGTGCAAGTTATGAATTTCCTAAGTCAATTAGGGTTTTAAGGTACCTCATCATGAAAAATGCAAAACAAATTGAAAAGGGAAGATTAATTCAAACCAAATTTATCCTATAAACTACATGCCATGAAGGATGCAATGCAAGAAGAACCATCATCAAACTCTCAATGGTTAGGCAGAATGGATTTTTCCAAGTTTGAACAAAAATATTGCCTTAAAATGAATTTAATTCCAATGAAAATGATCAAAATGCATCAAGAACCAAAAAGAAATTTGTTTTGAGAGTTTGATAATGTTTCTAAATGTTTTTAAATGCAATGTGAATTTTTTGGTGATTTTTAAATACCTAAATGCATTTTTAATTAATTAATTTTCATTAACTAATTAAAAATAAACATTTAAATGATTTAAAAATTATTTTTAATGCAAAAAATAAAATAAAAATTATTTTTGGGTCTTAAAAATTAATGAGATGCTTGACAAAAATTTTCAGAATTTTTAAATGTTTTTTACTATTTTAAATAATTCGTGCAAATTAAATGACAAGAAAATGAAATAAAATTAAATAAAATGAAAAGTATGAAGATCCTGAGGCTGAGATTCAAAGTCAGAGGGCGGGAGTTGACTGGCGCGCGTTTCAGTGGCTAGGATTGATTCTGGAAAATTCAAATTTTAATCCTAATTAATTAATGTTAATGACTGGATTAGGGCTAAATCAAAGGATCTGGGCCGTTCACAACGCGCGGGAAGCTGGATCCAAAGGCCTGCGTTCAAACTCAGCTAAACCCTAACCCTAATTTAATCACCTTCAGATGACCGGAACAGTGGTTCCGGTCATCTTCTCTGGCGAGGCCAACAGGCTAACTTCTCCTATAAGCAAAATCAAGAGCTCTAAATCTCCAGATCGTACCTCCTAAACACCCTAAAGATGAATCAAGCATCAAAACAAATTTCTACAACCTACATCTCAAGATATGGATCAAAACAGAAAAACTGGAAAAATTTCAGAGCTTCGATACAAGCTTATTTCTTCACCATTTCAAAAAGTAAAAACACCAGAGTGATCAGCAAAGCATAAGCAACAATTCTATAGCATAAAAAGCAATTTCTGAAGAAAAAAAAAAGTTCTTGAGGTACCTGAGCTTGAGCTTCCTCAGCTTGCAACTTTCTAGGCAAGTATTTGCTTCAAATCACCCCCAATGATCCCCCCCAAGTGTTTGTGATGCTTAGCTGGAGTTTAAATGGCCTCTAGAGAAAGTTTGCAGAATCTCAGTTCATGAAATGTTGAAATCGTGTTTTTGATTATGGAGGTTTTAGGGAAAAATGGAGGGTGGGAAATGATCAGTGAGGTTTATGGAGTTGAATGGTGGAAAAAGTTTGAAGGTTTGATGGCTGAATCAAGAAATTCGAAAGCTTTTGCAAATTTGGGGATTTTTGAGCGTGCTGTGTTCTTGGAGCTTCAGGTTGTGGTGTTATGTGCTTTTGCTTGGTTTTGATCCACATAAAGAGTTGTGATAGGTCAGAGAGTGGGTGCTGGCCTATGCTGATTGGTATGGGCCATTTTGCATAAAGTAAACTTTTTGTGTAAGAGAGGTATGGGCTATGGCAGTCAAGGTACAAGGGCATGTCTGCTGCAGCTTGAATCAAGGTTGTCCATGGAAATGAATTAGAGGCAATGCAGCAAGTGGATTAGGGTTTATGTGATGTTTTGCAAATTTCACAAAGTTTTGCCCCTTTTGTGATTACTTGAAGCATAAGTCATGAAAATGGGAGGTTCTTTGGTGCATTCTGATTTTTAGGTCATGGTTCATGTTTGTGTAATGCATAGAAATCAATTAGAGGTCACATAAAGGCCTGGCATGAGGTTTTGCAACTTTGCCTCTTTGGTACAAAACTTGGAATTATGTGATTTTTGCCAATTTTGACAAGCCATAACTTTTGATCAAAGATGAATTAGAATGAGTTCTTGTACTTTTTGAAAATGGGAGGATCCATTCTACAACTTTCATGACCAAAGTTGTCTCATTTGAAGCATTTTTGAATCAATTTGAGGAAGTTGAAAAACTTTCCCAAAATGGCAAGTTTTCATTACAAGTCACTTTCCCAAAAAGGCAACTTTGCAAATGGCTTGAAATTCTTCAATTTTGTAAACTTCTAACATCTTTTATGATCAAATAAAGATCATACACATTCAAAGTGATGGAGAACAACCTTTGGTTGGGTCATTGGGGGCCTCAGATGCCCTGATTTTGCACTGACTTGCTCAAGAAGTCAACTCTTGATTAGATGTCTTCCCCATGGAATTTCTTCATGAAGATTGATATGCATGATCCTTATAACATATAGAGACCAATAGAAACAAGAATGACCAAAAAATTTGGAGTTATGGCCTCTGAAACAAAAACCCTAATTCTAGGTCATCTGTGCAGTTAAACCTGGCTCTGCTTCCATGCCTTTCTCAGTTCTTGTGATTCATGGACTTTCTTGACCTTGTGAGGATACAATATGATGCTTGAACATACATGGATCCCTTTGAAGTGATTGATGACCTTTGGAGTGGCTCAAATGGCTCTTGGATAGCTCAGATCACAAACCCTAGATGCAGATGACTTAGAAATAATGCAGTGAAGCAAAAATGTAATATGAGATGCTATGATTGAACTTATGCACATGAAAAGATCACAAGCCATGGTGAAAAGAGTGAGGGCAAATTTGGGGTGTTTACAGCTGCCCCTATTCAAGCATGAGTTAGCTGTGCAGGATGTAAGCGACGGCTTAACAGACAAACAAGATAACTTGTGGTTGAATACCAAAGACAGTCCAAAATTTGAACTCATAGAATGGAGAAGAAAAGGGATATAGATTGTGAAGGAAAAATAAAGTATAATTATAAAGTGCGGGCGACGGAGAACGACCGTCAAGCAGAGGACGACTGCTGGGGATGAAGCAATGACGGGGACGGTCGACATGCTGGGGATAAAAGAGATTATAATGGGGACGGCTATAAGACTCTCTGGGGATTATAGGTAGAGTGAATGATGGGGAAGATCATCAATCTCAAGGCATAAATGAAATAAATGATGAGGTACGGTCATCAAAGGTGAAGGACGATCACCTGGCAAGGTACGGCTGCTCTGTTGGGGATAAGATGAAGGACGGTCATCTAAGGTGAAGGACGATCACCTGGCAAGGTATGGCTGCCGAAAGTATCACGACATAGGACGAATGTCGGATAGAGAAGGTCGAAGATGGGGACGGCCATCGGATAAGCATGATGAAGGACGATCATCAAGAGGTGAAGGACGATCACCTAGCAGGGTACGGCTGCTCTCAGGGTTTATCATGACATAGGACGAATGTTAGGTAACAAGATCAACAATGGGGACGGCCATCGGATAAAATGATGAAGGACGATCACCTAGCAGGGGACGGCTGCTGAAAATATCACGACATAGGACGAATTCCGGATAGAAAAGAAGTTTTGTTGGGGACTTCGCTGGGGAATCGTAAACACTGGCGAGCGTTTACATCCAAGAAGTGAAAGGTATAAGTGTTTGGCACTGTGTATAGATTAAAGATGCGGACGCAAACTTAAGACTATGATACGGACGAGTATTGGTAGAAACAAACGCTTGAAGCATGTTCAGAGATGATGATACGGACGAGTACCAACTAGTTAACAAAGAACACGGACGAGTGTCGAATCTGAGGGGGTTTAAGTGGCGTATACGGACAAGTATCTGTATGAGTAAAAAGATGATGAGTAACAAGTATGAGTTAAACACGGACGAGTGTTTAACTTGTTGGGGAGAGTGCGACACGGACGAGTGTCGGAAAAAGTGTATTACAAACAAGTATATGGCTTCCAAAGTGTTTAGGCAACTATGCTGGGGGAAGTGACACGGACGGGCGTCAGGAAAGTGTATAGATGTATGTACACATGTGTTGTGAGTGCAAAGAGGGGCGCTTTGGCTTTCTGCTGGGGGTATGACACAGACGAGTGTCAAGAGGCATCTGTAATATAAGTATCTGTTTATAGAGAACGCTCGGGCGACTTTACTGGGGAATGATGACACGGACGAGTGCCAAAAGGAGCGTGTTCCTGTATTTGTGAGGGTGAAGGGGAAATGCTTTAATATTCTGTCGGGGAGTTTGAGAGGTATTTTGTATATTGTTGATGGGTTGTCAGCATTTTCAAGTGTTTGATTTTACACATGGCTTATGATTATGCAATATGTTTGGTTTTTGCCGTAATGTTCCGTGTTAGACGGAATGCTACGCTCTGTGGGGGAGATATGATGCGAATGCTATGATTATGCAAAGATAACGATCCGAGATTCGGATCCCGATGCTGAGGAGATTCTGGCTGATCTGCTTGAAGTGGATATCCCAGCTGGGGATGAGATCATTGGTAGATCTGACATATATGACTCCGCATGGGGAAGTAGGTCACTGATAGACCTATCTTGGTAATGAGAGACCCAGCTGGGGTTTGTAGAGGCTTTCTTCACTCTGTTGTGAGATCTTCAGGCGTTGCTCTTCTGGATAGAGGTTGAAACTCTGTGGGAATATGGTTCCCGGTCTTTGCACTTGGTCGAGAAGGAGTGATGACTGGAAACTCAGCTGGGGAGAAAGCACCTCCGGTGCTAATTGGGAGATAGACTGAGTAGATAATGATTTGCCAGCTTGCTGGGGAGAAGCCTTCACGCCCCATGTTGTGCTCTGAACACCTGTAATCCTGTAAAGACAAAGAAACGTACAAGCCTCCCGAGATATTCCTTATTGGATTCCGTCATAGGAGTTTAGGCAATCCCAGGAGCAAACATATTTCCTGTAAGCATGTATTCTTTAGAAAGGAAACATCTGTATTTATGCGGATCAATATCTTAAAGACATCGGACATTTTTGAAAACGAAAAAATAAAATGTACGAGACGAGACATGACTGAAAATCTGATTTTATTAATTCATGTGCCTTGAATTGGTGAGATACAGTCAGAGAAATAGATCCCTCGAAATGAGGAGATCGTTACAAATTGAAAGACAAAAAGGTGTTGGCAATGTTGATGACGCTTCAAGGAGCTTCCCTTTTTGCTATGACTCGTATGACATTTACGTTCTTCTCATCTTGCTTTCTGAAGAAGGCTGGTTCTGACCGACGCTCGAGCCTTTCGGAGCTTGCCAAGTTGTAAGTGATACAGATGAATTCAGAATGCAGCTGTTCCCTTATTCCCTTATTTTTGCGTGGATCGCCCTTTCGGGTTTTCAATCCACCGGGATACCCATTTTTGCCTGAGTTGTCCAATGTGGCTTTTCAACTCAGCGGGTGTACATTTTTTATTTAATTTCCCTTATTTTTGCCCGAGTCTTTTATTCTGTTTTTGACTCGCCGGGATGCCCTATTTTTTCCTGGACTTACATTCTTTTTTTATGTCCAGCGGGTCATTTTTATGCGAAGTATTTTTTAACTGCATCTGAATTCACAGGGGATAGGAAGTCTTCGCCATCCATAGTACTGAGCATCAGTGCTCCACCGGAGAAAACTTTCTTTACTATGAATGGACCGTCATAATTCGGAGTCCACTTGCCCCTGTGGTCTGTATGAGGAGGGAGGAGTCTCTTCAGCACAAGATCTCCTACTTGGTACTCTCGGAGCCTGACTTTCTGATCGAAGGCCTTCTTCATCCTTTTCTGATACAGCTGCCCATGACAAATGGCAGCCAATCTCTTCTCTTCAATCAGATTCAGTTGTTCGTATCGGGATCGGACCCACTCTGCTTCATTTAGCTTAACATCCATTAGCACTCGCAAGGAGGGTAATTCAACTTCAACAGGTAGGACTGCCTCCATACCATACACAAGCTGATACGGTGTTGCCCCAGTGGATGTTCTAATCGACGTACGGTACCCATGCAAGGCAAACGGTAGCATTTCATGCCAATCTTTATAGGTGACCACCATCTTTTGTACAATCTTCTTGATATTCTTGTTAGCTGCCTCAACAGCGCCATTCATCTTTGGCCTGTAAGGAGAAGAGTTGTGGTGTTGGATCTTGAAGTCCCAGCACAGTTCTGCCATCATTTTGTTGTTCAAGTTGGAACCATTATCAGTAATGATTCGCTCGGGCACTCCATACCGACAGATGATGTCTCTCTTCAGAAATCTGGCTACCACTTGCCTGGTAACATTTGCATATGAAGCTGCTTCAACCCACTTGGTAAAATAGTCAATGGCTACCAGGATGAATCTGTGGCCATTTGAAGCAGTTGGTTCAATCTTGCCAATCATATCAATGCCCCACATAGCAAAGGGCCAGGGTGAAGACATCACATTCAAAGGGTTGGGAGGCACATGCACTTTATCCGCATAAATCTGGCATTTATGGCACTTCCTGGCATAAGCACAACAGTCGGCATCCATTGTGATCCAGTAATATCCCGATCTTAGCAACTTTTTAGCCATTGCATGTCCTCCAGCATGGGTACCAAAGGATCCTTCGTGCTCCTCGTGCATCAATAAGTCTGCTTCTATCTTATCAACGCATCTGAGAAGTACCATATCAAAGTTCCTCTTATACAGGGAACCGTCAGCATTCAGGAAGAAACTACCAGCTAGCCTTCTTAATGTCTTCTTATCATTGGAAGATGCCCCAGGTGGGTATGTTTGATCCTCCAAGAAGCATTTGATATCATGAAACCAAGGCTTATCATCTTTAACAACATCTGCCGAGAACACGTATGCTGGTCTGTCAAGTCTGGATAATGAGATCCGAGGTACAAAGTTGGCAGCTTGAACTTTGATCATCGATGAAATGGTAGCCAGAGCATCCGCAAACTGATTCTCGTCTCGAGGGATATACTCAAGCTTGACCTTTGTGAAGAAAGTCAATAACCTCCTTGTATAGTCCCTATAAGGTATCAGATGATCCTGATGGGTGTACCATTTGACGTTGGTTTGATTAATTACCAGAGCTGAATCTCCGAACACAGTTAAAGTCTTGATCCTGAGGTCGATGGCTTCCTCAAGACCCATAATACAAGCTTCGTATTCAGCTTCGTTGTTAGTGCAGTTGAAGGTGAGTTTTGCCGAGAAAGGCATGTGAACTCCTTTAGGTGTAATGAGTACTGCACCAACACCACGACCATTCATATTAACAGCCCCATCAAACATCATAGTCCATTCTTTTTCTGGGTCAGGCCCTTCAGTGTGAACAGGCTCTTCATGATCTTTTGCTTTTATGAACATGATGTCTTCATCAGGGAAGTCAAATCTCATAGGCTAGTAATCATCAATGGGTTGCTCAGCGAAATAATCAGAAAATACACTGCCCTTGATGGCTTTCTGAGACGTGTACTGAATGTCATATTCTGTGAGGATCATTTGCCATCTTGCAACCCGTCCGGTAAGTGTTGGCTTCTCAAAAATGTACTTAACTGGGTCCATCTTTGATATCAACAAAGTAGTGTGGGTCAACATATACTGCCTTAGTCGGCGAGCAGCCCACGCTAAAGCACAACAAGTTTTCTCGAGCAGTGAATAACGTTGTTCACAGTCGGTAAACTTTTTTCTTAGGTAGTAAATTGCATACTCTTTTCGACCAGACTCGTCATGCTGGCCCAGCACACACCCCATTGACTCTTCTAATACTGTCAAGTACATTATCAGAGGCCTTCCTTCGACTGGAGGCATAAGGATCGGAGGCTCTTGTAAGTATTCCTTGATTTTGTCAAAAGCCATCTGGCAGTCTTCGTTCCACCTGACCGTTTGTTCTTTTCTCAATAGCTTGAACAAGGGCTCACAGGTTGCTGTAAGGTGAGATATGAACCGTGAAATGTAGTTCAATCTACCTAGAAAACATCGAACCTCTTTTTCTGACTTCGGTGCAGGCATCTCTTAAATGGCTTTGACTTTATCGGGGTCAACTTCAATCCCTTTTTCACTTACAATAAATCCCAGCAGCTTACCGGATCGTACCCCGAATGTGCATTTGTTGGGGTTTAGCTTCAGTTGGTACTTCCTCAGACGCTTGAATAAATTCAACAGATTCACCAGGTGGTCTTCTTCTGTGAGGGACTTGGCAATCATGTCATCCACATAACATTCAATTTCTTTATGGATCATGTCGTGGAATAATGTTACCATAGCCCGTTGATAAGTTGCACCAACATTCTTCAGTCCGAAGGGCATCACCTTATAACAGAACGTGCCCCAGGGTGTGATGAAAGTTGTCTTCTCCATGTCTTCAGGTGACATTTTGATCTGATTGTATCCTGAAAATCCGTCCATGAAGGAGAATACCGAGAACTGAGCCGTATTATCAACCAATACATCAATGTGAGGTAAAAGGAAATCATCTTTCGGGCTGGCTCTGTTCAGATCCCGGTAGTCTACACACATCCTCACCTTGCCATCTTTCTTGGGCACAGGTACAATATTAGCAACCCACGGCGGATAGCTAGTCACAGCAAGGAACCCGGCGTCCCACTGTTTTTGTACCTCTTCTTTTATCTTCATCGCCATATCTGGACGAGTACGGCGCAGTTTTTGTTTTACCGGCGGGCAGTCTTCTTTCAAAGGCAGCTTGTGCATGACAATGTCGGTGTCCAACCCTGGCATATCCTGATAAGACCAAGCGAAAACATCCACGTACTCCTGAAGCATATCAATCAGTTGTTCTTTCACTGAGTCTTGTAGGCAGGCCCCGATCTTAACTTCTTTTACGTCTTCCTTTGTACCAAGATTAACCGTTTTGACCTCCTCCTGATGAGGAGTGATAACTTTCTCCTCTTGCCTTAACAACCTGGCTAGCTCTTCAGGAAGCTCATAATCTTCTTCGACCCCTTCATCATCTTGATTGATTGGATTGTCAAAGTCATACGAAGTCATAGCAGTGTTGTTGTCGGTGCGGTCTGAAAGGCACTTTCTGCAAGGGTTCAGATTGTTCATTTTAGTGATCAATTTTAATCTTGTTTAGAAAAAGTGAAATGAAGTTTTCATTTTGGAAAACATTGCCATTTTATTTTTGTACAAAAAGAAAAATGAAAAACAGTGAGCGGAAAAGGAAAAGACTCATTTGCAAAAGATGTCTGATATTCATTGATTAATCCATTTGCACAAAATTACAAGATGGCCCGATTACAAAATGAGTCTTGTCATCTTGGGCAAGATGCAAGACTTGATGCATGCTTAAAAATACAGGAAATAATAATTACTCTGCAGGAGTAACCGTTATAATTTCCTGGGAAGACCAGTTAAGGACTTGACTCCCCGGGATCCTTGGACGTATCCAGCTCTCCAGGTTGCGGTCGCTTTCCTCCTCGTCTTCCAAGTTGTTCACTGCATCCGGGGTGAGCATTCCCCCGCTGACAAAACTGGGCTTCTTGGCAGCCTCTGATTGATCTTGTTGAGTTGGTCTGTAACCCAACCCAAATTTGTCTTCTTTCTTCTCCACAGGCAACAGCCTGCCCCAGCCTTGGGCAGTACCCTCTTCAACAATCTTCTGGGCTTGCTGATAAGACGTTATGGAGGTTCCCAGTACAGCAGATGCTTCATTTATGTTCAGGGCCTCAAACCCCTGGATCATAGTTTCATGGATTTCTCCATCCATTTCTATGTACTTATACGTAGCCAGATGGCTAACAAAGATGTCTTCTTCCCCCCAAATGGTGATGATCTGGCCTTCCCACTCGAATTTCAGCTTCTAGTGAAGGGTAGACGTAACAGCGCCAGCGGCATGGATCCAGGGTCTACCCAACAAACAGTTGTAGGCCGGCTGAATGTCCATCACATAGAAGGTAATTTTGAAAGTCTACGGGCCAATTATCACAGGCAGATCAATCTCTCCAAGCACTGATCTTTTAGAGTCATCAAATGCTCTCACCACCAAATTACTCGGACGCAGTGCCAAGCCATCATATTCCAGCTTCACTAAGGCTTTCTTTGGTAGAACATTGAGCGAAGACCCAGTGTCCACCAGTACATGAGATAGAACAGCACCTTTGCATTCAGAGGTGATATGTAAAGCCTTGTTGTGGTTACGCCCCTCAGTTATTAAGTCAGCATTGGTGAAGCCCAGTCCATGACTGGTATTGACATTTGCCACCACAGTTTCTAGCTGGTTAACAGTAATCTCCTCTGGCACGTAAGCTGCGTGCAGGACTTTCAATAATGCATTCCTGTGGGCTTCAGAACACATCAACAGGGATAATATGGAGATTTTTGAGGGAGTTTGGTGAAGCTGATCCACCACCTTGTAATCACTTCTCTTTATGATTCTCATAAACTCGTCTACATCTTGTTCAAAAGATGTCTTCTGAGTTTCTTTGGCAACCGGCTCTTCAGGTACCACACTCTTTCCTTTTGCTTTGGCAGCAGCTTCTGCTTCAGCATTAGGTCTTTGCAATTGTGAGGCAAAAAGGCGTCCGCTTCTGGTGAAGCCTCCGCCTCCCCCAACATTATCAATTTGTGGAGAAGAGGTTGAAGAATCCAAAGTGATTTTCTCCCCATTGCAGTAGAGGTCAGAGCCATAATGCCAGGGTATGGCATTGCTGCTTTCATAGGGAACTGGTCCAGGTACCGTGATGGTAACTGGACTGACTGCTGCAGAGGAGGGTACTGAAATGGTGTGCGGATCGTAATAAATTGTGACCGGTGATCTGGCAGGGGGTGCCATTGCTTGTTGTTGGAAATTGTTGTTTGGAGGAACATTTGATGGATCATAGTAGATTGTGACTGCTGAGACATCTTCATTAATTTCTGTTGGCATTGTAGAAGATTCCGCTGGTAAAAAGGATGTTGATGTTGTAGAGGAAATGGTTGTTGACATTTGATTTGTTGAAGTGATGGATGAAGCCATTGTTGATGATATTGATGAATCGGTTGGAATGATTGTTGCTGCTATTGTAGAAGAATCGGGAATTGTTGTCAAAGGGATTGCTGGATTTGTAGGCGCCGTTGTTGAGATCTGAAGGATACCATCCTTGATAAGACCATCTATGCCGCTTCTCAAATAATCGCATCCGTTGACTGCAATGTTGCAATACCCACAACCGAGTTCACACCCGGGAAACACCTGGTACTCTAGAAGCTGAGCTTTAATTTCGACCAGAGGTGTTCGAATTTGTGCAACACTGGTGATCAAAGTAGACGGTTTATCTTCCTCAATGGCATTAATCCTCGGCCCGCCATGATTAGGCATAGGATTTCTGTTGACATTTGGAGGAGGTGCGAAGTTGAGGGCTTTAGAATCCACCAGATCTTGAACTTTCATTTGAAAGGCCCTGCATTTCTCAGTATTGTGACCAGGTGCATTGGACTGGAAAGCACATCTGGCGTTGACATCATAATTCTTAGGGAGATTGGATGGATCTGGTGGTGCCAATGTCCTTAGCTCAACCAAGTTAAGTTTCAGGAGTTGTGGCAATAAAGCGGCATAAGGCATAGGGATAGGATCAATCACCCTATTTGCCTGTGACGGTCTTTGCTGAAAGGGTCTTTGCTGTTGATTGTTATTGTTGTTGTTATAGGCTCTCTGTGGCGGATACTGAACTTGTTGTTGATAATGTGGTTGTTGTGGTTGTTGATATGCTGGTTGCTGAGGAATCGGAGCTGGAATAGTGACAGCTGCTACTGATCTGTGGACATACTGAGGTCTACCCCTGGTGGCATGAATGGCATTGGTCTCACCGGTCCTTCGAGGTCCCACAAAAGGCTTCCTGGGATTACTAGACGAACTTGCACCATTATCAGAAATCTTGCCCATTTTTAATAGACTTTCAATTCTTTCACCGGCTATAACTACGTCTGCGAAGCTGGTGGAAGAAAAGGCAGCCAGCCTATCAATATATGTTCCTTGCAGAGTATTCATGAACATGTCAGCCATTTCTCTTTCCGACATGGGTGGCTGGACAGCAGCAGCAAGCTGTCTCCACCTCTGGGCATATTCCCTGAAGCTCTCCCTGGAGGATTGAGACATTCCCATCAAGAGGGTCCTGTTGGGAGCCATGTCCAAGTTATATTGATACTGGCGTGTTAAAGCTTCGGCCAAATCCTTCCAGTTCCTGACAGTTGCTCTGGACAGGTGAGAATACCATTCACGGGATGCTCCGGTCAAACTGTCTTCGAAGTAGAACATCCACAAGTTTTCGTCCATGGTATAAGCTTTAAGTCTCCCTAGAAAAGACTGTAAGTGAGTTCGTGGACAGGAGGTTCCATTGTATTTTTCGAAGCACGGAGGTTTGAACTTGTGGGGAATTCTTACCCCATCCACTAACCCCATATCCATTACATCAAAACCCAAGGAGTTTTGAGACTCCAAGGACCTCAACTTTTCAGCAATTTCATCAAACCTTCGGTCATAGACTTCATCTCCAGCTCCCATTACAGTGAATTGCTCCTCCTGGGGGTCTTCTTGTAAGATCCTCCCCCCAGTAGTATTTCCTTGCACATTAGCCGGGATGTTGACTTCCGGATCTAGATGAGGTCCCAATACAGGTGGGTTAACATGAGGCTGACCCCTCTCATTGTTGCTTGTTCCTCCAGTCCTAGGATGAGGTTCCTCGGGGGTTTGTCTTTCTACCAATGCCCTCAGCCTTTCCTGACTCTGGGCTAAGCCAGTCATCACAGTCATGAATTGGGCCATTTGGTTTCTCATCTCCACCCTTTCATTAGCCATCTGGGTTCTGACCTCAGTCAGGTCTTGCTGTACTTGCTTCATTAGGATACCCGGAAGATTGTTGCGAGTGGGATACCGGTGTGCACGGTTGACAGGGAACACTCTTCTGCGAGCAATATTTCCTGAACCACAACAGAGTTAGAAACAAGCAAAAATAATAACAAAACCTACAAAACAAAACAAAAGTTAGTATGCAATGCAGTATGCTTATTTATTTTCCAAGGTATCCGGCTCGGTTCTTGGTTTTGACCTTTCTAGACCTCGAGGAAGACGCTTTGATGTTGCTTGAGAAAAGAAAAACCCAAATGGAAACAAACTAACAGATATATTACAAATGGTGAGTCATACATAGCTTGTTTTTTACAACACATGCCCCTGAAGGGTCAAAATACAACATAAAAGAAAAGTACATCAAATGAAAGCAACAACAAACAAAAAGTCAGACAACAAGTCCAAACTCATCCTCCTTAACCTCCTTCAGAAGTGCCTCAGTCACCGGACCAGCCGGATGCTCTGTAATAGTCCTAATGAGGAGGTTCCTAGTGGCAATAGCAGTGGTCAGCTTCTTGTGCTTGTCTTGGTCCTTTGACCTCTTCAAACCAGCCCTAAGCTTCAATTCTGAAATCTCCTTCTGGGCTGCCAGCAGAGCCTCCTGTTGTTTCTTTTCATTGGCCTCTAACTGCTAAATCCTGGCTTGAGTTCTCTTATCTTCTTGAGTAAGGGCTTCAGTGATCCTGACCCACCTAGCCTGACTTTCTTGCAGATAGAGATCAGTCCTAGTCTTCTGAAGTTTGGCCTCTTTACAGGCATTCTTCAATATTTGCTCCCCAGCTCTTGATTTCTTGATATAGTCCTCTGCTTTCTCAATCTTGGCCAGATGCTCCACCCTAAGCTTCTCCAACCTCTCAACGTCCAGACGACCATCACTCCTCTCCCAGAGGGTCTTCTTCAGAGCTTGAGACAGATTCTCATTCCTTTCCTTCAGTTTCTCAAATTCCTCCAGGCTGATAGTTGCTGCTGGCTGCACTGTAGAAGGTCCAGGTGTGTCCTCAATGGTAAAGGGCATTCCAGTGATCTGAGCTCTAGCATGAGACCACTCATAGTACTGAGCTGAAGCAACATTATTGCACCTTCCAAGAATAGCCATTCCCTTTGTCTGGATGTTGTCCCAAGCCCGGGATGCTTGCCTGACAACACCTAGATTAGGCTTTATCTCACAATACAGGGTCTCAGCTAAATCTTGCACTCTAGGAGGGTGGACCAAAGCATAGCCTAGTTGTCTCTTAAACAGCAAAGGATTGTAGTTGATGCAACCCTTTACTCCTACCAGAGGTACATTTGGGTATTGCCCACAGCTAGTGATGATGTCCTTGCCCTTGGTGCTCTGGGTGCACCATCTGATGTCATCTGAAGTCAAAGCAATAAGTCTCTTTGCCCAATTCTTCTGTTGGTGAGGGTTCAGTAATGCATCTGACTTGGGTAGATGCCTGAGCAGCTACGTGTGGAACAGAGGAGCACGACATCTCACCAACTTCCCTCTCTGTTTCTCATTCCTCTGATGAATGGAATAATAGAAATCTCCCAGCAATATGGGTATTGGGTTCCTCAGAAGGAAAAGATGAATGGCATTCTTGCTGATAAACTTGGGCTCGTCTGCAAATAGTATAACCCCATATATACTTAGGGCTAACAATGCACAAACTGCTCTCCATTCTCCCAAGGAGGCCTTCAGGATGGCCTGAGAAGTCAAGAAATCTAAGTGTAGACCAGGGATCCTAGCCTTTGTTGTCATGTTTTGCTCAATCAAAGCAGGCTCTAGGCACAGTGCTTTTGCTACTTCTCCATTGTTGGGAGAAGTCATCTCTGGGTTGAAGGGGACACCACCCCTGACAGGTACTCCAATCAATGATGAAAACTCCTCCAGCAGAGGTCCTAGCTGAAAGTTCTGGAAAGTGAAGCATCTCAAAGGAGGGTCATAAAACTGTAGGCAGGTGTGGATCATACTCCTCTGAGAAGGGTCCAGATCCATAACCATATCAAGGATGCCTCCATAATGCTCTCTGAATAATGGGATGTGGTCTGGAGTGATAAGTTCTTGGACCTGCCTGATACCAGTCAACACAGGCTCAAAGAAATGATATGATATGTTGCTCTTCCTGGGTGCAGACATGAGTGCTGATGAAGAGCTGAAGACAAGTGCTGATAGGGATCAAGACTGATACTGGAGATGAGCCACTGATGGGCTGGTGCTGGTGATGATGAAAGTAGCTGAAGCAGGTAGCTGATGAAACAGAGGTCTCTGTAGATGAAGGGGTCAAAACCAAGCCAAATAAAATGTGGATACCCTGAAAAACAAACAAACAAATGTTAAATGATGCAAATGATGAGTATGCAAATGATATGCAAGGGTTTGTGACCAAGCTGGATCTGGTTATCTGTCTTGATATAAAGTCCACGTATGTTCAAGAAGTCCAGATGTGGGTTCAGAAATCTAGTAACCAGGGTGGGGGACTCAAATAAAGAGTCACATATCCAGGGTCAAATCACAAGAACTGTCCAAAGTGAGGTACTCTTAATCAAACAAGTAGCAGGGTATGATGTGGCCAGAGGTACCTGCAAACCTGTAAACAGCCCAACCCCCTCACAGGTAGTGTTCTAAAATATGGATCCTCAGACTTGGATCAGTTATGAGAAGTGTAAACACTTCTAACCCGGAGGTACAGTGTTTACAATAACCATAAAAGATCCTCCTCTAATTCTCCTCAGTTTCTGAAGGTCATAATAAAGGTCATCCAGACTTAGCAGGCTTCCCAGATAGCCCTAGCACTACAGGAAATCTGTAGCACAGAGTTCTCAAGAAGAAACCCACATCTGAATCGTGTTTCATATTCCCGCACCAGACCGAAATGGGTAGTGTCAGTGCAATTTGTGTATCAAAGCTGGAAAGAATGCAAGTGTCAGTGTAAAAGAAAAGTGAGGTGTATAAGAGAAGTTTCAGTGTAAGGAAAGAGTATGAAGCTCAAGATCATGAGGCTAAAAGAATAATGCTGGAGGAGGGGGAATATACAAAGACTTTTGTTCGATAATTGTTAAGTTATGCCTACGTATCCTCTCGTGCAATGAGGAAGTCAGAACACCGTAGTTCGACCCAAAGAGACTGAAGATAAATTGACTTGTGAACTGCTTACTTGTCTATGCTCAAGTGTATGACCTGTCTGGCTCAGGTGTAAACTGTCTTGCATTAGACGGAAGAAGCAAGTTCTCGTTTGTGAATGAATGAGATGAGAAAAGAATCCCGAAGGAGACGATTATTGTTTGTTTTTGGTGTTTTCAGTCTTTTATTGCTTTTTGTGTTTGTCATAAGAAAATGAGATTAAGCCTAAACCAAGGGTTGGTAAACTCATCACATCCTCCCTCTGATTAGGGGTAATGAGAATACCTTAAGTGTGAAGTAAGCACCCCACAATTAAACACCATGATGTAGGATTAAAATCATTAACCTACTTGTGATTATTTAAATGTTTTTTTTGTTTTTGTTTAGTGTTGAGTAATGAGATTAAGCCATAATCAAGGATTTAATGGACTCATTACACCATCCTAATAGAAGGATAATAGATGAGAACATTTAAGCTGAGAAAGACTCCTCAACTTAATCCATAATTAGGGATTAACTTCATGACAAAAAACAAGGCCTTTATTAAAGTGTATTTTAGTTAATGATAAGATGAAGAAGTGATTTTTATGGTTTGTAAGACAACTTGAGGGGGACTTGTCCATTAACACTAGGGTTAGTCCTTCTTAACCAATTAAGGAAGAATTAGAACCCTAATGCAAGGCCCAAGTTACAAGTTTGATGTCTTGATGATTATTAGATGGATTGATTAAAGGATTTAAACACATTAAGGGTTTAACACTTAGGATTAAAGTTATACACTCCAACCTAATAGAAGGATGCAGGCATAAGCTTAATCACAAAGCCTTAAAGCCTTTAGGGTTTAGTCCTTGATTATGAGATGAGAGGAGAAGACTCAAAGATGACACAAAGGTAACAATAAATGAGGGACTAATCAAACCCTAATTGTTATCATGCTTGGTTGTTCCTAGGGTTAATGAGGCTTGCAAGAAGATCTTCAAGAGAAAAGCCACCAGGAAAAGAAGCAGATGAAAGGAGAAAGAAGCAGAGGGAAACAAGACAACTTGCTTCACTTAAAAGACAGGTTACTTGAAGAAAGAAGGTGGGAAAGAGCATGAATGAGCAGGCTCACTCTAATGCACATACAAAATGCAGCAAAGAAGGTATGAAAGAGATGAAAAGAGATTGTGAGAAGTGAAGGCAAATTCACTTCTCAAACAACTTACCACCTGAAAAGTTAGCAAAAGAAATGAAATGCAATGAAGATGAGATGAAATGTCATGATGCAAATCAAATTCAGAAGCATAAAAATGATGTTAATGATGCCAAGAGGGGATGCAAACACAAGGCAAGACATGAGAATAATCATACAAGGGTGAAGATGCAAATGAAGCATGCTTTAGACCATGGAAGTTCATGAAAGTTTATGAAATGGAATGGACATACAACATGGCAAATGAAAGATGCAATGATCAAACATGATCCTAATATGTCCTATGATGTATTATGAATCATGTGGATGCACAAAATGTCATGGCAAGTCATTGAATGCAAGCAAATAAGAGATGGATGCAAAGGAAGGCACAAAATCAGGGTTTATGATCAACACACAAAGCAAAATTCAAAATCAGAAGCAAATGACATGACAAAAAATTGAAAATGGGATCAAGGGAACCCTAACCCTACACAAGTTCACTGCCCAAAGGAGGGGACCTAACTCTTAACCTAGTGCAAGTTATGAATTTCCTAAGTCAATTAGGGTTTTAAGGTACCTCATCATGAAAAATGCAAAACAAATTGAAAAGGGAAGATTAATTCAAACCAAATTTATCCTATAAACTACATGCCATGAAGGATGCAATGCAAGAAGAACCATCATCAAACTCTCAATGGTTAGGCAAAATGGATTTTTCCAAGTTTGAACAAAAATATTGCCTTAAAATGAATTTAATTCCAATGAAAATGATCAAAATGCATCAAGAACCAAAACGAAATTTGTTTTGAGAGTTTGATAATGTTTCTAAATGTTTTTAAATGCAATGTGAATTTTTTGGTGATTTTTAAATACCTAAATGCATTTTTAATTAATTAATTTTCATTAACTAATTAAAAATAAACATTTAAATGATTTAAAAATTATTTTTAATGCAAAAAATAAAATAAAAATTATTTTTGGGTCCAAAAAATTAATGAGATGCTTGACAAAAATTTTCAGAATTTTTAAATGTTTTTTACTATTTTAAATAATTCGTGCACATTAAATGACAAGAAAATGAAATAAAATTAAATAAAATGAAAAGTATGAAGATCCTGAGGCTGAGATTCAAAGTCAGAGGGTGGGATTTGACTGGCGTGCGTTTCAGTGGCTAGGATTGATTCTGGCAAATTCAAATTTTAATCCTAATTAATTAATGTTAATGACTGGATTAGGGCTAAATCAAAGGATCTGGGTCGTTCACAGCGCGCGAGAAGCTGGATCCAAAGGCCTGCGTTCAAACTCAGCTAAACCCTAACCCTAATTTAATCACCTTCAGATGACCGGAATAGTGGTTCCGGTCATCTTCTCTGGCGAGGCCAACAAGCTAACTTCTCCTATAAGCAAAATCAAGAGCTCTGAAGCTCCAGATCGTACCTCCTAAACACCCTAAAGATGAATCAAGCATCAAAACAAATTTCTACAACCTACATCTCAAGATATGGATCAAAACAGAAAAACTGGAAAAATTTCAGAGCTTCGATACAAGCTTATTTCTTCACCATTTCAAAAAGTAAAAACACCAGAGTGATCAGCAAAGCATAAGCAACAATTCTATAGCATAAAAAGAAATTTCTGGAAAAAAAGTTCTTGAGGTACCTGAGCTTGAGCTTCCTCAGCTTGCAACTTTCTGGGCAAGTCTTTGCTTCAAATCACCCCCAATGATCCCCCCCAAGTGTTTGTGATGCTTAGCTGGAGTTTAAATGGCCTCTAGAGAAAGTTTGCAGAATCTCAGTTCATGAAATGTTGAAATCGTGTTTTTGATTATGGAGGTTTTAGGGGAAAATGGAGGGTGGGAAATGATCAGTGAGGTTTATAGAGTTGAATGGTGGAAAAAGTTTGATGGTTTGATGGCTGAATCAAGAGATTCTAAAGCTTTTGCAAATTTGGGGATTTTTGAGTGTGTTGTGTTCTTGGAGCTTCAGGTTGTGGTGTTATGTGCTTTTGCTTGGTTTTGATCCACATAAAGAGTTGTGATAGGTCAGAGAGTGGGTGCTGGCCTATGCTGATTGGTATGGGCCATTTTGCATAAAGTCAACTTTTTGTGTAAGAGAGGTATGGGCTATGGCATTCAAGGTACAAGGGCGTGTCTGCTGCAGCTTGAATCAAGGTTGTCCATGGAAATGAATTAGAGGCAATGCAGCAAGTGGATTAGGGTTTATGTGATGTTTTGCAAATTTCACAAAGTTTTGCCCTTTTGTGATTACTTGAAGCATAAGTCATGAAAATGGGAGGTTCTTTGGTGCATTCTGATTTTTAGGTCATGGTTCATGTTTGTGTAATGCATAGAAATCAATTAGAGGTCACATAAAGGCCTGGCATGAGGTTTTGCAACTTTGCCTCTTTGGTACAAAACTTGGAATTATGTGATTTTTGCCAATTTTGACAAGCCATAACTTTTGATCAAAGATGAATTAGAATGAGTTCTTGTACTTTTTGAAAATGGGAGGATCCATTCTACAACTTTCATGACCAAAGTTGTCTCATTTGAAGCATTTTTGAATCAATTTGAGGAAGTTGAAAAACTTTCCCAAAATGGCAAGTTTTCATTACAAGTCACTTTCCCAAAAAGGCAACTTTGCAAATGGCTTGAAATTCTTCAATTTTGTGAACTTCTAACATCTTTTATGATCAAATAAAGATCATACACATTCAAAGTGATGGAGAACAACCTTTGGTTGGGTCATTGGGGGCCTCAGATGCCCTGATTTTGCACTGACTTGCTCAAGAAGTCAACTCTTGATTAGATGCCTTCCCCATGGAATTTCTTCATGAAGATTGATATGCACGATCCTTATAACATATAGAGACCAATAGAAACAAGAATGACCAAAAAATTTGGAGTTATGGCCTCTGAAACAAAAACCCTAATTCTAGGTCATTTGTGTAGTTAAACCTGGCTCTGCTTCCATGCCTTTCTCAGTTTTTGTGATTCATGGACTTTCTTGACCTTGTGAGGATACAATATGATGCTTGAACATACATGGACCCCTTTGAAGTGATTGATGACCTTTGGAGTGGCTCAAATGGCTCTTGGATAGCTCAGATCACAAACCCTAGATGCAGATGACTTAGAAATAATGCAGTGAAGCAAAAATGTAATATGAGATGTTATGATTGAACATATGCACATGAAAAGATCACAAGCCATGGTGAAAAGAGTGAGGGAAAATTTGGGGTGTTTACACATGGGTACCGAACATCAGTCAGGACGTCAACTGGGGCAACTCCCTTCTCATTGGTATATGGTATGGAGGCAGTCTTGTCTGTTGAAGTAGAGATTCCTTCATTGCGTGTGATGATGGATGTGAAGCTTGATGAGGCTGAATGGGTGCGTGCTCGATACAATCAGCTATGTCTAATTGAGGAAAAGAGATTAGCGGCTATCTGTCATGGTCAGCTTTATCAGAGGAGAATGAAGCGATCATTCGACCAACGAGTACGTACTCGGGAGTATCAAGTAGGAGAGCTTGTGCTTAAGAGGATTGTTCCTCCAGGTTCAGATCACAGGGGCAAGTGGACCCAAACTACGAAGAACCATTCATAGTGAAGAATGTTTTCTCAGGAGGAGCGTTGATGCTCACCACTATGGATGGAGAAGATTTCCAGTCCCCTATTAACTCGGACGCAGTTAAAAAATATTTCGCATAAAAAAGACCCGCTGGACACAAAAACAGAATTAAAGTCCAGGAAAGAAAAGGGCATCCCGGCGAGCTAAAAATATAATAAAAAGCTCGGGCAAAAGTTAGGGAAAAGAAAGAAAAAAAGTGTACACCCGCTGAGTTGAAAAGCCACATCAGACAGCTCAGGCAAAAAAGGGTATCCCGGTGGATTGAAAACCCGAAAGGGCAATCCACGTAAAATAAGGGAAAAAGCAAACAACTGCGATCTGAGTAATCTGAACCAAATCATTGTTTCGTACAGCTTGACAATATCAGAAGGATAGGAATCAGTCCCCTCATCTTCTCAGAGAGCAAAGGCAAGAATGGAGAGTTTTGAAGACATGCTAGTCATAGCAGAAAGGGAACTCATTGGGATGTCGTGCCCATTGCCATTAGGATAGTTTATTTTCTCAATTTTATGGTAGCTACCTCTTTCCAGGTGGTTGCTTCCTGATGTAAATCTTTGCCTATTCAGAGGCC
The DNA here is from genome assembly GCA_963966055.1 of Lathyrus aphaca. Classification (NCBI taxonomy): domain Eukaryota; kingdom Viridiplantae; phylum Streptophyta; class Magnoliopsida; order Fabales; family Fabaceae; genus Lathyrus; species Lathyrus aphaca. Next base: position 348,550,482 of record OZ014525.1, on the reverse strand, counting down.
TTTCAATAAAAGAATATTCAGTCAAAAAGTTGTGTTGTGTTTATTTTTGTTTGCAAAATGTCCTGAATTTTTGGCAAAAATAGCATTGCATTTAAAACATGGTGATTGTTTTATAAAAAGAAAAATGACATTACAAGGAAACATTTGAAATCCTCTTTGAGTGTCGGGTGACGATGGAGGAACAGATCATACCATGCAAGTCCCCGGGGCACATTTGTGTTTCCTGTTGTTGCAGGTTTTGCAGGATGGCGTCACATTCTCCCAAACAGAATTTTCCCCTGCTAAGTCATGGCAGGTGGGATCCCCAAGCAGTTTACTCTCCCCAGTAGAGTATGCCCATTAGGAATGGGGAGGCTCATTCCCCATAGAGTTTATCTGTCAAAACTCTTTTCACCAACAGAGGATATTTGAGGAAGCATCTCCCCGGCCGTGCTGGAAGATCGTCATTTCCCAACACTCGTCTGTGTTCGTACTTTATTGTCGCTCGTCAGCATTTTTCAACACTTGTCTGTGTCATCACTTTGGTATTGCTCGTTTGCTTTCCCCAGCAGTTACCCATGGTTGTAAATATTGTTTGCTCGTCTACATTCTCCAGCACTCATCTGTGTTTGATGTTTGATATTTGTTGTTTGCTCGTCTGCATTCTTCAGCACTCGTCTGTGTTTGATGTTTGATATTTGTTGTTTGCTCGTCTGCATTCTCCAGCACTCGTCTGTGTTTGATGTTTGATATTTGTTGTTGCTCGTCTGCACTTCCCAACATTCGTCTGTGTTTGGTGTTGGATACTTTGTTGTTGCTCGTCTGCACTTCCCAACACTCGCCTGTGTTTGAGATTTTGCTTGCTCGTCTGCACTTTCCAACACTCGTTTGTGTTAGCTTATATCCATATGTGTTGATTTAATAATCACTCTGGTACTCGTCTGTAGTGCTACTCCAAATGCTCGTCTGTGTTTGAATTTCTGGTATTCGTCTGTACCAGTGGCTGAAATTCGTTTGTATCATCGCCTGAAGCGCTCGTCTGTGTTTCTTAGGTCATCGTCTGATACTCATTTGTATCATTGATTTATGGCACTTTTCTGTGTTTCTCTTGATGAGCATCCAATACTCATTTGTATTGAAGAGGTTTGAAATCCTGACTGTGGGAATAAATGTCAAAATGGTTATCGGTCCTGGCGTAACAGGATTATCCGAAGGAGGCTCGTCTGTCCCAAGCACCACCTATTAATGTTGCACCTGGCGTAATGGGTTTGCTCGAAGAAGGCTCATTTGTCTTATACCATATATCCACGGATAATATATGAGGAAGGTTCGTCTACCTTGAGTATGCATGTCTATCCCACATACTTAAGTGCATCACCGGTCCTGGCGTAACAGGTATATCCGAAGGAGATTCGTCTGTCTCAATTTATATGTCTTGCAGAGTATGTGAGGGCTCGTATGTCTAGTTCCTGGCGTAATAAGATTGTTCGAAGAAGACTCGTCTGTCAAAGTATTATGATTCCAAATAACAGTTTCAACTTGGAAGGAGCTCGTTTGCTTTCTCTCCACTTCAGTTACCAAAGCTTCATTTGGTTGGGTTTATTTCCCAGTTCTTGCATTCTTCATCAGAGTGCAAATTTCAGGTCTTCTTGGTATTCAACCACAGTTTATCTTGAACGGTTGATAGCTCGTGCTACCGTCCTTTTCAGATTAACAGTTGCTTGAATAGGGGCAGCTGTAACACCCCAAATTTTCCCTCTTCTTTTTAAGCATCATATCATATCATATTCATCATGAACATATCATATTCTTGACATCTTAGCATGGAAAGATGAGGCATAACATTCTCATGACCTAACATTAGGCATATGATCATCTGTGGAGGTTTTTGAAGCATCACAAGCTATGACAAGGAGCCCATTGGATTTTTCCAAGACCTATGAGGGGTCAATATTGCATTCACAAGTACAAGATCATTCACAAAAGCTCAGAAGGTTGGAAGATCATCATCGAATTCAAGCTAGAGCAAAGCTCCTGCACAATGATCCCAAATTAGGGTTTGAGTTTCAAGCATGAAAACCTTATGACTTTGGCTACTTCATTTGGGCAAAGTCTCTCATATGTTAAGAGGATCCTAGGAATTAAATTTGGTGAGAAAATTCCTTATGGAAGTCAAGTATTTCTTCAGTTGCTTGAAAATGAAGAAATTGGTCAACTGTGCATTCTGAAAGTCAACTGTGAGATTTCAAAGGGTCAAACCCTAGTTTTCTAGCCAAGGGATGTTCATATAACCTTATAAGAGGTTTGGCAAGATCAAATATCAAGAATCATGGGGTTTTGAGGTGTTTTGCAAAATTGGCATAAGTTTGGCCATGAAAAATTCCATTTTTAGTAAGTTTTTGCCCTAATTTTCAAGTAAGCATAACTTGGTGAAAAAAGCTTCAAATGGACCAAAGCCAAACATGAAAGTTGAAGATTAAAGCCTCCCATTTTCAAAAAGTACAAGTACTTTTTCATAGCCCTCATGGTTAAAGAGATAAGCCCCTCGAAAATTGCATGAAAACTAGGGCATGACATAAAATTTCAATATTCCACAAATGCAAAAAGTCATTAAACTTATTTTCAAGTTGTTTTATGGGCCAAATATAATCACAAACTTCCAAAGCAATGCCAATGATCCATTTTGCTCCAAGTATAGTGTCAAATTCGTGCATGTTAAGAAAGATATTCCATAAGGTGCAAATTTGCATGATCATGAGAAATGTGTGATCCTTACATCCAAGGGCCAGAATAATTGTTTGTTTTGAATCAAGGGAGATATTTTGAAAGCACATGGGCAAGGAATGAGGGGAATGCACGAATAGAACACCTCATCACACAAGTTTTGCCAAATTTGCATTTTCACTCCCACACTCTCATCTCACGTGTTATTGCCCTCATTCTTTCAGGATTGTTTCTTGAGATCATATAAAAGAAGCTAGGGTTTTAGTTGAGCTCAAATCCATCTCATTTCATCACTCCATAGTTTTTGCACCAAAATCAATTTCCTTCGAATCTCTTTATTCTCTCACTCTCTTCACAAACTAATCACATATTCTTCATCCTTGAGCTCTAAGGATCACATTGCACACACTCATTCAAGCTGAAAGTGGAAGATTAGAAAGGTGTCATTCAAAGGCAGGTTGGTTCAAAGCTTCAGATTCAAGCTCTCTCAAGCTTCCTCTTGCATTTATTTTGCAAGAGGAGATCAGAAGGAGTAGATCTGCAGCATCTGGATCCTTATCTTGGTGGTTTTAAAGTTTCTTCACCTCAGGTATGCTCTGATACTTTTGGATCTGGAAATGGAATTTTATGTGTGCTTCTTGATCCTTGTGTCATGCTGATTACACTGCACGTTTTAGATTTGAAAATGATGCATTATTGAGGATGTATTGATGATTTAAAGTTTCATGGTGAAATCTGTTTTGCTTCGATCCGTAGGCTCCTTTGATCTATGGTGAATTTTATGGCCATTTTTGGATTCAACATAGTTCATTTATTCAATCTGGAGGTTTTGATCCATTTATTTTAAGGTTTGTTCATAATCTATGTTTTCCGGTGCCGGAGCCCTAGCTCCGGTCACCGGATTCTGGGAATTGTGTGATTAGGGTTTGAAGGAAGAAGACGATCCCATGGCCATTGGATCTCGCATCTGAACGTCTCACGGCATGCCACCTTATTAATGATACACCTTCCTTGTCACGTGTTTCCTTTTTATATTTTCATTCTGAATAATGCCAAATGTTATGCACCTCACAATAAATACCATGCTCCCTCTTTGAAAACCAATCATTTTGCTGACTGGATTAAATAAGTTGACTAATCTTGTTTGTCCACTTGATCCAATGGTCTTTGTTTTTTTTTCTGAATTTCTGAATTTCCACACCATTATTATATACTTGCGCTGACTTTTGACTGGGCCTGGGTTGCTAATCCCCCCCCCCCTTGCGTGAGGCCCATCTGATTTGAACTAAGAAGCCTTGCTATTCATACCCCCTGGCCATTTCCTTTTATTTTCTTTTCTTTTTGTTATCATTTTATTTACAGTTTGGATTTTAATTTTTAAAAATAGTTTTAGGTCATTAAAAATTATGAAAAAATTCATGAAAGATCATTTGAGTTTTCTTTAATTTCTGTTATTTTTATTTTTCATTTATTTTTATTTGACACGTGGAAATTAATTGTTCACTTTAATTAATTCATTTTTAATTCATTTTGAAGCATGTTGACTTGTCCATTTTCTATATTGATCCTCATTTTGAATTTTTGGTTGGTTCTTTTTGCTTTGGATTCATGATAGGATGTAGTTTTTTAGTGATTTTTGTTCTGATTTTTAGAACCTTGATTAATTTACTTTGGTCCTTAACTTGTGAGTGAAGCTTCTTAACCCTAGTTCATGTTTGTATCCTCATTTGACTTGTATAGATTCTGAATTTCTTTCCTTCCTTTTGACATGTTGTTATGTTATGATTGAAGATCTCTTGTCCAAGTTTGTGGAATTTTTGGGTGCATACTTGATTTGATTTGAATTTTTTGCTCTTGACTTATCCCATTTTGCTTCTTCTTGATCATAAGTCCTCTCCTTAGCTTAGAATGGCACTTGTGCCAACTTCTTCATCTTGTTTAGAGTCTTTTAGGGCATTGATACCTCTCTGATCTTGGGTTGGGGTTTGTGTTTTGGAAATCTTGTAATTTGTTTGCCTTTGGAGTTCTTCCATTCTTATGTATATCCACCTCACTTCCTTTGCTTCTTTCTTCCCACAATGTGATTGCTTGACCATGTGTATCTCTTCTTTTCATCTCTCTTGCCTCTTAGGAATTCTTCTAACATGAATAGGGTTCTGGTCTTGTGCCTTGGGTTTGTGATTTGATTGTTTTGCTTTGCATCTTATCATGTTTTCTTTGATTTGTCATAAATGTTTCATTTGCTTCATAAAGAGTTGCGTGGTTCCCTTCTATTTCTTGTGCCTTGTATTTGCATTTGGTGTTTATATGCATGAATTCACTTCTGGTTGTATGATGTTGGTATGGCATTATGTTCATTTTGTATTGCCTTTATGCTTGTGTTACTAACCTTTTCAGGGGCTTTGGTAAGTGAGAGGTGTAGATGTGATTCCCACATCTCCAAATCTTATCTCTTTTCTTCTTATCATTATTTGTTCTAACCTTGTGATTGTTGGGCTTAGGCCTTACTTCCCTCTTCTTCTATTCTTCTTTCTTCTTCTTTCTATTCTTCTTTCTTTCTTCTTTAGGATAGTTAACCTCACTAACCTAGGATTACCTTTGCATGATAACATTAGGATTCATTAGTCCCCCATCAGACTTTTACCTTTGTGATCCTTTTGTTTCTCTTCTCTTCTCATCTCAAAACCTTAAAGAAGACACTTAATAAAGATTGAAGTGATATCTTGAGCAATAGCCTTATCCCATGAGACACTTGTAGTCTTCCCATCTTGGGATAGTACAAGCTTGTCTTGTGATGTACAAGTCTGATCAAGATATCCTCTTCACCAAGAAAATCATAAAAACACTTCTTCATTGTAAATACAAAAACACTTAATAAGTTAATGAGTTAGTGAGCTTAAGCCCTAATCTCTGGATTCAAGTTTTGGGGATCTTCTTCTTACTTGAGTATGCTTGTTCTATTATTCCATCTTGGAATGTAGTGACAAGTGCACATTCCATGGAAAAGAGCTTGAGTTCACTTCCTTGTGACACACTCCTAAAAGCTTCTAAAAAACACAAACAAACAATAAGCGTCTCTCCTTCGGGAATTCTTTTCTCATCTCCTTCGCTCCGTACGCGAACTTGCTCCTACTTGTCATTTTGCGAGACGGTAACGCACTCGTCGTCCGAGCCTGCAACACCTTAGCATTGACATAGGCAGTTCAAGCCTTAAGACACAAGCAATCCTTTCCACCCCTAGTTAGGGTAACTACGACGACTCTGATCCTCATTGTCCAGATGAGGTACGTAGGCAGCGGGGTATGGCCCGTTCGAGCATAATCTTTATTTTCCCTACATTTTTCCTTTTCATTTCTTTTCATATCCCTTTTATTTTCTTTTATCCAGTTCAGTTCATTTTCTTTGCAGCAGCTTTCATTTCTTCACCATTTGAAACAGATTTCTTTGCAAGCGTGGATCCCGTCGGGTACGGCGGACGATCTGGATGCTAATACCTTCCCAGGTCGTAACCGACTCCCAAACTCAGTCTCTTTGGTTCGCAGGACCTGTGTCCTTCCTCTTATTTTCTTCTGGTTTGTGCAGCATTACCATTCCCGTTCCTTCAGGATAAAAATGCCTGGCTGGCGACTCTATTCATTTTCCGCGCCACTTTCGCGTTTGTACCAGGATGGAAATCTGGGGAGCGACAACGCTTCCACCATGTTGACATTGGCGGTCTGTCCATCAACAATACTTAGTTTGTTCATTTTTTCAGTGAGTCCTTATTCAATTTCATCCTTCCTTTTTGTCGGTTCGAACCCTTTATCTAGGGGTAGGTTTCTAGAGACATGTTGGTAGCAGCATTCAATTGACTTTCTCTTGGGATCTTCCATTGTTTTGCGTAGGATTCCATTTGTAATTGGTTTCACAGGACCATCAGTAGTCCCTGCCTTAACTTTGGTAACATCTTCATCAACCTCAGTGTTGATGTATTTGAAAGCATCACCTATTTCCATTTGGTCAGCATCAAGGCCATCAGTAGCCTGGTTTTCGACAGTGAGGCCCTCATTGGACTCCTTTTCAGCGTTGACAAAACTGCCAGTAGTCTCCTGATTTTTTATAGTATCGAGGCCTTCAGTGGCCTTCCTTTTTCCTTTGACGGAGTCTTCAGTAACTTCGTCATTGTTTGCTTTTCCAGAAACCTTAGTGATATCAACTTTGTTTGTGTTATCGAGGCCTTCAGCAACCTCCTTTTTGACGTAGTCATTTGAATCTCCTTCATCAGAGTGTTTGATACTCTTGATCATCATTGGTTGGCTCACAAAATCTATGGATATTTCCTCCACGTCAGGTTGGTTTGTAGGATCATCAACAATCTCTACCATATTAACGTTAGTGTCGAAGCCTTCAGTGGCTTCTACCATCTCAAAGTTGTAATCAGGAACCTCTTCGACCTCCACCATGTTTACGATGGATGGCTCAGCATAATGGGCTTCGACAGTCTGCATAGGATTTGAGTCGATCCTCATTTGTTGCTTTGGCTTGTCGCCGAACTTTAATCTTCCGTTACAGATAGCATTTTGTACGAGATCCCTGAAAAGGAAACATTGAGATGTTTTATGACTCAAAAAGTTATGGTACTTACAAAAACCTCTCTTTTTATGTTGTTCCATAGGAGGCACTTTAGTGCCTGGTGGTATTATTATTTGACCATCTCCAACTAATAAGTCAAAAAATTTGTCACATTTGGTGATGTCGAATGTATAAGTTCTTTTAGGAAATTTATCATTCTTTTCAAACTCGAATGGATTCTTTTCGATCAACGGAACCAGTACTTTACAGGAGTATGGTGGACCTTGCTTCAATTATGCTAGGTCAATTTCATGTTCGTCGAAAATAACTGATTCGTTTTCGTCATTATCGTCATCTTGGCATACCCCTATTGTTATCCCTAAATTTCGATGCTGGCAATTTATGAGGTTATTTTGGCTCAATAAATGAGTTATTATATTATGGGCTAAAAAAGAGATCTTTGACCTTGCTTAATACAAGATGAGAGTTGAAGGGACTCACCTACTATTTTCATACTTAGTGAAACTCTAAGTTTGGAATATTTTCTAAGTGTTGAGAGGTTTCGACCAAGGGCATGTTCAACAGAGATGGCAGTTACCAAGGGTCTTTAGTCTTCACACGTTCAAAATTGGAGGGAAAATGGGTGATCTTCAATTCAAATACATAGACAAGTGGCGCAAGATGAAGCTTCTACAACAATTAGTGGGACAAGTGTCACCATCCTAGGATAGTATTAGGAAGAAACCGTTGAAAAAGGTTACTTTGTAATGTATATAAATAGCTAAGTTTAGTATGTGAATAAGTGTGTGAAAGTCATATGTACTAGTAACTTTGTAGACTCAAAGTATCCGCGTGTAGATAAACGAGTGCAGTGAGAATGTACGTGATTGAAGCACCACCAAATTTATCTTCATGTCAATTTTATCTTTAATGTCAAATTTACTTTTAAGTATTTTACTTTCAAGTCTTTTAACCTTTGAAGTAATTTACTTTCTGCAAACTTTTACATTAAAGGCCATTTTACATTTCTAAGTCCTTTACATTCCCAAGAAATTTACTTTCTTTACAATTCAAGCATCTTTATATTCCCTGCTGTCGCTCCCCGGATTTCCATCCCGGTAAAAACGCGAAAGTGGCGCGGAAAAGAATAGAGTCGCCAGCCAGGCATTTTTATCCCGAAGGAACGGGAATGGTAATGCTGCACAAACCAGAAGAAAAGAAAAGGAAGGACACAGGTCCTGCGAACCAAAGAGACTGAGTTCGGGAGTCGGTTACGACCTGGGAAGGTATTAGCACCCAGATCGTCCGCCGTACCTGACGGGATCCACGCTTGCAAAGAAACTGTTTCAAAGGGTGAAGGAATGAAAGCTGCTGCAAAAGAAAAGGAACTGAAACTGGATAAAGAAAAGAAATGGGAACTGAAAAGGAAATGAAAAGGAAAAATATAGGGAAAATAAAGATTGTGCTCGAACGGGCCCTACCCCGCTGCCTACGTACCTCATCGGGAAAATGAGGATCAGAGTCGTCGTAGTTCCCCTAACTAGGGGTGGAAAAGATTTCTTGTGAATTAAGGCCTGAACTGCCTATGTCAATGCTCAGGTGTTGCAGACTCGGACGACGAGTGCGTAATCGTCTTGCAAAATGACAAGTAGGAGCAAGTTCGCGTACGGAGCGAAGGAGATGAGAAACGAATTCCCGAAGGAAAGACGTTTATTGTTTATTTGTGTTTTTTAGAAGCTTTTAGGAGTGTGTCACAAGGAAGTGAACTCAAGCTCTTTTCTATGGAATGTGTACTCGTCACTACATTCTAAGATGGAATAATAGAACAAGCACACTCAAGTAAGGAGAAGATCCCCAAAACTTGAACCTAGAGATTAGGGCCTAAGCTCACTAACTCATTTACTTATTAAGTGTTTTTGGTATTTACAATGAAGAAGTGTGTTTTATGATTTTCTTGGTGAAGATGATATCCTGATCAGACTTGTGCATCGCAAGACAAGCTTGTACTATCCCAAGATGGGAAGACTACAAGTGTCTCATGGGATAAGGATATTGCTCAAGGTATCACTTCAAACTTTATTAAGTGTTTTCTTTAGGGTTTTAAGGTGAGGAGAGAAGAAGAAACAAAAAGGATCATAAAGGCAAAAGTCTAATGGGGGACTAATGAATCCTAAGTGTTGTCATGCATGAAAATCCTAGGTTAGTGTGGTTTACTATCCTAAAGAAGAAAGAAAGAAGAAGAGAAGAAGAAGAAAGAAGAATATAAGAGAGGAAGTAAGGCCTAAGCCCAACAATCACAAGGTTATCACAAGTAAGAATAAAAAGATAAAAGATGAGATTTGGAGATGTGGGAATCACATCCACACCTCTCACTTACCATAGCCCCTGAAATGGTTAGCAACACAAGTGTAAAAGCAAAACAAAATGAACATAATGTCATACCAGAATCATACAAACAGAAGTGAAGTCATACACACAAATGCTCAATGCAAATGCAAGTCACAAGAATGAGAGAAGAATCACACAAGTCAATATGAGGTAACATGAATCACATGGCAAAGCAAAGTAAGCTTAAGAAGATGCAAAGCAAAATAAACAAAACACAACATCAAGGCACAAGACCAGAACCCTAACCAAGTTAAAGAAGTGCTTAATAAGCAAGAGAGATGAAGAGAAGAGAAGCACAAAGCTAGCCAAACACACTATGGGAAGAAAGAGGCAAAGAAGTGAGGTAGATGTACAAAAGAAAGGAAGAACTTCAAAGGTAAATAAAACACAAGATTTCAAAAACACAAACCCCAAACTAAGGTCAAAAAGGTATCCATGCTCTAAAGAGACCCTAAACAAGATGAAGAAGTTGGCACAAGTGCCCTTCTAAGCTAAGGAGAGGACTTATGATCAAAAAGAAGCAAAATGGGACAAGCTAAGAACCAAAATTCAAATTAAATCAAGTATGCACCCAAAAATTCCACAACCTTGGACAAGAGATCTTCAATCATGATATAACAACATGCCAAAAGGATAGGAAGAAATTCAGAAGCTAAGCAAGTCAAATGAGGAGTCAAACATCACTTAGGGTTAAGAAACTTCATTCACAAGTCAAAGACCAAAACCAAATGAATAAGTTTCTAAAAATCAGAACAAAAATCACACATGAATTACACTCTATTAAGAGTCCAGAGCAAAAAGAACCAATCAAAAATTCAAAATGAGGATCAATATGGAAAATGGACAAGACAGCATGCTTAAAAAGGAATTAAAATGAATTAATTAAATGGGAGAATTAATTTACACGAGTAAAAATAAAATAAATGGAAAATAAAAATATTAAAAATTAAAGAAAACTCAAATGATCTTCCATGAATTTTGTTTGAATTTTTTGGAACTTAGAACTATTTTTAAAAATTAAAAAGCAAAGCTGAAATAAAATGAAATAAAAAAAGAAATAAAATGAAATATGAAGCTGGGAGGTGTGAATAGAAAGGAAATCAATGCAATCCAGATGGGCCTATGAGCATGGGGGGTGGGGATAGCAACCCAGGCCCACCCAATTCTCAGCGTAGCACACAATAGATGTGGTGGAAATTCAGAAAAATATGAAAAAACACTGGCCAAGGGATCAAATGGACGCATCCTGTAGGTCAACTCATTAATCTTAGTCAGCAAAATGATTGGCTCAGAGTGAAGGCACATAATAAGTATCATAGGGTGCGAAACAAAAATAATTAAAACAGAAATGAAGTTCACGTGAGAGGGAGAATCCTCATTTATGAGGTGGCAGCATGAGGTGCGTTGAGATGAACAAATCCAAGGGCTCGGGAGTCTTCTTCTTCGTTTGAACTAAGGCAGGGCATCTCCAGAATCCGGTGACCGGAGCTAGGCTCTGGCACCAGAAAACTCAAAACATGAACAAAACTCAACCAAAATGAATCAAAAGCTCCAGATTACATAATTAAACCATGATGATTTCGAATATGATAATGAAATTCACAATAAATCAATGAACAACCTGGATCGAAGACAAACAGTTTTAACTATGAAACTTCAAATCCACAATACATCCTCAATTCTCAAGCATTTTTAGAATTAAAACGTGCAGTGTAATCAGCATACATCAAAGATCAAAATGCACACCTCAAAAACCATTTCCAGATCCAAGGATTCAGAAGCTTACCTGAGATGGAGACACCTCAAAAACACCAAGAAAATGCTCCAAAGGCTGCAGATCTAACTCTTGTGATCTCCTCTTGCAAAATAAATGCAAGAGGAAGCTTGATGGAACTTGAATCTGAAGCTTCAAAGCAACCTGCCTTTGAATGGCACCCTTCTATTCTTGCACCTTTAGCTTAAATGAATGATGGAATAATGATCTTTGTGACTCACTGAACAAGAATATGGAAGAAGTTTGTGAAGAGAGTGAGAGAATGAAGAGATTATAATGAATTTGCTTCTGGTGCAAAAACTTGAGAGTGATGAAAATGGAATAGATTTGAGGCAAGTTAAAACCCTAGCTTCTTTTATATGAGATCATGAAGCAATGCTGAAAACATGAGGGCCTTTGCACGTGGGAAGAGAGTGTGGGAGAAAATTTGCACAATTTGTAAATTTGTTGTGATATCATGAAACCCTCATGCACTGCCCTCTTTCTTGCCCATGTGCACTCCACATCTCACCCTTGATTTCAATCCAAAAAGATCCTAGCCTTTGGATGCAAGTATCACACCTTTCTCATGATCATGCAATTTTTGCACTTATGGAATAAATTTCACACCATGCACGAACTTGATGTCATTCTTGGAGAAAAATGAGCTATTTGTATTGCATTGTAACATTGTAACTTCATTTGGTATGTACCAACACCCAAAAATAAGTTTCAAGCCTTTTTGCTTTTGTGTACAAATGAAAAATCAAGCTTTGCCCTAGTTTTCAAGCAATTTTCGAGGGCTTTATCTTCTTAACCATGAAGGCTATGAAAAAGTACATGTACTTTTTGAAAATGGGAGGCTTTAATCTCCAACTTTCATGTTTGACTTTGGTCCATTTGAAGAATTTTTCACCAAGTTATGCTCACTTGAAATTTAGGGCAAAAACTTGCTAAAAATGGCATTTTCCATGACCAACTTTACATCAATTTTGCAAAACACCTCAAAACCTCATGATTCTTGATCTTTGATCTTGCCAAACCTCTTTTAACATCATAAGAACATCCCTTGGCTATAAAAATGGGGTTGGACCCCTTGAAATCTCACAGTTGACTTTTCTAAGGCACAGTTGACCAGTTTCTTCATTTACAAGCAACTGAAGAAATACTTGACTTCCACAAGGAATTTTCTCACCAAATTTCATGCCTAGGATCCTCTTAACATGTAAAAGACTTTGCCCAAATGAAATGTCCAAAGTCTTGAGGTTTTCATGCTTGAAACTCAAACCCTAATTTGGGATCACTGTATAGGAGCCTTGCCCTAGCCTGGATTCCCTGATGATCTTCCAACCTTCTGAGCTTTTGTAAATGAACTTGAGCTTGTAAATTCAACATAGACCCCTCATATGACTTGTATAAATCCATTGGGCCCCTTGTCATAGCTTGTGATGCTTCAACATCCTCCACAGATGATCATATGCCTAATGCTAGGTCATGGGAATGTTATGCTTCATCTTTCCATGCTAGGATGCCAAGAATATGATATGTTCATGATGAATATGATGTGATATGATGCTTAAAAAGAAGAGGGCAAATTTGGGGTGTTACACCTGCTTTGTATTTAAAATTCATTTACATTTCAAGCCTTGTCTTTACTTTCATTTATATTTCAAGTCTTGTCTTTTACATTCCTTTATTTTTAAAGCTTTTTTTACTTTACTTTCCTTGTTCAAAACCATCTTTGAGTCTTGTTGCAAGATTCATAGACATTTTCCCAAAAACATTGTGATTACGCAAATGACCAAAACTTATCACATGTCCTAGGATCAATCTGGTCGATCATGTGAGTAACCAAGGGTATTTTAGGTATCTTTGGAGGACCAGCGCTTGTTTACCAATTTGGGGGTAAACAAATTGGCACACCCGGTGGGACCGTGCTAAGTAACTGTTTTTTTGTAGTTTTATCTGAAATCTTCCCCTTTTGTAACTTCTTTACGTGGTAACTTCTTCTACATGGGGATACTGGTCGAAAACACGGTTACCTTCGTGCATGCATTTGAGAAGTGGGAAAGTAGCCAATACAGACGATTATATACCAAGAAGAAGAAGAAACATAAGAAGGATGGAATCTAGCCAGGGAAATTCAAGTGATTCAATCCCCGTAACAAGTGGGTCGACTCTTCAAGTGAGCAGTTCGATTGCTCGCGGCACAAATGTATGAGATAGGTCAAGAAATGAGGCCGTACCAGTCTCCAACCCTTCGACAGGGGCTTTGACAACGCCAACAGTGGTGTCAGAACCAACCCCTTCAACAGGTCCAAGAGAAACGGTCCACATGCCTTATTCTCAAATGGTGTTGGAGTACGTTGGGCCAAATGCACAAACTTCACCACCTAGTTCGACTGCATTTAGGCCTTATGCACCTGCTCTTGCTCAGCAATACCCTACACTCTTTGGACCATCAACCACCACAATGGTAGGAGCGAGGAATGCACCTCCCATTTTTTCTGATCATGATGTCCCTTCACCTTTACAGGAGTCTGGTTCAACAATAACCATGAGAAGAAATAGCCAAGTTGGTGTGTTAGGGCATTCGACGTAAAGTCATACCCTAACAAATGACTCTCTAGCCTATTTAAGGAAGCATATGGATGAGAGTAACATGCAAATGGTTCACAATCTATCCCGGACTATGGGAGAAGTTTTTCAACCTTTGATTCGGAATACAAATCAGACAAATCAATAAATGGTAACCCAAATAGTGCACATCGAGGAATTCATGGGAATCCCAGCACTGCCTCGACGCCCAAATCAGAGAGTGAATGTGGAAGATGCCACACAGCCACAAGATCTTGTGGATCCTCCAGGGGTCGAACCATTTGAGGTCGAACCTGTTAGAATTCAAAGACAAATCCCAAAAGAGGACGAACCAAGAGTAAGAATAGTAAACAGGTATCAAGACGCAGATCAGGTGGTTCACCAGGTTCGACACGATAATATGGCAACAGAGAATAATTTAGCAGCCATGGTCGAACGAATAATGGCTAGAATTGGGATAAACACGGGCTTTGCTAGGCCAAATTTCACTTCGCCAATAGCAAAATATTTACTCCAATCTGAACTACCTCCTAGGACGCAGGTTCCTAAGTTCACCAAGTTCTCAGAAGATACGATTGAGTCTACAGTCGAACATGTGGCACGTTATATGATAGAAGTAGGAGAACTAGCAAATGACGAAAGCCTTAGGGTTAAATATTTCCCTAGTTCTCTCACCAAGAATGCTTTCACTTGGTTTACTACATTGCCACCTGATTCAATATGTAATTGGACTCAATTAGAGTGTTTGTTTCATGAGTAGTTTTACATGCGACAGACCAAGATTAGCCTGAAAGAATTGGCTAGTGTCAAAAGAAAGTTCAATGAATCTATTGATGATTTCTTAAATAGATTTCGGCTACTCAAAGCCAGATGCTTTACACAGGTACCTTAGTGTGAATTGGTCAAAATGGATGCTGGTGGCCTTGATTATTCCATGGGGAAAAAGATGGATACTCAGTGCCTGAGGGATATGGCCCAGTTAGCCGATAGAGTTCGACAGCTTGAACGTCTTAAGGATGAATAAACTAGGGTGAATAAAAATAATAAGATAGCCTATGTGGACTATAAAGATGAGTTCGAAGAAGTCCATGATGAATTTATACCTTTAGAGGATAACGAGATAGACCTAGCTGAACTTAAGCAGGGTTCTCCTTATTCCTGCAAGCTCTTAGTTCCCTCTGATGGAAAAAACCTTGTCGAAATTCAAAGGAATGACAGATATCCTAAGAAAACATTTACTTTTGACGTTACTAAGTGTGACAAAAAAATTTATTTATTAGTTAAGGATGGCCAAATACTTGTGCCACCTTTAGATCAACGAAAGAAAAGAGGTTTTTGTAAATACCATAGTTACTTGGGTCATAAAACTTCTCAATGTTTTCTTTTTAGGGATTTGGTGCAAAATGCTATCCAGGAGGGAAGGCTCAAATTAGGAGACAACCCAAAAGCATATATGAAGATTGATACTGATCCTCTTCAACTGGCTGAGGTTAAATATATTGAATCTACAGCAGTCAATCTAATTGATGTTGTTGATCGGGCTGTTGATGAAGACGATACCATTGGGACAGTCGCAACTGTGAGGGAGCCTGTGATGGTTAGGGTTGCTGAAGATCCTGCCCATGATGCAACAGTAATCATGGCTGAAAGAGAACTGACTGAGGGATAGTTAGAGCACCTGATATGTATGGCTGCTGAAGGTTTCTTCAAGACATCACCTGATGTCGAAAGGTTAGATGTGGGAGTCACTGCTAGCCCAGGTGAAGAGACTGAAGAAGCAATTCTCCCACTGATAACAAAAGAAACTGCTGAAAGTTTCAACAAAGAAGATGAGGTCACTAAAAGCCTTGACTTAGACTTCTCCAAAATGCAATTGAAGGATGAGGCCAGTGTCAATATGGTTGAAATAAATCAGGAATAGGAGATCTAGGTTGATGCTTCCAAACCTCAGAAGAATGACTACAAAAAGGCTTACCCTAAAGAGGGTGAAAGCATTGTTGATTTCTTGCAAAGATGTCAAAACAAGAAGTTAGAGGTTATGATGCGTCCCAGATGCAGCTCCATCTTTGACAAAGAGGTTGCCAAAAGCTTTTAAAATATTGATAAGGCTGGAGGAAAGCAGAAGCCAAAAGCTGATCTGAAAAGGTGTTTCGGCCCAAGACGCACCGATTAGGGTGAAAGAGGCCAACCCCTCAAGTCAAATCGCCCCTCATTCAGGCCAAGTGGGGAAGTCCCTATTGACAAGTGGTATAGACCAAATGAGTCTAACACAAAGGGAGCCCAAAGATGGAAAAGGGTTGACATTGAAATAAGGCTCAAGAAGATTCAGACCAGAGGCTTGATGCAATCTATGACAATGAGCCTTTGGGATTCGAAAAGGATCCTCTGTCAGAAAGTACCAAAATGCTGGCTCAATATCCCTTAGAAGAAATTGACCTGGGAGATGGAGAATAAAAAAGGCCTACTTACATCAGTGCCAATCTTGACCCAGAACTCAAGGTCAAAGTAGTCACCTTCCTAAAGGAATTTAAAGATTTCTTTGCTTGGGACTATGACGATATACCTGGCCTGAAGAGAGAGCTTTTCGAACATAAACTGTCAATCAAACCTTGGAAGAAGCCTGTCAAACAAAATCCAAGACGCTTCTCCCTAGCAGTCCTCACAAAAATTAAGGAGGAAATTGAGAGGCTTCTCCGGGGAAAGTTCATTCGCACAGCTAGGTACGTCGAATGGTTAGCCATTATCATACCAGTAATAAAAAAGAATGGCTCTTTAAGGGTGTGCATAGAATTTAGAGATCTGAACTTTGCAACCCCTAAAGATGAATATTCAATGTCTGTGGCAGAAATGCTAATTGACTCCATTGCAGGACATGAGTACCTGGGAAGATATCCCTAAAACTGCTTTTCAATTCCTAGGGGCTTTGGGCACCTATGAATGGGTAGTCATGCCTTTTGGTTTGAAAAATGCAGGGGAAACTTATCAAAGAGCAATGAATTCAATCTTTCATGATTTCATAGATACGTTTATGCAAATTTACATAGATGACATAGTTGTATAGTCCATTTCTGGATTAGATCATGTTAGTCATCTTAGACATTCTTTTGAAAGAATGAGAAAACATGGTCTTAAAATGAACCCTCTTAAATGTGCTTTTTGTGTGCAGGCAGGAGACTTTTTGGGATTTATGGTCCACAAGAAAGGGATCAAAATCAACCAGAATAAGACCAAAGCTATTATGGAGGATAAAGCGCCTTCGACAAAGAAGGAGCTACAATCACTCTTAGGCAAGATTAACTTTTTGAGAAGATTCATATCAAACCTAAGTGGAAAGAATCAAGCTTTCTCACCCATGTTGCGCATGAGCAAGGAAGGATTCCATTGGGGGAAAAGAACAATAGGAAGCCTTCGATAGGGTCAAGGAGTACTTGAGTCACCCTCCAATTCTTTCTCCTCCTTGTAGAAATAAAAGTATGATATTGTACATAGCTGCTTCAGATAGAACTTTAGGGAGAATGTTAGCCAAAGAGGATGATGATGGCGTCGAAAGAGCCATTTATTACCTTAGTAGAGTTTTAGATGATGCAGAAACTAAGTATAGTATGATAGAGAAATTATGCCTATGTTTGTATTACTCTTGTACTAAATTAAAGCAATATATAAAGCCATTTGATGTTTATGTTTCTTTGTGTTTTAATGTTATTAAACATATGTTGTCTAAACCTATTTTGCATAGTCGAATTGGGAAATGGGCACCAGCATTAACTGAATACTCTTTAACTTATAAATCTTTAACGGCAGTTAAAGGGCAAGTGGTTGCAGACTTTATAGTTGACCACTCCATAAATGAAAGCTCATTGAATTATCTGGATATTGAGCCCTGGAAGTTATACTTCGACGGGTCTAGTCACAGAAATGGGACTGGAATTGGAATACTTGTTATTTCTCCTCATAAAATTCCAATAACACTCAAGTACAAAATTGACGGCCATTGTTCTAACAATGAGGCTGAATATGAAGCTTTGATAGCTGGACTTGAGGTATTGTTGGAATTGGGGGAAACTCATGTCGAAATAATGGGAGACTCAGAGTTAGTAATAAAACAAGTTACCAAAGAATACAAGTGCATAAAAGAAAACTTAATTATGTACTTTGTAATAGTAAATAGACTGTTGAAAAAATTTCAAACAGTTACATTTCGACACATTCCAAGATTACAAAATCATGTCTCTAATGACTTGGCTCGAATTACATCAGGATACAAAATCTCAAAAGAAAAGTTACATAATGCAATTGAGGTTAGAGGAAACATTGTGTCTGTGGGTTTAACCCCTTCAGATTTAGAAGAAACTAAGCTTGGGTATGTTGATGAAGAAAACTTTGCAATGATGATGGTCGACAACATAAGTGCTAAAGATTGGAGGAAACCCTTAATGGACTACCTGGAGAATCCAACAGCTTCGATTGACAGAAAAATAAAATACCAAGCTTTAAGCTACGTCTTATTAGGGAATGAACTATTTAAAAAGACTGTTGAAGGACTATTGCTGAAATGCCTTAGTGAGGCTAAAGCGTATTTAGCTCTTTCGACTGTCCACAGTAGGGCATGTGGGGCACACCAAGTAGGTCACAAAATGAAGTGGCTTTTGTTTTGACAAGGTGTGTATTGGCCTGCTATGCTGAAAGATTGCATAGAATTTTCTAGAGGATGCCAAGAATGTCAAGTACATGCTGGCATCCAACATGTTCCTGCAAGCGAATTACACTCTATAGTGAAATCGTGGCCTTTCAGAGGATGGGTTTTGGATTTAGTTGGAGAAATTCGACCAGCATCTTCAAAAAATCACAAATACATCTTGGTAGGAATCAAATATTTTCCAAATGGGTCGAAGTTATCCCATTGCCAAACGTTGACCAGGAAGATGTAATTGAATTTATTCAGAAGCATATCATATATAGATATGGTATACCAGAGACAATCACTACAATCAAGGATCTGTGTTTACTGGTCGAAAGATGCAGGAGTTTGCCACATAAATGGGCTTTAAACTCTTAACATCCACACCTTATTACACACAGGCTAATGGTCAGGTCGAAGCAGCAAACAAGCTAGTTATTAGTTTGATTAAAAACATGTGGGAAAGAAGCCAAGAAATTGGCACAAGACATTAGACCAAAATCATTGGGCATGTCGAACTTCACCCAGAGAAGCAACTAATACTACACCGTTTCGACTAACTTATGGCCATGATGTTATCTTGCCTCTTGAAATTTATCTTCAATCCACAATGATTCAAAGGCACCATGAGATCCCAGCTGACACTTATTGGGTCATGATGCTAGATGGACTTCTTGATCTGGACGAAGATAGACTTCACGCCTTACAATTATTAGAAAGGCAAAAGTGGAAGGTAGAGAAATCATAAAATAAAAAGGTTAAATTAAAAACCTTTTCAGTTGGTGAATTAGTGTGGAAAGTTATATTACCCATGGATCAAAAGAACAAATCTTTAGGGAAATGGTCACCTGAATGGGAAGGCCCTTTCCAAATCACCAAAGTATTCAGTAACAATGCTTATGAAATTCATGAGATTGAAGCTGACTTAAGAGTCTTTAAAGTAAATGGAAAATATTTGAAAAGATATATACCAATACTGCAAGAGATTCATATAGGAAAATAAATTTTTCATTGATTTAAAGAAGGGACACAAAAGGCCTGCAAGTACGGAAGCCTAGATAAATGGTTTAAGAACCAAACAATAAACATCTAGTCTTCTAAATCCTCCAAAGTGATGCAGTTGAGATAATCCATCCAATCTACGTCAGCTTCTTCATCAATATCTGGAAGTTGATTCTTGGGAGGATCCTTGTTGGTAGGAGTGGTTTTTGTCCCTTTAGCCATGGAGCGGGTAACCACTCCCGTACTTGGAGAAGGACTTCTTTTCTTTTTGGTGCTCTTGCCTTGCTTGTGCGAAGGAATGCCATCAACTTTCTTTGCAGAATTCTCCATGATGTTGTGATGAAGATAATGGAGTAAATAGAAGTTTTATTTATATGGAAAGAAGTTGCGTGTTGATTGGCCAAATAAGAGGCAATAAAAGGGAGCGTGAATCCTTCCTTGAAAATGATATTTCAAAAAGATGTTTTGGTTGTTGCCTTGAATTGGAAAATGTGCCATGTAATAATGAGGCATAAAAAGCTGGAACACTACCGCCAGTAATAAAGTTAAGACATTAAAAAAATTTAATTTGAATCTAAGTTAGAAACCATCTGACTTAAAGGTTCCTTCGACAGCCATGTTAACTTATTAATTATGCGAAAGGAGAATTATAATGGAAGTCGAAAAGTAATAAAGAGCATAAAAATTTAAAGGGGAAACCATGCCCTAATTGTCATTACATAATGGCCACAACAGGGCCAATGAAATGATGATTAAATAAATAAATAAAGATGAAAGATGGTCGGGAGCCTAGAAGGGAAGCTTTGATTGCAGTTGGAGGAAATTATGTTGGGTGATCAGTAGACGATTTTCATAAAAGGCCCTGTCAAGCTTGGTTGCAGCAAGTTTCTTGTCGAGAGCCTCAACAGCGTCGATAAGGTCAAGTGTGTTCTTCAACTCAGCCTCTAGCTCACTGATGTCAGTTTGACTCAGCTCAAGATTTGCCTGCTTGGCATCAACAATCTTTTTATGTAGTTCCTCAAGCTCTTGTTCCCAGACTCCAATGGTTATATTATTTGCAACAATTTTCTTTTCCCTTTTGGACTTCTGGAAATCAAGCTTTTCGACTCTAGCTTATGCCTCCCTTGCTAGGTCTCATGCATTCATGTTATGGGGTCCAACCTTCTGAATTACATCATCAACCTTTGGGGCTAACTTCAGATCATCAGACGTCTGATTCACCAGATCACTTAGCTCCATAAGGGACGCATAAATTTTAAGATCAATAGTTGAGAGATCCTGCATCTGCAGATTGTCCTTCAGCCAGAGGCACGCAGTGGGTCCAGCTTCCAAGGTAGTACGAATGTCCCTCTTGAAGAATTTGTCTTTGATTTTCTTGAGGACAGGACCAACGAAGTCATTTGGAGAAGAAGCCCCAGGAGCCAATGGAGAGTCGCTTACAGAGAAGCAAGAACTCTTGCCAATTTTTATCCTGGCATACTCCTGGGGATTCGACCACTTCAGACTTGCTAGTTGATCCCCAGCTACAGGAGTAGAAAGTTGGAGGTTCCTTTCAGGCAAGGGTTTTGGAGTCGTTTCAGGCTCTATTTCTTCATCAGTTTTCCCTTGCCTTCTCCACTAACTTCCTTCTCCTCTCCTTCGTCCTCTTCCTCAAGGTCAATTATGTATGGGCCTTGGGCAGTAGTTTGGGGATTATTGTCAACCTCTGGTTCTTTATTTTTGGGGCTAGAGAGGGAAGGACCTTCAGAGTGTTTGCTACTTTCTTCTTTTTTGGCAGCAAAAGTTACCTCCACTTCTTTAACTAGCCTGCTCGTCTGGCCATCAAGATCTTTGCCAGAGGGAATCTCACACCACGCTCTGAATCAACAGTATGAGATTGTTGAGTGGTAGTTTTGGCCGGAGAGTGTGGAGCGGCTTTGATTGCTTGAGGATGGACAACTGCCATAAACATAGATTGGTTAACCTCACTCAAGGAACCATAACTAGACCCAAAATCAGAGTTTGGATGATAAGTTGGCTCACCTTGGTTATTCAGAAGAGTGGCAGGCATGAGGGTGTCAGTTGAAGGTTGTTGGGTGTCGTACCTCGAAAAATATGATCCTCGCGATGGACGCAGAAAGAACAACAAAGTTTCCACCTAATTCTATTTATTCTAACGAGAGAAAAGGAAGATATAGACACAACCTAAATAGGATAAGAAATGGTCAACGAAACGACTAATCTAAGTTTAGGAGTCGGTTACGCAAGAGGAAGGTATAAAACACCCCTTACGTCTGTTGTACTCAACGGGAACCTCTTAGTTTAATTTGCGCTTAAATGTTAATTTATATTATTGTATTCTTCTAATGATGAAAGTTTGTTAAGATTGCTTTAAAAGAAATATTTTAATTATTATTTGTTATGGAGAAATATTTAAGTTTTTATTAGTGTGCTCATGAAGGATTAAAATCCCCGTGCCTACGTATTCTCTTGTGTAATGGGAAAGTCAGAGCTTCGTAGTTCGTGCAACTACGACTTATTGGTGTTTTTTTAATGAACGATTGTTTAAACCACTTTCTAACTGCTAAGCATTTGGCTTACCTGCTCGCGATAGGAGGCTGAAGCGCTAGCTTGTCTGCGAGATAGAAAGAGCTTAAATAATGTTCGTTTAGAGAAAGGTTTGATCTTGTTTAGTATTTTAAGAATGAAAGGGAGAATGAATGACGTCCCATGGGGCTGGCCTCAAGAATGATCCACTCAAGAACCCGTGGAATGCTAGACTCTAGAATTCAGTTATTTCATTATTTGATATGTATTTAGGTGCCTTGAGATACTAGAGGGTGAATGAATCACGTCCCGTGGGGCTGGCCTCAGGAATGATTCATTCAAGAATTATATGGAATGCTAGACTCCAGAATTCAGTTCCTCCGTTTAATTAATATGAAAATGATTTGAGTATTTGTAGGGGATGTTTTAAATTGGATTTGAAAGAAAGAGACAAGTCGTCATCTTTGAGAGACATATCTCTCCTATTCCAACACAAACGTTTAAGGGAGAAAGTAGAAGGGGAAGAAGCTTCAAACTTGGACATATGATCAATAAGTGCTTGCCACATTCTTCCTTGAGAGAAATTGTTTGATAAAATTGATTTATTTGTGGGAAAAGGAGAAATATCTTTCCTATGGAGATGAATCACGTCTCATTTTTCCGAGTAAGTTGAATGTTTTAAGTATTTTAAATACGAAAGAGTGAATGGATCACGTCCCGTGGGGCTAGCCTCAAGAATGCTCCACTCAAGAACCCGTGGAATTCTAGACTCCAGAATTTAGTTTCTTCGTATCATTAATTAATTTGAATGCTTGTTAAGTTAGAAAAGTCAGATGGCGATGTGCGAAGCAATCGACATACAGGTAAAATGCAAATGGAGGTTGGTTGTTTGATTGATTAGGTGGATTCGATTTCTAGTCCCTATGGGTGCTCCTAGCAAAACCAAACTGTAACCGAATGAAATATGTGAATGTGTAGGTGAAACCACTTGGTGTTGGACCAAGGGTGAGCGAGTGAATTAAAAGCGATAAAATAAAATGCGTACAAGATAATCGGGAGAGGGATACAAGTAAGTTACACGGGATTGCAATGAAATAAAGGGTCTCGTTGTAATTTGCCCAAGAGAAAGTGTGTGTGCAGTGTATTAGCTATTTGGAGCCATTGGAGCTTGATAATAAAAATCGAAAGCGTCGAAGTATAACTCTTTTACTACCTTAGAACTGATTCAATTGGTTAGAACCGTTCTATAAGGAGTAGAGCGTTAATATTGTATAAAAATGCGAAAATAAAATAAATAGACTAAAATAAATAAAATAAACTGTGAAATAAAATAAACTAAGCTAAATAGGCCTCATATTGGTCACAATTTATCGATTTATCGAAATCGACTTAATCGTGACCTTTTGTTATATCATTGGTCTGAAAAGAGAATAAAATAAAAATCACTTACAGATCAAATGAATAAAAATGAAACTATTGAACAAAATCATATTAAAAAAATTAGAAACAAATTTAACTAAAACAAAATTAATTAAAAAAGACAAGGGAAGAGTGCAAGCCGGGTTTAGGGGTTGTAAATAGTAAACAAGTCAGATGGGCTTTAAGCCCATAAAAGAAACTAGAGAAAAAATTTGAAATAAAAATATGGAGGGGTTGGGCGCTGGATCAGTGCGTGTGATAAACAGAATCCACCTTGGACCAAAGTTTGTTTTATTTGAAATCCAGCAACCAGTTAAGAAACCTTTTTTTCTAAAAATAAAATGAAAATAATAAAAGGTAAAACGTAAAAACAGATAACTGAAAATAAAATCACAATCACTTCCTCTTCATCGCACATATATCGATTCAGAGAGAAAACAAAATACCCACCCTGAAAAGGATCTAAACGACAGCGATTCTCCTCTATGATTTGTTTCTGAAACATTTTGGTTTTCACTTTGGTCTCTCTCTCTCAGTGGCTTCGTCTCTCTCAATCGTTTCGTTTTGGGTGTTTCGGATTCGGTGGTGAAGGTTAAGGGGTGCGTAGCAGGGTGCGAGTTCAGTGGAATTTAGGATTGTGTTGTTATGGTGTTTATGCAGCTTTAAGGTGTGTTGGTCTGTTTGTGTATTGATATTTTCGGTGAGTTGTGGTTATCGGTTTCGTGGCAGAAATGTGTTTCTTTTGGTTTTTCAAACAGGTTAGCCTTCTTCTTTTTCGGTTCAAGGGGTGAGTGTGAGGTCTTAAACAGATTGAAGTTTTTTCCTTAAAGTTTTTCTATCCTTTCTAAAATCTCATATCCGCTTTTAATACTCAAACCAAGCTTAATCGATAAGTTTTTCTTTGTCTTGTCTAGATAATCTTTTTTTTATGCAAGTCTGATTTTTTCTAATTTTGTGAAATGAATACAGGCTGGGTGGATGCAGTGGCGTGTTGCTGGTGTAGTAGCAGAAGTAGCAGGGCGTGTAGCAGTAAGTTGGTGTGGGGTTCATTTCATGTGTGCAGGCTGGTACAATTTTGGTCAAGATGCTTGAGGTGAGTGGGGCCCAGCTGTTCCATGTACTTAAACCGCTTAAGATGAATGACTAAAACACGGGGCAGTCTCTTTATCTTCATCCTCTTTTGAGCTTCTTGCAAACTACAACACTTATCACACAAAAAAATGTCTTTAGCATTCAATGTCTCGGTTGAACTGAAATTTTTCAAACAACTTGTAATTGAACTGTTTTGTTCAATATCGAGATCAAGTCGAAAAATGTTTCATCTCTAGCCGTTATTGTTTCGCATTGCAAGCACCCAAGTATTTAAAGGCGGCTCTTTTTTTGCACCATTAGCTAAACCATTCTTTGATCAATTTGAAATCTTCTCAGAAGGTAGTAATGTCTCTTGATTATCTTTTGCAGTCTGGGCCTCTTTTTCCAGAATGTCAACAAGTTCATTTAACAAATAGTTTAAGAATTCGTGGGCGTCCTGGTGCATATAGCTACAAAAGAGTTCATTCTGTTTTTTCAACCTTTGTAGAAATCGTTTGGGAGCAATTACGCTTGTTTCCCTCTTTTGGGAACTTATTTGCAAAATGTTGTTGCAATAGCAAGTATTGCCAAAATTCTCAAGGCCAAAGTAATGTTCTCCTTCAGGAAAATTTTCACCGAGAGCCTTCTCAAGTTTGGAACCAGAACCACCCATAAGCGCGTTAAATCGATCACACGGACTCAGATCTTTCTCCGATTCAACTAAGTGAATCGAATCGGAGTTCATTATTCTGTCTCACGCGCGAAACTGTGTCGTTTTAGTTTGTAGCACAACAGTGAGAAAATTGATGATGATGTTGATTTTTTTTGGATTGAAAGTAACAAGAGAAGAAGAAAACAAGGGTTTCGTTAGAGAAAAGAAAATGCACGTGTAGAGTAGAATGCAGAAAATGGAGAAAAGAACGGCGTTTTGAAAAAAGAAAAGATTCTTATGACCTTTTTTTGTATGATTTTTACTAATATATTAAGAAAATATTAATGAGTTAAGAATGGACTTTTATAGGATATTTAGAGATAATGGTTATGATAATGAATATTAAATATATAAAAAATGGAAAAATTGAATATATAAAAAAAGAATGAAATGAAAAATGGATGATTATAGTGGATAATGAATTGAGTAATGGATATAGGAGTATGTATAAATTGAGATGAATATGGTTAATAATGGAGTTGGATAATAGGAATGATAAGTGGATAAATGAAATCAGATTAAAATTGGGTTTAACAATTATTGCATACACCTCCACTTCTGAGCGACACTCACTCGTGCCAACATAACATGAATGCCACTAATCTTGAATGGTATCACAACCTTGAATCCATATTAAAATGATCTTGACTGAACAATGACACAAAACCCTTGTTTGATGATTTTCAGTCATAAGATATTAATCAATGACAAACCTATCTTGTGAATCTCGTCTTTCTCACACCCGACTAAACTGAAACATCACCAAACATACACTTAACTTGATAAATATGCTTACACCTCAGCTCAAACTTTGCAACAACTTGGACCTAGACAACATTGCAAGCAACTATATTTTTTTTGGTATTTTCATGGGTTAGTAATGCATAAAAGACGCACACGTGTAATGTTAAATGTTATGAAAATAATGTAAATGGATAGTAAAGTCTGATGAATGATATTTTTTTAAGTATTGTCAAAATTTAGGGTATGACAGATGCCCTTATTTAATCTTCTTGGACCTGAAGGTATGAATATCACCAATTTTCAAACATTCCAGGTAAAAGAGGATTAAATATCAGAATACCTAAAATTTTGACCAAATGCAGATGAAATGGTATGATATGCAATATGTATGCAAGACAAAGGCTACAACTCTACTTGGAAAGAAAGACGACACTACTGGGGATTAAGCACACACGGATGGAATAAAATTCACACGAGAATTTTCTTTTGATTGAAACAAGACGAAAACTGACTATCATACGAGAGTTGATATTTGAATGAGTTTCCAGAATTGAAATGAAAGATCACCTACTACCAAGTGTATGGTAGCCTAGGCAAAGGCGTTTGACCAAATAAAACAAACTTCTCAAGCTTCGGGGTTGTATGCCACGAATGAGTCCATTATTGGGGATCTTCAAAGAGATACGGGTTAGTTGATATGTAAAAACGGATTTCTCAAATAAAGAGAAAATCATCTACATGGAGCTTCACCAAACTTCTTATCGAAATTTGGAGAGATGCCATTTGACGGAAATTAAGAATTCACAACAAAATTCTCACCGAGACTTGGAGAGATGTCATTTGTTTGAAAAATAAATTCATACCAAACTTCTTCGCTGAATTGGGGAGATGCCATTTAATAGAAAAATAACTTCATCATACTTCCCTTCTTCTGATAGAGACGCCATATGATGGAAAACAACTTCACACTCAAACTATTCACCGTGTCTTGGAGAGATGCCATTTGACAGAAATCGAGAATTCACAACAAACTTCTCACCGTGTCTTGGAGAGATGCCATTTGTTTGAAAAATAAATCCATACCAAACTTCTTCGCTGAACTGGGGAGATGCCATTTGATAGAACAATAACTTCACCATACTTCCATTCTTTTGAGAGAGATGTCATATGATGAAAAACTTCATCATACTTCCCTTCTTCTGATAGAGACGCCATATGATGGAAAACAACTTCACACTCAAACTTCTCACCGTGTCTTGGAGAGATGCCATTTGACGGAAATCGATAATTCACAACAAACTTATCACCGTGTATTGGAGAGATGTCATTTTTTTGAAAAATAAATTCATACCAAACTTCTCCGCCGAACTGGGGAGATGCCATTTGATAGAAAAATAACTTCACCATACTTCCCTTCTTCTGAGAGAGATTCCATATGATAAAAAACTTTAGCATACTTCCCTTCTTCTGATAGAGACTCCATATAATGGAAAACAACTTCACACTCAAACTTCTCACCGTGTCTTGGAGAGATGCCATTTGACGAAAATTGAGAATTCACAACAAACTTCTCACTGTGTCTTGGAGAGATGCCATTTGTTTGAAAAATAAGTTTATATCAAACTTCTCACCGTGTCTTGGAGAGATGCCATTTGATAGAACAATAACTTCTGGGTATAAACAAAATGCTTGAAAAAGACTACCATTCGTTGTCATCGTCAAATGGTTGACGGGAAAAAACTGAAATTCTCATTGGGGTTGACAGAATATAACTTTACTGAATTAATACATCGTCATGGAGATGACGGGAAGGAAAACTCCACTGAAGGGACACCTTGTCATAGGGATGATAGAAATAAGATTGTCTTGGAATATCAATACCAAAGGGTCAGTGGAAAGACAGTAGGGAGTGACATCATCAAACGGTTGACGGGAAACGAACTTGTCTTTGCCAAAGGGTTGATAGGAAATAACCTGTCTTCATCAAAGGGTTGACGAAAAATAACTTGTCTTCGTCAAAGGGTTGATGGGAAATGAACTTGTCTTCGTCAAAGGGTTGAAGGAAAAACTTCATCCACAAACTTCTCACCAGGATTTGGAGAGACGCCGTTTGATGGAAAATGATTTCTTCATTGGGATAGACAAACTGCTCGGAAAGAGAATGTCGTTTGTCGATTTGTTGGGTAACTTGTGGACAAGAACAAGCTTCTTAAATAAAAAGAATACCACTTGTTGTCAGGTATAAGTTCTCCAAGATATTGTTGCAACAAAACTGCTGGAGAAAAGTTCGTCTTCAATGGTGAACTTTCAATAGATCCTTCCTGGGAGACAAAGTATTCAAAGGTGCAAAATAAATGCATTTTCCATCTGGGGATTCGATTATCCAAATCGTCAAAGATCGAGTTAAATCCAGGAACAAGCTAGAGAGAAACTGTCAAGCAAGACACTAACCCATGAGGAATGAGCTCAACTGGGAATGTATCCTATCCAAGTGTGGAAAGGAGAACTAAAGCAATGGTCTTCCACAAGGGTAAAAACTCAGTGGGGAATTAGAAAGAACGTACACTTTTTGCCTAAGGCTGACAACTCTATTGGGGGAGGAAATATGTCACTTGGGGACAAACACATCCAATGTGAATGAAGTAAACAACATCAATGAATGCAACATGAATATGAATTTAGTTATGATGTACTTGTATGTATATGCATTATGTTTATGCTGACAAAACAGACATCAGAGATAAATTGGTGATGAAATAAACATCACAACAACCGGATACTCGACCAGTTAAGTCCAGGTGGAAGCATCACTGGAGATAGGATAGAGAGAGTCATCCATGGAATAAAGTCCTATTACAAAGCTCAAGTCTCTTTGATGAGAGGAATACACTTTAGTTGGGAATGAAACCAAATAATTCTTCTAACTTCAATGTCCATCAGAAGAAAACAAACATGCAAACTAATTTGCCATGGGATAAAGTAAATTTGTACTCCGCTGGGGAAGAAAACCATATTCAGTTGGGGAAACTTGAATCAAGGCTCAATTGTGGGCACTAGACTTAGTACCTCACTGGGAGCACTAAAAACAAATCCACCAGAAAATACTGAGTCATACACCTAACACATCATAGCAACATGGCGTAAAGATCCATCATCTGGAGATACTTGCAATCTAGATCACAAGAGCACTTTACTTAGGGAAACAGGTGGTCCTGTACCAATGAAATGGTTTATGAGAAGAGATCATCTCAAGGGGTTTTTATAGAAGACTTGGCATTCAAAATGCCCCAGTGTCTTCAAACTCTTAGAGAGATTTGTCGAATCTCGACGTAACTGCCTTAGATTGACTGTATTTGGCACAAATAAGTCTTCAATATTTTCCCTTTAGGGATGGTCAAATTGTGCAGACAACAAACTGAGAAACAACTTGCCCCTGTTTAGGAAAGTCTTCAGGCGACATGCCCCTGGGAATGATCATTTCTTTGAAATGGTTGTCCATTTACCCATCAGGGTTTCAAACCTCAAAAGATTAAGCTCATTACTGGTACTCATATATAAGCTTCTATGATATCAAGCAATGTTAGCCAGTGAAAAATGTTAATGTTTAGACTGTTAATGCAACACACATGTTCGTCTCAAAGTTTTTTTATTTTTTTTATTTTAAGAAATCACAATAGCCCGTAACCGAATCACTGGCTAGGATATGACATTAATTTTCTTTTACAAAGCCAACACAAATTTTGAGCATAGCTCATAGGAGTCAGGAAACGTTATCTCATTGAGTATGCTTTTGAAATAAACCCTACTTCAAATAGGACTTTTGAAGGTTGTAGCGTGGCTTTGGTTCACGGTTTATGAAACAAAGGATAAGGGCTCAAAGTTTATTTGGTACCCACCCATTCTCCGTGATGTTCTCCAATCCTATGTTTAGCTAAATTGATACGTACATTCGTATTGATAATGTAGCAATGAAGATGATGATCCAAGGTTCGCTTGAAATGACAGTCATCTTATTTGTTCTTCATGGATATCGGTGACCCCTTTACTTTGGTATGGTGGTCACTAAATCTTATTTTCTTTAGGTTGAGGATTTAAAGGCCTCTTCTACTTGAATTTCTCTTTGGTCCCTAATTTTTTTGTCTAAGTCTCCTTTTGGGTCTTCGACTTAGCGGATTTTCTTTTCTCTTTTTTTTTCTTTGGAAGGCTGAAAGTTGTGACTGCCAAGTCATTGATTATAGTGGATTCCTTGATGGGATGTTTCATCTTGTAATTTGAATGTGTAACCAGATTAACTGAACACTACCCTGCCCTAGGTTTAGCATAAAGGTTTTGAAATATCCAAAAGAAACTCCTACTTCTAGGCTCGAAGTGGCTAACTAGGGGTTAACTCCTTATATCTCCGGTGTTTGGGAATTTGAAACAATTCTTGTACATCATTAGTAGGGTTTTAATCAAAAGCATTCAACTAGAGAATTTGCGTTCTAATTTCGTCATCCTCCCTCCAATTCTCTGCCTAAGCAAGATATGGGATAATGTTGGCATTATAAAGTAGAAAAAGCATTATGAGTGAATATGAATGGATTACTTCAAGACAAACATATTCAATGCATTAATCATTCAAAACAAATAAGTTCTTACATGCCAAAAACAAATGCATTAACAAACACAGAAAAATACATGTGAAAAGTAGCAAATGAGCTAAACATCTGAGAAGAGAAACTTTAGAGCATCAAACGATCATATGCATAAAGGAACTTGTTCCATGCTCCAACAACAAACTGATTTGGAAAGGACTCTCTTCAGTTTTTATCAACATAAAGGCACTCCATTCATAAATGGGCTTCCTCCACTGAAGGTCAACACCTCATAGTCGATCATCTCTTGAACCTTTTCCTGGAAAACTTTGCACTCTTCAATTGGATGCCCCGGTACTCCACCATGAAACTCACAACTAGTATTTGGATTGAACCAATGGGGGCGAGACCTAATGGCTCTGGTCTTTCTGGGTGTCATTATTGAGTTTCGGGCAAAATAAGACCACAATTGACTATAAGTCATTGGGATTGAGTCAAACTGATGGGTCTCTCCCTCAGGATTGAGTCAAACTGATTCTGATGTTGATTCTGATGTTGGTGATGAGACACCCGAACAAAATTTAGCTCATCTTTTCCTCGACTAAGTTGTTGATGAGTTGAAGTAGGACTTGGCCGACGCTGAGAAACGACCAGATCTTTAATCATATCAATCAGAAATCCTTTACCAATCTTCAAACTATGAACCTCTTCATGGAGTTCATTATTCTCTTGCACAAGGTTGTCTACTAGAGTTTTCATTGTAGTCGAGAATATTCCCATATGGTTTCTCAAAGTAGTGACTTCTTATCTAAGCTCTCTATTTTCCTGCTCAAGTTGGTCCATCTTTCTCTGGTGACTGGTCGAGTATAGTTTGACGATCAAAGAATAAGACATGTGTGAGATAGATTGTTGGGAGATGATATGCAATGCATATGCAAATGATATGCGAATTAAATCAATGCTCAGAATCACAAATATAATCAGTTCCAGAGTTGGAGTATGAAGGCAAAATGTTGGATCCAAGGTATCACAAGTAACTCGAAACCTCCTAACTGGTAGGCTTTAAGAGGAGAGTTCTATGTTCTTTACCCACAAAGTCCACTCACAAGATAGCTTTTATGGAGATGGATTAAGGATACCCAAGGTCACGGATGCTAGTCGTATTAAAGTCCCACCACAAGCTAGCTGTATTACAACGATAACAACGATAAGATCTATCTTGAGTGACGTTCTCATGCTAGGCCCACGAGGGATGAGCCCTCGGAGACTAACACTACACAACGACTAATATAGAAATTGGTTCTAAAAGTGGGTCCCAGAGTCACAACCCTCTCATGAATCAAGTCACGTGACAGGCTAGATACGTTATGACAGGATCTACGAATAATTCTACTCTCTGGG
Source organism: Lathyrus aphaca (assembly GCA_963966055.1). NCBI lineage: Eukaryota > Viridiplantae > Streptophyta > Magnoliopsida > Fabales > Fabaceae > Lathyrus > Lathyrus aphaca. The sequence continues at coordinate 348,518,362 of OZ014525.1, read as the reverse complement.
GGAGCTTTTAAGCTAGACCCTCAAGAAGCGAGTTCTTGGAGACCAACACTAATAACTACCAATTCTAACCTAGGTGTTCCCTCTTCTTTTTCCAAAGCTCAGGTATAAATCTTTACTCGTGATGTAACCACAAGATCCAACAGGAAAATATAATAATGAGCATTATAATAAAGAAGAAAGCAATAGACAAACATGTAAAATATTAATAGTAAACAAAGAAGATACTCAAAACAAGTTATAAAAACAAACACAAACTATCCTAAGTTAGGCTCAACTCTCTTATGCACAAGGAATAAATCCCCGGCAGAGTCGCCAGCTGTCGTACCTCGAAAAATACGATCATCGCGATGGACACGGAAAGAACAACAGAGTCGCCACCTAATTCTATTTATTCTAACAAGATAAAAGGAAGATATAGACACAACCTAAATAGGATAAGAAATGGTCAACAAAACCACTAATCTAAGTTCGGGAGTCGGTTACGCAAGAGGAAGGTATGAAGCACCCATTATGTCTGTTGTACTCAACAGGAACCTCTTAGTTTAATTTGTGCTTAAATGTTAATTTATATTATTATCTTCTTCTAATGATAAAAGTTTGTTAAGATTTCTTTTAAAGAAATATTTTAATTATTATTTGTTATGGAGAAATAGTTAAGTTTTTATTAGTGTGCTCGCGAAGGATTAAAATCCCCGTGCCTACGTATTCCCTTATGCAATGGGAAAGTCAGAGCTTCGTAGTTCGTGCAACTACGGTTTGTTTGTTTTTTTTAATGAACGATTGTTTAAACCACTTTCTAACTGCTAAGCATTTGGCTTATCTGCTCGCGATAGGAGGCTGAAGCGCTAGCTTGTCTGCGAGATAAAAAGAGCCTAAATAATGTTCGTTTAGAGAAAGGTTTGATCTTGTTTAGTATTTTAAGAATGAAAGGGCGAATGAATCACGTCCCATGGGGATGGCCTCAGAAATGATCCACACAACATCGATAGATAACACTTTCAATCAGGATGAAACCATAACTTCAACTCTCTTATTCATTTCTTTAAAATAAAGCAACTTTTACAAATAGGCAGTGGATTCACAATATTCAACTTTGCATCAGTTAACATCTTATTCAACCTAACAACTTCGTAATAACATATTTCTCATCGAAACAACTTAACTCAACAACAACATATAATAACAACAAAACAACTAGGCGTTCATCCCTCCGAGTGTTACGTATCAGAGCGACGACACCGACTTTACTATGAAAGTAAGCAACGCTAATCTGGAATACATGCACATTACTAATGAAGGTACATTCAACAACAGAAAGGGGTGAGATATCGAACCATATAAACAAGAATATGATAATTAATACGCTAGATAGAATCATACAATTTTCACACTATCCACAACAACGTCTTACTAAACACCCCAAACAACCAACATATTTTATCATCTTAATTCACCCATCAACATAATCAATTCCAACTATAACTTAGCATAGACACCTTCCACAACTTCGACAACATATACAACATACTCAACTTCTTCAATATCAGCATAATCTACTTTACGAACATAAACATATAAACAACTTAGGCAACATAATCATATATTCAACTAATTCAACATAATCACATAATTAACTTAGCAACATAGTCATATAATCAACTTAGAAACATAATCATATAATCAAATTAGCAACATAATCATATATTCAACTTAAATCTACGTACACAATTATTCAACTTGAGCAAATGAAACAACTTTATCAACGTAAGCAACAAGAACAACTTTATCAACTTGGCAACATAACCAACACAAACAACAACTTTAATGCGACACGGAATGCGACTCGACTGTGCATATGCATGTGGTACCATTGGAGTAAAACTCCAAACTTAAAATATACCAGGTTATCGAGGTATCTGCAAGGCATAAGCCTTCAACTTAATAAAACTGCCAATCCCGGCCAATGTGGTGAGCATCCGCTCCAACATAGAAATGCAATAGATGCCATGAGACCATCAATGCAACACATAAACAACGAACAACTCAAACAACATACCACAACAAATTAACAACTTAAATTCAACATGATTCAACCTTGGCCATAGGCCTACAACTTTCAACATTGGTCATACGACCTACAACTTTAATTTCAACATTGGTCTTATGACCTTCAACTTAAAAACGCCCATAAACCAGGACAAAACGACATAAGCAATTGTACAAGAACACCACATGTCCAACACGAATTAAATAATCTAAACCGACTAAAATTACCTTCTAAGTATTATGAACTACCTCGTAAATTTACATTCAATTCCGGATAACTAATATTTTCCGCTTAAATTCACCCGGTCGACTGAATGGTTACTATTTTGCATCTTACAACTTCTACCAATCGTTCACACTGCATTTGGTACATTCAACTTATTGATATACGTCCTTTGCCTACTACTGAATTATACTGTCATTCAACTAAGGCTTGCTACAAAACTACCTCTGCATGTTAAATTAATTCTCTACTCAGGACTGATACTGGTATTGTGTTATGCTTTATTATCACTACCCATAAATTTCACCAAATATATTGAATTCCATTAAATTAGCTTGCCGATATCAACCCATAAATTATGTCCAAGTCCTCGACATTATTATCATTCATTTGAATTACTAAATCCATGAATAGTGTTGAGGCATAATTTATCTAACTTCAATACCAATTACCAGTTCCAAGCATTTCATAAATCATCAAATGATAATACTTAATATGATTATTATATATTTCTACACCTGGAAATTAATAAAAGAATAAAATTTAAATTCTCAACTCCACAAAAGGGATGGCATGCGCCATCCCCACCTTTCCAGTGCATGGCCTGCGCCATGACTTAAGGACAACGAGGTATGGCCTGCGCCATGACTTAAGGACAACGGGGTATGGCCTGCGCCATCCCCACCCTTCTACTGCATGTCCTGCGCCATGTATATTTATCCCACTTGGTGTGGCCTGCACCACACACCTTGAAGGGTGCTTGTGGCTTGCGCCACACCTTATTATTATTTATTCATTTTCTTCTTCCGGTCTCTCCTCATCATCCCGAAGCCAACTAGTTTTCAAGAATTGAAACGACCCAGTAACAGCAACAACCCACAACCTAACGAAACAACTTTTCAATCCACAAATTCAACAATTGAAACAACTTATTTTATAATCAAACATTCCAAATCATAATGTACATATTTCACAACCTAATACCTGAATCAACCCAAATCAAAACCACACGATTATCACAAAATCATCACCCGACAGTATAGAAATTATAAAATCCCAATCCCACATATTAATCATCATAATCTCGATTATAGAGTATGAATCCCACCCTTACTTTAATTGATGGCCGTTTCGAATCTCCGATCGACTTTCCAATTGGGCTTCCGACGGTGACTTCTGGTAACTGTTTTCTCCATTTTTCCTCGTTCTCCAATTTTACTCCTTCTACTTTTCTCAACTTCTATTGATTCCAACTTCTCCTTTGACTAATTCTCCTCTTTATTTTTCTTTTTATTATAATTATTATTAATAATTCAATCTTAATTGGGCTTTCTAATCCGCACCCCCACGACTTCTACCATCCATGCCACAACTAGCCCCACTTAAATAAATATTCACATAATTCCATAATATTAATTCGAATATCATTTCTCCCGACTAAACCGACTAATCACCGACTATCAAATAAATCGCCCAAACTACCAAATCAACATAATCAACTATAAACGCAAAATATTCAATATTATTATCTACAACTTAAATCAACTTATTTAATAAATTCAACTTGAATTCAACTTATAAACATCAATGAATCATTCTGATATTTTGGAAATCAACTTTGAATACACAAAACATCACAAATTAACACAACACAATACACTTATATTTAATTAAATGATTAATAAAATAAACGGGCGTTACAACTCTCCCCCACTTAGAATATTTTCATCCTCGAAAATTTATCCGATTCAACTACTCCAACTACTTATTTATTCCAACTAATCAACTCTCATCCTCGAAAGGCAACCCCACTTATAATACAGACAAAAAAATCATAATATCAACGTTAACAATAACACAACAATAATCAAGCAATATACTTGACAGCCATCAACACAACACAACGAGTAACCAACTTACAACTTAGAACACATCAATGCAAGAACATACAACTTAATCACGACGTTAATACCACCAAACTACCAAGATTGTTGTCATTCACGTACGAACAACGACACCACACCACGCGCTCGCTGCGCACTCTGATTACTTGCAACTTACAAGGTTTGTTGAGTCTATCCCTAACTTATAATCACCAAAATCGACATATCAACAAAGCCTCTGAATTATTCCTTTGTAATTCCATTCCAACAGGTATTCTAACGCTTATAGTTATCATATAATTCCAACTTAGATCCATAAGATAACACCTTTGAATATTCCACATAATTACAATGACGACTACTTCCAAATCTTGGATAAGACATTCATATACCCCCATGAATTCCCAATTATCATCAACATAGACTACAACTTTACCATCTTTTAACAACACGTCCTACGAAAATCATCTTAACCACACAACATCATTGCACCAACATAAGATACAAGGCTCGAACGAATCTCCACAAGATAACTCGTACTCTTCGCTTCCAACTAATTCAACTTACAAATACTCGATTCTTACTCATACCGACATAACCTTCATAAATTTTTATCTGAATCAACACAACCAAACAATTCCTCTTATCCACACTAAAACCGTTCTTTAATAAACCAACTTATAATTTGACTTCTAATACTTGCAACTCAATTATATACGACATTCTTATCAAATCATCATTTTACATTTCCACCTACTTTCCCTTCTAATCATTTCAAGAAAACTTCAAGTCTCAAGCTACTCAATTCATTACTAAACAACATTTCAATCCTCCAGAGTTCAACTATGAATTTTCTTATTACAATTCAATCCAAGTGCAACTTCATACTATCATCTTTAAATCCAACTAATACCCTCATATAATAACCTGCATCGACAAAACAAACAGTACTCAAGCACTCGGCTTGACTTCAACCAATACAACGTACATACTATACTAGTTGGCATGATACATCTATCCATTAATTATGATTTCGTCTGCTATCAACAATAGATTAAGGGTGATCAGTTCCTCAATTTGTCAATAGACGTCTGGCAACCATAACAGAGGCATAAATCATCATTACCGAACGCCATAGCGTACTTCCACTTGTGCCTAGAGTTCGTAAGCATAATGCTCTGCCAACTCTCTACGGCTTATCAACTCCTTCTTAGTCTCCTTAATTCCAACTTCATCAACGATACAAAACATCCAAAAATCCAGTACACATTCTCTTATGTAAACACATAGTACCACACGACTTTCAATATCCCTCTAACACCGGAATCACTACAACAAGTACCATTCAAAGCGGTTTGCTCCAATTACAACTTCCAACCAAGTTACAGTTCTTAACAACACTAATCAAGCATCCGTCTTCCTCTTAACAATACCATCATCTAACATCGGCACTTTAATCATCCTCATTCGGTATAAATCACATCTCTATGCATTCTCCGATACCAATATTTTATTCTTTAATAACATTTCCACACTCGTATTCATCTTTCCAAAAATTTCAGCAATAAACGCTTAACTTCGAACATATTTTTTTCTTTCCATAAAAACCTCCAACTCACAAAATTATATTTTAACTTGAAGAGAATTTTGTTTAGATTCCAGAACTTCAAAAATCGCTTGAATCTGACATACGAGTAAAAAGTTATCCACCTTGCAATGGGACTGGTCAATAATTCTCGTATGCAGAATTTTCCAAAATTCAGCAGCAGACCCAACTATTAAAATGCGCTTATATCCCTCATCATAAACCTCCTGAATGCAAATCTTATATTCAAACTATAGGGGATTTTGCAAGCCTTCCAAAAAGTCCAGAACCACTTCAATCCGAATCACAGTTAAAACGTTATACCACTTCTCGTGACAGCTGCTCCAAGATTGCAAAAACCAGAATTTTGAGATTGATGAATGTAAGTTTCACCTTTCTCCATCTTACTTCCAAGTTCTACCAAAAATCTTGTTCTACATCCAACTTCGAAATTTCTCGACTTTAATTAAACTACACTCAAGGCATAGCAATCTACCGACTTGATCCTTCAACTTAATTCATCAACTTGTCTTTTTATTTGGAGTAAATCCTTCTTTCTTAAACAATATCCATCCATAAATCCATGCACTTCTCAACCCGACCGATATGAATTCATGAATCCATGCTCTCGCTGGTCTGCAACTACATCTATTCAATAATCATGCACTCTTGCAATCAACATCAACTTTGAACCGACTTCGACGTTCCAACAACAATCTGGGAGTCAAGCTTCTCCCCCACTTAATTCCAACCAACACCTGCAAACAACAACTAGAAACTAACAACAAGTACCGACAGTATTTCACACACATATCGCGTACTAAGGAATTAACAACATTAAACAACATTGTTCGGACGGACCGACCTGCTCTGATACCACTAATGTAACACCCCGAAGCTACCCGGCGGAAAATCATAAATTCAGAGTTTCAAAAATTTCAACAACAAAATAGGATGCTAGATTTTTCAACTTTAACTAATACATTTAGTTTCGTAAACATCGATAGATAACACTTTCAATCAGGATGAAACCATAACTTCAACTCTCTTATTCATTTCTTTAAAATAAAGCAACTTTTACAAATAGGCAGCGGATTCACAATATTCAACTTTGCATCAGTTAACATCTTATTCAACCTAACAACTTGGTAATAACATATTTCTCATCGAAACAACTTAACTCAACAACAACATAATATAACAACAAAACAACTAGGTGTTCATCCCTCTGGGTGTTACGTATCAGAGCGACGACACTGACTTTACTATGAAAGTAAGCAACGCTAATCTGGAATACATGCACATTACCAATCAGGGTACATTCAACAACAGAAAAGGGTGAGATATCGAACCATATAAACAAGAGTATGATAATTAATATGCTAGATAGAATCATACAATTTTCACACTATCCACAACAACGTCTTACTAAACACCCCAAACAACCAACATATTTTATCATCTTAATTCACCCATCAACATAATCAATTCCAACTATAACTTAGCATAGACACCTTCCTCAACTTCGACAACATATACAACATACTCAACTTCTTCAATATCAGCATAATCTACTTTACGAACATAAACATATAAACAACTCAGGCAACATAATCATATATTCAACTAATTCAACATAATCACATAATTAACTTAGCAACATAGTCATATAATCAACTTAGAAACATAATCATATAATCAAATTAGAAACATAATCATATATTCAACTTAAATCTACGTACACAATTATTCAACTTGAGAAAATGAAACAACTTTATCAACGTAAGCAACAAGAACAACTTTATCAACTTGGCAACATAACCAACACAAACAACATCTTTAATGCGACACGAAATGAGACTCAACTGTGCATATGCATGTGGTACCATTGGAGTAAAACTCCCAACTTAAAATATACCAGGTTATCGAGGTATCTGCAAGGCATAAGCCTTCAACTTAATAAAACTGCCAATCCAGGCCAACGTGGTGAGCACCTGCTCCAATTTATAAATGCAAAAGATGCCATGAGACCATCAACACAACACATAAACAATGAACAACTCAAACAACATACCACGACAACGTAACAACTTAAATTCAACATGATTCAACCTTGGCCATAGGCCTACAATTTTCAACGCTGGTCATACGACCTACAACATTAATTTTAACATTGGTCTTACGACCTTCAACTTAAAAACGCCCATAAACCAGGACAAAACGACATAAGCAATTGTACAAGAACACCACACGTCCAACACGAATTAAATAAACTAAACCGACTAAAATTACCTTTTAAGTATTATGAACTACCTCGTAAATTTACATTCAATTCCGGATAACTAATATTTTCCGCTTAAATTCACCCGGTCGACTGAATGGTTACTATTTTGCATCTTACAACTTCTACCAGTCGTTCACACTGCATTTGGTACATTCAACTTACTGATATATGTCCTTTGCCTACTACTGAATTATACTGTCATTCAACTAAGGCTTGCTGCAAAACTACCCCTGCCTGTTAAATTAATTCTCTACTCAGGACTGATACTGGTATTGTGTTATGCTTTATTATCACTACCCATAAATTTTACCAAATATATTGAATTCCATTAAATTAGCTTGGCGATATCAACTCATATTTTCTTATAGCAATCCCATCATTATTAAAATCCTACACTGATATGAAACTGGCTACTGCAACTATATCCAAGTCCTCGACATTATTATCATTCATTTTAATTACTAAATCCATGAACAGTGTTAAGGCATAATTTATCTAACTTCAATACCAATTACCGGTTCCAAGCATTTCATAAATCATCAAATAATAATACTTAATATGATTATTATATATTTCTACACCTGGAAATTAATAAAAGAATAAAATTGAAATTCTCCACTCCACAAAAGGGATGGCTTGCGCCATCCCCACCTTTCCAATGCATCATGACTTAAGGACAATGGGGTATGGCATGCGCCATCCCCACCCTTCTACTGTTTGGCCTGCGCCATGTATATTTATCCCACTAGGTGTGGCCTGTGCCACACACCTTGAAGGATGCTTGTGGCCTGCGCCACACCTTATTATTATTTATTCATTTTCTTCTTCCGGTCTCTCTTCATCATCCCGAAGCCAACTAAATTTCCAGAATTGAAACAACCCAGTAGCAGCAACAACACACAACCTAACGAAACAACTTTTCAATCCACAAATTCAACAATTGAAACAACTTATTTTATAATCAAACATTCCAAATCATAATATACATATTTCACAACCTAATACCTGAATCAACCCAAATCAAAACCACACGATTATCACAAAATCATCACCTGATAGTATAGAAATTATAAAATCCCAATCCCACATATTAATCATCATAATCTCGATTATAGAGTACGAATCCCACCCTTACTTTAATTGATGGCCATTTCGAATCTCCGATCGACTTTCCGATTGGGCTTCCGACGGTGACTTCTGGTAACTGTTTTCTCCATTTTTCCTCGTTCTCCAATTTTACTCCTTCTACTTTTCTCAACTTCTATTGATTCCAACTTCTCCTTTGACTAATTCTCCTCTTTATTTTTCTTTTTATTATAATTATTATTAATAATTCAATCTTAATTGGGCTTTCTAATCCGCACCCCCACGACTTCTACCATCCATGCCACAACTAGACCCACTTAAATAAATATTCACATAATTCCATAATATTAATTCGAATATCATTTCTCCCGACTAAACCGACTAATCACCGACTATCAAATAAATCGCCCAAACTACCAAATCAACATAATCAACTATAAACGTAAAATATTCAATATTATTATCTACAGCTTAAATCAACTTATTTAATAAATTCAACTCGAATTCAACTTATAAACATCAACGAATTATTCCGATATTTTGGAAATCAACTTAAATCAACTTCAAATACACAAAACATCACAAATCAACACAACACAATACACTTATATTTAATTAAATGATTAATCAAATAAACGGGCGTTACATTAAGTGTTTTATGTTTTGATATTTTGAGTACGAAAGAGCGAATGGACCACGTCGCATGGGGCTAGCCCAAGAGTGATTTAATTCAAGAATTATGTGGAGCGCTAGACTTCAGAATCCAGTTCCACCGTGATTTGATTTTGTGAATTAAGATGCTTTATTTTGGATGTTTTAGGGTTTATTGTTTTATAACAAAGGAGTAAATGAAACACTACGCGTGGGGCTAGCCCAGGTGTGGTTCATTAAAGACCCGCAGAATGCTAGATTCCGAAGTTCAGTTCCTCGTTAATTAATTAAGACACGTAAAAAATCATGCAGATGGCAATCACATAGTGACTGACTTACGTGTGTGCGAAGTGTAGGCAACATGAATTAATTGATTGATTAGTTAAGTGGATTCGATTTCTAGTCCCTAAAGGTGTTCCTAGTAATACGAAACCGTAAAAAAAAGGAGGAAAGATAAATTGCGTACAAAGTAAACAGGAGAGGGATATATGATAATTTACACGGGAATGCGATGAAATAAAGGGTCTCGTTGTAATTTGCTAAAGGGAAAGCGTGTGTGCAGTGTATGAATATTTTGGAATCATTAGAACTTGATATTATATAAAAATGCAAAAATAAAGTAAATAAATAAATAGACTTAATAAATAAAATAAACTTATGGAATAAAAATAAATTAAACTTATGGAAATTAAAATAAAACAAACAACCTCATATTGGTCACGATTTATCGGAATTGATTTATCGTGGCTTTTTATTATATCATTGTCCCAAATAAAAATAAAATTGAAAAATGAAACCATAAGTAAAGAAATCTAAAATATTTAATAATGAACAAACTAGAAAAAAAATTTGAAAATTAGTAAAAGAAGAAAAAAAATCAGTAGAATTTATAAATACATAAACTAATAAATTAATAAAGAGAAATATGAAAAAGAAAAAAAGAAAATAATAAAAAAATTGAAACAAATATGGTGCAGCGCAAGTCAGGGGGTGTGAGTAGATCTGGGCGGGCTCAACAAGGCCCATGGAATACATAAACAAGGTCTAATAATAATAATAAAAAATGAAATTGGCAAACACAATTAAAGGAAAATAAAAAACAGTCAAAACAAAATATAACTTTCTTTCTCAAAACACACGTCTGAGAAAACCGCATACCCTACCCTTTTCAAAACAACGGTGGCTTCCTTGTTTTCTCTCAAAACTCACTTTCGTTCAAATCTCACGCGATTGTTCTGGTCACTCTCTCAACTTGGTTTCACAGCGGTATTTCGGAAAGGTAATGCGGTGATAGTTATGATTTTCAGTGTTTTGGTTCGAATCCCTCAGGATCTACTCTCTCGGATTCGGTTTTGGATGGAAGGTTTTCTCTCGCGGAAGGTAACCTGTGGTGGTTTGTTCACGGTTTCTGTGAACGATGATGAAGGACTACGGTGTTTGGCTCGGTGGTGGTAGGTTCGTCGTGATGTGGTGGCTCTGCGTTTTGCGTCGTCGGTTTCAATGGTGGGGAGTGTGGATTGAAAGTGATTTGCAAAGGGATGGTGTTTGGTTTGGTGTATTGGTGGTCGTAGTCGGAGATGGTGCGTTTCTGGGTTAATGGCGTATTTGGTTACCCGCGTTTTTTGTTGTTCACGGTTGACGGTGGTGAGTGTTCACGGTTTTCACGGTGGTTCCATTTATGGGTGTGGTTCAGTTTTTTGAAAGTTTCTGTAGTGGTTGTTGACGAATGAGGGTGGCGGTTTGTATTGTGAAGCTGATGGGGTGGTGGTGTTACTGAGTTCAAGGGTTGTTGATGGAGATGATGAAGAAAGGTTGAGGAAGTTGTTTCAGCGGTTTCAAAAATTTGTATTTGAGATTGAAGAAGCGTTCTTTTTTTGTTTCAGTTTTTTTCAAAGTTTTCTGTTTTTGTGAATCCCCCTTCCCCCCTTTTACTATTCTCACATCCCCCTTTTAATAACCAAAATCGAAAAAATCCTTTTCAAATTTCGTCCTCCTCCTTGTAGTGTCACTCTCAACTCATATTGTTGTTGTTGTTTTTCTACCTTTATTGATGCAGGTTTTGTTCTTTTGTTAATTTGATGAAAAGTAAAATGTTGCTTGCATGCTGCTTGTGTAGAGTTGAATCAGATTTTGGCTTGACTTGCGGAGTCACAAAAATATTTGGACCAGCTACTCTAAAGACTAGTTTCATAAACTAATTTTTTTATAAATTAAACCAAATTTAAATTTGAGAAAAAAATGATTAACAATTAACTAATAAGAAATAATAAATGAAAAGAAAAAACTAAACTCTAAAATAAATTGCAATTGGGTTAAATTCAATTATTTAAAATAAAACTAAATAAATTAAACAAATTAACTAAACTGGGATTAACCTAAATTAAAAATAAATTAAAAACTAGCTCTAAATCCAATATAAACTAAAATTCTTATTATAAGACTAAACTAAATTGAGAATTAGATTAAAAATAAAAAATTGCAAAACCTAAAAAATAAAAATAAAAAATAGATTCTCAAAATATATTAGAAGAAATAAATTACAAAAAATGAGAGAATATTCTAATTAAAATTCTAAAAATTGAATCAAATTCTAAAATCTATATTAAAGTGAAACAAAATCTAAAATAAAATAAAATATGACATTTAAAATGGTAAAATGTGTGATTAATGAAATCTACTAAAATGTAAAATGATCGACTAACGATACCGCGATGCGAATGCTTCGAAAAATGAAATGATTAAAAAAGTTCGGTCAAAATTAAGGGTGTAACTGTTGCCCTTATTTAATCTTCTTGAACCTGAATGTATGAATAACAAAGTTTTTTGGACATTCGAGGTAGAGGAGGATTAAATATTAAAATACCTAAATTTTTGACCGAATGCAGATGAAATGCGCTGATATGCAATGTTATGGATTCAGGAGAGACTCTTTTTTTAATTTTTGCTGGGGATATGATGTGCGAGATGCAATGAACCCTAGCATGTTGCTTTTTTTAATGATGAATATGCTGAATATGGTATGCGAGAAATGATGAAGATACATGCTAATGGTAATCCACAGAAACAAAATTGAGGGTGAAGACTCACTAGGGATAACAATATGTTGGGGATGACAAATGCTGGGGATAAAAAGACAAAGACGGAAGTATTCAAGGTGATAAGTCAACAGGTTCAAGTGTAACTGCTGGTAATAACAAAAGACGGGAAACAGAAATAAATCTAAAGCGTTAGATCAATGAACAAACTGACACTTAGGATGGCAAGAAAATATCAAAGGAAGAAAACAACGCAGTGGCTCGATGCGACCAACTGGCGTTAGGAATAGAAAGGCTTGAGAATAAACAAAATGGTAAATCAACGGCTCTATGCGACCAGTTGGTTTCGAGAAGAAAAACAACAACATATTCAAAGAGAAAATGCAGCGGCTCTGTGTGACCAACTGACACTATGAATGAGAACAAAACTAACGAAGTGATGGGTTAGCAAGTTCAAGTGTGACTGTTGGGGATCCCAATATAGCAACCCGGCGGTTGAGAAAGGTAGTTGAAATGACATCGACTCGGCGATCGGGAAAACAAACTCAACTCGGTGATTGAGGGAAAAAATAAAAACGACATCGACACGGCGGTCGGGAAAACAAACTCAACACGACGATTGAGAGAATAAACAAAACGACATTGACACGGTGGTCGGGAAAACAAACTCAACACGGCGATTGTGGAAATAATTAAAAAGACATCGACACGGCGGTCAGGAAAACAAACTCAACACGGCGATTGAGGAAATAATTAAAATGACATAGACACGGCAGTCGGGAAAACAAACTCAACACGGCAGTCGGGAAAACAAACTCAACACGGCGATTGAGGAAATAATTAAAAAGACATCGACACGACGGTCGGGAAAACAAACTCAACACGACGATTGAGGAAATAACTAAAAAGACATCGACACGGCGGTCGGGAAAATAAACTCAACACGACAATTGAGGAAATAACTAAAAAGACATCGACACGGCGGTCGGGAAAACAAACTCAACATGGAAATTGAGGAAATAACTAAAAAGACATTGACACGACATTCGGGAAAACAAACTCAACATGGTGATTGAGGAAATAACTAAATAGACATCGACACGGTGGTCAGGAAAACAAACTCAACATCGACACAGCGGTCGGAAAAAAACAGAGGAAAAATATTCAAAGTGAATGCGCAGCAGGTTCAAGTGTAACTACTGACACTAAGAATAAAGGATACAAATACAGTGATTGGGCAGCGGCTTTATGCGACCAACTGACACTGGGAGTAGAATGCAAAGTACTAAAAATAAATCAACGGCTCTAAGCGACTGGTTGGCAATAAAAAAATGTTGGAGTTTTAAACAAGATAAACGTACAACCTCTAGGAATTCCCTAAATGAAGAGTTCAAAGAGGACCTTTAGGAACCAACAGGAAAACACGAATGCGTGTTGAATTAAACGGCCTTAAACTGTAAGCAACCGACTTAACGGATTTGCGCCAATGACCATTGGACTTAAAAGAAATATTGATGGCAACCAAAGCAAATACCAACAACCTATGGATTTCTGCAGGGGATACCGGTATTATTGGGGAAAAACATCGGTTGACCAAACTAAAGGGTATCAACAACAATGGATTTTCAGACAAAGCTGCTAGTGACAAAAGATTTCTTTTTTTGACATGCCAGATGGGAACTGGTTTCTTTTAACTCATTGTCAGACGAGGACTGACTTTGGAAAGGGTCTACCAAACAAGAATTGGTTTTGAACTGGATTTGGAAAAAAAATGACTGTCATACGAGAACCGACTATCAAATAGCTTTTAAATGAAATACCAGACGGAGACTAGTTTAAAAAGAAATTGACTACCAGATAAGGACTAGTTTGGAAAGAAATTGACTACCAGACAGGGACTGGTTTGAAATGGGCTACCAGACGAGAACTGGAGTAAAAATGGACTGTCAGGCGAGAACTGACTGTTAAATAAATTTCAAGTGAAATACCATACGAGAACTGGAGTAAAAACCTGACTATCAGACGATAACTGACTGTTAAATAAATTTCAAGTGAAATACCAGACGAGAACTGGAGTAAAAAAATGACTGTCAGACGAGAACTGGCTGTTAAATAATTTCAAGTGAAATACCAGACGAGAACTGGAGCAAAAAAACTGATTGTCAGACGAGAACTGACTTTGAAGTAATCTTCAAAAGAAAAAATACCAGACGGGAACTGGTTTACTTGGGTTTTGACCTGGACATAAGCTAGATAGTAAGACGATATGCAAGGTTTAATGCTATGAGCAGAGTGACATGACTAAAGCATGAGAGTGATTATGCACTGACTCAGTGATTTCATAAAAATGCCCATGACTAGGCATTGGATGGAAAAGTCTTCCTGCAGAAGACTCTCTAAAAGGAGACAAAGATGACGACATGATTCCCGACACCCATCTTGAACTCAAAATTGTTGTTGTATAAGGCCTACTTGAACAACTTGTAGGAATGGAGAGGACTTGCCTCTGTGTGACTTATCTTGCCCCAGTGCTTGGATGTCTGATATTTCCCACTGGTTATCCGATCCTTGGGATGGGAAACCTCTATGATGACTGGCTATTGAATTCTTGAATTGTTTGTAGTAGCCACTCTAGTCTGAGTCTTGAGAAAAGGTTCAACCTCTGAGTAGATGACTCTTGAAGAGATTGATTGAGATTTACTGATCTTGAAGTGATTTCCCATGGCTGGACTTCTGTTACCAAGTCGAATTCCCTAACTGGCTGCACTCGTTGGGATTCCCTTGATGCTGAATTGACTTACAAATAATCATTATATATTTAAAATTGGCATTTTTAATGCGACATTTATGCAATTTTTGAAATCACAGTTTATTGGTATGATGGTGATATAGTGGAATAAACATTGATTAAAAAAAACAAAGTGGATCTAGCCATTTATGGAATGGAAGATGAAGTGATCAATACAAATGATTAGCAAAGATCGTTAGGAGTCAAGTCAACACAACCTTGATGTAGTATGCTCTCGAAATAAACCCTTCCTCAATTAGGTCTTTTAAGGGTTGTAACGTGGCTTAGTTCAAGGTTTATGAAACGAAAAGATAAAAGGCTCAAAATTTATTTGTACCCACCCATTCTTCGTGATGAACTCCAATCCTACGTTCAGTTAAATTGATATACGCATTCACATCTCAAAAGTCTTTTGACGGTGCATGATAAGGATCAGGATTTAAAAGTGATGGCAGCTACTTTGCTTTATCCTTGCTTTGTTGAGGATTTGATGACTTCATTAATTTTCTCCTAAGTCGTATTTTTCTGTTTTTTGACTTAGCGAACTTTTTCTTTGTATTTCTTGTTCCTTCTTCATTCTTTTGTTGAACGGTTGTAACTCCCATTTTGTTGGAGAATAAGAAACGAATACTACAAACTTTTTGACCTTTCATGACTTCTTTGATGCGTGGAGGAAATTATATAGTTGATCCTTCTTGAATGATGGATTGGATCTCTTGAAGATTGAATGCAACCAGATTAACTGAACCGACTACCCTGCCCCAGGTTTGAAATTAAGGGTTTTTGCACTTTTTTTGAAAAACGAAAACTCCTACTTCTAGGCTCGAAGGGGTTAGCGAGGGATTATCTTCCTTATTTCACTAGTGTTTAGGAATTTGAAACAATGTATGTACATCATTGGCAAGGTTTTAATTGAAAGCAATACAAATGGAGGATTCAGGTATCTAGTTTTCATCATCCTCCCTCCAATCTTTGCTAAGACAAAAGTTTAATAAAAAAAATGATAGAAATATATTTTTGTTTTTTTTATAATAATGGAAGAAAACGAGGGAATACAAATGGATTGATTCCAAAGATGCATAAATATTTCAGTAATCTTGCCAATTCAAAAACAAAATGTTAACAAGCAGATACAAAATCAACATGCAAAGAAAATAATAACAATGCTGGAAACAAACAGAGGATTTCCAGCTTTAGGGAATTAAAAAGAAACATCTTGATTTACTGTCTTCAAGAGATGCCCCAAAGAGTCTTTGTACTCACTCGGGCGAGAGGTTGACATGCACCAACAGGTTTCCTTCTGAAAAGGATATGTACCCTTTGTCAATCAATTTTTGTACCTTGGCTTGAAAAGCTTTGCAGTCTTCAGTTGAATTCCCCATTGATCCAGCATGATATCCACATTGCTTATGTGGATTATACTCAGGCGGGTACGGTTCTGGCAATGGCTTGAGAGACTTAAGGACCACCAAGGATCTTTGAATCAAAGGCTGCAGAAGTTGAGTGTATGATAAAGGTACTGGATGAAGAGGAACACTCCTCTTTCCAAATTGTTGCGAGGCTTATATTTACTCTGATGTTGATTCAGATATCCTTGGCTTTGGGCTTGCTGACTTGGATGAGGAGCAATCCAGGCTTGCTGGTATGGCACTCTAAACATTGTTGGTTGCCTACAAGGATATCAAGGAATACGAAGTCGTGATTACTGAAAAGACGGAGGGCCATAGGGTCTTTCCGGTGCATAATAGGAATACTCAATGTCTTCCATGACTGCATTGATTACATCCTCTTCCTCCTCTTGGGAGCTGCTAAGGGATTCATTCTCACTGGCCTGGTTGCTTGAGGCGCCTTGTATTTTTCCTCTTTTGTACCAACCTCAATACGTTCTCCCTTTTTTACCAGGTCAGAGAAACTTGTTGATGTGGTGCCTACCATCTTCTCAAAGTATGGGCTCTGCAGAGTATCCATAAATATATCAACTGACTCTTTCTCTGAGAGAGGCAGTTGAACACGGTCAACAAACTCTTTCCATCTCTGGACGTACCTTTTGAATGGCTCATCACTTTCTTGAGATATGTCCTTCAAGTGAAGGCGACTGGGAGCTTCTTCCAAATTGTATTGGTATTGCTTTACAAAAGCATTGGCTAGGTCCAACCATGACTGAATATGACTTCTTTCCAAATCCATGTACCAATTTAATGGTGCCCCACTCAAACTGTCTTGGAAGCAGTGAATCATCAACTTATCGTCAAAAGCATATGCAATCATTTTTCGGCAGAACATCACCAAGTGGTGCTTTGGACAGATATCCCCTTTGTACTTCTGAAAGTTAGGCGCTTCAAATTTCTGAGGTATAAATAAACCAGACACTAAGCACATGTTTAAATAATCCAGGTCAAAAGCATTCTGCCCCTCTACGGCTTTGAGTCCTTCGTTCAGCATTCAACATTTCTCAGTCATATCAGCAACATCTGGTCCCTTGGTCTTCCTTACTGGGATTGCCCCTTGAGAATTTGGCTCAGAGAACCCAAAGCTTTGGTACTCGACGGCATTGTGAGGTAAGGAGTTTCTATCTCGAATAACGATATGCTCTTGAATAACAGGTGCCCCAACTTGGGTTCTTGCAGGTTGGGTTTGAACAAGGTTGTTCACTTGAGGTGGAAATACATCTTCAGTTATGGCAGTCCGTTGAACATTATCCCCTCTCCTTGTCAAAGCTGTCATAACATCCATGAGTTGGTTCAATTGGTCATTTGCCAAATCAAAGTCTCCCCTTGTCACAGTCTGCTTTTGTCTTCCAGGGTCCATGATCAATCAAGAACTACTTCAAGTCCAATGCAGGTGTCGAGAAATCAACTGTGGGTTATGGACACAGGACAAGGATGAGCCTAGTCTGAGGAAAGAAAATGATATGCAATGCAAATGCAATGGTATGTGAATGGATGCAATGCAAGTATGCTTAGGATAACAAGCACAAACAGACTCGAAAGTTGGAAAAGCTCAAAACTTCCTAAATGGTAGGCTGTAAGAGATTGGTTCTATATTCTGTACCCAAAAAAACCACTCACATGATAGTTTCTATGGTGATGGTTTAGGAAAATCAAGGTCACATACGTTTATCGTACTAACGCCCCGTCGTAGGCTAGCTGCATTTTGACGATAATAACGATAATGTCTACCTTGAGTGGAGTTCTCATGCTAGGATGACAAAGGGGCGAGCCCTTAGAGACTAACACTACACAACTGTCAATATTGAAACTGGTTCTATGGGGTCCAGAGTGATAGCCTTTTCATGAATCAGGTTACGCGACAGGCTAGCTGCGTTGCGACAAGATCTACGAAAAGTCTAACTATCTGGGGGAGCTTTCATGCTAGGCTTGCAAGGAGCGAGTCCTTGGAGACTAACACTAATAACTACCAAATTCTCTCCTAGGTGTTCCCTCTTCTTTTTCCAAAACTCATGTTTTACTTGCAATGTAACCCCAAGATCCCACAGACAAGTATAATAATAAGCAGTATGAGAAAGAACAACTAAACAAACATAAATAAAAAACATATAGAAGACAAAAAGACAAGATTAACAAATAAACGCATAAAGCTAAGTTAGGCTTGACCCTCTCTAGCATGGAGGTATCCTCAGCAGAGTCGCCAAGCTGTCGTACCTCGGAAAATACGATCCTCACGATGGACGCGGAAATACACAACAGAGTCACCACCTAATTATATTTATTCTACGAGAGAAAAGGGAGATATAGATACAACCTAAATAGGATAAGAAATGGTCAACGAAACCAAATTCTAAGTTCAGGAGTCGGTTACGCAAGGGGAAGGTATTAGCACCCCTCACGTCCGTTGTACTAAACAGGAACCTCTTAGTTAACTATGCGATTAAATGTTGATTTATATCTTTGTCTTCTAAATGATTTGTTGATATGTTTGTTAAAAGAGAAAAGAATAGTTTTGTTATTATTAATATTATAAAGATGACGGAGAACTGATTAAATTTTTTATTACTGTGCTCGTGAAGGATTAAAATCAAGGTGCCTACGTATTCCCTTGTGCAATGGGAAAGTCAAAGCTTCTTAGTTCGTGCAACTACGATTTGTGTTTTTTAATGAACGATTGTTTGAAACGCTTTCTACTGTTAAGCATTGGCTTTTACTCGCGGTGGAGGCTGAAGCGCTGGCTTGTTTGCGAGATAGAAAGATTTAAACAATGTTTGTTTAGAGAAAGATGTTTGACCTTTGTTAAGGTGCCTTAAACGAATGGGCGAATGAACCACGTCGTGTGGGGCTAGCCCAGGAGTGTTTCATTCAAGAATTATGTGGATTGCTAGGCTCCAGAATTCAGTTCCTTCGCTGATTAATTATGAAAATGATTTATATTTGTTGGGTATGTTTTAAGTTGTATTTGAAAGAAAAAGACTAGTCGTCATCTTTAAGGGAGATGCCTCGCTTATTCCACCACAAACATTTGAAGAGTGAAATCGAAAGAAGCTTTAAACTTGGATACGACGATCGACAAGCAATGCCACATTCTTCCTTGTGAAAAGTTATTTGAGAAAATTGATTGTTGTGTTTGTGGTAGTAGGAGGAATATCCTTCCTATGGAGATGAATCATGTCTCATCTTCGGAGTTGTTAAGTGTTTTATGTTTTGAGTATTTTGAGTACGAAAGAGCGAATGGACCACGTCACGTGGGGCTAGCCCAGGAGTGATTTAATTCAAGAATTATGTGGAGTGCTAGACTCCAGAATCCAGTTCCTCCGTGATTTGATTTTGTGAATTAAGATGCTTTGTTTTGGATGTTTTAGGGTTTATTGTTTTATAACGAAGGAGTAAATGAAACACTACGCGTGGGGCTAGCCCAGGTGTGGTTCATTAAAGACCCGTGAAATGCTAGATTCCAAAGTTTAGTTCCTCATTAATTAATTAAGACGCATAAAAAATTGTGCAGATGGCAATCACATAGTGACTGACTTACATGTGTGCGAAGTGTAGGCGAGATGAATTAATTGATTGGTTAGTTAAGTGGATTCGATTTCTAGTCCCTAAAGGTGTTCCTAGTAATACGAAACCGTAAATAAAGGCGGAAAGATAAATTGCGTACAAAGTAAACGGGAGAGGGATAAATGATAATTTACACGGGAATGCAATGAAATAAAGGGTATCGTTGTGATTTGCCCAAGAGAAAGTGTGTGTGCAGTGTATGAATATTTTGGAACCGTTAGAACTTGATATTATATAAAAATGAGAAAATAAAGTAAGTAAATAAATAGACTTAATAAATAAAATAAATTTATGGAATAAAAATAAATTAAGCTTATGGAAATAAAATAAAACAAACGGCCTCATATTGGTCACGATTTATCGGAATCGATTTATCGTGGATTTTTATTATATCATTGGCCCAAATAAAAATAAAAATTGAAAAATGAAATCATAAGTAAAGAAATCTAAAATATTTTATAATGAACAAACTAGAAAAAAAATTGAAAATTAGTAAAAGAAGAAAAAAAAACAGTAGAATTTATAAATACATAAACTAATAAACTAATAAAGAAAAATATGAAAAAGAAAAAAATAAAATAATAAAAAACATGAAACAAAGATGGTGCAGCGCAAGTCAGGGGATGTGAGTAGATCTGGGTGGGCTCAACAAGGCCCATGGAATGCATAAACAAGGTCTAATAATAATAATAAAAAAAATGATATTGGCAAACACAATTAAAGGAAAATAAAAAACAGTCAAAACAAAATATAACTTTCTTTCTCAAAACACACGTCTGAGAAAACCGCATACCCTACCCTTTTCAAAACAACGGCAGCTTCCTTGTTTTCTCTTAAAACTCACTTTCGTTCAAATCTCACTCGATAGCTCTGGTCACTCTCTCAACTCGGTTTCACGGCGGTATTTCGGAAAGGTGATGCGGTGATAGTTATGATTTTCGGTGTTTTGGTTCGAATCCCTCAGGATCTACTCTCTCGGATTTGGTTTTGGATGGAAGGTTTTATCTCGCGGAAGGTAACCCGTGGTGGTTTATTCACGGTTTCTGTGAACGATGATGAAGGACTTTCGGTGTTTCGCTCGGTGGTGGTAGGTTCGTCGTGATGTAGTGGCTCTGTGTTTTGTGTCGCCGATTTCGGCGGTGGTGAGTGTGGATTGAAAGTGATTTGCAAAGGGATGGTGTTTTGTTTGGTGTATTGGTGGTCGTAGTCGGAGATGGTGCGTTTATGGGTTAATGGCGGATTTGGTTACCCGCGTTTTTTGTTGTTCACAGTTGAAGGTGGTGAGTGTTCACGGTTTTCACGGTGGTTCCGTTTATGGGTGCGGTTCAGTTTTTTGAAAGTTTCCGCGGAGGTTGTTGACGAATGAGGGTGGCTGTTTGTATTGTGAAGCAGATGGGGTGGTGGTGTTACTGAGTTCAAGGGTTGTTGATGGAGATGATGAAGAAAGGTTGAGGAAGTTGTTTTAGTGGTTTCAAAAATATGTATTTGAGATTGAAGAAGCGTTCTTTTTTTGTTTCATTTTTTTTCAAAGTTTTCTTTTTTGGTGAATCCACATTCCCCTCTTTTACTGTTCTCACATCCCCCCTTTTAATAACCAAAATCGAAAAAATCCTTTTCAAATTTTGTCCTCCTCCTTGTACTGTCACTATCAACTCATATTGTTTTTGTTGCTTTTCTACCTTTATTGATGCAGGTTTTGTTCTTTTGTTAATTTGATGAAAAGTCAATGTTGCTTGCATGCTGCCTCTGCAAAGTTGAATCAGATTTTGGCTTGACTTGGGGAGTCACAAAAATATTTGGACCAGCTACTCTAAAGACTAGTTTCATAAACTATTTTTTTTTATAAATTAAACCAAATTTAAATTAGAGAAAAAAAAATTGATTAACAATTAACTAATAAGAAATAATAAATGAAAAGAAAAAACTAAACTCTAAAATAAGTTATAATTGGGTTAAATTCAATAATTTAAAATAAAACTAAATAAATTAAACAAATTAACTAAACTGAGATTAACCTAAATTAAAAATAAATTAAAAACTAGCTCTAAATCCAATATAAACTAAAATTCTTATTATAAGACTAAACTAAATTGAGAATTAGATTAAAAATAAAAAATTGCAAAACCTAAAAAATAAAAATAAATAATAGATTCTCAAAATATATTAGAAAAAATAAATTACAAAAAATGAGAGAATATTCTAAATAAAATTCTAAAAATTGAATCAAATTCTAAAATCTATATTAAAGTGAAACAAAATCTAAAATAAAATAAAAGATGACATTTAAAATGGTAAAATGTGTGATTAATGAAATCTACTAAAATGTAAAATGACCGACTAACGATACCGCGATGCGAATGCTTCGAAAAATGAAATGATTAAAAAAGTTCGGTCAAAATTTAGGGTGTGACATCAACCTCTGTACAAATCGTTTGGGAGAAATTACGCCTGTTTCACTCTTCTGGGAAATTATTTGCAAAACGTTGTTGCAATAGCAAGTATTGCCAAAATTCTATAGGCCAAAGTAATGTTCTCCTTCAGGAAAATTGTCACCAAGAGCCTTCTCAAGTTTGGAACCAGAACCACCCATAAGCGCATTAAATCGATCACACGGACTCAGATCTTTCTTCGGTTCAACTCAGTGAATTGAATCGGAGTTCATTATTCTGTCTCACGCACGAATCTGTGTCGTTTTAGTTTGTAGCAGAACAGAGGGAAAATCGATGATGATGTTGATTTTTTTGGATTGAAAGTAACAAGAGAAGAAGAAAACAAGGGTTTCGTTAGAGAAAAGAAAATGAACGTGTAGAGTAAAATGCAGAAAATGGAGAAAAGAACAGCGTTTTGAAATGAGAAAAGATTCTTATGACCTTTTTTTGTATGATTTTTACTAACAGATAAAGAAAAGATTAATGAGTTGAGAATGGATTTTTATAGGATATAGGAAAGTGAAGTTTAGAGATAATGGTTATGATAATGAATTTTAAATATGTAAAAAATGGAAAAATTGGATATATATATATATATATATATATATATATATATATAAATGAAATGAAAAATGGATGATTATAGTGGATAATGAATTGAGTAAGGATATAGGAGTATGTATAAATTGAGATGAATATGGTTAATAATGGAGTTGGATAATGAGAATGATTAGTGGATAACTGAAATCGGATTAAAATCGTGTTTAACAATTATTGCATACACTTCCACTTCTGAGCGACACTCACCCTTGCCAACATAACCTGAATGCCACTAATCTTGAATGGTATCACAACCTTGAATCCGTCTTAAAATGATCTTGACTGAACAATGACACAAAACCTTGGTTTGATGATTTTAGTCATAAGACATTAATCAATGACAAACCCATCTTGTGAATCTCGTCTTTCTCACACCCAACTAAACTGAAACATCACCGAACATACACTTAACTTGATAAATCTGCTTACACCTCAACTAAAACTTTGCAGCAACTTGGACCTAGACAACATTGCAAGCAACTACATTTTTTTGGTATTTTCATGGGTTAGTAATGCATAAAAGACGCATACATGTAATATTAAATGTTATGCAAATAATTCAAATGGACAATAAAGTTCGATGAATGATATTTTTTTAAGTATGGTCAAAATTTAGGGTATGACACTGGACAACGCCAGCCCCAGTCTGCTGAAAAAGAAAAGAAGTCAAGTCAAGGTGGTAAGAAGAGTTTAAGAAAGGAAATAAAATGCCAATCTAATTACATGATTCTCTTCGCCACTAGGGCTAAAGTTTGCACTCTTAGGGGCGCCATCAGTTTTCGCCGCAGGGGTAGTAGGAATAGTTTCGACATCACCCTCAGCAGACACTTTTTTAATAATCTTGGTTGTCTTGGAAGAAGACTGGCCAGCAGCATTAGGAGGCTGTGTAGCTGTCGTACCCTAAATTTTGACCCAGGGTTTTGGTTGGTCTAAAAAGTCAAAGATGTACTTTTTTGATCTTTTAGACTGACTTTTTAAATTTTTGGCATTTATGTAATAATTATTAAAAGGGTCCTAAATTATAATAATTAATTGTTGGATAAATATTTTTTGGTTTAATAATATTATTACTAATATTATTATTAAAAATATTATTTTGAAATTTAAAAACACTATTATGGGCGGGTATTTTTTGGTTAAAAAATATAATTATTAATTAATCTTGTTATATTAATAGTGGGATTTATTAATAATAATATTATTACCAATATTAGTATTTGGTTTTATTAAAAATAGATAATTATTATTAAGAGTAAATATTTTTGGGTTTAATGATAATAATATTATTACTAATATTATTATTAGTTATTATGTTAGTTTTTATTAAATAATAAGTTAGGAGGTTTTTTAAGGATTTTATTATATTTTGGTTAATATCAAGTTTTATTATTATTTTTTAATATTATTATTTTATTACGGGCCGAATCTATTTTGTTGATTCCAACTCCTAACCCTAATTTTGTTCTATAAATAATACCCTAGGCTCTCCTAATTTCTCACCCACAATCCATGTATTCTTACCTCAAAGTTATTGTTCTTCACATTGAAGAACAACAACAAATAAAACCCTAAAAAACCTCTAGCCTCAAACATCAAGCCGATCAAGAAATATCAAAAGAGAGTAGCAAAGGATACGCGAAGAACGCAAAAGGAGGAGGGAGAAAACTATCAAGGAACATAAAGAAAAGAAGGGAGGAAGCAGCTTAAGTGGGTCACGACAGGTCAGGTTGGTAAATCGGATCTCGAATACTACATTTGATATTGGTATGTATGATTTATGTGTGAAGGATTGGTTGTGGGGACTTAAATTATATATATATTTTGGTTGTGGGGACTTAAATATTTTGGATTCAAATTTTATCTATTTTGGGGATTTAAAATGTTTTATTTATTTGAGAGACTGGAATTTATTTTGGGATCGATTTTAAATGGGGTCTTACTTTGGAGGTTTCTAAAATTTATGGGGTTGTATAAAAATGTTTTGAAGTTTTTTTATATAAAATAATTAAATTAATTACTTTATTTAATTATTTAATTAGGGTTTAGATGGTTAATTAGGGAATTTTAATTGGGAATAGGACTCTTAAAAATATAAACGAATTTTTTGAGGTATTATCTTATTTTTGTGGTTTTATTAAGTTTTTTATAGTTATTTAATTTTCTTTCATTAAATCAATGGTTTATTAAAAATGGGAAAATATTTTATTAATAAATGTTTATATATAATTCTAGATTTTGGGGATCAAATATTTTTGGGCATTTACAATAAATTGAATAAATCATTTATGTTGTTTTAATAAAGAAACTTATAGTTTTATGGTTTTATTCAAATTGGACTTAAAAATCATTTTGGGGATTGAGGTTGGTTTTTGGATATATGTGGATTGGGATTACTATTTTTATTTTTAAATTTAAATTTGTATTTTGGGGATTAAAATTGTTTTAATTAAATATTTGGGTTTAATTTCTTTTGAGAATTGATTTTAAAACATGGGACTTTACTTTAAAGTTTTTATAATATTTTTGGGGTCTTATAAGAGTTTTTGGGATTTAATCTAAGGGATATTAAATGAGGTTTTACAAAGAAAATATAGGGGTTTTATAATCACGAAAAAAGGAGTTCTAATTTGGGTTTAAGACTTAGGGTTTTAGAATTAGGGTTTAAGGTATTAGGGGTATAGAACTACGGTCCTCTGATCCCTCTTTGAGGGTACGTAGGCATAAAGTATTTGTTCAAAGGCTTTAGCGAGTTAACTTTTTAAATTTGGTTTTATTATTCATATTACATAATTATATTTCATTATAAAACAAACAAAAACCTTAATTCTTTAAAAGGATCCTACTAAGTATAGTAGAGGTGAGGGTGCCTAACACTTTCCTCCCACCTAATCGACTCCCGAACCTTAAACTTAGGTTTACCCTTATTTTTCCTTTAAAAAATAGGGTGGCGACTCTTAAATTTTAAGCTGGCCGCGACAGCTGGCGACTCTATTGGGGACATGGTAGTCAATCCTAATTTTAGGATTTTTTTAGGGTTTTTGTTTGTGGGGATTTTATTTTTGGTTTATTTTATTTTATTCTTATTTTATTTAATTATTTTTATTATCTTGTTATTAGTTTTATTATTTTCATTATTATCATGGATATTATGTTTATATTGTCATTATCATGCATATGGTTGGGATATTATATGTGTGAAGTTAAAACCCAGACTGAGTAAACCCTAGTTTATTAGGACTTTGTGGTACGGAAGTGTCTTTAATGAGGTGAACATCTCATTAATGCATGGAGGCCGCACTTGGAATAGATCCTACTAATGGGTATCTCCCCGTCAAGGCTAGCCCTTGAGAGAGAATGATGACATGGTAGTTGATTCGTGACTCCAGGACCCTAGAAACCCTACCCTAAACAACCTTGTGTATCACTCCCAAAGGGGTCGTTACCAGGTTCTGCCCTAAGTCGGACTTATCCCGAAATATTACCGTAGGAAGGCATGATCCTTATCATGGTAATAAAAGGGTATAGTCCTAAACTTAAATGGCTATCAACACCATATATCCTACATGTGAGAGGATTGGATAGGGGAACCTTAGATCTATCTTATTGGAATCCACCCAAGTTAGGCCATGCTTGCATATACCCTAAACTCGTTTGGGTTTCGAATGTCGGTCATTATCCCTATATATAAGGAGACCTCTTAAACAAGGTTTCCTTATATTCAGTATTATCCTTAACTGATATGTAGGTTTTATATTCATGACTATCCTAAACCTGAAAGGTTTCCTTTCATATGTCACTGTCCTAATGTGACACTTGCATTGCATCCATAAATATATTTTAGCATACCTAAAAAATGAGGGACAAATAATTTTATATACCCATGCATTTTCGTGCATTCGCATGCCTACACATTCATTTGCATATCCTTTCCAACAGTCAAGAACTCCCGGTGCTTAGAAATGAAACTTGAAGGATATCTCAAAAAGCTTTGTAAGAACTCAACAAGGGGGAAACACCATTCAAAAGGAAAAGGTAACCCTTAACCATATGAGCTAGAGGCCTCCCTAATAACTCAAATACAACAATCTTGGATGATACCTCCACAACAGGGTCTGTAACAATATCTACTTCAACAACAACTTCATGCCATTCATTAATCACAACAAAGGGAATTTGTAAGGGAACTGGATCCTATGTCAATGTGTCGTGACTTACTCTGAGTTTCCTTATCGAAGCTGCAATCATTTGATCATATTCAGATCCTAACTAGTGATGAATACAAATTCCAAATCCCTGGTCGACCACAAACGATTGACTTTCAAAGGAGGAGTCTCATGGGTTAAAAGTCACCCTTATATTTACAAGTGGAAGGATGTCAAGGAGCATCCCCCAAAGATAATGGATTAACAAGGAAGCTTACCCTTGGGATCAAAGGACTTTGTCATTTCCGGTTGTAATTTCTTTTTATCTAAGTATTGTTCGAGTTTAAAAGTTGTACTTTTTGGGGAAATAATTTTAATAAAATGAGTATGCATGTTTTTAGAATCAATCCATTCGTTTCACTCATTTTTTACGCCATCATGGAAATAAAAAATAATCAATCAATACCTTTCCATTTCATTTCTCACCTATTAACAAACTTAGGAGGAGAATGATGTAAATAAATAAACAAAGTTTTTGATGTATACTTTAATGGTAAGACCTGGCTGACGATGTAAGGCATTGTTTCATTCCCTAAACACTGGAGAAATAAGGAGATAATCCGTAGTCAACCCCCTCAAGCCAGAAGTCGGTGTTCTTTCTATAAAAATAAAACCTTAATCTTAACCAGGGGAAGGATAGATTTCAATTAATTCAACAGTGTGTCCTAATGCAAGGGAGATAATACCAATCACAAGGATAAAGTTTTAAGCACATCATCTTCCTCACATCATTAAAAGTCGGGGAAGTAACGAAGATAAACCTCACCATATATTCTTCCTCACACCATTCAGCATTGTGGAAGCAATCAAGGGTAACATGGTTTCACATCTTTCGGAAATCAAAGACAAATTAAATCAGGAATTGTTCAAAAAAAAGCCTGCTAAGTCAAAGAGAAAAAACGATTAAAATTTTTTTTGACTTTGACCTAGGCAAAAATTAGGGTATATCGATGGACCACAAATTCAAAAGAATTGGTCCATGCAAAAAATGGATTAAAAGCAAAGTAAAAAAAAATTGAACAATCTTATAAACGGAAGTGAGGGATTGCCATCTCAAAGATCTCATCAAGGGTTTAAACCATTGTCACCATGACTAAAGAAATTCTCTTGCAAGATGAACACATTTGTTGGGTTAATTGGATTTAAGAATGGAGAAAATCAAGGAGAATGGGGAGGGTTAAATTTTAAATTTTGAGCCTTATATATTTTGTTTCATAAACCGTGAACCAGGTCACATTATAACATACAAAAGTCCTAATTGAAGCTAGGGGAACTATAAAAGCATACTCGACAAAGTCGTTGTTAAACTAACTAAAAACCCCAAGGTTTGTTAAGACATTATGGTCAGGTATCATCGTACTTGCTTCCACACCTATTTTCGATTTCGAAAGCTTGCATGAACATGGCGTTTTAATTACTTTTCAAAGGGAATAATTTTATATGCAAATAAATACTTAACATTGAAGGAATATTAACTAGGGTTTAATCAAGGGTATGTCGATTCAAGACCCTTCTAACTAGGGGCAAATTATCAAGGAATCATTCTAATTAAAGGGCAAGTCCTTATGATCCTAAGGGCATATCATATGAAGATCCAACTCACTAGGGGAAAAACATTTCAAGATTTGACGCACCTATGTCAAGAAATGATTCCATGACTCTAATGATAAGGGGTAGATATTTTTCAAGAGGCTTATACTAGGGCATACCAACTCAAGGGTGCAGTGAGGCCAATCATCCCAGAAGTCATATAATCAAGGATATACTATTCAATATTCAAATACTAGGGAAAGTCATATAAAGGTCATATTGCATCATTGTGGGACCCAAGTCCCTTTCATGCAGTTCCTTTAGACCTCAAGGATCAGGGGCATACCTTTCAAGAATTCAAACAATGGGACACACTTTTCAAGATGTAAATATTGGGGGAAATTCATATAAAAGTCATATCACATTATGGTGAGATCCAAGTTCCTCTTCAAACAATACCTCCATGACAAAGGGAATTCTATTCAAAAGTTCCATATTGGGGCAGGACACCTTAACCGCATGGTGAAACTGATCATTCTAAGGGTTAATCAATTCAGGGTATACTTTTCCAAGACTCAAATACTGGGGAAGTTCATCTCAAGGTCGTATCAAGGCAGGGTAGGATCTAAGTTCCTTTTCAGGCATAATCCTTAAAAACTCAATCAATCAAGGGCAATACCCTCTGAAGCATAATCAATATGGGACAAACTGCTGCAAGGATTAATCAAAGGAAACTGCTCCATAAAACGAGTTATTTGGGTCACTTATGGAGACATTCAAATCATTGTCATGCATTAATTATGTCATAATGTTCTAGTACCTAATCACACATATATAACATAACATCACATGCATACATGAACATGCATACATAACATAGGATTTATGATCGCTCATAGAAGTCAAATACCCAGCTATACCATTAAAATTCATAACTAGGAATGCTTATTGGCCTTCCCCAGGGTTATATAAAGGGTTTCCATTAGATGTTCTCATCAAATTTTTATCAGAGAGATTCCACTAAGGTTTCACATAAGGATTTATTTAAGGGATTCATCTAAAGGTTTTAAGTAAAGAATTCAACTAAGGGTTTGATTTAAGGGATTCATCTAAGGGTTTTAAATAAGGGATTCATCTAAGGATTTTAAATAAAGGATTCATCTAAGGGTTTGATTTAAAGGATTCGTCTAAGGATTTGAATTAAAAGATTCATCTAAGGGCTTGAGTTAAAATATTCATCAAAGGGTTTGGTTTAAAGGCTGTATCTAAGGGTTCAGTAGGGTTTTATCAAGAAGTATCAACAAAGTGGTACTAAGGAGTTCCATCAGTGATTTATCAAAGGTTTCACCATAATTTCCCATCAAAGGGTTCCCCAAGAATCTTATCAGGGAGTTTATCAAAAGGGTTTATCGAGATTATCATAAAAGGATTCTATCAAGGGGTTTCCCTATATTTCATCAATGGGTTTTATCAAAAGGGGTTTCATCAGTAGGCTTTATCAAAAGGGTTTTCATCAATGGAAATTATCAAAAGGATTTCATTAGGGTTTTTTTCTCAAAAGGGATTTCATCAGGATTTTTTCTAAGGGATTCACTGAAATGGATTTAGCAAGGGGTTCTACCAAGGGGTTTTTCAAAGTGATTTTATCAATGGGATTTGTCAAATGGGTTTCAACTAATGAATTTTATCAAGGGAGTATTATCAATGGGGTTAAACTAAGGAATTTAATCAAGAAAGTATCATCGATGGGATTCAACTAAGGAATTTTATCAAGGGGTTGTACAAAGGGATTCATTCAAGGGAGTTTATCATTGGGATTTGTCAAATGGGGTTTCATTAGGAGTTTTATCAAGGGTTTTGTCAAGGAATTCATCAAAGGAATGTTATATAGGGGGTTTCATCAAAGTATATTAATAAGGGATTTCACCAAGGTTTCATCATCAATGGCTTTTATCAAAGGGATTTTATCATGAGTCTCATCAAGGGATTCACTAAGGGATTCTACAAAAAAAATTATCTATGGGTTTTACCGGATTTTTATCCAAATAAGGGTTCTATCAAGGAATTTTCACCAATGGGATTTCATGAAAATTGTATCGAGGGGTTCTGGCGAATTCTTATCCAAGGGATTTATCAAGAGGTTTTCGGATTCTTATCCAAGGGATTTATCAAGAGGTCTTCGGATTCTTATCCAAGGGATTTATCAAGAGGTTTTAATCAGGATTTCGTTAAGAGGATTTACCAGATTATTTCCTTTAGGGGTCCTACCAGAATTTTATTAAAAGGTTTCATCGGGGCCGTATCAAGAGGTTTTCTATCAGGGGATTTTGACAAAAGGGTTTTTATCCGAAGTCTCATCCAAGGGGTTCTACCAAAATTTTATTAAGGAGTTTTATCGAAGATGCCATCGAGGGATTTTATAGAGGGGGTTTATCAAAGGAAGTTTATCAATGGGTTTCAATCAAAAGGGATTTCATTAAGGTATTTATCTAAAGGATTGCATCAAGATTTCTTAAGGGTTTCGAGACTTATCAAAAACATGATTTCATCAAGGATTTACCAAAGGAGTTTTATCAAGGGATTTATCAAATAGGTTTCATTAGAGATTTTATCAAAGGACCATCACAGGTTCTCAAAGAATTTTAAGGACTTAATAAAATGGTTTTTCATATAATGGGGGCTATTGACATTTTCTCAAAGGGGGTTCTGCCAGATTTTTGTCAAAGGGGTTTTACAAAGGGATATTTATCCAAAATGGGTTCTATCAGAATGTTCTCAAAGGGGGTTCTACCAGATTTTTGTCAAAGGGGGTTTTACCAAGGGAGTTTTATTCAAAAAGGGTTCTATCGAATTTTTGTAAAAGGGGGTTTTACTAGAGTTTTATCCAAGGGGTTCTATCAGGGGATTTTTTATCCAAAAGGAGTTCTATTAGATTTTATCAAGGAGCTTTTACCAGAATTATATCAAGGGGTTATCATCTAAGGATGTTATTTAGGGGTTACATCGGATTCCACCAATGGAATCTTTCAAAAGGATTCTATAAGGTATACAACAAGGTAGTTACCAAAAGGGTCTTTATCTAGGATTTTTATAAAAGGTTTATCAAGGGATTGTCAAGTTTCATCAAAGAATTTTACGGGATTTTCATCAACAAGGGTTCTATCGGAATTTTCTCAAGGGATTGCACTGTATTCCATCAACGAAATTTATCAAAGGGATATATCAAAAGAATTTTACTAAGGGGTTTATACTAAGGGATTTCTCAAAGAGTTCTACTATAATATTACTCAAAAGGGTTTATATCAGGGGTTGTATCAAGGATTTAAGAAGATTTTTATCGGATTTATTATCTAAGGGGTTATATGAGATTCTACCGGATGTTCATACAAAGGGGTTATATGAAAGGGATTTATGGGAATCTACAAGAAGGGGTTCTATCTAATATTTGTCAAAGGGGTTAAACATGGGGTTTTAATCAGGATTGAAGGGGTTCCATCTAGGGATTATATCCAAAGTAATCAAAGTATCGCTAAAGCACTATTTGATTCCGACAACATGATTAGAGGATCATGGGAATCATAGACTATATTCACCTAGAAGGGTTGAAAAAGGAATGATAAGGGGTTCTATCATGGATTGATAATGGATTATATCAGGGATTGATAAGGGATTCCATAAGGGTTATTTAGTCAAAATTTGACATCAAGGGGTTCCAATGGGGTCTTCATCAAACAATTTAGTTAATATTTGTCATAAGGGGGTTTATCGGGGTTTATCAAAGTAGTTCAAGATTGTAGTTGTCGTATGGGTTTCTATCGGGGTTTTTATCTAACTAAGTTAGGTTAAAATAATTATACCAGGATATCGGAGTATCATGATTTGATCTGGTCCAGAGACTTGGTTTGTTTTCATCAAAATTTGGGGTCCTCTTATATTTAATCGTCTCCTCCTCGGAAGGAGGAAGGCTTGTCGACATTGTCGCTCCCCGGATTTCCATCCTGGTACAAATGCGAAAGTGGCGCGGAAAAGAATAGAGTCTCCATCCAGGCATTTTTATCCCGAAGGAACGGGAATGGTAATGTTGCACATACCAGAAGAAAAGAAAGGAAGGACAAAGGTCCTGCAAACCAAAGAGACTGGGTTCGGGAGTCGGTTACGACCTGGGAATGTATTAGCACCCCAGGTCGTCCGCCGTACCCGACGGGATCCACGCTTGCAAAGAAACTGTTTCAAAGGGTGAAGAAATGAAAGTTGCTGTAAAAAGAAAGACTGAAACAGGATAAAAGAAAAGAAAGGGGGAAATGTAGGGAAAATAAAAGAGTGCTCGAACGGTCCATACCCCGCTGCATACGTACCTCATCTGGACATGAGGATCAGAGACGATGTAGTTCCCCTAACTAGGGGTGGAAAAGATTGCTTGTGAATTAAGGCTTGAACTGCCTATGTCAATGCTCAGGTGTTGCAGGCTCGGACAACGAGTGTGTTACCGTCTTGCAAAATGACAAGTAGAAGCAAGTTTGCGGATGGAGCGAAGGAGATGAGAAAAGAATTCTCGAAGGAAAGACGATTATTGTTTATTTGTGTTTTTTAGAGCTTTTTATTGGTGTGGCACAAGAGAATGACCTCAAGCTCTTTTCTATGGAATGTGTACTTGCTACTACACTCCAAGATGGAATAATAGAACAAGCACAACAAGCAAGGAGAACGTATCCAAGACTTGTTTCCAAAGGCAAGGGCCTAATTTCATTGACTTGTTGAATTTATTAGGTGTTTTAGTGATTAAAAATGAAGAAGTGTTTTTTAGGGTTTTTCTTGATGAAGATGACTTCGTGATCCGACTTGTGAATCATGTTAGACAAATGCACTGTTCCAAGATGGAATGAATATATATGCCCCATGGAATAAGGCTATTACACAAGAAGTCACTTCTTTTTATTAATGTTTTTTTAGGTTTTGTTTTGAGATGAGAAGAGAAAGAAACCTAAGGAGCAAAAAGGTAAAAGTCTAAAATGGGGAAAGATTAATCATAATATTAGCATGCAAAAGAGGTCCTAAGGTTAGTGAGGTTTCAACTATCCTAATGAAGAAGAAGGAAGGAAAGAAACCAAAGAAGAGCAAGAAGAAGAGGAAGCAAGATCTAGCAAGCAACTTACTCCTCTAAAGGAGATAAGTTGTTCCTAAAGGGGGAAGAAAAGAGTTGAATTACATGATGGCATAAGGCACATCAAGAAGCACAAGGACAAAGCAATTAAAAGAGAGAAGGATGAAGAATTGAAATATGGATGAACATCCACACTTCACTTACCATAAGCCCCTAAAATGTTAGCAAAATTCCAGCAAGTTGTTCATCAAGAAAATCATGGCAATGACATGCTCAAAGCTCACACCACACCAAGATCAAACAATAATGCCAAACATAGCACAAACAAGCATTTACGCATCGAGAACACGGAAGCATGCATCAATCAGCAAGAAAATCATCCAAAAAATCATATTCAATGATCATACAATGATCCATGGCATTTAAAACAAGTAAGGGGATCAAACATGCTTGAAATAAGGCAAAAAAGGCCTATTGCTTCAGTGTTAACCGGTTAACCAAAGCGTTAACCGGTTAACCATGCCAAAACCTGCATAAAACAATATAATTCAGGTGCGTTAACTAGTTAACCAATCCGTTAATCGGTTAACGCTGTTAAAACAACAGCAAAAAACCTGCAAAAATCAGCTCACAACCAGCTTATTCAAATAATCTTACACCAGACCAACAAGCATTTGAACATGAAAATAATGCATCAATTCACATTAAAAGGCATCATGAAGCTTATGAACATTAATACATAGATCCGGTCAAAAATCAATCAATCAATTCAAGCAACACAAGCAAATACGTAAGCACATGGCGGATCTAAAGCACAAGCATGCAAGTAAGCTAAAACAGAGTTAGATCTTAAATTAACCAACCTAAAAAGTTGAGGTATGCTTTGGTAATTGTTGATCGAGCTGAAAACGATATATCTTGCGTAAAACTTTGAAGATCCGGTGCTAAACTTCACACTCCGTGCAAAATAAATGCAAGAACAAGCTCTTGATGCAAAATTTTGGATCCAAAAGCACTTCTAGATCCCAAACCAGATCTGAATCACCAATTAAACCAGCAAAAAGAACCAATGAAGCTATGAATGAAGGTCTAGTTCCAAGATCTACACACCTCAAGGCAAGGTTGTGTGAACTTCAAAGAGGAACTTTGAGTGGTTTGGAAAATTGGGAGAGAAAAGTGAGAGAATTGTGAGTGAGAAGAATGAAAATTCAGAAATGAGAATGAAAAAATGAGGGAGTCATCCTTTTGGTTTGGAGAGAAATGATTAAATATGGTTTAGGTTTAGGGCCCAAAAATTAGGCTTGGGATCCAAAATTATGGTTTGGGTAGTGTGATTAGGATGTAGCAATGGGATTAGGCTTGGACAAATGCTCTAGATCCTTCCTTTTAATTTCCAATTAATTCAAAAATGAATAAAATCAGAAAATGGAAATTGGAGCAAAAATCACACATGCGGAATTGCTGCTGGAAATTCAAAATTTGTGGTTGTTAACCGGTTAACTAATCCGTTAACCGGCTAACGCCAGTGAATTTTGAATTTCCCTCCTTTTGGTGGAAACCTTCAAGAATAAGCCGGTGCTAACCATTTTGATCTGATTTTGATCCTCAATCCTTTTTAATGCTTTTGACCATGATGTCAACCTTGTAACCTGCCTTGTGAGCCTTGAATTTTCCAGATAATTGATCATATGCCTTATGCTGGAACATGCAAGTGTTATACCTCAACTTTCTATGCAAAATGGTAAAGATATGATATGTTGATGATGATTATGATATGACGATGATGCTAAACAGGAGAGGACAAATTTGGGGTGTTATAGACATCATCAATCTGATTCAAAGCCAATTAAATAGGGGCAATTGTCGTACCCTAAATTTTGACCCAGGGTTTTGGTCGATCTAAAAAGTCAAAGATGTACTATTTTGATCTTTTAGACTGACTTTTTAATTTTTTGGCATTTATGTAATAATTATTAAAAGGGTCCTAAATTATAATAATTAACTGTTGTATAAATATTTTTTGGTTTAATAATATTATTACTAATATTATTATGAAAAATATAATTTTGAAATTTAAAAACACTATTATGGGCGGGTATTTTTTGGTTAAAAAAATATAATTATTAATTAATCTTGTTATATTAATAATGGGGTTTATTAATAATAATATTATTACCAATATTAGTATTTGGTTTTATTAAAAATAGATAATTATTATTAAGAGTAAATATTTTTGGGTTTAACGATAATAATATTATTACTAATATTATTATTAGTTATTATGTTGGTTTTTATTAAATAATAAGTTAGGAGGTTTTCTTAAGGATTTTATTATATTTTGGTTGATATCAAGTTTTATTATTATTTTTTAATATTATTATTTTATTTCGGGACGGATCTATTTTGCTGATTCCAACTCCTAACCCTAATTTTGTTCTATAAATAATACCTCAGTCTCTCCTAATTTCTCATCCACAATCCACATATTCTTACCTCAAAGTTGTTGTTATTCACATTGAAGAACAACAACAAATAAAATCCTAAAAAACCTCTAGCCTCCAACATCAAGCCGATCAAGAAATATCAAAAGAGAGTAGCAAAGGATACACGAAGAACGCAAAAGGAGGAGGGTGAAAACTATCAAGGAACATAAAGAAAAGAAGGAAGGAAGCAGCTTAAGTGGGTCACGACATGTCAGGTTGGTAAATCGAATCTCGAATACTACATTTGATATTGGTATGTATGATTTATGTGTGCAGGATTGATTGTGGGGACTTAAATTTTATATATATATATATATATATATATATATATATATATATATATATATATATATATATATATATATATATATATATATATATATATATATATATATATATATATATATATGTGTGTGTGTGTGTGTGTGTGTGTGTGTGTGTGTGTAAGATTGATCGTGGGGACTTAAATTATAACTAAAATATATATATATATATATATAT
The DNA here is from genome assembly GCA_963966055.1 of Lathyrus aphaca. NCBI lineage: Eukaryota > Viridiplantae > Streptophyta > Magnoliopsida > Fabales > Fabaceae > Lathyrus > Lathyrus aphaca. Next base: position 348,480,926 of record OZ014525.1, on the reverse strand, counting down.
ATATATATATATATATATATATATATATATATATATATATATATATATATATATATTCTATTTTTGTTGTTTTCATTACTAATTGGGTTTAAATTAACTAAGTGAATTAATTACTTAATTTAATTATTTAATTAGGTTTTTTTGGTAATTAGGGAGAATAATTAGTGTTAGTATATAATTTGGGGAATAAATTTTAGGGACTAATAAAAATAATTATTTTATTTTATCTCTTGGTTTTGTTTTGGGGTTTAATTAAAATTGTGTAATTTTTCTCTTGATTAAATTTTGGGATTATTCTATTTAAAACAAAATATTTTTATCTATATTATGAATTTTGGGGATAAAATATTCTTTGGCTTTTTTTGAAAAATTTGTTTATAATTTTAATTATGGTTTATCTTTATACTTGGGGATTTTGTGATTATTTTAGGATTTAATTTATTATCAACTTTTGAGGATTTAAATAAATATTGGGAATTTAATTTTATTTAGGGATTAAAATATTATTTTGGGATTGAACTATATTTTGGTGTTGATTTAGATAAATATTTTGGATTCAAATTTTATCTATTTTGGGGATTTAAAATGTTTTATTTATTTGAGAGACTAGAATTTATTTTGGGATCGATTTTAAATGGGGTCTTACTTTGGGGGTTTCTAAAATTTATGGGGTTGTATACAAATGTTTTGAAGTTTTTTTATATAAAATAATTAAATTAATTACTTAATTTAATTATTTAATTAGATGGTTAATTAGGGAATTTTAATTGGTAATAGGACTCTTAAAACTATAAACGAGTTTTTTGAGGTATTATCTTATTTTTGTGGTTTTATTAAGTTTTTTACAGTTATTTAATTATTTTCATTAAATCAATGGTTTATTAAAAATGGGAAAATATTTTATTAATAAATGTTTATATATAATTCTAGATTTTGGGGATCAAATATTTTTGGGCATTTACAATAAATTGAATAAATCATTTATGTTTGTTTTAATAAAGAAACTTATAGTTTTATGGTTTTATTCAAATTGGACTTAAAAATCATTTTGGGGGATTGAACTTGGTTTTTGGATATATGTGAATTGGGAATACTATTTTTATTTTTAAATTTAAATTTGTATTTGGGGGATTAAAATTGTTTTAATTAAATATTTGGGTTTAATTTCTTTTGAGAATTAATTTTAAAACATGAGACTTTACTTTAAAGTTTTTATAATATTTTTGGGGTTTTATAAGAGTTTTTGGGATTTCATCTAAGGGATATTAAATGAGGTTTTACAAAGAAAATATAGGGGTTTTATAATCACGATAAAAGGGGTTCTAATTTGGATTTAAGACTTTAGTAATGGGTAGTTAGAATACTAGAGTTAGGGTTTAGGGGATTAGGGGTATAGAACTACGGTCCTCTGATCCCTCTTTGAGGGTACGTAGGCATAAAGTCTTTGTACAAAGACTTTAGCGAGTGAACTTTTAAAATTGGTTTTATTATTCATATTACATAATTATCTTTCATTATAACACAAACAAAAACCCTAATTCTTTAAAAGGATCCTACTAAGTATAGTAGAGGTGAGAGGTGCCTAACACCTTCCTCTCACCTAATCGACTCCCGAACCTTAAACTTAGGTTTACCCTTATTTTTCCTAAAAAAATAGGGTTGCGACTCTTAAATTTTAAGCCGGCCGCGACAGTAGCCTTCCTTTTTTTCCTAAGGACTTGTTACTCAAGAGACTCATCTTCGTCGCCAGGGATGGGGTGGAGGATTTTTTACCCTTCTTCAGGGGCGTCGAAGGCTTGGTAGTTGTTTGAAAAGATAACCAAAAATAAGAAGGCGGATATGCAGGAGTTACACAACTCAGGAATCTTGCATACCTTATTGCCTTCGTTGTTTTCCTTTATTACCACTACCTTGGGGGCAGTGGGCTTCTTGGAATTGTTGAAAATGACAAAATAAATTATAAGAGTCATTAGTGGATCAACTATCAAAAAGTAAGTGTAATCTTCAAACCTTCACATATGTCAGTTTCGACATGGACGTCTTCGCTCCCTATGTGAAGGTGTCCTTTGAAACTGTCTAGTGTATGCTTAGTCGCGACCACCCTTTGTGCTTTCGGCTGAGACTACTTTCGAATGATCTTTATTGAATCCCCACAGATACACCAATCAGGAAATGGAAGGGCAAGTGCCACACCAAAATCAGCTAAAGGCAGTCTAGGAAATTTTGGAGGAAAGAGTTGAAAAGCCACCTCATACCGCCTCTCACGAGGAACGTTGGAAGGGATTTTCAATTTATCCATCTTTTACAAAAACTTTTTCTTCAAAGCGACAACAGCCTCACGAACGGTTCGACTAAGATCATCTGGTCGATAGACAGTTTCAAAGTATTTTTGAAAAACTTGTATCTCCTAGATATGCGCATACTTACATTTCTTGACCTTCTCCTGCACATTCATAAAAGCCAGGTCAATGAGGGCAGAAAATTCATTGGCTGTGAGAAAGTTCTCACTGTAATATTGGTGCCACCAATTATTGAAAGGATGGGTGTGTTGCGTTGACGGTCGAAAGAAGACGGGAGACAAAACTACCTTATGGGATGCCCATTCAACAAGGATTTGGTCGACTGCGACCTCGTTGTTGGAAAAGATAACATGGCCTTTTTTGTTATAAAGGCATCTAGGGAAACTATGACCTAACCCAAATTGTCTGGACACCAAATTAGGTTGATAAGAAATAAGGGTCGTATAAGGTTTTCCACCATTCAGCATGTAAGCAAAGAACCTGGGAATCAAAATGGCTTCCTAGATGGAAATAGAGTCCAAATATAGCTTCCTTATGGGGGAGTTGGTGAAAGCCCTAGTAAAACATCTAGGCCCACACTTCCTTTCCATAAAAGGAGCCATGGATGGTGTGAAGTCATACTGAAGGGCAAACATCATCAAGAACCTGGAGAAAGCTTCTTTTAGAGTCACGCCTTCGTCAGTAGGCGTGAGCTTCGCCAGTCAAATACCTTCTATGCTCCTGAGCCGTATTTCCTCTGATTCTTCATTAACCTTCCCTTTCTTGGGAAATGAAGGCTCAAAGGTGGCATTCAACCACAGTTGAAGGAGTCAGAGAGGTCCAATAAGACTCAGGGAACCAGAGTCATCTTTTGAGTTCCTCAGTCGAGTCACCCCTTCACAGAGAGACTCGTAGAGGTTCGCTAGAATAAGTTCGCTCAAGCAAACTTTCCTCTTGTTATGAAGTTGTCGGGCTAACAGAAGAAACTTCTTCGCCACCTGATAGGACTTGGTGTAGAAGACATATCTGGATAGCCATAGAGTCATAAAAACAATATGCTCTTCGTCAGAAACTACCTCTGCATCTGGTTTTGAATGATGTTGGAGGAAGGGAGTGTATGTCAGCTTGGATGCATGGAAGCCAATAGTGTCTTCAGCATCAATGGTGGAATCATATGTGGGCCCATCAGGATGAAGCCCTACTATAGCGGCTATGTCGAAGAGGGTGGGAGTAACCATCCCACATGGCAGGTGAAAAGTATAATGGGTGCAATCCTAGAAATACAATGAGGCAGCCAGAAGGTTCAAGCAGTAGGGGATGTGAGTCTTAGTCAGCATCAAAAGATCATATATCTCAATCTCCTTCCAGTGGTCAGCCTTAGTTTTCTCCAACCTAGCCAACCACTCATCGAACTCAGCAAATTGTTTGACAGCTCTAACCAGTCTAGTACCATCATAAAGATACTTCAGATTTAGCTGAGTGAGAGCTGGTGGGTAAGTTGACGCGTCATCATCTTTAGGGAGGTATTTGTGCCCTAAAGGTTGAGTTTTACGATAACAAAGGAAGAACTCATTCAATTTCTCATTTGTATTGGGTACAACAGCCAAAGGACCAGATACAGCAAGGGGACAATCATTCACCAGAAAAGGAATCATTACCTGAGAGCGGTAGACGCTCCTAATTTCGTTGACCAGAGGCTCAGGTGCAAACTGAGGATTCTAGACAATTTTAGGTTCGGTGATGTTGGTGAAAGGTTCGAGAGTTTGCTCAAAATGGAAGGTTTTACCCTTCTGAACTTTCTTCTGGGAAACGGTAGCCTTGGAAGACGTTATTGTTTAAAGTGAAAATGGAGGTTTTTTAGGGTTCTTGGAGAAAGAAGAAGACTTTAGCAAGAAAGAAACTAGATTCGTAAGAGTTTGGAAAAAGTTTCTTTGTTGTTGAAAACAATATTTATAGGCAAAGACAACGTGAAGTTATAGAGTCTTGTCACTTAATGAAGACGTAAAGTGGTGGGACACGTGGAACTTGGGATCTGTCGCATTGAGGAGGCAGTTAATGCGAAAGACGTTTCGCGCATTGTTTCAAGAAAAAACCCATGATTAAAATCCAGGAGATTCGGCTGATGGGACTTGTGGGGATTTTTGCTATTCTGACATGACATCATGTACGTGGGCGAAGAATCACAACAATTTTAAAACGTGGTGTAGGTGGTTTACAACTATACTTTCATTTGACCTGAGTTGGCGTTGAAAAGATGAATATCAAAAAATGATATTTTCATCAATATGGTCGAAAAGAACATTTTGGGGGGTAATTTGTTATCCCTAAATTTCGACGCTAGCAATTAATGAGGTTATTTTGACTCAATAAATGATTTATTATATTATGGGCTAAAAAAGAGGTCTTTGACCTTGCTTATTAGAAGTTATAAGGTTAGTTTTTTTCATTGGCACTATACTTTTTTTATTATTTTGCTAGAGAAAAGAATACTTGCAGTTGCAAACCTCAAAGTTGTATGTTTTCATCATGTGTTCTATCAGTTGTACAACTTTTACGTCATACTTGTGATTCTCATAAATTTTAACAGGCCTTTAAATAAGTTTTGTAAAATATGAATCTCATACAACCTTTTTATCATTTTTTTTCTTTCTTACAATCTCATTTATTTGTCTAAATTAAAATTATTCTTTGATTATCAAATTATGTTTCTATCCCGTTTTAAGAATTTTTGAGGTCTGCAACTGAAGGATCATAATAACATATATTTTGTGTTATTCACAGAAATTTTCCTTCCATTTAGATTGCTGACATCCCAATATCTATATATTAGACACTTCAGTTGTTTTATCTCCGAAGCACTAGAAACTGCTCAATATTTTCTAGCTTTTCACAACTCTAGTGATCAATATAAGAAATGTTTGAAATTATCAAACAAGGGTAATGACTGATTTTTCCCTAACAGAACAACAAAATACTCGACTACCTCTAGGTTGTGAACGAAACAGAAAAAACAAATCCATACCGATCACACGCAGGTATGTGCATAAATTATAAAGGATATATATAGTCTTTCAAACCATATGTATTCTGATAAGAACATTCATAAAGCTAAAAATTGAAAGGCCGATATAATAATTGAACAAAAATAAACGTTTCTGATGTTGAACCAAAATCCAAATTCATTTAAGTGTTTAACTTTGTGTTTTTGCAGGTGTAGTGTAGGATGTTTGAAGAACACTATATAAAATATCATCATCTTTCGAAGGCAATATAACATGTGAAGTTGATATGGAAGCACTTATTGTTATACAGTTTAGTGCCTGCAAAAATTTTTCCTTTCAATTGAATTTGAAGAGAAGATGCTCATGTTATGGTTGTTGGAAAATTGCTTAATTTTTTTTGTACGATAGTCTTGGACATAAATTATAATCGGAAATAAATTATTTTATTGGGAAAATATTTTTTATAAATAGAAATAAATTATAAATATTTTATTAATGAAAATAATTAAACTATTGATACAATTCTTTTTATAATCGAGAATAAGTTATAAATATTTTTTATAATGGACGCAAGACCCTAATAATAGGGAAAAGAGAAGAAAATTCAACCTTGTGCCCCTACACTTATCCTCTATTCCTACATAATTTTCAATATTTTAATTTTGTCCTTTCAATATTTATTTAATTTTCTTTCCTGATCCATCGACTTCCTCTTCTCTGGTAGGAAATTTTTGTGTAGTAGAAAATATCTCTGTTAAATTTTTGTGTAGTAAAAAATATCTCTGTTGTATCTACTTTTGTGTCATATTTCGCGCATATCATCAAAGGCAGATTCGTCTCGTCTCCTAAAAAAATTGTCAAAATTAAAAAATAAAACACGAACCAGAAAACCCAAGATAACTACTTCTGGTGAGAAAATCTTAAACCGGATAACACAAGCGTGTTACTTCCAGGGAAGGATTTTTGTCAACCGGATAACTTATTTGGGCTATTTTCGGTTTGAAAACTTCTACACCGAAAAACTTACCCATGATACTTCCTGTTAAATAATATTTTTTTAATTTGACTTCGCGGTAAAAATTAAAAATGATTAAATAAATATTGAAAGGGCAAAATTGAAATATTATAAATTATGTAGGAGTAGAGGAAAAGTGTAGGGGTACACGGTTCAATTTACATATCAGAATAATTATTTTTATAAACGGGAATAAACTATAATATTTTTATAAACGAAAAAAAAAGTTACAAATATATTTATAAATCAGAAAAAGTTTATTGTAAATAAAATTATTTTTATAAATTTGAATAAATTATAAATATTTTTATAAACGAATTTAAATCATAAATATTATGGTTCTAGAAGATTGATATTATCTTACTGGATTTTTTTGGGTAATAACTTACCATAGCATTTACTGATTTTTTTTTAAAATAACATATTTTAATATAAAAAAAACCAAAATAACATGAATTTGGAAAAAATTACCAAAATAACATGAATTTGGAAAAAATTACCAAAGTGGTGTACTTTGTATAGATGTTCGCCAATTGAATGTGGCTAAAGAATGCACATACGTCACACCAATTGATGAATTCACCATATGGATTGGCGAAATGGTCTAATTTTTTTAAAAAAAATTTATACATTCGCCAATTCAATTGGCTACACATTTATTTTATAAACAACTTGATCATTGAATCTGTCAGCAAACAATTTGACCATTAATCTGTCAGCACAATTTGACCATTGAATCTCACTTATTATTATTATTATTATGTCCCAATTAATCTAAATTAGTATGTTTCAATTAAAATCCTTTCATTTCATTGTACCTCAAATATTATTATTATTAGTATGTTCCAATTAAAATTTTGAACGAGAAATACGATAAATTAAAATTCTAATTTTTTTCATTAATGGATTGTATTTATTATTAAAGAATTTAGAAACAATATGTGTGCGAAGAACTGAAATTCTAATTTTTTTCATTAATGGATTGTATTTATTATTAAAGAATTTAGAAACAATATGTGTGCGAAGAACTGATTCTGCATGTAGCTCCTTTATGATTCTTTAATATGATTCTTTAATAGATGATGGCAGCAGGGTGACGGGCCTTGAGCCATCCATACTACTTGGATTGTGTTTTATGGTAAACTAGGTACAAAGGATAGATTGGCGAGATTTGGCATGATAAACGAAACAATATGCAGTATGTGTAACAAGGAGGAGAAAACATTGGACCATATCCTTTTTGCTTGTGAAGTACTTGCATCTGACAGTAGTTCTGAATTGGATTGGTATGTCGCATAATGCTTGTGAAGTACATCTTGCATCTGACAGTAGTTCTGAATTGGATTGGTATGTCGCATAACCCGTTGCATCTGACAACAGGTTCTGAATTGGATTGGTATGTCGCATAACCCGTTGCATTGGATTGGTATGTCGCATAACCCGTTGCATTGTACAGATGAGAAACAGTGGATTTTGGAGACAATCTCAAAAAGGGTGGAGAGCTAACATGTTGAAGCTAGCCATCAACGATTTATGGTATCTGAAAGTTTAGAAACATGAAGATTTTTGGTGGGACTACTCACACTAGACGATTTATGGTATCTGAAAGTTTAGAAACATGAAGATTTTTGGTGGGACTACTCACACTAATACTAACACATATGATAATATAATAGAGAATATTTTGTATAGAGGATGAGATCAAAAAAGCTGAGGAAATATATAGCTAGTTTGATGATCTAAGTAGTTTTTAGTTTTTTTTTATGGTTGGATCTTTTGATCACCTTGTGTGTAATTGCTTTTGAGTTAATATATATCCTTTAATTCAAAAAAAAAAAGAATTTAGAAACAATGTTTAAAGAGTTTGTTTCTATTTATTTATTTTTGCAACAATTGAAAAAATATTAACTAATATTTATATCTATCAGTTTTATTTGTTTATAATTTTTTAAAAATATTTAATATATTAATTATAAAGATGTGACATTAATCACGGTTAATGAAATTGATATCAGAATAATTATTGTTATTTAATGGATTGATTTTATAAATGAAAATGATATTTAACCTTGAAGAAGTTAAATTATATTCTTAAAAATAAGATGTAAAGTTAAACTATATTCTTAAAATAACTTTATTATATAATATTAATATATGTTATTTATATATGTTGGATTATATTATAATAGTTCATTTACTATTATTATTTTTCTCTTGACTTATATAGAAGTTATAATTATAAAAATAACGTGTCATAAGGACATATGTTGATATTAACCATATTATTATATATCATAAAAATAATATATCGCGACTGATATATTCATATTATTATATAGGTCATCAATTTTTCATTAAACTAATTGATATTATTATTGCTTATAAAATAAAAAATTAAAATTATTAGATTATACTCGTTCAAGCTTCAAAAGTTAGAGACAATTCTGGTTATTTGATTTAAAATAATTGATTTAAAAATATTTCATTTAAAATAATTAATTTAAAATATATACAATGTTCATTTTTTATATTATTGTTGTATCAATATTTTTTAGATATTATATAATTTTGATTATTATTTATTATTAAATTTATATATTATTGTTACGATGAAAATTTAAAAATATATATTTTATTTATAGGTCACAATTATTTTGAAATAATAGAAAAATCTATTATCTATCTATATATTTTATTTCTATTTTATTTATAAGTCACAATTATTTTCAATGTTACTTTTTAATCTATTCTAAAAGAACTTAAAAATTACAAGAGAAACGTTGAAAATAGAAAATGCTCTTGGGAATTGAAGTATTTAAGATGATTTTATTATCATTTGAGAATTTTAATATAATTTGATATTTGACATATGATTATCAATTAATTTTTTTTATTAAAATTCAAGATTCTTATTTGAAATAAAATATATTTTGTAGTTATTTAGATTTTTAGAAAAAGATTAATAAAATAAAACAAAATCAATAGAGATTTTATAATTTTTCTTAAACTTATAAAGTTTCTAAAACAAAACAAAATCTTTTAAAAAATTATGACAAATGAAAGTCATTAGAAAATAATGATAAATAATAATCATGAAAAAAATAATGATAAATGCTAAAAATTTATTGATACAATAATTTTTATAACGTGGATAAATTATACATATTTTATAAATGAGAAAAATCCAACTATTGATATAATTATTTTTATAAAAAAAAATAAGTTACCTATAGTTTTTTTAAGAATAGACACACATGTTCAAAACGCTAATAAACGGGAAAAGGTCTACGTATCAGAAAATTATTTTTATAAACAGTAATAAATTATAATTATTTTTATAAACGAAAAAAAGTTACAAATATATTTATAAATAAGAAAAAATCTATTTTAAATACAATTATTTTTATAAATTTAAATAAGATAAATATTTTTATAAACGGGATATAAGTCATAAATATTTTTATAAACGGATAAAAATTCTATTATTGATACACATTTGATTAACATTCAAAACTTAATACTCTAGTGGTCAAATATATTAATTAATGAGTTCTTTTTAGGGTCTATATTTTTCTTTTGCTAAATCCATATTTTTTTTTACTAATTCTAAGTTATGACACTTAAATAACATTTTTCTCTAACTCCATGATTTTCTTCTATTAATGGTTTCTTATACGATTCTTATATTATATAATTTAACAATATAGACATAATACCATCTTAATCAAATATATTAATCTAAGAATTCTTTTTATATTTTATTTTTCAATATAACAGTTGTATATCCTTCATCGTAAAGAAGGACTTTACATGCATATTCATTGATAGATGTGAACGCATCTATAGATATTTGTTGTAAACGGTTCATTTTAATGTCTTTTTTTTTTATATATAATTCATTTTTGACTAAATTGTAGAATCTTTTTAACAAAATCTGATTAACACTAAAAACTTAATACTCTTTTGGTCATTAATAATCTTTTGATCAAATATATTAATCTAAGAATTCTTTTTATTTAGTTGGTGCACATTAATCATATATGTGTAACTATGTGAATGTTAATTATGTGAATGTTAATCAATTGAAAAATGAATTCAAACTTGACAAATAAGACTGGACAACGTGTGATGTGAATTAAAAGCTTATAAACTATGGTTAGACCTAGAAAAGTAAAATTTGATAGATATGGTTGATAGTTGGTAATTAATAGTTTATAGTTAATGATTGAAGATGGATACTAATTGATGAGTTAATCAAAGTATTTTGTAAAATTAATAAATCAATTAGATGATAAATGTAAAATGATTTAAATTTTATTTTATTAATAGTAAAATATACTTTAAAGATACTTAAAGTAAAAGATGATTTTAGTTAAAATAATAAGAATAAAAGTAAAAAATATATAAATTAAAATGTTATTTATAATAGTCGGGAAAAAATAAATTATAAATTATGTGAAATAAGGGTTACCAAGATTTTTATTATCATGTGAATTTATAAAGTATAAATTAGTTCAAAATATGTCTAAGCCAAACAAAGAGCCAAAATTTAAATACAAATGTCATTACAAAATGAAGAGGGTGATTAATGCAAAATACTTTAAGAGTGGACCATATTAAATTATAAAATAAAGTGGGTCACTAACCGTTTAACCACTAAATATTGAATGTGTGCAAGTCCTATGTTTATGCTATTGCAAATTACAATATTATTATAAGGTTATAAAATAGGCCTGACCAAGAAAAGTAAAATCTGAATTGAGTAATAAAATAAGAGGATGAAATCAGCATACTCCTCTATAAACGAGCCAAAGCAAGTGGTAGGCCCTTGGTTTTCTTGTCACCATGTAAGGGGAATCACACCAACTACAAACTTTGGTATCAAAGATTGATTATTATTTTATTTCTCCATTCTTCAAGTGGTCTTAATTATGATGATTTCAGAATCAATCCAACACAAGTGCCATGGAAAAATAATATTTCTTGCACTTTGTTCCCCCATGTGTCCTTTAATTGATGATTGCATATTTGGTGAAGTTTATGCATTTCATGATTGAGTTTTACATATTGTTCAATTTAGAAGGTCTCTGTTTTTTTTCTTCTCAATTTTTATTTGTGATGACAAATGTAATCTCATTTGAATTTATCTTATTTTAAAATATTATTAAAATTATTCTATACTTGTATACCTTTATAAATATTTTAATATTTTAAAATTTTAACTTAATTATGAAATTCTATAATAAAGTTTCATAAAATTTTATTTTGGTTCAAATGAGAGGAGGGGAAGGGATGGATTTTAATAGAGGAGAGGGAAGAGGAGAAATTTTTTTAATCAAATAAGTGTTTAATTCAAAGGAGTGGAGGAGAGGTGACTGATTTTAATTTAAAATATGTTTGGTTCAGGAGGAAAGAGGAGGGGTTTTATTCATAATTTACATTTATATCCTTATGATTTTATACAAGTGATATAATATTCAAATGTGAAAATTTATAATATTGAGTGACTAAAAAAAATATTAGTTTACCATATAATGTTAAAAAATTGAATATACTTGTTTTAGATTATAACACAATTGGAACAAAAAAATAAACATAATAAAATGTAAAAATATTTATTAAGAAAACAAAAAAAAAATAATGATTATTATTTATATTAAATACAAATTTGAAACTAATTTGAAGGTAGAGAACAATTATAATAAGTTAATAGAAACTGTCGAGAAAAATCAGACAGAAGAAAAACACTAACGCGGAAGAAAATGAATAATTATGAAATAATAAAATTAATCTGAAGATATATTAGTAAATATAATAATTTTTTAAATATAAAAATCATCTTCCCTCCCCCCTCCCCTCCAAATCCTCCAATTTTGAGGGATGCAAAACTTGTGTATTGGAGGAATTTTGCTCCCCTCTCTTCATCTTCCTTCCACTCCTAAAATTTGAATCAAACATATTTCATTATAAACTTCCCCTCTCCTCCCCTCCCCTCCATTTACCCTGAACCAAACACATCCTAAAAGTCGAACATAAAAAATATATGATCTGAACCGTATTAAACTCAATTTTTTACAATAATTTATTTTATTGAAAATAATATTTATATTATTATATACATGATTTATATACTTGTATATGTAATAAATATATTAAATTTTTAAATTTTTATTTAATTATAAAATAAAAATATATCAAATCTCTATAATAAAGTTTCATGTTATAAACTATTAAATTTTATTATAAAATAAAAATATAGAAATTACGTCACTAAATCATAGAAATACAAAAAAAAAAAATACAAGCAAATTATAGAAATTACGTCACAAAATCATAGAAATACAAGCAAAAGAATAATTAAAAAATATTATTATAAAAAATAATAGTTTCATTGATTTAAAAGTTGTTAAAAGTTAAATTTATCTAATAAAGCATCACTTAATTATTCAAAACCAAATAAACTCAAATAAATTAAGGGAAAATCATTTTTAATTTTATCCAATTTCAAAGAGTTTATTATAGGTTAAGTCGGATAAATCAGTCTCAACTATTTTGGCTTTATCCGAATTCAATTTTACAAACGATTACCTCAAAATCTCTATTTAAAAACATATAAGTGTTTAATTTTACGAGATAACGACAGTCAATTTTAACAACCATAGATATAAATATATATTTATAATTGATAAAAAAAGTTTTATAAAATTCTATTAGATTCAATCATAATTCTAAGATTGATAGTTAGATGTAATAAAGACTTAAATAATGTGTCATTAAAAATGTGTAAGTTTTTAAATAATTTTTTTAAAAGACAATTGATTATAAAACGAATACAAGGAAAATTTTTTATAAAAAAAAAAATACAAAATTACAGATTTTGCAAACAAAAAATAAAATTATACATCCAATCCAAATAAGAAAAACGAGATGTCTTAAAAATCTTGTATAATTAGAATCACGAGACCGACTTGATAAACCTAATAATAGATCAAATATAAGGGAAAATATTGGGAAAAACCCAAGTCCCATATTGACTAAATATATAACTCACAAAGGGTTTAAATAGGGTGACACTCCTCACCTTACCAACCGGTTTTGTAGGGTGAGTTAGGTCAAACTCTAATTCTAACATGATATCAAGAGCCTATCGATTCGGGCCACCCACCATTTAATATGCGCACCAAGCCCAAGATGTCCTGGGCGCAAGGGGGTGTATTGGGAAAAACCCAAGTCCCATATTGGCTAAATATATAACTCACAAAGGGTTTAAATAGGGTGACACTCCTCACCTTACCAACCGGTTTTGTAGGGTGAGTTAGGTCAAACTCTAATTCTAACAGAAAATGATCTTAAAAATTATACTATAATTTGTTGATTATTCGTGTTCTTTATTCTATTTATTTGAAGTTATTGAATGAAAAGATAATACATAAACTTTTATTTTGGTTCTTTTCTAATTCTAAAATGAAGAACAATTACACATGTTGATTAAAAAAATGATAAAGTAATATTATAAGAAAACTCAAAGAGAACAAATTAAGAAAATGTAGAACATTAAAATTTCATGGTGTAGCCACTTTACTTTTGAGTTTCTTAATTTAGTTTTAAAGATGTTGGTGCAAATGGAATCGTACAAATGACAACATTATCTTTATTTTCTATTTTCTGAAACTCTTATTTTTATTTACCCCATAATATTCTCAACCACCTGCTCTATTTTCAAATATATTATCTGTTGCCGCAGATACACTTCTGGACGCGCCAATTTTTTGTTTAAGTTGAAATCTTCCACAGATATATTTGCGGAAATAGTCCTTAAATTCATTTGTGGAATTTTAGCAGAAAAGTTTTAAAAAAATAAAATTAAACTAGTTTTATTAGTCGGAGACGCATATACAATAATACAAAAACATTAATAAAGTAGTATTATATATATATATATATATATATATATATATATATATATATATATATATATATATATATATATATATATATATATATATATATATATATATATATATATATATATATATATATATATATATATATTACATCAATGTCATCATCTAAAATAAATACATCACTGTAATAAAAAAAATTATATAGCTACTGTGTGTGCGGGAGTACATCCTCTCCATCCTCTCTGCATGTCCCTTGTACGCGCTCTCCATTGCCTCTGCCTATGGTTGTCTGCCTTTGCGTCCTCCTCGGCTGCCTATCCCACCAGTCCTGACGCGATGTTTGTGGTATTGTGTGTCCCTCAACGCTCAGGATCTGGTACCAGATGGTGCTGAAACTCACCAAATATCTCGTCTATTCGGCGGAGGGTAATGGGCAGAGGAGCGGACACATAAGGGTGTTTGGGAGTGGTCTGGGCATAGCCAAACTGCCGCATGAAGCGCTCGGATAGATATCGTGCAGTGATGGCCGAGCTTCATGTCAACCATCTGTTGTAAAGTGAAACCTCATCGAGCGGGGGTGTTGCATAGTGATCTCTGTAGCAGTCGTATTTGACATGCTCAACAACCATGCGGTCCAGATACACTCTGTAAGGCTCTACCGACTCGTTCCCTCACAACGGGCGAAAGGCACATGCCCAAGGCTACTCCTCCGTGTACTCCTGCGCATACTCCCAGCCATTTATCCGCGGAAAGTGTTGGACGATCCATAAATGAAATAAAAAAATCGTGGTATCAAGCAAATATCATTATAATATAAGAGAAAAAAGTCTAAGTGTTTAGGATTGGTACCATATATAGTGAACAACTTCCCGCAACAGTCCTAGTAGCTCAAAGGCATCCAGTGGAGAGTCTGGAGTAAGTGTGTGCCAACGTCGCTGCACCCCAGTTGTACTCATGGATCGTTGTCGGATCAAATAGGTACCTCATCCATACCACATTCGTATATGAGGAGCTAATGTCCACAGACAACTGCGTGCCCACATAGTATAAATAACATCGCAACACCGCAGTCTGTGTACCTCTATCTCTGATGCATCACCAACTACATGTTCTATGTAACACCCCAAAGCCGATTTTAAATTAATTGATGTGTTTTCTTGTGAATTTTGATGTTTATGATGTTATTTGATGTTGTATGGAGTTTTGGGGATGACTTAATATATTATTAATATTAGAAATATTAAGTTTAGTGGGTTTAGTTTACTATTTGAGATTAAATTAAATAATATACGAGGAATTGGAGGATAAGGGTATAATGGTCTTTTGGTTGAGGATAAGTGAGAGTTTTATGGGGAAATACTAAAGAGGTCCTAGGGGCATGAGTGACAAAAGAAGGAAAGTTGGAGAGTACGATCATTTAGAAAGATCTCACTTTTGGGAGAAGAGCTCTAACGAAGAGGAAAAGCTAGGACTTGAAGGTTGGAAGGATTTTCGAAGATATTATCGGAAGAAAAAAAGCTTACGTAACTTAAGGTATGGGGAGTATCTTCCTTTCGGTATTATAATGTGGGAATGGAATTGAGGGTTTTGAGGTGTAGTTTAGGGTATAGGGTTTGATTGATGATTTTGGGTTTCAATGGTGATTTGATGAATATAATGTTATTAGATGATGTGTTTGATGTTATCGTGAGGAATGCTGATGTTGATGATGTTTTTATGATGTATTGCTATCAAACTCTATGTTTGGAGGGGTTTTATCGCAGAGGAAAGAATATGGAAATCGCAGAAAATCTGCAGAATTCGCGAAGCTCGCTTAGCGAGCTACATCTTACTTAGCGAGCACAACCCGAGAGCTCGACGCTTAGCGAGAAAGATGTCTCGCTTAGTGAGCCCTGAAAAGTTTTGAAAAATAATTTTTGGTTGTTTCGAAAACTGTTTTCGTGAGTTGGTTTAGGTCTTAGACTGCTATGATGTTGTAGAGCTGTCGTATAATGTGTTTTAAAGGCTATATGAGTAGAACTAGAAATTATATGATGTATGATGATTACTTGAATTTCCTTGAGTTATGAAGTATGAATATATGATGTAGAGGTATGATGTTATATGAGTATGTAGTGGGATGTTCAATGAGTATGTAATATGATGGCATGAATGTGTATGAGGAATGATGATTAAATGATGAATGTGGATGCAATCTTTACGATGTTTTGAGGATGATGTGTGTATATTGCGTCTTGAATTCATGGCATTTAATTATGAGGTGACTTCGGTCCATTGGCATCTTCAATCTCATTGTGTGGATTGGAGTGATATGATGTTATGATGTGCTCCCTTAGTGGGGGGTTGATGGCCCAGTTTCCATCCATGAGGATGTTTCGGTACCACATGCATATTAAGAGGTTGCATATCATTCTAAATTACATATCATGATTTGCATTGATTTTTGTGTGATGATGGGATTTACTTGATGTCGTGTATAAATGAGTCATGATTGAACTGTTGATGTTGTTGATGTTTTCTTAATTCTTATTTCTATATTATTTTATTGAATGCGAATTTACTCACCCTGTCTGCCTTCTGGTGATGGTCTATTATGCCATCCTGTAGATAATCAAGGTTAGCTTGGTGCGTGCTTAACTCAGAGGTAGTGAGTTGTCGAATTAGTCAGAAGTGGAGTCCTGCTTTGTGTCCAGTAACATCGGGAAGGGTTTCGCTTGAGTTTTTTTGTTTTATTTGAATTAAGACATTATCTCTGTTGAGTAATTTTGATTAAATGATACTTGGGATAATTTTTGAGGTTTATTTTATTAAAGACGAATTATGACATATTGTTTTCCACTGCATATTGTTCAAAAGAGATTTAAAGTGTTTTTTCCCATGGTGTTATTAACTCATGTTATGGGACAAGACTCAATGTGATTTCTTATGATGCATGAGTTATTTGAAGTATGTGACATCTTTTCTTGAGTTTTACTATGATAAATGATTAAATGTATGCCATTTGTGATGAGGTAGAAAGGGTGTTACATTAGTGGTATCAGAGCAAGTCGGTCTGTCGGTCGTGTCACTGTCATTCGTGTCGGTTTTGAGTTTGAGTGTTTTGAGGATTAAGTTATTTTCTGATGTTATTGGTGATTTGTAGAATGGCTTCGAATCGTGCTCTTGCGGATGTGGTATCTGCACTTGCTCATGCGACGGTTAAATTTGGAAGGTTACGGCGGTTCCAACCGTCGTAAATTACTAATCCCGACGGTTTTGGTTATGTCACAAAAACGCGTGTCGCCGGGCTTTACTACGACGGTTTCTAAAACCGTCACTCCAACTGTCGTTATAAGTTGCGACGGTTGTTAAACTGACGTAAATTGCAAAATACGACAGTTTCAACTACCGTAATTTTAATTACTATTTTGAATATCATTTATGCATGTTGGTACGGTTTCAACCGTCGTAATTTTATTTACTAACCATAAATTATAATTTATGGACGTTGCGATGGTTTCAACCATCCTAATTTTACCTATATTATTAATTTTAATTAAATTATTATCATCTCAATTTTTTTATTATTTACTTTTTATTTAAATATATTAATTTTAAAAAACCTGGCCAATGATTAAATGTTAACTAGTACATTAAAAATATATTGAAACATATATGATCTTCAAAATTCAATAAACAAAGACAGAGAGAGATATTTCTCAAGATCAAACATTACTTACCTAAGGAATACATCAAAATTCAGAATTAAATTGAAACAATTGTAACAATAAAATTTCAAAACATAACTTAATTAAGGAATACATCAAAATTCAGAATTAACTTGAAACAATTGTAACTATAAAATTTCAAATGCAGCTTCATATAAAGAATTTTCTTCTACCAAACATATCAACTAAAAACATTGAGATGACAACAGCAACAGGAAGATATAAGCTTCAGACTTAGTAGAACTGATCAAAGCTTTAGATATAGGCTTCAGATTTAGGTTTTTCTATCAAACTGATGATATACCATGTATGCCTTCTACATTGATCTTGATGAGCAGAGTCACATTGAATTTGAAGTAAGAAAATTGATTAGCACATACACTAAAATCTCCACAAGACTGTTTAATTCAAGCTTATATAGTTTGATACAATTTTGAGAAACTCATACACAAATAACTTATCTATATATAATAAAATAAAGAGAAAATTAAATAAACATGTTTTCCGTAACATAATTTGAAGTTTACTTAAGTCTTCTATTGTCATGCTTCTGCTTGGACTATAACTTCTATCAAAACAACATATAATAGGAGAAGTGTTTACCTATTGTTGTACGTGACGATGTCAAAAGTGCTTGACTATAGGTTCTATTACATGACCTTAGTATTGACTCAATTGCAACTTTCACTTTTGGAATATAGTGGCCAATATCATGACCTTCTCATTCAACAAAATGTCAATTTTTACTGCAGAGATAGACCATTAAACAATTGTTTCTCTTGAGTATAACTGTATAAGTATTCTAGGCATATGATTGGCTATACCTTTAAATATATCCAAACCAAAATGCTTACTTGAAGGCAACAATACAATGACAAGCGATGCACGAAGACCAATAACCTTTTCCTCACTGGGGCTATCTTTCTTTAGCAATTCTAGTATCATATGATTCATGGTATAATCAAGGTTATGTTCAGCTATAGTTATACATATTCATAATTCAACAAGTTTATCGTGTTGGACATCATGTGTAAGCAATCCTTTCCTTAAAATTGTTAAAAGTTGTAATGTTACACTGTCTAGGTAATCCCATTTTGGGCTTGATTTGCCGCATGGACACTCAAGTAAAACCTTAAACTCGATGAAGATAATCCAAAGCCATGAGACAATGATTCTTATCCTGCATGATCCAACCAGGGAAAAAGTCTTCATATAGTTAAAAAAATAATGGAGAGAGATAATAAAGTGGTTATGAATATGAAGTTTAGTTGCACAATTATATAAACTAAGATCTTAAGACAAATTATCTACAAGCTTTCAACAGGGAAAAAAAGGATAATTTATACCCTTCTCCGCCTTGCCTGTTGAAAAGGATTATCACATTTGGCCATTTTGGCCATTTCTTATTCCTATTTTTTATAAAATCTTTTATAATTCATATTCCTATTTTATTTTTACTTTCATGAATCACAAATGCATTTAGTCCGGGGAAAAAGTATTATATACTCTTGGCCATTTTGAAAGACTTGATACTTAAGTATCTGTTGGCATCTCGGGTGATTGTAAGCTTTTGAATACAAAAAAAGTTGTATACTTTGGTAGATGGACTTATACTTTTGATGACTTGAGATTAATTTTCATTAGTCGTATCTCTTCTCCTTATCCCCCTCAAAATCCTCCAGCATACTCCCTTCTAATTTTATATAGGCTATTACATCGGTTTATGAGAAACCCAATGTAATAGGTTCGTGACTTTTGAAATTCTTTCTTATTCTATTTTTTAAATCGGTTTACCTAACGCCCGATGTAATAGGTGCGCGTGAAAATTTTTAAATTTTGTTTATATAGGCTATTACATCAGTTTATTAGTAACCCGATGTAATAGGGTGCGTGGATTTTTAAATTTATTTATATAGACTTTTATATCGGTTTATGAGAAACCCGATGTAATAGGGTGCGTGACTTTTGAAATTCTTTTTAATACTATTTTTTAAATCAGTTGAAATAACAACCGATGTAATAGGCTTTATAACAAATTCTTTTAATATTTACGAAACTGCCACCGTGTTATTTTTACATCGGTTGCAACCAATACCTGATGTAAAAGGCTTTATAATAAACCTTTTAATATTTACGAAACTGCCACCGCGTTATTTTTTACATCAGTTATAATAAATGCCTGATGTAAAATCATTTAATCAAATGTCTTATTTTTAGTAGTGATTATACCCTTCGCCTTGCTTGTTGAAAAGGATTATCACATTTGGCCATTTTGGCCATTTCTTATTCCTATTTTTTATAAAATCTTTTATAATTCATATTCCTATTTTATTTTTACTTTCATGAATCACAAATGCATTTAGTCCGGGGAAAAAGTATTATATACTCTTGGCCATTTTGAAAGACTTGATACTTAAGTATCTGTTGGCATCTCAGGTGATTGTAAGCTTTTGAATACAAAAAAAAGTTATTGTATACTTTGGTAGATGGACTTATACTTTTGATGACTTGAGACTAATTTTCATTAGTCGTATTTCTTCTCCTTATCCCCCTCAAAATCCTCCAGCATACTCCCTTCTAAATACTCCATCAAACTAACTATTAAAAGAATAAGAGGCCCTAATGTTGCTATATGTAAAGTAATTAATTCAAACCAAAATATTATGTAGTTATGCAGCTAGATGCAAACCTGGTTAGTTGTTTTTAGATGTCCTATAACATTGAGCTATTTTTAGATGTCCAAGGAATATTCTAATGATTCAACACAACGTAAAACATAGAAAGAAAATTTTCCTATGTGCAATCACCCAATTTAATTGCAATTTAAACAAAAATGGCAGCCCAATGCACGAGGCTTCTTCCAGGTGGGGTATAGGGAGGGTAGATATACATTACATTCAAACAAATAAAAGCAAAATTATAGGGTTGACAAACGAAAGCATACAATAAGGAAACATAACAAGTGTAATTATGTTTTCTGTAAATATACAACTTTTATTTTCTCTTGCAAAAATAAGTTTAACAATCATGATTAATACTTACATGAAACATGGGCATTTATTTAACCATGCATACAATGTGAGATGATTTTAATTGAAATTTTCAAGCTTAAATTTTATTTAACCTCCAACAAAGTAAACTAGGTAAAGTTTATTATTTGCAATAATTCAAATATAAAGCTTATGGAAATTGAATTTGGCCTTACCCTAAGAAGTTTGTAAAGATGCTCCATGTGAGGACTTAAGTTGTTGTGGAATATTTGAGGATCACCAAGACATAGAAGAAGAGTTACCAATGGATGCCCAGCCTGGGAAAATAAAAATTTATCATACTTGAAATTATAGTGGGCATGGGAAAATAACTAAATTGACAAAGACCCGCTTACTGCTATGTGTTTACTCTGTTTATCCATCCAATGCATGAGCTGAACTCTTATTCTGCCAACAAGTTCATACTATAAAGTAAGTGCAGGCTCTACACCAGAAGGTGGCCACTGGCTTTTCCCACCATCTGCAAGAGGTGATAGGATTATTGACAACATATTACATAGGGCGTGGTGAAGCTCACTTTTCCGTTTATGAAGAGCACAAATTAAAGGATTTGCTTTTGCTACAAAGGAAGTAGATGCATTCAGACCACCCTATATTTTAACATGTGGAGGAGCTTATAATTATACCAACATCTTATAATGTTATCCAGTTTCAAAAAAACATTTAATTTGTATACATAACCCAAGCTTCAAGTAGTGCATTCCATTAACGATGCTAAGTGTTTTACTTATAGTACCACTAGTGTCAATCCGACGGGTATAGAGTTCCATGAAAAACCGCTCAATAACAGAACTAAACCTACAAATTTAAGATTGTATTGCCATGAAATGAAAAAGATTCAATAGTTGTGAGACAAAGCAACACAATAATGGCTCAACTTCATATTCTTGGCTATGACTAAACTGAACCATAATCAAAATGTCCATAAGAAGAAGCACCCCTTCCATTTAAAAAAATAATACTCACACAAACACACAAAAAGGTAGCCATGTAAAACTACAAAGCTTTAATATTCAGAGAGAGCGTAATTGTAACATTCATAAACGTATCAATACGGGTGTAAATTTATGTGATTGTAATATATGGTTAATTAATGGTTAATAACCGTAGTACCAGAAAACGTATTTTATGTTAGTTAAAAATCACTTACTCTGAGCTTCTTAAGACTCAACCTCCAAATAATTCAACGGTGTACATTACTGAAAGTTTAAGTGAAACATTTCATTAGTTTCACACAAAAGAGACTCCTATGTTTTGGCCTCTGGTTTATCATTCTCTCTCTTTCCTATACTTTTCTTCACTTTCTCTCAACCTAGAATAACAAAGAGAAAACATGAACAACATCGAATCACATCAGAACTGGAGAGCTTATGAACACAATTCATTTATTCTAAATTAGTAAATAAATGGACTTTATGTTCTAACCTAAAACAAAGGCAACCCACAACCTATACAAAATTTATCATTCCCCATGGAACTGTTCTCTCCCTACATACATTCTAGCTCCCATGTCCAACCCCAAATCTCAAATAGTCAAATCTACCGACTAATTCATCATATGGAACCAGTCCACATTTTGTTGTTTTCACCCTCTCCTTTCTAATAGACTCCCTCACTTCTGTACCCATTATCATTATTTATTTTCCTATTAATAACTCACAGCCTCTTGTTGTTAGTTTGTCCTACTTTCTTCTTGAACTACATGTGTGGCATTGGCTACTTATAAACACTTAGGCATCTAGGTGTAACCTTACCAATAACACTATTTCTTTCTTGTACAGATTCTATCACCATTTATACATTCATAATTGGAGCAAACCAATACAAATACCATGAACAATATGATTTACTAATTGTCTGTACTACAATTCCCTTAAGGATAAATTATAAAAAATTGAACTCTCCCTACAAAAAGTTAAATTAAATGGTGAGAATACAATACCTACCCTTAAAAAGTGAGATCATCAAACTTAAAAATTGTAAAGAAAACTGCATAATCAAAATAAAGGTTTAAAACCAGAACAACTACCTTCATCATAGAATCACTCATCAACAACTCTTTAGCTAATAACTCAAACTCTGAAGAAGCATAGTGTGGCAGCCCAAAGATCAGTACCCCACCCTGTAACAACCCTCTTTCTATACCCCAAATAATCAAATAATCATTTAGGCACATATTAAAATTTCCATCAGAGTATAATTAAAGCATGGTATAAAAGAGGCATGTCACATTATACATGAAATTAAAACATCAAACACCTGGTCATTTAACGATATGCAACAATGGGGTAACTTGCAACAGAGGAACTAAATCCTTACACCCATATCTCAACATTAAAATAACAGCGGAAACTAAACATTAATTAACATCAAACATATATATATATATATATATATATATATATATATATATATATATATATATATATATATATATATATATATATATAATCAAGTTTGATTCACCAATAATTCATGTTTACATAAATATTCATCACCAAGATACATATACAAATGCACCACAAAAAGGAATCAAGCCAACCCTAGCTACCCGGTGCTACATATCAGAGCCGACCGACCAAAAGAATGAAGACACGCTTCACAAAAAGACCTCCAGCAAAACCTACTCTGCAATGCCTCATAGAGCATCATAAAACAATAGAAGGGTGAGAAATATTATCATAATAACAATGCATATAATTATATATCTTAACATAAAAATACACATATACATATTCTCACCACAATTCATTACTCATCACACATATACATTACAATGTATATAAACAAACCAAGCATATTCATCATGCACAATTTCTCCATTTCACATCATTCTACATAAACATATAAGTTCAAGTTTATTCACCAAATTTTATCACTCCGTATAAACATACATTATTCATGTTTATTCACTAATTTTCAATCATAGATGATAAAGGCAAATCATAGAGACCGACTCACGACAT
Organism: Lathyrus aphaca; assembly: GCA_963966055.1. Classification (NCBI taxonomy): domain Eukaryota; kingdom Viridiplantae; phylum Streptophyta; class Magnoliopsida; order Fabales; family Fabaceae; genus Lathyrus; species Lathyrus aphaca. The sequence goes on along the minus strand of OZ014525.1, from coordinate 348,457,003 downwards.
TATGCAAATGCAATGCGGTACCGACTCAATCATCTCAAGTTCACTCAGGAACTTATTGGAACCATCGCTCGTTACCTAAAGTAACTCCCCTTTGGGCATACGATGTTCACCCATTGCTCACACCCCACATGGGCACACAACGTTTATGGATTGCTCACACCCCACACGGGCACACAATCATTTGAGATTAAATCACCCATTGCTCATACCCCACACGGGCACACAATGTTTATGGATTGCTCACACCCCACACGGGCACACAATATGATTGCTATCACCCCACATGGGCACACAATCTTGTTGTAATCATTGCTCACACCCCATATGGGCACACGATGTTACAACATATTCACATAGAATCCCACAACACAAGAATGCATACATTATGCTTCACATGCAAAATGACACATAACCTTCTTGAAAATGCATACATATTCACAATATAATTATGCATTCATCTTATACAATCACAAACAACTATACACACTCGTATCAATTACGCCAAACGACAACGAACTCTTTCACTATCAACATGCATTCATATTCACTCCACGAAATGCATTTATTTTCCAAACGGCCACCCTATCACAATCAATCCCACAATTCCTTAACTAACATAATTATGTTTTATCGGAAAAGTCGGGTAAAAGTCGGCTAAAAATTACATCTTTTAGCATCATTGGTTTCTACATGTTCTTAGCTTCAAATCGATATAAAGAACCCCAAAAACAGATAACTAACACTCAAGTTACGAATTAAAACACCAAACTAAGAAGTCCCAGGCTCGCTGAGCGAAAAAAGTTCTGGAAAACTTGCTGAGCGAGGAAACGCTCGCTGAGCGAACACTGCGATTTCAACAGCAGCTCAGTCATGCAACAGTCAACCTAAAGGACTCCAAAACCCCACCAAACCTCAACAAACATGATCATTAACATGTATTAGCTATCACACTTCAGTTATATCAAGTTCCAACCGATTAATCTACCATTTTCTTAGATTCTCATCACAACCCTAAAACCTAACATTCTCTAAACTTCTCCAAAACAAAAACTCAATCAATCTAACACATACAAAATCATACACAATGATAAGATAAAAATATTTCACAACCTTACCCGATTGTTTCGATTCCTAGGAGCAATCTTGAAGAATTTCCAATTTTCCCTCTTTATCTCCTCTTTTCTCTTCTCCTCATTTCTTTCTCTTCTATTTCTTTCTATTTCCCTTTTTCCTTTCTCTTTACTACTTATCTCTTTTTCTTTCTATTTATTATAACTTTCTATTTCTATTTTTTTTTACCAAATATCATTTTCTCTCAAAATTATAATTCTACATAATTTCTAACTTAACATTAATTAGCAATATCTAAAATACCCTCCAATCTAATTTTATCTGAAAATTCTCAAAATGGTAAAATAATATAACACATCAACATATCACATAAACACACCAATTTCATAATTAAAACAATTATCACTCAATTTATAAAAGACTCAACAAAAATGGAATAATCGAATCGGGGCGTTACAACTCTCCCCCACTTTAGAAATTTTCGTCCTCGAAAATATTACCTGATTCAAACAACTCCGGATACGACTCTCGCATCCCATTCTCTAATTCCAAAGTCATATTGCCTTCCGCGACGCCTCCCTATGCTACTTTCACAAGTGCAATATCCTTGCCTCTTAGCTTATTGACTTCACGATCCAAAATCTTAATCAGTAAAGCTTCAACCATAAGGTTATCTCTTACTTCAACCTCGTCCATAGGAATAACATGTGACGGATCCGGAACATACTTCCGAAGTTGCGAAATATGGTACACATCATGCAAATTCAAAATATTCGGAGGAAATGCCACACGGTAAGCCACAACACCAACTCGTGCAGTAATCTGATACAGTCCAATAAAACGAGAAGTCAACTTCTTCGACTTCAAAGCACGACCCACACCCGTAACCGGTGTAACTCTTAAAAACACATGGTCGCCTTCCTGAAACTCAAGATCTTTCCTTCGCTTGTCATGATAGCTCTTTTGTCTACTTTGAGAAGCTCTTGTCTTCTCCCGAATAAAATTCACCTTTTCCGTCGTTTGTTGTACCATCTCCGGTCCAACTACCGTTCTCTCACCGGTTTCATGCCAACACAAAGGTGTTCAACATCTCCGACCATACAAAGCCTCAAATGGTGCCATACCTATACATGAATGAAAATTGTTATTGTAGGTGAACTCAATCAACGCTAAATAACTATCCCAAGCACCACCTTTCTCTAGCACACAAGCACGCAACAAATCCTCCAACAATTGAATTGTCCTCTCAGTTTGACCGTCCGTTTGCGGATGGTAAGCCAAACTCAATCTTAGCTTAGAACCCAAAGCCTTTTGCAAACTCTCCCAAAACCTCGATGTAAATCTAGGATCCCTATCCGATACAATACTCTTAGGAACTCCATGCAGCTTTACAACCACAGAGACATAAATCTCGGCTAACTTCTCCAAAGGATAACTAATATCAATTGGAACAAAGTGAGCAGATTTAGTAAGTCTATCAACAATCACCCAAATAGCATTATGACCTCTATGCGTATTCGGCAATCCCGTAACAAAATCTATCGATATACTATCCCATTTCCATTCCGGAATATCCAACGGTTGCATCAAACCACTAGGCTTCTGACGTTCTACCTTAGAATCCTGACAAGTCAAACATGCATACACAAATTGAGCTACATATCTCTTCAATCTGGACCATCAAAAGATCTTCTTCAAATATTGATACATCTTATTCGCTCCCGGATGAATACTTAAATTACTTCGGTGTCCCTCTTCCAATATCATCATTTTCAACTCCACATCATCGGGAACACAAATACGACCACAAAATCTCAAAACTCCAAAATTATCAACCTTGAAATCCTCATTCTCATTCATCATCAAATCAACAAACTTCAAATCCAACTTTTGCTTTTCACAAACGGTTGCGAGAAAATCATTCATAACATGTAGCATACCAATTCTCGCACTTCTCGGCATTATCTCACAAACTAAACTCAAGTCTCTAAAATCCTCCAAAAGTTCCCATTCTCTCATCATCAATGCGGACATATGTAACAACTTGCAACTTAAAGCATCGACCACCACATTTTCCTTACCCGGATGGTAATTCAAACCAAAATCATAATCCTTCAAAAGCTCTAACCATCTTCTTTGTCTCATGTTCAATTCCTTTTGATCAAATAAATACTTCAAACTCTTGTGATCACTAAAGACTTCAAATCTTGCACCATAAAGATAATGCCTCAAAATTTTCAAAACAAACACCACGGCTGCTAATTCAAATCATCCGTAGGATAATTCTTTTCATGCACTCTCTATTGTCTTGAAGCATAAGCCACAACTTTTCCATCTTGCATCAAAACACCACCTAACCCAAACAATGAAGCATCACAAAACACTACAAATGGTTCCGTCGGATTAGGCAAAATCAAGATCGGAGCCGTTGTCAACCTTCTCTTAAGTTTAATGAAACTCTCTTCACAATGAATATCCCAAATGAAAGCTTTTCCTTTACAACTCAATTGCATTAAAGGAAGTGCCAACTTTGAAAATCCCTCAATAAACCTCCGATAATAACCCGCCAAGCCTAAAAAGCTTCGAATCTCCGTAACCGATCTAGGAACTTCCCATTGCATTACCACATCAATCTTGGATGGATCAACACTAATTCCACCATCGAAAATGACATGCCCAAGAAAACTTACTTTCGACAACCAAAATTCACATTTCGACAACTTACCATACAATTGTTTCTCTTTCAAAATCTGTAACACAATCCTTAAATGCTCTTCATGCTCTTCTCGAGACTTAGAATAAATCAAAATATCATCGATGAACACAACCACAAAACGATCCAACTGCTCATGAAAAATACGGTTCATGTATTCCATAAACACACCCTGCGCATTAGAAACCCTGAATGACATCATGGAATATTCGTAATGACCATACCGTGTCCTAAAAGCCGTCTTTTGAATATCCTCTTCTTTCACACGAATCTGATGATATCCTGATCTCAAATCAATCTTAATAAAAACACGTGCACCAACTAATTGGTCCATCAAATCATTGATCCTTGGAAGCGGATACTTGTTCTTAATTGTCACCTTGTTCAACTGTCGATAATCAATGCATAACTGCATACTCCCATCATTCTTCTTCACCAACAATACCGGAGCACCCCAAGGAGAAACACTTGGCCTTACTTTCGCTCCCCGGATTTCCATCCTGGTACAAACGCGAAAGTGGCACGGAAAGAGGTAGAGTCGCCAGCCAGACATTTTTATCCCGAAGGAACGGGAATGGTAATGCTGCACAAACCAGAAGAAAAGAAAAGGAAGGACACGGGTCCTGTGAACCAAAGAGACTGAGTTCGGGAGTCGGTTACGACCTGGGAAGGTATTAGCACCCAAGATCGTCCGCCGTACCCGACGGGATCCACGCTTGCAAAGAAACTGTTTCAAAGGGTGAAGAAAATGAAAGCTGCTGCGAAGAAAAGGAACTGAACTGGATAAAAAGAAAATGAGAGGAAACTGAACAAGAAATGAAAAGGAAAAAATGTAGGGAAAATAAAGATTGTGCTCGAACGGGCCCTACCCCGCTGCCTACGTACCTCACTGGACATAAGGATCAGAGTCGCCGTAGTTCCCCTAACTAGGGGTGGAAAAGGTTGCTTGTGAATTAAGGCTTGAACTACCTATGTCAATGCTCAGGTGTTGCAGGCTCGGACGACGAGTGCGTTACCGTCTTGCAAAATGACAAGTAGGAGCAAGTTCGCGGACAGAGCAAGGGAGATGAGAAAAGAATTCCCGAAGGAGAGATGCTTATTGTTTGTTTGTATTTTTCAGAAGCTTTTATGAGTGTGTCACAAGGAAGTGAACTCAAGATCTTTTCCATGGAATGTGTACTTGCCACTACATTCCAAGATGGAATAATAGAACAAGCACACTCAAGTAAGGAGAAGATCCCAAAAACATGATTCCAGAGATTAGGGCTTAGGCTCACTAATTCATTGAATTTATTAAGTGTTTTTGTATTTACAATGAAGAAGTGTGTTTTATGATTTTCTTGGTGAAAATGGTACCTTGATCAGACTTGTGCATCACAAGACAAGCTTGTACTATCCCAAGATGGGAAGACTACAAATGTCTCATGGGATAAGGATATTGCACAGGAGACCACTTCAATCCTTATTAAGTGTCTTCTTTAGGGTTTTGAGATGAGAAGAGAAAAGAAACAAAAGGATCACAAAGGTAAAAGTCTAATGGGGGACTAATGAATCCTAATGTTATCATGCAAAGGTAATCCTAGGTTAGTGAGGTTTACTATCCTAAAGGAAGAGGAGAAAGGAAAAGAAAGAGAAGAAAGAAGAATAGAAGAGGGAGGAAGTAAGGCCTAAGCCCATCACAATAATAGTATCAATGAAGAAAAGAGAAGAGATAAGAATTGGAGATGTGGGAATCACATCCACACCTCTCACTTACCAAAGCCCCTGAAATGGTTAGTGACACAAACATAAATGCAACACAACATGAACATAATATCAAAACAAAGTCACACAACCAGAAGTGAAGTCATAAAAACAAATGCCAAGTGCAAACTCAAAGCACAAGAATGAGAAAAGAAATACAACTCACAATGAAGCATTATGAATCACCATGACAAGACAAGGTAAACATGAGAAGACACAAAGAAAAATAGTCAAAGCAAAACCACAAAGTTCAATACCAGAACCCTAACATGTTAGAAAAGTGCCTAAGGAACATGCAAGATGGAGAGAAGAAGTGCACATAGTCAAACATTCACATCATGAGAAGAAAGAAGCAAAGGAAGTGAAGTGAGCATGCATAAGTGTGGAAGAACTTCAAGAGCAACCAAACACAAACTTTCTCAAGGCACAAACCACAACTCAAGATCAGAGAGGTATTAACAACCTAAGATGGACCTAAACAACTTAAAGAAGTTGGCACAAGTGCCCTTCTAAGCTAAGGAGTGAACATATAATCCAAAAGAAGCAAAAACGAACAAGTGAAGAACCAAAATTCAAATCAATTCAAGTAAGCATCAAAAAAATTCCAAAAACTTGCACAACTGATCTTCAATCATACCATAACAACATGCCAAAAGGAGGGGATCAAAATCAGAAGCTTAACCATTCAAATAAAAGTTCAAACATGGATTAGGGTTAGAAAGCTTCATGCACAAGTTAGAGACCAAAATCAATTAAACAAAATTCTAAAAATCAGAGCAAAAATCACCAATAAACTACATCTCATTATGGATCCAGAGCAAAAAGAACCATCTAAAAATTCAAAATAATGATCAAGATGGAAAATGAACAAGTCAGCATACTTAAAAATGAAATAAAATCAATTAATTAAAAGAAACAATTAATTTCTGCGTGGTAATTAAAAATAAATGAAAAATAAAAATACCAAAAATTAGAGAAAACTAAAAGAATCATTCCTGAATTTTTTTATAATTTTTGAAGACCTATTACTATTTTTAAAAATTGAAAAGCAAACTGAAAATAAAATGAAAATAAAAAGAAATAAAAATAAAAGAAATCAGGCCAGGGGTGTATTCAGCAAGCAATTCCAGTTCATTTTACATGGGCCTATAACGCAGAGGGGGGGTGGATAGCAATTGAGGCCCAATGGTCCAGCACAGGCTTACAACAAAATATGGTGGAAATTCATAAAATCAGAAAAAACAAGGACCCTCAGATCAAATGTACGCATGGGATTGAGTCATTCATTAAAACATAGTCCTCACATTCATTGGACAGAGTGAGTGGGTGCACATTAGTTATGGTGTGTGCGAAACAAAAAGATTAAACCAGTTTACAAAAGAAAACATAAAATCAAGTGCAAGGGAGGGGGGAGTTTTAATGTGTTGTCAAGAGGTCATCCATCCAGATCATACATCCTACGGTTGTGCTTCATCTTCTCCATTCAAACTCAAATGAACAAAAATGCAGAATCCGGTTACCGGAGCTAGGGCTCCGGCACCGGAAAATTCAAACCAAGATCAAAACCACATATAAATGACTCAAAATGTCCAGATCAAGCAAACAAACCTACTGAATCCAAAAATGCACTTAGATTTCACATTAGATCAATGAATCAACCGGATCGAACACAAACATCTTTGAACATCAAACTGAAAATCCACATATCTCACTCAATAATCATGCATTTTCAAATCTAATTAGTGCAGCATACTCAGCAAAGTTCACAGATCACAATGCACATAGGAAAAACAAGTTCTAGATCTATGAATTTCAAGTCATACCTGAGATGGAAACACTTCAAAATCACCAAAATAGAATTCCAGATGCTGCAGATCTGTGTACTTTGATCTCCTCTTGCAAAATAAATGCAAGAGGAAGCTTGAGAGAGCATGAATTTAGAGCTTCGAAGCAAGCTGCTCTGAATGGCAACTTCTTATTTCCTCACTTTCAGCTTTGATTGATGAGAGAAATGTGTTCCTTGAAGCTTGTAGAAGAAGAATATGAAGAGAAATGAGAGAGGTGTGGCTTGGGGTGAGAGATTCGAAAACGTTTGCTCTTGCGCAAGAAACTTTGAATCTGAAAAATGAGAGAGTGCTAGCTTGCATTTAGGGTTTGATTGGCTTTTATATCATGCACATATCATACTGATTAGGGTTTTGTGGTGAGTGGTAGCATGAGTTGTGTGATAGGGGTTATTTTGCAAAATTGCATGAAGAATGATAATGACCAATTTGCTCGTGCATTTGATTCCTCTTTGCACATGCTGATCTCTCATCCCATCCCTTGATTCACGATGAGATGATCCTGCCCCTTGGTTATTTGGTTCATGCTTTTTTCATGATCATGCATTTTTGCCTTTTGTGAACTACACCATATTCCATGCACGAATTTGTTTGTTTCCTTGGGCAACAATTCTTCTCATGCATTGCCTTGAAGCACTATAATCTTATTTTGTCCATAATACAACTTAAAAATAAGCTACATGAGGTTTTGTATTTGGAGGAGGCTTGAAATTCATGTCATGCCCTAGAATTCAAGTGATTTTCGAAGGGCATATCTCTCAAACCATGAGGGTTATGAAAAAGTACTTGTACTTTTTAAAAATGGGAGAACTTATTCTTCAACTTTCATGTTTGGTGGTGATTCATTTGAAGCTTTTTTCACCAAGTTATGTGACTTTGAAAATTAGGGAAAAAAGTTGCCAAAATTAGAAACTTCCATGACCAATCACATGCCAAAAATGAAAAACACCTCAAAACCTCTTGATTCTTGATCTTTGACCTTGCCAAACCTTTCCTAAAGTTATAAGAACATCCATTGACTTGAAAAATAGGGTTGGACCCTTTGAAATTTCACAGTTGACTTCTAGAATGCATAGTTGACCAATTTCTTCATTTACAAGCAACTGAAGAAATACCTGACTTCCACAAGGAGTTTTCTCACCAAATTTCATCCCTAGGGTCCTATTAATATATGAAAGACTTTACCCAAATGAAATGGCCAAAGTTACAAAGTTTCCATGCTTGAAACTGAAACCCTAATTTGGGATCATTGTGTAGGAGCTTTGCCCTAGCATGAATTCCCTGATGATTCTCCAACCTCCTGGGCTTTTGTGAATGATCTTGGACTTGTGAATGCAATGTAGACTTCTCATAAGAGTTGAAAAAATCCATTGGGCCCCTTATTATAGCTTAAAATGCTTCAAATCCCTCCACAGATGATCATATGCCTAATGCTAGGTCATGAGAATGTTATGCCTCATCTTTCCATGCAAAGATGCCAAGAATATGATATGCTTATGAAGACTATGGTATGATGATGATGCTTAAAAAAGAAGAGGTCAAATTTGGGGTGTTACAACTGCCCCTATTCAAACAACTGTTAATCTGAAAAGGACGGTAGCACGGGCTATCGACCGTTCAAGATAAACTGTGGTTGAATACCAAGAAAACTTGAAATTTGCACTCTGCTGGAGAATGCAAGCACTGGGAAATAAACCCAACCAAATGACGCTTTGGTGGCTAAAGTGGAGAGAAAGCAGACGAGCTCCTTCCAAGTTGAAAATGTTATTTTGGATAAAGATACTTTGACAGACGAGTCTTCTTCAAATAAACCTGTTACACCAAGAATGGACATACGAGCCCTCATATAATTTGCAAAACATGTGATTTGAGACAGACGAATCTCCTTCGGATAAACCTGTTACGCCAGGAACGGTGATGCACTTAAGTCTGTGGGATAGACATGCATAATCAGGATAGACGAACCCTCTTCATATATCCTCCATGGATATATGGTCTAAGACAGATGAGCCTTCTTCAGATAACCTGTTACGCCAGATGCAACAAAAATAAGCGGTGCTTGAGATAGACGAATCTCCTTCGGATATACCTGTTACGCTAGGCCGGTAATCATTTTGACGTTTACTCCCACAGTCAGGACTTCAAACCTCTTCAACACAGACGAGTATTGGATGATCATCAAGAGAAACACAGACGATTTCCATAAGTCAATGATATAAACGAATATCAGACGATGATCTAAGAAACACAAACGAGCGCTTCAGGCGATGATACAGACGGATATCAGCCACTGGTACAGACGAATAACAGAAATTCTGGAGTAGCAATACAGACGAGTACCAGGGTAATTATCAAATCAACACATATGGATATAAACTAACACAGACGAGTGTGAGGGATGATACAGACGAGTATCCAAACAATGCAGACGAGCCCCAAACAGATAACAAACACTGACGAGTGTTGGGATGTGCAGACGAGCAACAACAATTACAACCATGGGCAACTGCTGGGGAAAGCAAACGAGCAATACCAAAGTGAGAACACGAACGAGTGTTGGGAAATGCAGACGAGCAACAATAAGGTGTGAACACAGACAAGTGTCGGGGAATGCAGACGAGCAACAACAACTATCATACACAGATGAGTGATGGGGAATATTTCAATGATGTTTGTATCTCAATCATGGAACTCTGCGGGGGAATGACGATCTTCCAACACGGCTGGGGAGATGCTTCCTCAAATATCCCATGCTTGGGAAGAAAAGTTTTGACAGTTAAACTCTGTGGGGAATGGGCACTCCCACTGCTTGCTGGGCATACTCCACTGGTGAAAAATAATCTGCTTGGGGATCCCACCTGCCATGTCTTAGCTGGGGAGATTTCTGTTTGGGAGAATGTGACGCCATCCTGCAAAACCTGCAACAACAGAAAACACATATGTGCCCCGGGGACTTGCATGGTATGATCTGTTCATCCATCGTCACCCGACACTCAAAGAGGATTTCAAATGTTTCCCTGCAATGTCAATTTCTTTTTAGAAAACAAATCACCATGTTTTAAATGCAATGCTATTTTTGCCAAAAATTCAGGACATTTTTGCAAGCAAAAGTAAACACAACACATCTTTTTGACTGAATATCTTTTTATTGAAAGGCCTCTGAATAGGCAAAGTTTTTACATCAGGAAGAAACCACCTGGAAAGAGGTAGCTACCATAAAATTGAGAAAATAAACTATCCTAATGGCAATGGACACGACATCCCAATGAGTTTCCTTCTTTCTATGACCAACATGTCTTCAAAAATCTTCATTCTTGCCTTTGCTTTCTAAGAAGATGAGGGGACTGATTCCTATCCTTCTGATATTTTCAGGATGTACAAAACGATGGTTTGGTTCAGATTAGTCGGATCGCAGTTGTTCGCTTATTCCCTTGTTTTGCGTGGATCGCCCTTTCGGGTTTTCAATCCACCGGGATACCCTTTTTTGCCTGAGCTGTCCGATGTGGCTTTTCAACTCAGCGGGTGTACAATTTTTATTGATTTTCCCTAACTTTTTCCCGAGCTTTTTATTCTGTTTTTAGCTCGCCGGGATGCCCATTTCTTGCCTGGACTTTAATTCTGTTTTTGTGTCCAACGAGTCTTTTTATGCGAAGTATTTTTTAACTGCGTCCGAGTTAACAGGGGATTGGAAATCTTCTCCATCCATAGTGGTGAGCATCAGTGCTCCACCTGAGAAAACTTTCTTCACTATGAATGGTCCTTCGTAGTTTGGGATCCACTTGCCCCTGTGATCTGAACCTGGAGGAACAATCCTCTTGAGCACGAGCTCACCTACTTGATACTCCCGAGTACGTACTCGTTGGTCAAATGCTCGCTTCATTCTCCTTTGATAAAGCTAACCATGGCAGATAGCCGCTAATCTCTTTTCCTCAATTAGACATAGCTGATTGTATCGAGCACGTACCCACTCAGCCTCATCAAGCTTCACATCCATCATCACACGCAATGAAGGAATTTCTACCTCAACATGCAAGACTGCCTTCATACCATATACCAATGAGAAGGGAGTTGCCCCGGTGGACGTCCTGACTAACGTTCGGTACCCATGCAACGCAAACGGTAACATCTCATGCCAATCCTTGTAAGTGACAACCATCTTTTGCACAATCTTCTTAATGTTCTTATTTGCCGCCTCTATCGCACCATTCATCTTGGGTCGGTATGGAGAAGAATTGTGATGCTGAATCTGGAAGTCCCGACACAACTCTACCATCATCTTGTTGTTTAAGTTAGAACCATTATCAGTAATTATTCTTTCGGGCACTCCATATCTGCAAATAATGTCTCTTTTCAAAAATCTGGCTACCACCTGACGAGTGACATTGGCATAAGATGCTGCTTCAACCCACTTAGTGAAGTAATCGATCGCAACCAAGATGAAGCGATGACCATTTGAAGCAGTAGGCTCTATTTTCTCGATCATGTCAATGCCCCACATAGAAAAGGGCCAAGGAGATGACATGACGTTGAGCGGGCTTGGAGGAACATGCACCTTGTCTGCATAAATTTGGCACTTGTGGCACTTACGGGCGTATGAACAACAGTCTGCATCCATTGTCATCCAATAATACCCCGATCTCAACAACTTCTTAGCCATAGCATGCCCTCCTGCATGAGTACCGAAAGATCCCTCGTGGACTTCCTGCATTAACAGGCTTGCTTCGTGTCTATCCACGCATATAAGCAAGACCATGTCAAAGTTCCTCTTATACAAAACCCCATATGTATTCAAGAAGAAGCTGGCAACAAGTCGTCTTAAGGTCTTCTTGTCATTGGATGATGCCCCAGCTGGGTATTCTTGCTTTTCCAGGAAGAGTTTGATATCAAAGTACCAAGGTTTCTCATCAGACACTGCGTCTACAGAGAAAGCATGAGCTGGTGCATCAAGCCTAGAAATGTTAATCCTGGGCACATAATTCCAACACAAGACTTTGATAGACGAAGAAAGAGTAGCCAATGCATCGGCAAATTGATTCTCATCACGTGGTATATACTGAAGCTTAACCGTTGTGAAGAACGTCAACAGTTTTCTAGCATAATCCCTATAAGGAATTAAGTGTTCTTGATGCGTATACCACTTGCCGGTAACCTGATTGATAACGAGGGCTGAATCTCCGAATACATCGAGGGTCTTAATCCGAAGATTAATATCCCCCTCTATTCCCATTATGCACGCCTCGTATTCCGCTTCATTGTTGGTGCAGCCAAAAGTAATTCTGACAGCGAAGGGAAAGTGAACACCTTCAGGAGTAATAAGAACGACACCAACTCCACGTCCGTTGATATTGACTGCCCCATCAAATATCAACTTCCATTTGGATTCAGGGTCTGGCCCCTCCTCCGGAAGTGGTTCCTCACAATCTTTTGCTTTGAGGTACATGATGTCCTCATCAGGGAAATCAAACTTCATTGGTTGATAATCATCTTCAAGAGGTTGCTGTGCGAGGTAGTCTGACAATACACTTCCTTTAATGGCTTTCTAAGAAGTATATTGTATGTCATACTCTGTTAAGATCATTTTCCACCTAGCAACCCTTTCGGTTAACACTGGTTTCTCAAAGATATACTTGACAGGATCCATTTTTGAGATTAGCAGTGTGGTATGGGTCAACATATACTGTCTTAGTCGGCGAGCAACCCATACCAAAGCGCAGCAAGTTTTCTCGTGCAGTGAGTAACAGGATTCACCGTCGGTAAACCTTTTTCTAAGGTAATAAATAGCGTACTCTTTTCGACCAGACTCGTCATGTTGGCCTAGAACACACCCCATCGACCCTTCTAGCACAGTCAAGTACATGATAAGCGGCCATCCTGGAACTGGAGGCATTAAAATTAGAGGTGTCTGCAAATATTCTTTTATCTTTTCAAAGGCTCTTTGGCAGTCCTCATTCCACCTGACCATTTGCTCTTTTCTTAGCAATTTGAATATTGGCTCCCACGTGGCAGTTAGATGAGATATGAACCGTGAAATGTAGTTCAACCTCCCTAAAAACCCGCGCACTTCTTTTTCTGTTTTTGGTGCAGGCATATCTTGTATTGCTTTTACTTTGGCATGATCCACCTCTATTCCTTTCTGGCTAACAATAAAACCCAACAATTTTCCGGAACACACTCCGAAAGTACACTTGTTTGGGTTCAACCTCAGCTTATACTTTATCAGTCTATCAAACAACTTCTTGAGATTGATCAAATGCTCTTCTTTGTCTCGGGACTTAGCAATCATATCGTCCACATAGCACTCTATCTCCTTGTGTATCATGTCGTGGAAAAATGTGACCATAGCCTGCTGATACGTTGCCCCGACATTCTTCAAACCAAAGGGCATTACCTTGTAGCAGAATGTACCCCACGGGGTAATGAACGTAGTTTTCTCCATGTCTTCCGGTGCCATCTTAATCTGATTATACCCGGAGAAGCCATCCTTGAAGGAAAATATCGAGAAATGAGCGGTGTTATCTACTAGCACATCAATGTGAGGTAATGGAAAGTCATCCTTTGGACTTGCCCTATTTAGATCCCGCTAATCAATGCATATCCGGACTTTGTTTGTCCTTCTTTGGTACATGCACAATGTTATCTACCCAAGGTGGATAACTAGTTACGACAAGGAATCCGATATCCCACTACTTCTGAACTTCCTCTTGATCTTCATCACCATGTCAGGACGAGTTCTTCTTAGCTTTTTCTTCACAGGAGGACAGTCTTCTCTCAAGGGTAGCTTATGCACAATGTAAACACCCCAAATTTGCCCTCACCCATTCACACCATGGCTTGTGATCATTGCATATGCATAAACACAGTCATAACATCTCATACCACATTTTTTGATTCACTGCATAGGTTCTAAGTCATCTGCATCTAGGGTTTGTGACCTGAGCAATCCAAGAGCTCTTGATCCACTCCAAAGGTCATCAATCACTTAAAAGGGGTCCATGTGTGTTCAAGCATCATATTGCATCCTCTCAAAGTCAAGAATGCCAAAGGATCACAAGAACTGGGTTTGTATGGAAGCAGAACCAGGCTAGACTGCACAGATGACCTAAAATTAGGGTTTTGGTTTCAGAGGCCATAACTCCAAATTTTTTGGTCATTCTTGTTTCCATTGGTCTCCATATGGTATAGGGAGTATGCACATCAATTTTCATGAAGAAATTCCATGGGGAAGTCATCTGATCAAGAGTTGACTTTCTGGACAAGTCAGTGCAAAATCAGGGCATCTGAGGCCCCCAATGACCCAACCAAGGGGTGATCTTCATCATTTTGGGTGTTTTTGATCTTTATTTGATCATGGAAGAAGGTTGAAGTTCACAAAATTCAAGAATTACAAGTTTTTGCAAAGTTGACTTTTTAGGGCATGGTTGACTTTTCAAGAATATGTCATTTTATGCCATTTTTCAAGCCTTGCTTTTTGATCCAAAAATGCTTCAAATGGAAAAACTTTGGTCATGAAAGTTGTAGAACACATTTTTCCCTTTTCAAAAAGTACAAGAACATGACCTAATTCATTTTGGATCAAAAGTTATGGTGTGACAATGTTGGCAAAAATCATTAATTTTCAAGACATGCTTCAAATGAGAAATTTGCAAAATCATGAACCAAGGCAAATTGTAACTTCTAATTGACATCAAACCATTACACAAACATTCTATGTGACCTAAAAGTCAGATTTGAACCAAAGTTTCTCATGTTCATGGTTTGTATGGCAAGAGATTTTCATGAAGTTTCAAAAGTGAGCAACTTGCAAAAACTATCATCACACCTCACCCACTTGCTGCATTGGCCTTTGAACCAGCCATAGCCTCTCACCTCATCTTGCTGCGCAGCCCATGCCTCTTGTACCAAGCTAGAGCTCAAGCCATGCTTCTCTTACAACAAAATGGACTTTTTGCAAAAGTAAACATCCCAATCACAGCAGGCCAGGTCACATCATCTGACCAATAGGAGTCTTTTATGCAAAGCAAAGGCTAGCCATTTCATACATCAAGCCAGCCTGAAGCAAGCCCTAGCACAGCATACACAAACTCACCCCATTTTGCATTTCTCTTCGAATCTGTCTCCATAGCTCACAAACATTCAAACAAGTTTCACTAATCATCTCACCATGTTTCATTGAGCCTAAACCAACAAGACACAAGCCTGAATCCAGCAAGAACATTGCTTCTCCATTTTCACTCCAACTTGAAGTTTCCTTCGAAACTCACTCCACAGGCCACAAACACTCAAACAAACTCTACAAACCTTCTCCACTCATCATCCTGACCACAAACAACCCTTCACCATTGCCTGAAACAGCCTGAATCACCATCACCATTTTCAACTGAGCTTGAGCAGAAGTTGTTCAAACTCCTCAACCAGCCAACATAAACTCCTCCTAAGCATTCAAGGATCATCAGGGGACCAAGTAGAGTGGACTGCATCAAAGGGAGAGGGCAGAAAGTTGCTGGATTGAAAGCTTCGAAACTCAGGTAACTCAAGAACTTTTTTTCCAGAAATCATTTTTTAAGTTCTTAAGCTGTTCTACATGCCTCCCTGATCATGAATATGTCTTTGGTTTTGAAAATGGTGGAGAGATGAGAGTTTAATTAGTCTCTGAAACTTTTTTGCCCTAGTTCTTGTTTGCTTCGATTCAGCCATTCCTGGAAAAATAAATATGTTTTGATTGGGGGTTTTGATTCGTGAGTGAGTGGGAATCATTTCTGTGTTTTTAGATTTTGTTTTAGATGCGTTTTAGAGGAGTTTGAGGTTTGGGGTGAACGGAGAAGATGACCGGAACACTGTTCTGGTCATCTGAAAGTGTTTAACGGCGTAATTAGGGTTTAAGCATTAATTAGCTGAGTTTGAATTTTGGCCGTAGGATTTGGCGCCAGGTCAATTCGCGCGCAGGCCAGTTTGAATCCTACACGTTGGATCTGATTACTTTGCTTTTTTTCAGTTTAAAAATTCATTTTATTTTCATAATATTTCATTTGTTTTATATAATTTATTTAAAATAGCAAAAAGGTTTTAAAAATTATGAAACTTTTTGTCCAGAGTTTCATTAATTTTTAAAACACAAAAATATTTTTATTTTCATTTTTAGCATTAAAAAAGTATTTTTAAATATTTAAAAGATTATTTTTAATTGATTAATGAAAATTAATTTATTAAAAATACTTTTAGGTATTTAAAAATCACCAAAAAATTCATGCAATGTTCTAAGACATTTAGAAACATTGTCCAACCTTCAAACCAAATTTATTTTTTGATCTTGATGCATTTTGAGAATTTTTCATTGATTTAAAATCACTTTTATGCATTAATTTGATCCAAAGTTCCAAAAATCATTTATGCCTATCCATGAGGAGTTGGACATTGTTTCTTTTTGCATTGCATTGTGTTTAGCATGTAGTTTGTGAGATTAAAAGGCCATGATTTGATCTTTCATTTTCCATTTGTTTGGTAATTTTCTTGTTTAGGAACCCTAAAACCCTAGAAAACTTAGGAAAATCATAACTTGAATTAGGTTAGGAGTTGAGACCTCTCCTTTGGGCATTGGGTTAGTATAGGATTAGGGGTCCTTTGAGTGGCATTTTCAATTTTTTATCTTAGGGTTTGCTTCTGATTTTGATTTTTGTTTGATGTATTGTTCATAAACCCTAATTTGGGCTTCCATATGCATCCATCTTGCATTCTCTTGCATAGCATGACTTGCCATGACATTCCATGCCTCCATTTGATTCATTTAACATCATAAGACATATTGAAAGCATGTTTGATCATTGCATCATGTATTTGCCATGTTGTATGCCATGTGCACTTCATAACTTTTCATATATGTTCATGGTTCATAACTTGTTTCATTTGCATCCTTGAGCTTGTATGAACATTTCCATGTGCTGCCTCATGTTTGTAGCATCTCATAGCATCATTAGCATCATGTATGTGCTTCTGGTTTTGGTTTGCATCATGTCATTCCATCCCATTTTGCATTGCATTACACTTCTTTTCTAACCTTTCAGGTGGTAAGTGACATTGAGAAGTGAATTTGCCTTCACTTCTCATAACTTTTCTTTTCATCTCTCTTGCATCCATGCTGCATTTTTATATGTGTTTGAGATTGAGCTTGCTCATTCTTCTTCTTCCCACTTTCTTTCTTCAAGTGACTTGACTTCTTGAATGAAGCAAGTCACTTTGCTTCTCTTGATCCTTTCATCTGCTTCCTGGTGGTTCCTTTGAAGATCTTCTTGGTGAAACCTCACAAACCTTAGGAACAACCAAGCATGATAATAATTAGGGTTTTGATTAGTCTCCCCCTTAGTTTTACCTTTGTGTCTCTTTTGAGTCTTCTCTTCTCATCTCATAATCAGGGACTAAACCCTAAAGGCTTTAAGGCTTTGTGATTAAGCTTATGCCTGCATCCTTCTATTAGGATGGAGTGTATAACTTTAATCCTAAGTGTTAAACCCTTAATGTGTTTAAATCTCTTAATCAATCCACTTAATAATCATCAAGACACCACACTTGTAACTTGGGCCTTGCATTAGGGTTCTAATTCTTCCTTAATTGGTTAAGAAGGACTAACCCTAGTGTTAATGGACAAGTCCCCCTCAAGTTGTCTTACAAATCATAAAATCCACTTCATAATCATACCATTAAATAAAATCCACTTAATCAAAGGCTTGTTTTGTCATGAGTTTAATCCCTAATCATGGATTAAGTTGAGGAGCTTTCCTCAGCTTAAACATTCTCATCTATTATCCTTCTATTAGGATGGTGTAATGAGTCTGTTTAATCCTTGATTATGGCTTAACCTCATTACTTAACACTAAACAAAAATACCAAAAACATCTAAATAATAACAAGTAGGTTAATGATCTTAATCCTGCATCAAAGGTGATTAAGTGTGAGAAGCTGACTTCACACTTAAGGTATTCTCATTACCCCTAATCAGAGGGAGGATGTGATGAGTTTACTAACCCATTGGTTTAGGCTTAGGCTCATTAACTTATGACAAATTCTCAAAAGCAATAAAAGACTGAAAACTCAAAAACAAACAATAATCGTCTCCTCCGGGATTCTTTTCTCATCTCATTCACTCACAAACGAGAACCTGCTTCTTCCGTCTAATGCAAGACAGTTAGCACCTGAGCCAGACAGGTCATACACTTGAGCATAGACAAGTAAGCAGTTCATCAGTCAATTCATCTATCAGTCTCTTTGGGTCGAACTACGGTGTTCTGACTTCCTCATTGCACGAGAGGATACGTAGGCATAACTTAACAGTTATCGAACAAAAGTCTCTGTATATTCCCCCTCTTTCCAGCTTCATTCTTTAGCCTCATGATCTTGAGCATTTTATTCTTGTTCCTGCACTGACACTGTACATATTGCACTTCACTTACACTGACACCTGTACATTTTGTTTTCCAGCTCTTTTACACACAAATTGCACTGACACTACCCCTTTAAAACACAAATCTTTTAAGCGTGGATCCCGTCGAGTACGGCGGACAATCTGGGTGCTAATACCTTCCCAGGTTGTAACCAACCCCCTTTCTCAGTCTCTCTGGTTCGCAACCGTCTTATCCATCTTTTCCTAGGTCTATGCAGCATTGCCTTTCCTCCGGGATAAAAATGCCTAGCTGGCGACTCTATTCATCTCCAGTGAGTTCACGGCTGTGTGTTCTCATTGTCCCTCTCGCCGACCGTTCGCGCTTGTACCGGGATGCAAATCTTTGGGAGCGACACACAACAATGTCAGTATCTAGCCCTGGCATATCTTGATACGACCAGGCGAAGATATCCACATATTCACGTAGCATACCAATCAACTCTTTCTTTACCTCGGCCTGCAGACTGGCCCCAATATTTATCTCTTTCTTCACATCTTCAGTTCCGATGTTGATGATCTCTATTTCTTCCTGATGAGGCTGAATGACCCTT
Source organism: Lathyrus aphaca (assembly GCA_963966055.1). Taxonomy (NCBI): domain Eukaryota; kingdom Viridiplantae; phylum Streptophyta; class Magnoliopsida; order Fabales; family Fabaceae; genus Lathyrus; species Lathyrus aphaca. The sequence goes on along the minus strand of OZ014525.1, from coordinate 348,437,650 downwards.
TCCTCTTGTTTCAACAACCTGACCAATTCTTCGGGGAGTTCACAGTCTTCCTCAACCCCTTCATCAGCTTGGTAGATAGGATTGTCGAAGTCATGCATGGTCATAGCAGGAACGTTATCACTAGAATCCGGATGATCGACACTGCACAGATGATGTGCTTATTTCAGAATCTGTTTATTTAAAAGAGATGCAAACACACAAACAAAAGAAAAACACATTGCCATTTTAACTTTTTTTTTTGTGAAAAATTTAAAACGAAAGAAAGAGAACGCAATTTACTTGAAAAATGTCCTTTATTTCATGGTAAAATATAAATGCATTAAAAGCATGGTGGCCCTACAAATGGATCCTTGCACCTTGGGCAGAGTGCAGGATTGACAATGCCGCATGATAAAAAAAGGAAACAAGTAAATTACTTTGGTTTCTAGGTAACTTGGACGATGTATTCAGCAGACCAGTTCTTGAGTTCATCTCCGGGTGCACACGGGTGGATCCAGTTATCCCAGTTGCAGTCATTGTCTCCTTCTTCGCCTGTTGCATAGATATGGTTGCGATCGAGCATCCTAGCGCTTATGAAAGTAATAACTCTACCACTTTGAGGCCAGTTAGACCCACCAGGCTGATAACCCAGACCAAACTTATCATCTTTCTTCTCTAATTCCAGCAATTTGCCCCAACCTTGGGCGCTTCCAGATTGAACCACCTCCTTGGCCTGCTTGTAGGAGTGAATTGAGGTACCTTCTTTCTCATTGTTCCTCTCTACCGGAGCCAAAATGCTGACATTAACTGCTTAGAAGGCCTGACACAGTGTTTCATGTATCTCTCTGTCCATCTCCACATATTTGAAAGTCGATAAGTGGCTCACAAAGATATCTTCCTCTCCGCACACAGTGATTACTTGGCCATCGACCACGTATTTCAACTTCTGATGCAAAGTGGAAGTTACTGCTCCTGCATCGTGAATCCAAGGACATACCAGCAAGCAACTATACGCGGGCTGAATATCCATGACGTAGAATGTGCTCTTGAATACTTGAGACCCTATTTTCACAGGTAACTCAACTTCTCCGAACACAGACCTTCTGGACCCATCAAAGGCTTTAACTATCAAATCACTGGGTCGCAAGACAATACCATCGACATTCAACTTCATTAAGGCTTTCTTCGGGAGTACATTAAGAGAAGAGCCTGTGTCAACCACGACATGCGACAAAATAGCCCCTTACACTCCATAGTAATATGCAGTGCTTTGTTGTGGTTACGGCCCTCCGAAGTAAGGTCTCTATCTGTGAATCCCAACCCGTGACTTGCATTCACACTGCCCACTACAGCTTCCAATTGATTAACAGTTATCTCTTGAGGAACGTATGCCATCTGCAACACTTTTAGCAAGGCTTCTCTATGAGCTGGAGAACACATCAGCAAAGACAGAATTGATATTTTGGATGGCGTCTGGTTCAACCGTTCCACTACCTTGTAGTCACTCTTCTTTATTATTCGCATAAATTCCTCCACTTCTTTCTCAAAGGTATCCTGTCCAGCAGCAGGAGTTGTCATTTCTTCAGTCGCTGTTTGCTTTCCCTTAGCCTTTGCCGCAGCTTCAGCCTCAGGATCTCCTCTCAGAACTGGGGGAGCAAAAAGACGACCACTTCTTGTAAAACCACCAACCCCTCCGACGTTCACTACAGTCGGGTCAATTGCTACTGACTTACTCTTGACCTTCTGTCCTTCCATGTACACATCTGAGCCGTAATGCCATGGAATGGCTTTATCATCAATATAAGTAACAGGCCCAGGATTAGTAATAGTAACAGGACCGACTTCAGGAGCATAAATAGTCACATGTTCTCTTCTAGAAGGTACCTCAGCTGGATCATAGTAGATGGTTATAGTGGACACACAATCACCTTCATTATCAACTTTATTAAACGACAATGACCCTTCATTAATCAGATTCTGCAACCCCTTCTTCAGGTCTTCACAGCCATTCATTGAATTCAAACATTTTTCACACTCAGAACCACATCCCGGAAACACTTGTCCTTTTAACAGCCTTTCTTTCACTACCAACAATGGAGTCTTTACCTCTTCTACGCTCAGAATCAAACTTAACTTCTCACCACCATCAACAACATTTATTCTAGCCCCTCCATGGTTTGGAATAGGGTTTGAAGTAACATTAGGCGGTGGTGCAAAGTTAATCTCCTTGGAGTCGATCAAATCTTGAACATTATGCTGTACGCCCTGCACTTCTCAGTTGAGTGCCCGGGTGCCCCTGAATGGAATGCGCATCTAGCATTTGCATCGTACCCCACTGGAAGCTCTCCAGGTGGTGGTGGTGTTAATGTCCTCAGTTGTATCAAGTTCAGGTCTAGCAATCTCTGTAGCAATGCAGTGTATGTCATGGGAATTTCTTCAAGCACCCTATTAGCCGGACGATCTTGTCTCGACTGATAAGGTATTTGTTGATAATTGTTACGTTGTGGATGTTGTTGTTGCTGTTGTTGTTGAGGTTGTACCTACTGCACAAGACTAGAAGGGATTGTGACAGCTGCCACTTGCTCATATGATCTTCTATATCCTCGGCCCCGTCCTCGGCCAAATACAGAATTGGTTTCACCTTCTCTCCTTCTCGGAGGCCCGTTGAAAGCTTTTCTTACACCGCTCAAGCTGCTCGCACTGGTGTCCTGAATTTTCCCCATCTTTAACAGAGTCTCGACCCTCTCACCTGCTATTACTATATCATTGAACTTGGTTGCCGAACAGGACGCCAACCTTTCGATAAACACCCCTTGCAATGTTCCCATGAACATATCAGCCATCTCATTCTCCAGCAATGGTGGTTGTACTCTGGCAGCAAGTTGACGCCACCTTTGAACATACTCCTTAAACCCCTCCTTAGCATTTTGAGACATATTCTGCAATTGAGTGCGATTTGGAGCCATGTCCAAATTGTACTGGTATTGATTCACGAATGCCTCTGCCAAGTCCTTCCAGCTCTTAACATTGACCCTACTTAGCTTCATATACCATTCCAAGGAGGCCCCAACCAGGCTGTCCTGGAAATAATACATCCATAGCTTCTCATCGTCAGAATGAGCATCAATTCTTCCTACAAAGGACTGAAGGTGAGTCTTTGGACACGTTGTGCCGTTATACTTCTCGAAAGTCGGGACCTTGAACTTGTAAGGGATTCTAACCCTGGAACCAAGCCCAAGTCAGTAATGTCGAACCCCAGAGAGCTCTGAGATTGAATGGCCCTGATCTGTTCAGCCATCTCTTCAAACTTTCTTTTCATTTCATCCCCCTGACCTTCCGTTTCGTCCAGTAAAGTGAACTGTTCGTCTTGACCATCTATCGCTCCCGGGATTTTCATCCTAGTACAAACGCGAAAGTGGCGCGGAAAGGTTAGAGTCGCCAGCCAGACATTTTATCCCGAATGAATGGGAAAGGTAATGTTGCACAAACCTGAGGAAGAAGGAAAGGACAAGATCCTACGAACCAAAGATCTAAGTTCGGGAGTCGGTTACGAACTGGAAAGGTATTAGCACCCCAATCCGTCCGTCGTACCCGACGGGATCCACGCTTGCTTGTTTCGTTTCAAAGGGTGAGAAATAATATGCTGCTGAATAAAACCGCTAACTGGAATAGGAATGAGAAATGAGAATGGAATAAGAAAAGAGAATGGAATGAAATAAAGGGGAAAATGTAGGGAAAATAAAGAATGTGCTCGAACGGGCCCTACCCCGCTGCCTACGTACCTCATCGGGATAATGAGGATCAGAGACGCCGTAGTTCCCCTAACTAGGGGTAACAAGGAAATTGATTATGAATTAAAGCTTGAACTGCCTATGCCATTGCTCAGGTGTTGCAGACTCGGACGACGAGTGCGTAACCGTCTTGCAAAGTGACAAGTAGGAGCAAGTTCGCGTACGGAGCGAAAGAGATGAGAAAAGAATTCCTGAAGGAAAGACGCTTATTATTTGTTTGAGATTTTTATGAAGCTTTTATTTGTGAAGGTTTGAATAGGTAAGTGTACCTGAGTCTTACTCGATGGGATGTGTACGTCTCACATCATCCCGAAATGGAATGCGCAAGAGGCACACCTATCTATGGAGGAAATCCCCAAAGCTAGTCCCACAAATGAAGGCTTAAGCACACTGGCCTATTACCATTATTAAGTGTTTTTGTGGTTTTTTGGTTAAGAAGTGTTTTTTAGCTTTTTCTTTGTGAGGTACTCATACTAAGACCTATCCACCATGAGTGATGACTCACACCTCGCCCCGAAATGGAACGCATGTGAGCATCTCATAGCAAAGTCTCATGTCACATGAAAGTACTCAACCTTTATTAAGTGATTTAAAATTAAGTTTAAAGATGAGAAGAGAGAGAGCACCAAAGGATCTCAAAGGAAAAATTCTAAAGGGGACTAAAGCAATCCTAAGTGTTAGCATGCATGGATATCCTAAGGGTTAATGAGGTTTCTATCCTAATGAAAAAGGAAGAAGAAGATAGAAGAAGGGATGAGAAAGGCCTAGGCCCAACAAAAGAGGGTTAGTTCACATAAACATAAAAGGAAGAGATAAGAATTAGAGATGTGGAACTCAATTCCCACATCTCACACTTACCATAGCTCCTGCAAGGTTAGTATGCACAAGTGAAACAAAAATGAGCAAATTAACATGACATCATCCAACAATCAGAAGTGAAGTGAAGTAAACAAATGCTTAATGCCAATTCAACTCAAAGAAATGAAAATGAAAGACTTATGACTTAAAATGAGGCAACATGAATACATATGGAAACAAATGCGCACTTATAAAAGATGTAATGCAAAACACACAAAATACAAGCACCAAGTTCAAAACCAGAATCAAAACGATATGAAGAATAGCCTAGGAGGCCAGCAAGATGAAGAGAGAAGTCACACAATACCAACCAATGTCAAAATAGAAGCAACGAAATCAAAAGATGGAATTTAGACACTTAAAGAAACAAATGACTTGAATAAGAATCAAACACAAAAAATCAAAAGGCACAAGACCTATCCTAGGACCAGGAAGGTACCCACACCCCAAAGTAACCCCAAATGAGAAGAAGAAGTTGACACAAGTGCCCTTCTAAGCCTATAAGAAATCTTATGAACCAAACGAGGCAAAATGGGACAAGGTGAGAACAAAAATCCACAAATAATCAGCCAGCCATCTAAAAATTCTACAACTTAAACCAAATGATCTTCAAACATATCATATTAGCTTGCCAAAAGGATTTGCAAACATTCAGAAAGGAACTAGGTCAAATGGAGGCAAGAACACAAGTTAGGACAGAAAACTTACATCACAAGATACCAGACCAAAACTCAAGAAATAATTTCCTAAAAATTTAGAGAAAAATCACATGAAAACTAAAAGATCTCAGGAACACAATGCGAAAAGAATGGGATCAAAACTCCAACTATTGAAAGCTATAGAAAATAAACAAGACAGGCTGGTCAGGAAATGAAGCAAAAGAGGCTATGCACCTTGGTGAATTATTTCTGGCACGTGGATCAATGAAAAAAATAAAATAAAAAATGTGATAAAAAACTAGAAACATAAAGGAAGGTCCATGATTTATTTGAGAATTTTTAGATGAATAGAACTATTTTTAATGGATTAAAACGAAAACTGAAATAAAAGGAATTAAATGGAAAGAAAGAAATTGAAATGAATTGAAAGGGGGTGCAATTAGTACAGCTGTACACATAATTGGAATGGGCCCAGGCTTGGGGGAGGTGCGAAGAGCACTCTGGGTTAAGCCCAGTGTGCCGCCACATGTCCTGCTGTAGGGAGGCTTATCAACACAGGCCCTACCGGACGGTGACAAGTGTCACCGCCGGTATGGGCAGAACCAACAACCAAGGATTACTCCTATCTCTTCGATTTCCTCAATTTCTCACCAAATTCCTACTGCTTCTTTTTATATTAATTCCTTAATGAAAACTTAATTGGTCTTTATTCTTTATAATAATCAAGCAAAATCAGCAAGGATACTAAACAATCAAAAACGAAAAAAAGAAAAAACAAACAGTCACTCTCTCCCAGCGCCTCAGCCTCTCTTTGTTCATCTCCTTCTCCACCCTGCCCTAGCACCGCCGTCATCTCATCTGCTTCGACCTTGCCTCGCCGCTGGATCATGTTCATCAACTTCCTTATGACTCCGCCCTCACAAACTCTCCGCCGCCCAGCTTGACCTAGCCCTAAACCTAACTGCCGCCGCCGTTCTCACCTTGAACCACCATGCTCCCCTTCCGTCCAACAACACACAAGCGAAACTCAACACTACTCCTTCGGCCTCTTCTACTTCTAGCTTGCCCTAACCTAAACTCAAGCTTATTCGACTTCACCTCTCCCTTCTCGCCGCCGGAAAATCCATCTTCTTCTCACTTCCGGCACCAAACTCCTCTCGCCTCCGTCAACTTTCATCTTGATCTTCTTCCAACAGCCTCACCATCGAATCCTATACTTTAACCTAAGCTAAACAACCCTAACCTAATCGCGCTCAACATGAATCCAGAAATAAAATCTCAGAACTCAAATCAACACCATATCCACATATTCAGAGTCACGATAACATCAATCACAAACCGCAAACAGATACATCTACAAGCTGAGATTCGTACCTGTTAACTGGAGGAGTTGAAGAAGCTGCCGTGAAGTTGATACGAGATTACGAGCTTCAGTTGACGATGCCGACAGCTACAAGGATATCAGCCTCGATTCGGTAACGCTTCACTTCTTCAGAACTGACTCGCAACTTTGTTATTGCTATGGAGCTTTGCTTCAGCTTCGTAATTACGTTTTGTTCCTCTTGAGTTGATATGAACATATACTGGATTAATTCGCAGGTTTATTGATGCTACTGTGACGAATTCAGTCGGTTGAAGAGACTGAATCGATTGGAACAGTTGAAACCGAATGCTGGATATACGCTTGGATCGAAAGCCGAAGCTTAATCCACAGTGTTGATGAAGATGCTGCGAATAAAATCGATGAAGATTACAGATGATCGATGAAGCTAGGATCAATTATATGCGTTCTTGGTGATGAATTTCGAAGAGGATCGATCAAGATGGAAGTGAACTCATGATGATTATGAAGAATTGGTTGAAAGTTGATGAAGATTCAAGAGAAATGGAGAGAGAAAATGGATGAGATTCAATTGATTTTGTGCACTCTTGGTTCTGAAGATTGTGAGAGTTGATTCTGTTATTGTGAGAGGAGTGATTTCTGTTAGGATGCGAAATGTGATTCTGTTATTGTTTTGAGCAGCCCCCAAAATTCGGTTATGAAAATCCCTCCTCTTTTCTTCTGATTTTTCTTTATTCTCTTTTTTCTATTATATTGTTATATTTTTTTTTTTAATTTCTGTTTTGACTCTTTCTCTTTTTCCACTATTTTTCCATTTCACTGCGTTTTGATTCCTGATTTGTACGGGTTTGCATACGGTGCCTTTGTGTTTTGTGTTGAAAAATGGTGCGTTTTGGTCATGTTGTGATGTACATGATATTTTGAAAGCATTCTGGCTTGTATTCTTTCTGCAGTTTCTCCCAAAGGCATAGCACCATCCTTGTGTTTTGATAATGTGCCAGTGTATAATTTGATTCACATCCAGCATTGTAAAACCTCTTATCATTCTCATAATGCACTTCTTTACCACTATTTCGAAATCGTTCGATCCATATGCCCATGGCAACATCTTCTAATTTAAAGAACGAATCCATCGAGAATCTGCTACACTATAGTGCCGCTACGGATGCTATAAGCTATGAGACAACACTGCTTGAAATATCCAGAAGATTATAACAAAATGCTTCGTGATAAATGAAATGTAGACCTAAGCATGTGACAAATCTTTTAGTATTTTTGGGGGACTTTATTTTGATTATAATATGGACATGGGTTTTGGTTAGAAAAACAAATGACTAATGGACATAAAAAATACGAATAAAATGGATTTGGAAATTGGCTAATGGAAACGAATATGGTTTAAAATTGATATAAGTATAATAAAGTGGTTTTGGATATGAATATAAAAAAAGAATTGACATTTGAAATAAAAAAAAAGAAAATTAGTTGGTCGAAGCGTATTTACAAATGAAAAACGAACATGAGAAACTGATATTGGTTATAACTAAAACGGATAGAGATACGGGTTGTGAATATGGATTTGAAAGATGTTAAAAAAATGGGAAAAATTCAAAATATGGACAATGGTGGAGAAATTGGATTAAACGAATGATTGGATAAAATGGTTTAGAAACGGATGTAGAATTTGACATTTTGTGGGACAAACCAATTATCGCCAATACGCACATAATCACGAAATCTCAATCAATCAGTCCATTCAAACTCAACCATCTTGCCTCACTTCCACCGTAACTATTTAGCTTAGGAGAACACCACTACCACTGAACAATTCACACGCGAAACAACAACCATTTGAAAAGATCAGTCTCTGAGCCTCTGATCAGAATTACTTCGAATTAATCTGAATTATTCTCTGGAACAATAAATCCTCAAATGCACACAATGAAAATACCCATGATACATTTGAATCCTCGGACCCAAAAACTATCACTTGAACCACTGCCTGGTAAATCAAGTACTTTTGCACACAACACAATTCAACTCCGAATTCGCACTGCTTGAGAAATAACCCCTGAAGCATGAAGACTCAGCAGCTGAACTAATCTCCTGATAATTTGACCAAGATTAGGTCAGACATCCATCTGACTCAGATCAACGCACTAAAATCACTGCCAGCTTATGCTATGCTTCCACAATGAATGTTATGCTTCATTTTTCTATGCTAATGATGCTACGCAAAAATATGAAAATGATATGCGTATGATGAACATGATGCGATATGATGCTTAAGAATAAGAGGGCAAATTTAGGGTGTTACAGCTGCCCCTATTCAATCACCAGTTAATCTGAAAAGGACGATAGTTCGGGCTATCGACCATTCAAGATAAACTGTGGTTGAATACCAAGAAGACCAGAAATTTGCACTCTGACGAAGAATGCAACACCGGGAAATAAACCCGACCAAATGACGCTTTGGTGGCTGAAGGGGAGAAAAAGCAGACGAGCTTCTTCCAAGTTGAAACTGATATCTGGAATAAGAGTGCTAAGACAGACGAGTCTTCAAGCAATCCTGTGACGCCAGGTGCCGGACAAACGAGTCCTCAGTCATTGCAAGAACTTGTAACTGAGACAGACGAGCCTTCAAAAAAAATCCTGTAACGCCAGGAGCTGGACAAACGAGTCCTTAAACATTTCAAGCATATAAACTGAGACAGACGAGTCTTCAAAAAAAATCCTGTGACGCCAGGAGCTGGACAGACGAGTCCTTAACACATGAGACAGACGAGTCTCCCTCGGATTTACCTGTTACGCCAGGACCGGAAATGCATTTAAGTCTGTGGGATAGACATGCAATCAAGGTAGACGAACCTTCTTCATATATTATCCGCGGATATATGGTATAAGACAGACGAGTCTTCTTAACAAACCTGTTACGCCAGGTGCAGCAACAACAATAATTGGTGCCTGAGACAGACGAGCCTCCTTCGGATTTACCTGTTACGCCAGGACCGGTAACCATTTCGACATTTAATTCCCACTGTCAGGATTCGAAACCTCTTCAATACAGACGAGTATTGGATGATCATCAAGATAACACAGACGAGTGTCATAAGTCAATGATACAGACGAGTATCAGACGATGATCTGAGAAACACAGACGAGTGTCTCAGGCAATGATACAGATGAGTATCAGCCACTGGTATAGACGAATACCAGAGATTCAAACACAGACGAGCATTTGAGATAGTCACAGAATTATCAAGGTAAACAACAAATCTTCACATTCAGATGAAAGCTAGCACAGACGAGTGCTGAGGATGATACAGACGAGTATCCAAGCAAGGCAGACGCTTCAGAACACAAACCACTTCTGGGGAATAAAAGTAGACGAGCTTCAAACAAGCACAGACGAGTGCTGGAAAGTTGCAGACGAGCAACAACAGAGAATACATATCAAGGCACAGACGAGTGCAGCGAAGGATCCAATACGAAACACAGACGAGTGTTGGGAGGTTGCAGACGAGCAACAACAAATATCATATCAGAACACAGACGAGTGTTGAGGAGTGGCGGACAAACAACTATCATAACCAAACACAGACGAGTGCTGGAAATTGCAGAAGAGCAATAACAGAGGTATCGTAACACAGACGAGTGTTGAGAATCAACAGCAAAATAATACATCTCAAAGCACAGACGAGTGCTGGAATTTGCAGACTAGCAATCAACAACTGATATAATCAAACACAGACGAGTGTTTGAAATTGCAGACAAGCTAAATCGAAGTAATCAAGAACCACTGCTGGAGAAAGCAAATGAGCAATACCAAAAGGCCAACACGGACGAGTGTTGAAAGATGCAGACGAGCAACAATAAAGCAGTGATATGTCCCTGCTGGGGAAAACTTTGCTTAGGGATAACACATACGAGTGTTGAAGATTGCATACGAGCAACAAACGAATGCCTGAACGGCAACAAGAGATACAACTCTACAGGGGAAGACAAGTCAAGAGGTCTGGATACCCACTCTGACTGAGGTGATGAATACCTGGCTATATCATCAAATACCCAAATGTATGGCAACTTTGCTGGGAAATATTTCACGGACGGAGGTGAAAATCAAATATGAACTCTGTGGGGACAGATCATCTTCAGACTTGGCTGAGGAAAATGCTTCAACAATAATCAGGCTGGAGAGAGCATCCGTTGATTCAAGACTCCGAGGGAATATCAAGCTTTCAATCACACCTGCTGGGGAGGACTCTTGCTGATGATAGAATACTGTTAATCCCATCTCTGATGATGTCAGGCTGGCATACTCCATTGGGGAAGAAGAAAAATGCTTGAGCTACTGCCAAGGCTCAGCTGGATAAAATCTCTGCATGGAGATGCCAGGCTTCAGATACCTGCTGGAGAAGAAATCTCTGCTTGGGGAGATACTCTACTGGGGGAGAGTAAAAATTGCTTGAGAATGTGACACCATCCTTCAACCTGCAACAAATGAAAACACAAGTGTGCCCCGAGGATTTGCATGGACTGATCTGTTCATCCATCGTCACCCGTCACTCAAAGAGGATTACAGTTTCCCTGCATGTCAGTTTTCCTTTCAAAATTATCACCATGTTTAGGTGCAATGCTATTTTTGCCAAAAATTCAGGACATTTTGCAAACAAAAATAAATTTTGCAAACAAAAATAAACACACACAACTTTTTGACTGAATATTATTTTTATTGAATGGCCTCTGAATAAGCAAAGATTTTACATCAGGAAGCAACCACCCGGAAAGAGGTAGCCACCATAAAAATTGAGAAAAGAAACTATCCTAATGGCAATGTACACGACATTCCAAGGAGTTCCATTTCTGCTATGACCTGCATGTCTTCGATACTCTCCATTCTGCTTTGGCTTTCTGAGAGGACGAGGGAACTGTTTCCTATCCTTTTGACATTGTCAAGCTGTACGAAACGATGACTTGGTTCAGATAACTTGGATCACAGTTGTTCTCTTATTCCCTTATTTTGCGTGGGTCGCCCTTTCAGGTTTTCAATCCACCGAGATACCCTTTTTTTCCTGAGCTGTCCAATGTGGCTTTTCAACTCAGCGGGTGTACATTTTTTATATTTATTTCCCTAATTTTTGCCCGAGCTTTTTTATTATGTTTTTAGCTCGCCGGGATGCCCTTTTCTTGCCTGGACTTACATTCTGTTTTTGTGTCCAGCGGGTCTCTTTATGCGAAGTATTTTTTAACTACGTCCGAGTTAACAGGGGATGGGAAGTCATCTCCATCCATAGTAGTGAGCATCAGTGCTCCTCCTGAGAAGACTTTCTTCACTATGAACGGTCCTTCATAGTTTGGGGTCCACTTACCCCTGTTATCTGAACCTGGAGGAACGATCCTCTTCAACACAAGCTCTCCCACTCGATACTCTCGAGTACGTACTCGTTGATCGAATGCCCGCTTCATTCTCCTCTGATAAAGCTGACCATGACAGATAGCCGCTAATCTCTTTTCCTCAATTATACATAGCTGATTGTAACGAGCACGCACCCATTCAGCCTCATCCAGTTTGACATCCATCATCACGCGTAGTGAAGGAATCTCTACTTCAACAGGCAGGACTGCTTCCATGCCATACACTAGAGAGAAGGGAGTTGCCCCTGTTGACGTCCTGATTGACGTCTGGTACCCATGCAAAGCAAACGGTAACATCTCATGCCAATCTTTGTAGGTGACAACCATTTTCTGCACAATCTTCTTGATATTCTTGTTAGCTGCCTCTACCGCACCATTCATCTTTGGTCGGTAAGGAGAAGAATTGTGATGCTGTATTTTGAAGTCCCGACATAAGTCTGCCATCATCTTGTTGTTGAGATTAGAACCATTATTAGTAATGATCCTTTCGGGCACTCCATATCTGCATATGATATCTCTTTTCAGAAATCTTGCCACCACCTGACGAGTGACATTGGCATAAGACGCTGCTTCTACCCACTTGGTAAAGTAATCAATCGCGACCAGGATGAAGCGATGACCGTTCGAAGCAGTTGGCTCGATCTTCCCGATCATGTCAATGCCCCACATAGAGAAAGGCCAAGGAGATGACATGACGTTGAGCGGGTTAGGAGGAACATGCACTTTATCTGCATATATTTGGCACTTGTGGCATTTTCGAGCGAATGAACAACAGTCTGCATCCATTGTCATCCAGTAATACCCTGATCTCAGCAGTTTCTTTGCCATAGCATGCCCTCCTGCATGGGTACCAAAAGATCCTTCGTGGACTTCCTGCATCAACAGACTTGCTTCGTGTCTATCCACGCATCTGAGCAAGACCATGTCGAAGTTCCTCTTGTACAAAACCCCGTCTGTGTTCAAGAAGAAACTAGCAGCAAGTCGTCTCAAGGTCTTTTTGTCTTTGGAAGATGCCCCTGTTGGGTATTCTTGCTTTTCCAGGAATAACTTGATATCAAAATACCAAGGTTTCTCGTCAGACACGGCGTCTACAGAGAAAGCATAAGCTGGAGAGTCAAGCCTGGATATGTCAATTCTGGGCACAAAATTCCAACACAGGACTTTAATTGACGAAGAAAGAGTGGCCAAAGCATCGGCAAACTGATTTTCGTCACGTGGTATGTATTTGAGCTCAACTGTCGTGAAGAACGTCAACAGTTTCCTAGCATAATCCCTGTACGGAACTAGATGCTCTTGATGCGTATACCACTTGCCGGTAATTTGGTTAATGACGAGGGCTGAATCTCCGAATATATCTAGGTTCTTAATCCGAAGATCAATTGCCTCCTCTATTCCCATTATACATGCCTCATATTCCGCTTCATTGTTGGTGCAACCAAAAGTAATTCTGGCAGCGAAGGGTAAGTGGACACCTTCAGGAGTAATGAGTACGACACCAACTCCACGACCATTGATATTGACAGCCCCATCAAACATCAACTTCCATTTGGATTCAGGGTCAGGCCCCTCCTCCGGAAGTGGTTCCTCATAATCGTTTGTTTTGAGGTACATGATGTCCTCATCAGGGAAATCAAACCTCATTGGCTGATAGTCATCCTCAAGAGGTTGCTGAGCAAGGTATTCCGACAATACACTTCCTTTGATGGCTTTCTGAGAAGTGTACTGGATGTCGTATTCAGTTAAAATCATCTGCCATCTAGCAACCCTTCCGGTCAATGCTGGTTTCTCAAAGATGTACTTGACAGGATCCATCTTGGAAATGAGAAGTGTGGTATGAGTCAACATGTACTGCCTCAGCCGGCGAGCAACCCATACCAAAGCGCAACAAGTTTTCTCGAGCAGTGAGTATCGGGATTCACAGTCGGTAAACTTTTTGCTAAGGTAATAAATGGCGTACTCTTTTCGACCAGACTCTTCATGTTGGCCGAGCACACACCCCATCGACCCTTCTAGCACGGTCAAGTACATGATTAACGGTCTTCCTTCCACTGGAGGCATCAGAATTGGAGGTTCCTGTAAATATTCCTTTATTTTGTCGAAAGCTCTTTGGCAATCATCGTTCCACCTGACCGTTTGCTCCTTTCTTAGCAGTTTGAATATTGGTTCGCACGTGGCAGTTAAATGAGATATGAACCGAGAAATGTAGTTCAATCTACCTAAGAACCCGCGCACTTCCTTTTCTGTCCTCGGTGCAGGCATATCTTGAATAGCTTTCACTTTAGCAGGATCTACCTCAATTCCTCTTTGACTTACAATGAAACCCAGCAATTTTCCGGAACGCACTCCGAAAGTGCACTTGTTCGGATTCAACCTCAGTTTGTACTTGATCAATCTATCAAATAACTTCTTTAGGTTAACCAAATGCTCCTCTTCGTCCTTAGACTTTGCAATCATATCATCTACATAACATTCGATCTCCTTGTGGATCATGTCATGGAACAATGTGACCATCGCCCGTTGATAAGTTGCCCCGACATTCTTCAAACCGAAGGGCATGACCTTATAGCAGAATGTTCCCCACGGGGTAATGAGCGTTGTCTTCTCCATGTCTTCCGGCGCCATTTTTATCTGATTATAACCGGAGAATCCATCCATGAAGGAGAACACCGAGAATTGAGCAGTATTGTCGACTAACACGTCAATGTGTGGCAACGGAAAATCGTCCTTTGGGCTTGCTCTGTTCAAATCCCGATAGTCAACGCACATCCGGACCTTGCCGTCCTTCTTAGGTACCGGTACGATGTTAGCTACCCAAGGTGGGTAACTAGTCACGGCAAGGAACCCGGCATCCCACTGCTTCTGAACCTCCTCTTTAATCTTCATCGCCATATCCGGGCGCGTTCTTCTCAATTTTTGCTTTATAGGAGGACAATCCTCTCTCAGAGGTAGCTTATGCATCACGATGTCGGTATCTAACCCTGGCATATCTTGATATGACCAAGCAAAGATATCCACATACTCTCTCAGTATACTGATTAGCTCTTTCTTGACGTCGGCCTGCAGACTGGCCCCTATCTTGATTTCTTTCTTTGCATCTTCACTGCCAATGTTGATGGTCTCAATCTCCTCTTGATGAGGCTGAATAACTCGTTCCTCTTGTTTCAACAATCTGACCAACTCTTCAGGGAGGTCACAGTCTTCCTCAACCCCTTCATCAGCTTGGTAGACTGGATTATCAAAGTCATGCATAGTCATAGCAGGAACGTTATCCGTGGAATCCGGATGATCAACACTGCACAAATGATGTGCTTATTCAGAATCTGCTTATTTCGAAAAAGAGACGCCAACACAAAACAAAAAGGAAAACACATTGCCATTTTTATATATTTTTTTGTGAAAAAGTTTGAAAACAAAGACAGGGAACACAGTTTGTCTGAAAATGTCCTTTTATTCCATAGCAAAATAACGATGTGATACAAAACATGGTGTCCCAATACAATGGATCCAAGCATCTTGGGCATAATGCTGGATTTGACAATGCAGTATGCTAATAAAAGGAAACAAAACCATTACTCTAAGAGCCAGGTGACTTGAACAATGTCTTCAGTAGACCAATTTCCTAGCTCCTCGCCAGGCGCACACGGGCGGATCCAATTGTTGTCCCAGTCTTCGCTACTATCCCCATCTTGGCTTGCCGTACAAATTTGATCGCGGTCGAGCAACCCATCGCTTGTGAACGTGATGGCTTTACCACTCTGAGTAGACCCCCCAGGCTGATACCCTAAGCCGAATTTATCATCCTTCTTTTCCAGCTCCAACAGCTTGCCCCAGCCCTGAGCACTACCCGATTGAACGACCTCTTTTGCTTCCTGGTAGGAATGAATGGATGTGCCCTCGTTGTTTTTCTTCACCGGAGTCAAGATACTGACATCTGCTTCAAAAGCTTGGCACAAAGTCTCGTGGATTTCTCCATCCATTTCTACATACTTAAACGTTGACAGGTGGCTGACAAATATATCCTCTTCCCCACAAACGGGGATGACCTGGCCGTCCACCACGTATTTAAGCTTCTGATGCAGGGTTGAGGTAACGGCTCCAGCAGCATGTATCCACGGCCTGCCCAACAAGCAACTATACGCAGGCTGGATGTCCATAACATAGAAAACACTTTTGAAGACTTGAGAGCCTATCTTGACAGGCAACTCAACCTCTCTGAAAATTGATCTTCTTGAACCATCGAAAGCTTTAACAACCAGATCACTTGGTGTTAGGACAATCCCATAAATGTTAAGCTTCATCAACGCCTTTTTCGGAAGCACATTCAAGGAAGAGCCTGTGTCTACAAGAACATGAGACAGCACAGCGCCCTTGCATTCCATTGTGATGTGTAATGCTTTATTGTGATTCCTTCCCTCCGACGTGAGGTCTCGGTCAGTGAAGCCTAAGCCATGGCTAGCATTGACACTTCCAACAACAGCCTCGAGTTGGTTGACAGTAATCTCTTGAGGAACATAGGCCATTTGAAGTACTTTCAGTAAGGCTTCTCGGTGCACGGGAGAGCACATTAGCAGTGACAAGATAGAAATCTTTGAAGGCGTCTGGTTTAATTGATCAACCACCTTGTAATCACTCCTTTTGATAATCTTCATGAACTCCTCTACTTCCTTTTCAAACGTCCCCTGCCCAGCCACAGGAGTAGTTGACTCGTCATTCGCAGTCTGCTTTCCTTTGTCTTTGGATGAAGCCTCGGCCTCAGGATCCTTTCTCAGCGCAGGGAGAGCAAACAACCGACCACTTCAGGTAAAACCCCCAACACCTCCTACATTCTCAATAGTCAGGTCAGCAACAGGTCTACTCTCCATCCTCTGTCCAGCCACATAGACATCAGAACCATAATGCCAAGGAATGGCTCTATCATCTGTGTACCGCATTGGCCCAGGTACAGTAATGGTTATGGGACTAATCTGAGGAGCATAAATTGTAACCGGCTCTTGTCTGACGGGCATATCAGCTTCATCATAGAAGATAGTAATGGTTGACACATCATCAGCCTCTTCAATACTAACCTTACTGAACTGCAAGGACCCATCATCGATCAACCCTTGCAAACCCATCTTCAATTTCTCACAGCCATTCACAACACTCATATAGTCTTCGCAATCAAGACAGCAACCAGGAAATACCAGACCCTTCAACAGTCTCTCTTTCACCACCCTCAAAGGTGTCTTGACTTCATCGATACTCAACACCAAACTCAACTTTTCCCCAACTTCAACAACATTAACTCTTGCCCCGCCGTGATTAGGCATAGGGTTCGAGTTGACATTCGGTGGTGACGCAAAGTTGATTGCCTTTGAATCTACAAGATCCTGAACTTTGTGATGCAGAGCCCTGCACTTCTCAGTCAAGTGCCCGGGTGCTCCAGAGTGAAAAGCGCATCGCGCGTTGACATCATAACCAACCAGAAGCTCTCCTGGAGGTGGTGGTGCCAAAGTCCTCAGTTGAATGAGGTTCAAATCTAGCAGTTTTGTCAATAAGGCAGCATAAGTCATCGGAATAACTTCAATCACCCTGTTAGCCGGGCGAGCCTGCCTCGGCTGATATGGTCTCTGCTGGTAGTTGGTACGAGGTTGTTGTTGTTGTTGCTGATGTTGTTGTGGAGGAGGTAGCATCTGTTGTACGGGAGCTGCAGGAATGGTGACAGCAACCATATGTTCATAAGGTCTTCTGTAACCACGACCCTGGCTTCGGCCGAATACAGCATTCGTCTCGCCTTCTCGCCTTCTAGGAGGTCCACTAAAAGGTTTCCTCGCTCCATTTGAGCTACTAGCACTTGGGTCTTGTATCTTCCCCATTTTCAGCAAAGTTTCAACTCTTTCTCCCGCAATGACAATATCGTTGAACTTAGTAGCAGAACTCGACGCCAGTCTTTCTAGAAATACACCTTGGAGAGTGCCCATAAACATGTCGGCCATTTCATTCTCTAACAGGGGTGGTTGCACCCTGGCCGCTAGCTGACGCCACCTCTGGGCATATTCTTTGAAGCCTTCTTTTGATGTTTGAGCCATATGCTGCAACTGCGTGCAGTTCGGAGCCATATCCATGTTGTATTGATACTGCCTCACAAAGGCTTCAGCTAGATCCTTCCAGCTCTTGACATTGACCCTACTGAGCTTCATGTACCATTCAAGGGAAGCTCCCACCAAGCTGTCTTGAAAGTAATACATCCACAGTTTCTCATCGTCTGTATGAGCGACAATTCTCCCAACAAATGATTGCAGATGGGTCTTCGGGCAAGCAGTGCCATTATACTTCTCGAAGGTTGGAACTTTGAACTTATACGGAATCCTGACTCCGGGAACCAAGCCCAAGTCGGTTATGTCAAATCCCAAAGAGCTCTGGGACTGAATAGCCTTGATTTGCTCAGCCATCTCTTCGAACCTCTTGTTCATTTCTACTCCTTGACCTTCAGCTTCATCAAGTAGAGTGAACTGGTCATCATGATTGTCCATCTGAAGGTTATGCAACCCATCGTTGATTATAGTCGCTCCTGGTTGTGTAACAGGAGTTTCAACCTGACGTGCGCCCGCACCGGTACGATTATCAGCATTAGCAGCAGCAGCAGTGTTCCTGTTCTGATTCTCAACCATCTCTCGCAGACGCTCTTGATTTTGCCCCATGTCGGCCATTAACGTCATGAAGTTATCCATTCTCTGCCTCAGATCTGCCAAATCTGCTTGCATCTGGTCCATGGCTCGTTCTCTGTTAATCTTGGTTGGGTATCTGTGCACTACTGGTTGTTCCCGAACTTTACGGGGAGCTATAGTGCCTGTAACACAAAACACGTTAGTAACTGAGACACTACCTGCAAAACAACAAACATGTTATATGGATGCAATGCAGTTGTTTATGTTTCCAATCACAAGTCATTTATGCCCCGGTTCCGGTATTTAGCAAAGAAAACCAGATGGGCACTGATCCTCGACTTTCAGGAACCTTTGCGGGAAACTACATTCGAACCATAATAGCAAGCAAACCAAGAAATGGTGAGAAACATCATAACATAGATCAGCCCATTAGGCACAATAAAACAGAATTCCCCATAGGGTACCAGTTCTTACAGAGGAGAAACAAACAGCCAGGACTCCTACAACATGCCTGTAGGTAATCCAGATACAAAGAAAACAAACTAAGAAGCACAACCACCGCCTGAGGATCCTGTAACTCCCTCATCAGACCTGACCTTCTTGACTCCCGCCATCAACTTGAGGTCTTCAATCTCTTTAAGTGCTTCTTCGAGGGCTTGTTGACTGTCTGCGAGCTGTTGGGTCTTCTCTCTGCGAATCTTGTGGGCCTGCTCCACCTCTTCTTTTTTGTAAGCCATCTGAACTTCAAAGAACTCTTCTTTTTCTTTATATTGCTTCAGCTCTTTCTCTATTTGTCCTTTCAACCAGACAATAGACTGACGAGCATCTCTGAGGGTCTTTGACTTCTTCTTGCGCTCAACTTCTCTTTGGGCTTCCATCATCCCCAACCTGCGGAAATGTGCTTCTCTTCCTGCAAAGTCCTTCTCCTTAGCCTCCAAAGTCATCTGCATCTTCAGCAACTTTTCCTCAGCTTCAATCTTGGCCTTGCTGGCTTGGTGATACAAGCTTACCATCTCAGTATTTTCAACTCTAACTGCATGTAGCTGGGCTTCCAACTTCTTGAATTCCTCTAGAGGCACAATATCAATGGACTCAGCAACTGGGGGAACTGGTGTTGAAAATGGTAACAAAACCCTTCTGGCTCTGTCTTTCAACCAAGCTTTGTACTCTGGGAATGTCTGATTGTTGCACTTCCCGAAGCTAGCTATTCCTTCTCCTTTAATGCTCTTCCAAGCTCCCGCAACCTTCCTCACTAAGGGCATATTATCTTTCACTGAGAAGTAGAAAATAGGGGTCAGCTTCAAATCTTCAGGCACATCTCTCAAAGCGTATCCTAATTGTCTTCTTAACAGGATTGGATTATAATTAATCCCTCCAGTTATTCCTAACAAAGGCACACTAAGATAACTCCCGCAGCTGGTGATGAAACGTGCACCTTGCAGCCTTTGAGTGAACCATCTAACATCCTTGGCCAGCAACTTTTCCAGCTTCTGAGCCCATATCAAACTATGGTCACTAAACACACCCGTACTAGGCAAATGCCTCATGAACCACATGTGAAATAACGGAGCGCAGCAACGGACCAAACCTCCCCTCTTCTTCTCAGTTTTGTAATGAACTGAGTAATACAAATCCCCGAGTAAGGTAGGCACAGGATTCTTCAGCAAAAAGAGATGTATGGCGTTTATATCTACGAACTTCTCCATATCAGCAAACAAGATGATGCCATAGATAGAAAGAGCCAAGATAGCACATACAGCATCCCATTCCTCTTCAACAGCCAATTCTTCCTCCTTCTTCACCAGAGCCTCCAAAGAAAACCCAGACACACCTCCTTTAATAATGGTCAAAGACTTCACAGCAGAAGGGCTCAAATAAAGAGCCTCAGCAATAGCCTCAGGTGTCGGTCTACTCATCTCAGAATTGAAAGGAACTTGGTCTCGAACCGGCACACCCAGGATCAGAGCATACTCCTCCAGCATAGGGCCCAACTGAAAATCAGGAAAGGTGAAGCAACGGAGCTGAGGATCATAATACTGAAGCAATGTATGAATGGCACTCCTCTCTGAAGGATCTAGCTCTATCACCACATCAAGAATACTCCCGTAAGCTTTTCTGAATCTCTCTACCTGGTTGGGTGTAATCAGCTTTACCATCTTTTTCAACAAACCAACCTTGATATCAAAGAACTTGAAATGAATATTCTGCTTGCGAGGATCTTCCATCTTTGAAGAGAATACCGGAACTGGAAGCAGAGATATGAACCTGTGAATGAAAAACAAAACAATGATTAATGATGCAATGATGCAATGCAGATGCAAATGCAAAGATAAAGGTCATCTGAGACCGTCTGGAATCTGGACACTGATAAAGGCCCCTCTGAACAACTAACAAACCAAAAGCCCACTGAGTCACACTCTCTGATAATCACAACTCTCTGAAGAAGATCTCAGGACCACAGTATCAAAAATACCAGAACAAGAAAACCAGAACTCCGGAACCCAAGTAACTGTATCATAACATGAACTGTACTGGTAACAAGGGTATGATGAGGTCAAGGGTTCCTGCAAACCTGTAAACCCATCCCCAATCTCACAGGTGTGCTCCGGGTCAAACATCACAGACTCTCAAAGCCGAATAGCAATAATACTTTCACCATTTCCGAGAAATGGCCCGTGACCAAATCAGGGAATCGGTTAGGCATTATGTACTATGCAGGGAGGCCTCAGTTGAGTCCGGGAAAAACAAGCATCCCTTATAAGTCCCCAGCTTCAAGCACTGAAATCGAGAAACAATAGCACATTCAGCCCGTAGGATACAATACTAATGTCATATGACCAGATGCTTTGACTGAGTTCCTATAAGAGAACCAGGCCATCCTATGCGAGTTCCCAGTGGGCCCTCGGGTGCGAATGGGTTTGCCACAAAATGTGGTCTGCCACTGTCACCACTGGAGAGGGTTGTTTCCACAAAGGTTCTCAATGATCGGTCCCCAGATGCACATAACTATCAAGGTCCTATCCCGAAGTGGAGGAAATCCCCACACAAGATATTTCCAAGACAGTCGCAATCTGGGCGTGAAACACATCGCCACTCATCATGTCACATGCAAGTACAATATGTCCACTCTAATCCTAGGGTGCACTCAAGCCGGGTACTTGGCTTATCTCTCAGAAATAGTATCACCCAAGCCCACCAATCAGAAAACCAGTCCAGACAGTCCAGTATGATGCGGAAAATAAATACTGAAAACTGTAAATAAAGCTGTAAATAAAGCTGTAAATAAACAACAATACAATACAACAAGCCACATCAAACAAACGTCACCCAATGAAACAACAACACACAAGCGCTAGGAGAGACTCACAGGGGAACCAGAGATTATCTGGTGTGCAGTCCCCAGCAGAGTCGCCAGCTGTCGCTCCCGGGATTTTCATCCTAGTACAAACGCGAAAGTGGCGCGGAAAGGTTAGAGTCGCCAGCCAGACATTTTATCCCGAATGAATGGGAAAGGTAATATTGCACAAACCTGAGGAAGAAGGAAAGGACAAGATCCTGCGAACCAAAGATCTGAGTTCGGGAGTCGGTTACGAACTGGGAAGGTATTAGCACCCCAATCCGTCCGTCGTACCCGACGGGATCCACACTTGCTTGTTTCGTTTCAAAGGGTGAGAAATAATATGCTGCTGAATAAAACCGCTAACTGGAATGGGAATGAGAAATGAGAATGGAATAAGAAAAGAGAATGGAATGAAATAAAGGGGAAAATGTAGGGAAAATAAAGAATGTGCTCGAACGGGCCCTACCCCGCTGCCTACGTACCTCATCGGGATAATGAGGATCAAAAACGCCGTAGTTCCCCTAACTAGGGGTAACAAGGAAATTGATTGTGAATTAAAGCTTGAACTGCCTATGCCATTGCTCAGGTGTTGCAGACTCGGACGACGAGTGCGTAACCGTCTTGCAAAGTGACAAGTAGGAGCAAGTTCGCGTACGGAGCGAAAGAGATGAGAAAAGAATTCCTGAAGGAAAGACGCTTATTATTTGTTTGATATTTTTAGGAAGCTTTTATTTGTGAAGGTTTGCATAGGTAAGTGTACCTGAGTCTTACTCGATGGGATGTGTACGTCTCACATCATCCCGAAATGGAATGCGCAAGAGGCACACCTATTTATGGAGGAAATCCCCAAAGCTAGTCCCACAAATGAAGGCTTAAGCACACTGGCCTATTACCATTATTAAGTGTTTTTGTGGTTTTTTGGTTAAGAAGTGTTTTTTAGCTTTTTCTTTGTGAGGTACTCATGCTAAGACCTATCCTCCATGAGTGATGACTCACACCTCGCCCCGAAATGGAACGCATGTGAGCATCTCATAGCAAAGTCTCATGTCACATGAAAGTACTCAACCTTTATTAAGTGATTTAAAATTAAGTTTAAAGATGAGAAGAGAGAGAGCGCCAAAGGATCTCAAAGGAAAAATTCTAAAGGGGACTAAAGCAATCCTAAGTGTTAGCATGCATGGATATCCTAAGGGTTAATGAGGTTTCTATCCTAATGAAAAAGGAAGAAGAAGATAGAAGAAGGGATGAGAATGGCCTAGGCCCAACAAAAGAGGGTTAGTTCACATAAACATAAAAGGAAGAGATAAGAATTAGAGATGTGGAACTCAATTCCCACATCTCACACTTACCATAGCTCCTGCAAGGTTAGTATGCACAAGTGAAACAAAAATGAGCAAATTAACATGACATCATCCAACAATCAGAAGTGAAGTGAAGTAAACAAATGCTTAATGCCAATTCAACTCAAAGAAATGAAAATGAGAGACTTATGACTTAAAATGAGGCAACATGAATACATATGGAAACAAATGCGCACTTATAAAAGATGTAATGCAAAACACACAAAATACAAGCACCAAGTTCAAAACCAGAATCAAAATGATATGAAGAATAGCCTAGGAGGCCAGCAAGATGAAGAGAGAAGTCACACAATACCAACCAATGTCAAAATAGAAGCAACGGAATCAAAAGATGGAATTTAGACACTTAAAGAAACAAATGACTTGAATAAGAATCAAACACAAAAAATCAAAAGGCACAAGACCTATCCTAGGACCAGGAAGGTACCCACACCCCAAAGTAACCCCAAATGATAAGAAGAAGTTGGCACAAGTGCCCTTCTAAGCCTATAAGAAATCTTATGAACCAAACGAGGCAAAATGGGACAAGGTGAGAACAAAAATCCACAAATAATCAGCCAGCCATCTAAAAATTCTACAACTTAAACCAAATGATCTTCAAACATATCATATTAGCTTGCCAAAAGGATTTGCAAACATTCAGAAAGGAACTAGGTCAAATGGAGGCAAGAACACAAGTTAGGACAGAAAACTTACATCACAAGATACCAGAACAAAACTCAAGAAATAATTTCCTAAAAATTCAGATAAAAATCACATGAAAACTAAAAGATCTCAGGAACACAATGCGAAAAGAATGGGATCAAAACTCCAACTATTGAAAGCTATAGAAAATAAACAAGACAGGCTGGTCATGAAATGAAGCAAAAGAGGCTATGCACCTTGGTGAATTATTTCTGGCACGTGGATCAATGAAAAAAATAAAATAAAAAATGTGATAAAAAACTAGAAACATAAAGGAAGGTCCATGATTTATTTGAGAATTTTTAGATGAATAGAACTATTTTTAATGGATTAAAACGAAAACTGAAATAAAAGGAATTAAATGGAAAGAAAGAAATTGAAATGAATTGAAAGGGGGTGCAATTAGTACAGCTGTACACATAATTGGAATGGGCCCAGGCTTGGGGGAGGTGCGAAGAGCACTCTGGATTAAGCCCAGTGTGCCGCCACATGTCCTGCTGTAGGGAGGCTTATCAACACAGGCCCTACCGGACGGTGACAAGTGTCACCGCCGGTATGGGCAGAACCAACAACCAAGGATTACTCCTATCTCTTCGATTTCCTCAATTTCTCACCAAATTCCTACTGCTTCTTTTTATATTAATTCCTTAATGAAAACTTAATTGGTCTTTATTCTTTATAATAATCAATCAAAATCAACAAGGATACTAAACAATCAAAAACGAAAAAAAGAAAAAACAAACAGTCACTCTCTCCCAGCGCCTCAGCCTCTCTTTGTTCATCTCCTTCTCCACCCTGCCCTAGCGCCGCCGTCATCTCATCTGCTTCGACCTTGCCTCGCCGCCGCATCATGTTCATCAACTTCCTTATGACTCCTCCCTCACAAACTCTCCGCCGCCCAGCTTGACCTAGCCCTAAACCTAACTGCCGCCGCCGTTCTCACCTTGAACCACCATGCTCCCCTTCCGTCCAACAACACACAAGCGAAACTCAACACTACTCCTTCGGCCTCTTCTACTTCTAGCTTGCCCTAACCTAAACTCAAGCTTATTCGGCTTCACCTCTCCCTTCTCGCCGCCGGAAAATCCATCTTCTTCTCACTTCCGGCACCAAACTCCTCTCGCCTCCGTCAACTTTCATCTTGATCTTCTTCCAACAGCCTCACCGCCGAATCCTATACTTTAACCTAAGCTAAACAACCCTAACCTAATCGCGCTCAACATGAATCCAGAAATAAAAACTCAGAACTCAAATCAACACCATATCCACATATTCAGAGTCACGATAACATCAATCACAAACCGCAAACAGATACATCTACAAGCTGAGATTCGTACTTGTTAACAGGAGGAGTTGAAGAAGCTGCCGTGAAGTTGATACGAGATTACGAGCTTCAGTTGACGATGCCGACAGCTACAAGGATATCAACCTCGATTCGGTAACGCTTCACTTCTTCAGAACTGACTCGCAACTTTGTTATTGCTATGGAGCTTTGCTTCAGCTTCGTAATTACGTTTTGTTCCTCTTGAGTTGATATGAACGTATACTGGATTAATTCGCAGGTTTATTGATGCTACTGTGACGAATTCAGTCGGTTGAAGAGACTGAATCGATTGGAACAGTTGAAACCGAATGCTGGATATACGCTTGGATCGAAAGCCGAAGCTTAATCCACAGTGTTGATGAAGATGCTGCGAATAAAATCGATGAAGATTACAGATGATCGATGAAGCTAGGATCAATTATATGCGTTCTTGGTGATGAATTTCGAAGAGGATCGATCAAGATGGAAGTGAACTCATGATGATTATGAAGAATTGGTTGAAAGTTGATGAAGATTCAAGAGAAATGGAGAGAGAAAATGGATGAGATTCAATTGATTTTGTGCACTCTTGGTTCTGAAGATTGTGAGAGTTGATTCTGTTATTGTGAGAGGAGTGATTTCTGTTAGGATGCGAAATGTGATTCTGTTATTGTTTTGAGCAGCCCCCAAAATTCGGTTATGAAAATCCCTCCTCTTTTCTTCTGATTTTTCTTTATTCTCTTTTTTCTATTATATTGTTATATTTTTTTTTTAATTTCTGTTTTGACTCTTTCTCTTTTTCCACTATTTTTCCATTTCACTGCGTTTTGATTCCTGATTTGTACGGGTTTGCATACGGTGCCTTTGTGTTTTGTGTTGAAAATGGAAACGAATATGGTTTAAAATTGATATAAGTATAATAAAGTGGTTTTGAATATGAATATAAAAAAAGAATTGACATTTGAAATAAAAAAAAAGAAAATTAATTGGTCGAAGCGTATTTACAAATGAAAAACGAACATGAGAAACTGATATTGGTTATAACTAAAACGGATAGAGATAAGGGTTGTGAATATGGATTTGAAAGATGTTAAAAAAAATGGGAAAAATTCGAAATATGGACAATGGTGGAGAAATTGGATTAAACGAATGATTGGATAAAATGGTTTAGAAACGGATGTAGAATTTGACATTTTGTGGGACAAACCAATTATCGCCAATACGCACATAATCACGAAATCTCAATCAATCAGTCCATTCAAACTCAACCATCTTGCCTCACTTCCACCGTAACTATTTAGCTCAGGAGAACACCACTACCACTGAACAATTCACACGCGAAACAACAACCATTTGAAAAGATCAGTCTCTGAGCCTCTGATCAGAATTACTTCGAATTAATCTGAATTATTCTTTGGAACAATAAATCCTCAAATGCACACAATGAAAATACCCATGATACATTTGAATCCTCGGACCCAAAAACTATCACTTGAACCACTGCCTGGTAAATCAAGTACTTTTGCACACAACACAATTCAACTCCGAATTCGCACTGCTTGAGAAATAACCCCTGAAGCATGAAGACTCAGCAGCTGAACTAATCTCCTGATAATTCGACCAAGATTAGGTCAGACATCCATCTGACTCAGATCAACGCACTAAAATCACTGCCAGCTTATGCTATGCTTCCACAATGAATGTTATGCTTCATTTTTCTATGCTAATGATGCTACGCAAAAATATGAAAATGATATGCGTATGATGAACATGATGCGATATGATGATTAAGAATAAGAGGGCAAATTTAGGGTGTTACACCATCCATCTGTATGTTGTTCAGTCCATCATTGATAATGGTGACCCCTGGTTGTGCCACAGGGATTTCAACTTGACGGGCGCCAGCACCGTTACGATTACCTCCATCAGCATCCCCGTTGTTCCTGGCTTGACTATTTTCCACCAACTCACGTAAACGTTCCTGATTCTGACCCATCCCTGCCATAAGGGTCATAAAATTGTCCATTCTCAACCTCAAGTCAGCTAAATCAGGCTGCATTTGATCCATGACTCTTTCTCTGTTGACTCTTGTGGGATATCTGTGTACGATCGGCTGTTCTCGAACCTTCCCGGGAGCTATAGTGCCTGAAACGACATAAACGTTAGAAACTGAAGAACTATCTGCAAAACAAAAACACGTTATATGCATGTGTAACACGGTGGGAGAACTGACTTTCTATAAATGTTGCGGATAGCAAGAGTCTCCACCGACTTTTATTTTATCCATAAGGAAAGGACATAAAAGAACAGGAAAGACCTATTTTAAAAGACTTGAGTTCGGGGGGTAGGTTATACAAAGGGAAGGTGTTAGCACCCTTTATATCCATGGTTATCCATGGGCTCTTAGTTACTTAGCTCACTTTGTTTGTTTGTAAGAGTGTAGTGTGTGATTAGAAAAATTTCTTTAAGTACTTTGTAATGACCCTCATATGGGTGTATACAAAGCCTAGTTTAGAAATTGTGAGGTGTAAAAGTAATTTTGAAAAGTGTGAGCAAGTAACTATGAGATACCTACCCTAGATTAAGTCTTTCGTGTTCTCGTATGTTCTTTCAATGGTAAGACTATCCCTATTATTAAGGAATAGGTAGTCATTACCTTGGATGTTATAAGGGACATGTGAAGGGTCATCTGTGTTTAGGCAACTGTAAGGTGTCTTAGCAATACGAAGGGACTTATCATCTTTTATTCGAAGGGACAAGATCATTTACCGTAGGCAACATCGAAGGGACTTGATCTTATAATCTTAAAGGGACTTGATGATATTTTATGAGGAGGGACTTTGCTTTAAGACACCTTACTTGACCTTTTTGATTTAGGCAACATGAGGGATAACCTTAGGAAGTGAGATGGCGATCAAAGATCGACTTACGTGTGTGTGTATATGTTCATATATTTATCTTATGATTAGTGATTCTAAATTAATTTTAAAGTACAAACATATTATCACTCCCTATATTTACTAACCAAGGCAATATAAATATTTAAAAATAATAAAATAAAGACAAAAATAACCCTACGACTATTACAAGGCTTTTGCAGTTACATAAATATAGAAACGATTAAATAATAAATATATAACTAAATAATAAAAAAAGTTAGTAATAAAAATAATTATAAGAAAGAAAATGTTAGCACAAATATATAAAACATATATAAATTAAATAAACAAATTTGAAGAATTTTTGAGATGAAAATAAAATAATAAAGATAATAATAATAAACTATATACTAATTTATTTACAAAATAAAACATGATTAATTATTTAATTATATATATTAGAAAAATTTATTAAGCAAAATAATTAAGGTAATAAATTAAGGTTTTTAAAAAATTAGGGTTTTAGAAATTAGGGTTAGAAATTTTAAAAAATAGAACTAGGGTTTATAATTTAAGTTACAATATTAATTTAATTATTGACAAGAATAAATTATATAGAATAATAATAAAAATAAAAGTGAAATATATTTGAGATAAAAATATTGATTTAGAAAAAAATAAAATTTTATTCAATGAAAATGCATTATATTGTTATTTAAAATTAACTTATTATATAATATATAATTAAATAAAACAAAAAGGAAGAAAAATAGAAAAAAAAGGAAATTAGGTTAAAATATAATGGGGAGGCCTGGATTTGAACCCAGGACCTCCCCTGTACCTGCCAGGAAGACTACCATTGGGCTGCGCTGCGTTTGATGATGTTATGCAACCACAATTGATTATATGTAAAACCTGAAAAATATAACAAAGTAAAAAAAATAACACAAGACCTGGGAATCGAACCCAAGTCCTTTACCATCAAAGCGCCTCACCAAAACCAGCTGAGCTACGCGCTCGTTATGACATATATACGAAACGAATTCGTTTTAAGCCCTATACGAAATTCAAATATCATTTTCGCGCGCCAGTGACCTTCTTCTACCTCTGGACCTGTGGAATTTGCTGCGAAAACTCCTATGCATTTTCCTGCGATTCATATTCGTATGAAAACCTGCGAATATCATATAGCACAAACCACAGGGTATTTTCGCAAATTAATCACATCAATGTGATCCTCACAGCTCATACAACACAAATATGTCAATAAAAATCATTTAAATCACCCGTATCATAAAACCCTAATCTAGAGATGTAAACCCTAGCTATGGCATAATCCGGTTTAGTCCATGAAACTCAAAACAAACTGTCCAGAAAGCTTCAATACTTCACAATAAACACAAATTAATGGTTAGTTTCAGGTTATAGTGCTTAAATATATAAAATCAAAAACACATAATATGAGGATGAAGATGAGTTCGGCTATGTCATATGAGCAAGATTCAGATGCTTTTGAGGGTTTGGATCGATTCAATGATATCCAAGGATCCTTTCCATGTCTTTAAAATACCTTAAAACACCCTCTATAGATGAACCCGAAAATTGAACTTTTGATGAATTTTTGAGGTTTGAGAATGCTATTGGAGGCTCTGAATTCGTCCCCTTGTGCTTGCAATGTGTTTATGTATATATATGGATTGAATTAGGTCAAAAAGAATGGGCTTTCTTCATGGATTTGGAGTTGCTTGATGTGGAAGAAATCTCATCACCATAATTGTCCAAAAATCAAATATTCTTTTGCTATTTTTGCCTTACACGAATTTGGACAGCATCTAATCATGTTAAATGGCTTTGATGATTTTCTAGAAGAAGAATCATGTCTAAATATTGATTTTTTGATTTTATTTTGATTTAATATGTATTTTAATGAATAAAATTCAAATAAATATTAAATAAAATGTAAAAAATCATAAAAGGTGTGGGTTGGGTCGTGCTTGGTGATATTGTAAAGATTGGATGGTAATTTGGTGGGCTCATTTAGCAAAAATTGGTTTTAAGGCCTTATTTGCTTCATAAACTTCTAAAAAATTTCCCAACTTTGCAAGGGCACAAATCCTTCAATTTTAATGCTATGAAGGTGTTCTTGGACATTTTGGAAATATTAAGGAGTCCTCTAACCAACCTCTTTGGTCTCATGTCCATATCTTTTACCATTAGCAAGTTATGCTCTTTGGAAATTGTTGACTTTTTGTTGACTTTTAAAAGGACCCATAATGTCTTAGCTCATACCTTCCAAATGAAGCATTTTTGGGCTTGGCTTGTGATACACAAAGTTTTAGAGAATTCAATTTCCTTCAAAATGAGCTTTGGATGGAAAAATTTTGATGATGCATGTGAAAGTTATGGCTGGTCAAAGTTCAGTTGACTTTTCCTGTGAAAACCCTAATTTAGAAACTCCTGATTCTTGTTGATCTGAAATCTCCTTGATGAATCATGATCAACCCTTGATCAAATGATGAATTTTACTTCATATACTTGATGTTGGCAAAAAATCATGAAGTTTGACTTTGGTTTGACCACAGTTGACCTCAGTTTGACTTTTTGACTGCATTGACTGATTTTAACCTTTCTGATCATCTGACTGAGCAAATCTTTTGGGAAAGTCTTGAAACTTGACATGGGGATTATTGAACACATATAGGATGCTATGAAGCTCACTTGAAGTCATTTAGCCTGATGAAAATAAAAACCCTAGTTTAAGATGCATTGCTTAGGAAGATGCATTGTCTGAGGGGATTGTCAAACTTTCTGACTAATTATGAACTCTGTGAACCTTGTGAACCTCATGAGATGTCTTGTGAACATTGTGAACCTCATGAGATGTCTTGTGAACATTGTGAACCTTGTGAACCTCTTGGGACACAATGTATTGTCTTGTGAAGGGCAAATTTTGGGGTGCAACAGCTGCCCCTGTTCAATTTTTTGAAACCTGAGGGGTTAGATTGGTATATGTGCCATTCGTGACCTGGAAGGTTGAAGGGGATTGAACACAAAAGCCCAAAAATTTGCACTCGCCGGTGCGTAAAGTAACACTGATGATTAGTTGTATATGCTTGAGTGGGCTTGAAGATGCCACTTGGAAGAACTAGAGATGAGCTTATAGATGCCATCCATAATATCAGGAGGTGATAATAGTTTGATGTTGATACTGGATATCAGTACTAGGTCTTCGTATAGGCCGTCTCTGAATCGTTTATGCAACATGGTTTGAATTGTTGAATAGACCAATAGAAATAAATCTTCGTGACGATTATCTCTTCTGGAAATATCTTGGATTAGGGAATGGATCTTTGTACATACCGTTTGCCTACTCTCCAAGGACAAAAGAATATCAGGATTAATTCTTCTGAAAAATATCTCGAACTAGGGAATGGATCTTTGTACAGACCGTTTTCCCACTATTCAAGAGCAAAATAGATCAAATCTTCTGAAAATATCTTGAACTAGGGAATGGATCTTTGTACAGACCGTTTGCCTACTATTCAAGACCAAATAGATGAAATCTTCTGGAGGTATCCTGGATTAGGGAATGGATCTTTGTACAGACCGTTTGCCTACTCTCCGAGGACAAAAGAGTGTCAAGATTAAATCTCCTGAAAACATCCTGGATTAGGGAATGGATCTTTGTACAGACCGTTTGCCTATTATTCAAGACCAAATAGATGAAATCTTCTGGAGGTATCCTGGACTAGGGAATGGATCTTTGTACAGACCGTTTGCCTACTCTCCGAGGACAAAAGAGTGTCAGGATTAAATCTCCTGAAAATATCCTGGATTAGGGAATGGATCTTTGTACAGACCGTTTGCCTACTCTCCGAGGACAAAAGAGTGTCAGGATTAAATCTCCTGAAAATATCCTGGATTAGGGAATGGATCTTTGTACAGAACGTTTGCCTACTCTCCGAGGACAAAAGAGCGTCAGGATTAAATCTCCTGAAAATATCCTGGATTAGGGAATGGATCTTTGTACAGACCGTTTGCCTACTCTCCGAGGACAAAAGAGTGTCAGGATAAATCTCCTGAAAAAATCCTGGATTAGGGAATGGATCTTTGTACAGACCGTTTGCCTACTCTCCGAGGACATCTTGAGTAATGTATAGATCATTTCTGACCTGTTGTGAATTGTTGATATTGTTTTATCTGCATATAACTATCCTGCAAGGAAAAGGTTAGTTTATGCAATATGTATGCATGCATGGCATGGTGCATCTATGTAAATGTATTATGCATTTATGGATATGTTTTGGTATGATGTAAATGATGTATGTATGAATCATGCAGCCTGAAGCGTCTGGATATCTTTGTATAACAACTGCTGGCTAGGGAAAATAAATCCCGATTCGTTGCTGAAGAATATGAGGAACTTGTTCCCGTCTTGTTTGATAGTATAATATTCATAACCTCCCGTCTTCGTTCGTCGTACTTCTATTGAAAGAATAAGTTCCTGAGTATCCCGCCTGAGGATAAAAGAGATGGACATAAATTCAAGGGGAAATGTGACTCGAAAGATAGATTTGCTCTACTGGAGATTTGTAGTTGTCTCGTGGGGATGAACCGGCGAAGCTTCGTTGAATTCCTACCTTCGTTCGTCCTTAGTAAATACTATTACTGCATCTTATGCATTTCTGGTAAACATCAATCATATTCAAAAGCATACATACATTCAAACACAACCAATGGACGTTTTCGCTTAGGTAAATAGGGTAAAAGTAAATCTGGATTCAAAAAGCATTTCCTACTTGAATAAAGAGGGAAAAGTAAAGCTGAACTCGAAAACAAAATCGTTTCAACATTGAGAGTGTATAACCAATCGGATTTAGAGCTCCTGAGATTCTTAACTTTCCTGAATACCTTCCCAGAAATCCTCATAGCTGGATCTGAAGACATGATACTAACACCATCTGATACTACTGGCGTAGACAATTAATTTCCACAATGGCTTCTGCTGAGAATCCAATATCAAGGTAATACAATGAGAGGAACGTGTCTTCAAATTGTGATGGACCATATACGCTTCGGGTATTAGATTTGAAAAGAGAGTATTGCCCCTTGGTTGAGGATGAATTATCCCATAACGGAAGTATCTGAATGTAGTTACCTCAAGAGAAATAAGCAGAATGCCCCACAATAATATGCCCCTGACATAATGAACTTCGTAATGTTACCCTTGGTAATTCAAATATATGAGGAGAGTTGCCCCTGGCTATTAAGCATTGTTGAATCTGGACCTGATTGCCCCGAATGAATTGAACAGTAACTTGGTATGCCCCCTTGATTGGGAAACAGTGACTATGCCCCTGGCATTATGAACTCTGTAATGTTACCCTTGGTAACTTAGATAGATGAGGAGATCTTCCCCTGGCTACTTAAACATGGTTGAATCCTGTCCTGATTGCCCCAAATGAGTTAGGCAGTATCATGGCCTGCCCCCTTGATTGGGAGATAATGACTATGCCCCTTTGTATACATGGACTTTGATCCAGGAAGCAACTTTGTTTATCGGAAGGACTTTGGTTTATTGAACATTCATCCTGTAAGTTTCTCTGTTTATCAAACACTCAGGTATATGCAAACAAATATATTCAAAAATGCAATGCTTATGTCTGTCTTGAAGTTTTGAAAAAGAGTTATTTTAGAAAAACAATTTTTATGAAAACTGTGATATTAACTCAAGTTTTATAATAAGCCCTAAAGGAGTCAGGATACCTTTTTGTGGAAATATGCTTTCAAACTAACCATGCTTCAGTTAGGACTTTTAAAAGGTTATAACACGGCCTGGTTCATGGTTTAAGAAACAAGAGATAAAGGCTCAAATTTATTTGTACCCAACCCATTCTTCGTGATGTTCTTCAGTCCTATGTTCGGTTAACTTATGCATTGAGGTTCCAAAGTAGTTTGAAATTGTAACACTGACATTTTTGACAATTCAGGAATCAAAAAATTTATTTGAAAATTCAGTCATCTTTCTTTATTGAGGATCTATAGTGACCTCCTTTTTTCTTTTGACTTTGTTATCCCTTCTTTTTGCCTGAACTGTTTATTTCAAGGTTACAGTCAGCGGGATGTCTTAATTTTTTTACTAAGTCTCCTTCATAGGTTCTGACTTAGTGAGCTTTTCTTTTGCTTAGATATTGACTTGCAGACTTTAGTGATTACAGGGAAACAACATTAGTTGTGTACAACACAGATAATTGGCACATTTGAGTTAACCGAGTAACTACCCTGCCCCAGGTTATGAATAAGGGTTTTAATTTGTGCGAGAATGAAAACTCCTACTTCATAGGCTCAAAAGGGTTGACTAGGGATTAACCTCCTTATATCTCCACTGTTTAGGAATTGAAACAATGCCTGTACATCGTCAGCATAGTCTGTTCAAAAGCATATTCCATAAGATTATGGTATTGTTTTCGTCATTCTCCCTCTACAAGCTTATAGCTTTATCAGGAGTTAAATATCACAAAATAGAAATATGAAGCATAGTTCAAAATATAGTGAAACGAATGGATTAATTCAAGACAAACATATGCAATGCATTACTGAAAACAAAAGTTTAACATAATAGTAAGTGTTTAAACAAAACAAAAGAAATTACAAATGAAAGTTCAAATGTTGTCCCATCCAGTTGGCTGAATGTCTTCAATTGCAATCTGTGAACTTTCAGGAGCAGTATATTTCACCATGAAATCAAATTTGCCATTTGGATGTCCCAAGGTGCCCCATAGCTCAACGGGAATAGGTAGGCTTTCTTTCTTGCTACCTTGGGCAACTTGTCTTGCAGCTTCGGTGTTTGATGGACGATAGTAGAATTCAATTTGGCCTTCTGGCGTAACCTCGAGGATTCCTTTGTCAATCAGGTCTTGAATCTTTTTCTTCAATGTCCAACAACTATTAGTATCATGTCCAGGACAGTTGGAGTGATACCCACACCCTGCCTTGGGATTATAGCGAGGAGAGGAAGTATTAGGATTTTGAGGAGGATTTTTCAAGGAAACTAGCTTCATCTCCAACAAGCATTGCAGAACTTGTGACATTGGAGTGCTGAATTTGATAAACTGTCTTTTACATTCCTTGTGTTGAGGTGGATTAACCTTACCAGGTCTTTTTTCTTCAACTGAAGAACAATCAGTGGCAACTTGTCTCTTACCTTCTTTTATCCTCATCTTCCTTTCGACTAAGTCATCTTGTTTTAACAAAGGTTGACTGACAATTAGATTCCTAACTTCATTACTTTGAAATTTATGGACAAAGGCTCTTAACTCTTATTGGACCTGAGCTAAACTTTGAATAAGAGCCAACTGGTCATTCATCTGGATCCTCATTTCTGTCATCTCAGCTTGTAGTTGTTTCAGACGATCATCCTTGTTGTCCTCAGGATTCTTCTTCTTAGCCAGCAGTGTCTTCAACTCATCTTGTCCCTTGGACAAATTCATAATCAACTCTTGGAATTGTGCATTATGAGCCTGGAGATCTTTGATAGTCTATTCAAGAGCCATTTCTGCTGAAATAAACAGCGAGAAGATAAGATACCTGTTCATAAGAAACATGTGATGCAATGATATGGTATGTAAATGCATATGCAATGTTTTCAAGGACCGCAGGATTTAAATTTGTTTAAACAAACAAAAAGTAAACTTTTATTAGTAATAAATTTGTTTGCCCCTTGGGCTTACAATAAAAATGAAATAAATACAAAAATGGGGTTTTAAGTCTCCCATGGACGTTTCCTCTTTGTGTTGAGGTATGAGTTGAGATTCCGCTCCTCGTGAAGTTGCTTTGTTAGCTCCAGGATTCTTTCTTGACTTGCTTTGTAATAAGTCTCAAAAGTATCTCTTTGCTCCTTCAACTGGATCCAGGACCTTTGTAAATCCTCCATGTCAGTGGGCATGTCTGGATGAAGAATGATATAAGAAGTATCTCCTTCAACAACAGGCTCCATAGTAACTGCCAGGATAGCAGGATATGGCATCATAAGAGTCTGAGCCCGAGATCGCACCCATCTGAGATAAGCTTCCATAGGAATAGTGCACTTTGGTTCCAGAGTCTTGCTGTCAACCTTGTTCACTTTACCCCATGCTCGTATAAACCTTTGACGATAACCTTGCAGATCGTTGTCGTAGTCAAACACAATACCCTGAATCAACATGTCATGAGGACCATCACTCCGAGCGTAACCAAACTGACGTAGAGCTAAGGAAGGATTGTAGGTAATGCCCCCTCTTATGCCAAGGAGTGGCACATTAGGGAACTCCCCACAACGGTCAATGATAGTAACATTCTCCATAGATCTAGAGCACCAATGAATGTCTGAATGAGATAGTGACATGATCCTTTTAGACCACATGAACCCTTGTTCATTCTTCATCACTGATCGAGGAAGGTGAGAAATAAACCACCTAGATAGTAAAGGTATGCAGCACATTAGAGTTCCTCGTGCCTTCATAGTACGGGTATGAAGAGAGTGTAATATGTCTCCAAGCAATGTAGGCACTGGATTATGAGTCAGAAATATGTTGATGGCATGTACGTCTATGAACTGGTCTGGATTGGGGAACAATACTAAGCCATAAATCAATAGGGCTAAGATCTCCTCAAAAGCATCATAACTCATAGCCTTCAGGAACACTTGAGCTTTCTCCATCAATATCTTAGCAAGAATACCCTTAACTCCACTCCTGGTTTCTAGGACAATGTCTGATTTCTTCAAATGTAAGGCTGTAGCAATGACTTCAGGTTTAGGCTCTTTTTCCAAGCCTGTGAAGGGTTTCTGATCAAGGATAGGTATACCCAGAAGCTTGGAGAACTCTTCCATTGTAGGAACCAACTCATAGTCGGGGAATGTGAAGCAATGATGCTTAGGATCAAAGAACTGAAACAGAACACTCATCATGTCTTCATTGAACCCTGAAGTGACTAGATCTAGTAGGTGACCATGCCTCTTGATGAATTGGGAGTTTTCAGAAACTTGAGAGACAAATTCTTTAAGCTTAGGAGGTATTCCTACAAAGTTGATCCGAATAGTGTTCCTACGAGTAGAAGCCATGACCTGCAACAAAGAACAAAGATAAATCTTTTGGTCCTTGAAATGGTTAGTGAAAATGATATGCTTATGATGCATGATGATGCTTATGATGTTATGCTCAATCAAAAACATGTGGCACACGCAGACAAGTCACACAATAGCCCTAGGTTTGAAGGCTTGCATGAGGTTCAAAGGTAAGTACCCTCCCCTGAAGTTTGGTTGGTTCATCCCGTCTTATAAAGTAA
Organism: Lathyrus aphaca; assembly: GCA_963966055.1. Lineage (NCBI taxonomy): Eukaryota > Viridiplantae > Streptophyta > Magnoliopsida > Fabales > Fabaceae > Lathyrus > Lathyrus aphaca. Next base: position 348,400,068 of record OZ014525.1, on the reverse strand, counting down.
CCAGGTTCTAAGGGATCTCAATATCATTGATCCTTCACAAGGGTGATTGTTCAGTAGGCAACTTACTTGCCAACCAAAACCCTCCAAGTTTAAGATCTCAATGAGTGTAGTATCGAGTATCAACCAACTTCAGTCTTCACCAAAGCCAGTTATATCACTACTTTTCTAAAGGCCAAGATGGGATGACTAGGGTTCTAAAAGTTAGTTAGTGTATTGACAACATATGGCAGCCTCATATTATCCTCAACTTTCTTAAGGAACATAAGCACCAACCAAGAAGTCACACTAACTATGGCCACCAGATCAACCATATCGGTATACACCGTACATTTTCCTTGGTCGATTGCCATTTACCTAAGGTACACTAGATTCGAGTTAGGATCTTTCACATATAAAAGCCCAATAAGTAATATAAAGCAAACAAAGCAAACAATTTAAGTGATCTAATTCCTAAGGGTACCCCTCTTTTATTAAATCCCCAGCAGAGTCGCCAGTTCTGTAACACGGTGGGAGAATTGACTTTCTATAAATGTTGCGGATAGCAAGAGTCGCCACCGACTTTTATTTTATCCATAAGGAAAGGACATAAAAGAACAGGAAAGACCTATTTTAAAAGACTTGAGTTCGGGGGATAGGTTATACAAAGGGAAGGTGTTAGCACCCTTTATATCCATGGTTATCCATGGGCTCTTAGTAACTTAGCTCACTTTGTTTGTTTGCAAGAGTGTAGTGTGTGATTAGAAAAATTTCTTTAAGTACTTTGTAATGACCCTCGTATGGGTGTATACAAAGCCTAGTTTAGAAATTGTGAGGTGTAAAAGTAATTTTGAAAAGTGTGAGCAAGTAACTATGAGATACCTACCCTAGATTAAGTCTTTCGTGTTCTCGTATGTTCTTTCAATGGTAAGACTATCCCTATTATTAAGGAATAGGTAGTCATTACCTTGGATGTTATAAGGGACATGTGAAGGGTCATCTATGTTTAGGCAACTGTAAGGTGTCTTAGCAATACGAAGGGACTTATCATCTTTTATTCGAAGGGACAAGATCATTTACCGTAGGCAACATCGAAGGGACTTGATCTTATAATCTTAAAGGGACTTGATGATATTTTATGAGGAGGGACTTTGCTTTAAGACACCTTACTTGACCTTTTTGATTTAGGCAACATGAGGGATAACCTTAGGAAGTGAGATGGCGATCAAAGATCGACTTACGTGTGTGCGTGTATATGTTCATATATTTATCTTATGATTAGTGATTCTAAATTAATTTTAAAGTACAAACATATTATCACTCCCTATATTTACTAACCAAGGCAATATAAATATTTAAAAATAATAAAATAAAGACAAAAATAACCCTACGACTATTACAAGGCTTTTGCAGTTACATAAATATAGAAACGATTAAATAATAAATATATAACTAAATAATAAAAAGAGTTAGTAATAAAAATAATTATAAGAAAGAAAATGTTAGCACAAATATATAAAACATATATAAATTAAATAAACAAATTTGAAGAATTTTTGAGATGAAAATAAAATAATAAAGATAATAATAATAAACTATATACTAATTTATTTACAAAATAAAACATGATTAATTATTTAATTATATATATTAGAAAAATTTATTAAGCAAAATAATTAAGGTAATAAATTAAGGTTTTTAAAAAATTAGGGTTTTAGAAATTAGGGTTAGAAATTTTAAAAAATAGAACTAGGGTTTATAATTTAAGTTACAATATTAATTTAATTATTGACAAGAATAAATTATATAGAATAATAATAAAAATAAAAGTGAATTATATTTGAGATAAAAATATTGATTTAGAAAAAAATAAAATTTTATTCTATGAAAATGCATTATATTGTTATTTAAAATTAACTTATTATATAATATATAATTAAATAAAACAAAAAGGAAGAAAAATAGAAAAAAAGGAAATTAGGTTAAAAAATAATGGGGAGGCCTGGATTTGAACCCAGGACCTCCCCTGTACCTGCCAGGAAGACTACCATTGGGCTGCGCTGCGTTTGATGATGTTATGCAACCACAATTGATTATATGTAAAACCTGAAAAATATAACAAAGTAAAAAAAATAACACAAGACCTGGGAATCGAACCCAGGTCATTTACCATCAAAGCGCCTCACCAAAACCAGCTGAGCTACACGCTCGTTATGACATATATAGGAAACAAATTCGTTTTAAGCCCTATACGAAATTCAAATATCATTTTCGCACGCCAGTGAGCTTCTTCTACCTCTGGACCTGTGGAATTTGCTGCGAAAACTCCTATGCATTTTCCTGCGATTCTTATTCGTATTAAAACCTGCGAATATCATATAGCACAAACCACAGGGTATTTTCGCAAATTAATCACATCAATGTGATCCTCACAGCTCATACAACACAAATATGTCAATAAAAATCATTTAAATCACCCGTATCATAAAACCCTAATCTAGAGATGTAAACCCTAGCTATGGCATAATCCGGTTTAGTCCATGAAACTCAAAACAAACTGTCCAGAAAGCTTCAATACTTCACAATAAACACAAATTAATGGTTAGTTTCAGGTTATAGTGCTTAAATATATAAAATCAAAAACACATAATATGAGGATGAAGATGAGTTCGGCTATGTCATATGAGCAAGATTCAGATGCTTTTGAGGGTTTGGATCGATTCAATGATATCCAAGGATCCTTTCCATGTCTTTAAAATACCTTAAAACACCCTCTATAGATGAACCCGAAAATTGAACTTTTGATGAATTTTTGAGGTTTGAGAATGCTATTGGAGGCTCTGAATTCGTCCCCTTGTGCTTGCAATGTGTTTATGTATATATATGGATTGAATTAGGTCAAAAAGAATGGGCTTTCTTCATGGATTTGGAGTTGCTTGATGTGGAAGAAATCTCATCACCATAATTGTCCAAAAATCAAATATTCTTTTGCTATTTTTGCCTTACACGAATTTGGACAGCATCTAATCATGTTAAATGGCTTTGATGATTTTCTAGAAGAAGAATCATGTCTAAATATTGATTTTTTGATTTTATTTTGATTTAATATGTATTTTAATGAATAAAATTCAAATAAATATTAAATAAAATGTAAAAAATCATAAAAGGTGTGGGTTGGGTCGTGCTTGGTGATATTGTAAAGATTGGATGGTAATTTGGTGGGCTCATTTAGCAAAAATTGGTTTTAAGGCCTTATTTGCTTCATAAACTTCTAAAAAATTTCCCAACTTTGCAAGGGCACAAATCCTTCAATTTTAATGCTATGAAGGTGTTCTTGGACATTTTGGAAATATTAAGGAGTCCTCTAACCAACCTCTTTGGTCTCATGTCCATATCTTTTACCATTAGCAAGTTATGCTCTTTGGAAATTGTTGACTATTTGTTGACTTTTAAAAGGACCCATAATGTCTTAGCTCATACCTTCCAAATGAAGCATTTTTGGGCTTGGCTTGTGATACACAAAGTTTTAGAGAATTCAATTTCCTTCAAAATGAGCTTTGGATGGAAAAATTTTGATGATGCATGTGAAAGTTATGGCTGGTCAAAGTTCAGTTGACTTTTCCTGTGAAAACCCTAATTTAGAAACTCCTGATTCTTGTTGATCTGAAATCTCCTTGATGAATCATGATCAACCCTTGATCAAATGATGAATTTTACTTCATATACTTGATGTTGGCAAAAAACCATGAAGTTTGACTTTGGTTTGACAATAGTTGACCTCAGTTTGACTTTTTGACTGCCTTTACTGATTTTAACCTTTCTGATCATCTGACTGAGCAAATCTTTTGGGAAAGTCTTGAAACTTGACATGGGGATTCTTGAACACATATAGGATGCTATGAAGCTCACTTGAAGTCATTTAGCCTGATGAAAATCAAAACCCTAGTTTAAGATGCATTGCTTAGGAGGATGCATTGTCTGAGGGGATTGTCAAACTTTCTGACTAATTGTGAACACTGTGAACCTTGTGAACCTCATGAGATGTCTTGTGAACATTGTGAACCTCATGAGATGTCTTGTGAACATTGTGAACCTTGTGAACCTCTTGGTACACAATGTATTGTCTTGTGGAGGGCAAATTTTGGGGTGCAACAACATGCAATGTAACTGCTCATGTTTCCAAGTTTTAGGCATTTATATGCTTTAGTTCTGGTATTTGCTCCAGATAACCACTTTGAGTGTTAATTTTCAAATTTCCCCTTTGAAGAGTGTTCAGATCTTATCAGTATCAGACAAACAAGCTTTGCATATTAAGAAATGGTAATTTGCATATTAACACTGCATAACATGGATAACCCACTGACGGCCAAAAGTTAGAGCACAAACAAAATTCCCCGAAGGGTTACAAGTTAATACATGAACAAAAGACAAAAGATAAAGTAGGACTCCTACAACAATCCTGTAGGTAGTCTGAACCATAACAAAATAAATCTAAACTAAAGACCCAGATTTTTCTGCATTTGTCTCTGTCCTGCTCTTCTTCACACCTTCCCTCAGTTGAGCTCTTCAATCTCCTTCAGTGCCTCCTACAAGGAAATCTGGTTCTGTGCCAACTGCTGAGTCTTTTCCCTTCGTATGTTGTGGACTTGTTCCACTTCTTCTTTCTTAAAGGCCATTTGTACCTCGAAAAACTCTTCTTTTTCTTTATACTTCATCTGCTCCTGTTCCCTTTGGCCTTGCAACCAAACAATGGACTGACGAGCTTCTTTAAGAGTCTTCAAAGTCTTCTTGCGCCCCGCTTCTCTTTTTGCCTCCATCAGAACCAATCTCTGAAAGTGAGCTTCCCTTCCAACAAACTCCTTCTCTTTAGCTTCCAAGGAGGCTTGCATCTTCTGTAGTTTTCCCTCTGCTTCATTTTTGGCACGATTGGCAAGATGATACAAGTTGACCATTTCAGCATTCTCTACTCGGACTTCGTGCAACTGAGCTTCCAGTTTCTTATATTCTTCAAGAGAGACAGTACTCTGACATGGCACTTCTTTAGGATATAATGGAGCTTCTAATGAGAATGGCATGAGAACTTCATCTACATGTTTCTGCAACCATGTAGCAAAAGGAGGATATGTCTTGGGATCTACTCTACCAAAGTCTTTCTTACCTTTCCTCACCCTGTGAGCCCAAGCCTGAGATGCTTGTATAACTAACTTTTTGTTTCCCTCCACAGGAAAATACAAAGATTCAGAAAATTCTTCCATATTTGGTGGATCTCTCAGAGGATAACCAAATTGCTTCCTGGCTAATGTTGGATGATAACTGATCACACCCTTCCTTCCTAGCAAAGGCACTCCAGCAAATCTTCCACAACTGACCAGCAACTCTTTTCCCAGCAGATCTCTGTCATATCCCCAAGCTATATCCTCAGAAGTTAGCCCCATTATCCTCCTAGACCACCTCCATTCATCTCTCATCTCCTTGAAAGAGCCTGACTTTGGCAATTGCCTGGCAAACCACTCAACAAACAATGAAGCACAACAGCCCACTGGTCCACCTCTGCCTTTCTCATTCCGGTAATGAACGTTGTAGTAGAAATCTCCCAACAGAGTTGGCACAGGATTGCCTTTAGCAAAGATAGAAATCACTTATAAGCTCACAAACTCCTTTTCTCCCGGGAAAAGACTAGATCCATACACCATTAAAGCCAACACATCACCAAAATCTCCCCATTTACCCTCTTTGGCATATTCTTCAGCCTCTGGTATAAGCACATTCCAAGGGAGTCCTCTGCCTTCACTATCCTTCAGAGCCTTCTTGACCTTAGCAACTGGTAAACGACAAACCTTGGATATGTCTTCTTCCTTGAGAACCACCTCAGACCCATAGTAAGGCAAGGTATCTCTAACTGGAATACCCAAAATGCTGGAAATCTCCTCCAAGGTAGGAGCCAAGATGTAATCTGGAAACACGAAACACTGCAGCAAGGGATCATAAAACTGAAGCAAAGTGTGCAAGCTGTCCTTCTGGTCTGCAGTAGGTTTGTCCATGTACTTCAATATTTGGCCATACCTCTTTCTGAAATTCCCCAAGACTTGGTCATTCATCAACCCTGCTAATTTCTGAAAACTCTTAACTTCAGGTTGAAGAAAAGTATAATGAACATTCTTTATCCTTGTGATTCTCTTAACTTCTGCCATCTGGAGAGCTTAAGATTACCAGAACTGGGTGCTAACTGTGAACAATAACCTGAAAAATGGAAACACAAACAGTTAATGCAAGTATGATGCAATGCAAATGCAATGCATGCATATGATCAATCTGGGACCATCTGGATACTGGACACTGAATATAAGGAACCTCTGATCAACTGAAAACCAAGATCCTCTGAGCCACAACCCTCTGATAGAAACTATTAGAACCATAAGACCAAGAAATCCAGAACCATAAGGACCAAATCTCAACAAGGACCACTGATAATGAGGGTATGTAGAGGCCAAGGGTTCCTGCAAACCTGTAAACCCCTCACAATCTCACTGGTGTGCTCCGGGTCAGACATCACGTACTCTTAAAGCCGAATAGAAATAATACTTTCACCATTTCTGAGAAATGGCTCATGACCAAATCAGGGAATCGGTTTGGTATTATATACTACGCAGGGAGGCCTCAGCTGAGTCTGGGAAAACAAGGTCATCCTATGTAAGTCCCAGGTGGGCCCTCGGATGCAAATGGGTTTGCCACAAAATATGGTCTGCCACTGTCATCACTAGAGAGGGATGTTTCCACAAGGTTCTCAATGATCGGTCCCCAGCTGCACATAACTGTCAAGGTTATGAAATGAGAGAGGAAGATCCCCAAATCAAGACATTTCCAAGACAGTCGCAAATCTGGGCGTGGAACTCACTACTACCCCCATGACAAGATCTCATGAGGCCAAAGTGGAACCACTCTAAGTCCTAAGGTGCACTCGAGCCGTGGTAATGAGCTCATCTTTCAGAAACAGTATCACCCAAACCCACCAAACAAAAGATCCAGTCCAGACAGTCCAATAATAATATATGATAAATGAAAATAAATACTGAAAACTGTGAATAAAGCTGTAAATAAACCGTAAAGAAACAACAGTAAAATATACACACAACAACAAACAATCAACACCCAAAGAAACAGAAGCACGCAAGCGCTAGGAGAGACTCACAGGGGAACCCGAGATTCTGGATGCACTCCCCAGCCGAGTCTCCAGCTGTCGCTCCCCGGATTTCCATCCTAGTACAAACGCGAAAGTGGCGCGGAAAGAGGTAGAGTCGCCAGCCTGGAATTTGTATCCCGAAGGAACGGGAATGGTAATGCTGCACAAATCAGAAGAAAAGAAAAGGAAGGACACGGGTCCTGCGAACCAAAGAGACTGATTTCGGGAGTCGGTTAAGACCTGGGAAGGTATTAGCACCCCAGATCGTCTGCCGTACCCGACGGGATCCACGCTTGCAAAGAAACTGTTTCAAAGGGTGAAGAAAATGAAAGCTGCTGCGAAGAAAAGGAACTGAACTGGATAAAAAGAAAATGAGAGGAAACTGAACAAGAAATGAAAAGGAAAAAATGTAGGGAAAATAAAGATTGTGCTCGAACGGGCCCTACCCCGCTGCCTACGTACCTCACTGGACATGAGGATCAGAGTCGTCGTAGTTCCCCTAACTAGGGGTGGAAAAGGTTGCTTGTGAATTAAGGCTTGAACTGCCTATGCCAATGCTCAGGTGTTGCAGGCTCGGACGACGAGTGCGTTACCGTCTTGCAAAATGACAAGTAGGAGCAAGTTCGCGGACGAAGCGAGGGAGATGAGAAAAGAATTCCCGAAGCAAAGACGCTTATTATTTGTTTGTGTTTTTCAGATGCTTTTATGAGTGTGTCACAAGGAAGTGAACTCAAGCTCTTTTCCATGGAATGTGTACTTGCCACTACATTCCAAGATGGAATAATAGAACAAGCACACTCAAGTAAGGAGAAGATCCCCAAAACTTGATTCCAGAGATTAGGGGTTAGGCTCACTAACTCATTTAATTTATTAAGTTTTTTTGTATTTACAATGAAGAAGTGTGTTTTATGATTTTCTTGGTGAAGATGGTACCCTGATCAGACTTGTGCATCACAAGACAAGCTTGTACTATCCCAAGATGGGAAGACTACAAGTGTCTCATGGGATAAGGCTATTGCACAGGAGACCACTTCAATCCTTATTAAGTGTCTTCTTTAGGGTTTTGAGATGAGAAGAGAAGAGAAACAAAAGGATCACAAAGGTAAAAGTCTAATGGGGGACTAATGAATCCTAATGTTATCATGCAAAGGTAATCCTAGGTTAGTGAGGTTTACTATCCTAAAGGAAGAGGAGAAAGGAAAAGAAAGAAGAATAGAAGAGGGAGGAAGTAAGGCCTAAACCCATCACAATAATAGTATCAATGAAGAAAAGAGAAGAGATAAGAATTGGAGATGTGGGAATCACATCCACACCTCTCACTTACCAAAGTCCCTGAAATGGTTAGTGACACAAACATAAATGCAACACAACATGAACATAATATCAAAACAAAGTCACACAACTAGAAGTGAAGTCATAAACACAAATTCCAAGTGCAAACTCAAAGCACAAGAATGAGAAAAGAAATACAACTCACAATGAAGCATTATGAATCACCATGACAAGACAAGGTAAACATGAGAAGACACAAAGCAAAATAGTCAAAGCAAAACCACAAAGTTCAAGACCAGAACCCTAACATGTTAGAAAAGTGCCTAAGGAACATGTAAGATGGAGAGAAGAAGTGCACATAGTCAAACATTCACATCATGAGAAGAAAGAAGCAAAGGAAGTGAAGTGAGCATGCATAAGTGTGTAAGAACTTCAAGAGCAACCAAACACAAACTTTATCAAGGCACAAACCACAACTCAAGATCAGAGAGGTATTAACAACCTAAGATGGCCCTAAAAAACTTGAAGAAGTTGGCACAAGTGCCCTTCTAAGCTAAGGAGTGAACATATAATCCAAAAGAAGCAAAAAGGGACAAGTGAAGAACCAAAATTCAAATCAATTCAAGTAAGCATCAAAAAAATTCCACAAACTTGCACAACTGATCTTCAATTATACCATAACAACATGTCAAAAGGAGGGGATCAAAATCAGAAGCTTAACCATTCAAATAAAAGTTCAAACATGGATTAGGGTTAGAAAGCTTCATGCACAAGTTAGAGACCAAAATCAATTAAACAAAATTCTAAAAATCAGAGCAAAAATCACCAATAAACTACATCTCATTATGGATCCAGAGCAAAAAGAACCATCTAAAAATTCAAAATAATGATCAAGATGGAAAATGAACAAGTCAGCATACTTAAAAATGAAATAAAATCAATTAATTAAAAGAAACAATTAATTTCTGCGTGGTAATTAAAAATAAATGAAAAATAAAAATACCAAAAATTAGAGAAAACTAAAAGAATCATTCCTGAATTTTTTTATAATTTTTGAAGACCTATTACTATTTTTAAAAATTGAAAAGCAAACTGAAAATAAAATGAAAATAAAAAGAAATAAAAATAAAAGAAATCAGGCCAGGGGTGTATTCAACAAGCAATTCCAGTTCATTTTACATGGGCCTATAACGCAGGGGGGGATGGATAACAATTGAGTCCCAATAGTCCAGCGCATGCTTATAACAAAATATGGTGGAAATTCATAAAATCAGAAAAAACAAGGACCCTCAGATCAAATGTACGCATGAGATTGAGTCATTCATTAAAACATAGTCCTCACATTCATTGGACAGAGTGAGTGGGTGCACATTATTTATGGTGTGTGCGAAACAAAAAGATTAAATCAGTTTACAAAAGAAAACATAAAATCACGTGCAAGGGAGGGGGGAGTTTTAATGTGTTGTCATGAGGTCATCCGTCCAGATCATTCATCCTACGACTGTGCTTCATCTTCTCCATTCAAACTCAGATGAACAAAAATGCAGAATCCGATGACCGGAGCTAGGGCTCCGGCACCAGAAAATTCAAACCAAGATCAAAACCACATATAAATGACTCAAAATGTCCAGATCAAGCAAACAAACCTCACTGAATCCAAAAATGTACTTAGATTTCACATTAGATCAATGAATCAACCGGATCGTGCACAAACATCTTTGAACATCAAACTGAAAATCCACATATCTCACTTAATAATCATGCATTTTCAAATCTAATTAGTGCAACATACTCAGCAAAGTTCACAGATCACAATGCACATAAGAAAAACAAGTTCTAGATATATGAATTTCAAGTCATACCTGAGATGGAAACACTTCAAAATCACCAAAATAGAATTCCAGATGCTGCAGATCTGTGTACTTTGATCTCCTCTTGCAAAATAAATGCAAGAGGAAGCTTGAGAGAGCCTGAATTTGGATCTTCGACGCAAGCTACTCTGAATGGCAACTTCTTGTTTCCTCACTTTCAGCTTTGATTGATGAGAGAAATGTGTTCCTTGAAGCTTGTAGAAGAAGAATATGAAGAGAAATGAGAGAGGTGTGGCTTGGGGAGAGAGATTCGAAAACTTTTGCTCTTGTGCAAGAAACTTTGAATCTGAAAAATGAGAGAGTGCTAGCTTGCATTTAGGGTTTGATTGGCTTTTATATCATGCACATATCATACTGATTAGGGTTTTGTGGTGAGTGGTAGCATGAGTTGTGTGATAGGGGTTGTTTTGCAAAATTGCATGAAGAATGATAATGACCAATTTGCTCGTGCATTTGATTCCTCTTTGCACATGCTGATCTCTCATCCCAACCCTTGATTCATGATGAGATGATCCTGTCCCTTGGTTGTTTGGTTCATGCTTTTTTCATGATCATGCATTTTTGCCTTTTGTGAACTACACCACATTCCATGCACGAATTTGTTTGTTTCCTTGGGAAAAAATTCTTCTCATGCATTGCCTTGAAGCACTATAATCTTATTTTGTCCATAATACAACTTAAAAATAAGCTACATGAGGTTTTGCATTTGGAGGAGGCTTGAAATTCATGTCATGCCCTAGAATTCAAGTGATTTTCGAAGGGCATATCTCTCAAACCATGAGGGCTATAAAAAAGTACTTGTACTTTTTAAAAATGGAAGACCTTATTCTTCAACTTTCATGTTTGGTGGTGAGTCATTTGAAGCTTTTTTCACCAAGTTATGTGACTTTGAAAATTAGGGCAAAAAGTTGCCAAAATTAGAAACTTCCATGACCAATCACATGCCAAAAATGCAAAACACCTCAAAAACTCTTGATTCTTGATCTTTGACCTTGCCAAACCTTTCCTAAGGTTATAAGAACATCCATTGACTTGAAAAATAGGGTTGGACCCTTTGAAATTTCACAGTTGACTTCTAGAATGCACAGTTGACCAATTTCTTCATTTACAAGCAACTGAAGAAATACCTGACTTCCACAAGGAGTTTTCTCACCAAATTTCATCCCTAGGGTCCTCTTAGTATATGAAAGACTTTGCCCAAACGAAATGGCCAAAGTCACAAAGTTTCCATGCTTGAAACTGAAACCCTAATTTGGGATCAATGTGTAGGAGCTTTGCCCTAGCATGAATTCCCTGATGATTCTCCAACCTCCTGGGCTTTTGTGAATTATCTTGGACTTGTGAATGCAATTTAGACTTCTCATAAGACTTGAACAAATCCATTGGGCCCCTTGTTATAGCTTAAAATGCTTCAAATCCCTCCACAGATGATCATATACCTAATACTAGGTCATGAGAATGTTATGCCTCATCTTTCCATGCAAAGATGCCAAGAATATGATATGCTTATGAAGACTATGGTATGATGATGATGCTTAAAAAAGAAGATGGCAAATTTGGGGTGTTACACTTACAAATATCTTGTCTAATAAGGCATTCAATTGTTTCTTCAACTCTACCAACTCTGATGCTAACATACGATACGGTGCCATCGAAATCGGTCTAGTACCCAAAACTAGATCAATAGAAAACTCAACTTCTCTTTCCGACGGTACATCCTTAATATCCTCCGGAAACACTTCGTGAAAATCACACACCACTGGAAACACACTAAGTTCTACTTCACTCTCCACCGACAATGATGCAAACAACCCGAACAATTGAGCCTCGTCCACTAAAAGTTTTTTCAACTCTTTCGTGGATAGGAAACTCCCATCTTCATCATCATCCAAAGAAGGAAACCTTATTAACTTATGATAGAAATCTATATGAACTCGATTAAATTGCAACCAGTTCATGCCCAAGATTACATCCAAACCCTTCAACAGAAAACAAACTAAATCCATAACAAAATCCTTACGATACATGGTCAAAGGACAACTTACACACACCAAAGAAGTAGTTACCGACCCTGAAGCAGGAGTCTCAATAACCATCTCACCACCCCAAGAAGTCACAAACAAATTCAAACGCTTAGCGCACTCAAGAGAAATGAACGAATGAGTCGCTCCCATATTAATAATAGTAACTAAAGGCGTACTATTAATGAAACATGTACCTTTAATCAAACGGTCTGCACTAGTAGTATCCTTCCCTGCTAATGCAAACACCTTTCCACCCGCTTAAGCTTGCTTCGGCTTAGTACACTTAGTACTAATGTGACCTGCTTCTCCATAATTGAAGCACTTCACAACATTCCTTCTACACTCGGTAGTAGCATGTCCAAGACATCCACAGTTTGAACATTTCACTATGCTCTTCCCACACTCAAAAGACTTATGATCCAAATCACCACACTTGTAACACTTAACGGGTCCAGAACTCCCTCCACCATATATCTTATCAAAGTTTCCCCTATGCTTGCCCTTATCAGCGGGTGTCACATAAGGTCCACTTCTAGATTGTTGCTTTCCTTTCCTCTCATTTAAACTCTTGTAATGTGTAGAACGAGCTTTTCTATCCTCCTCGGAAATTCTACAACATTCCCTCAAATTCGAAAACCTTCTTATTCTTTGATATCCCACATATTGCTTAATCTCGGGACGCAAACCATTCTCATTCTTAATAAACTTCAAGAACTCAGCAGTAGTAGCAGCATAATGAGGATGAAATTGAACCAACTCCACAAACTTAGCAGTATAGTCCACCACAAACATACTACCTTATTTAAGTTCAAAGAATTCCATCTTTGTCTTCCCGTTCACACTCCTAGGGTAATACTTCCCCAAGAACTCAACACGAAAAACATCCCAAGTTATCTCTTCATCCTCTTCCTCAAGAGCTTGACTTCTACCAACCACCCAATCATCGACTTCTTCCTTTAGCATGTGAGAACCAAGCCTCACCTTACTCTCTTCAGCACAGTCCATGATTCTGAAGATTCTTTAAATCTCTTTCAACCAATTCTGAGCACCATCGGGATAAAATATTCCTTTGAAGACCGGCAGTTGATTCTTCCTGAATTCATCATTAACATTCACATTCGGCGCACCCTACACCGCCCTAGCCATTGCTTCCAAAGCAGCAACCATCGTATTGTCATTTCTACCAGCCATATTCTGATTATTCCCAAAGACAACAACAAGATTACACAAAAGTTCAATCATCACAACAACAAGACAGACACAACTGACTCAACACTAGTTCTGATACCACTTAATGTAACAACCCTTTTCTATACCCCCAAATAATCAAATAATCATTTATGCACATATTAAAATTTCCATCAGAGTATAATTAAAGCATGGTATAAAAGAGGCATGTCACATTATAAATGAAATTAAAACATCAAACAGCTGCTCATTTAACGATATGCAACAATGGGGTAACTTGCAACAGAGGAACTAAATCCTTACACCCATACCTCAACAATAAAATAACAGCGGAAACTAAACATTAATCAACATCAAACACATATATGTATAATCAAGTTTGATTCACCAATAATTCATGTTTACATAAACATTCATCACCAAGATACATATACAAATGCACCACAAACAGGCATCAAGCCAACCCTAACTACCTGATGTTATATATCAGAGCCGACCGACCAAACGAATGAAGACACACTTCACAAAAACACCTCCAGCAAAACCTACTCTGCAATGCCTCATAGAGCATCATAAAACAATAGAAGGGTGAGAAATATTATCATAATAACAATGCATATAATTATATATCTTAACATAAAAATACACATATACATATTCTCACCATAATTCATCACTCATCACACATATACATCACAATGTATATAAACAAACCAAGCATATTCATCATGCACAATTTATCCATTTCACATCATTCTACATAAACATATACGTTCATGTTTATTCACCAAATTCTATCACTCCGCATAAACATACATTATTCATGTTTATTCACCAATTTTCAATTATAGATGATAAATGCAAATCATAGAGACCGACTCACGACTCTTTGCAAATGCAATGCGGTACCAATTCAATCATCTCAAGTTCACTCAGGAACTTATTGGAACCATCGCTCGTTACCTAAAGTAACTCCCTGTCGGGCATACGATGTTCACCCATTGCTCACACCCCACATGGGCACACAATGTTTATGGATTGCTCACACCCCACACGAGCACACAATCCGATTTCTCACACCCCACACAGGCACACAATCATTTGTGATAAAATCACCTATTTCTCACACCCCACACAGGCACACAATGTTTATGGATTACTCACACCCCACACGGGCACACAATCCGATTGCTCACACCCCATATGGGCACACAATCATGTTGTAATCATCGCTCACACCCCATATGGGCACACGATGTTACAACGGATTCACATAGAATCCCACAACACAAGAATGCATACATTATGCTTCACATGCAAAATGACACACAACATTCTTGAAAATTCAAACATATTCACAATGTAATTATGCATTCATCTCATACAATCACAAAAAACTATACACACTCGTATCAATTACGCCAAACGGTAACGAACTCTTTCACTATCAACATGCATTCATATTCACTCCACGAAATGCATTTATTTTCCAAACGGCCACCCTATCACAATCAATCCCACAATTCCTTAACTAACATAATTACGTTTTATTGGAAAAGTCGGGTAAAAGTCGGCTAAAAATTACATCTTTTAGCATCATTGGTTTCTACATGTTCTTAGCTACAAATCGATATAAAGAACCCCAAAAACCGATAACTTACACTCAAGTTACGAATTAAAACACCAAACTAAGAAGTCCCAGGCTCGCTGAGCGACAAGTTCGCTCGTTGAGCGAAAAAAGTTCTGGAAAACTTGTTGAGCGAGGAAATGCTCGTTGAGCGAACACTGCGATTTCAGCAGCAGCTCAGTCATGCAACAGTCAACCTAAAGGACTCCAAAACCCCACCAAACCTCAACAAACATGATCATTAACATGTATTAGCTATCATACTTCGGTTATATCAAGTTCCAACCAATTAATCTACCATTTTCTTAGATTCTCATCACAACCCTAAAACCTAACATTCTCTAAACTTCTCCAAAACAAACACCCAATCAATCTAACACATACACAATCATACATAATGATAGGATAACAATATTTCACACCCTTACCCGATTATTTCGATTCCTAGGAGCAATCTTGAAGAATTTCCAAGTTTTCCTCTTTTTCTCCTCTTTTCTCTTCTCCTCATTTCTTTCTCTTCTATTTCTTTCTATTTCCCTTTTTCCTTTCTCTTTACTACTTATCTCTTTTTCTTTCTATTTCTTATAACTTTCTATTTCTATTTTTTTTACCAAATATCATTTTCTCTCAAAGTTATAATTCTACATAATTTCTAACTTAGCATTAATTATCAATGTCTAAAATACCCTCCATTCTAATTTTACCCGCAAATTCTCAAAACGGTAAAATAATATAACACATCAACATATCACATAAGCACACCAATTTCATAATTAAAACAATTATCACTCAATTTAAATAAAAGACTCAACAAAAATGGAATAATCGAATCAGAGCGTTACACACCCTGCAATATACTAATTGTCAAAGAGACTTACTTAGATTTCCTACACTAATTGATTTAGGGTTTTTAAATTAAGTGGATTCTCAAGAAATGCATAATACAAAGAGTAATTGATTTAGGGTTTTTAAACTGAAACCTATCACATATGAGAAATATAGAGAACTTGATTTAGAGTTTAAGAATACTAACATGTCAAAATTGGTTTACGATTGGTGTGGAGTTTTTGTCCTGGCATTCTGAAAAATATACCAAGGCGGAGGAGACGGAGGCGGTAGGGTTTTGGAAGTGGTGATGTAGTTGTTGTTTCTATGTTGACGAGTAGCGGTTCTGAAAAGAGGAAGAAGAAGCGGTTCTTTGATTTTTTAGGGAAAATAATTTTGGCATAAAAATGTAGATTTTTCAATTATTAAAAAAAGGACGGTTTGGCTCAACCGTCGCAACCCATTAAATTTTTTTTAAGGGCAATTTAGGAACCGTTGCAACCCTAAGGTTATGGCAGTTTATGAACCGTCACAATCCATAGTTTAGGGAAGTTGGGTTGGAACCGTCGCAATCCGTGTATTTAAAAAAAAAAATTAAAGGACGGTTGCAAAAAACCGTCGTAAGAACTGTCGTAATACACATAAGAGGATGGTTTTCACTGAACCGTCGCAACTTATGTGTCGCAAAATGACATTTTTCTTGTAGTGAGTAACATCGGGAAGGGTTTCGCTTGAGTTGTTTTGTTTGATTTGAATTAAGACGTTATCTCTGTTGAGTAATTTTGATTAAATGATACTTGGGATAATTTTTTAGGTTTATTTTATTGAAGACGAATTATGACGTATTGTTTTCCGCTGCATATTGTTCAAAAGAGATTTAAAGTGTTTTTTTCCATGGTATTATTAACCCGTGTTCTGGGACAAGACTCAATGTGATTTCTTATGATGCATGAGTTATTTTAAGTATGTGACATCTTTTCTTGAGTTTTACTATGATAAATGATTAAATGTATGCCATTTGTGATAAGGTAGAAAGGGTGTGACATTTGTGGTATCAGAGCAAGTCGGTATGTCGGCCGTGTCGTGTCATTGTCATTCGTGTCGGTTTTGCGTTTGAGTGTTTTGAGGATTGAGTTATTTTATGATGTTGTTGGTGATTTGTAAAATGGCTTTGAATCGTGCTCTTGCGGATGCGGTAGCTGCACTTGCTCATGCTACGACGCAGAGTAATGTTTGTGATGAGTTTCATGCTTTGGGGTTTTTTCAGAGGAATAATCCGCCTAAGTTTGAGGGTTCCCATGAATCAGAGGACACACATAAGTGGATGAAGGAAATTGAGAAGATTTCAGGACTATGGCATGCTCCGATGCTCAGAAGGTGTAGTTTGATACCCATATGTTGGATGAAGAGGTTGAGGATTTGTGGAATAATACCCGTCAGAGATTAGAAGGAGTTGGGGATGCCATAACTTGGAATGTGTTAAGGAGGGAATTTTTGACTAAGTACTTCCCTGAGGACGCTCGTGGTAAGAAAGAGGTCGAGTTCTTAGAGCTGAAGCAGGGGAACATGATGGTGGCAGAGTATGCTGCCAAGTTTGAGAGGTTGGTGAAGTTCTGTCCTCACTACAACCATGATGATGCTTAGTTGTCGAAGTGTTTGAAGTTTGAGAATGGGATGAGACCAAAAATCAAGCAAGCGATTGGTTGTCAGCAGATTCGCAGGTAGGCTGAGTTTGTGGATAAGAGTAGGATCTATGATGAAGATAGTCGAGCTCGATATGCTCACTATAAGCAGGTGAGTGAGAAGAAAGACAAGGGTAAGTTTTGGGGGAAACCTTATGCGACTTCAACTGACAAGGGGAAGCCGAAGGGTAAAGATGCTAAGAAGCCAAGTGGGGGAGCGGGTTCCACTCCTTTCAAGTTCTATAAATGTGGCGAAGCAGGTCGCAAATATGATGTGTGCACCACTACCGTGATTAAATGCTACAAATATGGTAAGAAGGGTCATATGAAGGATGAGTGTACAAATGTTGGACCAACTCGTTTTAATTGCGGCGAAGAGGAACATCTCAGTACTCAGTGCCAGAAACCGAAGAAGGTTGCTACTGCTGCTCAGACTACTAGTAGAGTGTTCGCTTTGAGTGGCTCAGATGCTCAGAAGAAAGATAACTTAATTAGAGGTACTTGTTTTATTAATGATGTTGAATTGGTTGCTATAATTGATACTGAGCTACTCATTCGTTTATTTCGATTGAGTGTGCGACCAGGTCGAATTTACCTTTGACTGTTATAAATGGAAATATGTTGATTGAGATGACTGCTAATGGTTCAGTTACGACTAACCGTGTGTGTTTGAAGTGTCCTTTGACCATTAATGGTAAGTATTTATTGATGGATTTGGTGTGTTTACCATTACGCCATATTGATTTTGTGCTCAAAATGAACTGGCTGGAATTTAACTTTGTGCATATCAATTGCTATGCAAAGACAATAGAGTTTCCATAGTTTAGTGATTATGGAAAGATGATGTTTCTATCTGCGAAGCAAGTGGATGAACTTCTAGCAGATGAAGCCCATATGTTTGCCTTGTTTCCCGTGCTACAAGTTGACCGTGAACAAGTGAGTGTTGTGTTACCTGTTATCCGAGAATTTCTTATAATGTTTTCGGATGACATTAATGATTTTCCTCCAGAGCGTGAAGTAGAGTTTACTGTGGATTTGGTACCAGGTACTAGTCCAGTGTCGATGGCTCCCTATCGGATGTCAGCTTCAAAGTTGAGTGAGTTGAAGAAACAACTTGAAGAACTTCTTGAGAAGAAATTTGTTCGTCCAAGTGTTTCTTCGTGTGGTGCTCCTGTGTTGTTGGTTAAGAAAAAAGATGGTAGCATGAGGTTGTGCGTCGATTATCAACAATTAAATAAGGTGACTATCAAGAATAAATATCCACTTACAAGGACCAATGATTTGATGGATCAGTAAGGGGAGCTTGCATTTTTAACAAGATTGATTTGAGGTCAGGTTATCATCAGATTCGAGTTAAAGCATATGATATTTCAAAGAAGGCTTTCCGGATTAGGTATGGTCACAGTGAATATACTGTGATGCCTTTTGGTGTATCCAATGCACCTGGTGTATTCATGGAGTATATGAATCCGACTTTTCAGGAGTATTTTGATAAGTTTGTAGTGGTTTTTATTGATGACATTCTGATTTATTCAAAGTCAGAAGAAGAACATGAAGGACACCTGAGGATTGTATTACAAGTGTTGAGAGAGAAGAAGCTTTATGCTAAGTTGTCGAAGTGTGAGTTCTGGTTAAAGGAAGTA
Source organism: Lathyrus aphaca (assembly GCA_963966055.1). NCBI lineage: Eukaryota > Viridiplantae > Streptophyta > Magnoliopsida > Fabales > Fabaceae > Lathyrus > Lathyrus aphaca. The sequence goes on along the minus strand of OZ014525.1, from coordinate 348,380,780 downwards.
AGTTTCCTTGGCCATGTGATTTCTGGTGGTGGGATTTTAGTGGATCTTTAGAAGATTGATGTTGTGTTAAATTGGGATACTCTGAAGTCTGCTACCGAGATCAGAAGTTTTCTTGGTTTGGCCGGTTATTACCGAAAGTTTATATATGGTTTTTCTAAGTTGGCATTGCCTCTAACTCAGTTGACTTGAAAGGGCAGGCCTATGTGTGGGATGTTGCGTGTGAGAAGAGTTTTATTGAGTTAAAGAAGAGGTTAACGACTGCTCCAGTTTTGATTTTGCCGAATCCGAATGAACCTTTTGTGGTATACTGTGATGCTTCAAAGATGGTTAGAGATGTTGAAGGATTTTGATTTTGATTTGAGTTACCACCCAGGTAAAGCTAATGTGGTCGCAGACGATTTGAGTAGAAAGACTTTACACATGTCGATGATGATGGTGAAATAATTTGAGATGATTGAGCAGTTCAGAGACATGAGTTTGTTGTGTGAGACTACATTTGAGAATGTGAAACTGGGTATGCTGAAATTGACGAATGATATTGTGGAAGAGATCCATTTAGGACAACAATCTGATTTGAAGTTGGTTGATCAAATGACTTTGATTAACCAAGGTAACAGAGGAGAGTTCAAAATTGATGAAAATTGTATGATGAGGTTTCAGGATCATGTGTATGTTCCTGATATTCCAGAGTTGAAGAAGAGTATTCTTGAAGAAGGACACCGAAGTAGATTGAGTATTCATCCTGGCGCAACTAAGATGTATCATAACTTGCAGGAGTTGTTTTGATGGTCGAGTATGAAAAGAGATGTTGTAGAGTTTGTGTATGCTTGTTTGGTTTTCCAAAAATTAAAGGTTGAACATCAAAAGCCTTTAGGTATGTTGCAACCGTTGAGTATTCCGGAATGGAAATGGGATAGCATTTCTATGGATTTCGTGACAGGTTTGCCAAAGATGGTGAAGGGAAATGATTCCATTTGGGTGATTGTTGATCGATTAACTAAGTCGGTGCATTTCTTGCTGATGAAGATTAATCATTTGATGTCGAAGCTAGCAGAGATGTATATTGATGAGATTGTGAATTTGCATGGGATATCATCAAGTATCATGTCAGATAGAGATCCACGGTTTACGTCAAGATTGTGCAAGAGACGACTGAAAAGGTTAAGATGATTCAAGAGAGAATGAAGACTTCACAGAGTCGTCAAAAGAGTTATCATGATAAGAGGAGGAAGGCACTTGAATTTCAAGAGGGAGATCATGTGTTCTTGTGGGTTACTCCACTGACGGGTTTCAGGCGAGTTCTGAAGTCTAGAAAGATCACTCCATGTTTCATTGGATCGTATTAGATTTCACAAAGGGTCGGAGAAGTGGCATATCAGATTGCATTACAACCATCACTTGCGAATTTTCATGATGTGTTTCATGTGTCACAACTGAGGAAGCACATTGCAGATCCGTCGCATGTGATTCAAATGGATGATGTTCGAGTAAGAGATAATTTGATTGTGGAGGTTTCACCAGTACGGATAGATAGCAGAGAAATGAAGCGATTAAGAGGTAAAGATATTTCCTTAGTGAAGGTATTGAGGGGTGGACCAGCTGGTGATAGTTGGACTTGGGAGCGAGGGGATCAGATGAAAGAGTCGTATCCGATGCTGTTTGCTTCAAGTGCATTTTCGAGGACGAAAATTCTTAAGTGGGGGAGAGTTGTAACATCCCAAAGCCGATTTTTAATTAATTGATGTGTTTTCTTGTGAATTTTGATGTTTATGATGTTATTTGATGTTTTGTGGAGTTTTGGGGATGGCTTAATATATTATTAATATTAGAAATATTAAGTTTAGTAGGTTTAGTTTACTATTTGAGATTAAATTAAATAATATAAGAGGAATTGAAGGATAAGGGTATTGTGGTCTTTTGGTTGAGGATAAGTGAGGGTTTTTATGGGGAAAGACTAAAGAGATCTTAGGGGCAAGAGTGTAACACCCATATAATATATATCTAGAATAATATCATACAATCTTAATTTTTGGTACTGACACCATCATAAATACCTACTAGTATAATTGACATTCTCGTCCAATTCTAAAACTATACAAATATGGCACAAGACATGGAAATCATACTAGAAATAAACGCTAAAAACAATACAATATCCATTATTGTACAAAGATACAGAAATACACAGCGGAAGACTCAAACTATGCTTCACTTGAAACATCCCGAGCATAGCTCCACTTGTAAATCAAACCTGCATAGGAACCTGAAAAGCAACAAAAATAGTGGGGTGAGAGTACAACATCTTAGTGGGTTCCCTATCTTAGAGTTCTCTCGGCTCTAAGGGTTCTATCAAAACCTAACTCAAGTCTTTATTCAAGGAAAACGACTTTGAGTTCACACATCTCACCCTATGAGACATTATCACAAGTTAACAATTTACAATCTCACACTCATTTGGGACCACGTCCAAGAGTCCTATAAATCTTACTATCACTAGCTAGGATATTACCTTTTTATTTCCCATGGGACTCGGTGTAACACCCATCTCAAGCCTAAGGTCATTTCTCTATAAGGAAACAAAACAAGATGGAATATCCATATAACATTCTCGACACTTCACATGGGACTCAATGTAATACCCACCTCAAGCGTAAACCATGCTTCCCGTGGGACTCAGTGTAATACCCACCTTAAGACTTATCATTTTCTTCCCGTGGGACTTAATGTAATACTCACTTCAAGACTTATCATTTACTTCCCATGGGACTCAGTGTAACACCCACCTCAAGACTTATCATTTGCTTCCCGTGGGACCCAGTGTAATACCCACCTCAAGACTTATCATTTTCTTCTCGTGGGACACAGTGTAATACCCACTTCAAGACTTATCATTTGTTTCCCGTAGGACTCAGTGTAATACCCACCTCAAGATTTATCATTTGCTTCCCATGGGACTCAGTGTAATACCCACCTCAAGACTTATCATTTGCTTCCCGTGGGACTCAGTATAATACCCACCTCAAGACTTATCATTTGCTTCCTGTGGGACTCAGCGTAATACCCACCTCAAGACTTATCATTACTGATGGTACCTCAAGCCTTTACGGATGCATCCCGTGGGACTCAGTGTAATACCCACCTCAAGACTTACTCAAGACTTTTCGTAGGATACCGCGTATAACGCATCAAGGATTCGCAACGACCTAGGATGAACCTAAGCATCTCACAAGTTATACCATCTAACAATTTTTAGTTACAAAACTAGGCGATATTATTGGTTTATGGTAAAATTTCCTAACTCTTCCTCCATCCTTGATAATTTTGGTTATATAGTTTTCAAACATATAACTCTAACATTCTAGTCTAATTATCATCATTAAACTAATCTCATTGTCTCTATTTCCATTTAATCCTCACTATTATCGCATATTTTCATAACTTGCACAACTAACATAGTTTCCACAATTCCTTAACTAACATAATTACGGTTAATCGGAAAAGTCGGATAAAAGTTGGGTAAGAATAACATTTTTCGGCATCAAAAGATAGTTCATACTTTTAGCTTCATATCGATATGTGGAACGCTAAAAAACAGATACCCGGATCACAAGTTATGAATTAAATACCAAAATTGAAACCTATAGGTCTAGCTGAGCGAGAAAACTTCTAGAACTCTTACTGAGCGAGCTATACCAGTTCAGGAAGTTCCAGACTTACGGGAAATCACTTCTCCAACCCAAACTCAACTCCAAACATCAACAAATACAGAAGAACATAGCCAAACATATTCATAGACATAATGTGAGTATTATAGTTAAGTTTTAATCGAGTTTTAACTGTTAAACTTTCAATTTCCAAGATTTTTTAATGAAACCCTAATCCACAAAATCTCAAAAACTTAACCAAAATCAAAGATAAAAGCCTATAACTAAGAATCCACCTCGAGAGTTGAAGATTGACGGAAAGAATGAGCCGATTCGACGGACGGGTGATGGAGAATGATGGATTGAAGCTCTAGTTTTTTCCCTTCTTCTTTCCCTTCTCCTACTTTTCTTTCTCTTCCTTTCTTTTCTTTCTTTCCAATTCTCTTACTAACTTTCTCTCTTTTCTTTTTCCTTTTATAATACTTAACTTATTTTCCTTATTAACCAAACAAATTATATCTATCAATTAGTAATATTAATGGGTCCAATTTAATAAAGCCTATGCTTCAGATAATACTAATTAATCTTAATTAATATTATCCAGAGCGTTAACTAAAATACGGGGTATTACATCCTCCCCTCCTTGAATTGAAATTCGTCCTCGAATTTCCTTTACTCATCTACAACAACAATTTACATCACTTTCTTAGATCCATACTTATCCTTAATTCTCTTACATATCCTGACATACTCAAATTCCAATTTGACCTCGCGGCTCAAATCCTCGTTTCTCAACAAAATTCAACCTCGCGTCCTCACTCATACGCGCGTTTCCAATATCGAGTTAACTTTCAAGTTACTATTCCGTAACTTATCTGTTGCTTCATGATGAACACTTAGTCTCATTCCTCATTCGAAGATGACATATCGGTCTAACTCTTTTCATTGAATCACAATACAGAAAGTTTGCACTCAGTTCGCGGCGCGAACCCTGGTCACGGGGCGAACTTAGCAGAAACTTTAAAAGAAATCAGCTACGGAAAGGACTTCTCAAAATTACACAAATCCACCCCAAAACATCCAAAACAGAGAAAACAACTATCAACATGATTGTTATCATAACACAAAACATAACACTCCGGCTTCATTCCGGAACATTCAACACTTGACAATCTCTACAAGATATCTTGGTGAAAATTTAACCACATCTCATTTCCAACGAACTCTTATTAAAATCCTTCGATCACTAAAGCCATTTCAAAAGTTTGTCAAACGAGTTCATTACCAATTCCACTTGGTCTTATATCAAATGGTAACCATTTATATCGGACACTCCGTTCTTTCGGTATCTTACCATAGGCAACCCACTTAGAACAAGATTCTTTTACTTCGGCACTTATAAAATATATCTCTTCAAATTCTCATAATCTGACTGAACTCTTTTTTTTTCATTCCCCCCCCCCCTATGCTTCCAAAGCCTAACAGTGGAGATGCCACGAATTCTCAAGCAATACCAAGTATTGATAGTCATCGAAGAAAACACTTATCCATCGGAGCTCTCACCAACCAATAGAATAAGAACTTGCGAACATGAAATTATAGAACAACTCACTTGTCTACTACATAATTAATAACATCGGTCCAAACTCTCTAATAACAAAGATACAAGGTTGTACTACTGCAATCACAATCAATACAATTCCAATTCCATTCTAAACTCGAAATAATTCATCCAATTAAACTTAACCAATCCGACCATGGTTACTATGCTCCATATTAATTCTCTTTATAAAATCCCATTCACTCAATATTTCCGTTGACACAAGGTCTTCATCAGTAACAATGCAGTAATGCTACAGACTTACACTAACTAGTGAGTCACTAATACCAAACTCAACTTATTCTTAGTACACTTGTGGGTTTCCATAATACTTTCCTTTTGCATACAAAATTCCAATTACTCACCTTTTAGGACCACACAAAACTTATCATTCAAATCATTTACTGTTTACCAAACATGCTCAAAGGAAAGTCCAATACTTTGTTCACTGACGCTTGACACGGAAACTAAAACGGACTTACAATTCAGAAAGAACGATTCTCTAAATTCTCCACAAAAGTTGCGTGTTAATCGATTACCTATCACAAGTTAAACGATCGCACACAACTAAAATCGTTCCTCTTGCTAACAAGTAATCCAACTCAAAATTACCAATCTAGTTTACACTGACTTGTAATATGATTCTCACTTGCGGTCTCTAAATAGGTGCAACAATCGTTCACCATCCATAACCCAAGATAACACAAACGGGCACAACCTGCAGATTATACTCAACAGAATAGTCCGATTCCATTCTTACAATGACGCTAGTAGGAATCGACAAGGATAACATCAAAGGGTTTTAGCTACAAGCTAATGTTTGGTTCGTCCGTAAACAAAATCCAATACACAATCCTTATCAGGTAAAACAAAGCAAAACAAAGGAGATCTTATTTCTAGTATACAACCTTGTCCTATCTCTCTCTCTAATTCCTTGCAAGAATTAGTATCAACAATAACATTCTTAATCTCGCCAGGGTCATAATACAAATACTTCAATTATTCACAAACACAGAGGTTTTCCCCCTACTCTTGAAGACTGAGGCAAAACACTCTTCTGAAGAACCTTACTGTCTACGCTTACATAACAACCGAGGTTCCTTTACCCCCTACTGATCATCGTATAGAAAGTCTCCACAACTTCCCATCGGTAACAAGAACGCTCCACCCGGACACTCAAGTCCAAATGTATGCATCTCAGAAAAATCCAATTTTCCAAAACTTAACAATGGTAATCGGTCACTACCAGGAGGGTAACTGATCACTCAGTACGATCTTGCACTTCTAGTAGTTGTAAGAGGTTTAGAAACACAATTTGGTAACTGGGTACTATCTAGAGGACAATCTGATTTCTCAACGCAGAAGCGAACTTCTGGTCTTCATTGTTACCCAAACCTCTCAAACTTATTCCAATCACATCCAAAAGTTACGACCATACTAAACGACGATTCCACACAAACGTAATCGTATTACTAGAGCCTTAATGAGAGAACCATCATTGCTTACACTTCTCAACCTTAGTCTTAACAATAACTTAACAATTCCACTGTACACTTGTCTAACATATATTCTGTTATCACTTTCTCATATTGTGCTGCTAAGACCGTTTCCATACCGTATCAACTTCATGCTATGCAGTAATCTCCTCACACCCAACCATAATTCATCTTGATATATTTCTTCCGAAGCTAAGGTGCTTACTTTAACACTTAACACAACTTCATCTGGTCCATACCAAATGCTCCTCACGATACTAAATAAGGCTTACTCTCTCTCCTGCATTATACCTTATGTCATTCCTTAGGTAATTCAACATTTCTGAAATGATCCATTACTAAAATATAACATCTTGATGTATTACTCTAAACGTGTAACTTCCGTCATAGCCCGATATATAACTCTAGTCTTCTATCTTTCGTTCGGGGTATACTTGTCTCACTTGAAACGTGTAATCACATCCTCGTGTTCCTTCCCACATTTTGCCACAACTTTAGGTTCCCAAACGAAAATGAACATTCTTTACTCGTAACTCCTATCCATATGCAAGGTATTATCCAAATACCTTCCTTGAAGTACCCTCGCTCATCCGAGATGCCACTACGATCTTAGGTCCGAAACACTAACAATTAACTCATTCCAGAACCTTAAGTCACACGTTCCATAAACATCTTCTCTTCTCGTGAAATGAAACTTCTCAACACTTTTATCCGCACTTGTGACCAACACTGATCCACCAGTGACTTCATTTATTCTGTGGGACACCGACCACTCTTCCAGTAGATACTTGTAACTTCCCGTCACTATCCATTCCAAAGGATTTCTTGAATAACATACTACTCTACAACTCCATGTTATAGGAAGTAGAACTCTTATGAAGACTCCAACTGAGCTGACCAAAGCTCCCTTTGGTAACTCTTGGCTTGAATCTACACTCACAACACAAGTTACGAAAACACTTTGGAGTCCTCATGGTCGCACAACCATGATCCTACCAACCATATTCATAGCACTAGGCTGATCAGAACCATTACTACATAGTATGATATTAAGAGTCATGCCGGCCAGACACATTTAAGAGGCAGGAAAGATTTACTTATGATGTTTCAAGGCTAGGTCGAGGATACGACCTGCTCTGATACCAAATGTAACACCCATATAATATATATCTAGAATAATATCATACAATGTTAATTTTTGGTACTGACACCATCATAAATACCTACTAGTATAATTCACATTCTCGTCCAATTCTAAAACTATACAAATATGGCACAAGACATGGAAATTATACTAGAAATAAAAGCTAAGAACAATACAATATCCATTATTGTACAAAGATACAGAAATACACAGCGGAAGACTCAAACTATGCTTCACTTGAAACATCCCGAGCATAGCTCCACTTGTAAATCAAACCTGCATAGGAACCTGAAAAGCAACAACAATAGTGGGGTGAGATAACAACATCTCAGTGGGTTCCCTATGTTAGAGTTCTCTCGACTCTAAGGGGTCTATCAAAACCTAACTCAAATCTTTATTCGAGGAAAACGACCTTGAGTTCACACATCTCACCCTAAGAGACATTATCACAAGTTAACAATTTACAATCTCACACTCATTTGGGACCACGTCCAAGAGACCTATAAATCCTAATATCACTAGTTAGGATATTACCTTTTTACTTCCCATGGGACTCGGTGTAACACCCATCTCAAGCCTAAGGTCACTTCTCTATAAGGAAACAAAATATGATGGAATATCCATATAACATTCTCGACACTTCACGTGGGACTCAATGTAATACCCACCTCAAGCGTAAACCATGCTTCCCATGGGACTCAGTGTAATACCCACCTTAAGACTTATCATTTGCTTCCCGTGGGACTTAGTGTAATACCCACCTCAAGACTTATCATTTTCTTCCCATGGGACTCAGTGAAATACCCACCTCAAGACTTATCATTTTCTTCCCGTGGGACTCAGTGTAATAACCACCCCAAGACTTATCATTTGCTTCCCGTGGGACTCAGTGTAATACCCACCTCAAGACTTATCATTTGCTTCCCGTGGGACTCAGTGTAATACCCACCTCAAGACTTATCGTTTGCTTCCCGTGGGACTCAGTGTAATACCCACCTCAAGACTTATCATTTTTTTCCCGTGGAACTCATTATAATACCCACCTCAAGACTTATCATTTTCTTCCTGTGGGACTCAGTGTAATACCCACCTTAAGACTTATTATTACTGACGGTACATCAAGCCTTTACGGATGCTTCCCGTGGGACTCAGTGTAATACCACCTCAAGACATATCATTACTGACGGTACCTCAAGCCTTTACGGATGCTTCCTGTGGGACTCAGTGTAATACCCACCTCAAGACTTATCATTACTGATGGTACCTCAAGCCTTTACGGATACTTCCCGTGGGACTCAGTGTAGTACCCACCTCAAGACTTACTCAAGACTTTTCGGAGGATACCGTGTATAACGCATCAAGGGTTCTCAACGACCTAGGATGAACCTAAGCATCTCACAAGTTATACCATCTAACAATTTCTAGTTACAAAACTAGGCGATACTATTAGTTTATGGTAAGATTTCCTAACTCTTCCTCCATCCTTGATACTTTTGGTTATATAGTTTTCAAACATATAACTCTAACATTCTAGTCTAATTATCATCATTAAACTAATCTCATTGTCTCTATTTCCATTCAATCCTCACGATTATCGCATATTTTCACAACATGCACAACTAACATAGTTACCACAATTCGTTAACTAACATAATTACGGTTAATTGGAAAAGTCGAATAAAAGTTGGCTAAAAATAACATTTTTCGTTATCAAAAGATAGTTCATGCTTTTAGCTTCAAATCGATATATGGAACGCTAAAAACGGATACCCGGATCAAAAGTTATGAATTAAATACCAAAATTGAAACCTACTGGTCTCGCTGAGCGAGCCCTCAGCTCGCTGAGCGAGAAAACTTCTGGAACTCTCGCTGAGTAAGCTATACCAGTTCAGGAAGTTCTAGACATACGGGAAATCACTTCTCCAACCCAAACTCAACTCCAAACATCAACCAATGCAGAAGAACATAGCCAAACATATTCATAGACATAATGTGAGTATTATAGTTAAGTTTTAATCGAGTTTTAACCGTTAAACTTTCAATTTCCAAGATTTTTCAATGAAACCCTAAGCCACAAAATCTCCAAAACTCAACCAAAATCAAAGATAAAAGCTTCTAACTAAGAACTCACCTCGAGAGTTAAAGATTGGCCGAAAGAATGAGCCGATTCGACGGACGGATGATGGATTGAAGCTCTAGTTTTTTTTCCCTTCTTCTTTTCCTTCTCCTCCTTTTCTTTCTCTTCCCTTCTTTTCTTTCTTTCCAATTATCTTACTAACTTTCTCTCTTTTCTTTTTCCTTTTATAATACTTAACTTATTTTCCTTATTAACTAAACAAATTATATCTATCAATTAGTAATATTAATGGGTCCAATTTGAGAGTACCCAAAAATGTTTATGAGCTGAATATTTAATAAAGCCTCTGCTTCAGATAATACTAATTAATCTTAATTAATATTATCCAGAGCGTTAACTAAAATACGGGGTAATACAAAGAGGGACAAAAGAAGGAAAGTTGGAGAGTACGATCATTTGGAACGATCAAACTTTTGGGAGAAGAGCTCTGAAGAAGAGGAAAAGCTAGGACTTAAAGGTTGGAAGGATTTTCGAAGAGATTATCGAGAAAAAAAATCTTACGGAACTTAAGGTATGGGGAGTATCTTCCTTTCGGTATTATAACATGGGAATGGAATTGGGGGTTTTGAGTTGTAGTTTAGGGTATAGGGTTTGATTGATGATTTTGGGTTTCGATGATGATTTTATAATGATTTGATGAATATAATGTTATTAGATGATGTGTTTGATGTTATTGTGAGGAATGCCGATGTTGATGATGTTTTTATGATCTATTCCTGTCAAATTCTGTGTTTGGAGGGATTTTATCGCAGAGGAAAGAATCTGGAAATCGCAGAAAATTTGTAGAATTCGCGAAGCTCGCTTAGCGAGCACAACCCGAGAGCTCGGCGCTTAGCGAGCAAGATGTCTCGCTTAGCGAGCCCTGGAAAGTTTTGAAAAATAATTTTTGGTTGTTTCGATAACTGTTTTCTTGAGGTGGTTTAGGTCTTAGACTGTTTTGTACCCCAAAATTTTCCCTCACATCTTCATGACAATATGTCTTAAGAGGTCTTCTAATGATCACAAGATTCTTAATTGCTCAAAGGAATTCCAGGTTTCATCAGACTAAGGCTCCTCCCAAGCAACGGATCTTAAACTAGGGTTTTGTGTTCTCAAAGAAAATTGGACATCCAAAGCCTCAAGTGGACTTCATGGTATCCCACATACTTCAAAGGATCCTCGTGTCAAGTTACAAGGCTTTCCCTAAAAGTTTGGTCAGTTAGATGCTTAGATGATCCCAAAATCAGTTAACTTGGTCAAAAAGTCAATTGCGGTCAACATATAGTCAAAATTAAATATTTTTGGTCAACTTCAAGATTATGAAGTAATACTCATCATTTTTTCAAGGTTTGATCATGATTCATCAACGGAACCTCAGAATCATCAAGAATCAGGAGTTACTAAATTAAAGTTTTGTGTAGGAAAAGTCAACTGTACTTTGACCAACCATAACATTCACATACTTCATAAACAAATTTCCATACAAAGCTCATTTTGAAGGAAATTCAATTCCCTACAACTTTGTGTCTCATAAGCCAAGGCCAAAAATGCTTCATTTAAGAGATATGAGCCAAGACATTACAAGTCCTTTGAAAAGTCAACAAAAAGTCAACTTTTTCAAAAGCTCATAACTTAGAAATGGAAGATCAAATGGACATGGGGCCAAAAGGAGTAGTTATAGAACACTCTAAGCTTTCTAAAAAGTCCTAGAACACCTTCATGGGATAAAAATTGAGCGAGTTATGTATTGTTGAAGTTGTGCAATTAAGAGGTGTATGAAGCAAAAATGACCAAAACTCAAGTTTCTTCCAATTATAAGATCATGCATGACCCATAGATCATAATATCTGATTTTTTATATTTATTTTATATTATATTGGATTTAATTCATCTAAATTCAATTTTAATCAAAATAAATATTGACAAATCAAATATTTGATCTTAGGTCTATTTTGGGATCAAATATTTGATGTTTATGATGGTTGTAAGTGTCCAAATTTGTGCAAGACCAAAAGAGTATGATGTCATCTAATTTTTTGACCAAAATAGAAAGTTTCTTTCTTCACCCAAAGCAACCAAGCTTCCTTCACCCAAGCCCAAACTGTTTGATCTAAAATACACTCCTATATATACCTATCATATTTAGAAGTCAAACACACGAAATTCATACAACAAAAAACCCTAAAAAAATTCAAAAAAAAGGTAAATTAGGTCAAACTACCAAAGTACTTTGTTGCAGTTTTTTTCACTTTTCCACGTCCAAACATGTTCAAGAAAGTTCCAGAAGACAATCCCCACTATTGCTGAAGGTGGAAATTTCGTGAAACACGGCCTCCATGCATGGCCGATATTCTCACTTTTATTTTTTTCGAATATCTTATTACATGTTATTTCCATTGATGTTTCATTCATATATGCATTTAATTTGATGTTTAGGATCATTTAGATCCATTGTTTTTAGGTTTAGGTGCAAGTATGAAGAAGTGCCATGGTCAATTAGTTACGAAAAATCGCAGCTAAATCGTAGCTAAATGGAAGCAAAACTGTAGCAATAAACCCATCGCCTTTTTTTATAGCAATTTTCCTTTCTTTTTCTATTTTCTTAACTTATTTCTTTTTTTCTTCTATTTTTTTGTTTTAAGTAATTAATTAACTAATAATCGTTTTAATCAATAACAATTTTTAAAAAAGTAATAATTCTTTTCTTTTTCTTTTGTAAATAAAATAAATTCATAAAAATTAATAACTTTTTTTTCTTTTCTTTTGTAAATAAAAATAATTACATTTTTTTTTCATAATTAAATTAATTAATAATTAAACTTTTTTTTCCTAACCAATAACAAATTAGAAAATTAATGACTTTTTTTCTCTTTTAATAAAAAAAATGCATAAATAATATTTTTTTCATAAAATTAATTCAATATTTGATTATAATTTTTAAAAAAATCAATTAAACGATTTCAATCGAATCCTCCAATATTTCTTCCTCCTTCATTATTATCTCTTTCCCGATTTTATTTTTTTCGTCATTTATTTTTATTAGAACAAGTGTATTATTAAATAGTTTGTAATATTTATTTTTCCGCACTTTTACTTCCCGCACTCCCCCGATTTAAACTATGTATCCCCCTCCCCAAGATCTAATAGTTTAGGTTTTATTTTCCGCATTTAAATTCCTCAAAAATATTAAACTGCATGATTAGTAAACTAGGGTGTGAAAAGAATGTATGCAAAAATAATTGGACCTAGCCCACTAACTTCTAAGACAAAATATCTGAAATAAATACACTCACACACGTAAGTCGATCGTTATACGATTGCCATCTACACCTCTAGGGTTTCTCCTCTTTGTTTCCTTACAATATGGTCAAGACCATCGAACATGGGGGTATCTTAGTAAAGTTGCCTACGAACAATATCATCAAGCCCCTTCAAAATAAAAGATCATAGTCCCTTCGAGTTGCCTACGAACAAATGATCTAGTCTCTACGAAAATGATGATCGTCCCTTCGAATTACTAAGATACCCCTACAAGGTTGTCTTCTATGACCATACGATGACCCTACGCCCGTCCCTTTAAAACATCCAAGGTAAAAACTACTTAATCGATAATAGTAAGGACAATCTTCCACTAAAGGAAATAAATAACAAGAAAGACCTTACAAACTTAAGGTAAGTAGTTCTTAAGTACTTGCTCACTTCTTTTCAAAACACTCTTTACACCCCACTTTTCAAAATACTTTCAAACTAAACACTTTGTATACATCCATACAAGGTTCATTGCAAAGTTAAAGACCTATGAAAATATTTTCTAAGCACACACTACACTTCTTTTTCAAACAAAAGTAAAGTGAGCTAAGTAATTAAGAGCCCATTGATGACCATAGATACAAAGGGTGCTAACACCTTCCCTTTGTATAACTTACCCCCCGAACTCAAATATTTTAAAAAAAAAGGTCTTTCATGCTCTTTTATTCTTTTTCCTTATTGGATAAAATAAAAGTAGGTGGCGACTCTTGCTATCCGCAATATAGTTTTTGGAAACAAAATCTCCCAAGTCAGTTCTCCCACCGTGTTACAGAATTGGCGACTCTGCTGGGGATGTACTAAGTGAAAGAGGGGTTACCTTAGGATTAAATCACTATACTTGTTTGAATTGTTTGCTTTATCTTTATTTGTTGTGGGGTTACTATGAGAAATATCCTAACCCGGATCTAGTGTACCTTAGGTAAGTAGCAATAGACCAAGGAAACTATACGGCGTATACCGATATGGTTGATATGGTGGCCATAGTTAGTGTGACATCTTGGTAGGTTCTGATGTTCCTTAAGTAAGTTGAGGATAACATGAGGCTGCCATATGTTGTCATTAACACTAACTATCCTTTAGAACCTTAATTGACCCATCTTGTCCATTAGAGATTAGTGAGATAATCTGCTTTGGTGAAGTCTGAAGCTGGTTGATACTCGATGCTACGCTCATTGAGATTCTAATCTTGGGAGGTTTTGGTTGGCAAGTCAGTTGCCGTACTGAACAACAGCCCTTGAAAAGAATCAGTGATATTGAGATCCCTTAGAACCCGATTACTATTGCTAGGACATGATGAACCAACTAAACTTCAGTGGGGAGGGTACTTACCTATGGACTTCATGCAAGCCTTTAAATCTAAGGCTATTGTGTGACTTGGTTTTGTGTGCCACTTGTTTGTGTATGAACATAACATCATAACATCATAACATATAATTTTCTCTAACCATTTCAAGGACCAAAGGATTTATCATTGTTCTTTGTTGTAGGTTATGGCTTCCGCTCGTAGGAACACTATCCGGATCAGCTTTGTAAGGATACCCTCCAAGCTTAAGAAATTGGTCTCTAAAGTTCCCGAAAGCTCTCAATTCCTCAAAAAGCATGGTCATCTACTTGATTTGGTTACTTCAGGGTTTGATGAAGATATGATGAGTATTTTATTCCAGTTCTTTGATACTAAACATCATTGCTTCACATTTCCCGATTATGAGTTGGTGCCTACAATGGAAGAATTCTCCAGACTACTTGGTGTGCCTATCCTTGATCAAAAACCTTTCACAGGCTTAGAGAAAGAGCCTAAACCTGAAGTTATTGAAGCAGCCTTGAATCTGAAGGAATCATACATTATACTAGAAACAAGAAGTGGAGTTAAGGGTATTCTTGCTAAGGTATTGATAGACAAGGCTCAGGTGTTCTTGGATACTATGAGTTACAATGCTTTTGAGGAGATCTTAGCCTTGATGATTTATGGTTTGGTACTATTCCCTAATCCAGACCAATTCATAGATGTAAACGCCATCAACATATTTCTGACTTACAATCCGGTGCCTACCTTGCTTGGAGATATCTTGCACGCTCTTCACACTCATACTACGAAGGCGCGAGGAACTCTGATGTGTTTCATACCTCTACTATCAAGGTGGTTTATTTCACACCTTCCTCGATATGTGATAAAGAATGAACAAGGTTTAAGGTGGTCTAGAAGGATAATGTCACTCTCTCATTCAGACATTCATTGGTGTTCCCGATCTATGGAGAATATTACTATCATTGACCATTGTGGAGAGTTCCCTAATGTACCACTCCTTGGCATAAGAGGGGGCATTACCTACAATACTTCTTTAGCACTACGTCAGTTTGGTTATGCTCGGAGTAATGGTCCTCATGATAGGATTGTTTAAGGCATTGTGTTTGATAATGACAACGATCTTCAAGGTTACCGTCAAAGATTTATACGAGCTTGGACCAAGGTGAAAAAGATCAACAAAAATACTTTGGAACCAAAACACTCCATCCCTATGGAACCTTACCTCAGATGGGTGCGATCTCGTGCTCAGACTCTTATGATGCCATATCCTGTTGTTCTACCAGTAACTGTTGAGCCAAATTTTTGAAGGAGATGTTCCTTATACAATTCTTCATCCTGACATGCCTACGCATCTAGAAGAGCTGCAGAAATCTTGGATTCAAATGAAGGAGGAAAGGGATACTTTTGAGGCTTAGTTCCATGATTACAAAGAGAAAGTGTTGGAGCTAACAATGCAACTTCACGAAGAGCGGAACCTCAGTACATATCTCAACATAAAGATGAAGCGTCCTGTAAACACCCCAAATTTGCCCTCACCCATTCACACCATGGCTTGTGATCATTCTCATTTGCATAAACACAATCATATCATCTCATATCCCATTTTTGTTCACTGGATAGTTTCTAAGTCATCTGCACCTAGGGTTTGTGATCTGAGCAATCCAAGAGCTTCTTGAGCCACTCCAAAGGCCACCAATCACTTCAAAGGGATCCATGTGTGTTCTTATATCATATTACATCCTCTCAAAGTCAAAAATTCCAAAGAATCACAAGAACTAGGGTTTGAATGGATGCAGAGCCAAGTTTGACTGCACAGTTGACCTAAAAATTAGGGTTTTGGTTTCAGAGGCCATAACTCCAAATTTTTTGGTCATTCTTGTTTCCATTGGTCTCTATATGGTATAGGAAGTATGCATATCAATTTTCATGAAGAAATTCCATGGGGAAGTCATCTGATCAAGAGTTGACTTTTCAGACAAGTCAGTGTAAAATCAGGGCATCTGAGGCCCCCAATGACCCAACCAATGGGTGATCTTCATCATTTTGAGTGTATATGATCTTTATTTGATCATGGAAGAGGGTTGAAGTTCACAAAAATCAAGAATTTAGGGTTTTTGCAAATGTTGACTTTTTGGGCATAGTTGACTTTTCAAGAATGCTTCATTTTAGGTCATTTTTCAAGCTTTGATTATTGATCCAAAAATGCTTCAAATGGAAAAACTTTGGTCATGAAAGTTGTAGATCTCATCTTTCCCTTTTCAAAAAGTACAAGAACATGATCAAACTCTTCTTGGATCAAAAGTTATGGTGTGGCAAAGTTGGCTAAAATCATTAATTTTCAAGGCATGCCTCAAATGGAAATTTTGCAAAATCATGGACCAAGGCCAATTACAACCTCTAATTCATTTCAAACCATGACACAAACATTCTCTAAGTCATAAAAATCAGAATTGAACCAAGAATGCCCATGATTTATGGTTGGTTAGGCAAAGAAATCACATGTGAACCAAAGTTGCAACAACTTGCAAAACCACTCATCATGCTTCCTACAACTTGTGACATTGGATGCTGACTTTTGCTAGCCTCTCACCTCATTTTGCTGCGCAGCCCCATGCCTTGTACTTGCCTAGATCATGAGCCATACTTCACTTACACAAAAGGTGGACATTTTGCAAAAGCAAACTTACCAATCACTATAGGCCAGGTCACATCATCTGACCTATAGGATTATAATACAATATCCCTTGGCAAGCCAAAGATATGAAGAAGCAAGGCTGAAACTCTCTCATTGAACACATTCACAAAAACACACAAAACTGCATAAGCCTTCGAATCTCTCTGCCCAGCCAAGAAACACTAAAACCATTTTCACCATTCAACTCACCATGCATCATTGAGTAGAAACCAGCAAGAACACAAGCCTGAATCAACAAGAACATCCCACTGCCATTCTTCACTTCATTTTGCAGTTCCATTCGAATCTCCCTCCCTAGCTCACAAACATACCAACAAACACCATAGACCTTCTCCATTCACCCTCAGGATCACAAACAACCCCTCACCATGACCTGAAAGTGCCAGAATCACCATTGCCATTTCTGACTGAGTTGAAGCAGGAGCTTTCGAAACTCACTATCCAGCCAACATAAACTCTTCTTGAGCCTTCAAACATCATCTGGGGATCAAGTGGAGTGGATTGCACAAGGAGAAGTGGCCAGAAAGTCATCAGAGTGAAAGCTTCAAATCTCAGGTAGCTTGAAATTTATTTTTCCAGAAATTGTTTTTCTTGTTACAAACTTGTTCCTTATGATTCACTGAGCATCCTGGTGTTTTTAGTTTTTGATTTGGTTCTGGAATGAGAGTTTAATTTCTCTCTGAAGCTTGCGTGCCCTAGTTTTTATTTCTTTCGATTCAGCTTATTTAGGAAGAAGAAATTTGTTTTGAGAGAGGGGTTTGATTCGTGAGTGTGTAAGGAACATTTCCCTTTTTTTAGTTTTCATTTTTGATACGATTTGAGGGGTTTGGGGATTTCTCAGGGGGGATGCTGGCCGGAGAAGACGACCGGAAGTCTTCTCCGGCCACCTGAATGTCATTAGCCCTAATTATGTCATTAATTGTGGTTTGAATGTGGAGCGTAGGATGGGTTGACTTCCTTTGACCCGCGCGCGTTTTGATGGCCAGGATCTTTCCATTTTGCCCTAATCCATAATTAACTTAATTAATTCAGTTTAATTATTTTAAAATCAGAATTAACCAGGTTTGAACTTGGGCCATTGGATGTGGCGCCAAGTCAACCTTTCCCTGCCCAGAACCAATCTGGTTCGTCCATCCTGCATACTTCCATTTATTTTCTTTTTATTTCCATTTTATTTGATATATTTTGTACATTTAATTAAAAATAGCAAAAAATGTTTAAAAATTATGGAAATTTTTGTCAAGATTTTCATTATTTTTCAGAACACAAAAATATTTTTATTTTTATTTTTAGCATTAAAAAAGTATTTTTAAATATTTAAAAGTTTCTTTTTAATTATTTAATGAAAATTAATTAATTAAAAATACTTTTAGGTATTTAAAAATCACCAAAAAATTCATGAAATGTTCTAAGACATTTAGAAACATTGTCCAACCTTCAAACCAAATTTCTTTTTTGATCTTGATGCATTTTAAGAATTTTTCATTGAATTAAATCATTTTTTATGCATTAATTTGATCCTAAGTTCAAAAATCCATTTCTGCCTATCTAAGAAGGTTTGGACATTGATTCTTCTTGCATTGTTTTATGTTTAGCATGTAGTTTCTAGGAATAAATGGCCTTGATTTGTTTCCTCAATTTCAATTTGTTTGGCATTTCTTTTGTTAAGAACCCTAAAAAACCCTAATAACTTAGAAAATTCATAACTTGAGATTGGTTAAGAGTTGAGACCTCCCCTTTGGACCTTGGTTTAGTATAGGTTTAGGGTTTCTTAGGATGGCATTTTCCATTTTTTTATCTTAGGGTTTGCTTCTGTTTTGGGTTTTTGTTTGATGTTTGATTCATGGACCCTAATTTGAGCTTTCATTTGCACCCTTCTTGCATTCTCTTGCATAACATGACTTGTCTTTGCATTTTATGCATGCTTGTGTTTCATTTGACATCTTAAGACATGTATAAAGTGTCTTTGATCATTGCATCTCATATTTGCCATGTCATTTGCCTTGTGTGCTTCATAACTTTCCATGCTTATCCATGCTTCTTAGCTTGCATCATTTGCATCCATAATCTTGTATGAACATCTCCATGTCTTGCCTCATGTTTGCAGCACCTCATAACATCATAATCATCATCAACATGCTTCTGGTTTTGCTTAGCATCATGCCATTACATCCCATCTTGCATTGCATTGCATTTCTTTCTAACATTTCAGGTGGTAAGTAACCTTGAGAAGTGAATTTGCCTTCACTTCTCATAACTTTTCTTCTCATCTCTCTTGCATCCATTGCTGCATTTCTATATGTGTTTGAGTTTGAGCTTGCTCATTCTTTCTCCTCCCACTTTCTTTCTTCAAGTGACTTGACTTCTTGAATGAAGCAAGTTGCTTTGCTTCTCTTGATCTTGTTCATCTGCTTCCTGGTGGCTCCTTTGAAGATTGTTCCTGAAAACCTCACAAACCTTAGGAACAACCAAGCATGACAATGAATTAGGGTCTTGATTAGTCTCCCCTCATAGTTTTACCTTTGTGTCTCTTTGAGTCTCCTCTCCTCATCTAATAATCAGGGACTAAACCCTAAAGGCTTTAAGGCTTTGTGGTTAAGCTTATGCCTGCATCCTTCTATTAGGATGGAGTGTATAACTTTAATCCTAAGTGTTAAACCCTTAATGTGTTTAAATCTCTTAATCAATTCACATAATAAGCATCAAGACACCACACTTGTAACTTGGGCCTTGCATTAGGGTTCTAATTCTTCCTTAATTGGTTAAGAAGGACTAACCCTAGTGTTAATGGACAAGTCCCCCTCAAGTGGTCTCACAAACCATAAAATTCACTTCATCATCATATCATTAAGTAAAATCCACTTAATCAAAGGCTTGCTTTGTCATGAGTTTAATCCCTAATCATGGATTAGGTTGAGGAGCTTTCCTCAGCTTAAACATTCTCATCTATTATCCTTCTATTAGGATGGTGTAATGAGTCTGTTTAATCCTTGATTATGGCTTAATCTCATTACTTAACACTAAACAAAAACACCAAAAACATCTAAATAATCACAAATAGGTTAATGATCTTAATCCTACACCAAAGGTGATTAAGTGTGAGAATCTGACTTCACACTTAAGGTATTCTCATTACCCCTAATCAGAGGGAAGATGTGTTGAGTTTACTAAATCCATTGGTTTAGATTTAAGCTCATTGACCTGTGACAAACTCTCAAAAAGCAATAAAAGACTGAAAACTCAAAAACAAACAATAATCGTCTCCTTCGGGATTCTTTTCTCATCACCTTCACTCACAAACGAGAACTTGCTTCTTCCGTCTTATGCAAGACAGTTTGCACCTGAGCCAGACAGGTCATACACTTGAGCATAGGCAAGTAAGCAGTTCACAAGTCAATTTATCTTTCAGTCTCTTTGGGTCGAACTACGGTGTTCTGACTTCCTCATTGCACGAGAGGATACGTAGGCATAACTTAACAGTTATCGAACAAAAGTCTCTGTACATTCCCCCTCTTTCTAGCCTTATTCTTTAGCCTCATGATCTTGAGCATTCCATTCACCTCTTACACTGACACTTCATTTATACACTTCACTCCTTTTTACACTGACACCTGTACATCTCTTCCAGCTATTTCATACACAGATTGCACTGACACTACCCCTTTAAAACACAAATCTTTCAAGCGTGGATCCCGTCGAGTACGGCGGACAATCTGGGTGCTAATACCTTCCCAGGTTGTAACCAACCCCCTTTCTCAGTCTCTCTGGTTCGCGACCGTCTTATCCATATCTTTTCTAGGTCTATGCAGCATTACCTTTCCTTCGGGATAAAAATGCCTAGCTGGCGACTCTATTCATTCTCCAGTGAGTTCACAGCTGTGTGTTCTCACTGTTCCCTTCGCCGACCGTTCGCGTCTGTAACCTATCTGACCCGGTTTCATTTAGTGGGAGCGACAGCTTGGCGACTCTGTTGGGGACCCTTATATTGCAACCAGGGCTTCTGGTTCTTTTTGTGGGTTCCTCCTAGCGCTTGATTGATTTGTGTTTACTGGGTTGTTATGTGCTTATTTGTGCTTGTATTTATTTTGCTTTATGTACAGTTTGCTTCCTGCTTTTCTTTATTGCACTTTGTATATATCATACTGTCATGCTGCTGGCTGGATTTGGTTTTCCTTTGGTGGGTGGGGTTCTATTGAGAGTTAAGGTCCTATACCTGGGACCTGAGTGACACCTAGGCTAGAGTGAATCATATTCTTTCCCATTCCATTTCGGTCTGGTGCGGGAATATGAAACACGGTTCAGATATGGGTTTCTTCTTGAGAACTCTGTGTTGCAGATTTCCTGCAATGCTAGGGCTATCTGGGAAGCCTGCTAAGTCTGGATGACCTTTAGTGTTGACCTTCAGAAACTGAGGTGAATTAGAGGAGGAATTGTTATGGTTATTGTAAACACTGTGCCTCCAGGTTAGAAGTGTTTACACTTCTCATAACTGATCCAAGTCTGAGGATCCTTGTTTTAGAACACCACCTGTGAGGGGGTTGGGCTGTTTACAGGTTTGCAGGTACCTTGACCTCAGAATACCCGGTTACTTTGATTTGTTAAGAATACTCCATGTTGGACAGTTCTTGTGATTCTAAACCCTGGACATGTGGATCTTTATTTGAGTCCCCCACCCTGGTTACTGGATTTATAGACCTCCAACTGGAATTCTTGAACACACTTGGACCTATATCAGAGTTTTGATCAGATCCAGCTCAGTCACAAACCCTTGCATATCATTTGCATACATAATCATTGCATCATATTAACATTTGCTTATTTGTGTTTCAGGGTATCCATCTTCATCTGGTTTTGGTTTTGACCCCATCTTTAGTTTTGACCTGCCCTCATCAGCACTTGCTACCAGCTATCTATTCCAGCCAATCAGTGGCCCTTCTCTTCAGTATCTTCATCAACATTTGTCATCATGGCTCCAAAGAAAAGCAACATCACCTATCACTTCTTCCAGCCAGACTTATCAGACATCAGGAGGATCCAAACCCTGATCACTCCAGATCACATACCCTTGTTCAGGGAGAGTTATGGAGATATACTGGACATGGTTATGGATCTGGACCCTTCGCAGAGGAGCCTCATCCACACCTGCATTCAGTTTTATGATCCTCCACTGAGATGTTTTACTTTTCAAGACTTTCAGTTAGGCCCCTTATTGGAAGAGTACTCCTCATTAGTTGGTATGCCTATCAGGAGAGAAATTCCTTTCAACCCTGAGATGGTCTTTCCTGCTAATGGAGAAGTAGCAAAAGCTTTGCACCTGGAACCTGTTTTGATTGAGCAACATATGACCTCTAAAGCTGGGATCCCTGGTTTTCATCTGGACTTCTTAATTTCTCAAGCTACCTTGAAGGCTTCTCTAGGAGAATGGAAAGCTGTTTGTGCCCTGCTGGCCTTGTGCATATATGGAATTGTGTTGTTTGCAGATGAGCCTCGATTCATTAGCAAAAATGCAATCCATCTGTTCATCCTGAAGAACCCAGTGCCAACTTTATTGGGGGATCTTTACTATTCAGTGCATCAGAGGAATGAGAAGCAGAGGGGAAGATTAGTGAGGATTTGTGCTCCATTATTTCATACTTGGCTTCTCAAGCATCTACCCAGGACAGATACATTTCTCAATCCTCATCAGCAGAGCAACTGGGCTAAGAGGCTCACTACCCTAACTTCAGCAGATATCAGATGGTGTACTCAAAGCACCAAGGGTAGAGATATCATCACCAGCTGTGGGCACTTTCCCAATGTGCCCTTAATAGGAGTTAAGGGAAGCAGCAATTACAACCCTCTGCTGTTCAGGAGGCAACTGGGCTATGCACTGGTCCATACTCCAAGGGCACAGGACTTGGTAGAGACCCTTTATTGTGAGAACAAGATTAGTTTGGCTGTTGCTAGGCAGGCTGCCTGGGCCTGGGACAATGTTCAAACCAAGGGAATCACCATTCTGGGGAAGTGCAATAATGTGGCATCAACACAATATTATGAATGGTCCCGTGCAAGGGCCCAATTCTCTGGGATGCCCTTTACCATAGAGGACATGCCTGAGTCATCTTCAGAACCACCCCCTGCCACCATCAGTTTGGAGGAGTTTGAGAGCTTGAAGGAAAGAAATGAGAAGCTAACCCAGGCTTTGCAGAAGACCCTCCGGGAGAGGAGTGAAGGTGTGAGGGAGATTGAGAGATTGGAGAAGTTGAGAGTAGAGCATCTGACTAAGATCGAAAAGTCTGGGGATTATATCAACAAGTCTAAGGCTGGTGAACAAATTCTGAAGAATGCTTGCAAAGAAGCCCAGTTCCAAAGAGCAAGGACAGACTTGTACTTGAAGGAGAGTCAAGCCCGGTGGGTCAGGATCACCGAGGCTCGTACCCTGGAAGACAAGAGAGTTCAAGACAAGATGGAGCAATTCGAGGCTAATGCAAAAGAACAACAAGAAGCCCTGGCAGCAGCCCAGAGGGAGATATCAGAGCTGAAGATCAAAGCAGGGGTGAAGAGGTCCAAAGAACAAAATCAGCACAAGAAGCTAACAGCAGCTGTTACGACCCGGAATCTCCTCATCAGGAATCTCACGGAGCGTCCGGCTGATCCTGTGACCGAAGCACTTCTCAAGGAAGTTCGTGAGGATGAGTTTGGTCTTGGTGTTTGACCATTTGTTTGTTGTTGCTTTCTTTCCATGTACTTTTATTTTCTTGTACTGTATTTGGACCCCTTAGAGGGCTTGTGTTGTAAAACGAACAAATTGTATTATTTCACCTTATGTAATATATTCATGTTAGTTTACTTCGAAAACAACTTCAACAGCAGCATCTTCAAGGGTCTGGAAGGGTCAAAACTGAAGGCCAAACTGGATACCTTGAGAGCAAATAAGCATAACTGCATTGCATACTAACCCTTTTGTTTGTTTTGTAGGTTTTTGTTTTGTTGTTACTAACCTCTGTTGTGAATCTCAGGAATTATTGCTCGCCGCCGGGTATTTCCCCTCAACAGGCCACACAGGTACCCAACTAGAAACAACCTTCCGGGAATTCAGATGGATCAGATGCAGCAGGACCTTACGGAGGTCAGAAACCAGATGGCCAACGAAAGGTTGGAAATGAGAACGCAGATAACACAGTTCATGGAAGTAATGAACAATTTAGCTCAAAGCCAGGAGAGGCTCAGAGCTTTGGTAGAAGGGAGGAATCAAGAGGAACCCCATGTGGGAACTGCTGGCACAAGTAACAACGAGAGGGTCCAACCTCATGTCAATCCCCCAGTTTTTGGACCCCATCTCCATCCAGAGACCAACATCCCTGTCAATATACAAGGGGCTGCCACAGCAGGGAGGGTATTACAGGAAGACCCTCAAGAAGACCGGTTCACAGTAATGGGTGCTGGGGAAGAAGCATACGATAGACGGTTGGATGAAATAGCTGAGAAGTTGAGGTCCTTAGAATCTCAAAACTCTTTGGGCTTCGACGTTATGGACATGGGTTTGGTAGACGGGGTCAGGATCCCCCATAAGTTCAAGCCACCTTGTTTCGAAAAGTATAATGGGACTTCATGCCCCCGGACTCATCTACAATCATTTCTGGGAAGGCTGAAGGCCTATACAATGGATGAGAAATTGTGGATGTTCTATTTTGAAGATAGCTTAACCGGAGCTTCGAGGGAGTGGTATTCCCATCTGACAAAAGCAACAATTAGATGCTGGAAGGACCTGGCAGAGGCCTTCATCAGACAGTATCAGTATAATCTAGACATGGCACCCAACTGGACTCTCTTGATGGGAATGTCACAGTCTTCGAGGGAGAGTTTCCGAGAATATGCCCAAAGGTGGAGGCAACTGGCTGCTGCTGTTCAACCACCTATGTCTGAACGGGAAATGGCAGATATGTTCATGAACACCCTTCAGGGAACATATATTGACAGGTTGGCTGCTTTCTCTTCTACTAGCTTTGCAGATGTTGTCATAGCTGGGGAGAGAATTGAAAGCTTGTTGAAAATGGGAAAGATCTCAGACAGTGGTGCAAGCTCGTCCAGTAGTACAAGAAAGCCTTTTGCAGGCCCGAGAAGAACTGGCGAGACCAATGCCATCCATTCAAACAGGGGTAGGTCCCAATATGCTCAAAGGTCAATAGCAGCAGTCACCATTCCTGCTCCAGCCCATCCACAGCCAGTCTATCAACCTCCTCAGCAAAACTATCAGCCACAACCTCAGTACCATCAGCAAAATCAGTACCCTCCAAGGAATTACAACAACAGCAACACCAACAACAACAGTCAACAAAGGCCATTCCAACAGAGGCCATCTCAAGCTAACAGAGTGATCGATCCGATCCCAATGCCATATGCTACTTTGCTGCCACAACTTCTGAAACTCAACCTGGTTGAGCTAAGAACGTTGGCACCTCCGGATCCCAACAGTCTACCAAGGAACTATGACTCCAATGCTAGGTGTGCTTTTCATTCAAACGCACCTGGCCACAGTACAGAAAAATGCAGGGCTCTGCATATGAAGGTACAAGACCTGGTAGACTCCAAGGCTCTGAATTTCGCACCGCCGCCCAATGTCAACAAAAATCCTATGCCAAACCATGGTGGTCCCCGGATTAACGCTATTGAAGAAGACAAGCCGTCTTATTTAATAACTAGTGTGGGACAGATCAGGACACCATTGGTAGAAATCAAAGCTCAGCTCTTGGAATGTCAAATGTTCCTAGGGTGTGAGTTAGGCTGTGCTTACTGCAATATCTCGGTAAATGGGTGCGATAATTTGCGGAATGGCATAGATGGCCTTATTCGGAGTGGCCAACTTCAGATCACCACATCATTTCCAACAAATCCAGCAATGTCATCAACAGCGGTTTCAGAACCTCCTACAACTGCAGCAACCATTGTTCCTGACAATTCTTCGGTTTCATCAACAAGCACTTCATCCATCATCTCAACTGATCAGTTTTCAACAATTTCTCCTGCTACAACTTCAGCTTCATTCCATCTTGAATCTCCTACAACAACAACAACATCATTTCTTCCGACAATATCTCCTACAACTCCAGCAACAAATCATGAAGATGTCTCTACTGTCACCATATTTTATGATCCTGAAAGCAACTCTGCCTACCATTCAGAAGGTGCTGCTCCCACCAGTGCACCAGTTACAATCTTTTATGATCCACAAACAATTACAGTCCCTTCAGCAGCAGCAATCAGTCCAGTCACTGTCACGGTGCCTGGACCAGTACCATATGAAAGCAATAGGGCCATCCCTTGGCACTATGGCTCTGACGTGTACTGCGAAGGAAAAAGAATCACTCTTGAAACATCAACACCTGCACCACAAGTAGATAATGTGGGGGGAGGCGGAGGCTTCACTCGAAGCGGACGTCTCTTTGCTCCACCAATTCAAAGACCTACTGCCGAAGCAGAAGCTGCTGCCAAGGCAAAGGGAAAGAGCCCGGTGCAGGAAGATCAAGCTGCCAAAGAAGCCTTGAAAACACCGTTCGATCAAGAAGTTGATGAGTTTATGAGAATCATCAAAAAGAGTGACTACAAAATTGTGGATCAACTTCACCAGACGCCATCCAAAATCTCTATCCTCTCACTGCTTATGTGCTCCGAAGCCCATCGGAATGCACTACTCAAGGTCTTGCACGCAGCTTACGTGCCTGAAGAGATTACTGTCAACCAGTTGGAAACCGTGGTTGGAAATGTTACTGCTAGCAATGGGCTAGGGTTCACCAATACTGACTTGACAGCGGACGGCCGCAACCACAACAAAGCTTTGCACATAACCATGGAATGCAAAGGAGCTGTCCTTTCTCATGTGCTGGTAGACACAGGGTCGTCCCTTAATGTCTTACCAAAGAAGGCTCTGGTGAAGTTAGAATATGATGGTTTGGCATTGAGACCCAGCAACCTGGTGGTAAGAGCCTTTGATGGTTCTAAGAGATCGGTTCTGGGAGAGATTGAGCTACCGGTGACAATTGGCCCACAGACCTTTAAAACTGTCTTTTATGTGATGGACATTCAGCCCGCCTACAGCTGTTTGTTGGGTAGACCCTGGATTCACGCCGCCGGCGCAATAACGTCTACCCTTCACCAAAAGTTAAAATTTGAGTGGGAAGGCCAAGTTGTCACAATCTGTGGAGAGGAGGACATTTTTGTCAGCCACCTGGCAACCTATAAGTACATTGAAATGGATGGGGAGATCCATGAAACAATGAGCCAGGGGTTTGAAGCTTTGATTGTGAATGAGGCATCTGCTATATCTGGTACTCCAATGTCATCATACCAACAAGCCCGGAAGGTTGTTGAGGAAGGAACTGCCCAAGGCTGGGGCAAACTGCTATCGGTGGAGAAAAAAGAAGACAAGTTTGGGTTGGGTTACAGACCAACTCAACATCAAGCAAAGGCTGCTGAAGAGCCTGGTTTTGTCAGTGGAGGGATGCTTACCCCCGATGCTATCAACTGTCTGGAAGACGAGCTGGAAGAGGAGCGCAATCTGGAGAATTGGATTCGTCCAAAGATCCCGGGGAGCAGTGTCTCGAACTGGTCTTCCCAAGAAATTATAAGAGTTACTCGATCAGAGTAATTATTATTTCCTGTATTTTATAAGCATGCATCAAAGTCTTGCATCTTGCCCAAGATGACAAGACTCATTTTGTAATCGGGCCATCTGTACTTTTTGTGCAAACAAGATCAATTAATGAAATATCAGACATCTTTTTGCAAACGCGTCTTTTTTTTCTTTTCGTTCACTGTTTTTCCATTTTTCTTTTTGTACAAAAAAATAAATGGCAGTGTTTTCAAAATGACAACTTCATTTCACTTTTCTAAATAAGATTAAAATCAGATCACTAAAATGAACAACTTAACCCTTGCAGAGAGTGCCTTCCTGACAGCACCGACAACAGCACGGCTATGACATCGTATGACTTTGACAATCCGATCAATCAAGCTGATGAAGGGGTTGAAGAAGAATATGAGCTTCCTGAAGAGCTAGCCATGTTGTTAAGACAAGAGGAAAAGGTTATTACCCCTCACCAGGAGGAGGTTGAAGTGATTAATCTTGGTACGGAGGAAGACGTGAAAGAGGTTAAAATCGGGGCCTGCCTGCAAAACTCTGTGAAGAAGCAACTGGTTGATCTACTTCGAGAGTATGTGGATGTGTTTGCTTGGTCGTATCAAGACATGCCAGGGTTGGATACCGACATTGTGGTGCACAAGCTGCCTTTGAGAGAAGAATGCCCACCGGTCAAACAGAAACTGCGCCGAACTCGTCCCGACATGGCTATGAAAATCAAGGAAGAGGTACAAAAGCAATGGGACGCCGGGTTCCTTGCTGTGACTAGCTACCCGCCATGGGTTGCTAGCATAGTACCTGTGCCTAAGAAAGACGGAAAAGTAAGAATGTGTGTTGATTACTGGGATCTGAACAGAGCCAGCCCGAAAGATGATTTTCCATTACCTCACATTGACGTATTGGTAGATAATACGGCTCAGTTCTCGGTATTCTCCTTCATGGACGGATTTTCAGGATACAACCAGATCAAAATGTCACCTGAAGACATGGAGAAGACAACCTTCATCACACCCTGGGGCACGTTCTGCTACAAGGTAATGCCATTTGGGCTCAAGAATGCTGGTGCAACGTATCAACGGGCTATGGTAACATTATTCCACGATATGATCCACAAAGAAATAGAATGCTATGTGGATGATATGATTGCCAAGTCCCTTACTGAAGAAGGTCATCTGGTGAATCTGCTCAAGTTGTTCAAGCGTCTGAGGAAGTATCAACTGAAGTTGAACCCCAACAAATGCACGTTCGGGGTGAGATCTGGTAAGCTGCTGGGTTTTATTGTAAGCGAGAAAGGGATTGAAGTGGACCCTGATAAAGTCAAAGCCATTCAAGAGATGCCTGCACCGAAAACTGAAAAAGAAGTTCGAGGGTTTCTAGGTCGATTGAACTATATCTCACGGTTCATATCTCACCTCACAGCAACCTGCGAACCCTTGTTCAAGCTGTTAAGAAAAGAACAAACGGTCAGATGGAATGAAGATTGCCAGAAGGCTTTTGACAAGATCAAGGAATATCTGCAAGAACCTCCCATCCTCATGCCGCCAGTTGAAGGAAGACCTCTGATAATGTACTTGACAGTATTAGAAGAGTCAATGGGGTGTGTGCTGGGCCAACATGACGAGTCTGGTCGAAAAGAGTATGCAATATACTACCTAAGCAAAAAGTTTACCGACTGTGAACAACGTTATTCGCTGCTCGAGAAAACTTGCTGTGCTTTAGCGTGGGCTGCTCGCCGACTGAGACAGTATATGTTGACCCACACTACTTTATTGATCTCGAAGATGGACCCAGTCAAGTACATATTTGAGAAGCCAGCGCTTACCGGACGGGTTGCAAGATGGCAAATGATCCTTACAGAGTATGACATCCAATACACATCTCAGAAAGCCATCAAAGGCAGTATATTGTCTGAATATCTTGCTGAGCAACCCATTGATGACTACCAGCCTATGAGGTTTGACTTCCCTGATGAAGACATCATGTTCATTAAAACAAAAGATCATGAAGAGCCTATTCACACTGAAGGGCCTGACCCGGAGGAAGAATGGATTATGATGTTCGATGGGGCTGTTAACATGAATGGTCGTGGTGTTGGTGCAGTACTCATTACACCCAAAGGAGTTCACATGCCTTTCTCGGCAAAACTCACTTTCAACTGCACTAACAACGAAGCTGAATACGAAGCTTGCATTATGGGTCTTGAGTAAGCCATTGACCTCAGGATCAAGACATTGACCGTATTCGGGGATTCAGCTTTGGTAGTCAATCAGACCAACGGGAAATGGTATACACACCAGGATCATCTGATACCTTACAGGGATTATACAAGGAGGTTATTGACTTTCTTCACAACAGTCAAGCTTGAGTATGTCCCTCGGGACGAGAATCAGTTTGCAGATGCTCTGGCTACCATTTCGTCCATGATCAAAGTTCAAGCTGCTAACTTTGTACCTCAGATTTCAGTGTCCAGACTTGATAGACCAGCATATGTGTTCGCAGCAGATGTTGTTAAAGATAATAAGCCTTGGTTCCATGACATTAAGTGCTTCTTGGAGGATCAAACATACCCACCTGGGGCATCTTCCAATGATAAGAAGACTTTGAGAAGGCTTGCTGGAAGTTTCTTTCTGAACACTGATGGTTCCTTGTACAAAAGAAACTTTGATATGGTACTCCTCAGATGCGTTGATAGAACGGAAGCAGACTTGTTGATGCGTGAAGTGCATGAAGGATCCTTTGGTACCCATGCCGGAGGGCATGCCATGGCTAAGAAGTTGTTAAGATCAGGCTATTATTGGATCACAATGGATGCAGACTGTTGTTCCTATGCCAGGAAATGCCATAAATGCCAGATTTATGCAGATAAAGTGCATGTGCCTCCCAACCCTTTGAACATTATGTCTTCACCATGGCCCTTTGCCATGTGGGGAATTGATATGATTGGCAAGATTGAGCCGACTGCTTCAAATGGTCACAGATTCATCCTGGTCGCCATTGACTATTTCACTAAGTGGGTTGAAGCAGCCTCATATGCAAATGTTACAAGACAAGTGGTAACCAGATTTCTGAAGAGAGATATCATCTGTCGATATGGAGTGCCCGAGCGAATCATTACTGATAATGGTTCTAACTTAAATAACAAAATGATGGCAGAGCTGTGCCGGGACTTCAAGATTCAACATCACAATTCCTCTCCTTACAGACCAAAGATGAATGGTGCTGTTGAGGCGGCAAATAAGAATATCAAGAAGATTGTGCAGAAGATGGTAGTCACCTACAAAGACTGGCATGAAATGCTACCGTTCGCCTTGCATGGGTACCGCGCGTCAATCAGAACATCCACTGGGGCAACACCGTACCAGCTTGTGTATGGTATGGAAGCAGTCCTACCAGTTGAAGTTGAATTGCCCTCCTTGCGAGTCTTGATGGATGTCAAACTGAGTGAAGCAGAATGGGTTAGGTCCCGATACGAACAACTGAGTCTGATTGAAGAGAAGAGATTGGCTGCAATCTGTCATGGGCAGTTGTATCAGAAAAGAATGAAGAGAGCCTTCGATCAGAAAGTCAGGCATCGAGAGTACCAAGTAGGAGATCTTGTGCTGAAGAGAATCCTCCCTCCTCATATAGACCACAGGGGCAAATGGACTCCCAATTATGAAGGACCATTCGTGGTAAAGAAAGTTTTCTCTGGTGGAGCACTGATGCTCAGCACCATGGATGGTGAAGACTTCCCGTCCCCTGTGAATTCAGATGCAGTTAAAAAATACTTCGCATAAAATGACCCGCTGGACATAAAAACAAAATGTAAGTCCAGGCAAAAATAGGGCATCCCGGCGAGTCAAAAACAGAATTAAAGACTCGGGCAAAAATAAGGGAAATAAATTAAAAAAATGTACACCCGCTGAGTTGAAAAGCCACATTGGACAGCTCAGGCAAAAATGGGTATCCCGATGGATTGAAAACCCGAAAGGGCGATCCATGCAAAATAAGGGAATAAGCGAACAACTGCACTCTGGATTCGTCTGTATCACTGACAACTCGGAAAGCTTTGACAGAATCAAGCTTCAATCAGAATCAACTTTCTTCAGAAAGCAAGACGAGAAGAACGTCATTGTCATACGAGTCATAGCAGAAGAGGAAGCTCCTTAAAGTGTCGTCAACACCGCCAGCATTTTGTTTCTCAATTTATAACAATCTCCTCATTTCAGGGGATATGTTTCTTTGGTTGTATCTTGCCAATTCAGGGCACATGAATTAATAAAATCAGATTTTTCAGTCATGTTTCGTTTTGTATATTTTTATTTGCAAAGGATGTCTGATGTCTCAAAAAAAAATCAATTGCATAAGTACAGATGTTTTTCTCCCAAAAGTAATAATAATAAAACACATGCTCACAGGGAATATACTTACTCTTGAGGGTGCTTAACTCCTATGACGGAATCCAATCGAGGATACCTCGGGATCTCTTGTGCGTTTCCTTATCTGTGCAGGATTGCAGGCATCCAGAATGCAACCTGGGGCATGCAAGACACGTCTCGGCAAGCTGGTGAATCATTATCAACTCGGTCTATCTTCCACATGGCACTGGAAGGTGCCCATTTCCCCAGCGAAATTGCCAAATCAACATGCACTCAATCTCAGCATCTGAAATGCTCTATCCCCAGCTGAGTTGCCTCTTGTTGCTATCCCCAGCTGAGCTGCCTCTCACAATTCCCCAGCCGAGTTGCCATTTCATCCTCAGTTGAGTACAGGAGTCAGGGAACCATTTCCCCACAGAGTTCCAGCCTCTATCCAGAAGAGCAGCGCATAGAAGATCACAACAGAGTGAAGAAAGCTTCTACAAACCCCAGCTGGGTCCCGTATTATAAGGATATGTCAACCAGTGACCTATATCCCCAAGCAAATATCATCTTATTGGATCTACCAATGATCTCATCCCCGGCTGGGAGGTCCATTTCAAACAGATCAACCAGAGATCTTCACGGCAACGGGATCCGAACCCCGGTTTGATATTTTCGCATAATCATGGCATTTACATCATATTTCCCCTCAGAGCGTAGCATTCCGTCTAATACGGAGCATTACGGCAAAAAAATCAAACGCACAGCATAATCATAAGCCATGATTCGGAATCAACACTGGTGAATAATAATCATATACTTCCCCCCAAAAATCCTCACCAGAGTCCCAGCAAAAGCAGTTGCCTCATATTCACAAATACCAGCATATTTCCTTTTGATACCCGTCCGTATCATCACTCCCCAGTAAAGTCGCCAGAACACTCTTTACGAACAAAATCACCCGTATTACAGATACTTCATGACACCCGTCCGTGTCATATTACCAGCAGAAAGCCAAAGACGTCCTCTTTGCACCCACACATACTTATATACACTTTCCTGACACCCGTCCGTGTCATATCCCCGGCGCAGTCGCCTAGACTTTGTATAGCAGATATTTGTTCATATTACACTTTGCTCTCTTGACACCCGTCCGTGTCATTCTCCCCAGCAGTTAAAATACTCATCTATATATACTCACTACTCACGATACACTTATACAGATACTCGTCCGTATCTTGTATACACAACACTTATCTCCCCACAGATTCGACAGTAGTCCTTGTTCTTTGTTAACCAGTTGGTACTCGTCCGTACCATCATCTCAGAACATTGCGTCTAGTGTTTGTTTCTACGTGATACTCGTCCGTATCATAGTCTTAAGGATGCTCGTCCGCATCTTTAATCCATATACCGCGTCAAACACTTATGTCTTCTTGAACGTAGATACTTGCCTGTGTCTACTATTCCCAAGAAGAGTCCCTTCAGATTCAACACTCGTCCGTGTTCTCTGTTAACCAGATGGTACTCGTCCGTATCATCATCTCTGAACACGTATCAGTATTTGTTTCTACATGATACTCGTCCGTATCATAGTCTAAGGATGCTCGTCCGCATCTTTAATCTATACACAATACCAAACACTTATACTTTTCTTTCTTGGTTGTGAACACTCGTCCGTGTTCACTATATCCCCAGTAGATCACCAACAAAGCATTTTTTTCCTTTATCTAACACTCGTCCTGTGTTATGATACCCCGAGAGCAGCCGTACCCTGCTAAGTGGTCGTCCTCCACTTCTTGATGGCCATCCTTCATCATGCTCGCCCGATGGCCGTCCCCATCGTTGATCTTTTAGCAGCCGTCCCCTGCTAGGTGGTCGTCCTCCACCTTTTGATGATCGTCCTTCATCATTTTATCCAATGGCCGTCCCCATTGTTGATTTTGGTTATCCGACACTCGTCCTGTGTTGTGATAAACCTTGAGAGCAGCCGTACCCTGCTGAGTGGTCGTCCTCCACTTCTTGATGGTCGTCCTCCATCATACTCGTCCGATGGCCGTCCCCATCGTTGACCTTTTCTATCCG
This sequence comes from Lathyrus aphaca, assembly GCA_963966055.1. NCBI lineage: Eukaryota > Viridiplantae > Streptophyta > Magnoliopsida > Fabales > Fabaceae > Lathyrus > Lathyrus aphaca. The sequence continues at coordinate 348,346,430 of OZ014525.1, read as the reverse complement.
ATGGCCGTCCCCATCGTTGATATTTTCGGCAGACGTACCCTGCCAGGTGGTCGTCCTCCACCTTTGATGGCCGTCCCCATCATATTTCTTTTATCCCCAACAGAGCAGCCGTCCCCTGCTAGGTGATCGTCCTTCACCTTTAATGGCCGTACCCCATCATCTGTTTATTCTTTAACCCGATGGCCGTCCCCGTCGTGGTCCCTTCTCCTTTTAGCCCGATGGCCGTCCCCATCGTTGGTTACTTTACCTTTATGAACTTGATGGCCGTCCCCGTCATGTTTCATTAATTTCCAGAGAATTCTACAGCTTTATCTTGATGGCCGTCCCCATCATGATTTTATTTTCCCCAGCTAGTCGGCCGTCCCCGTCTTGGCTTTACCTTTTATCCCCAGCATGTCGGTCGTCCCCGTCATTGCTATTTACCCAGCAGTCGTCCTCTGCTCGACGGTCGTCCTCCGTTGCCCACACTTTACAATATACTTTATTTTCTTTTACAATCTATATCCCTTTTCTTCTTCATTTCTGTGAGTGCAAATTTTGGACTGTCTTTGGTATTCAACCACAAGTTATCTTGTTTGCCTGTTAAGCCGTTGCTTACATCCTGCACGGCTAACTCATGTTTGAATAGGGGCAGCTGTAAACACCCCAAATTTGCCCTCACCCATTCACACCATGGCTTGTGATCATTCTCATTTGCATAAACACAATCATATCATCTCATATCCCATTTTTGTTCACTGGATAGTTTCTAAGTCATCTGCACCTAGGGTTTGTGATCTGAGCAATCCAAGAGCTTCTTGAGCCACTCCAAAGGCCACCAATCACTTCAAAGGGATCCATGTGTGTTCTTATATCATATTACATCCTCTCAAAGTCAAAAATTCCAAAGAATCACAAGAACTAGGGTTTGAATGGATGCAGAGCCAAGTTTGACTGCACAGTTGACCTAAAAATTAGGGTTTTGGTTTCAGAGGCCATAACTCCAAATTTTTTGGTCATTCTTGTTTCCATTGGTCTCTATATGGTATAGGAAGTATGCATATCAATTTTCATGAATAAATTCCATGGGGAAGTCATCTGATCAAGAGTTGACTTTTCAGACAAGTCAGTGTAAAATCAGGGCATCTGAGGCCCCCAATGACCCAACCAATGGGTGATCTTCATCATTTTGAGTGTATATGATCTTTATTTGATCATGGAAGAGGGTTGAAGTTCACAAAAATCAAGAATTTAGGGTTTTTGCAAATGTTGACTTTTTGGGCATAGTTGACTTTTCAAGAATGCTTCATTTTAGGTCATTTTTCAAGCTTTGATTATTGATCCAAAAATGCTTCAAATGGAAAAACTTTGGTCATGAAAGTTGTAGATCTCATCTTTCCCTTTTCAAAAAGTACAAGAACATGATCAAACTCTTCTTGGATCAAAAGTTATGGTGTGGCAAAGTTGGCTAAAATCATTAATTTTCAAGGCATGCCTCAAATGGAAATTTTGCAAAATCATGGACCAAGGCCAATTACAACCTCTAATTCATTTCAAACCATGACACAAACATTCTCTAAGTCATAAAAATAAGAATTGAACCAAGAATGCCCATGATTTATGGTTGGTTAGGCAAAGAAATCACATGTGAACCAAAGTTGCAACAACTTGCAAAACCACTCATCATGCTTCCTACAACTTGTGACATTGGATGCTGACTTTTGCTAGCCTCTCACCTCATTTTGCTGCGCAGCCCCATGCCTTGTACTTGCCTAGATCATGAGCCATACTTCACTTACACAAAAGGTGGACATTTTGCAAAAGCAAACTTACCAATCACTATAGGCCACGTCACATCATCTGACCTATAGGATTATAATACAATATCCCTTGGCAAGCCAAAGATATGAAGAAGCAAGGCTGAAACTCTCTCATTGAACACATTCACAAAAACACACAAAACTGCATAAGCCTTCGAATCTCTCTGCCCAGCCAAGAAACACTAAAACCATTTTCACCATTCAACTCACCATGCATCATTGAGTAGAAACCAGCAAGAACACAAGCCTGAATCAACAAGAACATCCCACTGCCATTCTTCACTTCATTTTGCAGTTCCATTCGAATCTCCCTCCCTAGCTCACAAACATACCAACAAACACCATAGACCTTCTCCATTCACCCTCAGGATCACAAACAACCCCTCACCATGACCTGAAAGTGCCAGAATCACCATTGCCATTTCTGACTGAGTTGAAGCAGGAGCTTTCGAAACTCACTATCCAGCCAACATAAACTCTTCTTGAGCATTCAAACATCATCTGGGGATCAAGTGGAGTGGATTGCACAAGGAGAAGTGGCCAGAAAGTCATCAGAGTGAAAGCTTCAAATCTCAGGTAGCTTGAAATTTATTTTTCCAGAAATTGTTTTTCTTGTTACAAACTTGTTCCTTATGATTCACTGAGCATCCTGGTGTTTTTAGTTTTTGATTTGGTTCTGGAATGAGAGTTTAATTTCTCTCTGAAGCTTGCGTGCCCTAGTTTTTATTTCTTTCGATTCAGCTTATTTAGGAAGAAGAAATTTGTTTTGAGAGAGGGGTTTGATTCGTGAGTGTGTAAGGAACATTTCCCTTTTTTTAGTTTTCATTTTTGATACGATTTGAGGGGTTTGGGGATTTCTCAGGGGGGATGCTGGCCGGAGAAGACGACCGGAAGTCTTCTCCGGCCACCTGAATGTCATTAGCCCTAATTATGTCATTAATTGTGGTTTGAATGTGGAGCGTAGGATGGGTTGACTTCCTTTGACCCGCGCGCGTTTTGATGGCCAGGATCTTTCCATTTTGCCCTAATCCATAATTAACTTAATTAATTCAGTTTAATTATTTTAAAATCAGAATTAACCAGGTTTGAACTTGGGCCATTGGATGTGGCGCCAAGTCAACCTTTCCCTGCCCAGAACCAATCTGGTTCGTCCATCCTGCATACTTCCATTTATTTTCTTTTTATTTCCATTTTATTTGATATATTTTGTACATTTAATTAAAAATAGCAAAAAATGTTTAAAAATTATGGAAATTTTTGTCAAGATTTTCATTATTTTTCAGAACACAAAAATATTTTTATTTTTATTTTTAGCATTAAAAAAGTATTTTTAAATATTTAAAAGTTTCTTTTTAATTATTTAATGAAAATTAATTAATTAAAAATACTTTTAGGTATTTAAAAATCACCAAAAAATTCATGAAATGTTCTAAGACATTTAGAAACATTGTCCAACCTTCAAACCAAATTTCTTTTTTGATCTTGATGCATTTTAAGAATTTTTCATTGAATTAAATCATTTTTTATGCATTAATTTGATCCTAAGTTCAAAAATCCATTTCTGCCTATCTAAGAAGGTTTGGACATTGATTCTTCTTGCATTGTTTTATGTTTAGCATGTAGTTTCTAGGAATAAATGGCCTTGATTTGTTTCCTCAATTTCAATTTGTTTGGCATTTCTTTTGTTAAGAACCCTAAAAAACCCTAATAACTTAGAAAATTCATAACTTGAGATTGGTTAAGAGTTGAGACCTCCCCTTTGGACCTTGGTTTAGTATAGGTTTAGGGTTTCTTAGGATGGCATTTTCCATTTTTTTATCTTAGGGTTTGCTTCTGTTTTGGGTTTTTGTTTGATGTTTGATTCATGGACCCTAATTTGAGCTTTCATTTGCACCCTTCTTGCATTCTCTTGCATAACATGACTTGTCTTTGCATTTTATGCATGCTTGTGTTTCATTTGACATCTTAAGACATGTATAAAGTGTCTTTGATCATTGCATCTCATATTTTCCATGTCATTTGCCTTGTGTGCTTCATAACTTTCCATGCTTATCCATGCTTCTTAGCTTGCATCATTTGCATCCATAATCTTGTATGAACATCTCCATGTCTTGCCTCATGTTTGCAGCACCTCATAACATCATAATCATCATCAACATGCTTCTGGTTTTGCTTAGCATCATGCCATTACATCCCATCTTGCATTGCATTGCATTTCTTTCTAACATTTCAGGTGGTAAGTAACCTTGAGAAGTGAATTTGCCTTCACTTCTCATAACTTTTCTTCTCATCTCTCTTGCATCCATTGCTGCATTTCTATATGTGTTTGAGTTTGAGCTTGCTCATTCTTTCTCCTCCCACTTTCTTTCTTCAAGTGACTTGACTTCTTGAATGAAGCAAGTTGTTTTGCTTCTCTTGATCTTGTTCATCTGCTTCCTGGTGGCTCCTTTGAAGATTGTTCCTGAAAACCTCACAAACCTTAGGAACAACCAAGCATGACAATGAATTAGGGTCTTGATTAGTCTCCCCTCATAGTTTTACCTTTGTGTCTCTTTGAGTCTCCTCTCCTCATCTCATAATCAGGGACTAAACCCTAAAGGATTTAAGGCTTTGTGGTTAAGCTTATGCCTGCATCCTTCTATTAGGATGGAGTGTATAACTTTAATCCTAAGTGTTAAACCCTTAATGTGTTTAAATCTCTTAATCAATTCACATAATAAGCATCAAGACACCACACTTGTAACTTGGGCCTTGCATTAGGGTTCTAATTCTTCCTTAATTGGTTAAGAAGGACTAACCCTAGTGTTAATGGACAAGTCCCCCTCAAGTGGTCTCACAAACCATAAAATTCACTTCATCATCATATCATTAAGTAAAATCCACTTAATCAAAGGCTTGCTTTGTCATGAGTTTAATCCCTAATCATGGATTAGGTTGAGGAGCTTTCCTCAGCTTAAACATTCTCATCTATTATCCTTCTATTAGGATGGTGTAATGAGTCTGTTTAATCCTTGATTATGGCTTAATCTCATTACTTAACACTAAACAAAAACACCAAAAACATCTAAATAATCACAAATAGGTTAATGATCTTAATCCTACACCAAAGGTGATTAAGTGTGAGAATCTGACTTCACACTTAAGGTATTCTCATTACCCCTAATCAGAGGGAAGATGTGTTGAGTTTACTAAATCCATTGGTTTAGATTTAAGCTCATTGACCTGTGACAAACTCTCAAAAAGCAATAAAAGACTGAAAACTCAAAAACAAACAATAATCGTCTCCTTCGGGATTCTTTTCTCATCACCTTCACTCACAAACGAGAACTTGCTTCTTCCGTCTTATGCAAGACAGTTTGCACCTGAGCCAGACAGGTCATACACTTGAGCATAGGCAAGTAAGCAGTTCACAAGTCAATTTATCTTTCAGTCTCTTTGGGTCGAACTACGGTGTTCTGACTTCCTCATTGCACGAGAGGATACGTAGGCATAACTTAACAGTTATCGAACAAAAGTCTCTGTACATTCCCCCTCTTTCTAGCCTTATTCTTTAGCCTCATGATCTTGAGCATTCCATTCACCTCTTACACTGACACTTCATTTATACACTTCACTCCTTTTTACACTGACACCTGTACATCTCTTCCAGCTATTTCATACACAGATTGCACTGACACTACCCCTTTAAAACACAAATCTTTCAAGCGTGGATCCCGTCGAGTACGGCGGACAATCTGGGTGCTAATACCTTCCCAGGTTGTAACCAACCCCCTTTCTCAGTCTCTCTGGTTCGCGACCGTCTTATCCATATCTTTTCTAGGTCTATGCAGCATTACCTTTCCTTCGGGATAAAAATGCCTAGCTGGCGACTCTATTCATTCTCCAGTGAGTTCACAGCTGTGTGTTCTCACTGTTCCCTTCGCCGACCGTTCGCGTCTGTACCCTATCTGACCCGGTTTCATTTAGTGGGAGCGACACGTCCATGGGAGACTTGAGTCTCAAATGCTTATATTCCTTGTAACTTTTCTTTTTTTCCTTCATTGTAAGCCCAAGGGGCAATTATATTTTGAACTTACTAATAAAAAATTTGTTTTTATTTTCCTTTAAAAAATTTAAATCCTACCTGGTCCTTGAAAACATTGCATATGCATCTACATACCATACCATTGCATAACAGGTTTCCACGACAAGTTTCTTATCTTCTTGTTGTTTATTTCAGCAGAAATGGCTTTTGAACAGACTGTCAAAGATCTCCAAACCCAGAATGCTCAATTTCAAGAAGTGATCCTGAATTTGTCCAAGGGGCAAGAAGAGTTGAAAGCCCTCCTCACTAAGGAAGCAAAAAAAGAAGAATACTGAAAACAACAAGGATGATCAGTTGGAGCGACTGCAAGCTGAGATGGTAGAGATGAGAATCCAGATGAATGGAAATGTGGCTCTTATCCAAAAATTAGCCTAGGGGCAAGAAGAGTTGAGAGTCTTTGTCAATAAACTTCAAGGTAACGAAGTTGGGAATCTAATCATCAGTAAACCTCTGATGAAACAAATTTACTTGGTTGAAAGGAAGACGAGGATACGAGAAGGAAAGAGACAGGTTACTATTGATAGTCTTTCAATTAAAGGAAGAAGGTCTTATAGGGTTAATTCTCCTCAACACAAGGAGTATAAAAGACATTTTATCAAAATCAACACGACAATGTCACACACTTTGCAATGCTTGTTGGAGATGAAGCTAATTACCTTGAAAGACCCTCCTCTGAATCCCAATACTTCCTCTCCTGTATATAATCCCAATGAAAGGTGTGCATATCACTCCAATTGTCCTGGACATGACACTAATAACCATTGGGCATTGAGGAATAAGATTCAAGACCTGATTGACGAAGGAGTCCTCGAGGTTATGCCAGAAGACCATATTGAATTCTTCTATCATCCATCAAACATCGAAGATTCCAGACATCTGGAGTGACAAGCTTAGAGGAAGAGGCTTTGAGAACATTTGAATTTTCATTTGTAATTTCTTTTGTTGGCTTAAACACTTACTATTATGTCAAACTTTTGTTTTCATGTTAATGCATTGCATATGTTTTTTTTGAATTAATCCATTCGTTTCACTATATTTAAACTATGCTACTTACTTCTCTTTTGTGATATTTAACTCTTGTTAAAGCTGTAAGCCTTTAGAGGGAGGATGACGAAAATGATACCATAATTTCATATAGTATGCTTTTATACAGACTATGCTGACGATGTGCAGGCATTGTTTCGATTCCTAAATAGTGGATATATAAGGAAGTTAATCCCTAGTCAACCCTTTTGAGCCTATGAAGTAGGAGTTTTCATTCCCACGCAAATTAAAACCCTTAATCATAACCTGGGGCAGGGTAGTTCATCGGTTAACTCAATTATGTCAGTTGTCATTTTTGTACACAACTAATGATGGTTCCATGTAATCATTAAGTCTGGCAGTCAAAGAAAAGCTCACTAAGTCAAAACCTATGAAGGAGACTTAGTAAAAATTGAGACATCCTGCTGACTGTAATCTTGAAACAAGCAGTTCAGGAAATATGAAGGGATAACAAAGATAAAAGAAAAAGAGGTCACTACAAATCCTCAACAAAAAAAAGATGGTTGGCTTTTCAAATAAACTTTTGTCAGTGTTACAATTCCAAACTCTTTTGGAGCCTCAATGCATAAGTTAACCGAACATAAGACTGAAGAAAATCACGAAGAATTGGTTGGGTACAAATAAAATTTGAGCCTTTATCCTTTGTTTCTTAAACCGTGAATCAGACCATGTTACAACCCTTTAAAATTCCTAACTAAAGAATGATTAGTTCGAAAGCGTATTGCTACAAAAAGGTATCCTGACTCCTTTAAGGCTTATTATAAATCTGGAGTTAATATCACAGTTCTTACAAACATTGTTTTGCTAAAATAATTCTTTTTCAAAACTTCAAGACAGACATAAGCGTTGCATTTTGAATATCAGTGTTTGCATATAACTAAGTGTTTGACAACATAGAAGCTTACACGATGAACATTCAATAAACCAAAGTCTTCCCGACAGGCAAAGTTTCTTCCTGGGCCTGACTCAGTTGGATCAAAGCTAATGTATACAAGGGGAATAGTCACTATCTTCCACTCAAAGGGGCATGTCATTTGGGGCAGGTCTCCTCATATGAATTCCCAGAAGTAACATTACCAAGTTCACAATGCCAGGGGCATATTATTGTGGGGCATTTTGTTTATTTCTCTTGAGGTAACCCTTTTCAAATACTTCCATTATGGAAAAAATCATCCTCAGTTAGGGGCAACGCTCTCTTTTCAAATCTAACTAGATCAAAGTCAGTTGCAAGATCCTTAACCATTACCCAGGGCGTAAACGATCCACCACAGTCTGAAAGCACATTCCTCTCATTACATTGCCTTGATACCGGATTTCAGCAAAAGCCATTATGGAAATTAATTGTCTATGCCAATAGTATCAGATGGTGTCAGTACCATGTCTTTGGATTCAGTCATGATAATTCCTAGAAAATTACTCGGGGATGTCGAGTATATCAGAAGTTATGAATCCATTTATGCTTTCAAATATGATTGATGTTTACCAAAATGCATAAAATTACAATAATAGCATTTACTAAGGACCCTTGGAGTTAGGAATCCCCAACAATGTTCATATCCAACAGATCTTCACAAACTCATCCCCACAGAGTAACCTTTACGAATTTATTTCAGCAAAGTATTTCAAGTAGCCTCTTGTGCTTCCAGCTCTACAAAGTCCCAGACAGATTTCTCTCAAACCTGATATTCTCCAAATAATTGACACTTGGTCAGATAAGTCTCTCAGGGGAATGTTCGTCTCTTTTATCCCCAGTCAGGGTATTTAGGAATCTAATTTTCCAATAAAAAAGTACGACGAACGGAAATCGAAAGATCCTTAGTACAATATTGATGCGTCCGCAAGCGCACGGATTTATCGAAGTAATGTAAAAGATTGTCGAACCACAAAGACCAATATCAACCTATCGTTATCTATCGTTACTGTGTAAAGCTAAGGCTAATTGTTTCTTTTTGGTTGGCTTATGGAAGATATAATTAGATCTAAAGTTTAATTAATGAATAATAATAATATATTCGTATGTGACTCGTTAATCTTCGGGAATTCAATCAAATATCAATTAAGGCTTGTATGCTAAAATACTTTTTAGTGGAAAATATTCATTTAAAAATCCTTGTCTCAAACTTTCGCTCTTTTGATTCAGATTAAGTTCCTAAAGTCATATGCCTGCTCTCGCTAGCCCATAAGTGTTTAGAAATCCTTTTTGAAAATAAATAAATCCCAATTAATTTTAAATCCTCAAACTCTCGTTCTATTGAATTCAGAATAAATGCTAAACCTCAGCTATCCGGTTAAATTCGCAAACTTTCGTTCTGTTGAATTTACCTTAATTACTTTCCTTATTTTCATAACAAAAAGTATTAAATTAATTTAAGAGATGTCGCCTAATTTGTAAATTTAGTGAAATAATTTATACTGATTTTAATTCAATTCCTCCCGATTAATTTATCTACATACAGATATATATATAAAATTTAGCTAGACATATAATTAAATTGACACGACGTAAACATAAAGATTGAAATTAAGAACAACATACTTTAACAATTAAGAGATTTAGTAACAACAACAACAATAATAATAATAATAATAATAATAATAAAGCGATAAAATAAAGAACCTGTAATAAACTTGAATTAAATGCTGGAAATAGAGAAATTGAAATGCAAGATTGTTGATCCAAGCGTTACATAGAACATAGGCCTAATACTAATGGTGTGGTAGTTCCTCAATGTGAGAAACTACCACTTTTACAATCATAATTTATGCCGAGAACTATGAAAGAATAAATTGCCAAAAACTTGGATGCCTCTTTAAAGCCAAGAGCAAACCTATATATAGAAGGAAATTTCATTTTGTAACTTCCATGGAACATAAATGAGTGGTGGAGTAAGTGGGAGTAGTTGGAAGTTGGAGAAGTAGTGGAGTGAGTGGGAGTAGTGGGAAGTTGGAGAAGTAGTGGAGGAATAAAAGGGAAAGTGGAGATTTCTTCTCCTAAATTATAGGTGGTTGGCGCCACCTTTCAATGTGGCTTGCGCCACATTGTGTGAGAGTGGTGGGTCCCACCCCTTTTATTTTCTTTCCGTCATTTTCTTTCCTTTTTATTTACAACTTCTCATTTTCTTCACATTTCTTCCTTTAATTCTTTTCTTTTCTTTCTTTTGTGAGTTAATCCAAGTCACCTGAAAACATAGTAAATGATATATAAATCGAAGCATAAATCAAATAAAACAAAGGAAATCATAACTAAAATTCGTGTAAGTCAAGCCAATTAAATGATATAATTTAGCGTTATCAAACTCCCCCACACTTAAACCTTTTCTTGTCCTCAAGAAAACCATGACTCATAAGAAAAATAGTGCATACAAATACTCATCCTAGGTTACCAACTCTACTTCGATTAAGTTTGTGTCGATAGGTGCTTGCTCACACACTAAGGATATCGTAATAATACAATTCCTCTTTTGGGATCATCAACCTCCCTCCTATACAAACCATTATGAATCATGTTATTATACCTAAGTCTAATTCACTCATCCTTCTTTCATCCCTTTTCATTCTGGTGCAATCACATTAAGCCCGTTATCCTTTCACACTCATGGTAGGATAGCCTGTTAGTGACTATGATCTCATTTTCATCAATTTTATTTTTCTTTTGCACATATCAATAAAATAAAGAATTTTACACCGTTGGGCTAAATGATCGGGTAAGGACCACCTAACTTAGAAGGAGAATTTCTTTTCATTCATTCATTTTTTTCTCTTGATTTATTCTTTTAACTTTGAGATCATACACTTATTTGCATCGACTTCCTACTTAGTGTGTGCTTAGGATGGTGCTGACTGCTAAATAAAATAATTAGGGAATACTAAAGGGTGAGAACTTAAGGCTACGACATAACAAGTACTCAAATTGATTTCCATAATTGAGAGGCTCACAGTGTTAAAACGATATCGATCTTGCGGAATTTTCCCAAGTCTCACAATCTAACCTTAATTTTTTCTGTAGCCTCAAATTTTCAAAAGAAACACTATTTTTGTAATTTAGAATTTTTCAAATTATTTGGTACGGCTCAAAAATACGGGGAGATCGATAAACATAAAATCACGCATAAAGACTCGACAACACATGCAAAGACGCAACAAAATACTAAAATTGAAAAAAAAATTTAAAATCATGCTGGAAAACATTAAATCTAACTAGAAAAACGGTAAAATGGAAGCGAGAGAATTCCTCCCCCACACTTAAATCAAACATTGTCCTCAATGTTTTGATAAAAGGTGGAAAATGGATGATAGAACCTGTACGGATGCCTTTGTTTGCTACTACAGCCAAATTCACTCTGATTCTTCCCTTGTTGTCCCTGTCTTTGCTGATCACTTCTTCTCCGATGTCTTGTACTACGAGATATCTGAATCTGCTGAACCTTCACTTTCCTGAAGTCGCTCATCATATTGCCTATTTCTGGAATAAGTACCTGCAAAACATGTTATGAAAATACTGTATGGTGTGTGCAGGTGAAGCTAGACCATGCAAATAACAAGGATAAGGTGAGTGACCGACGGGAGAGACATGCCATCTCCCATCATACTTAACATCAATGTTACCACCAACAGCAACATTCAAAGGAACGTGCGTGGGCACCATCTCATCTTGAGGGATTGTCATCTAGAGATCTTTTACCTAAATACAGCTGAGACGTGACAAGCGATACATATCTTTATTTTCTGCAAACAAAAACAATAAAAGGAAACTATTAAATTGAAAACTCGTGGGTTACCACTCACGCGGAGTTTTGTTTAACGTCGATAGCTCGACGGTTAAGAGTGTTATTCTTCGGTTTCCATGGCCATTTATCAATCCATCTCACATATCCCTCACCTTTCCTTTTCTTCTTTCTGTGGGGTGGTTCATTCTCTTGAACTTGTGGTGGTGGTTCTGTATCTATGCTAAGTATTAGACTTTCTTGTTTGGTCTTAGTCATTTCATCCATCACCTTAAAGTCAAACTTTACCCTCTTAACATTAATGGTTTCCTTAGTTTGGTCTTCAAATTTTCTCTTTTTATGTAAGACCTCAGACAAGGGTGCATGGGTAATTTTCCATACATGCACATACGTTTTAGAGTCTGCAAACTTATACGGGAAAATATATGGTGGGGTATATGGAGGGTGGTCAACAGTTCGTGCTTCATTCTCTACCTCTTCAACAACCTCGTTTGTGTATGGTGTTGGTGAATTTGTCTCAATCTCAACTCTTTCCTCACCATAACTCTCATCAACCTCATTATCACTCTCCTCTGGAATTTCGATTTGATTTTCATTGCTGGTTGTTATAACATAAGAATTCTCCTCAAGGGAGGGACCTACAGGTGTCAGTGCAAGCAGTAAGGTTTGGGTCTCCAATGCCTCAGTGTGAGTCACGAGGGACTCGACCATCATGTTCAGCCGCCTAAGGGTTTCATGATTATCGATATGTTGTCTTTTAAGTTCTTCATTCTGGATAGTTTGTGCGTCCACAAAGTGCTCCATCATAGATTCTATTCTAGCATTGGTCGATGTTTCAATGAAATTCTCCATAAATGTTTCGAGGTTGGACTGAACGGATTCTTGCGGTTCTTCAAAATATTGAGAGTGGTAATTTGGGCGGAAATGAGATAGCGTCGTGTGGAAATCTTCCATTAGTATTTCGAGATTGGAATTGTACGACTCTTGAGGTTCCTCAAAATATTGGGAATGGTAATCATCGGGAAGATTTGGGTGCGATTCCTCAAGGTATTGGGAGTCCTGCTGTTGGTAATTGTAGAAAGAATTAGGGTGCGGCTCCTCAAAATTTTGGAATTCATAGTTATAGAGGTTATTAGGGTGAGAATGGGTGGATGAAGGATTGAAATTTTCCATATGTATTTCGAGGTTGAGATTATGGTATCCTTGAGATTCCTCGAAATATTGGGAATGGGGATTGTAGAAAGAGTTTGGGTGGACATAATTAAATAAATAAGAAAGAAAATGCCTTAGTCTATAAGGTGCAACAACAGAATAATAATATTGACTGTTGGTCCCCGGCAACGGCGCCAAAAACTTGATGCGTCCGCAAGCGCACGGATTTATCGAAGAAATGTAAAAGATTGTCGAACCACAGAGACCAATATCAACCTATCGTTATCTATCGTTACTGTGTAAAGCTAAGGCTAATTGTTTCTTTTTGGTTGGCTTATGGAAGATATAATTAGATCTAAAGTTTAATTAGTGAATAATAATAATATATCTGTATGTGACTCTTTAATATTCGGGAATTCAATCAAATATCAGTTAAGGCTTGTATGCTAAAATACTTTTTAGTGGAAAATATTCATTTAAAAATCCTTGTCTCAAACTTTCGCTCTTTTGATTCAGATTAAATTCCTAAAGTCCTATGCCTGCTCTCGCTAGCCCATAAGTGTTTAGAAATCCTTTTTGAAAATAAATAAATCCCAATTAATTTTAAATCCTCAAACTCTCGTTCTATTGAATTCAGAATAAATGCTAAACCTCAGCTATCCGGTTAAATTCGCAAACTTTCGTTCTGTTAAATTTACCTTAATTACTTTCCTTATTTTCATAACAAAAAGTATTAAATTAATTTAAGAGATCTCGCCTAATTTGTAAATTTAGTGAAATAATTTATACTGATTTTAATTCAATTCCTCCCGATTAATTTGTCTACATATGGATATATATAAAATTTAGCTAGACATATAATTAAATGGACACGACGTAAACATAAAGATTGAAATTAAGAACAACATACTTTAACAATTAAGAGATGTAGTAACAACAACAATAATAATAATAATAAAGCGATAAAATAAAGAACCTGTAATAAACTTGAATTAAATGCTGGAAATAGAGAAATTGAAATGCAAGATTGTTGATCCAAGCGTTACATAGAACATAGGCCTAATACTAATGGTGTGGTAGTTCCTCAATGTGAGAAACTACCACTTTTACAATCATAATTTATGCCTAGAACTATGAAAGAATAAATTGCCAAAAACTTGGATGCCTCTTTAAAGCCAAGAGCAAACCTATATATAGAAGGAAATTTCATTTTGTAACTTCCATGGAACATAAATGAGTGGTGGAGTAAGTGGGAGTAGTTGGAAGTTGGAGAAGTAGTGGAGTGAGTGGGAGTAGTGGGAAGTTGGAGAAGTAGTGGAGTGAGTGGGAGTAGTGGGAAGTTGGAGAAGTAGTGGAGGAATAAAAGGGAAAGTGGAGATTTCTTCTCCTAAATTATAGGTGGTTGGCGCCACCTTCCAATGTGGCTTGCGCCACATTGTGTGAGAGTGGTGGGTCCCACCCCTTTTATTTTCTTTCCGTCCTTTTCTTTCCGTTTTATTTATAACTTCTCATTTTCTTCACATTTCTTCCTTTAATTATTTTCTTTTCTTTCTTTTGTGAATTAATCCAAGTCACCTAAAACATAGTAAATGATATATAAATCGAAGCATAAATCAAATAAAACAAAGGAAATCATAACTAAAATTCGTGTAAGTCAAGCCAATTAAATGATATAATTTAGCGTTATCAAATATTCTGAAACAAGACGAGAACTATGTCTTCATACTGCTCAGCAACAAATCAGGATTTATTTTCCCCAGCCAACAGTTGTTACATGAAGATGCTAGTGTGTTTCAATTACATAATTCATACATACATCATTTACATCATATCATGGCATACACATCCATAATGCATACAACATTCTCACTCATGTTAAGAACATCATGTCATACATGCATACATCAAATAATCTTGCATAAACTAACTTTTCCTTTTCAGGATAGTTCGCAGTGAGATAAACATTACCAACTCCTTGAGAAAGTTCAGAGATGATCTAAACGAAGATCTAGTGTTGATGCTTAGTGCAAGATGCTTTTCTTTCCAGAGACAGTACGAAGACGATCTATACGAAGATCTAGTCCTGGTACTTAGTGCTGACATTTTCCTGAGACGGTTCAGAGACGATCTAAACGAAGATCTAGTGATGATGCTTAGTGCATAATGCTTTTCTTTCCAGAGACAGTATGAAGACAATCTATACGAAGATCTAGTCCTGGTACTTAGTGCTGACATTTTCCTGAGACAGTTCAGAGATGATCTAAACGAAGATCTAGTGTTGATGCTTAGTGCATGATGCTTTTCTTTCCAGAGACAATACAGAGACGATCTATACGAAAATCTAGTCCTGGTACTTAGTGCTGACATTTTCCTGAGACAGTTCATAGACGATCTAAATGAAGATCTAGTGCTGATACTTAGTACATGATATTTTCCAGAAGCAATTCAGAGATAATCGAAACAAAGATTTAGTTCTAATGCTTAATACAAGATCTTTTCCTAGAGACAGTTCAAAGACGATCTAAACAAAGATCTAATTCTGATATTTAGTGCAGGATATTATCCAGAAGTAATTCAGAGATAATCTAAATGAAGATTTATTTCTGAATATTAATTCAAGATATTGTCCTAGAGACAGTTCAGAGACGATCTAAACGAAGATCTAGTGCTGATACTTAGTGCATGATATTGTCCAGAAGCAATTCAGAGATAATCTAAATGAAGATTTAGTTCTGATGCTTAATTCAAGATATTGTCCTAGAGACAATTCAAAGACTATCTAAACGAAGATCTAGTGCCAATACTTAGTGCATGATATTGTCCAGAAGCAATTCAAAGATAATCGAAACGAAGATTTAATTTTGATGCTTAATTCAAGAAATTTTCCTTGAGACAGTTTAGAGACGATCTAAACGAAGATCTAGTGATGATACTTATTGCAGGATACTTTCCAGATGCAGTTCAGAGATAATCAAAACGAAGATTTATTTCTGATACTTAACTCAAGATATTTTCCTAGAGACAGTTCAGAGACGATCGAGACGAAGATCTAGTGCTGATACTTAGTTCAGAGTATCTTTCCCCCCATAGACAGTTCATAGATTATCTAAACTAAGATCTAGTGGTGATACTTAGTTCAAGATTCTTTTCTTTCCAGAGACAGTTCAGAGACAATCTAAACAAAGATCTAATGCTGATACTTAGTTCAGGATTTTTTCCAGAGGCAATTCAGAGATAACTGAAACGAAGATTTAGTTTTGATGCTTAATTCAATATATTTTCCTAGAGACAGTTCAGAGACGATCTAAACGAAGATCTAGTACTGATACTTAGTTCAGTAACAACATTAAGATAAAGTCAAACATAGACACATTATGATACCCCTATCAATAGATAATTTAGATGGCATCTATAAGCCCATCTCCGAATACTCCGAATGGCATCTCTAATCCCATTCAAGCAATACACTCAGCCAACAATATTACTTTGCGCACCGACGAGTGCATATTTTTGGGCTTAAATGTTCAATCCTCTTCCACCTTCAGGTCACGAATGGCGTACATGCCAATCTAACTCCTCAGGTTTCAGAAAATTGAACAGGGGCAGCTGTTGTACCCTAAAACGTTCCCTCACATATTCAAGACAATATGTCTCAAGAGGTCTTCTAATGATCACAAGATTCTCAATTGCTCAAAGGAATTCCAGAATTCATCATACTAAGCCTCCTTCTAAGCAACAAATCTTAAATTAGGGTTTTGAGTTCTCAAAGAAAATTGGACTTCAAAAGCCTCAAGTGGACTTCATGGTATCCCACATACTTCAAAGGATCCTCATGTCAAGTTTCAAGGCTTTCCTTACAAGTTTGGTCAGTCAGATGCTTAAATGATCCAAAAATCAGTTAACTTGGTCAAAAAGTCAATTGTGGTCAACATACAGTCAAACTTCAAGATTTTTGGTCAACTTCAAGATTATGAAGTAAGATTATTCATTTGATCAAGCGTTGATCATGATTCATCAAGGGAACCTCAGAATCATCAAGAATCAGGAGTTACTAAATTAGGGTTTTATGTAGGAAAAGTCAACCGTACTTTGACCAACCATAATGTTCACATGCTTCATAAAAAATTTACCATCCAAATCTAATTTTGAAGGATATTCAATTCCCTAAAACTTTTGGTCTCATAAGCCAAGGCCAAAAATACTTCATTTGAGAGATATGAGCCAAGACATTACAGGTCCTTTGAAAAGTCAACAAAAAGTAAACTTTTTCAAAAGCTCATAACTTAAAAATGGAAGATCAAATGGACATGGTACCAAAAGTAGTAGTTAGAGGTCACTCTAAGATTTCTAAAAAGTCCTATAACACCTTCATGGGATACAAATTGAGAGAGTTATGTATTGTTGAAGTTGGGCAATTTTAAGGAGGTGTATGAAGCAAAAATGACCAAAACTCAAGTTTCTTTCAAATGGGCCCATATTTTTCTAACCCAAACTCAATTATAAGATCATGCACGACCCATAGATCATAATATCTGATTTTTTATATTTATTTTATATTATATTGGATTTAATTCATTTAAATTCAACTTTAATCAAGATAAATATTGAAAAATCAAATATTTGATCTTAGGTCTATTTTGGGATCAAATATTTGATGTTTATGATGGTTGTAAGTGTCCAAATTCGTGCAAGACCAAAAGAGTATGATTTCATCTAATTTTTTTGACCAAAATAGAAAGTTTCTTTCTTCACTCCAAAGCAACCAAGCTTCCTTCACCCAAGCCTAAATTTTTATACCTAAAATACACTGCTATATATACCTATCATATTTAAAAGTCAAACACACAAAATTCTTACACCAAAAAAACCCTAAAAAAAGGTAAATTAGGTCAAACTACCAAAGTACTTTGTAGCAGGTTTTCTTCAATTCTCTACGTCCAAACATCTTCAAGAAGGTTCCAGGAGACAATCCCCACTATTGTTGAAGGTGGAAAATTCGTAAAACACGGCCTCCATGCATGGCCGCCATTCTCACTTTTATTTATTTTTTTGAATCTCTTATTACATGTTATTTCCATCGATGTTTCATTCATATATGGATTTTTTTATGTAAATACCCAAAATTTTCAAAAATATTCCCCAAATAATCCATTTTTTAAACAACTTCCCAATCTACCCCACTTTTAGACAAATTTAGGAGGAGTCGCCAATCCAATTGGTGACCATGTACAAAGTTAAAGAGCAGTCGTCAAACCAATTGACGACACCCCTTGGAGACACCTCTTTAATTTTGTACATAGTCGCCAATTGGATTGGTGACTCCTCTTAACTTGTCTAAAAGTGGGGTAGATTGGGAAATTGTTTAAAAAGTGAGTTATTTGGGGAATATTTTTGAAAAATAGGGGTATTTACATAAAAAATCTCATATATGCATTTAATTTGATGTTTAGGATCATTTAGATCCATTGTTTTTAGGTTTAGGTGCAAGTACGAAGAAGTGCCATGGTCAATTAGTTACGAAAAATCGTAGCTAAATCGTAGCTGAATGGAAGCAAAACCGTAGCAATAAACCCAGTGCCTTTTTTTTTAGAATTTTCCTTTCTTTTTCTATTTTCTTAACTTATTTCTTTTTTTCTTCTATTTTTTATTATAAGTAATTAATTAACTAATAATCTTTTTAATCAATAACAATTTTTAAAAAAGTAATAATTCTTTTCTTTTTCTTTTGTAAATAAAATAAATTCATAAAAATTAATAACTTTTCTTTTCTTTTCTTTTGTAAATAAAAATAAATACAAAAAAAATATTTTTTTCATAATTAAATTAATTAATAATCAAACTTTATTTTCCTAACCAATAAAAAATTAGAAAAATAATGACTTTTTTTCTCTTTTAATAAAAAAATGCATAAAGAATATTTTTTTCATAAAATTAAATCAATATTTGATTATAATTTTTTAAAAAATTCAATTAAACGATTTCAATCAAATCCTCCAATATTTCTTCCTCCTTCATTATTATCTCTTTCTCGATTTTATTTTTTTCGTCTTTTATTTTTATTAGAACAAGTGTATAGGATTATTAATAATTTTTTAATATTTATTTTTCCGCACTTTTACTTCCCGCACTCCCCCGATTTAAACTATGTATCCCCCTCCCCATGATGTAATAATTTAGATTTTATTTTCCGCATTTAAATTCCTCAAAAATATTAAACTGCATGGTTAGTAAACTAGGGTGTGAAAAGAATGTATCCAAAACTAATTGGACATAGCCCACTAACTTCTAAGACAAAATATCTGAAATAAATACTCTCACACACGTAAGTCGATCATTATACGATTGCCATCTACACCCCTAGGGCTTCTCCTCTTTGTTGCCTTACAATATGGTCAAGTCCCTCGAACATGGGGGTATCTTAGTAAAGTTGCCTACAAACAATATCATCAAGTCCCTTCAAGATAAAAGATCATAGTCCCTTCGAGTTGCCTACGAACAAATGATCTAGTCCCTCGATGACCCTACAAAAATGATGATCGTCCCTTCGAATTACTAAGATACCCCTACAAGGTTGCCTTCTATGACCATACGATGACCCTACACCCGTCCCTTTAAAACATCCAAGGTAATGACTATTTACTCACTAATAGTAAGGATAGTCTTACCCCTAAAGGAAATAAATTACAAGAAACACGTTATAAACTTAGGGTAAGTACTTCTTAAGTACTTGCTCACTTCTTTTCAAAACACTCTTTACACCCCACTTTTCAAAATACTTTCAAACTAAACACTTTGTATACATCCATACAAGGATCATTGCAAAGTTAAAGACTTATGAAAATATTTTCTAAACACACACTACACTTCTTTTTCAAACAAAAGTAATGTGAGCTAAGTAATTAAGAGCCCATGGATAACCATGGATACAAAGGGTGCTAACACCTCCCCTTTGTATAACTTACCCCTCGAACTCAACTATTTAAATAAAAGGTCTTTCCTGTTATTTTATTCCTTTTCCATATTGGATAAAATAAAATTCGTTGGCGACTCTTTCTATCCACAACGTAGTTTTTGGAAACAAAAACGCCCAAGTCAGTTCTCCCACCGTGTTACAGACTGCTTTGATGTTGTAGAGCTTTCGTATAATGTGTTTTAGAGGCTATATGAGTAGAACTAGCAATTATATTATGTATGATGATTACTTGATTTTCCTTGAGTTATGAAGTATGATTATATGATGTAGAGGTATAATGTTAGATGAGTATGTAGTAGGATGTTCTATAAGTATGTAATATGATGGCATGAATCCGTATGAGGAATGATGATTAAATGATGAATGTGGATGCAATATTTATGATGTATTGAGGATGATGTGTGTATATTGTGTCTTGAATTCATGGCATTGAATTATGAGGGGACTTAGGTCCATTGGTAGCTTTAATCCCATTGTGTGGATTGTAGTGATATGATGTTATGATGTGCTCCCATAGTGGAAGGTTGATGGCTCAGTTTCCATCCATGAGGATGTTTCGGTACCACATGCATATTAAGAGGTTGCATATCATTCTAAATGACATTGCATGATATGCATTGATTTTTGTGTGATAATAAGATTTACTTGATGTCGTGTATAAATGAGTCATGATTGAACTGTTGATGTTGTTGATGTTTTTTTAATTCTCATTTCTATATTATTTTATTGAATGTGAATTTACTCACCCTGCTTTCCTTCTGGTGATGGTCTATTTTGACATCTTGGAGTTAATCAAGGTTATCTAAGTGCGTGCTTAACTCAGAGATAGTGAGTTGTCGAGTTAGTCAGAAGTGGAGTCCTGGTCTGTGTCCATTAACGTCGAGATGTGTTTTGCTTGAGTTGTTTTATTTTATTTGAATTAACACGTTATCTCTATTGAGTACTTTTGATTAGATGATACTTGGGATAATTTTTTAGGTTTATTTTATTAAAGACGAATTATGACGTATTGTTTTCCGTTGCATATTGTTCAAAAGAGATTTAAAGTGTTCTTTTCCATGTTGTTATTAACCCGTGTTACGGGACAAAACTCAATGTGATGTCTTATGATGCATGAGTTATTTGAATTATGTGACATTGTTTCTTGAGTTTTACTCTGATAAATTATTAAATGCATCTCATTTGTGATGGGGGTAGAAAGGGTGTTACATACTATAGCATCCAGGGCCCGTGCATAATAAGTGGCCAAGGTGGAATACCTCATATGAGCTCCATGGGTCGAATCAGTCTCCGCTAGCGGATCCTCAAGTGTCACCCCGAGCTCCTGAATCAGCATATCCTGAGCTTCCTCCTTCAACAGTTTCTCATGACGCGGGAGGATACCACTGATTGGTACATGTAGGAGACATGAAACATTGTCAATGGTGATAGTAATCTCCCCGTATGGTAGATGGAAATAGGAGGTCTCTGGTTGCCACCTCTCCACAAAAGCCATGAGCATACCGGTATGTATCACGAAATACCTAATCTCAGCAACGTCCTTCAGACCAGCAGCGACGGCTGTAAGGAGCCACTCGTCCACTGGTGGAGTCATTCTCTTGTGTCCATGGTAATAAAACCTCTGAGCTTGACGTGCCTGAAAATTATCAAAGGAACAATTTTTAATAAAAAATAATGGTACATATAATATTTTCCGAATGTAAGAAAAAGTCTGAGTAATGTTATCTCTCCATGCCAGACATGTGGAGCAGCATGCTCTGCGTAACCCAATAGCAGAGACATGTTGTAACACCTAAATGTTTCATTATTTGTTTTATTGATTATTTAATTAATTAATTATGTTTAGTCAGTCTATTTTATGTTGTGGTTGATTAAGTCGATAAGTCGGAAAAATAAGTCAGAAGTCGTAGAAATATTATTTGAGATAATATTATAGTTGTTGTAGTGGTTTGGTTAGTGGGCTTGAAATCGTGTTTGGATTAGTAATTAGGGGGTGTTATTGTTAGGACCATTAGTAATTATAATAATTAGTTTATTATAATAAAAATAAAATAAAATATTAGAATTAGGTTGTATCAGTAGAAGTGAGAAAATCAGAAGTTGCACGATCGTGAGAGAAGAAGAGGCAAGGGATAAAACTGCAATCAGAAGCAATTTTTGGAATTCGATCATTAAGGCTACGTTCAATCCAATATAAGCTAATGGTGGGTTCGATCCTTATAACCGGGTATGAAAATTGGTACTGTGGTTGGGTAGTTTTAGGTTGCTATGTTTTTGTTGATGTTGAGACTGTGTGTGAAAATCTGTAACTTATTATTTAGATGATTGTTTGTGTGAAATTTGTTGTTCGATTGTTGAATATATGTTGATTATAAGTTGTTTTGGATTGTGTTGATTTTTTTTGGTATTACTGTGTTGTGTGAAATTCTTGAAAAATGTTGGTTTTGGGACGATAACACAGAGACCGATAGTGGGAGGACCACATTTTAGTGGTGGGAGGCACTTGCTCCCTAGGCATCATGGCGCAAGCCATATGCCTCATCTGGCGGGTGCCACTTTGTGTGGCTAGGAGAATGTGGCACAAGCCACTTTGCTCTCCTTTGATGGGTGGCACAAGCCACCCTATACATGGGGCAATGGTTTTGTTTTTACTGTAACATATTATTAACACATTAAGTAATTCAACTTATGCAATATTTCAGTAAAATAATTCACTTAACTCAAGTTTTACTATTCTAGTAACTTTAGTTAAAACTAATATTATTTCATGAATTTTTGTTGTATTAAAAATCAGAAGGGAAAATATAGTTATATCCGTAGCAAATAAGTATCAGTAGTGAACTAAACCATTTTCTTTGTAATTCGACAATGATGAAATTTTGTGACAGAAAAGAAGTAGGGTCAAGAAAATTTGACATGACCAGAAACTAGGCTATATTTCATGACAGACAGGATTTATCAGAAAACAGAAAATTGGCAGGTTTTTGTAATAACTCGTAATAATAGCATGATGTTAAAAACAATGTTGTTTTAGTCGGTTTAGCCGAAATAGGTGAAAAATTTAGTTGCCCGGAATTTAACGAAAATTGTCGGGGTAAGTCGGGTAGTTTAATAGTTGATTTTTGTTGCGTTGTTTTGTTATAAAGATGTTGTAAAGTCGATTTACAGGTACAATTGAGTTGATAAGTGATTCCGGTTTACGGAAAATATCTAAGTTGTTATGTTGAAGGCCTTATAAGCCAAAGTTGATCTTTAAGTTGCCTATGTTGTATAAGTTGTTATGTTGCTCATGTTGTTATGTTGTAAAGTCATGTATTCCATGTAGATCATTTGCATTTTATGTCGTATCTGTTTATCACACCACATTGGTCTGGATTGGCAATTATCTTGAAAGTTAAAGGCTTATTCCTTGATGCCTTGATAACCTGACGATAATTTTAAGTTGGGAGTTTTACTTCGAATGGTACCACATGCATAATTAGTCGAGTTCCATTAAAGTCGCAATTCCTTGAATTGTTGTTGTTTTGGTTGATGTTGTGAAGTGGTGAATTGGTTGTGATCCATGTCTATGTATTGCTTATCATATATTGTTTATAGTTATCGATAACTCACCCTTTTTGTTTGAATGTTGTCCTTATGATGGCAACGTGCAAGTATTCAAGAGGAGTAGCCGGTTACCTTTAGTCGAGTCGGTGGTCTGTCGCTCTGATACGTAGCCCTCAGGAGGATGACACATGTCTGTTTTGTTGAATTGTTGCATGCTGAATTTTGTTTTAGTTGAAATACTTAGACTATTTGTTGGTTATTTTGAAGTTGATTTATGTTAGATAAAGATGCTACATGCTGTTTATGAATCCGCTGCGTGATGTTTTATAAAGTTGAACTATTTGAGTATTATGATGTTGGTTTATGATTATTCCTGAAAAGTGTTATGTATTAATGATGTTATCTTTTAAGTTGAAATTTTTTGGAAGTTGAAAATGTGATATCCCATTTATGTGGAAAATTTTTGTAAACTCTGATTTTTAATTATATTTAAAAGGGTAGAAAATGGGGTGTTACATTAGTGGTATCAGAGTAGGTTGGTATGTCCGGCCAAGTGTCGAGTCTTAGTTGTCTAACAATCGAGTATTGTTATTGGTTCTAACTTTTGGTTGTGTTGTAGTGATAAGTTGAGATGGCTGGAAGAAAAAACGTTACGATGACTGCTGCAATGCAAGCGATGGCTCAGGCTGTGCAGAACTTGCCAGTTGCTAGTGAAGATGCTGGATCGTATAGCTTGGCGAATTTTCAAAGAAAGAATCCACCAGTGTTCAAAGGAAAGCATGATCCAAATACAACAGTAGGATGGTTGAATGAGATTGAGAGAATCTTTTGTGTTAGGATTGTACTTCGGCGTAGAAGGTTCGGTATGGTACTCACATGCTGGCAGTCGAAGCTGATGACTGGTGGCTAGAGACTCGTGAGAGGTTGGGTGCGGCAGGTGAAGTAATAACTTGGGATGTATTCCGTAGGGAATTCATGAGAAAGTATTATCCATAAGATGTCTGTGGCAAGAAGGAAATTAAGTTCCTTGAGCTTAAGTAAGGAAACATGTATGTCACCGACTATGCTGCAAAATTTGTTGAATTGTCCAAGTTTTATCCTCACTATACTGGTGCTGAATTTTCAAAGTGCATCAAGTTTGAAAATAGATTGCACACTGAAATCAAGAAGCTTGTTGGGTATCAGAAGATACAAATCTTTTCTGAGTTGGTTGATAACTGCATGATATTTGAGGAAGACAATAATGTTCATTACAAGATTGTCAGTGATAGAAGAGGTAAGCATCAACAGAACCGTGGCAAGCCTTATGATGCCCCGGCTGGAAATGGGAAACAAAAAGCTGCTCCAGCTCAGAGGACTAGTGGGGGAGGTGCTCCTACTGGTATAGTTTGCTTCAAGTGTGGTCAGGCTGGTCATAAAATTAATGTATGCATTGCTGAGGTAAAGAGATGTTTTCGTTGTGGTAAGACTGAGCATGCAATAGCTGATTGCAAGCACACGTAATTGATTTATTTTAATTGTGGTGAAGAAGGGCATATTGGTAGCCAGTGTCAGAAGCCGAAGAAAGCTCAGACTGGAAAGGTATCCGCGTTAGCGGGAACTTAGACAGTTAACAAGGACATCCTTATCAGAGGTGCATGCTTCATTAATAGTACTCCTTTAATTAATATTATTGATATTGGTGCTACGCACTATTTTATTGTTGTTGATTGTGTTCAAGGATTGGGTTTAGAATTGTCTGTGATGAATGATGAGTTGATTGTTGAGATTCCGGCTAAGGGATCGGTATCTACTTCTCTTGTGTGTTTAAAGTGTCCTTTATCGATCTTCGATAAAGACTTCTATGTTGATTTGGTGTGCTTATCGTTGATTATGATTGATGTAATTCTTGGTATGAACTGGCTAGAGTATAAATACGTTCATATAAATTGTTATCGCAAGTCTGTGAGGTTTTGTATTCCTGAAAAGGAAAGAGTTGGGTTGTTATCTTTCAGAGAGTTACATCAATTGATGAAAGAAGAAGCTCAGATGTTCTCACTTATGGCAACATTGTCTGTTGAGAGTAAAGATAAGATTGAAGAATTGATGATAATGAAGGAATTTCCTGAAACTTTCCCTGATGAGATTCTTGATGTGCCACTAGAGAGAGAGGTTGAATTTGCAATTGATGTGGTACCTAGTACTAGGCATGTTTCGATGGCATCCGAGTTGTCTGAATTAAAGAAGCAGTTGGAAAATTTACTTGAGAAGAAGTTTGTAAGACCAAGAGTATCACTGCAGGGAGCTCCAGTGTTGCTAGTGAAGAAGAAAAATGGTAGTATGCGACTTTATGTTGATTATAAACAGCTGAATAAAGTGAAGATCAAGAATAAGTATCCATTTCTGAGAATAGATGATTTGATGGACCAGTTAGTGGGTGCTTGTGTGTTTAGTAAGATTGATTTAAGATCGGGTTATCATCTGATTAAAGTGAAAGATGAAGATATTTAGAAGACGTCGTTCAGAATACAGTATGGACATTAGGAGTATTTTGTGATGCCTTTCGGTGTGACTAATGTGCCGAGAGTATTTATGGAATACATGAACTATATTTTCCATACTTATCTAGACCGTTTTGTAGTTGTATTCATTAATGACATTATGATTTATTCTAAGTCAGAAGAAGAGCATAAGGAACATTTGAGATCAGTGTTGGAAGTTTTGAAAGATAAGAAATTGTATACGAAGTTGTCCAAGTGCGAGTTTTGGTTGAAAGAAGTCGGTTTTCTTGGCCATGTGATTTCAGGAAATGGTATTGTTGTGGATCCTTCAAAGGTAGAAGTTGTGTTGCAATGGGAAACTCCAAGGTCAGCTACTGAGATTAGAAGCTTTTTGGGGTTAGCTGGATATTATAGAAGGTTTATGGAAGGATTTTATAAGTTGGCACATCCGTTAACTAGATTAACTTGTAAAAGTAAAGCTTTTGGGTGGGATGTTAAGTGTGAAGAAAGTTTTACCGAATTGAAGAAGAGATTGACGTCGGCGCCGATTTTGAATTTACCAAATCCAGAAGAACCGTTTGTAGTCTACTGTGATGCTTTGTTGATGGGTTTAGGAGGTGTGCTTATGCAGAATAATAAGATGATTGCTTATGCATCACGATAGTTGAGAATTCATGAGAACAACTATCCTACACATGATTTTAGAACTTGCTGCAGTTGTTTTTGTGTTGAAAATTTGGAGGAATTATTTTTATGGTTCCAGATTCGAAGTTTACCGTGATGATAAGAGCCTTAAGTATTTGTTTGATCAGAAAGAGCTGAATATAAGACAACATAGATGGTTGGAGTTGCTGAAAGATTATGATTTCAGTTTAAATTATCATCCAGGCAAAGCTAATGTTGTGGCCGATGCCTTACACCGAAAGACCTTGCATATGTCAGCAATGTTGATTAAGAAATTGGAATTAATTGAGCAGTTTTGAGATATGAGTTTGGTTTGCAAAGTGACACCACAGAGTATTACGTTGGGCATGTTAAAGATTAATAATGACTTTCTGGATAGTATTCGAGAGGATCAGAAGCTAGATGTAGAATTAGTGGACATCATGAATAGTTGTGGCCAATCAGAGAAGGGTGACTTTAAGATTTATGCAAGAAGTGTGTTGAGACTGCATGAACGAATTTGTATTCCTTATGATGCAGATATAAAAAATAAGATTCTTGAAGAGGGTCATAGGAGTAATCTGAGTATTCATCCGGGAGCTACTAAAATGTATCAAGACTTAATGAAAATATTTTGGTGGTCCAGAATGAAAGAAGATGTGGCACATTTTTTGTATGCATGTTTGACTTGTCAGAAGTCAAAGATTGAGCATCAGAAGCTTGCTGGGTTGATGCAACCGTTGGAAGTTCCATAATGGAATTGGGATAACATTTCTATAGACTTTGTGACAGGGCTGCCTATTACTTTAAGATGGCATGATTCAATTTGGGTGATTATTGATAGGCTTACGAATTTGGCTCATTTCATACCTATTAACATCACATATCCAATTGCGGAGTTAGTAGAGATTTATATCAGAGTAATTGTGAAGCTGCATGGTGTTCCTTTGTGTATTGTGTCGAATAGAGATCTGAGGTTTACGTTGGAGTTTTGGAAAAGTATGCAAGAGGCGTTAGGTTCTAAGTTGAGGTTGAGTTAGGCATATCATCCTCAGACAGATGGCCAAACTGAGAGAACTATTCAATCGTTGGAGGACTTGTTGAGAGCTTATGTTCTTGAGCTGGGAGGTTCATGGGACACTTATCTTCCATTGATCGAGTTCATTTATAATAACAGTTACCATTCTAGTATAGGAACGGAACCTTTTGAAACAATGTATGGTCGGAGGTGTAGAACTTCGTTGTGTTGGCATGAATCTGGTGAAAGTGTAGTACTTGGACCAGAATTAGTTCGAGAAACTACCGAGAAAGTAAAGTTGATCCGATAGAGGATGAAGGCTTCTCAGAGTAGGCAGAAGAGTTACCATGACAAGCGAAAGAAGGATTTAGAATTCTAAGCTGGTGATCATGTGTTTTTGAGAGTCACGTCTGTGACTGGTGTTGGGAGAGCTTTGAAGTCTAAGAAGCTCACTCCTCGTTTTATCGGTCCATATCAGATTTTGGAAAGAGTTGAGAAAGTTGCTTATCTGATGGCATTACCGCCAAATCTTTAGAATTTGCATGATTTGTTCCATGTGTTGCAACTTCAGAAGTATATTTCAGATCTGTGTCATGTGGTTAGTATGGACGATGTGCAAGTGCGGGATAATCTCACCATTGAGACGAAACCTGTACAAGTTGAGGATCGTGAAACAAAGACTCTTCGAGGGAAAGAGATTGTGTTAGTCAAAGTATTTTGGTTGGGAGCTACTGGAGAAAGCATGACCTGGGAATTGGAGAGTAAGATGCGAGACTCCTATCCCGAGTTGTTTGAATCAGGTAAATTTTCGAGGACGAAAATATTCTAAGTGGGGGAGAGTTGTAACGCCCAAATTTTTAATTATTTGTTTTATTGATTATTTAATTAATTAATTGTGTTTAGTCGTTCTATTTTATGTTGTGGTTGATTAAGTCGATGAGTCGGATAAATAAGTCGGAAGCCGTAGAAATTTTATTAGAGATAATATTATAGTTGTTGTAGTGGTTTGTTAGTGGGCTTGAAATCGTGTCCAAATTAGTAATTAGGGGGTGCTATTGTTAGGCCCATTAGTAATTATAATAATTAGTTTATTTTAATAAAAAGAAAATAAAATATTAGAATTAGGTTGTATCAGTAGAAGTGAGAAAATAAGAAGTTGCACGATCGTGGGAGAAGAATAGGCTAGGGAGAAAACTGCAATCGGAAGCAATTTCTGAAATTCGATCGTTAGGGATACCTTTAATCCAATCTAAGGTAAGGGTGGGTTAGATCCTTATAACCGAGTATGAAAATTGGTATTGTGATTGGGTAGTTTTAGGTTGTTGTGTTTTTGTTGATGTTGAGACTGTGTGTGAAAATCTATAACTTATTATTTAGATGATTGTTTGTGTGAAATTTGTTGTTCGATTGTTGAATATATGTTGATTATAAGTTGTTATGGGTTGTGTTGATTTTTGTTGGTATTACTGTGTTGCGTGAAATTATGGAAATATGTTGGTTTAGGGACGGTAACACAAAGATCGATAATGGGAGGACCATCTTTTAGTGGTGGGAGCCACTTGCTCCCTAGGCATCATGGAGCAAGCCAAATGCCTTATGTGGCGGGTGCCACTTTGTGTGGCTAGAAGAATGTGGTGCAAGCCACTTTGCTCTAGTTTGATGGGTGGCGCAAGCCACCCTATACATGGGGCAATGGTTTTGTTTTTTTACTGTAACACATTATTAACACATTAAGTAATTCAACTTATTCAATATATCAGTAAAATAATTCATTTAAATCAAGTTTTATTATCTTAGTAACTTTAGTTAAAACTAATACTATTTCATGAATTTTTGTTGTATTAAAAAGTAGAATGGAAAATATAGTTATATCAGTAGCAAATAAGTATCAGTATTGAACTAAACCATTTTTCTTTGTAATTCGACTGTGATGAAATTTTGTGACAGAAAAGAAGTAGTCTTAGGAAAATTTGACATGACCAGAAACTAGGTTATATTTCATGATAGAAAGGATTTATCTGAAAACAGAAAATTGGTAGGTTTTTGTATTAACTCGTAATAATAGCAGGATGTTAAAAACAATGTTGTTTTAGTCGGTTTAGCCGAAATAGTTGAAAATTTTAGTTGCCCGGAAATTAACAAAAATCATCGGGGTAAGTAGGGTAGTTTAATAGTTGATTTTTGTTGCGTTGTTTTGTTAAAAAAAGTTATAAAGTCGATTTACAGGTACAATTGAGTTGATAAGTGATTCTGGTTTATGCAAAACTCTAAGACGTTATGTTGAAGGCCTTATAAGCCAAAGTTGATCTTTAAGTTGCCTATGTTGTATAAGTTGTTATGTTTCTCATATTGTATGTTGTTTGCGTTGTAAAGTCGTGTATTTCATGTAAATTTGAATTTTATGTCGGAGCTGTTGCTCACACCATGTTGGTTTGGATTGGCAATTATGTTGAAAGTTGAAGGCTTATGCCTTGTTGCCTCGATAACCTGAGAATAATTTTAAGTTGGGAGTTTTACTCTGAATGGTACCATATGCATAATTAGTCGAGTTGCATTAAAGTCGCATTTCCTTAAATTGTTGTTGTTTTGTTGTTTTGGTTGATGTTGTGAAGTTCTGAATTGGTTGTGATCCCTGTCTATGTATTGCTTATTATATACTGTTTATAATCATCGATAACTCACCCCTTCTGTTTGAATGTTGTCCTTATGATGGCAACATGCATGTAATTAAGAGGAGTAGCCGATTACCTTTAGTCGAGTCAATGGTCTGTCACTCTGATACGTAACACTCGGGGGGAATGACGTGTGTCTGTTTTGTTGAATTGTTGCATGCTGAATTTTGTTTTAGTTGAACTACTTAGACTATTTTTTTGGTTATTTTGAAGTTTTTTTATATTGGATAAAGATGCTACATGTTGTTTATGAATCTGTTGCGTGATGTTTTATAAAGTTGAATTATTTGAGTATTATGATGTTGGTTTATGATTATTCCTGAAACGTGTTATGTATTAATCATGTTATCTTTTAAGTTGAAATTTTTTGGAAGTTGAAAATTTGATATCCCATTTATGTGTAAAGTTTTTGTATACTCTGATTTTTAATTATATTTAAAAGGGTAGAAAATGGGGTATTACACATGTCAGATGGACCCCCCGAATAACTCTCAGGAGTAGTAGCAGTAGCATCCACCTGTGTCTCCTCAACTCCTTCAGGGGTCTGCTCAGGATCCTTAACATCGCGTTCCGGTAGTGGAACCAGACTCTCTTGGCATCTCCTATGGGAGGGAAGAGATTGTGAAGTACCCTCAAAAGCCTCATGTGGCCTCCGGGATGAAGAATTGTCTATAGCTCCAGATGTTAGACGGTACGTCTGGATGGACATGGGCCTTCTCTTTCTGGACGGAGGAATTATGGGCAACTCGACCATGTATTTGTCTCTCTGTAGGAATACGATAGTTTGGGTTTGAAGAAGACATAATGTCTGAAAACCAATAAGTTAAATTAAGATACAACGGAAATAAAATAATGAAAATAAAAAAATTAACATTCAATTGTTCCACAAGTGTATTTACGGAAACACCCAGGATATAGAAAGTATGGATTATTCCGCAAGTGCATCTATGAAACATGTTAATGTTCAATTGTTCTGCTGATGTACTTGCAGAAGCTTCTGAAACGTGAGAAAATAGTGATGAACACCATTAACGTCCCACTTGAAGAAAAGTTCAAAAACAACCCCCTGATCATCCCTTTAAACCCCAAAAAAGTATCTACATTGTCTCAAAACTATGTTTCTAAACTTATCCAGTGATTTCTACACCTAAATAGCTATTCTGAATCGATTACGAAAAATATTAAAAAATAACTCAAAAACTCGAAAACTCGAAAACTTACCGATTTAAATGAGCTTCGAATGTTTATGACATAGTTGATTATTGCAGATGATCCTCTATGTCGAAGTCGAGCGAAAACGGTGTGATTTGGTGGAATTTAAAATTTTGAGGATTGAGAGAGTTTGGAGAGACTGAGGCTGAGGAAGATGAAAAGTGAAAGTGAGGGAGGATAGGGTTCTTCCCGCGAAGTATATCAAAATATGTTCTGCAACTACATTTGAGGAAACGTTCAGCTGGTGTATCCACATAACAAATTAACGTTTAAATAAAAAAGGATGCGTCCGAAGATACATCAGTGGAAGCAGTGATGGCAAAAATAAAAACGCACATGGTGCCTGAGAGATGCATGAGATGAGATAAGAAATTCTCATCATTAAAAGTTATCAACGGTGCATGATACGGAGACAAAGCTTAATGGAAACCAAAATTTTTATTTTTTGTCTTATAGAATTCTGCTTCATGATTATCTCTATCGGTTTCTTGCGTAATTTTTTGATAATATGATTTTCTTTTAATAAGTAATTTGGAATCAATTAACACAAAATACAAAGGGGTGCTAAAAACCCGACTACAAATGAACGAGATAACTAGATCCACTTATTACAGTCAAAGGGAGCATTATACCACTCTAAAAACTCACACAATGACTTATCAAGATTAGAATACATCCATCTCCAAGACATCAACTTAATAAAGTAGATAATTTCGGTCACCGAGAAAATCTTCTCCTTAAAAGCCAAACTATTTCTACTTAACCACAAATACCACATTGTCGCTGCCCATATAATCAAACATTTTCTATTGTCCAACAGTTTCGTAGATAAAAAGGAGAAACAAGGGAAGGAATCCAAGTTGTTACACTGTAGCAGCATAACAACATCATCAGTCCAACAAGAAACAACCCTCTAGACTTCTCTAGCATAGGGACAACCTGCAAACAAATGATCAGAAGTTTCCATCGGAAAGTCACAAAATAAACAGAAAACCGATTCTCCGAAAACAATAACATTCCTTCTAAAAAGTTATACTTTTGATACCAAACATAACTCTCTCTCTCTCTCTCTCAATAATATTATATAATTAAATTTAAATGTGTTCTAAAACATTTATAGATGTGTTTTTTAACTCAATAAATTCAAAAGTTATATGGTGTACTTGTTTTGAAGTATAAAATTATGATCTTTATAAGAATGAATTATGGTCACATGAATATTATTTTAAAATTAATATTTTTATTCATTCGTATGTTTAATATTTAAATTTCTCAAATATAATTGTAAAATTTATTTAATTTTAATTATAAAAATATAAAAAATACAAATAAATGTGAGTTTAATTAGAAATTATTTTTTGTTGAAATTTATCTTCCATTGTAATTCTTTTGGATGAAAAAAATAATATATTAATAAAATTTGGAGTAATAATTTTTTAAACATTGGAATAATAATAAGGCTTAATAACACCTTTGGTTCTCGTGTTTTGACCAACTCACGAAATTGGTCCTTGTATTTTAAAAATGAACAAAACAGTTCGCAAACTATAATATTGGGAGAAAATTTAGTCCTAAGCCCCATTTCCCTGTCCAAAGACGCTGATGTGTCAATATTTTAAGTAATGTGGAAAAAAGAAGACTTGCGTGGCTATGCATATGTGGAAATTGAACTTCAAATTCATCTAAATATATTTTTAAAGTAACACAAAAATCATTATTTCATTTTCAGAACTTCGTATTCTTCGTGTTTTGCTTCTTCGTGTTCGTTGCTTCTCAATCATCTTCCTTCATCCACTAAACCGACCATGGCAGAAAAAGACAAACCAAAATATTGTTTTAGGTATGTATACTATCTTATAAATTAGTTTTTTTTCTCGATTTGCATTTGTTGCGTAGAAGTCTTATCGATTAGGTTTTTTGGTTGTTGTTGTTGTGATATGTTTAGGCCAAGTGATGAACAAAAGTTGAAGTTTCATATTAATCATGGGAGTAGGTTTGTATCATTCCCTGTTAAAGTGTATGTAAAGGGTCTAGTTTATGAGATGGAAGACAATGTTGATATTGATTGGGTGAACTATAATGACATTAAGAGTCTAATACTTAGTGTTGGATATACGAAGTTCAAGTGTTTGTGGTATCATCATCCAAAGCTATCATTTCAGTGTGCACTCAAGCCTTTAAAAACTGATGTTGACCTGTTGGAGCTTGTATCAGATGCTAAAAGGTACAAACTAGTGGAGTTATTTCTTGAACATGAAGTGGATATTCTAGATGTAGTTGAATTTAGTGATGAATATCCTTTAGATGTAGTTAAAGATGGAGCCAATTATGATATTGAAGAAGTTGTTATGGAAAAGGGTAGTGGTGAGAAAGAAGATATTAGAAATGAAGAAGTTGTTGCGGAGGAGGGTAGTGGTGAGAAAGAAGGTGTAGGGGGAGCTTAGAATGAAGAAGTTATGGGGGAGGTTGAGAATGAAGATGTCTTGGGGGAGGCTGAGAATGAAGATGGTTATGTTAGTGGAGAATATGAAGATTATGTTGCAACTGAAGCTGAAAGTGAGGATGAAGTTGAGTATAATATGATTTTTGATGGATAAGAATGGGATTGGACACATGAAATACAAATTGAGACATTTGCTGACAAAAATAAAGATGGTTGTAACACGGTGGGAGAACTGACTTTTAGTCATGTTGCGGATAGCAAAAGTCGCCACCGAGTTTTATTTTATCCAAAAGGAAGAGACATAAAAGAACAAGAAAGACTGTTTTGAAAAGACTTGGGTTCGGGGGGTAGGTTATATAAAGGGAAGGTGTTAGCACCATTTATATCCATGGTTATCCATGGGCTCTTAGTTACTTAGCTCACTTTAATTGTTTTTTTGAAAAGAAAGTGTAGTGTGTTTTAGAAATTTTTCTAAGTACTTTGTAATGATCCTCGTATGGATGAATACAAAGCCTTTAAGTTGAAAAATCTTTAAGAAAAGTGATGTGTTAAAAGTAGTTTTAAAGTGTGAGCAAGTAACTATGAGGTACCTACCCTAAGCTAAGTCGTTCAAGTTCTTTTATGTTTCTTCAAGAGTAAGACTATCCCTATTATTAAGGAATGAGTAGTCATTACTTTGGATTTTATTAAGGGACATGCGTAGGGTCATCGTATGGTCAATGAAGGCAACATATAGGGGTGTTTTTTTTAGCAATTTGAAGGGATTATCATCATATTTACCGAAGGGACAAGATCATTATTCCCTAGGCAACCTCGAAGGGACTTGATCTTTTAAAATCTTTATAGGGACAATGATGATTTATTTATAAAAGGACTTTGCTTAAACACCCCTATATTCGAGGGACTTAACAATTGAAATAAGGCAACCAAGAGGAATACCCTAGGAAGTGCAGATGGCGATCATAGATCGACTTACGCGTGTGAGTGATTTATTTCATATAATTATCTTATTTAATTAAATTATCTAAGTCCGTATTAATATTCAATTAGTTCTCACTCCCTAAATTACTAACCACGCAGTTAAATATTTACAAAGAAAATAAAGATGGAAAAATAAATCTCTAAGCTATTACAAAGCTTTGGGATAGATACAATATAATCGGATGAAAATAAAACAAGAATATAGATATAATAAAGCAATAATAATAATAGCAAGAATAATAAAGCAATATTAACAAGATTAAAGCAAAATAAATAATAAACAAGATTAGAAGTTATTAGAAATAGTAAAAAAAGAAATTAGATTTAGAAGAAAAAGAATAAACAATTAAAGATTATTAGGAAAATATAACTTTAATTAATTTTAATTATTTACATTAATTAATTTATAAAAATAAATAATTATGTACAACATTAGAATTTTTAATAAAATTATTAATTAAGTTTCTTTTTATTATTTACAAAATATATAAAAATTTATTATTATAAGTAAGCAATAAAAAAAATAAAGTTATAAAAATAATTAGTATTTATTTACAAAATATGATTATTACTATTATTATTATAAGAAAAAGTTTATTGATTAATTAGTCTTTTTTTTTAATTAATGATCTAAGTCCTTATTGATTTTCATTCAGTTCTTGGCACGCCCTAAATTACTAACCACGCAGGGAATAATAAAAAAAATAAAGGCAAAAATTTAAAGGCAGAAAATAAAAATTCCTATACTATTACATGGCTTCGGGACCGTTACATAATAATTAGGCGGAAAATAACAATAAATTATTACATCAAGGAGACAGTTACATAATTATAGGGCGAAAAATAAAAACTAAATTATTACAAATATGAAACAGTTACATAATATGATAAACAGTAAATGAATAACATAAAAATGAGTTAGAGTTAGAGTGAAAATTAGAGGTCCAGGTTTATAGAGAAAAATATTATAATTAAAAAAAAAATATTTTTTGGGTTAGTGAAAAAAGTTAAGGTTGAAGACGTTAAAATTCATAAAGAAAATATATAATCAGTTTTAGAGAAGCAATTGAGGTTTATATAAAAAATTTAAGGTTTAGGGAAAAACACAGGGTTAAAAGTTTAATGAGAAAAAAAAGTTTATGGTTTAGAGAAAATAACACGGTTAAAGTTTATAAGAAATTTGTAAGGTTTACACGAAAAATTAAGGTTTATAAAAATAAAAATTTTTAGGGTTTAGAGAAAGTTTAAGGGTTCGAGGCAAGAAATCAGGGTAGTTAGTTATCCTAAAATGTGCAGATCTAAATATATAACATAAAAAAATAATATGAATTAAAAAGAGAACAACGACGTTGCTAACGCAAAATTGCGATCATCGCAACTGGAGTGGATCAATACGAGTGTCACGCCCCATGCACATAAATATGCGAACAGCGTATCGACACGATCCAATTCAAACAAAGTAACTGAAAAAATTAACAATATCGAAACAAAACTATAAAAATAAAATAAAAACGATATATATATATATATATATATATATATATATATATATATACACACACACACACACACACACACACATATATATATATATATATATATATATATATATATATATATATATATATATATATACACACACACACACACACACACACACACACACACACACATATATATATATATATATATATATATTAAAAAAAATAAAAAGAACACGTTAGTACATGTTAATTAAAAAAAGAAGTATATATAAGACTATAAAAAAAATAAGAAGTATATGTTAATTAAAAAAAAAGAACACGTTAGTACATTAGTATATATATATATATATATATATATATATATATATATATATATATATATATATATATATATATATATATATATATATATATATATATATATAACCTGTGTATAAAACATGTGTATGTTAGTACATTAAGAAGAATATATATATAAAACAAAACAATCGTAAGTGACAGCGATGATGAATAGTGGTGCAGCTTTTTCGTCTCCTTTTCCCTTCTTTTGTCTTTTTTTTTTCCGGTTCTCCCCTCCCTTTCTCATGGGTATGCTCCTTTTTATTGTGATTCTTAGAGTATTGAGAATGGAAAAAAAATTAAAACATCATGATTTGTTTCTATTTGGATTTGGGAAAGAAAATAAATCGGTTGATTTGGTGGTACCAATTTGGGAAGGATGTTGCTGAACCGAGGGAACATGTTCGAACTCATGACCTCTTGCATCCATAAATCCTTGAACATGCTCTCTTGCCAATTGTGCCATGTCATCTATTTGAAATAAATTGGCACAAGGAAAAATATGAAGGTAAAATGCCTGGACGAAATATGGGTGTGACAATGAAACACCATGAAGTCCATTTGAGGCCTTGCAAATCCCAATTTCTTTAAAGAAAGCAAAACCATAATTGGAGGACCCTTGTGATCATTTTTTTAATTTCCTTGAACTTTTGAGATTCCCATTAGTGTGAGAAGACCTTTTGAATCAATTTGTCTCAAATATGTGAGGGCAAATTTTGGGGTACAACAGCTGCCCCTGTTCAATTTTCTGAAATCTGAGGAGTTAGATTGGCATGTACGCCATTCGTGACTTGAAGGTTGAATAGGATTGAACACAAAAGCCCAACAATTTGCACTCGCCGGTGCGTAGAATGATATTGTTAGTTGCCGTATTGCTTGAATGGGCTTAAAGATGCCATTCGGAGAATAGTTCTTCAGATACAGGTCTTTGAGAGGAAAGCAATCCAAAAGATGAAGATCTAGCTTTTGGGTGGATAAACAAAGGCCCAAGGTAGCAATATGGCTTATGAGAAGATAAACGACGTCTCAAGATAGCCTTCGGGAAGATAAACGACGTCCCAAGATAATGAGATAAGCTTTGGGTAGATAAACGACGACCCAAGGTAACAATATGGCTTTTGAGAAGATAAACGACGTCTCAAGATAGCCTTCGGGAAGATAAACGACGTCCAAAGATAATGAGATAACCTTTGGGTAGATAAACAATGGTCCAAGGTAACAATATGGTTTTTGAGAAGATAAACGACGTCTTAAGATAGCCTTCGGGAAGATAAACGACGTCTCAAGATAATGAGATAACCTTTGGGTAGATAAACGACGGCCCAAGGTAACAATATGGCTTTTGAGAAGATAAACAACGTCTAAAGGTAGCCTTCGGGAAGATAAACGATGTCCTAAGATAATGAGATAATCTTTGGGTAGATAAACGACTTCCCAAGGTAACAATATGGCTTTTGAGAAGATAAACGACGTCTCAAGATAGCCTTCGGGAAGATAAACGACGTCCCAAGATAATGAGATAACCTTTGGGTAGATAAACGACGGCCCAAGGTAACGATATGGTTTTTGAGAAGATAAACGACATCTCAAGATAGCCTTCAGGAAGATAAACGACGTCCCAAGATAATGAGATAACCTTCAGGTGGATAAACGACGACCCAAGGTAACAATATGGCTTTTGAGAAGATAAACGACGTCTCAAGATAGCCTTCGGGAAGATAAACGACGTCCCAAGATAATGAGATAAGCTTTGGGTGGATAAACGACGACCCAAGGTAACAATATGGCTTTTGAGAAGATAAACGACGTCTCAAGATAGCCTTCGGGAAGATAAACGACGTCCAAAGATAATGAGATAACCTTTGGGTAGATAAACAATGGTCCAAGGTAACAATATGGTTTTTGAGAAGATAAACGACGTCTTAAGATAGCTTTCGGGAAGATAAACGACGTCTCAAGATAATGAGATAACCTTTGGGTAGATAAACGACGGCCCAAGGTAACAATATGGCTTTTGAGAAGATAAACAACGTCTAAAGGTAGCCTTCGGGAAGATAAACGATGTCCTAAGATAATGAGATAATCTTTGGGTAGATAAACGACTTCCCAAGGTAACAATATGGCTTTTGAGAAGATAAACGACGTCTCAAGATAGCCTTCGGGAAGATAAACGACGTCCCAAGATAATGAGATAACCTTTGGGTAGATAAACGACGGCCCAAGGTAACGATATGGTTTTTGAGAAGATAAACGACATCTCAAGATAGCCTTCAGGAAGATAAACGACGTCCCAAGATAATGAGATAACCTTCGGGTGGATAAACGACGACCCAAGGTAACAATATGGCTTTTGAGAAGATAAACGACGTCTCAAAATAGCCTTCGGGAAGATAAACGACGTCCCAATATAATGAGATAACCTTCGGGTGGATAAAAGACGGCCTAAGGTAACTATATGGCTTTTGAGAAGATAAACGACGTCTCAAAATAGCCTTCGGGAAGATAAACGACGTCCCAAGATAATAAGATAACCTTCGGGTGGATAAACGACGACCCGAGGTAACAATATGGCTATTGAGAAGATAAACGACGTCTCAAAATAGCCTTCGGGAAGATAAATGATGTCCCAAGATAATCAGATAACCTTTGTGTAGATAAACGACGACCCAAGGTATCAAGTTATTGATGATATTTGTTTGCTGGAGAATTAACCTGAAAAACAAGGTTAGTTCGGTGCAAATATCATGATGTATATAACATTCTGCAAGATCATGTTTTATGAGAATGCATATGATATGATATGATATGATGTATGTATGAATTATGTAGTTGAAGTATATGAGTAGCTTCGTAGAACAACTGCTGGCTGGGGAAAATAAATCCCGATTCATTGTTGAGGAATATGAAGACTTTGTTCCTGTCTTGTTTTGGAATATCGTACTTAGAACTTCCCGTTTTTTCGTTCTTCGTACTTCTTATTGAAGGATTTAGCTCCTAGATATCCTGACTGGGGATAAAAGAGATGGACATAGATCCGAGGGACCTATTAGGTTAAGTATAAATTCTTCGAAGGATATGAAACTGCTTGGAGACTTCGTAGAGTTGGAAGTACAAGATATTACTTGAAGTATTCCGTAAGAATATCCGTAGAGATTACTCTGTGGGGATGAACCGGCGAAGATTCGTTGAATTCCTACCTCCGTTCGTTCTTAGTAAATGCTATTATTGTATTTTATGCATTTCTGGTAAACATCAATCATATTCAAAGGCATATATACATTCAAACATAACCCACAAACGTTTCTCGCTTTAGTAAAAGGGGAAAAGTAAACCTGAATTCGGAAAACATTTCTTCCTTGAATAAAGAGGGAAAAGTAAACCTGAACTTGAAAACATAATCGTTTCAACTTTGAGAGTGTATAACCAATTGGATTTAGAGCTTCTAATGTTCTTAACTTTCCTGAATAATTTCCTAGAAATTCCCATGGCTGGATCCGAAGACATGATACTGACACCATCTGATACTACTGGCATATATAGTTAATTTCCACAATGGCTTCTGCTGAGAATCCAATATCAAGGTAATACAATTGTGATGGACCATATACACTCCGGGTATTAGATTTGGAAAGAGAGCGTTGCCCCTTGGTTGAGGATGAACTGTTCCATAATGGAAGTATCTGAAAGGAGCTACCTCAAGAGAAATAACCAAAATGTCCCATAATAATATGCCCCTGACATCATGAACTCTGTAATGTTACCCTTGGTAATTCATATAGATGAGGAGACCTGCCCCTGGCTACTTAAGCATAGTTAAATCTTAACCTAATTACCCCAAATGAATTAGGCAGTATCATGGCATGCCCCCTTGATTGGGAGATAATGACTATGCCCCTTTGTATAAATGGGCTCTGATCTAGGAAACAACTTTGTCTATCGGAAGGAATTTGGTTTATTGAACATTCATCCTGTAAGTTTCTCTGTTTGTCAAACACTCAGTTATATGCAAACAATGATATTCAAAATGCAATGCTTATGTCTGTCTTGAAGTTTTGAAAAAGAATTATTTTAGTAAAACAATGTTTGTAAAAACTGTGATATTAACTCAAGATTTATAATAAGCCCTAAAGGAGTCAGGATACCTTTTTGTAGCTGTATGCTTTTGAACTAACCATGCTTCGGTTAGGACTTTTAAAGGGTTGTAACGTGGTCTGGTTCACAGTTTAAGAAACAAAGGATAAAGGCTCAAATTTTATTTGTACCCAACCCATTCTCCGAGAGTTTGAAATTATAACACTGACATTTGTGATGATTCAGAAACCAAAAATTTATTTGAACATTCAGTCATCTTTCTTTGTTGAGGATTCATAGTGACCTCTTTTTTTTCTTTTGACTTTATTGTCCCTCCTTTTTGCCTGAACTGTTTGTTTCAAGATTACAGTCAGCGAGATATCTCAATTTTTACTAAGTATCCTTCATATGTTTTGACTTAGTGAGCTTTTCTTTTGTTAGATATTGATTGTCAGGTTTAATGATTACAGAGAACCATCATTGGTTGTGTATGTAACACCCCAAATTCGATTATGAGTAATTGATACTTATTTGAGGATATATGATAATTTTGGAAAATAAGTGGTTATGTGGCCCGATGCATTGTGGTGATATTATTTTAATAATATTAATAATAAGAATAATCATGTAGTATTATTCGAAATTATTGTTTATTATTAGATAATAATAAAAGTGGGGGTATGGAGGTTATATTGGTCAATTGGGAATATGAGGAGTACTTTTATATAATATGAATAATTAGTGTATTATTATATTAGTATTATTTAATAAAAATATTGAGGAAAAGGGCAAGATGGTCTTTATGAAGAAAGAGTAAGGTTAAGTTGAGAAAAACATAAACTGTGATAGCTTTTGTAAAAGTGAGTATACGATCAAAAATTGGATTTATCGTGTTTTTGGAAAAGAGCTCTGAAGAAAGGAAGGAGAAGAAGCTCAGAGTCAGGAAGTTACGAAGAACCTTGGAGAGGTATATCAATCGGCAGAATTCTCTAAGGTATGGGGAGTTTTCATAATCTATTATAATTATATAGGAATTGGTTTATGAATAGATTAGGTTTTGTATGATTTTGGTGATCGTTAGGTTTGATGCCATATATTGAGTTATAAGAGTATGAATTGGTGAATTAGGATTGATAAGATGATTTAGAATGGTGTGTTTGATGTTTGAATTGATATATTGTTGTTGTATATGATTAATTTTGATTAGTAAGAAGTTTTGGGTTGCATTGGAATGAATTCGTATGAAAAATTGAGGTATTTTGCTGTAGAATTCGTAAAAACAGCAGAAAACTGCTTATGTACAGGTGTTAACCGGTTAACCATATGTGTTAACCGATTAACCAGTGAAAAATATGCGTTTTGGGCAAAAAAATGAGGCGTTAACCGGTTAACGCTATAGGTTAACCGGTTAACACTGTAGCAGTGGCACTTTTATTTTTAAAAATTCATAACTTTTGATCCGTAACTCCGATTTAGGTCCCGTTTGAAGCGTCAGAAAGCTAACGAGACAAACTTTAATTTGATGAAATAAAATGAGTGAAATGATACATTTTTAAATGATGAATATTTAGAAAAAGTTGAGTTGGTTTTATGATTATAAATAGGATTCTATTGTAAGTTGACGATTTGTTGTTATTGATGAAGGAAGTCGTTTGCTTTGTTGTTAAAAATTGGTTTTATGATT
Organism: Lathyrus aphaca; assembly: GCA_963966055.1. Taxonomy (NCBI): domain Eukaryota; kingdom Viridiplantae; phylum Streptophyta; class Magnoliopsida; order Fabales; family Fabaceae; genus Lathyrus; species Lathyrus aphaca. The sequence continues at coordinate 348,304,061 of OZ014525.1, read as the reverse complement.
ATAAACATGATGTTATTGTGAATTGGCATTTTGTTGTTGTTGATGAAGGGATTTGTTTGGTTGTCTCGTTGATTCGAATAATTGTTTTGTGGTATGATTGATAAAAGAAGTATGGTTGATGTGTTGTCGTGATGAAATACATGATTTTATGATGATTATCTGTTGAACATAAAAATGAAGGGTTATGTCTTGATGAGTTGAGGTAGCTAATGAAATGAGGTTTTGACGTGTTATTACGATGGAAATATATGATTAATTGATGTTGAGTTGTTGATATGAAATGAATGATGCGCAATTGATTTCTCGATGAATTTTACGGTGTAACGCATCATTGCATTTCATGATATTCACGATGGGGCTTCGGCCTATTTATTTGCTTCAAACCCATTGTGTGGATTGAAGTGTCTCGATGATTACGGTGTGCTCCCTTGTGGAGGGTTGATGGTCATGTATCCATCTCACGATGAAATTGGTACCACATGCATAATTGCATATCATGATAGTTGGAATTGCATATGTCTGGATGAATTCACGATTGAGTTGTTGTTGCTGAATTTTTATAAGGTGTTCATGATTGAGTTGTTGTTGCTGAATTATATGGTTGAAGATGTTATGACATGCTTAGGCTAATTTATTTATATTCCATATTTTAATATATTTTTGATAAATTATGATTACTCACCCTTCCTGCTTGGAAATGTTGCCTCCTTCGTGGGTAACTTACAGATGTCGAAGAGTAGACTTGCAGTGCAATAGGAGTTTCACGAGTCTCGGAGCATCTTTAGTGTTCCTTATTAGTGGTTCTGGTTTATGTGTCCTGCTCTGTGTCATGTAACACTGGGATGGGTTTTCTTTTGCTAAAATGTTTTCAGTTATGTTATTATTTGGATAAATGTTTCCCATTTTATGATGTTAAATTCAAGATGGTGAAAATTATGTTTATGAAGTAAACTAATGAAATTTTGAATTTTGAAGTTTAAATTCCGCTGCGAAATGCTTTATGTTATTTTTGATGTTGTTTAACCCGTGTTACGGGACAGGACACTATTGTGTTGATTTTTGAAGATATGTAATACCCTTTTGATGATTACTCTGATATTATTTAAATATTATGTTTTGCGGTAGAAGGGTGTTATATTAGTGGTATCAGAGCAGGTCGGTCTGTCCGGCCAGTGTCGTTAATGTCTTTTATTTCCCTAGTGCGCGATATGTGTGTGAAACACTGTCGACACTTGTTTGTTGGTTTCTAGTTGTTGTTTGCTGAGATTAGTTTGGAATTAAGTGGGGGAGAAGCTTGCTTCCGAAATGTTATTGGTATGAAGTAATTGGTTTGAGTTGATGTTGATTATGAGAGTGCAAGGTTGTGAAGACGATGTTGTTGTGGATCGGCAGGAGTTTGGACTCCTGAATTCGTATCAGTCGGGTTAGAGAAGTGTGTATATTTTAGGTGGGAATTGTTTGAGGAGGAATATTTACTTTGATGGAAATGATAAGTTGACAAATCAAGTCGCTAGATTGTTTCACTTTGAGTGTAGTTTGATTAAGCTGAGTAAATTTTGAAGCTAGAGTTAGAGTAAAATCCTTAGTAGAGTTTGGAAGAAAAAGAGGAGAGAGATTGAACTTATGTTCATCAATCTCAAAATTCTGGTTTTTGAAATCTTGGAGCAGCTGTCACGAGAAGTGGCATAACTTTTTTCTCGTGACTTGAAATGAAGCGGTTCTGGACTTTTTGGAAAGCTTACAGAATTCCCTACAGTTTACATATAAGATTTGCATTCGGGATGTTTGTGATCAGGAAGATAAGTGTGTTTTACTAGTCGGATCTGCTGCTGATTTTGGAAAAATTCTGCATACGAGAATTCTTGACCAGTCCCATTGCAAGGGGAATAACTTTTTACTCGTAAGTCGGATTTGAGTGATTCTTGAAGTTATGAAATTTGCACAAAATTCTCTTCATGTTAGAATATATATTTTTGATTTGGAGGTCTTTATTGGAGAAGATAATTGCGTTCAAAGTGGGGAGTGTTTTGCTGGAAATTTTAGGAAGATGAAATATTGAAATATAATTAGATGTCGGTATTAGAGGGAATGCATAAGTATTTGGAGAATGCATAAATGTGTAATGAGGATGATTAAAATTCTGATGTTAGATGATAGTAATATTGAGAAGAAGATGATGTTTGAATTGTGTTGTTAAGAATTATAATTTGAATGAAAGTCATGAATGGAAGAGAACCAAATTGGATTGTGCTTAATGTCGTAGTGACTCTGGTGTTATAAGAATATTTGAAGCAGTGTTATACAAGGGCACGTATGATGGATTGTGTATTGGATTTTGGATGTCTTGGTGAAATCGACTAAGTCGGAATTAAGGGAACTAAGAGGATGTTGATAAGTCTTAGAGAGTTGGCGGGAATTATGCCTACGGACTTTATACATAAGTTGAAGTACGTGTAAACACCCCAAATTTGCCCTCACCCATTCACACCATGGCTTGTGATCATTTTCATATGCATAAACACAATCATATCATCTCATATCTCATTTTTGATTCACTGCATAGATTCAAAGTCATCTGCACCTAGGGTTTGTGATCTGAGCAATCCAAGAGCTTCTTGAGCCACTCCAAAGGCAACCAATCACTTCAAAGGGGTCCATGTGTGTTCTTATACCATATTACATCCTCTCAAAGTCAAAAATGCAAAAGAATCACAAGAACTGGGATTGGTGTGGAAGCAGAGCCAGGATAGACTGCACAGTTGACCTAAAATTAGGGTTTTGGTTTCAGAGGCCATAACTCCAAATTTTTTGGTCATTATTGTTTCCATTGGTCTCTATATGGTATAGGGAGTATGCATATCAATTTTCATGAAGAAATTCCATGGGGAAGTCATCTGATCAAGGGTTGACTTTCTAGACAAGTCAGTGCAAAATCAGGGCATCTGAGGCCCCCAATGACCCAACCAATGGGTGATCTTCATCATTTTGAGTGTATATGATCTTTATTTGATCATGGAAGAGGGTTGAAGTTCACAAAAATCAAGAATTTGGAGTTTTTGCAAGTGTTGACTTTTTGGGCATAGTTGACTTTTGCAAGAATGCTTCATTTTGGGTCAATTTTCAAGCCTTGATTCTTGATCCAAAAATGCTTCAAATGGAAAAACTTTGGTCATGAAAGTTGTAGAATACATCTTCCCCTTTTCAAAAAGTACAAGAACATGATCAAATTCTTCTTGGATCAAAAGTTATGGTGTGACAAAGTTAGCAAAAATCATTGATTTTCAAGATGTGCACCAAATGAGAATTTTGCAAAAAACCATGAACCAATGTCATTTGTAACTTCTAATTCACTTCAAACCATGACATAAACATTCTACATGTCCTAAAAATCAGAATTGAACCAAAGATCACATGTGTATGGTTTGTGTAACAAGGCATTTTTCATGAAGTTTCAAAAAGTAACAACTTGCAAAAACACTCATCACACTTTGTAAACACCCCAAATTTGCCCTCACCCATTCACACCATGGCTTGTGATCATTCTCATATGCATAAACACAATCATATCATCTCACATCTCATTTTTTTTATCCACTGCATAGCTTTCAAGTCATCTGCACCTAGGGTTTGTGATCTGAGCAATCCAAGAGCTTCTTGAGCCACTCCAAAGGCAACCAATCACTTCAAAGGGATCCATGTGTGTTCTTATATCATATTTCATCCCCTCAAAGTCAAAAATGCAGAGGAATCACAAGAGCTAGGGTTTGAGTGGATGCAGAGCCAGGTTGAACTGCACAGTTGACTGAAAATTAGGGTTTTGGTTTCAGAGGCCATAACCCCAATTTTTTTGGTCATTCTTGTTTCCATTGATCTCTATATGGTATAGGTAGTATGCACATCAATTTTCATGAAGAAATTCCATGGGGAAGTCATCTGATCAAGAGTTGACTTTTCAGACAAGTCAGTGCAAAATCAGGGCATCTGAGGCCCCCAATGACCCAACCAATGGGTGATCTTCATCATTTTGAGTGTATATGATCTTTATTTGATCATGGAAGAAGGTTGAAGTTCATAAAAATCAAGAATTTAGGGTTTTTGCAAATGTTGACTTTTTGGACATAGTTGACTTTTCAAGAATGCATCATTTTAGGTCAATTTTCAAGCTTTTATTCTTGGTCCAAAAAGGCTTCAAATGGAAAAACTTTGGTCATGAAAGTTGTAGATCTCATCTTTCCCTTTTCAAAAAGTACAAGAACATGATCAAACTCTTCTTGGATCAAAAGTTATGGCAAGGCAAAGTTGGCAAAAATCATTGTTTTTCAAGTTATGCACCAAATGAGAACTTTGCAAAATCTTGGACAAATGCATTATGTAACTTCTAATTCCTCTCAAACCATTACACAAACATGTCTCTAAGTCATAAAATCAGAATTGAACCAAGAATGCCCATGGTTATAGTTCATGTAACTTGACTTTTCTCATGAAAGTTCAAAAAGCAACAAGTTGCAAAAACTCATGATCACCTCTCACCAACTTGCAGCCTTGAGTGCTGAGCTTTGCTAGACCTCTCTCTCACCATGCTGCACCAGAACCAACCTTGTACTTGCCTAGACTTTGAGCCATGCCTCACTTACACAAAAGGTGGACTTTATGCAAAAGTAGACATCCCAATCACAGCAGGACATGTCACATCCCCCAGCCACTTGCAATTGTTTATACTATCCAAATGCTGGCCAAAACATAAGGGAGGCAAGGCTGAAACTATCACATTACACACATTCACAAAAACCTTCTACATTGCAAAAACTTTCGAATCTGCCTCCACAGCCAAGAAACACTCAAACTTTCTTCATCATCCAACTCAACACACTCCATAGGCCTAAAACCACCAAAGCTCAAGCATGAAACAAGCCTGACCTGAGCTCCACCATTTCTCACCTTCCAAACCAGTTCTCTTCGAATCTCACTATACAGCCATCAAACACTTCATCTTTCTTCACCAACAAATCAGAAACACTCAGAGGAGTCCAAACCACCCATCACATTGACTTAATACAGCCTGTACACCAAGTTCATTCTCTGCTATATCAGTTTGGTAACTCATGAAATAGCTTGCTAGAGCCCATTTCAAACCTGCCATTGACACCAGGGGAGTCATTGGAGCTAGCTTGCATCAAGAAATTGCTCTGAAAGCCCAGAAACAGGAGTTGTCACCTCAGGTATGGCCATGAAACTTCTTTCTCAAAGCTTGTTTCTTTTGTTACAAATCGAAAATACATGTCTTGCTGATCATAATGATGTGTTTAGAATTGGAAATGAGTGAAAAATGAGGATTTACTGAAGCTCTGAAACTTTGCCCGTGAATCTTGTTGGCTTCGTTTCTTCTTGTTTAAGCATGATAAATTTAGTTTGAAAGGTGATTTGAGTGGGGTTTGGGTAGAGGATCATTTCCCTGCTTTTAATTTGGAGAATGGTGGCCTGAATCATGATCTAGGGTTTTCAACCCGCCGGAGAAGATGACCGGAGCTTCCCTCCGGTCACCTGAAAGTCATTAACTCTAAACCCTAATTATTTTGCCAGATGCGTTCACAGCCTTAGGATGGTGATTAGCTTAAGTTGTGCACGGCCCAGATTGATTCGCTTAGCCCTAATTCTTTTTATTTAAATTAATTAAGATTAATTAAGTTAATTGAATCAGACTCCATCCTGGCCGTTTAAAAACGCGCGCGGTCAAGCCCCTTTTCCCAGATTCAAATCTCAGCCTTTGGATTGAATTACTTTTCATTTTTATTAATATTAATTCATTTCTTTTACATTTGTTTTCTATATTTTATTTAAAATAGCAAAACTTATTTAAAAAATCTGAAATTTTTTTTACAATTTATTATTAAATTTCAGAACACAAAAATATTTTTATTCTTATTTTTTAGCACTAAAAAGTATTTTTAAATATTCAAAAGATTATTTTTAATTGATTAATGGGAATTAATTAATTAAAAATACTTTTAGGTATTTAAAAATTACAAAAAAATTCATGAAATGTTCTAAGACATTTAGAAACATTGTCCAACCTTCAAACCAAATTTCTTTTTTGATCTTGATGCATTTTAAGAATTTTTTCATTGAATTAAATCATTTTTTATGCATTATTTTGATCATGGATTCAAAAATTCATTTCTGCCAATTGGTGAAGGTTGAGACATTGATTCTTCTTGCATTGTCTTTTGTTTAGCATGTATTTTCAAGTATAAAAAGGCCATGAATTGTTCTTGCATTTTCAAATTGTTTGGCATTTGTTTTGTTAAGAACCCCAAAAAACCCTAATAACTTAGAAAATTCATATCTTGAGATTGGTTGAGAGTTGAGAGCTCCCCTTTGGGCAGTGGTTCATCATAGGCCTAGGGTTTCTTTGGGTGCCATTTTCCATTTTTTTTATCATGAGGTTTGCTTCTGTTTTTGGTTTGTGTTTGATGTTTGATCCATGAACCCTAATTTGGGCTTTCTTTTGCATCCCTCTTGCATTTCCTTGCATAACATGACTTGTCTTTGCATTTTGTGCATGCTTATGATTCATTTGACATCTTAAGACATGTAGGAAGCATCTTTGGTCATTGCATTGCATATTTGCCATGTCATTTGTCTTGTATGATTCATAACTTTCCATGTTTGTTCATGCTCCTTAACTTGCATCATTTGCCTTCATAATCTTGTATGAACATTCCCATTGCTTTGCCTCATGTTTGCAGCACCTCATAACATCATAATCATCATCAACATGCTTCTGGTTTTGCTTTGCATCATACCATTTCATCTCATCTTGCATTGCATTGCATTTCTTTCTAACATTTCAGGTGGTAAGTAAACTTGAGAAGTGGATTTGCCTTCACTTCTCATAACTTTTCTTCTCATCTCTCTTGCATCCATTGCTGCATTTCTATATGTGTTTGAGATTGAGCTTGCTCATTCTTCTCCTTCCCACTTTCTTTCTTCAAGTGACTTGACTTCTTGAATGAAGCAAGTCACTTTGCTTCTCTTGATCCTGTTCATCTGCTTCCTGGTGGCTCCTTTGAAGATTTCTCTTGAAAACCTCACAAACCTTAGGACCAACCAAGCATGACAATGAATTAGGGTTTTGATTAGTCTCCCCATAGTTTTACCTTTGTGTCTCTCTTTGAGTCTCCTCTTCTCACCTCATAATCAGGGACTAAACCCTAAAGGCTTTAAGACTTTGTGATTAAGCTTATGCCTGCATCCTTCTCTTAGGATGGAGTGTATAACTTTAATCCTAAGTCTTGAACCCTTAAGGTGTTTAAATCTCTTAATCAATTCACTTAATAAATATCAAGACATTACACTTGTAACTTGGGCCTTGCATTAGGGTTCTAATTCTTCCTTAAGTGGTTAAGAAGGACTAACCCTAGCGTTAATGGACAAGTCCCCCTCAAGTTGTCTTACAAATCATAAAACTCACTTCACCATCATATCATTAATCTAAAATCCACTTAATAAAGGCTTGTTTTGTCATGGGTTTAATCCCTAATCATGGATTAAGTTGAGGAGTCTTCCTCAGCTTAAACATTCTCATCTATTATCCTTCTTTTAGGATGGTGTAATGGGTCTGTTTAATCCTTGATTATGGCTTAACCTCATTACTCAACACTAAACAAAAACCCCAAAAACATCTAATTAATCACAAGTAGGTTAATGATCTTAACCCTGCATCAAAGGTGATTAAGTGTGAGAACCTGACTTCACACTTAAGGTACTCTCATTACCCCTGATCATAGGGAAGATGTGATGAGTTTACTAACCCATTGGTTTAGGCTTAAGCTCATTATCTTATGACAAACTCCAAAAACAATAAAAGACTGAAAACTCAAAAACAAGCAATAATCGTCTCCTCCGGGATTCTTTTCTCATCACACTCACTCACAATCGAGAACTTGCTTCTTCCGTCTAATGCAAGACAGTTCGCACCTGAGCCAGACAGGTCATACACTTGAGCATTGACAAGCAAGCAGTTCATAAGTCAATTCACCTTTCAGTCTCTTTGGGTCGAACTACGGTGTTCTGACTTCCTCATTGCACGAGAGGATACGTAGGCATAACTTAACAGTTATCGAACAAAAGTCTCTGTACATCCCCCCTCCTTCTAGCATCATTTCTTTAAGCCTCATTATCATGAGTAATTCATTCTCATTCCTACACTGACACTTCACTTATGCACTTCACTTCTCATACACTGACACCTGTACATCTTTTCAGTTCTTTTATACACAGATTGCACTGACACTACCCCTTTAAAACACAAATCTTTTAAGCGTGGATCCCGTCGAGTACGACGGACAATCTGGGTGCTAATACCTTCCCAGGTTGTAACCAACCCCCTTTCTCAGTCTCTCTGGTTCGCAAACCGTCCTATCCATATCTTTCTAGGCCTATGCAGCATTGCCTTTCCTCCGGGATAAAAATGCCTAGCTGGCGACTCTATTCATCTCCAGTGAGTTCACGGCTGTGTGTTCTCATTGTTCTTTTCGCCGACCGTTCGCGTCTGTACCTTCATATGATCCATTTTCATTTGTCGGGAGCGACAGCTTGGCGACTCTGCTGGGGATCCTTATACTGCAACCAGGGCTTCTGGTTCTTTTTGTGGGTTCCTCCTAGCGCTTGATTGATTTGTGTTTACTGGGGTGTTATGTGCTTGTATGTGCTTGTATTTATTTTTGTTTATTGCTTTATGTACAGTTGATTTATTGCTTTCTTTATAGCTTTATATTTTTCATACTGTCATACTGTGCTGGCTGGATCTGGTTTTTCTTTGGTGGGTGGGTATTTCATTGAGAGTTAAGGTCCTATACCTGGGACCTGAGTGACACCTAGGCTAGAGTGAATCATATTCTTTCCCATTCCATTTCGGTCTGGTGCGGGAATATGAAACACGGTTCAGATATGGGTTTCTTCTTGAGAACTCTGTGTTGCAGATTTCCTGCAATGCTAGGGCTATCTGGGAAGCCTGCTAAGTCTGGATGACCTTTTAGTATTGACCTTCAGAAACTGAGGTGAATTAGAGGAGGAATTGTTATGGTTATTGTAAACACTGTACCTCCGGGTTAGAAGTGTTTACACTTCTCATAACTGATCCAAGTCTGAGGATCCTTGTTCTAGATCACCACCTGTGAGGGGATTGGGCTGTTTACAGGTTTGCAGGTACCTTGACCTCAGAATGCCCTGTTACTTTGACTTTGTTAAGAGTACTCCATGTTGGACAGTTCTTGTGATTCTAAAACCTTGGACTTGTGGCTCTTTATTTGAGTCCCCCACCCTGGTTACTGGATTTTTAGACCTCCACCTGGATTTCTTGAACACACATGGATCTATACCAATGCAGTTAATCAGATCCAGCTCAGTCACAAACCCTTGCATTTCATTTTGCATACATACTCATTGCATCATATTAACATTTGCTTATTTGTGTTTCAGGGTATCCACCTTCATCTCTGGTTTTGGTTTTGACCCCATCTGTTATATTGACCTATCTCCACCAGCACTTGCTTCAGTTTGTCAGCCACATACTTCAGTTACTTGCACTAGCTAGTCAGTGGCCCTCTCCTCAGCATCTTCATCAGCACTTATTCTACTCAGTCTTCAGCATCATGGCTCCAAAGAAAAGTAACATCACCTATCATTTCTTCCAACCAGACTTATCAGACATCAGGAGGATCCAAACCCTGATCACTCCAGATCACTTTCCTTTGTTCAGGGAGCATTATGGAGATATACTGGACATGGTTATGGATCTGGACCCTTCACAGAGGAGCCTCATCCACACCTGCATTCAGTTCTATGACCCCCCATTGAGATGTTTCACCTTTCAAGACTTTCAGTTGGGGCCTCTTCTGGAAGAATACTCATCATTGACTGGTCTGCCCATCAAAAGAGAAATCCCATTCAACCCTGAAATGGTCTTTCCTAGCAATGGAGAGGTAGCAAAAGCTTTGTATCTGGAGCCTGTTTTGATTGAACAGCATATGACCTCTAAAGCTGGAACCCCTGGTTTTCATCTTGACTTCCTGATTTCTCAAGCTAGTCTAAAGGCCTCCTCGGGGGAGTGGAAAGCTGTTTGTGCTCTATTGGCCTTGAGTGTATATGGAATTGTATTGTTTGCAGACGAGCCTCGATTCATTAGCAAAAATGCAATCCATTTGTTCATCCTGAAGAACCCAGTGCCAACTTTACTGGGTGATCTCTATTACTCAGTACATCGGAGAAATGAGAAGCAGAGGGGGAGATTAGTGAGGATTTGTGCTCCATTATTCCATGCTTGGCTTCTCAGGCATCTACCCAGGACAGATGCATTTCTAAATCCTCATCAGCAAAGCAACTGGGCTAAGAGACTCACTGTCCTAACTTCAGCAGATATTAGATGGTGTACTCAGAGCACCAAGGGCAGAGATATGGTCACCAGCTGTGGGCACTTTCCCAATGTGCCTTTGATAGGAGTTAAGGGAAGTATCAACTACAACCCTCTGCTGTTCAGGAGACAATTGGGCTATGCACTGGTTCATATTCCTAGGGAACAAGACTTGGTGGAAACCCTCTACTGTGAGAACAAGATTAGTTTGGCTGTTGTTAGGCAGGCTGCCTGGGCCTGGGATCATGTTCAGACCAAGGGAATCACCATTCTGGGGAAGTGCAATAATGTGGCATCAGTCCAATATTATGAGTGGTCCCATGCTAGGGCCCAATTCTCTGGAATGCCCTTTACCATAGAAGACATGCCTGAGTCATCTTCAGTACCACCCCCTGCCACTATCAGTTTGGAGGAGTTTGAGAGCTTGAAGGAAAGAAATGAGAAGTTAACCCAGGCTTTGCAGAAGACCCTCAGAGAAAGGAGTGAAGGTGTGAGGGAGATTGAAAGACTGGAGAAGTTGAGGGTAGAACACTTGACTAAAATTGAGAAGTCTGGGGAGTATATCAACAAGTCTAAGGCTGGTGAGCAGATTCTGAAGAATGCTTGTAAAGAAGCCCAGTTCCAGAGAGCAAGAACAGACTTGTATTTGAAAGAGAGTCAGGCCAGGTGGGTCCGGATCACTGAGGCCCGTACTCTAGAAGACAAGAGAGCTCAAGACAAGATGGAGCAGATGGAAAAAGCCCTGGCAGCAGCCCAGGAGGAGATATCAGAGCTGAAAATCAAAGCAGGAGTGAAGAGGTCTAAAGACCAAAGTCAAAACAAGAAGTTGACTGCAGCTGTTGCAACAAGAAACCTTCTCATCAGAAATCTCACGGAGCATCCGGCTGATCCTGTGACCGAAGCACTTCTCAAGGAAGTTCGTGAGGATGAGTTTGGCCTTGGAGTTTGATCATTTGCTTGTTGTTGTTCCTTTTCCATGTACTTTTGCTTTTTGTGATGTATTCTGACCCCTTTGAGGGCTTGTGGTGTAAAATGAACAAGTTGTATTATTTCACCTTTGTAATATATTTGTGTTGATTCACATCAAAGCAACTTCAACAGCAGCATCTTCAAGGGTCTGGAAGGGTCAAAACTGAAGGCCAAACCGGATACCTTGAGAACAAATAAGCATAACTGCATTGCATGCTAACCTTTTATTTGTTTTGTAGGGTTTTGTTTTGTTGTTGCTAACCTCTGTTGTGATGTTCAGGAATTATTGCTCGCCGCCGGGTATTTCCTCTCAACAGGCCTCACAGGTATCCAACTAGAAACAACCTTCCGGGAATCTAGATGGATCAGATGCAGCAGGACCTTACGGAGGTCAGAAACCAGATGGCCAACGAAAGGTTGGAGATGAGAACTCAGATAACGCAATTCATGGAAGTGATGAACAATTTAGCTCAAAGCCAGGAGAGGCTCAGAACTTTGGTAGAAGGGAGGAATCAAGAGGAGCCCCATGTGGGAACTGCTGGCACAAGTAACAACGAGAGGGTCCAACCTCATGTCAATCCCCCAGTTTTTGGACCCCATCTCCATCCAGAGGCTAACATCCCAGTCAACATTCAAGGGACAGCCACAGCAGCCAGAGTACTTCAAGAAGATCCTCAGGAGGACCAGTATACAGTAATGGGTGCCGGAGAGGAAACATATGATAGACGATTGGAAGAGATAGCTGAGAAGTTGAGGTCCTTAGAATCTCAAAATTCTTTGGGTTTCGACGTCATGGACATGGGGCTGGTAGAAGGGGTCAGGATTCCCCACAAGTTCAAGCCTCCATGTTTCGAAAAGTATAATGGGACTTCATGCCCCCGGACTCATTTGCAATCATTTCTGGGAAGGCTGAAGGCCTATACAATGGATGAGAAACTTTGGATGTTCTACTTCGAAGATAGCTTGACTGGGGCTTCTAGGGAATGGTATTCCCATCTGACAAGAGCAACTATAAGATGCTAGAAGGACCTGGCAGAGGCCTTCATCAGACAGTATCAGTATAATCTAGATATGGCACCCAACAGGACCCTCCTAATGGGAATGTCACAGTCATCTAGGGAGAGCTTCAGAGAATATGCTCAAAGATGGAGACAATTGGCTGCTGCTGTTCAACCACCAATGTCTGAGAGAGAAATGGCAGACATGTTTATGAACACTCTTCAGGGAACGTATATTGACAGGTTGGCTGCTTTCTCTTCCACCAGCTTCGCAGATGTTGTCATAGCTGGGGAGAGAATTGAAAGCCTGTTAAAGATGGGAAAGATCTCAGACAACGGCGCAAGCTCGTCCAGTAGTACAAGAAAGCCTTTTGCAGGCCCGAGAAGAACTGGCGAGACCAATGCCATTCACACCAACAGGGGTAGGCCCCAATATGCTCAGAGGTCAATAGCAGCAGTCACTATCCCTGCTCCGGCTCATCCACAGCCAGTCTATCAACAAAACTTCCAACAACAACCTCAGTATCAGCAGAATCAGTATCCTCCAAGGAACTTCAACAACAACTCCAACAACAACAATCAACAGAGGCCATTCCAACAAAGGCCATCCCAAGCTAACCGAGTGATCGACCCGATCCCAATGCCGTATGCTGCCTTGCTGCCACAACTTCTGAAACTCAACCTGGTTGAGCTAAGAACGTTGGCACCTCCGGATCCCAACAGTTTACCAAGGAACTATGACTCCAATGCTAGGTGTGCTTTCCATTCAAACGCACCTGGTCACAGTACAGAAAAATGCAGGGCTCTGCATATGAAGGTACAAGACTTGGTAGACTCCAAGGCTCTGAATTTTGCACCTCCGCCCAATGTCAATAAAAACCCAATGCCAAATCATGGTGGTCCCCGAATTAATGCTATTGAAGAAGACCAACCATCTTATTTGATAACTAGTGTGGATCAGATCCGGACACCATTGGTGGAAATCAAAGCTCAACTCCGTGAAAACCAGATATTTCCGGGGTGTGAACTAGGGTGTCCCTACTGCAATATTTCATGGAATGGGTGCGAAGACCTGAGGAATGGCATTGACAGCCTTATTCAGAGTGGCCTGCTACAGATCACTACATCATTTCCGACAAATCCGACAACTTCATCAACAACGGTTTCAGACCCTCCTACAACTGCAGCAACTATTGTTCCCAACAATTCATCAGCACCATCAACAAGTACTTCACCTGTCCTTCCAAATGATCAGTTTACAACAGTTTCTCCTGCTACAACTTCAGCTTCATTCCATTTCGACTCTCCATCAGCAACAACAACAGTCCTTCCAACAGAACCTCCTACAACACCAGCAATCAATCATGAAGATGTCTCTACCGTCACCATATTCTACGATCCTGAAAATAATTCTGCCTACCATTCAGAAGGTGCTGCTCCCGCCAGAGCACCAGTTACAATCTTTTATGATCCACAAACAATAACAGTCCCTTCAGCAGCAGCAATCAGTCCAGTCACTGTCACGGTGCCTGGACCAGTACCATATGAAAGCAATAGGGCCATCCCCTGGCACTATGGCTCCGACGTATACTGTGAAGGGAAAAGAATCACTCTTGAAACATCAGCACCTGCACCGCAAGTAGATAATGTGGGGGGAGGCGGAGGCTTCACTCGAAGCGGACGTCTCTTCGCCTCACAAGTTCAAAGACCTACTGCCGAAGCAGAAGCTGCTGCCAAGGCAAAAGGAAAGAGCCCGGTGCAGGAAGATCCAGCTGCCAAAGAAGCCCTGAAGACTCCATTTGATCAGGAAGTTGATGAGTTTATGCGGATCATCAAAAAGAGTGATTATAAAGTTGTGGATCAGCTTCACCAGACGCCATCCAAAATCTCTATCCTCTCACTGCTTATGTGCTCCGAAGCCCATCGGAATGCACTACTTAATGTCCTGCACGCAGCTTACGTGCCTGAGGAGATTACTGTCAACCAATTGGAAACCGTGGTTGGAAATGTTACTGCTAGCAATGGGCTAGGGTTTACCAATTCTGACTTGACAACGGATGGCCGCAATCACAACAAAGCCTTGCACATAACCCTGGAATGCAAAGGAGCTGTCCTTTCTCATGTGCTGGTGGACACAGGTTCTTCCCTGAATGTCTTGCCAAAGAAGGCTCTGGTGAAGCTTGAATATGATGGATTGGCATTGAGACCCAGCAACCTGGTGGTAAGAGCCTTTGATGGTTCTAAGAGATCGGTTCTGGGAGAGATTGAGCTGCCCGTGACAATTGGCCCACAGACCTTTAAAACTATCTTTTATGTGATGGACATTCAGCCCGCCTACAGCTGTTTGTTGGGTAGACCCTGGATTCACGCCGCCGGCGCAATAACGTCTACCCTTCACCAAAAGTTAAAATTTGAGTGGGAAGGTCAAGTTGTCACAATCTGTGGGGAAGAGGATATTTTTGTTAGCCATCTGGCTACTTATAAATACATTGAGATGGATGGGGAGATCCATGAAACAATGAGCCAAGGTTTTGAGGCCTTGAACGTGAATGAAGCATCTGCTGTATCTGGTACCTCCATGTCATCTTACCAACAAGCCCGGAAGGTTGTTGAAGAAGGAACTGCCCTAGGCTGGGGCAAGGTCTTAGCTGTGGAGGAGAAGAAGGACAAGTTTGGGTTGGGTTACAGACCAACTCAACATCAAGCAAAGGCTGCTGCAGAGCCTGGTTTTGTCAGTGGGGGAATGCTTACCCCCGATGCTATCAACTGTTTGGAAGACGAGCTGGAAGAGGAGCGCAATCTGGAGAATTGGATCCGTCCAAAGATCCCGGGGAGCAGTGTCTCGAACTGGTCTTCCCAGGAAATTATAAGAGTTACTCGATCAGAGTAATTATTATTTCCTGTATTTTTTATAGCATGCATCCAAGTCTTGTATCTTGCCCAAGATGACAAGACTCATTTTGTAACCAGGGCCATCTGTACTTTTGTGCAAACAAGATCAAATTAATGAAATATCAGACATCTTTTTGCAAACGAGTCTTTTTCTTTTCTGCTCACTGTTTTTCCATTTTTCTTTTTGTACAAAAATAAATGGCGGTGTTTTCAAAATGATAACTTCATTTCACTTTTTTTCTAAAGCAAGATTAAAATCAATCACTAAAATGAACCAACTTAACCCTTGCAGAGAGTGCCTTCCTGACAGCACCGACAACAGCACGGCTATGACATCGTATGACTTTGACAATCCAATCGATCAAGCTGATGAAGGGGTTGATGAAGAATATGAGCTTCCTGAAGAGCTAGCCAGGTTGTTGAGACAAGAGGAAAAGGTCATTACTCCTCACCAGGAGGAGATTGAAGTGATTAATCTTGGTACTGACGAAGACGTGAAAGAAGTTAAAATCGGGGCCTGCCTGCAAGACTCAGTGAAGAGACAGCTGATAGATCTGCTTCAAGAGTATGTTGATGTGTTTGCTTGGTCATATCAAGACATGCCAGGGTTGGATACCGACATTGTTGTGCACAAGCTGCCTCTGAGGGAAGAATGCCCTCCAGTCAAACAGAAGCTGCGCCGAACTCGCCCAGACATGGCTATGAAAATCAAAGAAGAGGTACAAAAGCAATGGGACGCCGGGTTCCTTGCTGTGACTAGCTACCCGCCGTGGGTTGCTAACATAGTACCTGTGCCTAAGAAAGATGGCAAAGTAAGAATGTGTGTTGACTACCGGGATCTGAA
Organism: Lathyrus aphaca; assembly: GCA_963966055.1. Taxonomy (NCBI): domain Eukaryota; kingdom Viridiplantae; phylum Streptophyta; class Magnoliopsida; order Fabales; family Fabaceae; genus Lathyrus; species Lathyrus aphaca. The sequence continues at coordinate 348,287,947 of OZ014525.1, read as the reverse complement.
CAGAGCTAGCCCGAAAGATGACTTCCCATTACCTCACATTGACGTATTGGTGGATAACACGGCTCAGTTTTCGGTATTCTCCTTCATGGATGGATTTTCAGGATACAATCAGATCAAGATGTCACCTGAAGACATGGAGAAGACAACATTCATCACACCTTGGGGCACGTTCTGTTACAAAGTGATGCCATTCGGACTGAAGAATGCTGGTGCCACATATCAACGGGCTATGGTGACATTATTCCACGATATGATCCATAAAGAAATAGAATGTTATGTGGATGATATGATCGCCAAGTCCCTTACAGAGGAAGATCACCTGGTAAATCTGCTCAAGTTATTCAAGCGTCTGAGGAAATACCAATTGAAGCTGAACCCCAACAAATGCACATTCGGGGTGCGATCCGGTAAGCTGCTGGGCTTTATTGTAAGCGAGAAGGGGATTGAGGTTGACCCTGATAAAGTCAAGGCTATACAAGAAATGCTTGCACCTAAAACTGAGAAAGAAGTTCGAGGGTTCTTAGGTCGATTGAACTACATTTCAAGGTTCATATCTCACCTTACAGCAACCTGTGAACCCTTGTTCAAGCTGCTAAGAAAGGAACAAACGGTCAGGTGGAACGAAGACTGCCAGAAAGCTTTTGACAAGATCAAGGAATATCTGCAAGAACCTCCAATCCTTATGCCTCCAGTTGAAGGAAGACCTCTGATCATGTACTTGACAGTATTAGAAGAGTCAATGGGGTGTGTACTAGGTCAGCATGACGAGTTTGGTCGAAAAGAGTATGCAATATACTACCTAAGCAAAAAGTTTACCGACTGTGAACAGCGTTATTCACTGCTCGAGAAAACTTGCTGTGCTTTAGCGTGGGCTGCTCGCCGACTGAGACAGTATATGCTGACCCACACCACCTTATTAATCTCAAAAATGGATCCAGTTAAGTACATTTTCGAGAAGCCAGCTCTTACCGGACGGGTTGCAAGATGGCAGATGATTCTCACAGAATACGACATACAGTACACATCTCAGAAGGCCATCAAGGGCAGTGTACTATCTGAATATCTTGCTGAGCAACCCATTGATGACTACCAGCCTATGAGGTTTGACTTCCCTGATGAAGACATCATGTCCATTAAAGCAAAAGATCACGAAGAGCCTATTCACACTGAAGGGCCTGACCCGGAAGAAGAATGGACTATGATGTTTGATGGGGCTGTTAACATGAATGGCCGTGGTGTTGGTGCAGTACTCATCACACCCAAAGGAGTTCACATGCCTTTCTCGGCAAAGCTCACTTTCAACTGCACTAACAACGAAGCTGAATACGAAGCTTGCATTATGGGTCTTGAGGAAGCCATTGACCTCAGGATCAAAACATTGACCGTATTCGGAGATTCAGCTTTGGTAGTCAATCAAACCAACGGGAAATGGTACACCCACCAAGATCATCTGATACCTTACAGGGATTATACAAGGAGGTTACTGACTTTCTTCACAACAGTCAAGCTTGAGTATATCCCTCGGGACGAGAATCAGTTTGCAGATGCCCTTGCTACCATTTCATCCATGATCAAAGTTCAAACGGCTAACTTTGTACCCCAGATTTCAGTATCAAGACTTGATAGACCAGCATATATATTTGCAGCGGATGTTGTAAAAGATGATAAGCCTTGGTTCCACGACATTAAGTGCTTCCTGGAGGATCAGACATACCCACCTGGGGCATCTTCCAATGATAAAAAGACTTTGAGAAGGCTTGCTGGTAGTTTCTTTCTGAACACTGATGGGTCTTTATACAAGAGGAACTTTGACATGGTACTCCTCAGATGTGTTGACAAGACGGAAGCAGATTTGTTGATGCATGAAGTGCACGAAGGATCTTTTGGTACCCATGCAGGAGGGCATGCCATGGCTAAGAAGTTGTTAAGATCAGGCTATTACTGGATCACAATGGATGCAGACTGTTGTGCCTACGCCAGAAAATGTCATAAGTGCCAGATCTACGCAGACAAGGTGCATGTGCCTCCCAATCCTTTGAACATCATGTCTTCACCATGGCCCTTTGCTATGTGGGGCATTGATATGATTGGCAAGATTGAGCCAACTGCTTCGAATGGTCACAGATTCATCCTGGTCTCCATCGACTATTTCACCAAGTGGGTTGAAGCAGCCTCTTATGCAAATGTCACAAGACAAGTGGTAGCCAGATTTCTGAAGAGAGATATCATCTGTCGGTATGGAGTGCCCGAGCGAATCATTACTGATAATGGTTCCAATCTAAACAACAAAATGATGGCAGAGCTGTGCCGGGACTTCAAGATCCAACACCACAATTCTTCTCCTTACAGGCCGAAGATGAACGGCGCTGTCGAGGCAGCAAATAAGAATATTAAGAAGATTGTGCAGAAGATGGTAATCACATACAAAGACTGGCATGAAATGCTACCGTTTGCCTTGCATGGGTACCGCACGTCAATCAGGACATCCACTGGGGCAACACCGTATCAGCTTGTATATGGTATGGAAGCAGTCCTACCTGTTGAAGTTGAACTACCCTCGTTACGGGTATTAATGGATGTTAAACTGAGTGAAGCAGAATGGGTTCGGTCCCGATACGAACAACTGAGTCTGATCGAAGAGAAAAGATTGGCTGCAATCTGCCACAGGCAGTTGTATCAGAAAAGAATGAAGAAAGCCTTTGATCAGAAAGTCAGGCACCGAGAGTACCAAGTAGGAGATCTTGTGCTGAAAAGAATCCTCCCTCCTCATACAGACCACAGGGGCAAATGGACTCCAAATTATGAAGGACCATTTGTTGTAAAGAAAGTTTTCTCTGGTGGAGCACTGATGCTCGGTACCATGGATGGTGAAGATTTCCCATCCCCTGTGAATTCAGATGCAGTTAAAAAATACTTCGCATAAAATGACCCGCTGGACATAAAAACAGAATGTAAGTCCAGGCAACAATAGGGCATCCCGGCGAGTCAAAAACAGAATAAAAGACTCGGGCAAAAGTAAGGGAAATAAATGGAAAAATGTACACCCGCTGAGTTGAAAAGCCGCATTGGACAACTCAGGCAAAAATGGGTATCCCGATGGATCGAAAACCCGAAAGGGCGATCCATGCAAAATAAGGGAATAAGCGAACAACTGCATTCTGAGTTCGTCTGTATCACCTACAACTTGGTAAGCTTCCAAAGGATCAAGCTTCAATCAGAATCAACTCACTCCAGAAAGCAAGACGAGAAGAACGTCATTGTCATACGAGTCATAGCAGGAGAGGAAGCTCCTTGAAAGCGTCGTCAACACCGCCAGCACTTTATTTCTCAATTTGTAACAATCTCCTCATTTCAGGAGATATGTTTCTTTGACTGTATCTTGCCAATTCAGGGCACATGAATTAATAAAATCAGATTTTTAGTCATGTTTCGTTTTTACGTTTATGTTTTGCAAAGAGTAGTCTGATATCTCTAAAATACAATTGCATAAGTACAGATGCCTTTCTCTAAAAAAAAAAAAAAAAAAAAAAAAACACACATGCTTACAGGAAATGTGGTTATTCTCGAAAGTACTTAACTCCTATGACGGAATCCAGTGAGGGATACCTCGGGACCTTTTGTACGTTTCCTTACCTTTGCAGGATTGCAGGTATCCAGAATGCAACCTGGGGCATGCAGGTTATGTCTCAGCAAGTAGGCGAATCATTATCAACTCGGTCTATCTTCAACATACAGCATCGAAGGTGCCCATTTCCCCAGCGGAGCTGCCAAATCAGCATACACTCAATCTCAGCATCCGAGATGCTCTATCCCCAGCTGAGTTGCTCCCCCATTGCCTTCCCCAGCAAAGTTGCCAAATCAACAAACAGGCTTAACACTCAGGATGCTATATCCCCAACTGAGTTGCCTCTTGTTGCTCTCCCCAGCTGAGTTGCCTCTCACTTCCCCAGCCGGGTTGCCATCCTTCCTCAACAGAATACAGAAATCAGGGAATCATCTCCCCACAGAGCTCCAGCCTCTATCCAGAAGAGCAACGCATGAAGAGATCACAACAGAGTACGGAAAGCTTCTACAAACCCCAGCTGGGTCCCATATTATAAGGATATGTCAATCAGTTACCTATATCCCCCAAACAAATGCATCATTAGATCTACCAATGATCTCATCCCCGGCTGGGATGTCCATTTCAAGCAGATCGGCCAGAGATTTTCGCAGCAATAGGATCCGAATCCCGGATCTGGGCCCCTTTGCATAATCATGGCATCCGCATCATATTCACCCCCCCCCAGAGCGTAGCATTCCGTCTAATACGGAGCATTACGGCAAAAAATCAAATGCATAGCATAATCATAAGCCATGTTCTGAAGTAACACTTGTGAATAATAAACCGTTCGTCATCATGATATACAAAAATCCCCACCAGAGTCCCAGCAAAAGCAGCTGCCTCTCAAATCACAAACACCAGTATATACACCTTTTGGCACCCGTCCACGTCATCATTCCCCGGTAAAGTCGCCTGAACACCCTTTACAAACAAAATCACCCGCACTACAGATACTTCCTGACACCCGTCCGTGTCAAATCACCAGCAAAAAGCCAAAGACATCCTCTTCGCACTCACATATACTTGTATATACACTTTTTGACACCCGTCCGTGTCATATCCCCAGCGCAGTCGCTTACACCTTCATCGCCCATATACTTGTTAATATTATACTCTTCCCCTTTTGACACTCGTTCGTGTCACCCTCCCTAGCAGTTAAAACATTCATCTATACAATACAATACTCACTACTCATGGTACGCTTATACAGATACTCGTCCGTATCTTGTATACATCATCACTCATAACCCCACAGATTCGGCAGTAGTCCTTGTTCTTTGTTAGCCAGTTGGTACTCGTCCGTACCATCACCTCAGAACATTGCGTCTAATGTTTGTTTCTGCATGATACTCGTCCGTATCATAGTCTTAAGGATGCTCGTCCGCATCTTTAATCCATACACTGTGTCAAACACCTATGCCTTCTTGAATATAGATACTCGTCCGTGTTTACATTATCCCCAGTAGATCACCAACAAATTTTCTTTTTATCTAGCACTCGTCCTGTGTTATGATACCTTTGAGAGCAGCCGTACCCTGCTGAGTGGTCGTCCTCCACTTCTTGATGGTCGTCCTCCATCATGCTCATCCGATGGCCGGCCCCATCGTTGATTTTTAGCAGCCGTCCCCTGCTAGGTGGTCGTCCTCCACCTTTTGATGATCGTCCTTCATCACTTTATCCAATGGCCGTCCCCATTGTTGATTTTGGTTATCTAACACTCGTCCTGTGTTATGATAAACCCCGAGAGCAGCCGTCCCCTGCTGAGTGGTCTTCCTCCACTTCTTGATGGTCGTCCTCCATCTTGCTCGTCCGATGGCCGTCCCCATCGTTGACCTTTCCTATCCGATGGCCGTCCCCATCGTTGATATTTTCAGCAGCCGTCCCCTGCTAGGTGGTCGTCCTCCACCTTTGATGGCCGTCCCCATCATATTTTCTTTCCCCACAGAGCAGCCGTCCCCTGATGGCCGTACCCCATCATCTGTTTATTTCATTTATTCTTTAACCCGATGGCCGTCCCCGTCGTGGTCCCTTTTCCTTTTTAGCCCGATGGCCGTCCCCCTCGTTGGTTATTTTACCTACTTTATGAACTTGATGGCCGTCCCCGTCATGTTTCATTAATCCCCAGAGAACTTTGCAGCTTTATCTTGATGGCCGTCCCCATCATAATATCCTATTTTCCCCAGCTAGTCGGCCGTCCCCGTCTTGGCTTTACCTTTTATCCCCAGCATGTCGGCCGTCCCCGTCATTGTTTTATTTTCCTGCACTTTTCCAGCATGTCGGCCGTCCCCGTCATCGCTTTACTTCACATTTATCCCAGCATGTCGGCCGTCCCCGTCATCGCTCTTTACCCAGCAGTCGTCCTCTGCTCGACGGTCGTCGTCCGTCGCCCACTCTTTACAATATACCTTATTTTCCTTTACAATCTATATCCCTTTTCTTCTTCATTCTGTGAGTGCAAATTTTGGACTGTCTTTGGTATTCAACCACAAGTTATCTTGTTTGGCCTGTTAAGCCGTCGCTTACGTCCTGCACAGCTAACTCATGTTTGAATAGGGGCAGTTGTAAACACCCCAAATTTGCCCTCACCCATTCACACCATGGCTTGTGATCATTCTCATATGCATAAACACAATCATATCATCTCACATCTCATTTTTTTTATCCACTGCATAGCTTTCAAGTCATCTGCACCTAGGGTTTGTGATCTGAGCAATCCAAGAGCTTCTTGAGCCACTCCAAAGGCAACCAATCACTTCAAAGGGATCCATGTGTGTTCTTATATCATATTTCATCCCCTCAAAGTCAAAAATGCAGAGGAATCACAAGAGCTAGGGTTTGAGTGGATGCAGAGCCAGGTTGAACTGCACAGTTGACTGAAAATTAGGGTTTTGGTTTCAGAGGCCATAACCCCAATTTTTTTGGTCATTCTTGTTTCCATTGATCTCTATATGGTATAGGGAGTATGCACATCAATTTTCATGAAGAAATTCCATGGGGAAGTCATCTGATCAAGAGTTGACTTTTCAGACAAGTCAGTGCAAAATCAGGGCATCTGAGGCCCCCAATGACCCAACCAATGGGTGATCTTCATCATTTTGAGTGTATATGATCTTTATTTGATCATGGAAGAAGGTTGAAGTTCATAAAAATCAAGAATTTAGGGTTTTTGCAAATGTTGACTTTTTGGACATAGTTGACTTTTCAAGAATGCATCATTTTAGGTCAATTTTCAAGCTTTGATTCTTGGTCCAAAAAGGCTTCAAATGGAAAAACTTTGGTCATGAAAGTTGTAGATCTCATCTTTCCCTTTTCAAAAAGTACAAGAACATGATCAAACTCTTCTTGGATCAAAAGTTATGGCAAGGCAAAGTTGGCAAAAATCATTGTTTTTCAAGTTATGCACCAAATGAGAACTTTGCAAAATCTTGGACAAATGCATTATGTAACTTCTAATTCCTCTCAAACCATTACACAAACATGTCTCTAAGTCATAAAATCAGAATTGAACCAAGAATGCCCATGGTTATAGTTCATGTAACTTGACTTTTCTCATGAAAGTTCAAAAAGCAACAAGTTGCAAAAACTCATGATCACCTCTCACCAACTTGCAGCCTTGAGTGCTGAGCTTTGCTAGACCTCTCTCTCACCATGCTGCACCAGAACCAACCTTGTACTTGCCTAGACTTTGAGCCATGCCTCACTTACACAAAAGGTGGACTTTATGCAAAAGTAGACATCCCAATCACAGCAGGACATGTCACATCCCCCAGCCACTTGCAATTGTTTATACTATCCAAATGCTGGCCAAAACATAAGGGAGGCAAGGCTAAAACTATCACATTACACACATTCACAAAAACCTTCTACATTGCAAAAACTTTCGAATCTGCCTCCACAGCCAAGAAACACTCAAACTTTCTTCATCATCCAACTCAACACACTCCATAGGCCTAAAACCACCAAAGCTCAAGCATGAAACAAGCCTGACCTGAGCTCCACCATTTCTCACCTTCCAAACCAGTTCTCTTCGAATCTCACTATACAGCCATCAAACACTTCATCTTTCTTCACCAACAAATCAGAAACACTCAGAGGAGTCCAAACCACCCATCACATTGACTTAATACAGCCTGTACACCAAGTTCATTCTCTGCTATATCAGTTTGGTAACTCATGAAATAGCTTGCGAGAGCCCATTTCAAACCTGCCATTGACACCAGGGGAGTCATTGGAGCTAGCTTGCATCAAGAAATTGCTCTGAAAGCCCAGAAACAGGAGTTGTCACCTCAGGTATGGCCATGAAACTTCTTTCTCAAAGCTTGTTTCTTTTGTTACAAATCGAAAATACATGTCTTGCTGATCATAATGATGTGTTTAGAATTGGAAATGAGTGAAAAATGAGGATTTACTGAAGCTCTGAAACTTTGCCCGTGAATCTTGTTGGCTTCGTTTCTTCTTGTTTAAGCATGATAAATTTAGTTTGAAAGGTGATTTGAGTGGGGTTTGGGTAGAGGATCATTTCCCTGCTTTTAATTTGGAGAATGGTGGCCTGAATCATGATCTAGGGTTTTCAACCCGCCGGAGAAGATGACCGGAGCTTCCCTCCGGTCACCTGAAAGTCATTAACTCTAAACCCTAATTATTTTGCCAGATGCGTTCACAGCCTTAGGATGGTGATTAGCTTAAGTTGTGCACGGCCCAGATTGATTCGCTTAGCCCTAATTCTTTTTATTTAAATTAATTAAGATTAATTAAGTTAATTGAATCAGACTCCATCCTGGCCGTTTAAAAACGCGCGCGGTCAAGCCCCTTTTCCCAGATTCAAATCTCAGCCTTTGGATTGAATTACTTTTCATTTTTATTAATATTAATTCATTTATTTTACATTTGTTTTCTATATTTTATTTAAAATAGCAAAACTTATTTAAAAAATCTGAAATTTTTTTTACAATTTATTATTAAATTTCAGAACACAAAAATATTTTTATTCTTATTTTTTAGCACTAAAAAGTATTTTTAAATATTCAAAAGATTATTTTTAATTGATTAATGGGAATTAATTAATTAAAAATACTTTTAGGTATTTAAAAATTACAAAAAAATTCATGAAATGTTCTAAGACATTTAGAAACATTGTCCAACCTTCAAACCAAATTTCTTTTTTGATCTTGATGCATTTTAAGAATTTTTTCATTGAATTAAATCATTTTTTATGCATTATTTTGATCATGGATTCAAAAATTCATTTCTGCCAATTGGTGAAGGTTGAGACATTGATTCTTCTTGCATTGTCTTTTGTTTAGCATGTATTTTCAAGTATAAAAAGGCCATGAATTGTTCTTGCATTTTCAAATTGTTTGGCATTTGTTTTGTTAAGAACCCCAAAAAACCCTAATAACTTAGAAAATTCATATCTTGAGATTGGTTGAGAGTTGAGAGCTCCCCTTTGGGCAGTGGTTCATCATAGGCCTAGGGTTTCTTTGGGTGCCATTTTCCATTTTTTTTATCATGAGGTTTGCTTCTGTTTTTGGTTTGTGTTTGATGTTTGATCCATGAACCCTAATTTGGGCTTTCTTTTGCATCCCTCTTGCATTTCCTTGCATAACATGACTTGTCTTTGCATTTTGTGCATGCTTATGATTCATTTGACATCTTAAGACATGTAGGAAGCATCTTTGGTCATTGCATTGCATATTTGCCATGTCATTTGTCTTGTATGATTCATAACTTTCCATGTTTGTTCATGCTCCTTAACTTGCATCATTTGCCTTCATAATCTTGTATGAACATTCCCAATGCTTTGCCTCATGTTTGCAGCACCTCATAACATCATAATCATCATCAACATGCTTCTGGTTTTGCTTTGCATCATACCATTTCATCTCATCTTGCATTGCATTGCATTTCTTTCTAACATTTCAGGTGGTAAGTAAACTTGAGAAGTGGATTTGCCTTCACTTCTCATAACTTTTCTTCTCATCTCTCTTGCATCCATTGCTGCATTTCTATATGTGTTTGAGATTGAGCTTGCTCATTCTTCTCCTTCCCACTTTCTTTCTTCAAGTGACTTGACTTCTTGAATGAAGCAAGTCACTTTGCTTCTCTTGATCCTGTTCATCTGCTTCCTGGTGGCTCCTTTGAAGATTTCTCTTGAAAACCTCACAAACCTTAGGACCAACCAAGCATGACAATGAATTAGGGTTTTGATTAGTCTCCCCATAGTTTTACCTTTGTGTCTCTCTTTGAGTCTCCTCTTCTCACCTCATAATCAGGGACTAAACCCTAAAGGCTTTAAGACTTTGTGATTAAGCTTATGCCTGCATCCTTCTCTTAGGATGGAGTGTATAACTTTAATCCTAAGTCTTGAACCCTTAAGGTGTTTAAATCTCTTAATCAATTCACTTAATAAATATCAAGACATTACACTTGTAACTTGGGCCTTGCATTAGGGTTCTAATTCTTCCTTAAGTGGTTAAGAAAGACTAACCCTAGCGTTAATGGACAAGTCCCCCTCAAGTTGTCTTACAAATCATAAAACTCACTTCACCATCATATCATTAATCTAAAATCCACTTAATAAAGGCTTGTTTGGTCATGGGTTTAATCCCTAATCATGGATTAAGTTGAGGAGTCTTCCTCAGCTTAAACATTCTCATCTATTATCCTTCTTTTAGGATGGTGTAATGGGTCTGTTTAATCCTTGATTATGGCTTAACCTCATTACTCAACACTAAACAAAAACCCCAAAAACATCTAATTAATCACAAGTAGGTTAATGATCTTAACCCTGCATCAAAGGTGATTAAGTGTGAGAACCTGACTTCACACTTAAGGTACTCTCATTACCCCTGATCATAGGGAAGATGTGATGAGTTTACTAACCCATTGGTTTAGGCTTAAGCTCATTATCTTATGACAAACTCCAAAAACAATAAAAGACTGAAAACTCAAAAACAAGCAATAATCGTCTCCTCCGGGATTCTTTTCTCATCACACTCACTCACAATCGAGAACTTGCTTCTTCCGTCTAATGCAAGACAGTTCGCACCTGAGCCAGACAGGTCATACACTTGAGCATTGACAAGCAAGCAGTTCATAAGTCAATTCACCTTTCAGTCTCTTTGGGTCGAACTACGGTGTTCTGACTTCCTCATTGCACGAGAGGATACGTAGGCATAACTTAACAGTTATCGAACAAAAGTCTCTGTACATCCCCCCTCCTTCTAGCATCATTTCTTTAAGCCTCATTATCATGAGTAATTCATTCTCATTCCTACACTGACACTTCACTTATGCACTTCACTTCTCATACACTGACACCTGTACATCTTTTCAGTTCTTTTATACACAGATTGCACTGACACTACCCCTTTAAAACACAAATCTTTTAAGCGTGGATCCCGTCGAGTACGACGGACAATCTGGGTGCTAATACCTTCCCAGGTTGTAACCAACCCCCTTTCTCAGTCTCTCTGGTTCGCAAACCGTCCTATCCATATCTTTCTAGGCCTATGCAGCATTGCCTTTCCTCCGGGATAAAAATGCCTAGCTGGCGACTCTATTCATCTCCAGTGAGTTCACGGCTGTGTGTTCTCATTGTTCTTTTCGCCGACCGTTCGCGTCTGTACCTTCATATGATCCATTTTCATTTGTCGGGAGCGACACACTTCACCAACTTGATGCATTGGATGCTGCACCTTGCTAGCCCTCTCACCTCATCTTGCTGCACCAGAACCTAGCCTTTGTACCAAGCTAACACCAAGCCCATGCCTCTCTTACAAAAAGTTGACTTTGTGCAAAAGCAAACATCCCAATCACCACAGGCCATGTCACATCTTCTGGCCACTTGGATTAAAATATACTATCCATTTGCAAGCCATTTCATATACCAAGCAAGGCTGAAACACTTCACAACAACACACATACAAACTCACTCTTTTTTTTGCAAATTGCTTCGAATCTCTCTGCCCAGCCAGAAAACACCCAAACCATTTTCACCAAGTACCTCACCATGTTCCATTGAGTAGAAACCAGCCAAGAACCAGGCCTGAAACAAGCTGTAACCCCTCTGCACCATTTTCACTCCAACTTGCAGTTTCATTCGAAACTCTCTCCACAGCTCACAAACATCAAAACAAACTCCATAGACCTTCTCCACTCATCATCTGGACCACAAACAACCACCTACATTGGCCTGAAACTGCCTGAATCACCATTGCCATTTCCAACTGAGCTTGAGCAGAAGCTTCACAAACTCTTCATCCAGCCAGCATAAACTTCTCCAAAGCATTCAAGCATCACCAGAGGGTCAAGTGGAGTGGATTACACCAAGAGGGGAGGTCAGAAAGTCATCAGAGTGAAAGCTTCGAATCTCAGGTAGCTCAAGAACTTTTTTTTTCCAGAAATGGATTTTTAAGTTCTAAACTTGTTCTACATGTCTTCCTGATCATGAATATGCTTTTAGTTTCGAAAATGGTGATGAATTGAGGATTTAATTGCTTCCTGAAACTTTCCTGCCCTAGTTTTTGTTTGCTTCGATTCAGCCATTTCGTGAATGATAAATTTGTTTTGAGTGGGGGTTTTGAATCGTGAGCTTGTGGGAATCATTTCTGTGTTCTTAGAATTCATTTTAGATGCGTATGGAGTGAGTTTGAGGTTTGGGGTGAACGGAGAAGATGACCGGAACACTGTTCCGGTCATCTGAAAGTGTTTAACGGCGAGATTAGGGCATAAGCATTGATTAGTGAAATTTGAATTCTGGCCGTGAGATCTGGCGCCAAGTCAACTCCCGTGCGTGTAACTTTGAATCTGGTCCCTAGGATTAGCTGACTTCTCATTAATTCATTTAAAATTCATTTAAATTCATTTTCTTTTCATAATTTATTTAAAATAGTAAAAATGTCTTAAAAATTATGAAACTTTTTCTCAAGAGTTTTAATAATTTTTATGACACAAAAATATTTTTGTTTTCATTTTTATCATTAAAAAAGTATTTTTAAATATTTGAAAGATTATTTTTAATTGATTAATGAGAATTAATTTATTAAAAATACTTTTAGGTATTTAAAAATCACCAAAAAATTCATGAAATGTTCTAAGACATTTAGGAACATTGTCCAACCTTCAAACCAAATTTCTTTTTGGATCTTGATGCATTTTGAGAATTTTTCATTGAATTAAAATCATTTTTGTGCATTATTTTGATCTTAAGTTCAAAAAATCATTTCTGCCTATCTATGAAGAGTTGGACATTGATCCTTCTTGCATTGCATTGTGTTTAGCATGTAGTTTTTGAGGTAAAAAGGCCATGATTTGATCTTTCATTTTCCATTTGTTTGATAATTTTCTTGTTTAGAAACCCTAAAAAACCCTAAAATCTTAGAAATTCATAACTTAAAATTGGTTAAGAGTTGAGACCTCCCCTTTGGACTTTGGTTTAGTATAAGATTAGGGGTCCTTTGTGTGGCATTTTCCATTTTTTATAATGTTGTTTGCTTCTGGTTTTGGTTTTTGTTTGATGTTTGGTTCATAAACCCTAATTTGGGCTTCCATATGCACCCATCTTGCATTCTCTTGCATAACATGACTTGCCATGACATTTCAAGCATCCATTTGATTCATTTGACATCATAAGACATATTGAAAGCATGTTTGATCATTGCATCATGTATTTGCCATGTTGTATGCCATGTGCACTTCATAACTTTTCATGTATGATCATGTGTTCTAACTTGCTTCATTTGCATTCATGAACTTGTATGATCATTTCCATGTGCTGCCTCATGTTTGTAACATCCCATAGCATCATTACCATCATCAACATGCTTCTGGTTTTGGTTTGCATCATGTCATTCCATCCCATTTTTGCATTGCATTGCATTTCTTTTCTAACATTTCAGGTGGTAAGTGATGTTGAGAAGTGAATTTGCCTTCACTTCTCATAACTTTTCTTTTCATCTCTCTTGCATCCATTGCTGCATTTTTACATGTGTTTGAGTTTGAGTTTGCTCATTCTTCTTCTTCCCACTTTCTTTCTTCAAGTGACTTGACTTCTTGAGTGAAGCAAGTCACTTTGCTTCTCTTGATCCTGTTCATCTGCTTCCTGGTGGTTTCATTGAAGATTTCTCTTGCAAACCTCACAAACCTTAGGGACAACCAAGCATGACAATGATTAGGGTTTTGATTAGTCTCCCCTCTTAGTTTTACCTTGGTGTCTCATTGAGTCTTCTCTTCTCACCTCATAATCAGGGACTAAACCCTAAAGGCTTTAAGGCTTTGTGATTAAGCTTATGCCTGCATCCTTCTCTTAGGATGGAGTGTATAACTTTAATCCTAAGTGTTAAACCCTTAATGTGTTTAAATCTCTTAATCAATTCACTTAATAAGTATCAAGACATCACACTTGTAACTTGGGCCTTGCATTAGGGTTCTAATTCTTCCTTAAATGGTTAAGAAGGACTAACCCTAGTGTTAATGGACAAGTCCCCCTCAAGTTGTCTTACAAACATAAAAAACACTTCATCATCATATCACTAAATAAAATCCACTTAATCAAAGGCTTGTTTTGTCATGAGTTTAATCCCTAATCATGGATTAAGTTGAGGAGCTTTTCTCAGCTTAAACATTCTCATCTATTATCCTTCTATTAGGATGGTGTAATGAGTCTGTTTAATCCCTGATTATGGCTTAACCTCATTACTCAACACTAAACAAAAACAGCAAAAACACCTAAATAATCACAAGTAGGTTAATGATCTTAATCCTGCATCATGGTGATTAAGTGTGAGAAGCTGACTTCACACTTAAGGTATTCTCATTACCCCTAATCAGAGGGAAGATGTGGTGAGTTTACTAAATCCATTGGTTCAGGCTTAAGCTCATTAACTTATGACAAAAATCCAAAAAACAATAAAAGACTGAAAACACAAAAACAAACAATAATCGTCTCCTTCGGGATTCTTTTCTCATCATCTTCACTCACAAACGAGAACTCGCTTCTTCCGTCTAATGCAAGACAGTTTGCACCTGAGCCAGACAGGTCATACACTTGAGCATTGACAAGCAAGCAGTTCATCAGTCAATTCACCTTTCAGTCTCTTTGGGTCGAACTACGGTGTTCTGACTTCCTCATTGCACGAGAGGATACGTAGGCATAACTTAACAGTTATCGAACAAAAGTCTCTGTATATTCCCCCCTCCTTCCAGCTTCATTCTTTAAGCCTCATACTCCTGAGCATTTCACTCTTGTTCTTACACTGACACTATGTATATTACACTTCACACTTCCCTTACACCGACACCTGTACATCCTTTTCCAGCTATTCTATACACAAATTGCACTGACACTACCCCTTTAAAACACAAATCTTTTAAGCGCGGATCCCGTCGAGTACGGCGGACAATCTGGGTTCTAATACCTTCCCAGGTTGTAACCAACCCCCTTTCTCAGTCTCTCTGGTTCGCAACCGTCTTATCCACCTTTTTCTAGGTCTATGCAGCATTGCCTTTCCTCCGGGATAAAAATGCCTAGCTGGCGACTCTATTCATTCTCCAGTGGGTTCACGGCTGTGTGTTCTCACTGTTCCCTTCGCCGACCGTTCGCGTCTGTACCTTTATCTGGGCCCGTCCCACTTATCGGGAGCGACAGTACGCTATTGTGTTGGGTAATGACTATTTATGCCGCTATTATGGTTGTTGGATATTTATTGACAAATTGAGGAACTGATCACCCTTAATCTATTTTTGATAATAAACGAAATCATAATTGAGGAATAGATGCGTCATGCTAACTAGTATAGTATATGAGTTAAATCAGTTGAAGTCGAGCTGGGCATTTGAGCATTGTTTGAATTATCGAGGAAGAATCATATATAAGAATGTTAGTCAGATTTAAGAATGATGGTATGAAGTTACGTTGGGAGTAAATAGTATTGTGGAAATTTGTAGTTAAACTCTGGATAATAAAATTATTGTTTTATGATAAATTAAGTGGCATGAGGCTTGGAGTTTCTTGAGATGATTCGAGGTTAAAGTATATGGAAAAGTAAGACCAAGATTTTCAAGAGTATAGGATTGAATTGAGTTGAAAGAATTAGACGAAGTAAGATTATAAGTGGGTTTATTAAAGCGTGATTTTGATTAGAACATGGATAATTGTTTTGGTTGCGTTGGTTCGGATAAGAATTTATGAAAGGTGTGTTAGTACGAGTAAGAATCGAGGATTAGATACATTGGATTAATTAGAAGCAAAGAAATATGAGTTCTCTTGTGGAAACTGTTGTATCGATGTACCTTATATTGTCATAATGATGTAGTGTGTTTAAGGTAATTTTCAAAGGAGGTATTATTTAAGATGGTAAAGTTGTAGTTGTGTTGAGGATAATTGGAAATTCATGAAGTATGTAAATTTTTGACCAAAAATTTGGAAGTTGTCGCGGTTGTATTTATGATTGGGCGTTCGGAGGTGTTGCCTTATGAATTTAAGTTGGATGTATTCGGTACCTACAAGAGTAGAATACCTATTGAAACGAAATCCAGAAGAGTTAAGTCAAATGTGTTATGGATGTGTTGGTTTGGTGATTGAAGAAGTTGGAAATAAACTTGGTAGTCCTGTAACTTTGCAGAGTAATCAGAGTGCGCAGCGAATGCATGGTGCGGTGCAGTTGTTGTTTGCGAATGAAGACGATGTCGATAGCCGATTGTTTTGATGTTGGATTTAAACTGTGTGTTCCAGACATTTCGGGAATTAACAAAGTGTTTTTTTAGAGGGATATAAAAGTCGACTGAGTATTCATCATGGCGCTACGAAGATGTATTAGGATTTACGCAGGTTATTTTGGTGATCGGGTATGAAAAGGGTATTGCTAAATTTGTATATGTTTGTTTGACATGCTAGAAGTCGAAGATTGAACATCAGAGACCTTCAGATATGATGCAACCATTGAATGTTCCTGAGTGGAAATGGGATAGCATTTCCATGGATTTTGTGACTGGGTTACCTAAGACTACAAGAGGTAATGATTTGATGTGGGTAATTATTGACTGATTAACTAAGTCGGCGCTTTTCTTGTCAAAGAAGATTAATTATTCTATGTAGAGGCTAGTTGAGATTAATATCGAGGAAATTGTGAAGTTGCACGGTGTACCTTCGAGTATAGTATCAGATAGAGATCTGCGGTTTACGTCGAAGTTTTGGAAGAGTTTGCAAGATGCTTTGGGTACTAAATTGAGGATGAATTCTGCTTATCATCCACAGACGGATGGTCAGACGGAAAGGACATTCCAATATTTAGAAGATCTGCTGAGAGCTTGTGTTTTGGATCAAGGAGGATCTTGGGATAGTCATTTGTCATTGGTTGAGTTTACATACAACAACATTTTTTTCATGCTAGTATGAGAATGGCTCCATATGAGGCGTTGTATGGTGGACATTGTTGCACTCCATTGTGTTGGTGTGAGTTAGGAGAGAGTTTGGTGCTTGGGTCAGAGGTTGTTCAGGAGACAACGGAAGATAAAAATAATTTGGGAAAGGATGAACACGTCGCAGAGTCGTCAGAAGAGTTATCATGATGATAGGAGAAAAACACTTGAGTTCTAAGCGAGAAGATCAAATAAGGGAGTTGTATTTGACTATGTCTACTCCTGGTAATTTTCGAGGACGAAAATTCTGTAAGTGGGGGAGAGTTGTAACACCCCAAATTCGATTATGAGTAATTGATACTTATTTGAGGATATATGATAATTTTGGAAAATAAGTGGTTATGTGGCCCGATGCATTGTGGTGATATTATTTTAATAATATTAATAATAAGAATAATCATGTAGTATTATTCGAAATTATTGTTTATTATTAGATAATAATAAAAGTGGGGGTATGGAGGTTATATTGGTCAATTGGGAATATGAGGAGTACTTTTATATAATATGAATAATTAGTGTATTATTATATTAGTATTATTTAATAAAAATATTGAGGAAAAGGGCAAGATGGTCTATATGAAGAAAGAGTAAGGTTAAGTTGGGAAAAACATAACCTTACTCTTTCTTCATATAGACCATCTTTATATTAGTATTACACCGACACCTGTACATCCTTTTCCAGCTATTCTATACACAAATTTCACTGACACTACCCCTTTAAAACACAAATCTTTTAAGCGCGGATCCCGTCGAGTACGGCGGACAATCTGGGTGCTAATACCTTCCCAGGTTGTAACCAACCCCCTTTCTCAGTCTCTCTGGTTCGCAACCGTCTTATCCACCTTTTTCTAGGTCTATGCAGCATTGCCTTTCCTCCGGGATAAAAATGCCTAGCTGGCGACTCTATTCATTCTCCAGTGGGTTCACGGCTGTGTGTTCTCACTGTTCCCTTCGCCGACCGTTCGCGTCTGTACCTTTATCTGGGCCCGTCCCACTTATCGGGAGCGACAGCTTGGCGACTCTGCTGGGGATATTTATATTGCAACCAGGGCTTCTGGTTCTTTTTGTGGGTTCCTCCTAGCGCTTGATTGATTTGTGTTTACTGGGGTGTTATCTGTGCTTGTGTGTTTGTTTATTTACTGCTTTATGTACAGTTCGTTTACTTGCTTTCTTTACTGCTTTTCATATATCATACTGTCATGCTGCTGGCTGGATCTGGTTTTTTTGTCTTGGTGGGTGGGGTTCTATTGAGAGTTAAGGTCCTATACCTGGGACCTGAGTGACACCTAGGCTAGAGTGAATCATATTCTTTCCCATTCCATTTCGGTCTGGTGCGGGAATATGAAACACGGTTCAGATATGGGTTTCTTCTTGAGAACTCTGTGTTGCAGATTTCCTGCAATACTAGGGCTATCTGGGAAGCCTGCTAAGTCTGGATGACCTTTAGTATTGACCTTCAGAAACTGAGGTGAATTAGAGGAGGAACTTTTATGGTTATTGTAAACACTGTACCTCCGGGTTGGAAGTGTTTACACTTCTCATAACTGATCCAAGTCTGAGGATCCTTGTTTTAGAACACTACCTATGAGGGGGTTGGGTTGTTTACAGGTTTGCAGGTACCTTGACCTCAGAATACCCTGTTACTTTGACTTGATTAAGAATACTTCATTTTGGAACAGTTCTTGTGATTCTAAAACCCTGGACATGTGGCTCTTTATTTGAGCCCCCCACCTTGGTTACTGGATTTATGGACCTCCAACTGGAATTCTTGAACACACTTGGACCTATATCAGAGCATTTCGATCAGATCTAGCTCAGACACAGACCCTTGCATATCATTTGCATACATGATCATTGCATCATATTGACATTTGCCTATTTGTGTTTCAAGGTATCCATCTTCATTTGGTTTTGGTTTTGACCCCATCTTCAGTATTGACCCATCTTCATCAGCATCTGCTTCAGTTATCTGCACCAGCCAATCAGTGGCCCTTTCTTCAGTGTTATCATCAGCACCTGTCAGCATCATGGCTCCTAAAAAGAGCAACATCACCTATCACTTCTTCCAGCCAGAGCTATCTGACATCAGGAGGATTCAGACCCTGATCACTCCAGATCACATACCATTGTTCAGGGAAAGCTATGGAGATATACTTGATATGGTTATGGATCTGGACCCTTCACAGAGAAGCCTGATCCACACTTGCATTCAGTTTTATGATCCCCCACTGAGATGTTTCACTTTTCAAGACTTTCAGTTGGGCCCTTTATTGGAAGAATACTCATCATTGGTTGGTTTGCCTATCAGGGGTGGAATCCCTTTCAACCCTGAGATGGTCTTTCCTGGTAATGAAGAAGTAGCAAAGGCTTTGCATCTGGAGCCTGTCCTGATTGAGCAGCATATGACTTCCAAAGCTGGAATCCCTGGCCTCCATTTGGACTTCTTAATCTCTCAAGCTACCCTGAAAGCTTCTTTAGGAGAGTGGAAAGCTGTCTGTGCTTTACTGGCCTTGAGTATATATGGAATTGTGTTGTTTGCAGATGAGCCTCGATTCATTAGCAAGAATGCAATCCACCTTTTCATCTTGAAGAACCCAGTGCCAACTTTATTGGGGGATCTCTATTATTCAGTGCATCAGAGGAATGAAAAGCAGAGGGGAAGATTAGTGAGGTGTTGTGCTCCATTATTCCATACTTGGCTTCTCAGGCATCTACCCAGGACAGATGCATTTTTGAACCCTCATCAGCAGAGTAACTGGGCTAAGAGACTCACTGCTCTAACTTCAGCAGATATCAGGTGGTGCACGCAGAGCACCAAGGGTAGGGATATCATCACCAGTTGTGGGCATTTTCCCAATATGCCCCTAATAGGAGTTAAGGGTAGTATTAACTACAACCCTCTGCTGTTCAAAAGACAACTGGGCTATGCACTGGTCCACACTCCTAAGGCACAGGACTTGGTTGAGACTCTTTATTGTGAGAACAAGCCAAATTTGACTATTGTTAGGCAGGCTGCCTGGGCCTGGGATAATGTTCAAACAAAGGGGATAACCATCTTGGGAAAGTGCAACAATGTGGCATCAGCACAATATTATGAATGGTCCCGTGCCAGGGCTCAATTCTCTGGAATGCCCTTTACCATAGAAGATATGCCTGAATCATCTTCAGCACCCCCTGCCACTGTCAGTTTGGAGGAGTTTGAGAGTTTGAAAGAAAGAAATGAGAAGTTAACCCAGGCTTTGCAGAAGACCCTCCGAGAGAGGAGTGATGGTATGAGGGAGGTTGAGAGATTGGAAAAGTTGAGAGTGGAGCATCTGGTTAAGATTGAGAAGTCTGGGGATTATATCAAGAAGTCTAAAGCTGGAGAACAAATTCTGAAGAATGCTTGCAAAGAAGCCCAGTTCCAGAGAGCAAGGACAGACTTGTATCTGAAGGAGAGTCAGGCCCGGTGGGTCAGGATCACCGAAGCTCGTACCCTGGAGGACAAGAGAGTTCAAGACAAGATGGAGCAACTAGAGAATAGTGTAAAAGAACAGCAAGAAGCCCTGGCAGCAGCCCAGAGAGAGATATCAGAGCTGAAGATCAAAGCAGGAGTGAAGAGGTCAAAGGACCAAAGTCAACTCAAGAAGCTAACAGCAGCTGTTACAATCCGGAATCTCCTCATCAGGAATCTCACGGAGCGTCCGGCTGATCCTGTGACCGAAGCACTTCTCCAGGAAGTTCGTGAGGATGAGTTTGGTCTTGGTGTTTGACCATTTGTTTGTTGTTGCTTTCATTCCATGTACTTTTATTTTCCTGTAATGTATTTTGACCCCTCAGAGGGCTTGTATTTGTAAACAAACTATGTACCATTTTGCCTTTTGTAATATATGTGTTAGTTTGTTCCATCTGGGTTTCACTTCAAAAGCAACATCAACAGCATCTTCGAGGGTCTGGAAGGGTCAAAACTGAATGCCAAGCCGGATACCTTGGGAACAAATAAGCATAACTGCATTGCATGCTAACCCTTTGTTTGTTTTGTAGGTTTTTGTTTTATTGCCACTAACTCTGTTGTGATGTTCAGGAACTATTGCTAGGCGCCGGGTATTTCCCCTCAACCGTCCGCACCGTTATCCAACCCGTAACAACCTTCCGGGCATTCAAATGGATCAGGTACAGCAGGACCTTGCAGAGGTCGGGACTCAAATGGCAAACGAAAGATTGGAAATGAGAACACAGATAGCTCAGTTTATGGAAGTAATGAACAACATGGCTCAGAGCCAAGAAAGATTGAGGGCCATGGTGGAAAGGCAGAATCAAGAGGATCCACATATAGGAACTGCCGGCACTAGCAACAATGAAAGGGTCCAACCTCATGTTAACCCTCCTGTATTTGGCCCACACCTCCATCCTGAGGTCAATATCCCTGCAAATGTTCAAGGGACTACCACCGCAACTAGGGTACTTCAAGAGGACCCCCAAGAGGATCAATTCACAGTAATGGGTGCTGGGGAAGAAGCTTATGATAGAAGGTTGGATGAGATAGCTGAGAAATTGAGGTCCTTAGAATCTCAAAACTCTTTGGGCTTCGACGTCATGGACATGGGCTTGGTAGACGGGGTCAGGATTCCCCATAAGTTTAAGCCTCCTTGTTTTGAAAAATACAACGGGACTTCATGCCCCCGGACTCATTTACAGTCATTTCTGGGAAGGCTGAAGGCCTATACTATGGATGAGAAGCTCTGGATGTTCTATTTCGAGGATAGCTTAACTGGAGCGTCAAGAGAATGGTACTCTCACTTGACAAGGGCAACTATTAGATGCTGGAAGGACCTGGCTGAGGCCTTCATCAGACAGTATCAGTATAACTTAGACATGGCACCCAACAGGACCCTCCTAATGGGAATGTCACAGTCGTCAAGAGAAAGTTTCCGAGAATATGCCCAGAGATGGAGGCAATTGGCTGCTGCTGTTCAGCCACCTATGTCTGAAAGGGAAATGGCGGACATGTTTATGAACACCCTTCAGGGGACTTACATTGATAGGCTAGCTGCCTTCTCATCTACTAGCTTCGCAGATGTTGTCATAGCCGGGGAGAGAATTGAAAGCTTATTAAAAATGGGTAAGATATCAGACAATGGTGCCAGCTCGTCCAGTAGTACAAGGAAGCCTTTTGCAGGCCCAAGAAGAACTGGCGAGACCAATGCCATCCACACCAACAGGGGCAGGCCCCATTATGTTCACAGATCAGTGGCAGCAGTCACCATTCCTGCTCCGGCTCACCCTCAACCAGTCTATCAGCCTCCGTAACAAAACTATCAGCAACAACCTCAGTACCATCAACAGAATCAGTATCCTCCGAGAAATTACAACAACAGCAACTCCAACAACAACAAGCAAAGGCCATTCCAACAGAGGCCATCTCAAGCTAATAGGGTGATCGATCCGATCCCTATGCCGTATGCTACATTGCTGCCACAACTCCTGAAACTCAACCTAGTTGAGCTAAGGACGTTGGCACCTCCAGATCCCAACAGTCTACCCAGGAATTATGATTCCAACGCCAGATGTGCCTTCCATTCAAATGCACCTGGCCACAGTACAGAAAAGTGCAGAGCTCTGCATATGAAGGTACAAGACCTGGTAGACTCAAAAGCTCTGAATTTCGCACCACCACCCAATGTCAATAAGAACCCCATGCCAAACCACGGTGGTCCCCGAATTAACGCTATTGAAGAAGACAAGTCATCTTATTTAATAACCAGTGTGGGTCAGATCCGGACACCGTTGGTAGAAATCAAGGCTCAACTCCTGGAATGTCAAATGTTCCCGGGGTGTGAGTTGGGTTGTGCTTACTGCAATATTTCAGTAAACGGGTGCGATAACCTGAGGAATGGCATAGACGGTCTTATTCAGAGTGGCCAGCTTCAGATCACGACATCACTTCCAACAAATCCAGCAATCTCATCAGCAACGGTTTCAGAACCTCCTACAACTGCAACAACCATTGTTCCTGACAATTCTTCGGCTTCATCAACAAGTACTTCATCTGTCTTCTCAAATGATCAGTTATCAACAAATTTTCCTGCTACAACTTCAGCATCGCTCCATTGTGAATCTCCTACAACAACAACGTCCATCCTTCCGACGATGTCTCCTACAACACCAGCAACAAATCATGAAGATGTCTCTACTGTCACCATATTCTATGATCCTGAAAACAACTCTGCCTACAACTCAGAAAGTGCTGCTCCCACTAGAGCACCAGTCACAATTTATTATGATCCGCAGACTATCACAATTCCTTCCACAGCTGCAGTCAGTCCAGTCACTATCACGGTGCCTGGACCAGTACCTTATGAAAGCAGTAATGCCATCCCCTGGCATTACGGCTCTGACCTGTACTGTGAAGGACAAAGAATCACTTTTGAATCATCAACCCCTGCACCACAAGTAGACAATGTGGGAGGAGGCGGAGGCTTCACTCGAAGCGGACGTCTTTTCGCTCCACAAATTCAGAGACCCACCGCCGAAGCAGAAGCTGCTGCCAAGGAAAAAGGGAAAAGCCCTGTGCAGGAAGATCAAGCTGTTAAGGAAGCTTTGAAAACACCCTTCGATCAAGAGGTCGATGAGTTCATGCGAATCATCAAGAAGAGTGATTATAAAGTAGTGGATCAGCTTCATCAGACGCCTTCCAAGATCTCAATCCTATCATTGCTTATGTGCTCCGAAGCCCATCGGAATGCACTACTCAAAGTCTTGCACGCAGCTTACGTGCCTGAAGAGATCACTGTCAATCAGCTGGAAGCTGTAGTTGGAAATGTTAATGCTAGTCACGGACTAGGGTTCACCAATACTGATTTGACAACGGAAGGCCGCAACCATAACAAAGCCTTGCACATAACCATGGAATGCAAAGGTGATGTCCTTTCTCATGTGCTGGTAGACACGGGGTCATCCCTCAATGTCTTACCAAAGAAGGCCCTGCTGAAGCTAGAATATGACAGATTGGCGTTGAGACCCAGCAACCTGGTGGTGAGAGCCTTTGATGGTTCAAAAAGATCGGTTCTGGGAGAGATTGAGTTGCCCATAACGATTGGCCCGCAGACCTTCAAAACGACCTTCTACGTGATGGATATACAGCCTGCCTACAGCTGTCTATTGGGTAGGCCATGGATTCACGCCGCTGGCGCCGTGACCTCTACCCTTCACCAGAAGTTAAAATATGAGTGGGAGGGTCAAATCGTTACAATCTGTGGAGAAGAGGATATTTTTGTCAGCCACCTGGCTACTTATAAATACATTGAGATGGATGGGGAGATCCATGAAACAATGAGCCAGGGGTTCGAAGCTTTGAATGTGAATGAAACATCTGCTGCGCCTGGAACTTCTATATCATCATACCAACAAGCCCGGAAGGTTGTTGAGGAAGGAACCGCCCAAGGCTGGGGCAAACTATTATCGGTGGAGAAGAAAGAGGACAGATTTGGGTTGGGTTACAAACCAACTCAACAAGATCAAGCAGCGGCTGCGAAAGAGCCCAACTTTGTGAGTGGGGGGATGCTCACCCCTGATGCTGTCAACTGTCTGGAAGACGAGCTGGAAGAGGAACGCAACCTGGAAAGCTGGATTCGTCCAAAGATCCCGGGGAGCAGTATCTCGAACTGGTATTCCCAGGAAATTATAAGAGTTACTCATGCAGAGTAATTATTATTTCCTGTATTTTTATAGCATGCATCAAAGTCTTGCATCTTGCCCAAGATGACAAGACTCATTTTGTAACCGGGCCATCTGTACCTTTTTGTGCAAACAAGATTAATCAATGAAATATCAGACATCTTTTTGCAAATGAGTCTTTTTTCTTTTTCGCTCACTGTTTTTCCATTTTTCTTTTTGTACAAAAAATAAATGGCAGTGTTTTCAAAATGACAACTTTATTTCACTTTTCTAAAACAAGATTAAAATCAAATCACTAAAATGAACAAACTAAACCCTTGCAGAGAGTGCCCTCCAGACTGCACCGACAACAGCACGGCTATGACTTCGTATGACTTTGACAATCCAATCAATCAAGCCGATGAAGGGGTTGAAGAAGAATATGAGCTTCCTGAAGAGCTAGCCAGATTGCTAAGACAAGAGGAAAAGGTTATTACTCCTCACCAGGAGGAAATTGAAGTGATTAATCTTGGTACAGACGAAGACGTGAAAGAGGTTAAAATCGGGGCCTGCCTGCAAGACTCAGTGAAGAGACAACTGATTGACCTGCTTCAAGAGTATGTAGACGTGTTTGCTTGGTCTTACCAAGACATGCCAGGGTTGGATACCGATATTGTCGTGCACAAGCTTCCTTTGAAGGAAGAATGCCCGCCAGTTAAACAGAAATTACGTCGTACTCGTCCAGACATGGCAATGAAAATCAAGGAAGAGGTACAAAAGCAATGGGACGCCGGGTTCCTTGCTGTAACTAGCTATCCACCGTGGGTCGCTAACATAGTACCTGTGCCTAAGAAAGACGGCAAAGTAAGGATGTGTGTTGACTACCGGGATCTGAACAGAGCCAGCCCGAAAGATGATTTTCCATTACCTCACATTGACGTATTGGTTGATAACACGGCTCAGTTCTCGGTATTCTCCTTCATGGACGGATTTTCAGGATACAATCAGATTAAAATGTCACCTGAAGACATGGAGAAGACAACCTTCATCACACCTTGGGGCACGTTCTGTTACAAGGTGATGCCATTCGGACTGAAGAATGCTGGTGCGACATATCAACGGGCTATGGTAACATTATTTCACGATATGATCCATAAGGAAATCGAGTGTTATGTGGATGACATGATCGCCAAGTCCCTTACAGAGGAAGACCACCTGGTAAATCTGCTCAAGTTATTCAAGCGTCTGAGGAAGTACCAACTGAAGCTGAACCCCAACAAATGCACATTCGGGGTGCGATCCGGTAAGCTGCTGGGTTTTATTGTGAGCGAGAAAGGGATTGAAGTGGACCCTGATAAAGTCAAAGCTATTCAAGAGATGCCTGCACCGAAAACAGAGAAAGAAGTTCGAGGGTTTCTAGGTAGATTGAACTACATCTCAAGATTCATATCTCACCTTACAACAACCTGTGAACCTTTGTTCAAACTGTTAAGAAAAGAACAGACGGTCAGGTGGAATGAAGACTGCCAGAGGGCTTTTGACAAGATCAAAGAGTACTTACAAGAACCTCCAATCCTTATGCCTCCAGTTGAAGGAAGACCTCTGATAATGTACTTGACAGTATTAGAAGAGTCGATGGGGTGTGTGCTGGGCCAACATGACGAGTCTGGTCGAAAAGAGTATGCAATATACTACCTAAGCAAAAAGTTTACCGACTGTGAACAACGTTATTCACTGCTCGAGAAAACTTGCTGTGCTTTAGCGTGGGCTGCTCGCCGACTGAGACAGTATATGTTGACCCACACTACTTTGTTGATCTCAAAGATGGACCCAGTCAAGTACATTTTCGAGAAGCCAGCTCTTACCGGACGGGTTGCAAGATGGCAGATGATCCTTACAGAATATGACATCCAATACACATCTCAGAAATCCATCAAGGGCAGTGTATTGTCTGAATATCTTGCTGAGCAACCTATTGATGACTACCAGCCTATGAGATTTGACTTCCCTGATGAAGACATCATGTTCATTAAAGCAAAAGATCATGAAGAGCCTATTCACACTGAAGGGCCTGACCCGGAAGAAGAATGGACTATGATGTTTGATGGGGCTGTCAACATGAATGGTCGTGGTGTTGGTGCAGTACTCATTACACCTAAGGGAGTTCACATGCCTTTCTCGGCAAAACTCACTTTCAACTGCACTAACAACGAAGCTGAATACGAAGCTTGCATTATGGGTCTTGAGGAAGCCATTGACCTCAGGATCAAGACATTGACTGTATTTGGAGATTCAGCTCTGGTAATCAATCAAACCAATGGCAAATGGTACACACACCAGGATCATCTGATACCTTACAGGGATTATACAAGGAGGTTATTGACTTTCTTCACAACAGTCAAGCTTGAGTATATCCCTCGGGACGAGAATCAGTTTGCAGATGCCTTGGCTACCATTTCATCCATGATCAAAGTTCAGGCTGCCAACTTTGTACCTCAGATTTCAGTGTCCAGACTTGACAGACCAGCATATGTATTTGCAGCAGATGTTGTCAAAGATGATAAGCCTTGGTTCCATGACATTAAGTGCTTCTTAGAGGATCAAACATACCCACCTGGGGCATCTTCCAATGATAAGAAGACTTTGAGAAGGCTTGCTGGTAGTTTCTTTCTGAACACTGATGGGTCATTATACAAAAGGAACTTTGATATGGTACTCCTCAGATGTGTTGGTAAAACAGAAGCAGACTTGTTGATGCATGAAGTGCACGAAGGATCTTTTGGTACCCATGCTGGAGGGCATGCCATGGCTAAAAAGCTGTTAAGAGCAGGATATTACTGGATCACAATGGATGCAGACTGTTGTGCCTACGCCAGAAAGTGCCACAAATGCCAGATCTATGCAGATAAGGTGCATGTGCCTCCCAATCCTTTGAATATAACGTCTTCACCCTGGCCCTTTGCCATGTGGGGCATCGATATGATTGGCAGGATTGAGCCAACTGCTTCAAATGGCCACAGATTCATCCTGGTCGCCATCGACCATTTCACCAAGTGGGTTGAAGCAGCATCATATGCCAATGTTACAAGGCAAGTGGTAGCCAGATTTATGAAAAGAGATATCATCTGTCGGTATGGAGTGCCCGAGCGAATCATTACTGATAATGGTTCCAACCTAAACAACAAAATGATGGTAGAGCTGTACCGGGACTTCAAGATCCAACATCACAATTCTTCTCCTTACAGGCCAAAGATGAATGGCGCTGTTGAGGCAGCAAATAAAAATATCAAGAAGATTGTGCAGAAGATGGTAGTCACCTACAAAGACTGGCATGAAATGCTACCGTTTGCCTTGCATGGGTACCGCACGTCAATCAGAACGTCCACTGGGGCAACACCGTATCAGCTTGTGTATGGTATGGAAGCAGTCCTACCTGTTGAAGTTGAATTACCCTCTCTACGGGTACTAATGGATGTTAAACTGAGTGAAGCAGAATGGGTTCGGGCCCGATACGAACAACTGAGTCTGATTGAAGAGAAAAGATTGGCTGCAATCTGTCATGGGCAGTTGTATCAGAAGAGGATGAAGAAGGCCTTCGATCAGAAAGTCAGGCGCCGAGAGTACCAAGTAGGAGATCTTGTGTTGAAAAGAATCCTCCCTCCTCATACAGACCACAGGGGCAAATGGACTCCAAATTATGAAGGACCATTTGTGGTAAAGAAAGTTTTCTCTGGTGGAGCACTGATGCTCAGCACCATGGATGGTGGAGATTTCCCGTCCCCTGTGAATTCAGATGCAGTTAAAAAATACTTCGCGTAAAACGACCCGCTGGACATAAAAACAGAATGTAAGTCCAGGCAAGAATAGGGCATCCCGGCGAGTCAAAAACAGAATAAAAGACTCGGGCAAAAGTAAGGGAAAATAAACAAAAGAAATGTACACCCGCTGAGTTGAAAAGCCGCATCGGACAGCTCAGGCAAAAATGGGTATCCCGATGGATCGAAAACCCGAAAGGGCGATCCATGAAAAATAAGGGAATAAGCGAACAACTGCATTCTGAATTCGTCTGTATCATTCACAACTTGGTAAACTTCGAAAGGATCGAGCTTCAATCAGAATCAACATTCTTCAAAAAGCAAGATGAGAAGAACGTCACAAGTCATACGGGTCATAGTGAAGAGGAAGCTCCTCAAAGCGTCATCAACACTGCCAACATTTTGTTTCTCAATTTATAACAATCTCCTCATTTCAGGGGATATATTCCTTTGACTGTATCTCGCCAATTCAGGGCATATGAATTAATAAAATCAGATTTTCAGTCATGTCTCGTTTTGTACATTTTTATTTGCAAAAAATGTCTGATGTCTTAAAAGGAAAAAAACTGATTGCATAAGAATACAGATGCTTATCTTCAAATAAAAACATGCTTGCAGGAAATATGTTTACTCTCAGAAGTATTCTAAACTCCTATGACGGAATCCAGTAAGGGATACCTCGGGATTATCTTGTGCGTTTCTCTATCTTTTTCAGGATTGCAGTTATCCAGAACGCGACTTGGGGCATGAAAGCCTCATCCCAACAAGCTGGCAAATCAACACTCAATTGTGGCACCCGAGGTGCTTTCTCCCCATCTGAATTGCCCCCCATGACTTCTCCCAGCTGAGTTGGCCACTCATTACTTATCCCCATCAGAATGGTTAGGTATCACAAAAGGCACCTATATCCCCGGCTAAGTCAAGGATCCTCTTCAACAGAATCCCTAAGGAGGTCTCTCAATGATCTCTCTTTCTCCCCAGCCGAGTTGCCATCTCGCCCTCAGCCGAGTGTAAAAGTCAGGGAATCATCTCCCCACAGAGTTCCAGACTCTATCCAGAAGAGCAGCGCATGAAGATCACAACAGAGTGAATAAAGCTTCTACAAACCCCAGCTGGGTCTCTCATTTACACGGATATGTCTATCATTGACATATATCCCCAAGCAGGATCATCTCATCAGATCTACCAATGATCTCATCCCCAGCTGGGACGTCTATTTCAAACAGATCGATCAGAGATCTTCGCAGCAGTGGGACCCGGATCCCGGTTTGGTATCTTTGCACAATCATAGCATTTGCATCATATTCACCCACAAAGCGTAGCATTCCGTTCTAGCACGGAGCATTACGGCAAAAATAAAACACATAGCATAATCATAAGCCATGTTTTTGAATCAGCACTTGTGACCAGTAACCATTCATCAGAATGCAGAATACTTTCCCCCAGAGTCCCCACCAGAGTCCCAGCAAAAGCAGCTGCCTCACAAATCGCAAACACCAGTGTATACTCATTGTGACACCCGTCCGTGCCACCTTTCCCCAGTAAGTCGCCTGAACACTCCTTGCAAACAACACCACCCGTATTACAGATGCTTCCTGACACCCGTCCGTGTCACATCCCCAGCAGAAAGCCAAAGACATCCCCTTTGCACTCACATATACTTATATACACCTTCTTGGCACCCGTCCGTGTCATATCCCCAGCACAGTCACCTACACTTGGTATATCAGATATTTGTTATTATTATACTTTTCTTTCTCGACACTCGTCCGTGTCACCTCCCCCAGCAGATAAACACTCATCTATACACTCACACAGATGCTCGTCCGTATTTTGTATATACTTTCATATCCCCTCAGATTCAACATTGGTCCTTGTTCTTTGTTAACCAGATGGTACTCGTCCGTATCGTCATCTCAGAGCATGCGTCAAGAGTTTGTTTCTACATGATACTCGTCCGTATCATAGTCTTAAGGATGCTCGTCCGCATCTTTAATCCATACACCGTGTCAAACACTTTGTCTTACTGAATATAGATACTCGCCTGTGTCTATCATTCCCCAGAAGGATCCTCTCAGATTCAACACTCGTCCGTGTTCTCTGTTAACCAGTTGATACTCGTCCGTATCATCATCTCTGAACACGTGTCAGTATTTGTTTCTACCCGATACTCGTCCGTATCGTAGTCTTAAGGATGCTCGTCCGCATCTTTAATCTATACACAATATCTAAACACACATACCTTTTGTTTCTTGGATATAAACACTCGTCCGTGTTTACTACTCCCCATTAGATCGCCAACAAAGCAAATTTTCTCTTTTATCTGACACTCGTCCTGTGTCATGATAAACCCTGAGAGCAGCCGTACCCTGCTAGGTGGTCGTCCTCCACCTCTTGATGGTCGTCCTCCATCATGCTCATCCGATGGCCGTCCCCATCGTTGATTTTAGCAGCCGTCCCCTGCTAGGTGGTCGTCCTCCACCTTTTGATGATCGTCCTTCATCATTTTATCCAATGGCCGTCCCCATTGTTGATTTTGGTTATCTGACATTCGTCCTATGTCATGACAAACCCTGAGAGCAGCCGTCCCCTGCTAGGTGGTCGTCCTCCACCTCTTGATGGTCGTCCTCCATCATGCTCGTCCGATGGCCGTCCCCATCGTTGACCTTTTCTATCCGGCATTCGTCCTATGTCGCGATATTTTCGGCAGCCGTACCCTGCCAGGTGGTCGTCCTCCACCTTTGATGGCCGTCCCCATCATATTTCTCTTATTCCCAACAGAGCAGCCGTCCCCTGCTAGGTGATCGTCCTTCACCTTTGATGGCCGTACCCCATCATCTGTTTATTTCATTTATTCTTTAACCCGGTGGCCGTCCCCGTCGTGGTCCCTTTTCCTTTTCTTTTTAACCCGATGGCCGTCCCCATCGTTGGTTACTTTGCTTTGTGAACTTGATGGCCGTCCCCGTCATGTTTCATTAATCCCCAGAGAATTTTACAACTTTATCTCGATGGCCGTCCCCATCATAATATCTTGTTTTCCCAGCTAGTCGGCCGTCCCCGTCTTAGCTTTACCTTTTATCCCCAGCATGTCGGCCGTCCCCGTCATTGCTTTACTTCGCACACTTTTCCCAGCATGTCGGCCGTCCCCGTCATCGCTCTTTACTCAGCAGTCGTCCTCTGCTCGACGGTCGTCCTCCGTCGCCCACACTTTACAGTATACTTTATTTTCCTTTACAATCTATATCCTTTTTCTTCTTCATTCTGTGAGTGCAAATTTTGGACTGTCTTTGGTATTCAACCACAAGTTGTCTTGTTCGCCTGTTAAGCCGTTGCTTACATCCTGCACAGCTAACTCATGTTTGAATAGGGGCAGCTGTAAACACCCCAAATTTTCCCTCACCCATTCACACCATGGCTTGTGATCATTTTCATATGCATAAACACAATCATATCATCTCATATCTCATTTTTGATTCACTGCATAGATTCAAAGTCATCTGCACCTAGGGTTTGTGATCTGAGCAATCCAAGAGCTTCTTGAGCCACTCCAAAGGCAACCAATCACTTCAAAGGGGTCCATGTGTGTTCTTATACCATATTACATCCTCTCAAAGTCAAAAATGCAAAAGAATCACAAGAACTGGGATTGGTGTGGAAGCAGAGCCAGGATAGACTGCACAGTTGACCTAAAATTAGGGTTTTGGTTTCAGAGGCCATAACTCCAAATTTTTTGGTCATTCTTGTTTCCATTGGTCTCTATATGGTATAGGGAGTATGCATATCAATTTTCATGAAGAAATTCCATGGGGAAGTCATCTGATCAAGGGTTGACTTTCTGGACAAGTCAGTGCAAAATCAGGGCATCTGAGGCCCCCAATGACCCAACCAATGGGTGATCTTCATCATTTTGAGTGTATATGATCTTTATTTGATCATGGAAGAGGGTTGAAGTTCACAAAAATCAAGAATTTGGAGTTTTTGCAAGTGTTGACTTTTTGGGCATAGTTGACTTTTGCAAGAATGCTTCATTTTGGGTCATTTTTCAAGCCTTGATTCTTGATCCAAAAATGCTTCAAATGGAAAAACTTTGGTCATGAAAGTTGTAGAATACATCTTCCCCTTTTCAAAAAGTACAAGAACATGATCAAATTCTTCTTGGATCAAAAGTTATGGTGTGACAAAGTTAGCAAAAATCATTGATTTTCAAGATGTGCACCAAATGAGAATTTTGCAAAAAAACATGAACCAATGTCATTTGTAACTTCTAATTCACTTCAAACCATGACATAAACATTCTACATGTCCTAAAAATCAGAATTGAACCAAAGATCACATGTGTATGGTTTGTGTAACAAGGCATTTTTCATGAAGTTTCAAAAAGTAACAACTTGCAAAAACACTCATCACACTTTGTAAACACCCCAAATTTGCCCTCACCCATTCACACCATGGCTTGTGATCATTCTCATATGCATAAACACAATCATATCATCTCACATCTCATTTTTTTTATCCACTGCATAGCTTTCAAGTCATCTGCACCTAGGGTTTGTGATCTGAGCAATCCAAGAGCTTCTTGAGCCACTCCAAAGGCAACCAATCACTTCAAAGGGATCCATGTGTGTTCTTATATCATATTTCATCCCCTCAAAGTCAAAAATGCAGAGGAATCACAAGAGCTAGGGTTTGAGTGGATGCAGAGCCAGGTTGAACTGCACAGTTGACTGAAAATTAGGGTTTTGGTTTCAGAGGCCATAACCCCAATTTTTTTGGTCATTCTTGTTTCCATTGATCTCTATATGGTATAGGGAGTATGCACATCAATTTTCATGAAGAAATTCCATGGGGAAGTCATCTGATCAAGAGTTGACTTTTCAGACAAGTCAGTGCAAAATCAGGGCATCTGAGGCCCCCAATGACCCAACCAATGGGTGATCTTCATCATTTTGAGTGTATATGATCTTTATTTGATCATGGAAGAAGGTTGAAGTTCATAAAAATCAAGAATTTAGGGTTTTTGCAAATGTTGACTTTTTGGACATAGTTGACTTTTCAAGAATGCATCATTTTAGGTCAATTTTCAAGCTTTGATTCTTGGTCCAAAAAGGCTTCAAATGGAAAAACTTTGGTCATGAAAGTTGTAGATCTCATCTTTCCCTTTTCAAAAAGTACAAGAACATGATCAAACTCTTCTTGGATCAAAAGTTATGGCAAGGCAAAGTTGGCAAAAATCATTGTTTTTCAAGTTATGCACCAAATGAGAACTTTGCAAAATCTTGGACAAATGCATTATGTAACTTCTAATTCCTCTCAAACCATTACACAAACATGTCTCTAAGTCATAAAATCAGAATTGAACCAAGAATGCCCATGGTTATAGTTCATGTAACTTGACTTTTCTCATGAAAGTTCAAAAAGCAACAAGTTGCAAAAACTCATGATCACCTCTCACCAACTTGCAGCCTTGAGTGCTGAGCTTTGCTAGACCTCTCTCTCACCATGCTGCACCAGAACCAACCTTGTACTTGCCTAGACTTTGATCCATGCCTCACTTACACAAAAGGTGGACTTTATGCAAAAGTAGACATCCCAATCACAGCAGGACATGTCACATCCCCCAGCCACTTGCAATTGTTTATACTATCCAAATGCTGGCCAAAACATAAGGGAGGCAAGGCTGAAACTATCACATTACACACATTCACAAAAACCTTCTACATTGCAAAAACTTTCGAATCTGCCTCCACAGCCAAGAAACACTCAAACTTTCTTCATCATCCAACTCAACACACTCCATAGGCCTAAAACCACCAAAGCTCAAGCATGAAACAAGCCTGACCTGAGCTCCACCATTTCTCACCTTCCAAACCAGTTCTCTTCGAATCTCACTATACAGCCATCAAACACTTCATCTTTCTTCACCAACAAATCAGAAACACTCAGAGGAGTCCAAACCACCCATCACATTGACTTAATACAGCCTGTACACCAAGTTCATTCTCTGCTATATCAGTTTGGTAACTCATGAAATAGCTTGCTAGAGCCCATTTCAAACCTGCCATTGACACCAGGGGAGTCATTGGAGCTAGCTTGCATCAAGAAATTGCTCTGAAAGCCCAGAAACAGGAGTTGTCACCTCAGGTATGGCCATGAAACTTCTTTCTCAAAGCTTGTTTCTTTTGTTACAAATCGAAAATACATGTCTTGCTGATCATAATGATGTGTTTAGAATTGGAAATGAGTGAAAAATGAGGATTTACTGAAGCTCTGAAACTTTGCCCGTGAATCTTGTTGGCTTCGTTTCTTCTTGTTTAAGCATGATAAATTTAGTTTGAAAGGTGATTTGAGTGGGGTTTGGGTAGAGGATCATTTCCCTGCTTTTAATTTGGAGAATGGTGGCCTGAATCATGATCTAGGGTTTTCAACCCGCCGGAGAAGATGACCGGAGCTTCCCTCCGGTCACCTGAAAGTCATTAACTCTAAACCCTAATTATTTTGCCAGATGCGTTCACAGCCTTAGGATGGTGATTAGCTTAAGTTGTGCACGGCCCAGATTGATTCGCTTAGCCCTAATTCTTTTTATTTAAATTAATTAAGATTAATTAAGTTAATTGAATCAGACTCCATCCTGGCCGTTTAAAAACGCGCGCGGTCAAGCCCCTTTTCCCAGATTCAAATCTCAGCCTTTGGATTGAATTACTTTTCATTTTTATTAATATTAATTCATTTCTTTTACATTTGTTTTCTATATTTTATTTAAAATAGCAAAACTTATTTAAAAAATCTGAAATTTTTTGTACAATTTATTATTAAATTTCAGAACACAAAAATATTTTTATTCTTATTTTTTAGCACTAAAAAGTATTTTTAAATATTCAAAAGATTATTTTTAATTGATTAATGGGAATTAATTAATTAAAAATACTTTTAGGTATTTAAAAATTACAAAAAAATTCATGAAATGTTCTAAGACATTTAGAAACATTGTCCAACCTTCAAACCAAATTTCTTTTTTGATCTTGATGCATTTTAAGAATTTTTTCATTGAATTAAATCATTTTTTATGCATTATTTTGATCATGGATTCAAAAATTCATTTCTGCCAATTGGTGAAGGTTGAGACATTGATTCTTCTTGCATTGTCTTTTGTTTAGCATGTATTTTCAAGGATAAAAAGGCCATGAATTGTTCTTGCATTTTCAAATTGTTTGGCATTTGTTTTGTTAAGAACCCCAAAAAACCCTAATAACTTAGAAAATTCATATCTTGAGATTGGTTGAGAGTTGAGAGCTCCCCTTTGGGCAGTGGTTCATCATAGGCCTAGGGTTTCTTTGGGTGCCATTTTCCATTTTTTTTATCATGAGGTTTGCTTCTGTTTTTGGTTTGTGTTTGATGTTTGATCCATGAACCCTAATTTGGGCTTTCTTTTGATCCCTCTTGCATTTCCTTGCATAACATGACTTGTCTTTGCATTTTGTGCATGCTTATGATTCATTTGACATCTTAAGACATGTAGGAAGCATCTTTGGTCATTGCATTGCATATTTGCCATGTCATTTGTCTTGTATGATTCATAACTTTCCATGTTTGTTCATGCTCCTTAACTTGCATCATTTGCCTTCATAATCTTGTATGAACATTCCCAATGCTTTGCCTCATGTTTGCAGCACCTCATAACATCATAATCATCATCAACATGCTTCTGGTTTTGCTTTGCATCATACCATTTCATCTCATCTTGCATTGCATTGCATTTCTTTCTAACATTTCAGGTGGTAAGTAAACTTGAGAAGTGGATTTGCCTTCACTTCTCATAACTTTTCTTCTCATCTCTCTTGCATCCATTGCTGCATTTCTATATGTGTTTGAGATTGAGCTTGCTCATTCTTCTCCTTCCCACTTTCTTTCTTCAAGTGACTTGACTTCTTGAATGAAGCAAGTCACTTTGCTTCTCTTGATCCTGTTCATCTGCTTCCTGGTGGCTCCTTTGAAGATTTCTCTTGAAAACCTCACAAACCTTAGGACCAACCAAGCATGACAATGAATTAGGGTTTTGATTAGTCTCCCCATAGTTTTACCTTTGTGTCTCTCTTTGAGTCTCCTCTTCTCACCTCATAATCAGGGACTAAACCCTAAAGGCTTTAAGACTTTGTGATTAAGCTTATGCCTGCATCCTTCTCTTAGGATGGAGTGTATAACTTTAATCCTAAGTCTTGAACCCTTAAGGTGTTTAAATCTCTTAATCAATTCACTTAATAAATATCAAGACATTACACTTGTAACTTGGGCCTTGCATTAGGGTTCTAATTCTTCCTTAAGTGGTTAAGAAGGACTAACCCTAGCGTTAATGGACAAGTCCCCCTCAAGTTGTCTTACAAATCATAAAACTCACTTCACCATCATATCATTAATCTAAAATCCACTTAATAAAGGCTTGTTTTGTCATGGGTTTAATCCCTAATCATGGATTAAGTTGAGGAGTCTTCCTCAGCTTAAACATTCTCATCTATTATCCTTCTTTTAGGATGGTGTAATGGGTCTGTTTAATCCTTGATTATGGCTTAACCTCATTACTCAACACTAAACAAAAACCCCAAAAACATCTAATTAATCACAAGTAGGTTAATGATCTTAACCCTGCATCAAAGGTGATTAAGTGTGAGAACCTGACTTCACACTTAAGGTACTCTCATTACCCCTGATCATAGGGAAGATGTGATGAGTTTACTAACCCATTGGTTTAGGCTTAAGCTCATTATCTTATGACAAACTCCAAAAACAATAAAAGACTGAAAACTCAAAAACAAGCAATAATCGTCTCCTCCGGGATTCTTTTCTCATCACACTCACTCACAATCGAGAACTTGCTTCTTCCGTCTAATGCAAGACAGTTCGCACCTGAGCCAGACAGGTCATACACTTGAGCATTGACAAGCAAGCAGTTCATAAGTCAATTCACCTTTCAGTCTCTTTGGGTCGAACTACGGTGTTCTGACTTCCTCATTGCACGAGAGGATACGTAGGCATAACTTAACAGTTATCGAACAAAAGTCTCTGTACATCCCCCCTCCTTCTAGCATCATTTCTTTAAGCCTCATTATCATGAGTAATTCATTCTCATTCCTACACTGACACTTCACTTATGCACTTCACTTCTCATACACTGACACCTGTACATCTTTTCAGTTCTTTTATACACAGATTGCACTGACACTACCCCTTTAAAACACAAATCTTTTAAGCGTGGATCCCGTCGAGTACGACGGACAATCTGGGTGCTAATACCTTCCCAGGTTGTAACCAACCCCCTTTCTCAGTCTCTCTGGTTCGCAAACCGTCCTATCCATATCTTTCTAGGCCTATGCAGCATTGCCTTTCCTCCGGGATAAAAATGCCTAGCTGGCGACTCTATTCATCTCCAGTGAGTTCACGGCTGTGTGTTCTCATTGTTCTTTTCGCCGACCGTTCGCGTCTGTACCTTCATATGATCCATTTTCATTTGTCGGGAGCGACACACTTCACCAACTTGATGCATTGGATGCTGCACCTTGCTAGCCCTCTCACCTCATCTTGCTGCACCAGAACCTAGCCTTTGTACCAAGCTAACACCAAGCCCATGCCTCTCTTACAAAAAGTTGACTTTGTGCAAAAGCAAACATCCCAATCACCACAGGCCATGTCACATCTTCTGGCCACTTGGATTAAAATATACTATCCATTTGCAAGCCATTTCATATACCAAGCAAGGCTGAAACACTTCACAACAACACACATACAAACTCACTCTTTTTTTTGCAAATTGCTTCGAATCTCTCTGCCCAGCCAGAAAACACCCAAACCATTTTCACCAAGTACCTCACCATGTTCCATTGAGTAGAAACCAGCCAAGAACCAGGCCTGAAACAAGCTGTAACCCCTCTGCACCATTTTCACTCCAACTTGCAGTTTCATTCGAAACTCTCTCCACAGCTCACAAACATCAAAACAAACTCCATAGACCTTCTCCACTCATCATCTGGACCACAAACAACCACCTACATTGGCCTGAAACTGCCTGAATCACCATTGCCATTTCCAACTGAGCTTGAGCAGAAGCTTCACAAACTCTTCATCCAGCCAGCATAAACTTCTCCAAAGCATTCAAGCATCACCAGAGGGTCAAGTGGAGTGGATTACACCAAGAGGGGAGGTCAGAAAGTCATCAGAGTGAAAGCTTCGAATCTCAGGTAGCTCAAGAACTTTTTTTTCCAGAAATGGATTTTTAAGTTCTAAACTTGTTCTACATGTCTTCCTGATCATGAATATGCTTTTAGTTTCGAAAATGGTGATGAATTGAGGATTTAATTGCTTCCTGAAACTTTCCTGCCCTAGTTTTTGTTTGCTTCGATTCAGCCATTTCGTGAATGATAAATTTGTTTTGAGTGGGGGTTTTGAATCGTGAGCTTGTGGGAATCATTTCTGTGTTCTTAGAATTCATTTTAGATGCGTATGGAGTGAGTTTGAGGTTTGGGGTGAACGGAGAAGATGACCGGAACACTGTTCCGGTCATCTGAAAGTGTTTAACGGCGAGATTAGGGCATAAGC
The DNA here is from genome assembly GCA_963966055.1 of Lathyrus aphaca. NCBI lineage: Eukaryota > Viridiplantae > Streptophyta > Magnoliopsida > Fabales > Fabaceae > Lathyrus > Lathyrus aphaca. The sequence goes on along the minus strand of OZ014525.1, from coordinate 348,248,890 downwards.
ATTGATTAGTGAAATTTGAATTCTGGCCGTGAGATCTGGCGCCAAGTCAACTCCCGTGCGTGTAACTTTGAATCTGGTCCCTAGGATTAGCTGACTTCTCATTAATTCATTTAAAATTCATTTAAATTCATTTTCTTTTCATAATTTATTTAAAATAGTAAAAATGTCTTAAAAATTATGAAACTTTTTCTCAAGAGTTTTAATAATTTTTATGACACAAAAATATTTTTGTTTTCATTTTTATCATTAAAAAAGTATTTTTAAATATTTGAAAGATTATTTTTAATTGATTAATGAGAATTAATTTATTAAAAATACTTTTAGGTATTTAAAAATCACCAAAAAATTCATGAAATGTTCTAAGACATTTAGGAACATTGTCCAACCTTCAAACCAAATTTCTTTTTGGATCTTGATGCATTTTGAGAATTTTTCATTGAATTAAAATCATTTTTGTGCATTATTTTGATCTTAAGTTCAAAAAATCATTTCTGCCTATCTATGAAGAGTTGGACATTGATCCTTCTTGCATTGCATTGTGTTTAGCATGTAGTTTTTGAGGTAAAAAGGCCATGATTTGATCTTTCATTTTCCATTTGTTTGATAATTTTCTTGTTTAGAAACCCTAAAAAACCCTAAAATCTTAGAAATTCATAACTTAAAATTGGTTAAGAGTTGAGACCTCCCCTTTGGACTTTGGTTTAGTATAAGATTAGGGGTCCTTTGTGTGGCATTTTCCATTTTTTATAATGTTGTTTGCTTCTGGTTTTGGTTTTGGTTTGATGTTTGGTTCATAAACCCTAATTTGGGCTTCCATATGCACCCATCTTGCATTCTCTTGCATAACATGACTTGCCATGACATTTCAAGCATCCATTTGATTCATTTGACATCATAAGACATATTGAAAGCATGTTTGATCATTGCATCATGTATTTGCCATGTTGTATGCCATGTGCACTTCATAACTTTTCATGTATGATCATGTGTTCTAACTTGCTTCATTTGCATTCATGAACTTGTATGATCATTTCCATGTGCTGCCTCATGTTTGTAACATCCCATAGCATCATTACCATCATCAACATGCTTCTGGTTTTGGTTTGCATCATGTCATTCCATCCCATTTTTGCATTGCATTGCATTTCTTTTCTAACATTTCAGGTGGTAAGTGATGTTGAGAAGTGAATTTGCCTTCACTTCTCATAACTTTTCTTTTCATCTCTCTTGCATCCATTGCTGCATTTTTACATGTGTTTGAGTTTGAGTTTGCTCATTCTTCTTCTTCCCACTTTCTTTCTTCAAGTGACTTGACTTCTTGAGTGAAGCAAGTCACTTTGCTTCTCTTGATCCTGTTCATCTGCTTCCTGGTGGTTTCATTGAAGATTTCTCTTGCAAACCTCACAAACCTTAGGGACAACCAAGCATGACAATGATTAGGGTTTTGATTAGTCTCCCCTCTTAGTTTTACCTTGGTGTCTCATTGAGTCTTCTCTTCTCACCTCATAATCAGGGACTAAACCCTAAAGGCTTTAAGGCTTTGTGATTAAGCTTATGCCTGCATCCTTCTCTTAGGATGGAGTGTATAACTTTAATCCTAAGTGTTAAACCCTTAATGTGTTTAAATCTCTTAATCAATTCACTTAATAAGTATCAAGACATCACACTTGTAACTTGGGCCTTGCATTAGGGTTCTAATTCTTCCTTAAATGGTTAAGAAGGACTAACCCTAGTGTTAATGGACAAGTCCCCCTCAAGTTGTCTTACAAACATAAAAAACACTTCATCATCATATCACTAAATAAAATCCACTTAATCAAAGGCTTGTTTTGTCATGAGTTTAATCCCTAATCATGGATTAAGTTGAGGAGCTTTTCTCAGCTTAAACATTCTCATCTATTATCCTTCTATTAGGATGGTGTAATGAGTCTGTTTAATCCCTGATTATGGCTTAACCTCATTACTCAACACTAAACAAAAACAGCAAAAACACCTAAATAATCACAAGTAGGTTAATGATCTTAATCCTGCATCATGGTGATTAAGTGTGAGAAGCTGACTTCACACTTAAGGTATTCTCATTACCCCTAATCAGAGGGAAGATGTGGTGAGTTTACTAAATCCATTGGTTCAGGCTTAAGCTCATTAACTTATGACAAAAATCCAAAAAACAATAAAAGACTGAAAACACAAAAACAAACAATAATCGTCTCCTTCGGGATTCTTTTCTCATCATCTTCACTCACAAACGAGAACTCGCTTCTTCCGTCTAATGCAAGACAGTTTGCACCTGAGCCAGACAGGTCATACACTTGAGCATTGACAAGCAAGCAGTTCATCAGTCAATTCACCTTTCAGTCTCTTTGGGTCGAACTACGGTGTTCTGACTTCCTCATTGCACGAGAGGATACGTAGGCATAACTTAACAGTTATCGAACAAAAGTCTCTGTATATTCCCCCCTCCTTCCAGCTTCATTCTTTAAGCCTCATACTCCTGAGCATTTCACTCTTGTTCTTACACTGACACTATGTATATTACACTTCACACTTCCCTTACACCGACACCTGTACATCCTTTTCCAGCTATTCTATACACAAATTGCACTGACACTACCCCTTTAAAACACAAATCTTTTAAGCGCGGATCCCGTCGAGTACGGCGGACAATCTGGGTTCTAATACCTTCCCAGGTTGTAACCAACCCCCTTTCTCAGTCTCTCTGGTTCGCAACCGTCTTATCCACCTTTTTCTAGGTCTATGCAGCATTGCCTTTCCTCCGGGATAAAAATGCCTAGCTGGCGACTCTATTCATTCTCCAGTGGGTTCACGGCTGTGTGTTCTCACTGTTCCCTTCGCCGACCGTTCGCGTCTGTACCTTTATCTGGGCCCGTCCCACTTATCGGGAGCGACAGTACGCTATTGTGTTGGGTAATGACTATTTATGCCGCTATTATGGTTGTTGGATATTTATTGACAAATTGAGGAACTGATCACCCTTAATCTATTTTTGATAATAAACGAAATCATAATTGAGGAATAGATGCGTCATGCTAACTAGTATAGTATATGAGTTAAATCAGTTGAAGTCGAGCTGGGCATTTGAGCATTGTTTGAATTATCGAGGAAGAATCATATATAAGAATGTTAGTCAGATTTAAGAATGATGGTATGAAGTTACGTTGGGAGTAAATAGTATTGTGGAAATTTGTAGTTAAACTCTGGATAATAAAATTATTGTTTTATGATAAATTAAGTGGCATGAGGCTTGGAGTTTCTTGAGATGATTCGAGGTTAAAGTATATGGAAAAGTAAGACCAAGATTTTCAAGAGTATAGGATTGAATTGAGTTGAAAGAATTAGACGAAGTAAGATTATAAGTGGGTTTATTAAAGCGTGATTTTGATTAGAACATGGATAATTGTTTTGGTTGCGTTGGTTCGGATAAGAATTTATGAAAGGTGTGTTAGTACGAGTAAGAATCGAGGATTAGATACATTGGATTAATTAGAAGCAAAGAAATATGAGTTCTCTTGTGGAAACTGTTGTATCGATGTACCTTATATTGTCATAATGATGTAGTGTGTTTAAGGTAATTTTCAAAGGAGGTATTATTTAAGATGGTAAAGTTGTAGTTGTGTTGAGGATAATTGGAAATTCATGAAGTATGTAAATTTTTGACCAAAAATTTGGAAGTTGTCGCGGTTGTATTTATGATTGGGCGTTCGGAGGTGTTGCCTTATGAATTTAAGTTGGATGTATTCGGTACCTACAAGAGTAGAATACCTATTGAAACGAAATCCAGAAGAGTTAAGTCAAATGTGTTATGGATGTGTTGGTTTGGTGATTGAAGAAGTTGGAAATAAACTTGGTAGTCCTGTAACTTTGCAGAGTAATCAGAGTGCGCAGCGAATGCATGGTGCGGTGCAGTTGTTGTTTGCGAATGAAGACGATGTCGATAGCCGATTGTTTTGATGTTGGATTTAAACTGTGTGTTCCAGACATTTCGGGAATTAACAAAGTGTTTTTTTAGAGGGATATAAAAGTCGACTGAGTATTCATCATGGCGCTACGAAGATGTATTAGGATTTACGCAGGTTATTTTGGTGATCGGGTATGAAAAGGGTATTGCTAAATTTGTATATGTTTGTTTGACATGCTAGAAGTCGAAGATTGAACATCAGAGACCTTCAGATATGATGCAACCATTGAATGTTCCTGAGTGGAAATGGGATAGCATTTCCATGGATTTTGTGACTGGGTTACCTAAGACTACAAGAGGTAATGATTTGATGTGGGTAATTATTGACTGATTAACTAAGTCGGCGCTTTTCTTGTCAAAGAAGATTAATTATTCTATGTAGAGGCTAGTTGAGATTAATATCGAGGAAATTGTGAAGTTGCACGGTGTACCTTCGAGTATAGTATCAGATAGAGATCTGCGGTTTACGTCGAAGTTTTGGAAGAGTTTGCAAGATGCTTTGGGTACTAAATTGAGGATGAATTCTGCTTATCATCCACAGACGGATGGTCAGACGGAAAGGACATTCCAATATTTAGAAGATCTGCTGAGAGCTTGTGTTTTGGATCAAGGAGGATCTTGGGATAGTCATTTGTCATTGGTTGAGTTTACATACAACAACATTTTTTTCATGCTAGTATGAGAATGGCTCCATATGAGGCGTTGTATGGTGGACATTGTTGCACTCCATTGTGTTGGTGTGAGTTAGGAGAGAGTTTGGTGCTTGGGTCAGAGGTTGTTCAGGAGACAACGGAAGATAAAAATAATTTGGGAAAGGATGAACACGTCGCAGAGTCGTCAGAAGAGTTATCATGATGATAGGAGAAAAACACTTGAGTTCTAAGCGAGAAGATCAAATAAGGGAGTTGTATTTGACTATGTCTACTCCTGGTAATTTTCGAGGACGAAAATTCTGTAAGTGGGGGAGAGTTGTAACACCCCAAATTCGATTATGAGTAATTGATACTTATTTGAGGATATATGATAATTTTGGAAAATAAGTGGTTATGTGGCCCGATGCATTGTGGTGATATTATTTTAATAATATTAATAATAAGAATAATCATGTAGTATTATTCGAAATTATTGTTTATTATTAGATAATAATAAAAGTGGGGGTATGGAGGTTATATTGGTCAATTGGGAATATGAGGAGTACTTTTATATAATATGAATAATTAGTGTATTATTATATTAGTATTATTTAATAAAAATATTGAGGAAAAGGGCAAGATGGTCTATATGAAGAAAGAGTAAGGTTAAGTTGGGAAAAACATAAACTGTGATAGTTTTTGTAAAAGTGAGTATACGATCAAAAATTGGATTTATCGTGTTTTTGGAAAAGAGCTCTGAAGAAAGGAAGGAGAAGAAGCTCAGAGTCAGGAAGTTACGAAGAACCTTGGAGAGGCATATCAATCGGCAGAATTCTCTAAGGTATGAGGAGTTTTCATAATCTATTATAATTATATAGGAATTGATTTATGAATAGATTAGGTTTTGTATGATTTTGGTGATCGTTAGGTTTGATGCCATATATTGAGTTATAAGAGTATGAATTGGTGAATTAGGATTGATAAGATGATTTAGAATGGTGTGTTTGATGTTTGAATTGATATATTGTTGTTGTATATGATTAACTTTGATTAGTAAGAAGTTTTGGGTTGCATTGGAATGAATTCGTATGAAAAATTGAGGTATTTTGGTGTAGAATTCGTAAAAACAGCAGAAAACTGCTTATGTACAGGTGTTAACCGGTTAACCATATGTGTTAACCGATTAACCAGTGAAAAATATGCGTTTTGGGAAAAAAAATGAGGCGTTAACCGGTTAACGCTATAGGTTAACCGGTTAACACTGTAGCAGTGACACTTTTATTTTTAAAAATTCATAACTTTTGATCCGTAACTCCGATTTAGGTCCCGTTTGAAGCGTCGGAAAGCTAACGAGACAAACTTTAATTTGATGAAATAAAATGAGTGAAATGATACATTTTTAAATGATGAATATTTAGAAAAAGTTGAGTTGGTTTTATGATTATAAATAGGATTCTATTGTAAGTTGACGATTTGTTGTTATTGATGAAGGAAGTCGTTTGCTTTGTTGTTAAAAATTGGTTTTATGATTATAAACATGATGTTATTGTGAATTGGCATTTTGTTGTTGTTGATGAAGGGATTTGTTTGGTTGTCTCGTTGATTCGAATAATTGTTTTGTGGTATGATTGATAAAAGAAGTATGGTTGATGTGTTGTCGTGATGAAATACATGATTTTATGATGATTATCTGTTGAACATAAAAATGAAGGGTTATGTCTTGATGAGTTGAGGTAGCTAATGAAATGAGGTTTTGACGTGTTATTACGATGGAAATATATGATTAATTGATGTTGATTTGTTGATATGAAATGAATGATGCGCAATTGATTTCTCGATGAATTTTACGATGTAACGCATCATTGCATTTCATGATATTCACGATGGGGCTTCGGCCTATTTATTTGCTTCAATCCCATTGTGTGGATTGAAGTGTCTCGATGATTACGGTGTGCTCCCTTGTGGAAGGTTGATGGTCATGTATCCATCTCACGATGAAATTGGTACCACATGCATAATTGCATATCATGATAGTTGGAATTGCATATGTCTGGATGAATTCACGATTGAGTTGTTGTTGCTGAATTTTTATAAGGTCTTCATGATTGAGTTGTTGTTGCTGAATTATATGGTTGAAGATGTTATGACATGCTTAGGCTAATTTATTTATATTCCATATTTTAATATATTTATGATAAATTATGATTACTCACCCTGCCTGCTTGGAAATGTTGCCTCCTTCGTGGGTAACTTACAAATGTCGAAGAGTAGACTTGCAGTGCAATAGGAGTTTCACGAGTCTCGGAGCATCTTTAGTGTTCCTTATTAGTGGTTCTGGTTTATGTGTCCTGCTCTGTGTCATGTAACACTTGGATGGGTTTTCTTTTGCTAAAATGTTTTCAGTTATGTTATTATTTGGATAAATGTTTCCCATTTTATGATGTTAAATTCAGGATGGTGAAAATTATGTTTATGAAGTAAACTAATGAAATTTTGAATTTTGAAGTTTAAATTCCGCTGTGAAATGCTTTATGTTATTTTTGATGTTGTTTAACCCGTGTTACGGGACAGGACACTATTATGTTGATTTTTGAAGATATGTAATACCCTTTTGATGATTACTCTGATATTATTTAAATATTATGTTTTGGGGTAGAAGGGTGTTACAGTGTACACCACATATAATTGGCATGAATGACTTAACCGAGTAACTACCCTGCCCCAGGTTATGAATAAGGGTTTTCATTTGCGTGAGAACGAAAAACTCCTACTTCACAGGCTCAAAAGGGTTGACTAGGGATTAACTTCCTTATATCTCCAATGTTTAGGAATTGAAACAATGCATGCACATCGTCAACATAGTCTGTTCAAAAGCATACTGCATAAGATTATGGTATTGTTTTCGTCATCCTCCCTTTACAGGCTTATAGCTTTATCAGGAGTTAAAGATCACAAAATAGAAATATGAAGCATAGTTCAAAATATAGTGAAACGAATGGATTAATTCAAGACAAACATATGCAATGCATTAATGAAAACAAAAGCTTGACATAGTAGTAAGTGTTTAAACAAAAAAAAGAAATTACAAATGAAAATTCAAATGATCTCAAAGCCTCTTCCTCTAAACCGGTTACACCAGATGTCTGGGTGCTTTAATGTTTGATGGGCGATAGAACAACTCAATCTGGCCTTCTGGCGTAACCTCGAGGATTCCTTCGTCAATCAGGTCTTGAATCCTATTCTTCAATACCTAACAACTATTAGTATCGTGTCCGGGACAGTTGGAGTGATACATACACCTTGCCTTGGTATTATAGCGAGAAGATGAAGTATTAGGATCTTGAGGAGGATTTTCCAAGGAAATTAGCTTCATCTCCAACAAGCATTGCAAAGTTTGCGACATTGGAGTGCTGAATTTGATAAACTGTCTTTTATATTCCTTGTGTCGAAGTGGATTAATCTTACAAGGTCTTTTTTCTTCAACTGAAGAACAATCAGTGGTAGCCTGTCTCTTTCCTTCTCTTATCCTTATCTTCTTTTCGACTAAATCAACTTGTTTTATCGGAGGTTGATTGACGATTAGATTCCCGACTCCATTACTTTGAAGTTTGTGGACAAATGTTCTCAACTCTTCTTGACCCTGAGCTAAACTTTGGATAAGAGTCACCCGACCATTCATATGTATCCTCATTTCGGCCATCTCAGCTTGCAATTGTTCCAACTGACCATTCTTGTTATCTTCATGATTTTCAGAGAGGAGTACTTTCAACTCTTCTTACCCCTTGGACAGATTCAGGATCACTTCTTGAAACTGAGCATTCTGTGCTTGGAGGTCTTTGACAGATTGTTCGAGAGTCATTTCTGCTGAAATAAACAGCGAGAAGATGAGAAACCTGCTGTGAAAACATGTCATGCAATGATATGGTATGTAGACGCATATGCAATGTTTTCAAGGACCGCAGGGTTTAAATTTGTTTAAAGAAAACAAAAACAAAATTTTAGTAGTAAGTGTTTAATATAAATTTGCCCCTTGGGCTTACAATGAAAGGAAATAACAATAAAGTACAAAAATAAATATATGGGGTTTTAAGTCTCCCATGGACGCTTCCTCTTTGTGTGGAGGTATTTGTTGAGGTTCCGCTCCTCGTGAAGTTGCCTTGTCAGCTCTAGAATTATTTCTTGACTAGCTCTGAAATGAGTCTCAAAAGTATCCCTTTGCTCCCGCAACTGAATCCAGGACTTATGCAACTCTTCCAAATCAGTGGGCATGTCTGGATGAAGGATGGTATAAGGAACATCTCCTTCAGTAACAGGCTCCATAGTGGTTGGTAGAACAACAGGATATGGCATCATAAGAGTCTGAGCACGAGATCACACCCATCTGAGATAAGGCTCCATAGGAATAGAATACATTGGCTCCAAAGTCTTGCTATCAATCCTAATCACCTTGTTCCAAGCTCGTATAGACCTTTGATGGTAACCCTGAAGATCGTTGTCGTAGTCAAACACAATACCCTAAATAAGCATGTCATAAGGACCATTACTCCGAGCATAACCAAATTGACGTAGAGCTAACGAAGGGTTGTAGGTAATGCCCCCTCTTATGCCAAGGAGTGGCACATTAGGGAACTCCCCACAACGATCAATGATAATAACATTCTCCATAGATCGAGAACACCAATGAATATCTGAATGAGAAAGTGACATAATCCTCTTAGACCACCTTAACCCTTGTTCATTCTTCATCACTGATCGAGGAAGGTGAGAAATAAACCACCTAGCCAATAAAGGTATGCAACACATCATATTTCCTCTCGCCTTTGTAGTACGGGTATGAAGAGAGTGTAAGATATCTCCAAGTAATGTAGGCATTGGATTGTGAGTCAAAAATATGTTGATGACGTGTAGGTCTATGAATTGGTCTGGATTAGGGAACAACACTAAGCCATAGATTAATAAGGCTAAGATCTCCTCAAAAGCATCATAACTCATAGCATCCAAGAACACCTGAGCCTTCTCCATCAATACCTTAGCAAGAATACCCTTAACTCCGCTTCTCGTTTCTAAGACAATGTCTGATTTCTTCAGATGTAGGGCTGCAACAATGACTTCAGGTTTAGGCTCTTTCTCTAAGCCTGTGAAGGGTCTCTGATCAAGGATAGGTACACCCAGTAATTTGAAAAACTCTTCCACTGTAGGAACCAGCTGATAGTCGGGGAATGTGAAGCAATGATGTTTAGGATCAAAGAACTGAAATAGGAAACTCATCATGTCTTCATTGAACCCATAAGTGACTAAATCCAGTAGGTGACAATGCTTCTTGATTAATTGATAGTTTTCAGAAACTTGAGAGACCAATTGCTTAAGCTTAGAAGGTATCCCTACAAAGTTGACCCGAATAGTATTCCTACGAGCAGAAGCCATGACCTGCAACAAAGAACAAAGATAAATCCTTTGGTCCTTGAAATGGTTAGTGAAAATGTTATGCTTATGATGTCATGATGTTATGCTCAATCACAAACATGTGGCACACACAAACAAGTCACACAATAGCCCTAAGTTTGAAGGCTTGCATGAGGTTTAAAGGTAAATACCCTCCCCTGAAGTTTAGTTGGTTCATCATGTCCTACAAAAGTAACCAGGTTCTAAGGGATCTCAATATCACTGATCCTTCCCAAGGGTGCTTGTTCAGTAGGCAACTTACTTGCCAACCAAAACTCTCCAAGTTTAGGATCTCAATGAGCGTAGTATCGAGTATCAACCAGCTTCAATCTTCACCAAAGTCGGCTATCTCACTACTTTCTAAAGGACAATATGGGTTAACTAGGGTTCTAAAGGTCAGTTAGTGTATTAACAACGTATGGCAGCCCAATATTATCCTCAACTTACTTAAGGAATATAAGCACCAACCAAGAAGTCACACTAACTATGGCCACCAAATCAACCATATCGGTATACGCCGTACAGTTTCCTTAGTCTATTTCCATTTACCTAGGGTACACTAGATCCGAGTTAGGATCTTTCACACAAAAATCCCATCAAGTAATATAAAACAAACAATTTAAGTGATCTAATTCCTAAGGGTACCCCTCTTTTACTTAGTAATTCCCCAGTAGAGTCGTCAGTTCTGTAACACGGTGCGAAAACTGACTTTTAGTCATGTTGCGGATAACAAGAGTCGCCACCGATTTTTATTTTATCCATAAGGAAGGGACATAAAAGAACAGGAAATACCGTTTTGAAAAGACTTGGGTTCGGGGGGTAGGTTATATAAAGGGAAGGTGTTAGCACCCTTTATATCGATGGTTATCCATGGGCTCTTAGTTACTCAGCTCACTTTAATTGTTTTTTTGAAAAGAAAGTGTAGTGTGTTTTTAGAAATTTTTCTAAGTACTTTGTAATGATCCTCATATGGATGTATACAAAGCCTTTAAGTTGAAAAATGTTTAAGAAAAGTGATGTGTGAAAAGTAGTTTTAAAGTGTGAGCAAGTAACTATGAAGTACCTACCCTAAGCTAAGTCATTCAAGTTCTTTTATGTTTCTTCAAGAGTAAGACTATCCCTATTATTAAGGAATGGGTAGTCATTACTTTGGATTTTATTAAGGGACAGACGTATGGTCATTGTATGGTCAATGAAGGCAACATATAGGGGTGTTTTTTTAGCAATTTGAAGGGATTATCATCATATTTACCGAAGGGAAAAAATCATTATTCCGTAGGCAACCTCGAAGGGACTTGATCTTTTAAAATCTTTAGAGGGACAATGATGATTTATTTTTAAAGGGACTTTGCTTAAACACACCTATATTCGAGGGACTTAACCATTGAAATAAGGCAACCAGGAGGAATACCCTAGGAAGTACAGATGACGATCATAGATCGACTTACGTGTGTGAGTGATTTATTTCATATATTTATCTTATTTAATTAAATTATCTAAGTCCATATTAATATTCAATTAGTTCTCAATTCCTAAATTACTAACCACGCAGTTAAATATTTACAAAGAAAATAAAGATGGAAAAATAAATCTCTAAGCTATTACAAAGCTTTGGGATAGATACAATATAATTGGATGAAAATAAAACAAGAATATAGATATAATAAAGCAATAATAATAATAATAATAGCAAGAATAATAAAGCAATAGTAACAAGATTAAAGCAAAATAAATAATAAACAAGATTAGAAGTTATTAGAATTATTAAAAAAAGAAATTAGATTTAGAAGAAAAAGAATAAAAATTAAAGATTATTAGGAAAATACAACTTTAATTAATTTTAATTATTTACATTAATTAGTTTATAAAAATAACTAATTATGTACAACATTAGAATTTTTAATAAAATTATTAATTAAGTTTCTTTGTATTATTTACAAAATATATAAAAAAATTATTATTATAAGTAAGTAATAAAAAAAATAAAGTTATAAAAATAATTAGTATTTATTTAGAAAATATGATTATAACTATTATTATTATAAGAAAAATTTTATTGATTAATTAGTCTTTTTTTTTTTTAATTAATGATCTAAGTCCATATTGATTTTCATTCAGTTCTTGGCACACCCTAAATTACTAACCACGCAGGGAATAATAAAAAAATTAAAGGCAAAAATTTAAAGGCAGAAAATAAAAATTCATACACTATTACATGACTTCGGGACAGTTATATAATAATTAGGCGGAAAATAACACTAAATTATTACATCAAGGAGACAGTTATATAATTATAGGGCGAAAAATAAAAACTAAATTATTACAAATATGAAACAGTTACATAATATGATAAACAATAAATGAATAACATAAAAATGAGTTAGAGTGAAAATTAGAGTTCAAGATTTATAGAGAAAAATATTAGAATTAAAAAAATATATTTTTTGTGTTAGTGAAAAAAGTTAAGATTGAAGACGTTAAAATTCATAAAGAAAATATATAATCAGTTTTAGAGAAGCAATTAAGGTTTATATAAAAAATTTAAGGTTTAGGAAAAAAACAGGGTTCAAAGTTTAATGAGTAAAAAAAAAGTTTATGGTTTAGAGAAAATAACACGGTTAAACTTTATAAGAAATTTGTAAGGTTTACACGAAAAATTAAGGTTTATAAAAATGAAAATTTTTTAGGGTTTAGAGAAAGTTTAAGGGTTCGAGACAAGAAATCAGGGTAGTTAGTTATCCTAAAATGTGCAGATCTAAATATATAACATAAAAAAATAATATGAATTAAAAAAAAGAACAACGACGTTGCTAACGTAAAATTGCGATCATCGCAACTGGATTGGATCAATAGAAGTGTCACGTCTCATGCACATAAATATGTGAACAACGTATCGACACGATCCAATTCAAACAAAGTAACTGAAAAAATTAACAATATCAAAACAGAACTATACAAATAAAATAAAAAAGATATATATATATATATATATATATATATATATATATATATATATATATATATTAAAAATGGTGGAACCATGAATGAAACACAAGTTGTCTATTAAAAATGATGTTGTTTGGGTGGTTGTGAAATGTCAACCAAATTGTCCATATAATATGTTAGTAGCTAAAAGGAGTGGAAGTCAGTATTGGCAAATTACATGTTTGTGAAAATACCATGAATGTGTTAGGTCTGATGGGAACAAACAAGCTAGAACTAATTGGCTAACAAAGAAGTTTATTCTATTAATTAGGCACACTCCACATATCAAACCTAGTGGATTAGGTGATGAGGCATTCCATAGGTGGAATGTTAAGCTTAACCATTTCAAAGCATATAAGGCAAAGAAGAGAGCATCAGAGTTGATAGAAGGTGTTGCTGGTGAGCAATATGCACACTTAAGGAATTATGTTGATGAAATTAGAAGGTCAAATCCTAAAAGCACAATAATAATTAAATGTTGGACATATGAAGTATAGCCTATTTTTGAGAGGATCTATATTTTCCTTGAAGCTTGTAAGGCTGTTTTTGCTCACACATGCAGACCCTTAACTGGGTTGGATGCTTGCTTCTTGAAAGGTGATCATTGTGGTTGTAACGCCCCAAAATTTGACCACTTTTTTCACCTCATTTGCATATCACATAACATAACATGTAGCTTACATATTCTAGCATTTGTCATAGAAAATGAGTCATGACATTCATGATTTGAAGCATAAGGCATGTGATCAGTCATCTATCAAGTTATGATTCTTCAAAGTCAAGTTAAGAGCCAAGTGGTCTTTTAAGAATCTCACAAGGGATCCTTATGTCTTATACAATCTCAAAGTCATCCACAAAGCCCTAGAAGGGGTAGGATTCATCAAAAGCTCAGAGGTGCAACTTTCTCCTATGTAGAGAAATCCTAATTATGGTTTTGGCTCAGATCATCATATTCTCATGGATTTTACCAATTCTTGTGGTCAAAGTCTTCTATATGATATACAAGTCCTATTGATGAATTTTGATTCAAAAATTAATTGAGGAAGTCAGGTAATGAGCCAATTACTTGTGTGTGAAGCAAAGAGTCAACAGTTCAGAAGAAAAGTCAAACATGAGATTTTTAGGGTTTTTCTCATGTTCATAAATTTCATGAGTCCATATTTGATCAAGTAATGGCTTGATGGCTTCAAATGTCAAAAATCAAGAATGTGCAAAAGTTACTAAATTTGGATTTTTCAAGGGAAACGTTTCTATTTTTGGAAGTATCTGCCCTAATCTTCAAGCCATTATTTCATGTGCAAAAATGCTTCAAATGATTTTTCCATGAACATGAAAGTAGTACATCATGATTTTCCCTTTCCAAAAATTCCAAGAACACCTTCATAGCCTTTCTAGAACTCAAGATATGAATTTTTGAAGTTTTGACTCATTTTAGGGTTTTTGAGTGCACACGTGTCATTGTTCTATTGGTCCATTCTTTTTGTGTGAGTGTAACATTTTATTTTTTTATTATTTTTCCACACTTCTCTTAATGGTCTATGCCATTATTTTTGTGACCAAAAAAAGGGGGATATATGGCTTTACTTTATTGGTTGTTTTAAGTGAAAATATATTGCAAAAGTGGTACAAAAATATGGCACATAGGGGAACGCGTTTTGCTCTTCTGAGTCTCTATACACATATTACATGCTCTCTCTTCTTTATTTAGATGGAAAGGGAATCATGATTTTTCCACTCTTGGTAGTAATACTTTTGGCACAATACAAAGGAAGAAATCCCACGTGAAAGTAGGACCATGCACTTCATGCTCATGAGCAATCACCACCACTTGACTTTTACATCTTTTTCATCATTAAGCATCAGGATGACACCCCACACATGATCACCATAAGGCTATACAACTCCACACACATGATCAAATTTGAAAGTAAACTGATAATTGAAGGGGAAACACACGCAAGCTCTGCACGATACTCATAACAGAATTTGCATTTTCGCCTTTGAGCTTGCACTCCCACACCCTCAATATAAAAGCATCATGTGCACGAAATGGAGGGGGAATGACACATACATCACTCTAAAAAAATCATGCTCTCTCTCATTCTTGGCTCATTTTCTTCATCCTCAAACAAACTCAGATCTGAGTTTGTTGTTTCTTCACACTCCATTCTTGCTTCCAAATCATCCTCAACACCATCCTATTCACATCATCATCATCACCTTGCCTCTGAGCTTATTGTTGAAGCTTCTTATGTTGAACTTTCAAGATCAACAACATTCGATTTATTCAATTTCTCCACTCATTGGAAAGTTATAAGCCTTTATTTGGCTCAAAGAAGCTCAAGGAAGATCATCATATCTCTGGTTTTCTCAAATCCATAAAGGAAAGGTCAATCTCAGGTTTGAACTTAATTCTGTTTTGCTTCATTTTTTATCTATAATGGCCTGTTTCATGTTATGGATGCCTGATCTAAGATGTATGAGATGTTTAGAAGCTTTGTGAGGCGTTAGATCTTGAATTGCAGTTTTGATGTGCGATCTTGCTTGGTTTGATTCGCTTTGTATGTTGATTGTTTGTGAAAGCTAATGGAATGGTTGGATTCCTCTTACTTCATAGATCATTTGTGGTTGTTACATTTTTTAATTTCATCAAGAATTGAGGAAGATGTGAGGATATGAAGTTGTCTTGTTCATGAAGCTTTTTGTGATTTCCATGTTATGTTTCTACTAGTTTTGTGATTTTTTGCATTGCATGAGGTTGAAGATGGTGAAGTGTCATTGCATGATTGGCTAGAGTTTTTGTTTTTTGTTTTATCTCACTTAAAGGAGAAGGTGATCGGTTGATGGAAGTTGTGTGTAGCACTACACCTTATGTCATTTTTGTTTCTTTTTATTTATTTTATAAAACTGATTTATTTTGTGGTGGGTTAATGAGGTTTCGTTGGACCTTTGTCCAGTTTGATATTCGCATTCCCCTTTTAAGGCCCAATGCGCTGCAAATTTTTTTGTGTTCTTTCAGAAATTGCTATCACACCCTGCCTTGTTTCTATTCTCATTTTATTTTCATTTGTTTGTTTGTTTCATTTTTAATTTTAAAAAATAGTTTTCTTATTCTAAAAAACCCCAAAAAGTTCATGAGTTTAATTTTTAGTTTTCTAATATTTCTCCAATTTTTATTTTCTTTTTTCTTTACTTTTTAATTTAAATTAATTTTCCAATTAATTTCTTCCTATTTGTTTTCTTCCATGAACACCTTGACTTGTAGAATTTCTAACTTGAGTTCTATGATAGCTATGCTTATGATTCTTTTTTCTATGTGTTTCTAACATGTTGAGGTACTTTTTTGAAGTTTGTGATAATTTTTAGGCTTTGTTTGGCTGACTTTTGACTTGTTGCTTCTCGCTTAAGCTAGTGAAACCCTAACTCCATTTTGCTGAATTATTTGATGGACTTTGCTTCTGATTCTTGACATGTGCTTTTGGTATGATATTTGTACATGTTCTAAGTGCTTTTTTGATTAATTCCTTAATTTTTGAAGCATGTTTCCTTTTTCTTTGAGGATTAGTCTTGAATTTCCTTATTTGTGAATGTTCTTGAGCTATGCTTGCTTGCTTGATTAGGAAGGCACTTGTGCCTTTGTAAACACCCCAAATTTGCCCTCACTCATTTCAATATGGCTTGTGATTCTCTCATATTCATAAGTTCAATCATGTCATCTCATGTTGCATTTTTGCTTCACTGCATTGATTCAAAGTCATCTGCATCTAGGGTTTGTGATCTGAGCACTCCCTGAGCTATCTGAGCCACTCCAAAGGACTTCAATCATCTCAAGAGGGTCCATGTATGTTCAAACATCATATTATATCCTCCCAAGATCAATAAAGTCAGAAGATCACAAGAATTGAGAAAGGCAGGGAAGCAGAGCCAGGTTGAACTGCACAGAACCTAAAATTGGTTTCAGATGCCATAACTCCAAATTTTTTGGTCATTCTTGTTTCTATTGGTCATTATATGTTAAAAGGATCATGCACACCAATTTTCATGAAGAAATTCAATGGGGAAGGCATCTGATCAAAAGATAACTTCTTGAGCAAGTCATTGCAAAATCAGGGCATCTGAGGCCCCCAGTCACCCAACCAAAGGGTCTTCTCCATCATTTTGGGTGTATATGATCTTTATTTGGTCTTAGAAGAAGTTATAAGTTCACAAAATTGAAGAATTTCAAGCCATTTGTAAAGTTGCCATTTTGGGAAAGTGACTTGTAATGCAAACTTGCCATTTTGGGAAAGTTTTTCAACCTCCTCTTTTTGATTCAAAAATGCTTCAAATGAAAAATTCTTGGTCATGAAAGTTGTAGATTGGATCATTCCCTTTTCAAAAAGTACAAGAACTTGACCTAATTCATTTTAGATATCAAGTTATGGCTTGTCAAAGTTGGGAAAAATCACATAAATTTAACTTTTACACCAAAGAGGGAAACTTGCAAATTCTCATGCCAAGCATTTTTGTGACTTCAAACACACTTCTACATGTCTTAACATCATAATGCATTGCCTAAGGATCAGAATTGGCCCAAGAATCACTTCATCCCATGCCTTGAACATCAAGAAATTCAAAAGGGGCCAAACTTCATGAAAATTGCAAAAGGGCACATAACCTTTCACAAGCTTGCTGAATCACCTCAATTTCAAATCTATGGCTCTCCTTGATCTATGCTGAGCCAGGACAAGCCAAAAGCCAGCTGCAAAACCAGCCCATACCTCAAGTACAAAACTTTTGACATTTTGACAACTTTCCCATACCAATCAACATAGGCCAGCACCCACTCTCTGACATATCACAGTTCATTATGTGGATCAAAACCAAGCCAAAGCACACAATATTGCAGCCTAACACTTGAGAATCCTCAGCATACAGAAAATCCTCCAAATCTGCAAAACCCTTCGAAACTCATAGGTCAACCATCAAACCTCCAAACTTTTTCCACCATTCAACTCCATAAACATCACTGATCATTTCCCACCCTTCATTTTGCTTAAAAACTAATCATATCCAAAATACGATTTTTACATTTCATGAACTGAACTTCTGCCAACTTCCTTTTGAGGCCATTTAAGCTCCAACCAAGTATCACAAGCTCTTGAGGGGAATCATTGGAGTGGATTTGAGGCAAAGAACTGGCCAGAAAGCTCCTGTTTCGAAAGCTCAACTTCAGGTAGCCATGGCATTTATTTTTCCAGAACCTTCATTTTATGTTATAGAATGATTCTATGTGTTCCCCTGATTGCCATGATATGTTTAGTTTCGAAAATAGTTGAGAAATAAGCATTTCATGAGCTTCTGAAATTTCTGAGTTGTTTTCTGTTTTGCTTCGATTCGTGCTTTTGATGATGAATAAATGAATTTTGATGGCTGATTCTTGTTGGGGTTGATGTGAGGATCATTTCTGGAGAGTTTTAGGGCTTGGGGTTGCGTATTGAGTGAGATAGCTTGAGAGGCTAGCCGGAGAAGATGACCGGAACACTGTTCCGGTCACCTGAAAGTGTTTAGGGTTCAGATTAGGGCTTAATGACGTAATTAGTGAAGTTTGAATTCTGGCCCTTGGATAGCGCGCGAAGTGAATTCCCTCCCTTTTGAGTTTGAACCTGGGCCTTTGGATTGGCTGACTTTCTTATTTTCTCATTTAATTTACTATTTATTTCATTTGTTTTCTATTTATTTGAACGAATTTTTAAAAATAGTAAATGATATTTAAAAAATTCTGAAATTTTTTATCCAAGCTTTTATTAATTTTCAGAAACCAAAAATATTTTCATTTTTATTTTTTGCATTAAAGATTATTTTTAAATCATTTAATCGATTATTTTTAATTAATTAATGAGAGTTAATTAATTAAAAATACATTTAGGTATTTAAAAATTCCAAAAAAATTAAGAGAGCTTTGTAAAACATTTAGAAACATTATCAAACCCTTCATACAAATTTCTTTTTGGTTCTTCACCTATTTTGACATTTTTCTTTGGATTTAGGGTTCTTAAAAGTCAATATTTTTACCCTAACTTAGAAAAATCCTTTCTGCCAACCATGAAGAGTTTGATGTTGGTTCTTTTAGTATTGTATTCCTCATATCATGTAGTTTCTAGGATAAAATTGGTTTGAATTTATTCTTCATTTTCAATTTGTTGTGCATTTTTCCTTTTGAAGTGCCTTAAAACCCTAGCAAACTTAAGAAAATCATAACTTCCTTTAGGTTAATATTTAGGTCTCCCCTTTGGACAGTGAACTTGTATAGGTTTAGGGTTCCTTTGATTCCATTTTCAATTTTTTATCATGTCATTTGCTTCTGGTTTTGAATTTTGTATTGCATGTTATGTATAAACCCTAATTTTTGCCTTCATTTGCATTCATTCTTCATGTGCTTGCATACATGAACTTGCCATGAAATTTTGTATATTCATATGACATATGAGACATCTTAGGACACATTAGAATCATGTTTGATCATTGCATCATTCATTTGCCATGTTTTTGCTTTCATTACATGTCATATGTTTTCATGAGCTTTCATGTTTCTTACTTGTCTCATTTGCATTCCCATCTCTTGTATGATCATCCACATCTCATGTCTACCATTTGCATCATCCATTTTCATCATTTACATCTTGCATATGCTTCTGGTTTTGGTTTGCATCCTTGCATCTTCCTCATTCTCCTTTCATATGAATTTCCTTTCACTAACTTTTCAGGTGGTAAGTTACTTTGAGAAGTGAATTTGCCTTCACTTCTCACAATCTCTTTTCATCTCTCTTATGCATTTTTTGCTGCATTTTGTATTTGTATTAGAGTGAGCTTTCTCATTCATGCTCTTTCCCCTCTTTCTTTCTTCAAGCAACTTATCTTCTTAAGTGAAGTAAGTTGTCTTGCTTCTTCTTGCTTCTCTTCCTTCATCCTGCTTCTTCCTTGGTGGCTTTTCTCTTGAAGATCTTTTGCAAGCCTCATAAACCCTAGGAACATCCAAGTATGATCACAATTAGGGTTGATTAGTCCCCCATTTAGTTTTACCTTTGTGTCATCTTTGTGTCTTCTCTTCTCATCTCATAATCAAGGACTAAACCTTAAAGGTTTTAAGGCTTTGTGTTTAAGCTTATGCTTGCATCCTTCTATTAGGATGGAGTGTATAACTTTAATCCTAAGTGTTAAACCATTAATGTGTTTAAATCCTTTAATCAATCCATCTAATAATCACTAAGACATCAAGCTTGTAACCTGGGCCTTGCATTAGGGTCCTAATTCTTCCTTAACTGGTCAAGAAGGACTAAACCTAGTGTTAATGGACAATTCCCCCTCAAGTTGTCTTACAAACCATAAAAATTACTTCTTAACCTTACCCTTAACTAAAATCCATTTAATAAAGGCTTTGTTTTGTCATGAGGTTAATCCCTAATCATGGATTAAGTTGAGGAGTCTTCCTCAGCTTAAATGTTCTCATCTATTATCCTTCTATTAGGATGGTGTAATGAGTCCATTAAATCCTTGATTATGGCTTAAACTCATTACTTAACACTAAACAAAAACTCCAAAAACATCTAAATAATCATAAGTAGGTTAGTGATCTTAATCCTATATCATGGTGAGTAAGTGTGAGGTGTTTACTTCACACTTAAGGTATTCTCATTACCCCTAATCAGAGGGAGGATGTGATGAGTTTATTAACCCTTGGTTTAGGCTTAAGCTCATTTTCTTATGACAAGCTCCAAAAAGCAATAAAAGATTGAAAACACCAAAAACAAATAATAATCGTCTCCTCCGGGATTCTTTTCTTATCTCATTCACTCATAATCGAGAACTCGCTCCTTCCGTCTAATGCAAGACAGTTTGCACATGAGCCAGACAGGTCTTACACTTGAGCATAGACAAGTAAGCAGTTCATAAGTCAATTTATCTTTCAGTCTCTTTGAGTCGAACTATGGTGTTCTGACTTCCTCATTGCACGAGAGGATACGTAGGCATAACTTAACAGTTATCGAACAAAAGTCTCTGTATATTCCCCCTCTTCCATCATTGTTCTTTAAGCCTCATAGTCTTAAGCCTTCATACTCCTGTTTCTTACACTGACACTCTTCCATTCACTTCCCATTTCTTTTACACTGACACTTGCATTCTTTTCCAGCTTTTGCACACAGATTGCACTGACACTACCCCTTTAAACATAAATTTTTCAAGCGTGGGTCCCGTCGAGTACGACGGACAATCTGGGTGCTAATACCTTCCCAGGTTGTAACCAACCCCCTTTCTCAGTTTCTCTGGTTCGGGATAAAAATGCCTAGCTGGCGACTCTTCTCTTTTCAGTTCACCCTTGTGTGTTCTCTCTTTCGCCGACCGTTCGCGTCTGTACCCTATTTGACCAGGTGTCATTTGGTGGGAGCGACAGCTTGGCGACTCTGCTGGGGACCCTTATATTGCAACCAGGGCTTCTGGTTCTTTTTGTGGGTTCCTCCTAGCGCTTGTTTGATTTGTGTTTACTGGGGTGTTATATGCTATGTGTGTTTATTTACTTTGCTTTATCTACTGCTTTATGTACAGTTTAATTTATTGCTTTCTTTATAGTTTTTGCATATTTCATACTATCATTTGCTGGATCTGGTTTTCTTTGGTGGGTGGGGTTCCATTGAGAGTTTAAGGTCCTATACCTGGGACCTGAGTGACACCTAGGCTAGAGAGGTTCATGTTCTTTCCCATTCCATTTCGGTCTGGTGCGGGAATATGAAACACGGTTCAGATATGGGTTTCTTCTTGAGAACTATGTGCTACAGATTTCCTGTAGTGCTAGGGCTATCTGGGAAGCCTGCTAAGTCTGGATAACCTTTATTATGACCTTCAGAATCTGAGGTAAATTAGAGGAGGATCTCTTATGGTTATTGTAAACACTGTACCTCCGGGTTAGAAGTGTTTACACTTCTCATAACTGATCCGAGTCTGAGAATCCTTGTTCTAGAACACTACCTGTGAGGGGGGTTGGGCTGTTTACAGGTTTGCAGGAACCCTTGGCCACATCATATCTTGTTACTATCTTGTTTAAGAGTACCTCATTTTGGACAGTTCTTGTGATTAAACCCTGGACATGTGACTCTTTATTTGAGTCCCCCACCTTGGTTACTGGATTTCTAAGCCTTCAGCTGGACTTTTCTGAACACACATGGACTTATATCAAGATAGATAATCAGATCTAGCCTGATCACAAACCCTTGCATATCATTTGCATATATCATCATTGCATCATTTAACATTTGTTTATTTGCTTTTCAGGGTATCCATATCATATCTGGTTTGGTTTTGACCCCTTCTTCTGCATAAACCCCTGCTTCAGTTGTCTTCATCAGTTATCTGCTTCAGCTATCTTCATCATCACCAGCATCAGCCTGTCAGTGGCCCATCTCCAGCATCAGTCTGTGATCTTCATCAGCACTTATCTTCAGTTTCTTCAGCAGCACTCATGACTACTCCCAGGAAGAGCAACATATCCTACCACTTTTTTGAGCCTGTATTGACTGGTATCAGGCAGGTCCAGTCACTTATCACACCTGACCACATCCCACTGTTTAGAGAGCACCATGGAGATATCCTGGATATGGTTATGGACCTTAACCCTTCTCAGAGGAGCATGATCCACACATGCTTGCAGTTTTATGACCCTCCTTTGAGATGTTTCACATTCCCAGACTTTCAGTTAGGGCCTCTACTGGAAGAGTTTTCTTCATTGATTGGAGTACCTATCAGGGGTGGAATCCCTTTCAACCCAGAGATACCAGCTCCTAGAAATGAAGAGGTAGCAAAGGCACTGTACCTGGAGCCTGCATTGATTGAGCAAAGTATGACAACAAAAGCTGGGATCCCTGGTTTGCATTTGGACTTCTTGATTTCTCAGGCCATCCTAAAGGCTTCAATGGGAGAGTGGAGGGCAGTCTGTGCACTATTAGCCCTCAGCATATATGGGGCTATACTGTTTGAAGATGAGCCCAAATTTGTCAGCAAGAACGCCATCCATCTGTTTCTTCTGAAGAATCCAGTACCTACATTACTAGGATATTTCTATTACTCCATTCATCAGAGGAATGAGACACAAATGGGGAAGTTGGTCAGATGTTGTGCTCCTTTGTTTTACACCTGGCTGCTCAAACATCTGCCTAAGTCAGACACCTTTTTGAATCCCCACCAACAGAAGAATTGGGCCAAGTGGCTCATCGCCTTGACTTCAGATGATATTAGATGGTGCACCCAGGGCACCAAAGGCAAGGACATTATCACCAGCTGTGGACAATACCCAAATGTACCTCTGATAGGAGTAAAGGGTTGCATCAACTACAATCCTTTGCTGTTTAAAAGACAACTGGGCTATGCTTTGGTTCACCCTCCCAGAGAACAAGATTTAGCTGAGACCCTGTATTGTGAAGTGAAACCTAATTCAGCTGCTGTCAGACAAGCGTCCTGGGCTTGGGACAACATCCAGACAAAGGGGGTAGCTATCCTTGGTAGGTGTAATAATGTTGCTTCAGCTCAGTACTATGACTGGTCCCGTACTAGAGCTCAAATTACCAGAATGCCTTTCATCTTGGAAGACATACCTGGACTATCTACGGTACAACCAGCAGCAACTGTCAGCCTAGAAGAATTTGAGAAGCTGAAGGAAAGGAATGAGAACTTATCTCAAGCCTTGAAAAAGACTCTTTGGGAAAGAAGTGATGGTCATCTGGATATTGAGAGATTGGAGAAGCTTAGGGTGGAACATCTTACCAAAATTGAGAAGACAGAGGACTACATCAGGAAAGCAAGAGTCGGGGAACAAATATTGAAGAATGCCTGTAAAAAGGCCAAAATTCAGAAGGCTAGGGTTGAGCTCTATCTGCAAGAGAGTCAGGCTAGGTGGGTCAGGATCACTGAGGCCCGTACACAAGAAGACCAGAAGACTCAAGCCAAGATTGAATAGCTAGAGGCCAGTGAGAAGAAGCAGCAGGAAGCTTTGTTAGCAGCCCAGAAGGAGATTTCAGAGTTGAAGCTCAGAGCAGGATTGAAGAGATCAAAGGACCAGGACACGCATAAGAAGCTGACCACTGCCATTGCTACCAGGAACATCCTCATTAGGACCATTACAGAGCACCCAGCTGGTCCAATGACTGAGGCACTCTTGAAGGAGGTCAAAGAGGATGAGTTTGGACTGGATGTCTGATTCTTTGTTTGTTGTTGTTTCCATTTGATGTACTTTCCCTTTTATTGTATTTTGACCCTGTAACACGGTGGGAGAACTGACTTTAGTTAAATGTTGCGGATAGCAAGAGTCGCCACCGACTTTTATTTTATCCAGAGGAAAGGGCATAAAAGAACAGGAAAGACCTTAAAAGATTTTTGGGTTCGGGGGGTAGGTTATGTAAAGGGAAGGTGTTAGCACCCTTTACATCCATGGTTATCCATGGGCTCTTAGTTACTTAGCTCACTTTAAATTGTTTTGAGAAGTGTAGTGTGTTTAGAAATTTTCTTAAGTACTTTATAATGATCCATGTACGGATATATATATAAAGACTTTGTTTTGAAAATTGTTTGAAAATGTGAAGTGTAATGAAGTATTTTTGAATAAGTGAGCAGGTACTTAAGAGGAACCTACCATATGATTAAATCTTTACTGTTCTTGAATGTTCTTTCAATGGTAAAACTATCCCTATTATTAAGGAATAGGTAGTCATTACCTTGGATGTTATAAGGGACATGTGAAGGGTCATCTGTGTTTAGGCAACTGTAAGGTGTCTTTAGCAATTCGTAGGGACTTATCATCTTTTATTCGAAAGGGACAAGATCATTTACGAAGGCAACATCGAAGGGACTTGATCTTATAATCGTAAAGGGACTTGATGATATTTTAGAAGAAGGGACCTTGCTTTTAGACACCTTACTTGACCTTAAAAATAGGCAACATGAGAGGTAACCTTAGAAAGTGTAGGATGGCGATCAAAGATCGACTTACGTGTGTGAGTGTTCATGTTCAAGTATTTATCTTATTTAATTAATTTTCTAAATTAATTTTAATCACAAACATGTTATGCACACCCTATAGTTACTAACCACGCAATGAAAATATCTATAAACATAAAATTGAAACAAGAATAAACCTACGACTATTACATGGCTTTAGCAGATACATAATAATCAAAATAAAATAATAATAATAAATATAATAAGAATAATAAATAAACCACAAAATCAAATATTAGTAATAATAAAATATTAACAATAATAATGGTTAGAATAATAAAGAAAATAAGAATTTAAAAAGAAAAATTATTTTTAGGTTAAATAAGTATTGAAAATTTTTTAGTAGTTAATTAAGAAAATATAATAAATTTAATAATAATAAACAAAATATTAAAGTCATTTACATATTAATAAAAATAAGGATTAGTAATTAGGGTTTAGAAAAATAAGTTAATTTTTAGGGTAAGAAGAAAAATTAGGGTTAGTATTTGAGAAAAAAATTTAAGGTTTAAAAACAATTTAAGGTTTAGGAAAAATTTTAGGGTAAAAATTATGGCGAAATTTGGGTTTTAAGATAAAGATTAAGGCTAAATTTTTAGGGTTTAAAGTTTATGAAAAAAATTAAGATTTAGGTTTAAAATTAAGGTTTATGAAAAAAAATATAAGTTTTAAAAAAAAAGATTTTGTTTTATCTTTTTGAAATTAGTTTAATAATAATAATAAGGAAATTCAAAGAAAATACATAATTTGATGAAAAAGGGAAAAATAAAGTTAGAGATACCTAAAATATTGGGGGTTTGCCTTTTTTGCTTCATTGAGTTCTTTGCCACTGGGACACCCATGTTTCTTCATCAAAATGCTCCAAACCTCAGTTCCTTGCCACTAGGTTGTGGGTCTGCATATGAATAAGTGTAACGAATACCTAAGGTCTTTGTCACTAGGCCAATCAGCGCATGCCACACACCATCTTCTTCCTCCCACCTGCATATTTTTGGTATATACTGTTGGAAGAATAAAAAAAAAGAAATAAACAGGATCAAATAAAATTGCTGCAGATTTTAAAATAATGAAAAATAAGAAAAGCGATTAAAATAAAATCTAAAAAATATTAAAACGATGCTAAAAATCTAATAAAATCAAATAAAGAACGCACAATTTTTTTTAGATTTTTTTGAGAATATGAAAATAGAAAATAAATCAAATAAAATAGAAAAAAGAGGAATTTGCGATTTTGAGGGTCGAAATCTTTTAGAATTCTAGTCTAAAAGAGTATTGTTTGTCGATTTTTTTCTGAATTTCTGGAAAAAATTCGGAGCAAATCGAAACAGTAGTACTTACCTGACTTACCTGTCAGCCTGTAATGTTTATCACTACTGCAGCCTTCGAAGTATCGACGAAAACAGATTACAGCAGATTAACCAATAGTTTAGTTCTCCATGGTGCCCTATGATTCCTGCATCGAAACTTAAATCCAACTATCCAAAAACCATCTACACAATCAAACAAACATATTATGTAATCAAAATCAATTAATCATGCGTAAATCATTGAAATTGAAAAAAATCAAAAGAAAGGCAAGAATATGAATTTGGTTTGTATGATTTGGCATGAATTTGATGATGAGGATGATTGGAATAGGTTCAGGAAACCTCAAGGATTCATTTGCAGCCTTTAATCAACTAGTAAAAGTGGTGGATTGTGGAAACCTAATTTTGAATTATGTGAAATTTTAAAGTATGAATATCATCCTCTTGCTCTCCATCCTTTTTTTTTGTCTTGTGATGTGGTTGTGGTTATATAGTAAAAGAAAATTAGGTCAAAAAATCAATCTATTCTTTGGACTTTTGGATAGCTTGATCATGAAGAAATATATGATTCAAATATTGAAAAAAAATCTAATATCTCCTTGCTATTTTGGTTGATATGATTTTATATGATTCCAATTAACTTTTAAATGAATATTAAGACCTTCTAGAACCAAAATCAAATCAAATATCCATCCTTTTATATTTTATTTTAATTTAAAATGATTTTTAACATAAAAAATCATAATAAATAAAATAAAATGAATAAAATTATGAATAAATAAATTTTAATTCGTGCATGATGTCATGGAAGTGTTTGGATCATAAAAAAGCAAGCCCATTTGGTGAATTATGGTTTTAAGACCCCATTTGCTTCATAAACCTCTCAAATATTTCCCAACTTTGCAAGGGCGCAAATCCTTCAATTTTAATGCTATGAAGGTGTTCTTGGACATTTTGGAAAGCTTAAAGAGTACTCTA
Organism: Lathyrus aphaca; assembly: GCA_963966055.1. Lineage (NCBI taxonomy): Eukaryota > Viridiplantae > Streptophyta > Magnoliopsida > Fabales > Fabaceae > Lathyrus > Lathyrus aphaca. Next base: position 348,221,546 of record OZ014525.1, on the reverse strand, counting down.
ACCAACCTCTTTGGTCTCATGTTCATATCATTTACCATTCTCAAGTTATGCTCTTTTGAAGTTGTTGACTTTTTGTTGACTTTCAAAAGGACCTATAATGTCTTAGCTCATACCCTCCAAATGAAGCATTTTTGGGCTTGGCTTGTGAGACACAAAGTTGTAGAGAATTCAATTTCCTTCAAAATGAGCTTTGGATGGAAAATTTTTGATGAATCATGTGAAAGTTATGGCTGGTCAAAGTTCAGTTGACTTTTCCTATGAAAACCCTAATTTAGAAACTCCTGATTCTTGATGATCTGAAATATCCTTGATGAATCATGATCAACCCTTGATAAAATGATGAATTTTACTTCATATAATTGATGTTGGCAAAAAATCATGAAGTTTGACTTTGGTTTGACCACAGTTGACCTCAGTTTGACTTTTTAACTACTTTGACTGATTTTAGCCTATCTGATCATCTGACTGAGCAAACCTTTTGGGAAAGTCTTGAAACTTGACATGGGGATTATTGAACACATATAGGATGTTATGAAGCTCACTTGAGGTCTTGGAAGTCCATTTATCCTGATTAAAGTCAAAACCCTAGTTTAGGATGCATTGCTTAGGAGGATGCATTGTCTGAGGGAATTGTCAAATCTTCTGATTATTTGTGAACTTTGTGAACCTTATAAAGTGTCTTGTAAACTTCATGAACCTCATGAAAGGTCTTGTGAACCTTGTGAACCTCATAAAGTGTCTTGTAAACTTCATGAACCTCATGAAAGGTCTTGTGAACCTTGTGAACCTCATAAAGTGTCTTGTAAACTTCATGAACTTCATGAAAGGTCTTGTGAACCTCATAAAGTGTCTTGTAAACTTCATGAACCTCATGAAAGGTCTTGTGAACCTTGTGAACCTTCTTAGCACACAATGTCTTGTATTGTGAGGGCAAATTTTGGGGTGCAACAGACCCTCCATGGGCATGTGTTGTAAAACAAACTATGTATTATTCCCCATTTGTAATATATTTTAGTTTGTTTCCCTTTGGGCTTGTCTCTCAACAACATCAAGCATCTTCCTCGAGGTCTGGAAAGGTAAAAACCAAGAACCAAACCGGATACCTTGGAAAACAAATAAGCATACTACACTGCATACTAACTTTTGTTTTGTTTTTGTAGGTGTTTTTATTATTGTTTCTAACTTTGTTGTGATTTCAGGAAACATTGCTTGTCGTCGAGTGTTCCCTGTCAACCGCGCGCACCGGTATCCGACTCGTAACTACCTTCCCGATATTCAAATGGAACAAGTACAGCAGGATCTGACTGAGGTCAGAAACCAGATGACCAATGAGAGATTGGAGATGAGAAATCAGATGTCTCAATTCATGGCAGTGATGACTGGCTTAGCCCAGAGTCAAGAAAGGTTAAGAGAGCTGGTGGAAAGACAAACTCCTGAGGAACCTCATCTTGGAACAGGAGGAACTAGTAACAATGAACGGGGCCAGCCTCGTATTGATCCACCAGTATTTGGACCTCATCTAGACCCAGAAGTTAACATCCCGAGAAATGTGCAAGGTAATACTGCTGGGGGGAGAATCTTGCAAGAAGATCCCCAAGAAGAACAGTTTACTGTTATGGGGGCTGGAGATGAAGTATATGACAGGAGATTGGACGAAATTGCTGAGAAGTTAAGATCTTTGGAGTCTCAGAATTCTTTGGGCTTCGATGTGATGGACATGGGGCTGGTGGATGGGGTGAGAATTCCCCACAAATTCAAACCCCCATGCTTTGAAAAGTACAATGGTACCTCCTGCCCACGAACTCACCTGCAGTCTTTCCTGGGAAGACTCAAAGCGTATACCATGGATGAAAAGCTATGGATGTTCTACTTTGAGGACAGTCTGACTGGAGCTTCGAGAGAGTGGTATTCACATTTGTCTAGGGCCACCATAAGATGCTAGAAAGATTTGACTGAAGCTTTCATCAGACAATATCAGTACAACCTGGACATGGCTCCCAATAGAACTCTTCTAATGGGTATGTCTCAGTCTTCCAGAGAGAGCTTCAGGGAATATGCCCAAAGGTGGAGACAGCTCACTGCTGCAGTCCAACCACCCATGTAAGAGAGGGAAATGGCTGACATGTTCATGAATACATTGCAAGGGACCTATATTGATAGATTGGCTGCCTTCTCCTCTACCAGTTTTGCTGATGTGGTCATAGCTGGTGAGAGGATTGAAAGCCTCTTAATGATGGGAAAAATTTCCGACAGTGGTGCAAGTTCATCCAGCAATCCCAGAAAGCCTTTTGTGGGACCCCGAAGGGCCGGTGAAACAAATTCCATTCATGCAAGCAGGGGCAGGCCTCAGTATGTTCACCGGTCAGTAGCAGCAGTTACCATTCCAACTCCGATTCCTCAACAATCAGCATATCCTCAACAGCAACAACCACAGTATCAACAACAAGTTCATTATCCGCAACAAAGGTCGTACAACAACAACAATAACCAACAACAACGTCCTTTCCAGCAAAGGCCATCACATGCGAACAGAGTAATTGACCCAATTCCAATGCCGTATGCTGCACTCTTGCCACAACTCCTGAAGCTCAACCTAGTTGAGTTAAGGACATTGGCACCTCCGGATCCCACCAATATGCCAAAGAACTATGATGCAAATGCCAGGTGTGCATTCCACTCAAACGCACCGGGGCATAATACTGAAAAATGCAGGGCCCTATAGATGAAAGTCCAAGATCTGGTGGATTCAAAAGCTCTCAACTTTGCACCTCCTCCGAATGTCACAAGAAATCCAATGCCTAGTCACAACGGGCCTAGGATTAATGCTATTGAGGAAGGCAAACCATCCACATTAATTAGTAGTGTTGCACAAATCCAAACACCTCTGGTTGAAATCAAAGCTCAGCTGTTAGAATGCCAAGTGTTCCCCGGATGTGAACTTGGCTGTGGATATTGCAATATTGCTGTCAATGGATGTGAGAGACTGAGGAACGACATAGATGGTCTTATTAAGGATGGTATCCTTCAGATTACAATGACAGCAACTACAACTCCAACAATTCCTTCATCAACAATCACAGATACTCCTACAACGTCAGCAACCATTGTTCCAACAGATTTTACTACAACTCCAACAACTGCTCAATCAATCACTTCAACGGATACAAGTTCAGTCACCATTCCTTCTACAACGACAACACACATTATTCCATCAGTTCCTGCTATAATTTCAACAACTTCTACAACATCAGCAATAATTAATGAAAGCGTCTCAACGGTTACGATATACTACGATCCCGCAAATGTTCCTTCCAACAACTCAAAACAAAATGTTGCTCCTGTCGGAACTCCGGTTACCATATATTATGATCCACACACCATCGTAGTCCCCTCCGCAGCTGTTATCAGCCCGGTCACTATCACAGTACCTGGGCCAGTTCCTTACGAAAGCAATAATGCCATCCCTTGGCATTATGGCTCAGATCTATACTGCGAGGGGCAGAAAATTACTTTAGAATCATCAACTTCTTCACCTCAGATAGACAATGTGGGGGGAGGCGGAGGCTTCACTAGAAGCGGACGTCTCTTTGCCTTTCAAATTCCAAGACCCGTTGTTGAAGCAGAAGCTGCTGCCAAGGCAAAAGGGAAGAGCATGGTGCAAGAAGAACCAATTATTAGAGAAACTTTGAAGACTCCTTTTGATCAAGAGGTTGATGAATTCATGAGAATCATAAAGAAAAGTGATTACAAGGTGGTAGACCAGCTTCACCAAACGCCTTCCAAAATCTCCATACTATCATTGCTAATGTGCTCAGAGGCTCATCAGAACGCACTATTAAAAGTCCTGCACGCAGCTTATGTGCCGGAGGAGATTACCGTCAATCAGTTAGAGGCTGTGGTTGGAAATGTCAACACTAGTCATGGACTAGGATTTACCAACGCTGATCTGACAACGGAAGGTCACAATCACAACAAGGCTTTGCACATTACCTTGGAGTGTAAGGGTGCAGTTCTTTCTCACGTACTGGTAGACACAGGGTCATCCCTCAATGTCCTGCCCAAGAAAGCCCTTGTGAAGCTGGAACATAATGGATTGGCACTATGCCCAAGCAACTTGGTGGTGAGAGCCTTTGACGGTTCTAAAAGATCAGTTCTGGGAGAGATAGAATTACCAATAATGATTGGCCCACAGGTTTTCAAAACGAACTTCTTTGTGATGGATATAAGCCTGCCTATAGCTGTCTATTGGGTAGACCATGGATACACGCCGATGGCGCCGTGACATCAACCCTTCACCAGAAGTTAAAATTCGAGTGGGAAGGCCAAGTCATTACTATTTGTGGGGAGGAGGATATTTTTGTTAGCCAGCTGGCTACCTTCAAATACATTGAAATGGATGGGGAGATCCACGAAACCATGAGTCAAGGGTTTGAAGCCCTGAATATCAATGAAACATCTGCTGTGCTAGGGACTTCCATCACATCATATCAGCAAGCCCGAAAGGTTGTTGAGGAAGGTACTGCCCAAGGCTGGGGCAAGTTACTGCACATGGAGAAGAAGGAGGACCGATTCGGGTTGGGTTACAAACCAACTCGACAAGATCAACCAGAGGCTGCAAAGGAGCCCAAGTTGGTCACCGGGGGGATGCTCACCCCAGATGCTGTGAATAGCTTGGAAGATGAGTCAGAAGACGAGCGCAACTTGGAAAGCTGGATACGTCCAAGGATCCCGGGGAACCGTGTCTCAAACTGGTCTTCCCAGGAAATTATAAGAGTTACTCCTGCAGAGTAATTATTATTTCCTGTTTTTAAAGCATGCATCAAGTCCTGCATCTTGCCCAAGATGTCAGGACTCATTTTGTAATCGGGCCATCTTGTATTTTATGCAAAGATCAATTAATGAATATCAGGACATCTTTTGCAAATGAGTCTTTTCTTTTCTGCTCACTGTTTTCATTTTTCATTTTTTTTGTACAAAAATAAAATGGCAATGTTTTTCAAAATGATAACTTCATTTTCACTTTTTCTAAACAAGATAAAACTGATCACTAAAATGAACAAATCTAAACCCTTGCAGAGAGTGCCCTCCAGACTGCACCGACAACAACACTGTTATGAATTCGTATGACTTTGACAATCCGATTAATTAAGCCGATGAAGGGGTTGAAGAAGATTATAAGCTACCTGAAGAGCTAGCTAGGTTGTTGAGACAAGAGGAGAAGGTTATCACTCCTCATCAGGAGGAAGTTGAAACGGTTAATCTTGGTACAGAAGAAGACGTGAAAGAAGTTAAGATCGGGGCCTGTCTGCAAGATTCAGTGAAAGAGCAACTTATTAGCATGCTTCGTGAGTATGTGGATGTTTTTGCTTGGTCTTATCAGGATATGCCAGGGTTGGACACCGACATTGTTATGCACAAGCTGCCTCTGAAAGAAGACTGTCCGCCAGTAAAACAGAAGTTGCGTCGTACTCGCCCTGATATGGCAATGAAGATAAAAGAAGAGGTACAAAAACAGTGGGACACCGGTTTCCTTGCTGTGACCAGTTACCCGCTGTGGGTCGCTAACATTGTACCTGTGCCTAAGAAGGATGGCAAGGTGAGGATGTGTGTGGATTATCGGGACCTGAACAGAGCTAGCCCGAAAGATGACTTCCCTTTACCTCACATTGATGTATTGGTCGACAACACGGCTCAGTTCTCGGTGTTCTCCTTCATGGATGGATTTTCGGGATATAATCAGATCAAAATGTCACCTGAAGACATGGAGAAGACAACTTTCATCACACCCTGGGGCACATTCTATTATAAGGTAATGCCATTCGGACTGAAGAATGCTGGTGCCACTTATCAACGGGATATGGTAACATTATTCCATGACATGATCCATAAAGAAATTGAATGTTATGTGGATGACATGATTGCCAAGTCCCTCACAGAAGAAAACCACCTGGTGAATCTGTTGAAGCTATTCAAGCGTCTGAGGAAGTACCAACTGAAGTTAAACCCCAACAAATGCACATTCGGGGTGCGATCCGGTAAGCTGCTGGGATTTATTGTAAGTGAGAAAGGGATTGAAGTTGACCCTGACAAAGTCAAAGCCATTCAAGAAATGCCTGCACCGAAGACTGAAAAAGAAGTTCGGGGGTTCTTAGGTAGATTGAACTACATCTCCAGGTTCATATCTCACCTTACAGCAACCTGTGAAACTTTGTTCAAGTTGTTAAGAAAAGAACAAACGGTCAGGTGGAATGAAGACTGCCAAAGGGCTTTGACAAAATCAAGGAATATTTACAAGAGCCTCCGATCCTTATGCCTCTAGTTGAAGGAAGACCTCTAATCATGTACTTGACAGTATTAGAAGAGTCAATGGGGTGTGTGATGGGCCAACATGACGAGTCTGGTCGAAAAGAGTATGCAATTTACTACCTAAGCAAAAAGTTTACCGACTGTGAACAACGTTATTCACTGCTCGAGAAAACTTGTTGTGCTTTAGCGTGGGCTGCTCGCCGACTAAGGCAGTATATGTTGACCCACACCACTTTACTGATTTCAAAGATGGACCCAGTCAAATATATATTTGAGAAGCTAGCACTTACCGGACGGGTTGCAAGATGGCAAATGATTCTCACAGAATATGACATTCAATACACATCTCAAAAAGCCATCAAAGGCAGTGTATTGTCTGACTATCTGGATGAGCAACCCATTGATGATTACCAGCCTATGAGATTTGACTTCCCTGATGAAGACATCATGTTCATAAAAGCAAAAGATCATGAAGAGCCTATTCACACTGAAGGGCTTGACCCAGAGGAAGAATGGACTATGATGTTTGATGGGGCTGTTAATATGAATGGTCGTGGAGTTGGTGCGGTTCTTATTACACCTAAGGGAGTTCACATGCCTTTCTCGGCAAAACTCACCTTTAACTGCACTAACAACGAAGCTGAATATGAAGCTTGTATTATGGGTCTTGAGGAAGATATTGACCTCAGGATCAAGACTTTGACTGTATTCGGAGATTCAGCTCTAGTAATCAATCAAACCAACGGCAAATGGTACACTCACCAGGAGCATCTGATTCCATACTGGGATTATACGAGAAGATTACTGACTTTCTTCACCACAGTCAAACTTGAGTATATCCCTCGAGATGAAAAACAGTTTGCAGATGCTCTGGCCACTATTTCATCTATAATCAAGGTTCAAGCTGCCAACTTTGTGCCTCGGATTTCAGTATCCAGGCTTGACAGACCAGCATATGTATTTTCAGCAGACCTTGCTAAAGATGATAGGCCTTGGTTCTATGACATCAAATGCTTCTTGGAGGATCAAACATACCCACCTGGGACATCGTCCAATGACAAGAAGACATTAAGAAGGCTTGCTGGTAGTTTCTTCCTGAATGCTGATGGTTCCCTGTATAAGAGAAACTTTGATATGGTACTCCTCCGATGTATTGATAAAACAGAAGCAGACTTGTTGATGCACGAGGTGCACGAAGGATCTTTTGGTACCCATGCGGGGGGCATGCAATGGCTAAAAAGTTGTTAAGATCAGGCTACTACTGGATCACGATGGATGCAGACTGTTGTGCTTATGCCAAGAAGTGCCATAAATGCCAGATTTATGCAGATAAGGTGCATGTGCCTCCAAATCCTCTGAATGTAATGTCTTCACCCTGGCCCTTTGCTATGTGGGGCATTGAGATGATAGGAAAGATTGAGCCAAATGCTTCAAACGGCCACAAATTCATCCTGGTAGCCATTGACTATTTCACCAAGTGGGTCGAGGCAGCTTCATATGCAAATGTCACCAGGCAAGTGGTGGCCCGATTCCTGAAAAGAGACATCATCTGTCGGTATGGAGTATCCGAGCGAATCATTACTGATAATGCTTCCAACGTAAAAAATAAAATGATGGCAGAGCTATGCCGGGACTTCAAAATCCAACACCACAATTCTTCACCTTATAGGCCAAAGATGAATGGCGCTGTGGAGGCAGCTAACAAGAATATCAAGAAGATTGTGCAAAAGATGGTAGTCACTTACAAAGACTGGCATGAAATGTTACCATTTGCCTTACATGGGTACCGCACTTCAATCAGAACATCCACTAGGGCAACACCGTATCAGCTTGTGTATGGTATGGAGGCAGTCCTACCTGTTGAAGTTGAATTACCCTCTTTAGGAGTACTGATGGATGTCAAACTGAATGAAGCAGAGTGGGTCCGATCCCAGTACGAACAACTAAGTCTGATCGAAGAGAAGAGGCTAGCTGCAATTTGTCATGGGCAGCTGTATCAGAAAATAATGAAGAAAGCCTTCGATCAGAAAGTCAGGCTTCGGGAATACCAAGTAGGAGATCTTGTGCTGAAAAGACTCCTTCCTCCTCATACAGACCACAGGGGCAAGTGGACCCCGAATTACGATGGTCCATTCATAGTGAAGAAAGTATTCTCTGGTGGAGCACTGATGCTCAGTACTATGGATGGTGAAGATTTCCTGTCCCCTGTGAATTCAGATGCAGTTAAAAAATACTTCGCATAAAATGACCCGCTGGACATAAAAACAGAATATAAGTCCAGGCAAAAATAGGGCATCCCGGCGAGTCAAAAACAGAATAAAAGACTCGGGCAAAAATAAGGGAAAATAAATAAAAAAATGTACACCCGCTGAGCTGAAAAGCCACATTGGACAGCTCAGGCAAAAATGGGTATCCCGGTGGATTGAAAACCCGAAAGGGAGATCCATGCAAAATTTGGGAATAAGCGAACAACTGCACTCTGAATTCGTCTGTATCACTCACAACATGGCAAACTTCGAAAGGTTAAAGCATCTGTCAGAATCAACTTTCTTCAGAAAGCAAGACGAGAAGAGCGTCAAGTGTCATACGGGTCATAGCAAGGGGAAGCACACTGAAGCGTCGTCAACATTGCCAACACTTTTACTTTTTCAATTTATAACAATCTCCTCATTCCGGGGGATTTGTTCCTTTGACTGTATTTGCCAATTCAGGGCACCCAAATTAATAAAATCAGATCTTCAGTCACACTTTTGTCTCGTACCTTTTATCTTTAGTTGCAAAAAATGTCTGATGTCCTTAATATAATGATTGCATAAATACAGACGCGTCTTTTTCTAAATTACATGCTTGCAGGAAATATATTCACTCCCGGGAGTGTCCGAACTCCTATGATGGAATCCAGTAAGGGATACCTCGGGGTAGTTGTACGTTTCTTTGTCATAACAGGATTACAGGTATTCAAAGCACAACATGGGGGCATGAAAGCTCCTCCCCATCAGAGCAGCATCAGAAGGTGCTCATTTCCCCAGCTGAGTTGTCAGATGTTATCATCCTCAGCAAGATCCATACAGAAGTCTATAAGAAGATCGTTCAGTGATCTTTCTCCTCCCCAGCCAAGTACTAGACGGGAAGCCATTTCCCCGCAGAGCTCCAGCCTCTCCGATAGGGCAATGCCTGAAGATCACAACGAAGTGACGGAAGTTTCCGCAGACCCCCAGCTGGGTTTCTCATTACCAAGACAGGTCTGGCAGTGACTTACTTCCCCAAGCAGTCGTACATCTTATCAGATCTACCAATGATCTTTTCCCCCAGCTGGGATATCACTGCAGGCAAATCAGCCAGAGATTTTCACAGCAATGGGATCTGAATCCCGGATCGGTATCTTTGCATAAACATAGCATTCGCATCATACTTTCCCCAGAGCGTAGCATTCCGTCTAATACGGAGCATTACGGCAAAAATCAAACATATGGCATAATCACAAGCCCTGTTTTGAACCAGTCACCTGTGAATATTGACATCCCATCAACAATATACAAAATACTTCTCAAAATAAAAAGCCAAAGCGTCCCCTTTGCACTTTCAAAAAACACATTAATACACCCTCCTGACACCCGTCTGTGTCACCTATCCCCAGCACAATTGCCTAAGCACTTGTTTATAACATACTTCTTTCGGCACCCGTCTGTGTCATCCCCACAGATTTTCAGAATATCTCTCACATTTATAAGTTCATAACTTATACACTTTCTCTTATGATACTCGTCTGTGTCATGTTCTCCTCGGCAAGTTGAACACTCGTCCGTGTCTCACTCATACTTCCTTATTCATACAGATACTCGTCCATATCTTATATACACCGTCTATTTCCCCTCGGATTCAACACTCGTCCGTATTCTTTGTTAACCAATTGATACTCGTCTGTATCATCATCTCTGAACATGCGTCAGCGTTTGTTTCTACCGATACTCGTCCGTATCATGGTCCTAAGGATGCTCTTCCGCATCTTTAATCTATACACCTTGTCAAACACTTATATCTTCTCGAATTTAGACGCTCGTCTGTGTCTACCACTCCCCAGAGGAGTCCCCCAACAAATCCCCAGTAAAAAGCAAATTTTCTTCTTATCTGACATTCGTCCTATGTCATGATACTTCTGGCAGCCGTACCCTGCCAGGTGATCGTCCTTCACCTCTTAATGATCGTCCTTCATCACTTTATCCGATGACCGTCCCCCATCGTCGATTTTGTTATCTGACATTCGTCCTATGTCATGATAAACCCCGAGAGCAGCCGTACCTTGCCAGGTGATCGTCCTTCACCTCTTGATGATCGTCCTTCATCATACTTATCCAATGGACGTCCCTATCGTTGACCCTTTCTATCCGACATTCGTCATATGTCGTGACACTTTCGGCAGCCGTACCCTGCCAGGTGATCGTCCTTCACCTTGGATGACCGTCCCTCATCCTTATCCCCAACAGAGTAGCCGTCTCCTGCTAGGTGATCGTCCTTTACCTTTGATGACCGTCCCTCATCATTTATTTCATTAACCCGATGGCCGTCCCCATCATTGCCTTTACCTGTAATCCCCGGAGAGTTTTGTTCCTTTACTTGATGGTCGTCCCCATCACGATCCCTTTATTTCCCCAGCATGTCGGCCGCCCCCGTCATTGCTTTATCCCCAGCAGTCGCCCTCTGCTCGACGGTCGTCCTCCGTCGCCCGTAATTTATAATCATACTTTACTTCCTTTTACAATCTATATCCCTTTTCTTCTTCATTCAGTGAGTGCAAATTTTGGACTATCTTTGGTATTCAACCACAAGTTATCTTGCTTTCCTGTTACGCCGTTACTTACATCCCGCATAGCTAACTCATGTTTGAATAGGGGCAGCTGTAAACACCCCAAATTTGCCCTCACTCATTTCACTATGGCTTGTGATTCTCTCATATGCATAAGTTCAATCATGTCATCTCATATTGCATTTTTGCTTCACTGCATTGATTCAAAGTCATCTGCATCTAGGGTTTGTGATCTGAGCACTCCCTGAGCTATCTGAGCCACTCCAAAGGACTTCAATCATCTCAAGAGGGTCCATGTATGTTCAAACATCATATTATATCCTCCCAAGATCAAGAAAGTCAGAAGATCACAAGAACTGAGAAAGGCAGGGAAGCAGAGCCAGGTTGAACTGCACAGATGACCTAAAATTAGGGTTTTGGTTTCAGAGGCCATAACTCCAAATTTTTTGGTCATTCTTGTTTCTATTGGTCATTATATGTTATAAGGATCATGCACACCAATTTTCATGAAGAAATTCAATGGGGAAGGCATCTGATCAAAAGATAACTTCTTGAGCAAGTCAATGCAAAATCAGGGCATCTGGGGCCCCCAGTCACCCAACCAAAGGGTCTTCTCTATCATTTTGGGTTTATATGATCTTTATTTGGTCTTATAAGAAGTTAGAAGTTCACAAAATTGAATAATTTCAAGCCATTTGCAAAGTTGCCATTTTGGGAAAGTGACTTGTAATGCAAACTTGCCATTTTGGGAAAATTTTTCAACCTCCTCTTTTTGATTCAAAAATGCTTCAAATGAAAAATTCTTGGTAATGAAAGCTGTAGATTGGATCATTCCCTTTTTAAAAAGTACAAGAACTTGACCTAATTCATTTTAGATCTCAAGTTATGGCTTGTCAAAGTTGGGAAAAATCACATAAATTTCACTTTTACACCAAAGAGGGAAACTTGCAAATTCTCATGCTAAGCATTTTTGTGACTTCAAACACACTTCTACATGTCTTAACATCATAATGCATTGCCTAAGGATCAGAATTGGCCCAAGAATCACTTCATCCCATGCCTTGAACATCAAGAAATTCAAAAGGGGCCAAACTTCATGAAAATTGCAAAAGGGCACATAACCTTTCACAAGCTTGTTGAATCACCTCAATTTCAAATCTATGGCTCTCCTTGATCTATGCTGAGCCAGGACAAGCCAAAAGCCAGCTGCAAAACCAGCCCATACCTCAAGTACAAAACTTTTGACATTTTGGCAACTTGCACAAAATCCTCTGAATCTGCAAAACCCTCCGAAACTCATAGCTCAACCATCAAACCTCCAAACTTTTTCAACCATTCAACTCCATAAACATCACTGATCATTTTCCACCCTTCATTTTTCTTAAAAACTCACCATATCCAAAATAAGATTTTTACATTTCATGAACTGAACTTCTGCCAACTTCCTTTTGAGGCCATTTATGCTCCAACCATGTATCACAAACTCTTGAGGGGAGTCATTGGAGTGGATTTGAGGCAAAGAACTGGCCAGAAAGCTCCTGTTTCGAAAGCTCAACTTCAGGTAGCCATGGCATTTATTTTTCCGGAACCTTCATTTTATGTTATAGAATGATTCTATGTGTTCCCCTGATTGCCATGATATGTTTAGTTTCAAAAATAGTTGAGAAATAAGCATTTCATGAGCTTCTGAAATTTCTGAGTTGTTTTCCGTTTTGCTTCGATTCGTGCTTTTGATGATGAATAAATGAATTTTGATGGCTGATTCTTGTTGGGGTTGATGTGAGGATCATTTCTGGAGAGTTTTAGGGCTTGGGATTGCGTATTGAGTGAGATAGCTTGAGAGGCTAGCCGAAGAAGATGACCGGAACACTGTTCCGGTCACCTGAAAGTGTTTAGGGTTCAGATTAGGGCTTAATGACGTAATTAGTGAAGTTTGAATTCTGGCCCTTGGATAGCGCGCGAAGTCAATTCCCTCCCTTTTGAGTTTGAACCTGGACCTTTGGATTGGCTGACTTTCTTATTTTCTCATTTAATTTAATATTTATTTCATTTGTTTTCTATTTATTTGAATGAATTTTTAAAGATTATTTTTATTTTTATTTTTATTTTTATTTTTATTTTTTATTTTTATTTTTTATTTTTAAAGATTATTTTTATTTTTATTTTTATTTTTTGCATTAAAGATTATTTTTAAATCATTTAAATGATTATTTTTAATTAATTAATGAGAGTTAATTAATTAAAAATACATTTAGGTATTTAAAAATTCCAAAAAAATTCAGAGAGCTTTTTGAAACATTTAGAAACATTATCAAACCCTTCATACAAATTTCGTTTTGGTTCTTCACCTATTTTTACATTTTTCTTTGGATTTAGGGTTCTTATAAGTCAATATTTTTACCCTAACTTAGAAAAATCCTTTCTGCCTAACCATAAAGAGTTTGATGTTGGTTCTTTTTGCATTGCATTCCTCATATCATGTAGTTTCTAGGATAAAATTGGTTTGAATTTATTCTTCATTTTCAATTTGTTGTGCATTTTTCCTTTTGAAGTGCCTTAAAACCCTAGCAAACTTAAGAAAATCATAACTTCCATTAGGTTAAGATTTAGGTCTCCTCCTTTGGGCAGTGAACTTGTATAGGGTTAGGGTTCCTTTGATTCCATTTTCAATTTTTTATCATGTCATTTGCTTATGGTTTTGAATTTTGTATTGCATGTTATGTATAAAACCTAATTTTTGCCTTCATTTGCATTCATTCTTCATGTGCTTGCATACATGAACTTGCCATGACATTTTGTATATTCATATGACATATGAGACATCTTAGGATACATTATAATCATTTTTGATCATTTCATCATTCATTTGCCATGTTTTTGCTTTCATTACATGTCATATGTTTTCATGAGCTTTCATGTTTCTTACTTGTCTCATTTGCATTCCCATATCTTGTATGATCATCCATATCTCATGTATACCATTTGAATCATCCCTTAGCATTACTTACATCTTGTATATGCTTCTGGTTTTGGTTTTAATCCTTGCATCTTCCTCATTCTCCTTTCATATTCATTTCCTTTCACTAACTTTTCAGGTGGTAAGTTACTTTAAGAAGTGAATTTGCCTTCACTTCTCACAATCTCTTTTCATCTCTCTTATGCATTTTTTGCTGCATTTTGTATTTGTATTAGAGTGAGCTTGCTCATTCATTCTCTTTCCCCTCTTTCTTTCTTCAAGCAACTTATCTTCTTAAGTGAAGTAAGTTGTCTTGCTTCTTATTGCTTCTCTTCCTTCATCCTGCTTCTTCCTTGGTGACTTTTCTCTTGAAGATCTTTTGCAAGCCTCATAAACCCCAGGAACATCCAAGTATGATCACAATTAGGGTTGATTAGTCCCCCGTTTAGTTTTACCTTTGTGTCATCTTTGTGTCTTCTCTTCTCATCTCATAATCAAGGACTAAATCTAAAAGGTTTTAAGGCTTTGTGTTTAAGATTATGCCTGCATCCTTCTATTAGGATGGAGTGTATAACTTTAATCCTAAGTGTTAAACCCTTAATGTGTTTAAATACTTTAATAAATCCATCTAATAATCACTAAGACATCAAGCTTGTAACGTGGGCCTTGCATTAGGGTTCTAATTCTTTCTTAACTGGTCAAGAAGGACTAACCCTAGTGTTAATGGACAAGTCCCCCTCAAGTTGTCTTACAAACCATAACAATTACTTCTTAACCTTACCATTAACTAAAATCCATTTAATAAAGGCTTTGTTTTGTCATGAGGTTAATCCCTAATCATGGATTAAGTTGAGGAGCCTTCCTCAGCTTAAATGTTCTCATCTATTATCCTTCTATTAGGATGGTGTAATGAGTCCATTAAATCCTTGATTATGGCTTAAACTCATTACTTAACACTAAACAAAAACTCCAAAAACATCTAAATAATCATAAGTAGGTTAGTGATCTTAATCCTATATCATGGTGAGTAAGTGTGAGGTGTTTACTTCACACTTAAGGTATTCTCATTACAGAGGGAGGATGTGATGAGTTTATTAACCCTTGGTTTAGGCTTAAGCTCATTTTATTATGACAAACTCCAAAAAGAAATAAAAGATTGAAAACACCAAAAACATACAATAATCATCTCCTCCGGGATTATTTTCTTATCTCATTCACTCATAATCGAGAACTCGCTCCTTCCGTCTAATGCAAGACAGTTTGCACCTGAGCCAGACAGGTCTTACACTTGAGCATAGACAAGTAAGCAGTTCATATGTCAATTTATCTTTCAGTCTCTTTGAGTTGAGCTATGGTGTTCTGACTTCCTCATTGCACGAGAGGATACGTAGGCATAACTTAACAGTTATCGAACAAAAGACTCTGTATATTCCCCCTCTTCCATCATTGTTCTTTAAGCCTCATAGTCTTGAGCCTTCATACTCCTGTTTCTTACACTGACACTATTCCATTAACTTCCCATTTCTTTTACTCTGACACTTGCATTCTTTTCCAGCTTTTGCACACAGATTGCACTGACACTACCCCTTTAAACACAAATTTTTCAAGCATGGATCCCGTCGAGTACGACGGACAATCTGGGTGCTAATACCTTCCCAGGTTGTAACCAACCCCCTTTCTCAGTTTCTCTGGTCCATGACCGTCTTGTCCATATCTTTCCAGGTTTATGCAGCATTACCTTTCCTTCGGGATAAAAATGCCTAGCTGGCGACTCTTCTCTTTCAGTTCACCCTTGTGTGTTCTCTATTTCGCCGACCGTTCGTGTCTGTACCCTATTTGACCAGGTGTCATTTGGTGGGAGCGACAACCTTCACTTAGGGTTTTGTTTGATGCTTGATAACATGTTGTATGACCTCTGATTGTGGTATATGATATTCATCTTGGCTTGGATTTGTGTTTACTTTGTGCACTAAGTCCCTTATTTCACAAGCATGAACATGTTTCACTTCACTTCACATCTTCTTCTATTTTCTTTTATGATTGATGATTGTGCCTCTATGCTTTGAGTGATGATCTAATCCATGTTTAGGCACATGTTTAGGGTTTGTTTTACTTCTGACTTTGGTTTGTTTTGTGGAATTTTGACTTGTTTACTTCACATGTTCACTTCTTTCCATCTTGTTTCTTCTTTAGTGCATTGCTTGGTTCTTTTGGGACTTATCCCATTTTATTTTGATTGACTTTGCATGACTAACATTAGAGGTCTTTAGTCACCATTAGGTTCTGAATTTGTTGGGTTGTGATTCTTATATCTTTTTTCTTTCATGTTTAGAACTTGTTTGAACTTCTCTTATGCTTATGTGAATACTTCTAACTTTTCAGGGGGGGTTTATGGTATGTGTTGTGTGTGGAAGGGCATCCCACATACAACTTATTCCTTCATCTTTCTTTTAAGTTTTCATACTTATCTTTGTGATGTGCTTAGGCAATATTTTGTTTAACTTCTTTTCATCCCTCTTAGAAACAACTTAACTTCTTTAATAGAAGTAAGTTGTTTTTTTCTTTCCTTTCTTCTTATCTTTTTCTTTCCTTCTTCTTCTTTAGGATATAATTCCAACCTCACTAACCTAGGAATCCTATGCATGATAACATTTAGGATTCCTAGTCCCACCTTAGATTTTACCTTTGAGATCCTTTTGATGCTCTCTTTTTCTCATCTTCAAACAAAAACCTAAAAAACACTTAATAATGGTTGAATTAGTTTTGTGTGTATGGACTTATTCCATGGGGCACTTGTAGTCTTCCCATCTTGGGATAGTACAAGCTTGTCTAGCATGATGTACAAGTCTAATCATGAGACTATTTTCACAAAGAAAATCATAAAAAATACTTCTTCATTTCAAATCACAAAACACTTAATAAAGTCATTGAGTTGGTGAGCTTAGGCCCAAATCTCTGGAACCAAGTTTTGGGGATCTTCCTCTCACTTGGGTATGCTTGTTCTTCATTCAATCTTGGAATCTAGTAATAAGTATACATTCCATGGAAAAGGACCTGATTTCACTTTCTTGTGCCAAATTCAGAAAAGCTTCTAAAAAACACTGAACAAAGAATAAATGTCTCTCCTTCGAGACTTATTTACTCATCACCTTCACTAATAACATAAGAACTTGCTCCTACTTGTCACTTTGCAAGACGGTAATGCACTCGTGCTAGACGAACCTGCAACATATGAGCATTGACATAATCAATTCAAGCTTTTAAAACACATGCCATCTTCCTCCCTAGTTAGGGGAACTACGACGACTCTGATCCTCATTTCCAGATGAGGTACGTAGGTTGCAGGGTAGGACCCGTTCGAGCACTCTTTTATTTTCCCTACATTTACCCCCTTTCTTTTCTTTTCTTATCCAGTTTTAGTCTTTCTTTTGCAGCAACTTTCAGTTCTTCACCCTTTGAAACAATTTTCTTTGCAAGCGTGGATCCCGTCGGGTACGACGGACGATCAGGGTTGTTAATACCTTCCCAGGTCGTAACCGACTCCCGAACCCATTATCTTTGGTTCGCAGGACCTTCGTCCTTCCTTTATTTTCTTCAGTTTGTGCAGCATTACCATTCCTGTTCCTTCGGGATAAAAATGTATGGTTGGCGACTCTACCTTCTTCGTGCCACTTTTGCGTTTGTACCAGGATGGAAATCCAGGGAGCGACAATGGTCAACTCATAGCAGCTATTGGCAAGGATGGAAACAACCAGATGATACATGTAGCATATGCTGTGGTGGAATATGAAACAAGAGATTCTTGGAAGTGGTTTATTGACCTATTGTTTGAAGATCTTAACCAAATTATGCCTAGAAAATATTTATTTATATCTGACCAACAAATGGTATGTATATTTCTTTACTTTACTTGATACATATTGCATTTCTGTAATTATGTATTTCTGAACTGAAGTGTTAGGTATATGGAAGGGACTTGTGGAAGTGATTAAAGGAATAGATGAGAATGTGGAACATAGGTTATGTGTTAAGCATTTGTATGGGAATTGGAAGAAAAGGTTCCCAGGAGCTGCTATGAAGGAGATGTTTTGGAAAGCACTAAGGGCTACTACTATACCAGATTGGAACCATACAATGCAGAAATTGAAAGACATAAATCCAAATGCCTACAATGAAATGGATAAGGTCCAACCTAAGCAATTGACAAGATCAACTTTTAGTACATACACTCAATGTGGTTTACAGGTCAACAATATGTGTGAGACTTTCAACAGAGTCATTCTTGAAATTAGGGAAAATCAATAATCACTTTACTTGAGGGTATAAATCCTTATATAACAGTTAGGATTATGAAGAAAAAGAAGATGCTTGAAAGGTACAATGGTGACATATGTCCTAAGATTCAGGCTTTAATTGAAAAATACAAGAGGGTTGAAAGGGGTTGGAAGGAAACATGGCATGGTGATGTGGAAATGACTAAGTTCAGTGTATCTAATGAGAGAGATAAATATGTTGTGGATTTGGCAGCAAATTTTTGTGTTTTTCATAAGTGAGACCTAATTGGTATACCTTGTGCACATGTTGTAACACCCCATTTCTATACCCCCAAATAATCAATTAAATCATTTAGGCACATATTAAAAAATTCATCAGAGTATATTTGAAACATGGTATAAAAGAGGCATGTCACATCAACAGTGAAATTAAAACATACAACACCTACTCATTAAAAGATATGCAACAAACGGGGTAACTTGCAACAGAAGGATTTCATCCTTACACCCGTATTCAAAAGATTCAAATAACAACGGAAACTAACATCAACAACATCAAAATTATATACTTATTTAAATATATCAACAAGTTTGATTCACTAAATATTTCATGTTTACATAAAACATTCATCACCAAAATACATGTACAAAATGTATCACAAAAGGCATCAAGTCGACCCTAGCTACCTGGTTCTACATATCAGAACCGACCGACCAAAAGAAATGAAGACACGCATCACCAAAAAGACCTCCAGCAACCTACTCTACAATGCCTCATAGAGCATCATAAAACAGTAGAAGGGTGAGAAACATTATCATAATAACATTGCATATAATTATATATCTCAACATATAAAATACACATAAAACATGTTCTTACCACAAATCATTTCCCATTACCCATATACATCACAATGTGTGTGTGTGTGTATATATATATATATATATTCATGTTTAATTCACCAATTCACAATTTAGATGATAAATGCAAATCATAGAGACCGACACACGACTCTATGCAGATGCAATGCGGTACCGACACAATCATCATCAAGTTCACTCAGGAACTAATTAGAACCATTGCTCGTTACCTAAAGTAACTCCCCGTCGGACATACGATGTCACCCATTCCTCGAACCCCACATGGACACACAATGTTTATGTATTACTCACACCCCACACAGGCACACAATCCGATTGCTCACACCCCACACAGACACACAATCAATGTGAATAAATCACCCATTGCTCACACCCCATACGGTGACACAATGTTTATGGATTTCTCACACACCACACGGGCACACAATCTGATCGCTCACACCCCACATGGGCACACTATTGTGTTGTAGTCATCGCTCACACTCCACATGAGCACACGATGCTACAATGGATTCACAAAGAATTCCACAACACAAGAATGCATACATTATGCTTCACATGCAAAATGACACACAACATTCTTGAAAATGCATACATATTCGCAATAATATCATGCATTCATCTCATTCAATCGCAAACAATTTATGCACATTCAAATTAATTACACCAAACAACAACAAATCTTCACAATCAATCATGCATCCCTATTCACTCAAGAAATGCATCTAATTGCCAAACAGAAACCATACCACTATCAAACCCACAATTCCATAATTAACTCATTTACATTTTATCATAAAAGTCAAGCGAAAGTCGGCTAAAAATTATATCTCTTAGCATCATTATTCTACACGTTTTCAGCTTCGAATCGATATAAAGAACACCTAAAACGGATAACCAAAACTAAAGTTATGAATTAAAACATAAAAATCTCAAAATCCCTCCAGGCTCGCTGAGCGCCTTTCTCGCTCGCTGAGCGAGAAAATCTTTGGAAGTCTCGTGGAGCAAGGAACATTTGCTGAGTGACAACAGCGATTCCAGAAATTCTTAGCTGCACAACAGTCCAACTAAACACTCCCAAAACTCCAAATAACTTCCATAAAGTTGATCCTTAACATATAGTGGCTATCATATTTCGATTATAACAAGTTTCAACCGATTACTCTACCATTTCACACAATTTCATCAAAAACCCTAATTTTTCATATTCTCTAAACTTCACCAAAATCAAAACCCAATCATTCTCATACATACATAATCATACACAAGATTAAGATAACAATGTTTATCACCCTTACCCGATTATTCTGATTCCTAGGAGCAATCTTGATGAATTTCCAACTTTTCCCTCTTTTTTTTTCTTCTTTTCTCTTCTTTTCCTTTTCTTTCTTCTCTTTTTCTTTCTATCTCTCTTTTCTTTCTTTTCTCACAACTTATATCTTTTTCTTTCTATCTTTCTATTTTTCTCTCTTACTAACTATTTCTACACTTAACTCATTTTCTTCTCTTTTCCACTAAATATCATTTTCTCACAAAATAATAATTCTACACAATTCTAGCTTATAATAATTAGCAAATGTCTAAAATACCCTTCAATCTAATTTTACCCGAAAATTCACAAAACGGTAAAATCACATATCATACCAACATATCACATTAACATGTCAATTTCACAAATAAGACAATTATCACTCAAATAAAATAAAAGACTCAATAAAATTGGGAAATGTCGAATCGGGGCGTTACAACTCTCCCCCACTTTAGAAATTTTCGTCTTCGAAAATGTTACCTGATTCAAACAACTCCGGATACGACTCGCGCATCCCACTCTCAAATTCCCAAGTCATATTGCCTTCCGCAGCGCCTCCCCACACTACTTTCACAAGCGCAATATCCTTGCCTCTTAGCTTATTGATTTGACGGTCCAAAATCTTAACCGGAAAAGCTTCCACCGTAAGGTTATCTCTTACTTCAACCTCGTCCATAGGAATAACATGTGACGGATCCGGAACATACTTCCGAAGTTGCGAAACATGGAACACATCATGCAAATTCGAAATATTCAGAGGCAATGCCACACGGTAAGCCACAACACCAACTCGTGCAGTAATCTGATACGGCCTAATAAAACGAGAAGTCAACTTCTTCGACTTCAAAGCACGAGCCACACCCGTAACCGGCGTAACTTTCAAAAACACATGATCGCCTTCCTGAAACTCAAGATTTTTCCTTCTCTTGTCATGATAACTCTTCTGTCTACTTTGAGAAGCTCTCATCTTCTCCCGAATAAACTTCACCTTTTCCGTTGTTTGTTGTACCATTTCAGGTCCAACTACCACTCTCTCTCCGGTTTCATGCCAACACAAAGGTGTTCAACATCTTCAACCATAAAAAGCCTCAAATGGTGCCATACCAATACTCAAATTAAAACTGTTATTGTAGGTGAATTCAATCAACGCTAAATAACTATCCCAAGCACCACCTTGCTCTTGCACACAAGCACTCAATAAATCCTCCAACGATTGAATTGTCCTCTCGGTTTGACCATCCGTTTGCGGATGGTAAGCCGAACTCAATCTTAGCTTAGAACCCAAAGCCTTTTGCAAACTTTCCCTAAACCTCGATGTAAATCTAGGATCTCTATCCGATACAATAATCTTAGGAACTCCATTCAACTTCACAACCACATAAACATAAATCTCGGCTAACTTCTCCAAAGGATAACTAATATCAATCGGAATAAAGTGAGCAGATTTAGTAAGCATATCAACAATCACCCAAATAACATTATAACCTCTTTGCGTATTCGGAAATCCCATAACAAAATCCATCGATATACTATCCCATTTCCATTTCGGAATATCCAACGGTTGAATCAAACCACTAGGCTTCTGATGTTCCACCTTAGACTTCTCACAAGTCAAACACGCATAAACAAAATGAGCAACATCTCTCTTCAATCCGGACCACCAAAAGATCTTCTTCAAATCTTGATACATCTTATTTGCTCCTGGATGAATACTTAAATTACTTCGGTGTCCTTCTTCCAATATCATTTTCTTCAACTCCACATCATCGGGAATACAAATACGACCACGGAATCTCAAAACTCCAAAATTATCAACCTTGAAATCCTCAATCTCATTCAACATCAAATCGACAAATTTGAAATCCAATTTTTTCTTTTCACACACGATTGCAAGAAAATCATTCGTAACATGTAGCATACCAAGTCTCACACTTCTCGGTGTCATCTCACAAACCAAACTCAAGTCTCTAAAATCCTCAAAAGTTCCCATTCTCTTATCATCAATGCGGACATACGTAACAACTTACGACTTAAAGCATCGGCCACCACATTCGCCTTACCCGGATGGTAATTCAAACCAAAATCATAATCCTTGAAAAGCTCTAACCACCTCCTTTGTCTCATGTTCAATTCCTTTTGATCAAATAAATATTTCAAACTCTTATGATCACTAAAAACTTCATATCTTGCACCATAAAGATAATGCCTCCAAATTTTCAAAACAAACACCACGGCCGCTAATTCCAAATCATGCTTAGGATAATTCTTTTCACGTACTCTTAATTGTCTTGAAGCATAAGCCACCACTTTTCCATCTTGCATCAAAACACCACCTAACCCAAACAATGAAGCATCATAAAACACCACAAATGGTTCCGTCGGATTTGGCAAAATCAAGATCGGAGCCGTTGTTAACCTTCTCTTAAGTTCCATGATACTCTCTTCACAATGAATATCCCAAATGAAAGCCTATCCCTTACAAGTCAACTGCGTTAACGGAAGTGCCAACTTGGAAAATCCTTCAATAAACCTCTGATAATAACCCGCCAAGTCTAAAAAGCTTCGAATCTCCGTAACCGATTTAGGAACTTCCCATTGCATTACCGCATTAATCTTGGATGGATCAACACTAATACCACCATCGGAAATAACATGATCAAGAAAACTCACTTTCGACAACCAAAACTCACACTTTGACAACTTAGCATACAATTGCTTCTCTTTCAAAATTTGTAACACAATCCTTAAATGCTCTTCATGTT
Source organism: Lathyrus aphaca (assembly GCA_963966055.1). Taxonomy (NCBI): domain Eukaryota; kingdom Viridiplantae; phylum Streptophyta; class Magnoliopsida; order Fabales; family Fabaceae; genus Lathyrus; species Lathyrus aphaca. The sequence continues at coordinate 348,198,253 of OZ014525.1, read as the reverse complement.
CCTCTTTAGACTTAGAATAAATCAAAATGTCGTCGATGAAAACAACCACAAAATGATCCAACTGTTCATGAAAAATATGATTCATGTATTCCATAAACACACTCGGCACTTTAGAAACTCCGAATGGCATCACGAAATACTCGTAATGACCATACCGTTTCCTAAAAGTCGTCTTTTGAATATCCTCTTCTTTCACACGAATCTGGGGATATCCCGATCTTAAATCAATCTTACTAAAAACATGCGCACCAACCAATTGGTCCATCAAATCATCGATCCTCAGAAGTGGATACTTGTTCTTAATTGTCACCTTGTTCAACTGTCGATAATCAATACATAACCGCATACTTCCATCCTTCTTCTTTACCAACAATACCGGAGCACCCTAAGGAGAAACACTCGGCCTAACAAATCTCTTGTCCAACAAGTCATTCAATTGCTTCTTCAATTCTACCAACTCTGAAGCTGAAATATGATACGGTGCCATCGAAATCGGTCTAATACCCGGAACTAGATCAATAGAAAACTCAACTTCTCTTTCCGGCGGTACATCCTTAATATTCTCCGGAAACACTTCTGGAAAATCACACACCACTGGAAACACACTGAGCTCCACTTTGATCTCCACTAACAACGATGCAAACAAACCAAACACTTGAGCTTCGTCCATTAAAAGTTTCTTCAACTCTTTCGTGGATAGGAAACTCTCTCCCTCATCATCATCCAAAGAAGGAAATCTTACTAACTTATGATAGAAATCTATATGAACTCGATTGAATTGCAACCAGTTCATACCCAAGATTACGTCCAAACCCTCCAACAACAAACAAACTAAATCCATAACAAAGTCTTTACCATACCTGGTCAAAGAACAACTTACACATACCAAAGAAGTAGTTACCGACCCTGAAGCAGGAGTCTCAATAACCATCTCACCACCCCAAGAAGTCAAAAACAAATTCAAACGCTTAGCACACTCAAGAGAAATGAACGAATGAGTCGCTCCCGTATCAATAATAGTAACTAAAGGCGTACTATTAATAAAGCATGTACCTTTAATCAAACGGTCTGCACTAGTAGTGTCCTTCCCTGCTAATGCAAACACCTTTCCGCCCGCCTGAGCTTGCTTCGGCTTAGTGCACTTAGTACTAATGTGACCCACTTCTCCACAATTGAAGCACTTCACAACATTCCTCCTACACTCGGTAGTAGCATGTCAAAGGCCTCCACAGTTTGAACATTTCACTATGTTCTTCCCACACTCAAAAGACTTATGGCCCAAATCACCACACTTGTAACACTTAACGGGACCAGAACTCCCTCCACCAGATCTCTTATCAAAGTTTCCCCTATGCTTGCCCTTATCAGCGGGTGTCACATAAGGTCTACTTCTAGCTTGTTGCTTTCCTCTCCTCTCATTCAAACTTTTGTAATGTGTAGAACGAGCTTTGCTATCTTCCTAAAAAATTCTACAGTATTCCATCAAATCCGAAAACCTTCTAATTCTTTGATATCCCACGACTTGCTTAATCTCAGGACGCAAACCATTCTCATACTTAATACACTTCGAGAACTCAGCATTAGCAGCAGCATAATGAGGATGAAACTGAACTAACTCCACAAACTTAGAAGTATAGTCCACCACTGACATACTACCTTTCTTTAGTTCAAGTAATTCCATCTCCTTCTTCCCCTTTACACTCTCAGGGTAATACTTCCCTAAGAACTCAGTACGAAAAACTTCCCAAGTTATTTCTTCATTATCTTCCTCAAGAGCTTGACTTCTACCGACCCACCAATCATCGGCTTCTTCCTTTAACATGTGAGAACCAAGCATCACCTTACTCTCTTCAGTATAGTCCATGACTCTGAAGATCCTTTCAATCTCCTTCAACCAATTATGAGCACCATCGGGATCAAATCTTCCTTTGAATATCGGTGGTTGGTTCTTCCTGAACTCATCATTAGCATTCACATTTGGCGCTCCCTGCATCGCCCTAGCCATTGCTTCCAAAGCAGCAACCATTGCATTGTCATTTCTACCAGCCATATTATGATCATTCCCAAAAACAACAACAATGGTAAACAACAGTTCAACCATTACAACAACAAGACATACACAATTGACTCGAACACTGGCTCTGATACCACTTAATGTAACACCCCTTTTCTATACCCCCAAATAATCAATTAAATCATTTAGGCACATACTAAAAATTTCATCAGAGTATATTTGAAACATGGTATAAAAGAGGAATGTCACATCAATATTGAAATTAAAACATACAACACCTGTTCATTAAAAGATATGCAACAAACAGGGTAACTTGCAATAGAAGGATTTCATCCATACACCCGTATTCAAAAGATTCAAATAACAGCGGAAACTAACATCAACAACATCAAACTTATATACTTATTTAAATATATCAACAAGTTTGATTCACCAAATATTTCATGTTTACAGAAAACATTCATCACCAAAATACATGTACAAAATGTATCACAAAAGGCATTAAGCCGACCCTAGCTTCCCGGTGCTACATATCAGAGCCGACCGACCAAAAGAAATGAAGACACGTTTCACCAAAAAGACCTCCAACAACCTACTCTGCAATGCCTCATAGAGCATCATAAAACAACATAAGGGTGAGAAACATTATCATAATAACATTGCATATAATTATATATCTCAAAATAGAAAATACACATAAAACATGTTCTCACTACAAATCATTTCCCATCACCCATATACATCACAATGTATATATATATATATATATATATATATATATATATATATATATATATATTCACACTAGCATATTCATTATGCACAATTCACATAAGCATATATCCATTCATGTATATTCACACATATACACTACAATGTATATACACACACACACACACACACACATATATATATATATATATATATCCACACATCCATATATATATATATATACATATATATATATATATATATATATATATATATATATATATATAAACAAGCATGTTTTCATCAATACATACATTCATCTCCATATAAACATATATATATTCATGTTTATTTCACCAATTCACAATTCAGATGATAAATGCAAATCATAGAGACCGACACACGACTCTATGCACATGAAATGCGTTACCGACTCAATCATCATCAAGTTCACTCGGGAACTAATTGGAACTATCGCTCGTTACCTAAAGTAACTCCTCGTCGGGCATACAATGTTCACCCATTGCTCACACCCCACATGGGCACACAATGTTTAGGGATTGCTCACACCCCACACGGGCACACAATCCAATTGTTCATACCCCACACGGGAACACAATCAATGTGAATAAATCACCCATTTCTCACACCCCACATGGGCACACAATGTTTATGGATTGCTCACACCCCACACGGGCACACAATCCGATCGCTCACACCCCACATGGGCACACGATCGTGTTGTAGTCATCGCTTACACTCCACATGAGCACACGATGCTATAATGGATTCACAAAGAATCCTACAACACAAGAATGCATACATTATGCTTTACATGCAAAATGACACACACCATTCTTGAAAATGCATACATATTCGCAATAATATCATGCATTCATCTCATTCAATTGCAAACAATTCATGCACATTTGAATCAATTACACCAAACGGCAACGAATCTTCACAATCAATCATGCATACCTATTCACTCAAGCAATGCATCTAACTGCCAAACGGCCACCATACTAGTATCAAACCCACAATTCCATAATTAAATCATTTACGTTTTATCGGAAAAGTCGGGTGAAAGTCGGCTAAAAATTATATCTCTTAGCATCATTAGTTTCTACATGTTTTTAGCTTCGAATCGATATAAAAACGCCTAAAACGGATAACCAAAACTAAATTTATGAATTAAAACATAAAAATCTCAAAAACCCTCCAGGCTCGCTGAGCTCCCTTCTCGCTCGCAGAGCGAGAAAATCTCTGGAAGTCTCACTGAGCGAGGAACGCTCGCTGAGCGACAACAGCGATTCCAGAAATTCTCAGCTGCGCAACATTCCAACTAAACACTTCCAAAACTCCAAATAATTTCCATAAAATTGATCCTTAACATATAATAACTATCATATTTCGATTATAACAAGTTTCAACCGATTACTCTACCATTTCACACAATTTCATCAAAAACCCTAACTTTTCATATTCTCTAAACTTCACCAAAATCAAAACTCAATCATTCTCATACATACATAATCATACACAAGATTAAGATAACAATGTTTATCACCCTTACCCGATTATTCCGATTCCTAGGAGAAATCTTGATGAATTTCCAACTTTCCCCTTTTTATTTCTTCTTTTCTCTTCTCTTCCTTTTCTTTCTTCTCTTTTTCTTTCCATCTCTCTTTTCTTTCTTTTCTCACAACTTATATCTTTTTCTTTCTATCTTTCTATTTTTCTCTCTTATTAATTATTTCTACACTTAACTCATTTTCTTCTCTTTTCCACTAAATATCATTTTCTCACAAAATAATAATTCTACACAATTCTAGCTTATCATAATTAGCAAATGTCTAAAATACCCTCCAATCTAATTTTACCCGAAAATTCATAAAACGGTAAAATCACATATCTTACCAACATATCACATTAACATGTCAATTTCACAAATAAGACAATTATCACTCAAATAAAATAAAAGACTCAACAAAATTGGGAAATGTCGAATCGGGGCGTTACACATGTTATTGTTTGCATTTGGTACAATGGTTTAGTTGTTGAAAACTTTGTTTCATATTACTAGAAGTATGTCTATAATTATCTGTATGTATATAGTTATGCTATTCTCTTCAATTTGGTTAGATTGGTATTGAAGTTTAATACTTTCTGTTTATCACACGAAATCATAATGTGTATCCACTTACTCCCACATTGTGCTACCCTCAAATGGACAAAGACTTTGGCCAGTATCAAATACTGAGTACATCAATCCTCCAGTCATGAGAAAGGCACCAGGAAGGAAAAAACCTAATAACAAGTCCAATGATGAGAAAAGAAAACCTAGTAAAAGTGTCAAAAATATGGACATAACACTAGGACATGTAACGACAAAAGTTCTGCTGACAGGCGGATTCCTAAGGGAGGAAATAAGCAGAAAACAACAGGAAATGCAAGTGGAGCATCTGGTGTTGGGTAGAAAAATAAGAAGCAAAAATCAAATGTTAAGGAAGCTAAGGTTGTTGTGTCTCAGGTATCACAAGCTCCACAACCATCTAAAAAGTAGATTTCACTTATGCTTGATGCATATTTTGATGTAATGAATGTTTTGGATGTAATGATTGTTTTGGATATAATGACTTAGGCTTGATGTAATGATAATTATGCATGTTTGATAATGACAATTATGCTTGTTTGGTAATGACATGGTTTTAATATTTTTCTTCATCTATCAATTCATAAAGCATTTGGTTTAATCAATAATTATATCTCATCAGTCAATTTCTTCAACATCCGGCTTAACACAAAGGATTATAGAAAAATTCATTTGGTTCAACATGATTGTTTCAATTGCTTTTGTGACTAATTCAACATGAAAGTTTTAATCCACATGACTATTTCAATTTCTTTTGTGACCTTGTTTCAATTGGTTTAACACAGTAAAATTCATAGACCATCTGGTTCAACAATTCATTTTTATTCATTCATCATTTCAAAATCACATTAAAACCTAAACATAGATTCACCTAAACATAAACATAAAATTACATTACATTAAAATTCAGCTTCTAAATAACAATCCCCCAACCTAAAAATACAGAGCAATCCCATAATTTCACTTCAATATTTCAACATAATAATACAGATCAATCCCATATAATGACCACAACAACTAAAACAACCAATCCTTGCCAAAACTTATCTTCTTTTTCAAATCCTCACATTGTTTGAGGTTCAAATTATCCTTCTGCTTAACTTCATCAATTCTCTTTGTTAATGACAAAATCACCTCCTTTGCATGCACTGACATTTCTTAATCGTACCAATTGAAAAAGTTACATTTCTTTATCGTATTTCCTGCGGGAAAATAAAGAATGTGCTCGAATGGGCCCTACCTCACTACCAACGTATCTTATGGGAAATGAGAATCAGAGTCGCCGTAGTTCCCCTAACTAGGGATGGAATTTGCGTGTTTGTGTTTTTTATCATTGAACTGCTTATGTCTATGCTCAGGTGTTGCAGGTTCGTCTGGTACGAGTGTGTTTACCGTCTTGCAAAGAGGCACGTCAAAGCGAGTTCTTTCATTATGAGTGATGGAGGTGAGAAAAGAATTCCCGCAGGAAATACGCTTGTTGTTGGTTTGTAGCTTTTAGAAGAAGTGTTTTGATTATGTGTTTGTCGTATGCACAATACTAAAGACTATGATACATGCGTGAATACTTTACAAGGTCGCCCCCAATGTAACGTTTGCAAAGCATTCTAGAATAGTGGAGGAGATCTTCACTAATAATTTCCTATATAGCTTAAGGCTCGGGGCATACTATGCACACTTTTATCATTAAGTGTTTTTTGGATTTTCTTTAAATATGAGAAGAGGGACTCAAAGTTGTAAAGAAAAACTATGGGGAGACTAAGACTCAAACCCTAATGTTAGCATTCAATTATTGATCCCAAAGTTGAGGATTGAAGTGAGAAATATACCTAAGTTAGCATACATGGATGACTATCCTAAAGTCTATCACATCTTGGCTTTAATCGGGAATTAAATCCAAGCTATGAATCCTAAGGGAGCATGCGAGGCAAACACAAGTAATTGGATATTAAACATGAAATGTGAACATTCAAAGAAGTAATGAATATGGTCCTCCTAAGTTATGGTTGGTGAATCGTATGATGAATCATAAAAGGAATGGAGTGATGGATCGGGTTGGTCGATTACGATGTGCTTGACATGCGACTTATGATAAGAATCATACAAGGTTGTGCTTTGGGTTTAATGGAGTGGAATGTGTGTGAAAACGTGGGAAGTCCTAAAACATATGAAGTTTATTTGTTATTTTGAAATTAATTCGACGTTGAATCGGATATTTCTTTTTCTCTTTGAAACTTGGTGTTCTAAGCGCTTCATTCTTATCTTTTTCTACCTTATTTATACGTATCATACAAGCATTCACCAAAAATAAAAGATATCCTAAGCTATTATATCATGGAAGCAATAAAGCGATAAAACCATAAAAATACATTCAAAATATAAAAAAATCTGAATCCACAAGCATCGAATCCTCGAATAGTACCTCATAAAATAAAAGAAATCGTTAGTAAGAAGAATATAGCATGAGTATGCAAAATATTATGAGTAAACGGATAAAGATGATCAATATGTAAAGGTATAAAGTATTTAAATGCACATAAAACAAATAATTGAGATAAAATGCAAAAAGTCACAAAAATCGGGAATTAAAAAAAAACAACTATTTTCTAATATGATAAATGTTTATTTTTAATTTTCTGGAATTTTTTATGAAGCATAACTATTTTTAAATAATTGATTTTGAAAGAATTATATAAGAAATTTAAAGAAAAAATAAAAGGACATGGGGTGTATGAGAAGTAAATTTCTAATTATAACACGCCTGGGCCCTGGATAAAGGGGGTGCGCATAGGAATTCTTCTAGGCCCAATGGCGCCTTCAACCCGAAGATCCTTAATATGGCCCCTCAGTCAACATGTTTGACTTGGGGTTTAATCTTAGCAATCTGATCGCTCACTGATGATATTGATTATGAGATGAAGGGTTATGATGAGAGGCACATGGTTGTTACGGTGAGGAATGCACATGAGATCAAAATCCGGTGGTCATATCGAACAGTGACAAGTGTCACCGCCGAGGTGGACCATCCAAAAGAACCTTATCCTCCTTTTATCCACATGTGACGATGAGTTACTTGTTTTTATAAGTTTCAAATTCACATAAAAAAACTCTCATATCAATCTCTTTTAATGTTATGCGTTCTCTTATGCAACCCAATCAGAACCCAAATATGCCACCTGACTGCTCGCCGAAGAAGGCGGTGGCTGTCGCCGCCCTTCTTCGTCCGACTACCCCAAAACACCATGAACTCTGAACAAACTCCCTCTCTTTTTTTATGCTCGTTTCAAATCCGTAGGCTGTTTCCTCTAAAATTCTCTCAATCATCTAGATCGAGATCCTCAGAACCAAGAAATCAAGAAACAAACTAATCACGAAACTGACATGATAATCAAACAAGGATATATGAGGAATGCCAACTTACGGTTTTGTGGTTAGCTCCGGTAACGTTACAAGCTTGACGATGACCAAACAAAATCCTCAAATCCAATTCAGGTATTAACGAATTCCTCATTCTTCTTCCGTTTCTGATTTACGTCATTTGCGGAATTTTGAGTCATTCTGATTTTGGTTTGTTGATGATGTGATTCGGAACTTTGTGTTTATTCCTTAAGTTGCAGGTTATGTTCTTGACGTCGAGGGCCTTGATTATTTTCCAGTGATAATGAGGAGTTGTTGGAGGTTGAAGACGGTGGGGATAACCGAATTGAAATAAATTGATGATGATGATGAAGAATGGTTGAAGTTGTGGATTGAGGATGAAGATTGAAGAAAATCAGACTAAAAGTGATGAAGATTGGTTGAGCGGTGATGAACTTTTTGAAAACTCAGAAGAAAAAAAATGAGAGAGATGATGAATGAAGAAGAAGATTTGCAGAAATGAAAATTGAGTGAGCCTCTATAAGTTGTAGGAATCAGTTTTTATAGAATACTATTGAGGGCTCAAAAAAAAAGTTCCAAGTAAAAATCTATTATGATTTCAGTTATGGTTTGTTAGAGATTCAGTTAGGGATTTTGTAACTGATTTGTAATCGAATTTGTAACTGAATTTTCATTCAGTTTTTTCTCTGATATGACCTTATGTTGTTTGTTTTCAGTTGAGAAACTATCATATTGAATTCTTTTTTCTGAATGAGTTTTTTTGGTAATGATTTCTGCATCTATTATCCTTTGAGTTTTTCTTCTATTATTTTCTGTTCAAAGAGTTAACTTTAGAAACCAATGCAGTAGAGGTAGACACATTTACATAACAGCCATCTCGTCACACTCTGCGATGTAACTTGCAGATCCACCCTGACCTTGTTGTCCAGTCTCTAATGTCACATTTTCAATGTTTAACTCTTAGCACTGTTATGGTTATTCAAACTAACAGTGGCTTGTGTAACAGGTCCTTCAGCTGAAACACAAACATAGACTTGTCTAGAACAAATGGACTTCTCCTAAAGTGTCACAGAAATCCGACTCTCACTGGAAGCTGATAACATGCTTGAAGCTGCTGCTGATGAATCTTCATATGAAATTGTTGCGGAATGCATGGTTTCAGTTCCTGAAGGTTTTGAATTACTAGTGCATTGTACCAAAGTGTGAGGTTTCGTTTGTTGTAGCATGGCCAACAGATTGACATTCTCTCTTCATCTAGTAATGAATGAGAATATTAAATTGTGAAAGAAGACCCGTATCTTCCTTTTTTCGATGCTTTTCATGTACATATGTATAATTTAATGTAGTGACTTGTAATGAGGGAAAAAATGACATTTGATGTGTAACTTGGCTTGACAACAGGTATTATATTTGGATTATATTTCTGGTGTGGTTTCGTAATGGTTTCATAATGATTTATGTATGAAATAAATTGGATGATAAATGGATGGGAGAATGAATTTTGGTGTGAATTTGATTTGAGTGAAGATTGGAAATTTGGAATGGAATTATGGACTCATTTTGTAACTACCGCCCCTGCGTTTTCAATAGAAAACTAACTTCCATTTTTTTTGTACTATATATTGGGCATATTTTGATTTAAACAAAAATGGATTTATTGGTTTAACCAAAGAATTTTGTTTATACAACGATATTGGGCTTTGTTGTTCTTTTTTGGAATAAATTTGAAATGCATCCAATATTGAACTTTGATCACTTTTTGAATTGACTTTTGATTTTGACCATAAGTCAACCAAGTTGTTAATAAATCTTGACCCTGGCTAATATTGGATCAAACTTGAAATAAGTCTTGAATAAATGGAATGCTTGACCTGTACCAATAACACACTCATAATCAAGATTTGCAATATGGACCCAACGCCTTGACTTGCAACTTGTAATTTGCATTCCAAATAAGCCATATTCATGAATCTTCCAACCTTAATTTGAATCAAATTCTTGAATAAAAATATTATGATCTTGACGCCATTTTGTTAACTTGATCACATTAATAACCTTGAATCAATATTTTAAACATCTTGAAAAGAAATGGGCCTGAAATCCAATACATCTTTGGGTTTTGCTCTTGAATTTGTATAGATCAAACTCCAATAAAATAAATCCATAGATGAACCCCACTTGGACTGATGATCATGATGAACACTCAATCAAGGCCCAAAACTTCTTATGAATCACAACTTGATAAACTAAAGAACTTTCTTTTGATAGTCTGACCAAGATTAGGTCAAAATTCAATATGAACTAGATCATAGTTGAACATCCACATTTGATTTGAAATCCTTGTCATGCTTTATGCTTTGACAATGAATATTACGTTTTAGTTTTCTATGCAAAGAATGCAATGCTGAGTTATGAGAATGATATGCTAGATGCTATGAAAATGAGAGGGAAAATTATGGGGAGTTACAACTCCCCCTATTCAATCACTGTAAACCTGAATGGATGATAGTAATTGCTTTCAGACATTTGAGGTATGTAGATATTGAATACCAGAAACAACCAGAAAATTTGTACTCTGATGGAGAAGAAGAAAATGGATATAAACCCAATCAAAGAAACTCTTCTTGGAGAAACTCTGATGTAGTGAACAATATCCAAAAGTATCAACGGAGCATTTGAACCTGTCTTTTGTATGAAGTCGGGAGACTAATGGCTTGCCACAGCGAGGGTGAACTTAGAAAATTGTCTTTGTACGACGCCAGACAACTACTGGCTTGCCACAACGACAGTGGACTTGGTGCATTTTAGTCTGTGGGATAGACATGCACATGACCCTGCGCCTGAGGAACGCGCTGTAAGATTAATCCACTGAGACTGGATGTTGATAAGAAAATAAGGACCTTGCAGGGGAGAATTCTATTTGAAAAAATCCGATGGGGAAATCATATGCTCTAATTCGGGTTGGGAAGGTCTCAATCTTAAATTCCACTAAGGATGATGTGTATTGTAATACTCATATATAAAAGACATACTTCGAAGCATATTTTTCATATATAAAAATCAAGTTTGGTACTAAAATACACAAGTTCTTAGTAACACATTGCATGAATATAGCCACTACAATATAAGGTACTAAACAAGGCTATAAATTATACAAGATGTTCAAAAGAATAAAAAAGTCTAAGAACTCGGTCCGAAGATCTCAAAAGTCCACAACGGAAGACAAATCCATCAAACAAGTAAAGATAATCAAATCACATTATCTTTACCCTTTTCGGAGCCTGAGGTACCTGAAATAACAACATCAACATGGGATGAGATAAAACATATCAGTGAGTTCCCTATCTTAAAATTCTCCCGGCTTTAAGGGTTTGCTCCTAAATAAATCTCACAAGATTCCACAAACCATCTCACACAAGAACCGATAACAAAGGGGAACTAAGGTTCACAGATGATATCAATATACAATAAGAGAAATGTCTACCTCAAGTCCTTACGGATGCTTCACGTGGGACTAAATACAACCCACCTCAAGGCTTAATCAAGATCTTACGGAGGATTTCAACATAAAACTCTCTTCAATCTTTATGGATGCTTCACGTGGGACTAAAGACAACCCACCTCAAGACTTACTCAAGATTAACAAATAATTAGTATAACACTCGCCTCAAGTCTTTACGGATGCTTCACGTGGGACTAAGGGCAACCTACCTCAAGGCTTACTCAAGACCTTACAGAAGACTTGTGACCTACACTCATTAAACCATAATCTGCATTTAAACAACTAGTACCTCAAGTCCTTATGGACGCTCTTGCGAAATACAAGGTAACCGCGAAGAGGCTTAATCAAGACTTTATGGAGGACCTTAAAATAATACATAATTCATGATTCACTTTAGCTTAAGGGAAACCTAGACATCTCACAAGTCGCACCTTCTTTATTTCCGTTAACTCACACTTTCCAAATTTTAACAAGGTTTTGGTCATTTCAAAAAAGTCGGTAAAAATAACATCTTTTTGGCATCATCAATTTGTAAATATTTTTAGCTTCGATTCAATAGGTGGAACACTAAAATCGGATGCCTGGATCAAAAGTTATAAATTAAAACAAAACTGAAACTTCCAGGTCTCGCTGAGCGAGGGTCAGCTCGCTGTAAACACCCCAAATTTTCCCTCACTCTTCATCACACCATGGCTTGTGATCTTTCATTTTTTTTATTTAACATATGTATTACATCTCATATTGCATTTTTGTTTCACTGCATAGTTCAAGTTCACCTGCATCTAGGGTTTGTGATCTGAGCAATCCAAGAATCCATCTGAGCCATCCCAAATGTCTCAAAGCTTTCCAAGAGGGTCCATGTGTGTTCTACCATCATATTATGCTCCTCAAAATTCATGAAAGTCAAGAGATTACAAGAACTGGCAAAGGCATGGAAGCAGAGCCAGGGTTTTCACTGCACAAATGACCAAAATGAGGGTTTTGGTTTCAGTGGCCTTAACTCCAAATTTTTGGGTCATTCTTGTTTCTAATGTTCTTGATATGTTATGAGGATCATGTGTACCAAGTTTGATGAAGAAACTCATTGTGGAAGTCATCTGTTTACTGGGTAACTTCCTGAGCAAGTTAGGTCAAAATCAGGGCATCTAAGGCCCCCAACAATGGAACCAAGGGGTCATTTTCATCAAATTGAAGTTCAATGATCTTTATTTGATCTTAGAAGTGGTTAGAAGTTCACAAGATTGAAGAATTTTGAGACAATTGCAAACTTGCCATTTTTGGAAATGACTTGAAATGCAAACTTTCCATTTTGGGAAAGATTTTCAACCTCCTCTTTCATGACCAAAAATGCTTCAAATGAAAAATTCTTGGGCATGAAAGTTGTAGATTAGGTCTTTACCTTTTCAAAACATACAAGAAAATGTCTTAATTCATCCTAGAACTCAAGATATGGCCTTTCAAAGTTGGCAAAAATCACATAATTTCAAGTTTCATGTCAAAGAGGGATTTTGCATTTTGGCATGTTCAAACTTCTAAATGACTTCTAATATGCTCAAACATGGTACAACATGTCAAGACAACTTCAAAGGATCAAAATTGGCCCAAGAATTGAAGCATTCCATGGCTTGAATCACAAGAAACACCAAAGAGGGAAAGTTGCAAAAACTATGCCACCTCATGATCCAAGCTTTCCAGCTGCATAACTTTGATCCAAAGGCCATCCTTGATGCAAGCTGAGGCCAGACACCCCATGAAAACACCCCTGACCTGTTTCATGCTTCAAGTACACATAACCTTGACTTTTTGCATTTTGGCTCATACCAATCAAACTATGCCATACCAACTCTCTGAACCAATCAACATGACTTATGTGAACCTCATGGACCTCAAAGAACACAACACACAAGCCTGAAAACCTCTCAACACTCAGATTGCCAAAAATCACCTCATACCTTCATCTCTTTGAATCACACTACACAACCAACAAACTTTGTTTCTTTCTTCACCAATCAACTCAAAAACACCCAAGGATCATTTTCCACCCCTCACCATAGCCTGAAACACCCAACAACACAAACACGATTTCTCACTCCTCAGAACTGAAACTCATAAAGGAGTCCATTTAAACTCCATTCAAGCTTTCCAGAAGCATGAGAAGGATCATTGGAGGCATTTTGCACAAAGGAAGAGGTCAGAAAGTTCCAGTTTGCAAAGCTTCAACTCAGGTAGCCATGATGAACATTTTTTCAAGAACTCTTGTTTTAAGTTTCTAAATGATTCTACATGTTTAGCTGATCATTGTGATATGTTTATTTTCGAAAATGATTGAGAAATGAGCATGTATTGTTTTTCTGAAACTTTTCCAGTGAAATTATTCTTGCTTCGATTCATCATGTATGCGTGAAATAAATTATTTTTGATGGTTGATTCTTGCTTATTGATGCTTGGGGAGTGATTCTGGAGAGTTGGAGAGGTTTTTATGGCCTGTAGAGAGAGTTAGAGAGAGGACCTTGCCGGAGAAGACAACCGGAACACTGTTCCGGCCGTCTGAAAGTGATTAGGGCTAATCTCAATCCAAAAGTAAATTTTAATATTTTTTTTTCATTTATAAAGTATTTTTAAAGTATTTAAATGTTATTTTTAATTAATTAAAGTATTTTAATTAATTAAAAATGCATTTAGGTTTCTAAAAATCACCAAAAAAATCATGAATCATCCCAATACGTTTAGAAACATTTTCAAACTCTTCACACAAATTTATTTTTAGGTTTGATCATAGTTTCCCAATTTTCTTTGAATTAAGGGTCATTAAAATCACATTTTTAAACCCTGACTTTGAAAAATCATTTCTTCCTAACCTAGAAGAGTTTGAAATTGATTCTTTTTGCATTGTGTTATATATTGCATTTAGTTTATAGGTCATTTTCCTCATGAATTTATCTTGCATGTTTATTTTGATTTGCATTTTTCCTTTTGAATCACCCAAAAACCCTAGAAAACTTAGGGAAATCATAAATTTTGATAGGTTAGGCTTTTGACCTCCTCCTTTGGGGTGTGAACTAATATGGGATTAGGGTTTGTTTGAGTTTAATTTCAAATTTTTATCATGTTGATTGCTTCTGTTTTAGTCATTTGCATTTCACATGTTCATAAAACCCTAATTTCTCATGTTCATTTGCATTCTCCTTGCATATTCATCATCACATGAACTTACCATGACATTTCATGCATTCATATGTCATCTTAGACATCTTAGGACATGTTAGAACCTTTCTTGATCATTTCTTCATTCATTTGCCATGTTTTGCATTCATTTCATTTCATAAACATCCATGTGTTTTCAAACTTCAAAGCATGCTTCCTTTGCATCTCATCTTTGTATGATCACACATATGCATATTGTATGATTATTGATTGGATGTTTGATTTCTTTGTACTTGTACTTCATTTTTGTATGTACTTTTGATTTTGTTGTATTTTGACCCGCCATGGGAACTTTGTTGTAATCAAACTATGTATCTTTACATTTTGTAATATATGGTTTGTGTTATTTTGTGGGCTTCATCTCTGTTCGACACCATCATTCCTCGAGGTCTGGAAGGTCAAAACCAAAGAACCAAACTGGATACCCTTGGAAACAGATAGACATCATGCATTGCATACTAACCGCATTTCTTTGTTTTGTAGGTATTTGTTTTTGTTGTTTCTCACTTTGCTGTGGTTTCAGGAAACATTGCTCGTAGAAGAGTCTTCCCCATCAACAGAGTTCACCGGTATCCAACAAGAAACAACCTTCCGGGCTTACAAATGAACTAGGTTCAGCAAGATCTGACTGACGTGAGAACCCAGATGGCCAATGAGAGGACTGAGATGAGGGCCCAGATGAACCAGTTCATGGCAGTAATGACTGGGTTGGCCCAAAGCCAAGAAAGACTGAGAGAGTTGGTCGAGCGGCAAACTCCTGAAGAAAACCACCCAGGTACAGAGGGTACTAGCAACAATGATCATGTACAGCCTCGTACTGATCCGCCAGAGTTTGGACCTTATCTTAACCCAGACATCAAAGTTACAAGGAATACCCAGGGTAACACTGGAGGGCGTGCCTTGCAGGTGGACCCTCAGGAAGAACAATTTACTGTAGTTGGGGATGGAGATGAAGTCTATGATCGTCGGCTGGACGAGATAGCAGAAACGTTGAGGTCTCTGGAATCTCAAAACTCTCTAGGGTTTGATGTCTTGGATATGGGGCTAGTGGAGGTGGTTAGAATCCCTCACAAATTCAAACCTCCCTGCTTTGAAAGATACAATGGTACATCCTGCCCTCACACCCATCTCCAATCCTTCCTAGGAAGATTAAAAGCCTACACCATGGATGAAAAGCTATAGATGTTCTATTTTGAGGATAGCTTGACAGGGGAATCCCGTGAGTGGTACTCTCATTTGACCAGGGCCACAGTAAGAAATTGGAAATATTTGGCTGAGGCTTTCATTCTCCAATATCAATACAATCTGGACATGGCTCCTAACAAAACACTTCTAATGGGAATATCACAGTCTTCCAGGGAAACCTTTAGAGAGTATACTCAAAGATGGAGGCAATTAGTTGCTGCCATTCAACCTCCAATGTCAAAAAGGGAAATGGCAGATATGTTTATGAACACCCTCCAAGGGACATACATTGATAGGTTGGATGCATTCTCTTCTACTAGCTTTGCAGACGTAGTCATAGCTGGGGAAAGAATTGAGAGCTTATTGAAAATGGGAAAGATTTCTGATAACGACGCCAGTTCAAGTAGTGCAAGGAAACCATTTGCAGGGCCTCGCAGGTCGGGCGAAACAAACTCCGTACACATGGGAAGAGGAAGACCCCAGTATCTGCCAAGATCAATTGTCGTTGTCACTATTCCTACTCCACCTCCTCAATACACTCAACAACCACAACATTTTCCTCAACAACAACAGTTTCCTCAACAAAGGTCCTATAACAACAACAACAACAACCAACAACAGCGTCCTTTCCAGCAAAGGCCATCTCAAGTTAACAGGGTAATTGACCATATACCAATTCCATATGCCACCTTGTTGCCACAACTCTTGAAGCTTAATCTTGTCGAGTTAAGGACTTTGGCTCCACCAGATCCTCAGAACCTTCCGAGAAATTACGACGTCAATGCCAGATGTGCCTTTCATTATAATGTACCTGGTCACACAACAGAAAAGTGCAGAGCTTTGCACGTGAAGGTCTAGGATCTGGTTGATTCAAAGGCCCTAAATTTTGCACCACCTCCTAATGTCACGAAGAACCCTATGCCCAACCATGGTGGGCCTAGGATAAATGCAATTGAGGAGGGCCAACCCATGAATTTAATTGAAGATACTGCAAGCATTCAAACACCTCTGGCAGAGGTTAAAGCCCAACTTTTAAAATGCCAGGTGTTCCCAGGTTGTGAGGCCTGCTGTGAATCTTGCAAAGTTTCTGTAAATGGGTGTGCAAGCTTGAGAAGTGGCATCAATGTCCTGATTAGAGAAGGTATCCTACAAATAACAACAACGGTTTCTACAACATCAGCAACTCCTTTTTCAAAAATAACTAGTACTCCTCCTACAACTGCAAAGACAATTGTTCCTATAGACTCGTCTACAAAATCAGCAATCACCTCTTCCACCACTTCAACAAACACTAGTGCAATCGCATTCGCTTCTACAACTACATCCACCATTAACAACGACGTCTCCACAATCACCATATACTACGTGTAACACGGTGGGAGAACTGACTTTCTATAAATGTTGCGGATAGCAAGAGTCGCCATCAACTTTTATTTTATCCAAAAGGAAAGGGCATAAAAGAACAGGAAAGACCTTCAAAAGATTTTGAGTTCGGGGGGTAGGTTATACAAAGGGAAGGTGTTAGCACCCTTTATATCCATGGTTATCCATGGTCTCTTAGTTACTTAGCTCACTTTAAATTGTTTTGAGAAAGGTGTAGTGTGTGATTAAAAATTTTCTAAGTACTTTATAATGATCCTCGTATGGATGTATATAAAGACTTTGTTTTGAAAATTTGTTTGATATGTGAAATGTAAGATGTATTTTGAAAAGGTGAGCAAGTACATAAGAGGAACCTACCCTATGCTAAGTCTTTACTGTTCTTATATGTTCTTTCAATGGTAAGACTATCCCTATTATTAAGGAATAGGTAGTCATTACCTTGGATGTGAGAAGGGACATGTATAGGGACATCTGAATTTAGGCAACTGCAAGGTGTCTTTAGCAATTCGTAGGGACTTATCATCTTTTATTCGAAGGGACAAGATCATTTATCGTAGGCAACCTCGAAGGGACTTGATCTTATAAACTTTAAGGGACTTGATGATATTAATGAAGGGACTTTGCTTAAGACACCTTAGTTGACCTTAGAAATAGGCAACATGAGAGGTAACCCTAGAAAGTGCAAGATGGCGATCAAAGATCGACTTACGTGTGTGAGTGTTTATATTCAAGCATTTATCTTATTTAATTAGTTTTCTAAATTATTTTAATTACACATAGTTATACACGCCCTAAAATTACTAACCATGACAATAAAATATTTACAAAAATAAAATAGAAACAAAAATAAATCTACGACTATTACATGGCTTTCGCAATTACATAATAATAGAAACAATAATGATAAATATAATTAATAAGCAATAATTCAAAGGGTCAGTAATAATAATAAGAATAAGAATAAAAGGGGTAAGTAAAAATATAAAGGAAATAAAAATTCAAGAAAATATATTATTTTTAAAATTAAATAAACAATTTTATTAGAAATTTTTTAGAAGAAAATAAAATAATTATAATAATAAACAAAATAATAATTATTTACAAAACATGATTAATTATTTAATTATACTTTAGAACAAAAATTAGTTAAGTTAAATGTTAAAGAAAATAGGGTTAATTAGTGTTTTGAAAAGAAATTAGGGATTAGATATTTATTTAAGAAAAATTAGGGTTTAATTAATCAATTATTTACAAATTATAAATAAATAAGATTATATACAAAATTATTTTATAAAATATATTATGATATTTATGAAAATAAAAATTTGATTAATATTAAAATAGATTTTTTTTAAGTTTAATATAAAACACATTTCATAATTAAAAATAATATATAATTAAAAATAATTAAGAAAATAATAAAAAAACAAAGTTTTAAAAAAATAGGGGAGGCCTGGATTTGAACCCAGGACCTCCCCTTTACCAGCAAGGTGAGAGACCACTGTGCTGCGCTTGCCCAGCTTATAGGGAATGAGACAAAACCCTTATATGATAAACCTGTAAAATAAGAAAATTAATGAATAAAAAAGAGGAAACCCGAGGATCGAACCTAGGTACCGAAGTTATTCACACGCGCATCCAACCATCTGAGCCAAACGTTCTTTCTGAAATATTAACACAAATAATACATAATAAAATAAACTGAAATTTCAAAATTTCCTTTTCGCGCCAACAGCCTTCGTCTTCTTCCTCTGGACCTGCGAAATCCGCTGCGAAAATTGTTAGGGAATTACCTGCGAATCCTATTTCACAGGAAGACCTACGAATATCATATTGCTCAATTTCCACACGATTTTTCCAAATTGGTTGTGCCAACATATTCAAAACCATTCATACAATTCAAATATGTCAATAAAAATCATTTAAATAGCCTATATCTCAGAGCCCTAATTCGGATGTTCAAACCCTAACCATGGCAACTTGTGATACCTGCACCAAAACTCACTAATAAATGTCCAGAAACAATCAATAACACGTCATGAATCATAATCAGTCATCAAAAACAATAGAAAATTCATATATGAAGGAAATCGAAATCTTGTCTTCCATGGACATTTGATGCTTCGGTTTCCATTATATATGGGGTTATGGATGTTTATGATCATATGGATAGCATCCTGAGAGTCCAAGGATCATCTCTATGTCTTTAAAATACCTTTAACTGCCCTCTAAATGTGAATCCGAAAATTTAATTTTCAATGGATTTTTGAATGTCAAGAATGCTCTTGGAGGCTGCAAATTCGTGTTCTCTTCATTGGTTTTGTTGTATATATATCATAGAACAAAATTAGGTCAAAACATCAATCTTTACTTTGGACTTTTGGATAGTTAGAGATTGAAAAAGATATGCCTTCAAATATTGAATTTTTTTGATATATCCTTGCTATTTTTGATTGATCTGATTTTGTATAATCTCAATCACTTCTAAATGACTTCTAAGACTTTCTAGAACAAAAATCTTATCAAATATTCACACTTTTATATTTTATTTTGATTTTAAATGATTTTAAATGTATAAAATCATAATAAATAAAATAAAATGAATAAAAATTTGAATAAATGATTTTTAATTCGTGCATGATGTCATGGAAGTGTTTGGGTCATAAAAATGCAAGCCCATTTGGAGAAATTTGGTTCTAAGGTCCCATTTGCTTCATAAACCTCCCAAAAATTTCCCAACTTTGCAAAGGCACAAATCCCTCAATTTTAATGCTATGAAGGTGTTCTTGGACATTTTAGAAATATTAGAGAGTCCACTAACCAACCTCTTTGGTCTCATGTCCATATCTTTTACCATTCTCAAGTTATGCCCTTTGGAAGATGTTGACTTTTTGTTGACTTTTAAGATGACCTATAATGTCTTAGCTCATACCTTCCAAATGAAGAATTTTTGGGCTTGGCTTGTGAGACATAAAGTTGTAGAGAATTCAATTTCCTTAAAAATGAGATTTGGATGGAAAATATTTGATGAAGCATATGAAAGTTATGGCTGGTCAAAGTTCAGTTGACTTTTCCTGTGAAAACCCTAATTTAGAAACTCCTGATTCTTGATGATCTGAAATCTCCTTGATGAATCATCATCAAAACTTGATCAAATGATGAATTTTACTTCATATACTTGATGTTGGCAAGAAATCATGAAGTTTGACTTTGGTTTGACCACAGTTGACCTCAGTTTGACTTTTTTTTACCACTTTGACTGATTTTAGCCTATCTGATCATCTGACTGAGCAAATCTTTTGGGAAAGCCTTGAAACTTGACATAGGGATTCTTGAAGACATATAGGGTGCTATGAAGCTCATTTGAAGCCTTGGAAGTCCATTTAGCATGATGAAATCCAAACCCTAGTTTAGGATGCATTGCTTAGGAGAATGCAATGTTTGAGGGAATCGTCAAACTTTCTGACTAATTGTGAACCTTGGGAACCTCTTGAGATACCCTGTCAACCTTGTGAACCTCTTGGGACACCTTAGTACACAATGTCTTGTCTTGGTGAGGGCAAATTTTGGGGTGCAACAGCTGCCCCTGTTCAATTATTTGAAACCTGAGGGGTTAGATTGGTATATGTGCCATTTGTGACCTGGAGGGTTGAAGAGGATTGAACACAAAAGCCCAAATATTTGCACTCGCCGGTGCGTAAAATAACACTGATGATTAGTTTTATATGCTTAAGTGGGCTTGAAGATGCCACTTGGAAGAACTAGAGATGGGCTTATAGATGCCATCCATACTATCAGGAGGTGATAATATCTTGATGTTGATACTAGATATCAGTACTAGGTCTTCGTATAGGCCGTCTCTGAATCGTGTATGCAACATGGTTTGAGTTGAATGCTAGCACTAGATCTTCGTATAGATCGTCTCTGCATTATCAATGGGGGAAAAATAATATTATTCATTAAATGTCAGGGCTTAGATCTTCGTATAGATCGTCTCTTAACCGTCTTTAGGAACATACTTTAATTTAAGTGTCAAAACCAAATCTTCGTGGCGATTTTTTTCTGAATTAAGTATCAGCACTAGATCTTCGTATAGATCGTCTCTGAATTATTTTGATTTGTTGAATAGACCAGTAGAAATAAATCTTCGTGACGATTATCTCTTCTGGAAATATCCTGGATTAGGGAATAGATCTTCGTATAGACCGTTTGCCTACTATCCAAGGATAAAAGAATATCAGGATTAAATCTTCGGGACGATATATCCCTTGAAAATATCCTGGATTAGGGAATAGATCTTCGTATAGACCGTTTGCCTACTATCCAAGGACAACTTGAGTAATGATTATCAGCAATGAATCTTCGTGGCAATCATCCCTGAATTAAGTATCAGCACTAGACCTTCGTATAGATCGTCTCTGACCTATTTTGAATTGTTAAATAGACCAGTAGAAATAAATCTTTGTGACGATTATCTCTTCTGGAAATATCCTGGATTAGGGAATAGATCTTCGTATAGACCGTTTGCCTATTATCCAAGGACAACCTGAATTAAGTATCAACACTAGACCTTTGTATAGATCGTCTCTGACCTGTTGTGAATTGTTGATAGTGTTTTACATGCATATAACCATCCTGCAAAGGAAAGATTAGTTTGTGCAATATGTATGCATGCATGGCATGGTGCATCTAAGTAAATGTATTATGCATTTATGGATATGTTATGGTATGATATAAGTGATGTATGTATGAATCATGCAGCCTGAAACGTCTGGATATCTTCGTATAACAACTGTTGGCTTAGGGAAAATAAATCCCGATTCGTTGCTGAAGAATATGAGGAACTCGTTCCCGTCTTGTTTGATAGTATCGTATTTATAACCTCCCGTCTTCGTTTGTCGTACTTCTATTGAAGGAATAAGTTCCTGAGTATCCCGATTGAGGATAAAAGAGATGGACATAAATTCAAGGGGAGCTGTAACTCGAAGAATCTATAAAGATAGATTTGCCCTGCTGGGGATTTGTAGTTATCTTGTGGGGATGAACCGGCGAAACTTCGTTGAATTCCTACCTTCGTTCGTCCTTAGTAAATACTATTACTGCATTTTCGCATTTCTGGTAAACATCAATCATATTCAAAAGCATACATACATTCAAACACAACCAATGGACGTTTTCGTTTATGTAAATAGGGTAAAAGTAAATCTGGATTCAAAGATGAAATTTTATTTATATTATAAAGTGACCTATACACAGGCAAGTTTGTACAAGGAGACAGAAATCCTAGTAAGAGGAATTCGTCGTAAAAGTTTTACAAAACAAAGAAAACAGCTATGTGAGAAATAATCATATTGAGTTTCAATTCTACTATTGCCATTATATTCAAGTATCTCATCTTTTGCTATTGAGACGGAAACGATTGAATTGATCTTTATATGTTCAAGCTTGAGTTAGGTAGCACAACTTGTTGGGGTTACAGGGGTGATCCAAACGAGACATAGTCATACGCTTTAATCCCTAACTTTTGCCTGGATTTCCTTTTCAGGTTTTCAATCCACCGTGATACCCTTTTTTGCCCAAGCCGCCTTTTCAGGTTTTTGACTTGCCGGGTGTACACTTTTATATATATATATATATATATATATATATATATATATATATATCCCTAATTTTTGTCCGAACCCTTTTGGTTCGCTGAGATGCCCTTATTTTTGCCTAGGCCAGTCAACCTAGCGGGTCTCTTTTTATGCGTAGTATTTTTTAACTATGTCTGCGTTTACGGGCTGTGGGAAGTCCTCACCATCCATAGTAGTAAGCATCATGGCACCTCTTGAAAATACTCTCTTGACCACAAATGGTCCTTCATATGTAGGAGTCCACTTGCCCCTAGGATCACCCTGTGGTAGTATGATACGCTTGATTACCAAATCACCAGTCTGATATACCTTTTGCTTAACCTTTTTATTAAAAGCTTTGATCATCCTTTTCTGGTACATCTGACCGTGACAAACATCTGCCAGCCTTTTCTCATCAATCAAATTTATCTGGTCAAGTCGAGTCTGAATCCACTCATCTTCATCCAAGCCTGCATCCTTCATGATTCTTAAGGAGGGGATCCGCACTTCAATGGGCAGAACTGCTTCCATACCATAGACTAAGGAGAATGGGGTTGCCCCTGTTGAAGTACGTATTGTAGTACGATAACCATGAAGAGCAAATGGTAACATCTCATGCCAATCTATGTAAGCAACAATCATCTTCTGTAGAATCTTCTTAATGTTCTTGTTAGCAGCTTCTACTGCCCCATTCATTTTCGGACGATACGGAGAAGAGTTGTGATGCTTAATCTTGAACTGCGTGCAGAGATCAGTAATCATGGTATTGTTCAGATTAGATCCATTGTCTGTGATAATCCTCTCAGGAATTCCATACCTACATATGAGATTATTCTTAATGAATCGGGCCACAACATTCTTGGTAACAGATGCAAATGAAGCTGCCTCCACCCATTTCGTAAAGTAATCAATAGCAACCAGGATGAAACGATGCCCATTAGAAGTAGTAGGCTTGATTTCACCAATCATATCAATGCCCCACATGGCAAAAGGCCAAGGAGCAGTCAACACATTCAATGGAGCTGGAGGTATATGCACCTTATCAGCATAGATTTGACACTTGTGACATGTTCTAGAATGTTGATAGCAGTCAGCTTCCATAGTAGACCAATAGTAACCTGCTCTCAATATTTTCTTTGCCATGGTATGACCACTAGAATGAGTGCCAAAGATCCCATCATGCATGTCTTCCATAATCTCTGTTGCTTCCTTCTTATCCACACAATGAAGCAAAGTTGAATCATGATTGCGCTTGTACAAAATTCCATTACTCAATAAGAACTTAGTAGAGAACCTCCTCAGGAACTTCTTATCTTTGACAGATGCCCCTTCAGGGAACTCCTGAGTTTCAAGATATATTTTCACCTCATAAAACCAAGGCTTTTCCTCCCCTCTCTCAGTGTCAATCTCATTGCAGTATGCAGGCTTCTCAAATCTATCAATAGTAATCTTGGGAGCCTCATCATCCCAGCTAGTCTCAAACACAGATGCCATGGTGGCTAATGCATCTGCCAACTGATTCTCTCCTCGTGGAATATGTCCAAAGGTAATCTCTTCAAAATGTGGGATCAAAGACAACACATGCTATCTGTAGGGAATGAGATTTTCATGCTTGGTATCCCAATCTCCTTTAATCTGACTCACTACCAGGGCTGAATCTCCATATACGTCCAGGAACTGAATCTTCATATCAATGGCAGCTTTAATACCCATGATACATGCCTCATACTCAGCCATGTTATTGGTACAATAGAAACAAAGTCTTGCAGTAATCGGGGTATGACAACCTTTAGGGGAAATGATCACAACACCAACACCATTACCAAGTGCATTATAAGCTCCGTCAAAAACCATGGTCTATCGGGATCCTTATTCTGGTCCGTCATATTATCCAGTTTCTTTGGTAATAATCATAATGTCTTCAGCGGGGAACTCAAAACTCATTGATTGATAATCATCCACTGCCTGATGAGCCAAATGATAAGCTACAACACTTCCTTTAATGGCTTTCTGAGTAGTGTATTGTATATCATATTCTGTTAAGATCATTTGCCATCTTGCTATTCGTCCGGAGAGAGCAGGTTTCTCGAATATGTACTTGATTGGATCCATCTTTGAAATCAACAAGGTAGTATGAGTCAACATATACTGTCTTAGTCAGCGAGCAGCCCATGCCAAAGCGCAACAAGTTTTCTCGAGCAGTGAGTATCTTGTTTCACAGTCGGTAAACGTTTTGCTAAGGTAGTAGATTGCCTGCTCTTTTCGACTAGACTCGTCATTTTGCCCCAACACACACCCCATTGAGTTGTCTAATATTGTTAAGTACATAATCAAGGGTCTTCCATCAACTGGTGGCATCAAAATTGGAGGTTCTAGAAGATATCTCTTGATTTCATCAAAGGCTATCTGGCATTCATCATTCCATTCCATCACTTGATCTTTCTTCAACAACTTGAAGATTGGCTCGCAGGTAGCAGTTAACTGGGAAATAAATCTTGCAATGTAATTCAGTCGTCCCAAGAAACCTCTAACTTCCTTCTCAGTACGGGGAGCTGGCATCTCTTGTATAGCTTTCACTTTTGCAGGGTCCACTTCAATACCTTTTCCACTGACAATGAAAACCAGGAGTTTACCAGATCTAACTCCAAAAGTACACTTATTTGGATTCAATCTCAACTTGTATTTCTTCAACCTTTCAAACAGCTTATACAGATGATCAAGGTGTTGTTCTTCATTCTGGGACCTGGCTATCATATCATCCACATATACCTCTATCTCGTGATGAATCATATCGTGAAACAAAGCCACCATAGCACGCTGATATGTTGCCTCGGCATTATTCAAACCAAATGGCATCACTTTATAGCAAAAGGTGCCCCACTGTGTAACAAACGTAGTCTTCTCCATATCTTCAGGTGCCATCTTAATTTGATTGTAACCAGAGAAACCATCCATGAAAGAGAATACCTTATGCTGAGCAGTGTTGTCTACCAAAACATCAATATGAGGAAGTGGAAAGTCATCTTTAGGGCTGACCTTATTCAAATCCCTGTAATCTACACACATACGTACCTTACCATCTTTCTTATGTATTGGTACTACATTTGCAACCCATTGAGGATAAGAAGTCACAGCTAAGAACCCTGCATCAAAATGTTTCATCACCTCTGCTTTAATCTTCTCTGACATTTCAGGACGCATGCGACGAACCTTCTGTTTCTTTGGACGACAATCTTCTTTTACTGGTAAACGGTGGACCACAATGTCTGTATCCAACCCTGGCATATCTTCATAGGACCAAGCAAAGATCTCCACATAGTCACGTAACATCTGAATTAGTCTGCTCTTAACATCGTCTTCTAGTTCAGCCCCTATCTTGACCTCTTTCCTGTTTTCTTCAGTTCCCAGATTCACAACTTCGATTGACTCTTCATGTGGCTGTATAGCTTTCTCTTCTTGTTGTAACAACCTAGCAAGCTCTACAGGTACTTCACAATCTTCCTCCTTTCCATATTCAGCTTGATAGATCGGATTCTCGAAATTATAATGGGCAATAGTAGAACTATTATCAACAAGATCCAGAGTGGATGAGGATCTGCATTTAGTGATGTGGGTGTGTGTAAGAACACATAGCTGATAAAAATAAAAAATAAAAACTAAAAGAAAGACAAGGAGCACAATATTTACGAAAACGAAACATCCATTGATTTTTATTGAATGAAGTATGCAAATGAAATGACATCCCGAAACAAGCATACCATTGTGCCCCGGGTAAGACACAAGGCTTAAAAGTTTAATTGTTTTAAATTACAAACTTAAAATAAAAACACAGTAATAGTATTTACTCCTGACTAAAGGAGATAAGAATAACGTCTTTGTTCTTCCAGTTGTTGAGCCCATCGCCCACGGTAGGAAAGATCCAATCATCCAGGTTGTAGTCTTCATTACAGTCACCCACAACATTGATTTGATCTCTTATGACCCCCTTAATTAGTGATACGAACAACACGAGCACGACGAACAACCTTCTGGGATTCTGTAGTGAAACCCAAACCAAACTTGTCAGACTTATAAGGGATGTCAGGAAGCTGACCCCAAATAGTACAACCACCTTCTTCAACCACAACTCTAGCATCTTTGAGGGAGGCCATTGTAGGAGGTACTCTGGTAACCACATGAACTCTTTTAATAACAGGGGGAGCTTCAGTAGCAGGAACGACCCAAGGAACTACCTCAAATGTCTGGCAAGGAGTCTCAACATATTCACCCTCCACCTCAACATATTTAACAGTATTCACATGACTGACCATGTATTCTTCTTCACCATAAACAGTGACAATCTTTCCTTTTACCGGATACTTCAATTTCTGATGTAAAGTGGAAATCACAGCACCTGTCCCATGAATCCAGGGGCGCCCAAGCAAACAGGAGTACGCAGGACGAATATCCATTACATAGA
Source organism: Lathyrus aphaca (assembly GCA_963966055.1). Taxonomy (NCBI): domain Eukaryota; kingdom Viridiplantae; phylum Streptophyta; class Magnoliopsida; order Fabales; family Fabaceae; genus Lathyrus; species Lathyrus aphaca. The sequence continues at coordinate 348,170,650 of OZ014525.1, read as the reverse complement.
AAGTAGAGTCGAAGACTTGAGAGCCTACTTTGATCGGGAGATCTACTTCTCCATGTACCACTCTTCTTGAGCCATCAAAGCCCCTCACTACTACATTACTTGGTCTTAACACAACATCCTCAGGGCTGAGCTTGTTCAGAACCTCTTTGAGGAGCACATTTAATGAGGAACCATTGTCCACCAGCACATGAGACAAGGTATTGCCCTTACATTCAATGGAGATATGCAAAGCTCTGTTATGGTTTCTCTTGGCAGGAGTCAAGTCAGCATCAGAAAAGCCTAACCCATTATCATAAGTCAGATGTGCAACACAATTCTCAAATTGATCCACAGAAATCTCATTTGGCACATGAGCAGTCTTCAAGAACTTGATTAAGGCTACATGAGCCTCAGAACACAGCAACAAAGATAACATGAAGATTTTGGAGGGAATGTGCCCCAACTGGTCAACAATATCATAATCACTCTTGCGAATGATCTTCAGCACTTCTTCCATCTGTTTAGAAAGATTTTTAGCAGTCGGTGCCTCAGCTGGCACAGGTTCAACCATAGGACCCTTGCCCCGAGCATCAGTACTTGGCTCAGAAGTGGAGGTAGTAGTTGGAGTAACTGCACCTTTAGAGGTAGCTGGAGGAGAGAAAATTCTTCCACTTCTAGTGATTTTACTAGATCCAGCAATATTATCAACATCAAGATTATCATCAGTAATAGGTGTATCAGTCAGAGGTTCTTGCTTGACACCATGGATGTAAACATCAGAACCATAATTCCAGGGTATAGCTTTATCCGAAGTATAAGGAACAGGGCCAGGAGTGGTAATGATCATGGGAGCCACTCTAGCTTCAGCAACAGTCTTCACAGGGCCTTCAGCAGTGATCCTGACAGGACCCTTGGAGGTGATCCTAACAGGGCCTTTGGAGGTAATCTTCATTGGCACTTTATCAACCATGGCCATATCTTCAAGATTCGTACCTCGAGTTAAGTGTTCACACATACTTTCCACAGAAGGTGTCCTCTCAAACAATATGGTGTAATTGTCCATGAGGCGTTGAATACCATCTTTCAACTTCCAACAGCTATCAGGTTTGTAGGCACAATAAAAACAGTCTTCATTGCAACCTGGAAAGAATCCAGCCTGCACCAGCTTCTTCTTGATAACAGATAAGGGAGTAGTCACATCTGTAACTGAGGAAACATATGAAACTTCATCAACAACATTAACAGTCTTCTCATGATTGGGCATGGGAGCAGTGATCACATTTGGAGTCCCAGGAGGGTCAAATTCAATTTCCCCAGCTTCAATCATATCTTGAATCTTGTTTTTCAACACCCAGCAGTTGTTGGTGTCATGTCCCGGACTATTAGAATGATAGGCACATCGTGCATTAGGATTGTATCGAGGAGAGGAAGTATTAGGATTATGAGGAGGGTCCTTCAAAGTAATGAGTTCCCCTTTCAACATGTGTTGCAAGGCTTGGGCCAGTGACATGTTGATCTTGGTGAATTGTCTTCTAGGCTTTTGTTGAGTGTTTTGTGGTTGTTCTGGTGCTGCAGGAGTAGAATTAGAGATGTGAACTGCTCCCACAGATTGGTGACTCCTGTTACGACTATGTTGACTATACACAGCATTAGACTCCTTCTTTCCACTAGGGGGCTTCTTAGCAGTGCTTGATGAAGAGGCACCCACTTGTATCTTACCACTTCTTATACCACTCTCCACACGTTCTCCAGTCATTATCAGCTCAGTGAAACCAGACGATGAGCTTCCAATGAGATGACTATAGAAAGGACCACTCAGCATACTCATAAACATATCCACAAGCTCCCTGTCAGTCAGTGGAGGTTGAACTCTGCCAGCCAGGTCTCTCCATTTATGGGCATACTCCTTGAAGCTCTCTTTATCATCCATAGACATGCTTTGGAGTTGCATGCGAGTAGGTGCTAAATCAGCATTGTATTGGTATTGCCTATAGAAGGCCTCAGCAAGATCATTCCAATCACGAATATTAACACTTTCCAGTTGATAGTACCATTCCAATTGAGCTCCATACAAGCTCTCTTGGAAGAAATGAATTCATAACTTCTTGTCAGCAGTATGTGGTTGAATCCTCTGAACATAGGATCTTAAATGCAGCTTGGGACATGAGACACCATCGTACACCACAAAAGCAGGAACCTTGAAGCCAATAGGTATAACCACTCCATAAACTAAACTCAGATCTTCAAAATCAAGCCCATAAGATCTTTGTAACTCCATGGCATTCATTCTGTCTACCAGCATCTTGTACTTATCTTCACCGGCAGGATCATGATAATAATTTGCTTCAGACTCAGAATCTCCCACAGTATCATGGAGACTACCTCCCTCTTTCTCAGAATTTTCAGACTCAGAATCCTCAATCTTCTCCTTTGTCTTGATAGGACCTCTGAATCTTCTTCCCAGATTGATAAGGCCTCCTGATCTTCTAGTCTTCTTCTTCTTCTTAGCCAGCAGTGTCTTCAGCTCATCTTGTCCTTTGGACAAGTTCAGAATCAACTCTTGGAATTGTGCATTTTGAGCCTGGAGATCTTTGACAGTCTGTTCAAGAGCCATTTCTGCTGAAATAAACAGCGAGAAGATAAGATACCTGTTCATAAGAAACCTGTGATGCAATGATATGGTATGTTAATGCATATGCAATATTTTCAAGGACCGCAGGATTTAAATTTGTTTAAACAATCAGAAAGTAAACTTTTATTAGTAATCAATAAACTTGTTTGCCTCTTGGGCTTACAATAAAAATGAAATGAATACAAAGATGGGGTTTTAAGTCTCCCATGGATGTTTCCTCTTTGTGTTGAGGTATGAGTTGAGATTCCGCTCCTCGTGAAGTTGTTTTGTTAGCTCCAGGATTATATCTTGACTTGCTTTGTAATGAGTCTCAAAAGTATTTCTTTGCTCCTTCAACTGGATCCAGGTCCTTTGTAACTCCTCCATGTCAGTGGGCATGTCTGGATGAAAAATGATATAAGAAGTATCTCCTTCAGCAACAGGCTCCATGGTAACTGGCAGGATGGCAGGATATGGCATCATAAGAGTCTGAGCATGAGATCGCACCCATCTGAGATAAGGTTCCATAGGAATAGTGAACTTGGGTTCCAGAGTCTTGCTGTCAACCTTGTTCACTTTACCCCATGCTCGTATAAACCTTTGATGGTAACCTTGTAGATCGTTGTCGTAGTCGAACACAATACCCTGAATAAGCATGTCATGAGGACAATCACTCCGAGCATAACCAAACTGACGTAGAGCTAAGGAAGGATTGTAGGTAATGCCCCCTCTTATGCCAAGGAGTGGCACATTAGGGAATTCCCCACAACGGTCATTGATAGTAACATTCTCCATAGATCTAGAGCACCAATGAATATCTGAATAAGAAAGTGACATAATCCTCTTAGACCACCTGAACCCTTGTTCATTCTTCATCACTGATCGAGGAAAGTGAGAAATAAACCACCTAGACAATAGAGGTATGCAACACATCAGAGTTCCTCGTGCCTTCGTAGTACGGGTATGAAGAGAGTGTAAGATATCTCCAAGTAATGTAGGCACTGGATTGCGAGTCAGAAATATGTTGATGGCGTGTACGTCTATGAACTGGTCTGGATTGGGGAACAACACTAAGCCATAGATCAATAGGGCTAAGATCTCCTCAAAAGCATCATAACTCATAACCTTCAGGAACACTTGGGCTTTCTCCATCAATACCTTAGCAAGAATACCCTTAACTCCACTCCTTGTTTCTAGGACAATGTCTGATTTCTTTAGATGTAGGGCTGCATCAATGACTTCAGGTTTAGGCTCATTCTCTAAGCCTGCGAAGGGTCTCTGATCAAGGATAGGTATACCCAGTAGTTTAGAGAGCTCTTCCATTGTTGGAACCAGCTGATAATCGGGGAATGTGAAGCAATGATGTTTAGGATCAAAGAACTGAAATAGGACACTCATCATGTCTTCATTGAACCCTGAAGTGACTAGATCCAGCAGGTGACCATGCTTCTTAATGAACTGGGAGTTTTCAGAAACTTGAGAGACCAATTCCTTAAGCTTAGGAGGTATCCCTACAAAGTTGATCCGGATAGTATTCCTACGAGCAGAAACCATGACCTGCAACAAAGAACAAAGATAAATCCTTTAGTCCTTGAAATGGTTAGTGAAAATGCTATGCTTATGATGCATGATGTCATGATGTTATGCTCAATCACAAACATGTGGCACACACAAACAAGTCACACAATAGCCCTGGGTTTGAAGGCTTGCATGAGGTTTAAAGGTAAGTACCCTCCCCTGAAGTTTAGTTGGTTCATCCTGTCCTACAAAAGTAACCAGGTTCTAAGGGATCTCAATATCATTGATCCTTCACAAAGGTGGTTGTTCAGTAGGCAACTTACTTTCCAACCAAAACCCTCCAAGTTTAGAATCTCAATGAGCGTAGCATCGAGTATCAACCAACTTCAGTCTTCACCAAAGCCGGTTATCTCACTACTTTTCTAAAGGCCAAGATGGGATGACTAGGGTTCTAAAAGTCAGTTAGCGTATTGACAACATATGGCAGCCTCATATTATCCTCAACTTACTTAAGGAACATAAGCACCCACCAAGAAGTCACACTAACTATGGCCACCAGATCAACCATATCGGTATACGCCGTACAGTTTCCTTGGTCTATTGCCATTTACCTAGGGTACACTAGATCCGGGTTAGGATCTTTCACACATAAAGCCCAACAAGTAATATAAAGCAAACAAAGAAAACAATTTAAGTGATCTAATTCCTAAGGGTACCCCTCTTTTATTAAGTCCCCAGCAGAGTCGCCAGTTCTGTAACACGGTGAGAGAACTGACTTTCTATAAATGTTGCGGATAGCAAGAGTCGCCATCGACTTTTATTTTATCCAAAAGGAAAGGGCATAAAAGAACAGGAAAGACCTTAAAAATATTTTGAGTTCGGGGGGTAGGTTATACAAAGGGAAGGTGTTAGCACCCTTTATATCCATGGTTATCCATAGGCTCTTAGTTACCTAGCTCACTTTAAATTGTTTTGAGAAAGGTGTAGTGTGTGATTAAAAATTTTCTAAGTACTTTATAATGATCCTCGTATGAATGTATATAAAGACTTTTTTTTGAAAATTTGTTTGAAATGTGAAGTGTAAGATGTATTTTGAAAAGGTGAGCAAGTACATAAGAGGAACCTACCTTATGCTAAGTCTTTACTGTTCTTATATGTTCTTTCAATGGTAAGACTGTCCCTATTATTAAGGATTAGGTAGTCATTACCTTGGATGTGATAAGGGACATGTATAGGGACATCTGAATTTAGGCAACTGCAAGGTGTCTTTAGCAATTCGTAGGGACTTATCATCTTTTATTCGAAGGGACAAGATCATTTATCATAGGCAACCTCGAAGGGACTTGATCTTATAAACTTAAAGGGACTTGATGATATTAATGAATGGACTTTGCTTAAGACACCTTACTTGACCTTAGAAATAGGCAACATGAGAGGTAACCCTAGAAAGTGCAAGATGGCGATCAAAGATCGACTTACGTGTGTGAGTGTTTATATTCAAGCATTTATCTTATTTAATTAGTTTTCTAAATTATTTTAATTACACATAGTTATACACGCCCTAAAATTACTAACCATGGCAATAAAATATTTACAAAAATAAAATAGAAACAAAAATAAATCTACGACTATTACATGGCTTTCGCAATTACATAATAATAGAAACAATAATGATAAATATAATTAATAAGCAATAATTCAAAGGGTCAGTAATAATAATAATAATAAGAATAAAAGGGGTTAGTAAAAATATAAAGGAAATAAAAATTCAAGAAAAGATATTATTTTTAAAATTAAATAAACAATTTTCTTAGAAATTATTTAGAAGAAAATAGAATAATTATAATAATAAACAAAATAATAATTATTTACAAAACATGATTAATTATTTAATTATACTTTAGAACAAAAATTAGTTAAGTTAAATGTTAAAGAAAATAGGGTTAATTAGGGTTTTGAAAAGAAATTAGGGTTTAGATATTTATTTAAGAAAAATTAGGGTTTAATTAATCAATTATTTACAAATTATAAATAAATAAGATTATATACAAAATTATTTTATAAAATATATTATGATATTTATGAAAATAAAAATTTGATTAATATTAAAATAGATTTTTTTTAAGTTTAATATAAAACACATTTCATAATTAAAAATAATATATAATTAAAAATAATTAAGAAAATAATAAAAAAACAAAGTTTTGAAAAAATAGGGGAGGCCTGGATTTGAACCACGAACCTCCCCTTTACCAGCAAGGTGAGAGACTACTGTGCTGCGCCTGCCCAGCTGATAGGGAATGAGCCAAAACCCTTATATGATAAACCTGTAAAATAAGAAAATTAATGAATAAAAAAGAGGAAACCTGAGGATCGAACCCAGGTACCGAAGCTATTCACACGCGCATCCAACCATCTGAGCCAAACGTTCTTTCTGAAATATTAACACAAATAAAACATAATAAAATAAACTGAAATTTCAAAATTTCCTTTTCGCGCCAACAACCTTCGTCTTCTTCCTCTGGACCTGCGAAATCCGCTGCGAAAATTGCTAGGGAATTACCTGTGAATCCTATTTCGCAGGAAGACCTACGAATATCATATTGCTCAATTTCCACACGATTTTTCCAAATTGGTTGTGCCAACATATTCAAAACCATTCATACAATTCAAATATGTCAATAAAAATCATTTAAATAGCCTATATCTCAGAGCTCTAATTCGGATGTTCAAACCTTAACCATGGCAACTTGTGATACCTGTACCAAAACTCACTAATAAATGTCCAGAAATAATCAATAACACATCATGAATCATAATCAATCATCAAAAACAATAGAAAATGCATATATGAAGGAAATCGAAATCTTGTCTTCCATGGACATTTGAAGCTTCGGTTTCCATTATATATGGGGTTATGGATGCTTATGATCATATGGATAACATCCTGAGAGTCCAAGGATCATCTCTATGTCTTTAAAATACCTTTAACTTCCCTCTAAATTTGAATCCGAAAATTGAATTTTCAATGGATTTTTGAATGTCAAGAATGCTCTTGGAGGCTGCAAATTCGTGTTCTCTTCATTGGTTTATGTTGTATATATATCATAGAACAAAATTAGGTCAAAATATCAATCTTTACTTTGGACTTTTGGATAGTTAGAGATTGAAAAAGATATGCCTTCAAATATTGAAATTATTTGATATATCCTAGCTATTTTTGATTGATCTGATTTTGTATAATCTCAATCACTTCTAAATGACTTTTAAGACTTTCTAGAACAAAAATCTTATCAAATATTCACACTTTTATATTTTATTTTGATTTAAAATGATTTAAAATGTATAAAATCATAATAAATAAAATAAAATGAATAAAAATTTGAATAAATGATTTTTAATTCGTGCATGATGTCATGGAAGTGTTTGGGTCATAAAAATGCAAGCCCATTTGGAGAAATTTGGTTCTAAGGTCCCATTTGCTTCATAAACCTCCCAAAAATTTCCCAACTTTGCAAAGGCACAAATCCCTCAATTTTAATGCTATGAAGGTGTTCTTGGACATTTTAGAAAGCTTAGAGAGTCCTCTAACCAACCTCGTTAGTCTCATGTCAATATCTTTTACCATTCTCAAGTCATGCCCTCTTGGGACACCTTACTACACAATGTATTTTCTTTGTGAGGGCAAATTTTGGGGTGCAACACTACGACCCAACAATGGTCCCAGACTCCAACAATTTTCAGCAACAATTTCATTAACAATCTTAACCCAGCTTCAGTCAACCACCATCATCATCAGTCAGAAGTCCTGTCACCATATTTTATGATCCACAGACAATAACGGTTCCTACCTCTGTTGCAGTCAGTCCAGTCACCATCACGGTGCCAGAGCCCATTCTATACGAAAAAGATAATGATGTACCCTGGCACGATGGTTCAGACCTTTACTGCAACGGAGAGAGAGTCCTTGATTCTTCAGTTCATACACCACAAGTGGATAATGTCGGGGGAGGCGGAGGCTTCACCCGAAGCGGACGCCTCTTCGCGTCACAAGTTCCAAGAGCTAATACTGAGGCTGAGGCTGCTGCCAATGCCAAAGGTAAAAATGTGGTGCCGGAAGAGCCAACTTTGAAAGAAGCCCATAAAACATCTTTTGACCAAGATGTGGATGAATTTATGAGGATAATTAAGAGAAGCGACTACAAGGTTGTGGATCAACTCCACCAGACCCCTTCTAAGATCTATATTTTGTCATTGCTGTTGTGTTCCGAAGCTCATCGGGATGCATTACTTAAAGTCTTGCATGCAGCCTATGTGCCCGAGGAGATCACAGTAAATCAGCTCGAGACAATGGTGTCTAATGTTAATACTAGCCATGGGCTAGGCTTCACCAACACTGATTTAACAATGGAAGGTCGTCACCACAACAAAGCTTTACACATCACCCTGGAGTGTAAAGGGGTTGTGCTTTCACATTTTCTTGTTGACAAATGGTTTTCACTCAATGTCTTGCCAAAGAAAGCTCTTGTCAAGCTCGAATATGATGGAATAGCTCTCCGACCAAGCAATCTGGTGCTTAGGGCTTTTGATGGTTCCAAGAGGTCTGTTCTTGGAGAGGTGGAGCTCCCTGTGATAATTGGCCCGCAGGTCTTTCAAACTACTTTCTACGTGATGGACATTCAGCCGGCCTACAGCTGTTTGTTGGGTCGACCATGGATTCACGCCGCTGGCGCAGATTATCACAATCTGTGGTGAAGAGGATATCTTTGTTAGCCATCTGGCTACCTACAAATACATTGAGATGGATGGTGAAATCCACGAAACCATGAGCCAAGGGTTCGAAGCACTGAACGTCAATGAGGCGACAACTGAAGTATTTGCTGCATCCCAGGAAGATAGGATGGATACTTCAATTGTCTCCTATCAACAAGCTCGGAAGGTTGTTGAAGATGGAAATGCCCAAGGCTGGGGCAAGCTGCTACCGGTGGAGAAGAAGGAGGACAGATTCGGTTTGGGTTACAAACCATTCCAACAAGATCAAGCAGAGGCTGCTAAGGAGCCCAAGTTCATAAGTGGGGGATGCTAACCCCAGATGCTGTCAATAACGTGGAAGACCAGGTGGAAAGCGACCTCAACCTGGAGAGCTGGATTCGTCCAAGGATCCCGGGTCACCAAGTCCTTAACTAGTCTTCCCAGGAAATTATAAGGGTTACTCCTGCAGAGTAATTATTATTTCCTACTTTTTTCAGCATGCATCAAGTCCTGCATCTTGCCCAAGGTATCAGGACTCATTTTGTAATAGGGCCATATTTATAATTTTGTGCAAATGGAATATCAATGAATATCGGACACCTTTTGCAAACAATTTTTCTCTTTCGCTCACTGACTTTTCATTTGTTATTTTTTCGCACAAAACAATAAAATGGCAATGTTTTCAAAATAAATAACTTCGTTTTTGAACAAGATTAAAATTGATCACTAAAAAGAACAAATCTCAACCCTTGCAGAGATTATCCTCCAGATTGCACCAACAACAGCCCTGCTATGACCTTGTATGACTTTGATAATCCAATTAATCAAGCAGATGAAGGGGTTGATGATGACTATGAGCTACCTGAAGAGTTAGCCAGGTTGTTGAGGCAAGAAGAGAAAGTGATTACTCCTCATCAGGAGGAGGTTGAAACTGTTAATCTTGGTACCGAGGAGGATTTGAAAGAAGTGAAGATTGGGGCCAGTCTGCAAGCTTCAATAAAAGAACAGCTTATCAACATGCTTCGAGAATATGTCGATATCTTTGTTTGGTCCTATCAAGACATGCCAGGTCTAGATACGGATATTGTCATGCACAAGCTACCCTTGAAAGAAGATTTCCCTCCAGTGAAGCAAAAGCTACGCCGTACTCGCCCAGATATGGCCATGAAGATTAAAGAGGAGGTACAAAAACAATAGGATGCCGGTTTCCTTGCTGTAACTAGTTACCCGTTGTGGGTTGCTAACATTGTACCAGTGCCTAAGAAGGATGGCAAGGAGCATATGTGTGTGGATTACTGGGACCTGAACAGAGCTAGCCCGAAGGATGATTTCCCACTACCTCACATTGATGTATTGGTGGACAACACAGCTCAATTCTCGGTATTTTCTTTCATGGATGGATTTTCTGGGTATAATCAGATCAAGATGTCACCCGAAGACATGGAGAAAACAACCTTCATCACACCTTGGGGCACATTTTGTTACAAGGTAATGCCTTTTGAACTGAAGAACGCCGGTGCCACTTATCAACGGGCTATGGTAACATTATTCCATGATATGATCCACAAAGAAATTGAATGTTACGTGGATGACATGATTGCCAAGTACCTTACTGAAGAAGACCATCTGGTAAATCTGCTGAAGTTGTTCAAGCGTTAGAGGAAATATCAGTTGAAGTTAAACCCCAACAAATGCACATTCGGGGTAGGTTCTGGTAAGTTGCTGGGATTTATCGTAAGTGAAAAGGGAATCAAGGTTGATCCCGACAAAGTCAAAGCCATTCAAGAGATGCCTGCACCTAGGACTGAAAAAGAAGTTCGGGGGTTCTTAGGAAGATTGAACTACATATCAAGGTTCATATCTCACCTCACTGCAACCTGCGAGCCCCTGTTCAAACTGTTAAGAAAGGAACAAACAGTCAGGTGGAATGACGATTGTCAGAAAGATTTTGACAAGATCAAGGAGTACCTGCAAGAACCTCCAACTCTCATGCCTCCGATTGAAGGAAGACCTCTGATAATGTACCTGACAGTATTAGAAGGGTAAATGGGGTGTGTGTTGGGCCAGCATGACGAGTCTGGTCGAAAAGAGCATGCAATATACTACCTATGCAAAAAGTTTACCGACTGTGAACAACATTATTCACTGCTCGAGAAAACTTGTTGTGCTTTAGCGTGGGCTGCTCGCCGACTAAGACAGTATATGTAGACTCACACTACTTTGTTGATCTCAAAAATGGACCCCGTCAAGTACATATTTGAGAAGCTAGCACTTACCGGAAGGGTTGCAAGATGGCAAATGATTCTGACGGAGTACGACATTCAGTACACATCTCAAAAGGCCATCAAGGGCAGTGTACTGTCTGATTATCTAGCTGAGCAGCCCATTGATGATTACCAGCCCATGAGATTTGACTTCCCTAATGAAGACATTATATACTTAAAAGCAAAAGATTGTGAAGAGCCAGTTCACACTGAAGGGCCTGATCCAGAAGAAGAATGGACTATGATGTTTGACGGGGCTGTCAATATGAATGGCCGTGGAGTTGGTGCAGTGCTCATTACACCTAAAGGAGTTCATATGCCTTTCTCGGCAAAACTTACCTTTGCCTGCACTAATAATGAAGCTGAATACGAAGCCTGTATCATGGGTCTTGAGGAAGCCATTGACCTCAGGATCAAAACTTTGAATGTATTCGGAGATTCAGCTTTGGTAATCAATTAGACCAACGGAAAATGGTACACTCATCAGGAGCATTTGATTCCATACCGTGATTATACGAAGAGATTATTGACTTTCTTCACAACCGTCATACTTGAGTACATCCCTCGAGATGAAAATCAATTTGCAGATGCTTTAGCTACCATTTCCTCCATGATCAAAGTTCAAACTGCCAATTATGTGCCTCGGATTTTGGTGTCCAGACTAGACCTACCGGCATATGTATTCTTTGTGGACATTGCTAGTAATGACAAACCTTGGTATCACGACATCAAATGCTTCTTAGAGAATCAGACGTACCCACCTGGGGCATCATCTAATGATAGGAAGACATTGAGAAGGCTGGCCGGTAGTTTCTTCCTCAATGCTGATGGTTCATTATACAAGCGAAACTTCGACATGGTTCTGCTCAGATGTGTTGACAAGAAGGAAGCAGACTTGCTGATGCACGAGGTGCACGAAGGTTCTTTCGGTACCCATGCCGGAGGACATGCAATGGTAAAGAAATTGTTAAGATCAGGTTACTACTGGATCACAATGGATGCATACTATTGTGCCTATGCCAGAAAATGCCACAAGTGCTAAATCTACGCAGATAAAGTGCATGTACCTCCAAATCCATTGAATGTAATGTCTTCACCTTGGCCTTTTGCCATGTGGGGCATTGACATGATTGGAAAGATTGAACCGACTGCTTCAAATGGTCACAGATTCATCCTGGTAGCCATTGATTACTTCACCAAATGGGTCAAAGCAACTTCGTATGCAAACGTCACCAGACAAGTGGTAGCCAGATTTCTGAAAAGAGACATCATCTGTCGATATGGAGTTCCCGAGCGAATCATTACTGACAATGGTTCCAATTTGAACAACAAAATGATGGCAGAATTGTGTCGGGACTTCAAAATTCAACATCACAACTCTTCTCCTTACAGGCCAAAGATGAACGGCGTTGTTGTGGAAGCTAACAAGAATATCAAGAAGATTGTGCAGAAGATGGTAGTCACCTACAAAGACTGGCATGAGATGCTACCATTTTCTTTGCATGGGTACCGAACCTCAATCAGAACATCTACTGGGGCAACACCTTATCAGCTTGTGTACGGTATGGAAGTTTTCGTACCTGTTGAAGTTGAGCTACCCTCCTTACGGGTAATGATGGATGTAAACCTAGATGAAGTAGAATAGGTCCGGTCTCGGTACAATCAACTAAATATGATCGAGGAGAAAAGGCTAGCTTCCATCTGTCATGGGAATGTACTTGAACCCCATGGTACAGGGTTCGATTCCCACGGAAGGCAAAAACTCTACTAGTGAGGGGAGTAGAGAAGATCGTGAGGTGGTAGTGTTGGGATTTCCTTGCGAGGAATTTCTTATTCCCCACTAGGGTGCCAGATCTCTCTCATCCTCAGCAGAGTTAATGGAACTGTTTCCCCACGGAGTTTCCATTCTTTCCCCAAAAGAGTAATGCCTGAAGCCCATCCCCAAAAAAGTGGCTGAAGCTTCCTTCCCCATAGCTAAGTTCTCCTTACGGATAGATCTACCAATGATATATCCCCCCAAGTAGAGTTTTCCCTCCGCACAGATCCATCAATGATCTCTTCCCCAGCCAGGTTGTTCCTCCAAGCAGATCAGCCAGAGATCTTCATCCCAGCAGGATCCGGGTCCTGGATCAATTTCTCCCCTTTGCATAATCATAGCGTTTGCATCATATTCACCAAATAAGCGTAGCATTCCGTATAATATTGAGCATTACGGCAAAAATAAAACATTTGCATGATCACAAGCCAAGTTCGAGCCAATCACATGCAATTACCATCAATATTTCATCATCAATATACAAAAATACATCCCTTACACATAAAAGCCAAAGCTTCCCCTTTGCACTCTCAAGTACAAATACTTGTTCATAACACACTCTTTTCGACACCCGTCTGTGTCACCCTATCCCTACAGGTCGCCCGAACACCTTCTGCAAGCAGATACTTGTCCATAACATGTTCTTCTCGACACATGTCTGTGTCATCTTAATCTCCCCACAGAAAGCCAAAGCATCCCCTTTGCACTCTCAAAACAGATGCCTGTTTATATTTATACATGTTTGACACTCGTCCGTGTCATACCTTCCCTAGCAAGTTAAATACTCGTTCGTGTCTTGCACATACCTCACCAGCAGATCATACTTGTACATACAGAAGTCTTTGATACTCGTCTGTATCTTGTTTATATCATTCCTCAACATATTTGACACTCGTCTGTGTTCCTTGTTAACCAGTTGATACTCGTCCATATCATCATCTTTGAACACGCATCAGCGTTTGTTTCTACTTATACTTGTCTGTATCATGGTCCTAAGGATGCTCGTCCGCATCTTTAATCTATGCACATCATCAAACACTTATATCCTTTATTTCTTGAAAGCGTAAGCACTCGTCCGTGTTTACCTTTCCCCAGTAAGTCGTCCATAAAACAAATTTCTTCTATCCGACATTCGTCCTATGTCATGATACTTCCGGCAGTCGTCTCCTGCCAGGTGATCGTCCTTCACCTTTGGATGACCGTCCCTCATCCCTTCCCCAATGGAATCTCCATTATTGGAACCTTCTATCAGACATTCGTCATATGTCGTGATATTTTTAGTAGTCGTTCCCTGCTAGGTGATCGTCATTCACCCTTTGATGACCGTCCCTCATCATTTATCCGATGGACGTCCCCATCGTTGATCCTGTTATCTGACATTTGTCCTATGTCGTGATAATCCCCAAGAGCAGCCATACCCTGCTAGATGATCGTCATTCACCTCTTGATGATCGTCCTTCATCATGCTTATCCGATGGCCGTCCCTATCGTCGACCTTTTCTGTCCGACATTCGTCCTATGTCGTGATAAAGAGCAGTCGTCCCCTGCTAGGTGATCGTCCTTCACCTTTGATGACCGTCCCTCATCATTATTTCGTGTATTATTTTTAACTGATGACCGTCCCCATCATTATTCACTTTACTTTCCAAGCCTGATGGCCGTACCAATCATTGCTTTTCTTTACCCGATGGGCGTCCCCATCATGATCTCTTTATTTCCCCAGCTTGTCGGCCGTCCCCGTCATTGCTTTACTTACCACTTTATCCCCAGCAGTCATCCTCTGCTCAATGGTCATGCTACATTGCCTTAATTTGATAATCATACTATACTATCTCTTACAATTTATATCCCTTTTCTTCTTCTCCCCAGTTAGTGCAAATTTCAGAATGTCTTTGGTATTCAACCACAAGTTATCTTGTTTGTCTGTTAAGCCAGGCGCTTACATCCTGCACAGTTAACTCATGCTTGAATAGGGGAAGCTGTAAACACCCCAAATTTTCCCTCACTCTTCATCACACCATGGCTTGTGATCTTTCCTTTTTTTTGATTTAACATATGCATTACATCTCATATTGCATTTTTTTCACTGCATAGTTCAAGTTCATCTGCATCTAGGATTTGTGATCTGAGCAATCCAAGAATCCATCTGATCCATCCCAAAGGTCTCAAAGCTTTCCAAGAGGGTCCATGTGTGTTCTATCATCATATTATGCTCCTCAAAATTCATGAAAGTCAAGAGATCACTGTAAACACCCCAAATTTTCCCTCACCCATTCACACCATGGCTTGTGATCATCTCATATGCATAAATACAATCATATCATCTCACATCTCATTTTTTATTCACTGCATTGGTTCTAAGTCATCTGCATCTAGGGTTTGTGATTTGAGCAGTCCAAGAGCCTCTTGAGCCACTCCAAAGGCCACCAATCAACTCAAAGGGGTCCATGTGTGTCCTTATATCATATTCCATCTCCTCAAAGTCAGAAATGCAGAGGAATCACAAGTGCTAGGGTTTGAGTGGATGCAGAGCCAGGATGAACTGCACAGTTGACTGAAAATTAGGGTTTTGGTTTCAGAGGCCATAACTCCAAATTTTTTGGTCATTCTTGTTTCCATTGATCTCTATATGGTATAGGGAGTATGCATATCAATTTTCATGAAGAAATTCCATGGGGAAGTCATCTGATCAAGAGTTGACTTTTCAGACAAGTCAGTGCAAAATCAGGGCATCTGAGGCCCCCAATGACCCAACCAATGGGTGATCTTCATCATTTTGAGTGTATATGATCTTTATTTGATCATGGAAGAAGGTTGAAGTTCATAAAAATCAAGAATTTAGGGTTTTTGCAAAAGTTGACTTTTTGGGCATAGTTGACTTTTCAAGAATGCATCATTTTAGGTCATTTTTCAAGCCTTGATTATTGATCCAAAAATGCTTCAAATGGAAAAACTTTGGTCATGAAAGTTGTAGATCTCCTCTTTCCCTTTTCAAAAAGTACAAGAACATGATCAAACTCTTCTTGGATAAAAAGTTATGGCAATGCAAAGTTGGCAAAAATCATTAATTTTCAAGGCATGCCTCATTTGGAAACTTTGCAAAATCTTGGACCAATGCATCATGTGACCTCTAATTCATTTCAAACCATTACACAAACATTCTCTAAGTCCTAAAAATCAGAATTGAGTTGAATTTGCTCATGGTTTGGTTTGTGTAACAAGGCTTTATCACATGTGAACCAAAAGCTAGCCAACTTGCAAAACACTCATGATCACTTCCTACAACTTGGTGCATTGGCTGCTGAGCTTTGCTAGGCCTCTCCCTCACCTTTGCTGCGCCAGCCATGCCTTGTACTTGCCTAGACCTTGCCCATGCCCTATCTTACACAAAGTTGACCTTTTATGCAAAAGCAAACTTACCTATCACAGTTGCACAAGTCACATCCTCTGGCCACTTGGATTAAAATATGTTATCAATTTGCAAGCAAAAACACTCAAGAGGCAAGGCTGAAACACACACATTCATCACATTCACACAAACACTCCTAACTGCAGCTTGCTTCGAATCCTTTAACACAACCATCAAACACTAAAACTTTCATCATCATTCAACTCCACACACTTCATAGACCATCCAGCACCCAAAGCCCAAGCCTGAAACAGCCAAGAAACCCCACTGCCATTTCTCACTTCAGTTTGCAAAAACTTTCGAATCTTCCATCCTAGCTCACAAACACACAAACCAACACCACAGAACTTCTCTACACATTGTATGGACCTCAAACAACCCATCACCATGACCTGAAAGTGCCAAAATCACCATAGCCATTGTTGACTGAGCTTGAAGCAGTTCCATTCGAATCTCCTTCTCCAGCCAACACAAACTCATTTTGAGCATTCAAGCATCTTTGGGGGATCAAGTGGAGTGGTTTGCACAAAGAGAGGTGGCCAGAAAGTTCCTAAACTGAAAGCTTCAAATCTCAGGTAACCTGAAATTAATTTTTCCAGAAGTGACTTTTATTGTTACAAACTTGTTCTTCATGCTTGCCTGATCATTCTGGTACCTTTGGTTTCGAAAATGGTGTTGATTTGAGTGTTTAATTCGTGACTGAAGCTTGCGTGACCTAGAACTTTCCCTCTTCGATTCAGCTTGTTTAGGTAATATAAATTTGTTTTAGGTTAGGGGTTTGATTCGTGAAGAGGAGAGGAACACTTCTCTGGTCTTAGATTTCATTTATGTTACGTTTTTAGGAAGTTTGAGGATTCTCAGGTGAGGGCTGGCCGGAGAAGACGACCGGAAGTCTTCTCCGGCAGCCTGAAAGTGATTAGGGTTAAGTGTAATTAATTAGGGCAAAGTTCAAACGGGGACCATTGGATCATCTTTCCCGCGCGCGTGTGTGTGGTCTGGATTGCATCATTAATTCATAATCAGGTTTAATTAAATTAATTAATTAAGTTTTAGAAGTTTGAATCTAGGCCTTTCATTCTGGCGCGCAGTCAATGCCTTTGAACTCAGGAGCAATCTCATCCATCCATCCTGTTTACTTTTATTTTAATTCCTTTTTAATTCATTTTCTTTCATTTATTTTGCACAATTAATTTAAAATAGGTAAAAATTCATGAAAATTATGAAACTTTTTCCTTAAGGTTTTATTAATTTTTATGACACAAAAATATTTTTATTTTATTTTTTATCATTAAAAAAGTATCTTTAAATATTTAAAAGATTATTTTTAATTGATTAATGGGAATTAATTAATTAAAAATACTTTTAGGTATTTAAAAATTACAAAAAAATTCATGAAATGTTCTAAGACATTTAGAAACATTGTCCAACCTTCAAACCAAATTTCTTTTTTGATCTTGATGCATTTTAAGAATTTTTCATTGAATAAAATCATTTTTTATGCATTATTTTGATCACATGTTTGAAAATTCATTTCTGCCTATTGGTGAAGGTTGTGACATTGATTCTTTTTGCTTTGTCTTGTGTTTAACATGTATTTTCAAGGATAAAAAGGCCATGAATTGTTCTTGCATTTTCAAATTGTTTGGCATTTGTTTTGTAAAGAACCCTAAAAAACCCTAATATCTTGTAAAATTCATAACTCAAGATTGGTTGAGAGTTGAGAGCCCCCCTTTGGGCAGTGGTTTATTATAGGTCTAGGGTTTCTTTGGGTACCATTTTCCATTTTTACTTTAGGGTTTTGCTTCTGTTTTTGGTTTGTGTTTGTTGTTTGATCCATAAACCCTAATTTGGGCTTCCTCTTGCATCCTTATTGCATTCACTTGTATAACATGACTTATCTTTGCATTTTGTGCATGCTTATGATTCATTTGACATCTTAAGACATGTAGAAAGCATCATTGATCATTGCATTACATATTTGCCATGTCATTTGTCTTGTATGATTCATAACTTTTCATGCTTGTTCATGCTCCTTAACTTGCATCATTTGCATTCATAACCTTGTATGAGCATCTCCACATGCTGCCTCATGTTTGCAGCACCTCATAACATCATAATCATCATCAACATGCTTCTGGTTCTGCTTAGCATCATATCATTTCATCTCATCTTGCATTGCATTGCATTTTCTTTCTAACATTGCAGGTGGTAAGTAAGCTTGAGAAGTGGATTTGCCTTCACTTCTCATACCTTTTCTTTGCATCTCTCTTGCATCCATTGCTGCATTTTTATTTGTGTTTGAGATTGAGCTTGCTCATTCTTCTTCTTCCCACTTTCTTTCTTCAAGTGACTTGACTTCTTGAATGAAGCAAGTCACTTTGCTTCTCTTGATCCTGTTCATCTGCTTCCTGGTGGCTCCTCTGAAGATTATTCTTGAAAACCTCACAAGCCTTAGGATCAACCAAGCTTGATAATGAATTAGGGTTTTGATTAGTCCCCCTTCATAGTTTTTACCTTTGTGTCTCTCTTTGAGTCTTCTCTTCTCACCTCATAATCAGAGACTAAACCCTAAAGGTTTTAAGACTTTGTGATTAAGCTTATGCCTGCATCCTTCTCTTAGGATGGAGTGTATAACTTTAATCCTAAGCATTAAACCCTTAAGTTGTTTAAATCTCTTAATCAATTCACTTAATAAGTATCAAGACATCACACTTGTAACTTGGGCCTTGCATTAGGGTTCTAATTCTTCCTTAAATGGTTAAGAAGGACTAACCCTAGTGTTAATGGACAAGTCCCCCTCAAGTTGTCTTACAAACAATAAAACTCACTTCATCATCCCATCATCAATAAAATCCACTTAATCAAAGGCTTGTTTTGTCATGGGTTTAATCCCTAATCATGGATTAAGTTGAGGAGTTTTCCTCAACTTAAACATTCTCATCTATTATCCTTCTTTTAGGATGGTGTAATGAGTCTGTTTAATCCTTGATTATGGCTTAACCTCATTACTCAACACTAAACAAAAACGCCAAAAACATCTAAATAATCACAAGTAGGTTAATGATCTTAATCCTACACCAAAGGTGATTAAGTGTGAGAATCTGACTTCACACTTAAGGTATCCTCATTACCCCTGATCAGAGGGAAGATGTGATGAGTTTACTAAATCCATTGGTTTAGGCTTAAGCTCATTAACTTATGACAAATTTCTCAAAAGCAATAAAAGACTGAAAACTCAAAAACAAACAATAATCGTCTCCTTCGGGATTCTTTTCTCATCTCATTCACTCGCAAACGAGAACTCGCTTCTTCCGTCTAATGCAAGACAGTAAGCACCTGAGCCAGACAGGTCATACACTTGAGCATAGGCAAGCAAGCAGTTCACAAGTCAATTCACCTTTCAGTCTCTTTGGGTCGAACTACGGTGTTCTGACTTCCTCATTGCACGAGAGGATACGTAGGCATAACTTAACAGTTATCGAACAAAAGTCTCTGTTCATTCCCCCTCCTTCCAGCATTATTCTTTAAGCCTCATAATCATGAGCATACTCTTTCTTACACTGACACTATACATATTACACTTCACACTTCTTTTGCACTGACACCTGTACATTTCTTTTCCAGCTATTTTACACACAGATTGCACTGACACTACCCCTTTAAAACACAAATCTTTTAAGCGTGGAGCCCGTCGAGTACGACGGACAATCTGGGTGCTAATACCTTCCCAGGTTGTAACCAACCCCCTTTCTCAGTCTCTCTGGTTCGCAAACCGTCTTATCCATCTTTTTCTAGGTCTATGCAGCATTGCCTTTCCTCCGGGATAAAAATGCCTAGCTGGCGACTCTTTCATCTCCAGTGAGTTCACGGCTGTGTGTTCTCACTGTTCCCTTCGCCGACCGTTCGCGCTTGTACCTGGATGCAAATCTTTGGGAGCGACAGCTTGGCGACTCTGCTGGGGAAAGTTATACTGCAACCAGGGCTTCTGGTTCTTTTTGTGGGTTCCTCCTAGCGCTTGTTTGATTTGTGTTTACTGGGGTGTTATGTGCTTATCTGTGCTTGTATATTCATCTTTGTTTATTTGCTTTATGTACAGTTGCTTTACTGCTTTCTTTATTGCTTTTGTATATATCATACTGTCATTGTTGCTGGCTGGATCTGTTGTTTGCTTTGGTGGGTGGGTGTTTCATTGAGAGTTAAGGTCCTATACCTGGGACCTGAGTGACACCTAGGCTAGAGTGAATCATATTCTTTCCCATTCCATCTCGGTCTGGTGCGGGAATATGAAACACGGTTCAGATATGGGTTTCTTCTTGAGAACTCTGTGTTGCGGATTTCCTGCAATGCTAGGGCTATCTGGGAAGCCTGCTAAGTCTGGATGACCTTTTAGTTTGACCTTCAGAAACTGAGGTGAATTAGAAGAGGAATTGTTATGGTTATTGTAAACACTGTACCTCCGGGTTAGAAGTGTTTACACTTCTCATAACTGATCCAAGTCTGAGGATCCTTGTTCTAGATCACCACCTGTGAGGGGGTTGGGCTGTTTACAGGTTTGCAGGTACCTTGACCTCAGAATACCCTGTTACTTTGACTTTGTTAAGAATGCTCCATGTTGGATAGTTCTTGTGATTCTGAACCCTGGACTTATGGCTCTTTATTTGAGTCCCCCACCCTGGTTACTGGATTTTTAGACCTCCCTCTGGAATTCTTGAACACACATGGATCTATACCAAGGCAGTTAATCAGATCCGGCTCAGTCACAAACCCTTTGCATATCATCTGCATACATACTCATTGCATCATATTAACATGTGCTTATTTGTGTTTCAGGGTATCCACATTCATCGGGTTTTGGTTTTGACCCCATCTGCAGTTTTGACCTGTCTCCACCAGTACTTGCTTCAGCTTGTCAGCTATACTTCAGTTACCTGTACTAGCCAGCCAGTGGCCCACTTCTCAGCATCTTCATCAGCACTTATTCTACTCAGTCTTCAGTACTCATGGCTCCAAAGAAAAGCAACATCACCTATCATTTCTTCCAACCAGACTTATCAGACATCAGGAGGATCCAAACCCTGATCACTCCAGAGCGCATACCTTTGTTCAGGGAGCATTATGGAGATATACTTGACTTGGTCATGGATTTGGACCCCTCTCAGAGGAGTTTGATCCACACCTGCATTCAGTTCTATGATCCTCCATTGAGATGTTTCACCTTTCAAGACTTTCAGTTGGGGCCCCTATTAGAAGAATACTCATCTTTGATTGGTTTACCTATCAAGAGGGAAATTCCTTTCAATCCTGAAATGGTCTTTCCCAGCAATGGAGAGATAGCAAAAGCTTTACACCTGGAGCCTGCCTTGATAGAGCAGCATATGACCTCTAAAGCTGGGATCCCTGGTTTTCATCTTGATTTCCTGATTTCCCAAGCTAGTCTGAAGGTTTCCCTGGGGGAGTGGAGAGCTGTTTGTGCTCTGTTGGCCTTAAGTGTATGTGGAATTGTGTTGTTTGCAGATGAGCCTCGATTCATCAGCAAGAATGCAATCCACTTGTTCATCCTGAAGAACCCTGTGCCAACTTTACTGGGTGATCTCTATTACTCAGTCCATCAGAGAAATGAGAAGCAGAGGGGAAGATTAGTGAGGATTTGTGCTCCATTATTTCATGCTTGGCTTCTCAGGCATCTACCCAGGACAGATGCATTTCTCAATCCTCATCAGCAAAGCAACTGGGCTAAGAGACTCACTGTCCTAACTTCAGCAGATATCAGATGGTGTACTCAAAGCACCAAGGGCAGAGACATGATCACCAGCTGTGGGCACTTTCCCAATGTGCCTCTGATAGGAGTTAAGGGAAGCATCAACTACAACCCTCTGCTGTTCAGGAGGCAGTTAGGCTATGCACTGGTTCATACTCCTAGGGAACAAGATTTGGTGGAGACCCTCTACTGTGAGAACAAGATTAGTTTGACTGTTGTTAGGCAGGCTGCCTGGGCCTGGGATCATGTTCAAACCAAGGGAATCACCATTCTGGGGAAGTGCAATAATGTGGCATCAGTCCAATATTATGAGTGGTCCCATGCTAGGGCCTAATTCTCTGGAATGCCCTTTACCATAGAAGACATGCCTGAGTCATCTTCAGCACCACCCCCTGCCACTATCAGTTTGGAGGAGTTTGAAAGCTTAAAGGAAAGAAATGAGAAGTTAACCCAGGCTTTGCAGAAAACCCTCAGGGAGAGGAGTGAAGGTGTAAGGGAGATTGAGAGATTGGAGAAATTGAGGGTAGAACACTTGACTAAGATTGAGAAGTCTGGAGATTATATCAACAAGTCTAAAGCTGGTGAGCAGATTCTGAAGAATGCTTGTAAGGAAGCCCAGTTCCAAAGAGCAAGAACAGACTTGTATTTGAAAGAGAGTCAGGCCAGGTGGGTCCGGATCACTGAGGCCCGTACTCTAGAAGACAAGAGAGCTCAAGACAAGATGGAGCAGATGGAAAAAGCCCTGGCAGCAGCCCAGGAGGAAATATCAGAGCTGAAAATCAAAGCAGGATTGAAGAGGTCTAAGGACCAAAGTCAGAATAAGAAATTGGCTGCAGCAGTTGCAACAAGAAACCTTCTCATCAGAAGTCTCACGGAGCATCCGGCTGATCCTGTGACCGAAGCACTTCTCAAGGAAGTTCGTGAGGATGAGTTTGGCCTTGGAGTTTGATCATTTGCTTGTTGTTGTTCCTTTTTCCATGTACTTTTGCTTTATGTGATGTGTTTTGACCCCTTTGAGGGCTTGTGTTGTAAAATGAACAAATTATTTCACCTTTGTAATATATTTGTGTTGGTCTCTATCTGGGTTCACATCAAAAGCAACTTCAACAGCATCATCTTCAAGGGTCTGGAAGGGTCAAAACTGAAGGCCAAACCGGATACCTTGATAGCAAATAAGCATAACTGCATTGCATGCTAACCCTTTTGTTTGTTTTGTAGGTTTTTTGTTTTGTTGTTGCTAACCTCTGTTGTGAATCTCAGGAATTATTGCTCGCCGCCGGGTATTTCCTCTCAACAGGCCACACAGGTACCCAACTAGAAACAACCTTCCGGGAATCCAGATGGATCAGATGCAACAGGACCTTACGGAGGTCAGAAACCAGATGGCCAACGAAAGGTTGGAGATGAGAACCCAGATAACGCAGTTCGTGGAAGTGATGAACAACTTAGCACAAAGCCAGGAGAGGCTCAGGGCTTTGGTGGAAGGGAGGAATCAAGATGAACCTCATGTGGGGACTGCAGGCACAAGTAATAATGAAAGGGTGCAACCACATGTTAACCCTCCTGTGTTTGGCCCACATCTACATCCTGAGACCAACATCCCAGTCAACATTCAAGGGACAGCCACAGCAGCCAGAGTACTTCAAGAAGATCCTCAGGAGGACCAGTATACAGTAATGGGTGCTGGAGAGGAAACATATGATAGACGATTGGAAGAGATAGCTGAGAAGTTGAGGTCCTTAGAATCTCAAAATTCTTTGGGTTTCGACGTCATGGACATGGGGTTGGTAGACGGGGTCAGGATCCCCCATAAGTTCAAGCCTCCTTGTTTCGAAAAGTATAATGGGACTTCATGCCCCCGGACTCATTTGCAATCATTCCTGGGAAGGCTGAAGGCCTATACAATGGATGAGAAATTGTGGATGTTCTATTTTGAAGATAGCTTGACTGGAGCATCGAGGGAATGGTATTCCCATCTGACAAGAGCAACAATAAGATGCTGGAAGGACCTGGCAGAGGCCTTCATCAGACAGTATCAGTATAATCTAGATATGGCACCCAATAGGACCCTCCTGATGGGAATGTCACAGTCTTCGAGGGAGAGCTTCAGAGAATATGCTCAAAGATGGAGGCAATTGGCTGCTGCCGTCCAACCACCAATGTCTGAAAGAGAAATGGCAGACATGTTTATGAACACTCTTCAGGGAACGTATATTGACAGGTTGGCTGCTTTCTCTTCCACTAGCTTCGCAGATGTTGTCATAGCTGGGGAGAGAATTGAAAGCCTGTTAAAAATGGGTAAGATCTCAGACAACGGTGCAAGCTCGTCCAGT
The DNA here is from genome assembly GCA_963966055.1 of Lathyrus aphaca. Classification (NCBI taxonomy): domain Eukaryota; kingdom Viridiplantae; phylum Streptophyta; class Magnoliopsida; order Fabales; family Fabaceae; genus Lathyrus; species Lathyrus aphaca. The sequence continues at coordinate 348,146,210 of OZ014525.1, read as the reverse complement.
GGTACAAGAAAGCCTTTTGCAGGCCCGAGAAGAACTGGCGAGACCAATGCCATCCACACCAACAGGGGTAGGCCCCAATATGCTCAGAGGTCAATAGCAGCAGTCACTATCCCTGCTCCAATTCATCCACAGCCAGTCTATCAACCTCCTCAACGAAACTTCCAACAACAACCTCAGTATCAGCAGAATCAGTATCCTCCAAGGAACTTCAACAACAACTCCAACAACAACAATCAACAGAGGCCATTTCAACAAAGGCCATCCCAAGCTAACCGAGTGATCGACCCGATCCCAATGCCGTATGCTGCTTTGCTGCCACAACTTCTGAAACTCAACCTAGTTGAGCTAAGAACGTTGGCACCTCCGGATCCCAACAGTCTACCAAGAAACTATGACTCCAATGCTAGGTGTGCTTTTCATTCGAACGCACCTGGTCACAGTACAGAAAAATGCAGGGCTCTGCATATGAAGGTACAAGACTTGGTAGATTCCAAGGCTCTGAATTTTGCACCGCCGCCCAATGTCAATAAAAACCCAATGCCAAACCATGGTGGTCCCCGAATTAACGCTATTGAAGAAGACCAACCGTCTTATTTGATAACTAGTGTGGATCAGATCAGGACACCATTGGTGGAAATCAAAGCTCAACTCCGTGAAAACAATATATTTCCGGGGTGTGAGCTAGGATGCCCCTACTGCAATATTTCATGGAATGGGTGTGAAGATTTGAGGAATGGCATTGACAGCCTTATTCAGAGTGGCTTACTCCAGATCACTACATCATTTCCGCCAAATCCAGCAACTTCATCGACAACGGTTTCAGATCCTCCTACAAATACAGCAACTATTGTTCCCGACAATTCATCAGCACCATTAACAAGTACTTCATCAGCTCTCCCAAATGATCAGTTTTCAACAGTTTCTCCTGCTACAACTTCAGCTTCATTCCATTTCGAATCTCCATCAACAACGACAACAGTCCTTCCAACAGTACCTCCTACAACACCAGCAATCAATCATGAAGATGTCTCTACTGTCACCATATTCTACGATCCTGAAAATAACTCCGCCTACCATTCAGAAGGTGCTGCTCCCACTAGAGCACCAGTTACAATCTTTTATGATCCACAAACGATTTCAGTCCCTTCAGCAGCAGCAATCAGTCCAGTCACTGTCACGGTGCCTGGACCAGTACCATATGAAAGCAATAGGGCCATCCCTTGGCACTACGGCTCTGACGTGTACTGTGAAGGGAAAAGAATCACTCTTGAAACATCAGCACCTGCACCACAAGTAGATAATGTGGGGGGAGGCGGAGGCTTCACTCGAAGCGGCCGTCTCTTTGCTTCACAAGTTCAAAGACCTACTGCCGAAGCAGAAGCTGCTGCCAAGGCAAAAGGAAAAGGCCCAGTGCAGGAAGATCCAGCTGCCAAAGAAACCCTGAAGACTCCATTTGATCAGGAGGTTGATGAGTTTATGCGGATCATCAAAAAGAGTGACTACAAAATTGTGGATCAGCTTCACCAGACGCCATCCGAAATCTCTATCCTCTCACTGCTTATGTGCTCCGAAGCCCATCGGAATGCACTACTTAAAGTCCTGCACGCAGCTTACGTGCCTGAGGAGATTACTGTCAACCAATTGGAAACCGTGGTTGGTAATGTTACTGCTAGCAATGGGCTAGGGTTTACCAATTCTGACTTGACAGCGGATGGCCGCAATCACAACAAAGCCTTGCACATAACCCTGGAATGCAAAGGAGCTGTCCTTTCTCATGTGCTGGTGGACACAGGTTCTTCCCTGAATGTCTTACCAAAGAAGGCTCTGGTGAAGCTTGAATATGATGGATTGGCATTGAGACCCAGCAACCTGGTGGTAAGAGCCTTCGATGGTTCTAAGAGATCGGTTCTGGGAGAGATTGAGCTGCCTGTGACAATTGGCCCGCAGACCTTTAAAACTATCTTTTATGTGATGGACATTCAGCCCGCCTACAGCTGTTTGTTGGGTAGACCCTGGATTCACGCCGCTGGCGCAATAACGTCTACCCTTCACCAAAAGTTAAAATTTGAGTGGGAAGGCCAAGTTGTCACAATCTGTGGGGAAGAGGATATCTTTGTTAGCCATCTGGCTACTTATAAGTACATTGAGATGGATGGAGAGATCCATGAAACAATGAGCCAAGGTTTTGAGGCCTTGAACGTCAATGAAGCATCTGCTGTATCTGGTACTCCAATGTCATCTTACCAACAAGCCCGGAAGGTTGTTGAAGAAGGAACCGCCCTAGGCTGGGGCAAGGTTTTAGCTGTGGAGGAGAAGAAGGACAAGTTTGGGTTGGGTTACAGACCAACTCAACATCAAGCAAAGGCTACTGCAGGGCCAGGTTTTGTCAGTGGGGGGATGCTTACCCCTGATGCTATCAACTGTCTGGAAGACGAGCTGGAAGAGGAGCGCAATCTGGAGAATTGGATTCGTCCGAAGATCCCGGGGAGCAGTGTCTCGAACTGGTCTTCCCAGGAAATTATAAGAGTTACTCATGCAGAGTAATTATTATTTCCTGTATTTTTTATAGCATGCATCCAAGTCTTGCATCTTGCCCAAGATGACAAGACTCATTTTGTAATTAGGGCCATCTGTACTTTTGTGCAAACAAGATTAAATTAATGAAATATCAGACAATCTTTTTGCAAACGAGTCTTTTTCTTTCCTGCTCACTGTTTTTTCCATTTTTCTTTTTGTACAAAAAAATAAATGGCGGTGTTTTCAAAATGATAACTTCATTTCACTTTTTTCTAAAGCAAGATTAAAATCAAATCACTAAAATGAACCAACTTAACCCTTGCAGAGAGTGCCTTCCAGACAGCACCGACAACAGCACGGCTATGACATCGTATGACTTTGACAATCCAATCAATCAAGCTGATGAAGGGGTTGATGAAGAATATGAGCTTCCTGAAGAGCTAGCCAGGTTGTTAAGGCAGGAGGAAAAGGTTATTGCTCCTCATCAGGAGGAGATTGAAGTGATTAATCTTGGTACTGACGAAGACGTGAAAGAAGTTAAAATCGGGGCCTGCCTGCAAGACTCAGTGAAGAGGCAACTGATAGATCTGCTTCAAGAGTATGTTGATGTGTTTGCTTGGTCGTATCAAGATATGCCAGGGTTGGATACCGACATTGTTGTGCACAAGTTGCCTCTAAGGGAAGAATGCCCACCAGTGAAACAGAAGCTGCGCCGAACTCGCCCAGACATGGCTATGAAAATTAAAGAAGAGGTACAAAAGCAATGGGACGCCGGGTTCCTTGCTGTGACTAGCTACCCGCCGTGGGTTGCTAACATAGTACCTGTGCCTAAGAAAGACGGAAAAGTAAGGATGTGTGTTGACTACCGGGATCTGAATAGAGCCAGCCCGAAAGATGACTTCCCATTACCTCACATTGACGTATTGGTGGATAATACGGCTCAGTTCTCGGTATTCTCCTTCATGGATGGATTTTCAGGATATAATCAGATCAAGATGTCACCTGAAGACATGGAGAAGACAACATTCATTACACCTTGGGGCACGTTCTGTTACAAAGTAATGCCATTCGGACTGAAGAATGCTGGTGCAACATACCAACGGGCTATGGTGACATTATTCCACGATATGATCCACAAGGAAATCGAGTGTTATGTGGATGATATGATCGCCAAGTCCCTTACAGAGGAAGATCACCTGGTGAATCTGCTGAAGTTGTTCAAGCGTCTGAGAAAGTATCAACTGAAGTTGAACCCCAACAAATGCACATTCGGGGTGCGATCCGGTAAACTGCTGGGCTTTATTGTAAGCGAGAAAGGGATTGAGGTTGACCCTGATAAAGTCAAAGCCATCCAAGAGATGCCTGCACCGAAAACTGAGAAAGAAGTTCGAGGGTTCTTGGGTAGATTGAACTACATTTCACGGTTCATATCTCACCTCACAGCAACCTGCGAGCCCTTGTTCAAGCTGTTAAGAAAGGAACAAACGGTCAGGTGGAACGAAGACTGCCAAAGGGCTTTTGACAAGATCAAGGAGTATTTACAAGAACCTCCAATCCTCATGCCGCCAGTTGAAGGAAGACCTCTAATTATGTACTTGACAGTATTAGAAGAGTCGATGGGGTGTGTGTTGGGCCAGCATGACGAGTCTGGTCGAAAAGAGTATGCAATATACTACCTAAGCAAAAAGTTTACCGACTGTGAACAGCGTTATTCACTGCTCGAGAAAACTTGCTGTGCTTTAGCGTGGGCTGCTCGCCGACTGAGACAGTATATGCTGACCCACACTACCTTGTTGATCTCAAAGATGGACCCAGTTAAGTACATATTTGAGAAGCCAGCTCTTACCGGACGGGTTGCAAGATGGCAGATGATTCTCACAGAATACGACATACAGTACACATCTCAGAAAGCCATCAAAGGCAGTGTACTATCTGAATATCTTGCTGAGCAACCCATTGATGACTACCAGCCTATGAGGTTCGACTTCCCTGATGAAGACATCATGTTCATTAAATCAAAAGATCATGAAGAGCCTATTCACACTGAAGGGCCTGACCCAGGAGAAGAATGGACTATGATGTTTGATGGGGCTGTTAACATGAATGGTCGTGGTGTTGGTGCAGTACTCATTACACCTAAAGGAGTTCACATGCCTTTCTCGGCAAAACTCACTTTCAACTGCACTAACAACGAAGCTGAATACGAAGCTTGCATTATGGGTCTTGAGGAAGCCATTGACCTCAGGATCAAGACATTGACCGTATTCGGAGATTCAGCTCTGGTAGTCAATCAAACCAACGGGAAATGGTACACCCACCAAGATCATCTGATACCTTACAGGGATTATACAAGGAGGTTACTGACTTTCTTCACAACAGTAAAACTTGAGTATATCCCTCGGGACGAGAATCAGTTTGCAGATGCTCTTGCTACCATTTCATCCATGATCAAAGTTCAAGCCGCCAACTTTGTACCTCAGATTTCAGTGTCTAGACTTGATAGACCAGCATATGTATTTGCGGCGGATGTTGCAAAAGATGGTAAGCCTTGGTTCCACGACATTAAGTGCTTCTTGGAGGATCAAACATACCCGCCTGGGGCATCTTCCAATGATAAGAAGACTTTGAGAAGGCTTGCTGGTAGTTTCTTTCTGAATGCTGATGGGTCTTTATACAAGAGGAACTTTGACATGGTACTCCTCAGATGTGTTGACAAGACGGAAGCAGATTTGCTGATGCATGGAGTGCACGAAGGATCTTTTGGTACCCATGCTGGAGGACATGCAATGGCTAAGAAATTGCTAAGATCAGGCTATTACTGGATCACAATGGATGCAGACTGTTGTGCTTACGCCAGAAAATGTCATAAATGCCAGATTTACGCAGACAAGGTGCATGTGCCTCCCAATCCTTTGAATATCATGTCTTCACCATGGCCCTTTGCTATGTGGGGCATTGATATGATTGGCAAGATTGAGCCAACTGCTTCAAACGGCCACAGATTCATCCTGGTCGCCATCGACTATTTCACCAAGTGGGTTGAAGCAGCCTCATATGCAAACGTTACAAGACAAGTGGTAGCCAGATTTCTGAAGAGAGATATCATCTGTCGGTATGGACTGCCCGAGCGAATCATTACCGATAATGGTTCCAACTTAAACAACAAAATGATGGCAGAACTGTGCCGGGACTTCAAGATCCAACATCACAATTCTTCTCCTTACAGGCCAAAGATGAATGGCGCTGTTGAGGCAGCAAATAAGAATATCAAGAAGATTGTGCAGAAGATGGTAGTCACATACAAAGACTGGCATGAAATGCTACCATTTGCCTTGCATGGGTATCGCACATCAATCAGAACGTCCACTGGGGCAACACCGTATCAGCTTGTGTATGGTATGGAAGCGGTCCTACCTGTTGAAGTTGAATTACCCTCCCTGCGGGTATTGATGGATGTTAAGCTGAACGAAGCAGAATGGGTTCGGTCCCGATACGAACAGCTGAGTCTGATCGAAGAGAAAAGATTGGCTGCAATCTGTCATGGGCAGCTATATCAGAAGAGAATGAAGAAAGCCTTCGATCAGAAAGTCAGGCACCGAGAGTACCAAGTGGGAGATCTTGTGCTGAAAAGAATCCTCCCTCCTCATACAGACCACAGGGGCAAATGGACTCCAAACTATGAAGGACCATTTGTTGTAAAGAAAGTTTTCTCTGGTGGAGCACTGATGCTCAGCACCATGGATGGTGAAGATTTCCCGTCCCCTGTGAATTCAGATGCAGTTAAAAAATACTTCGCATAAAATGACCCGCTGGACATAAAAACAGAATGTAAGTCCAGGCAAAAATAGGGCATCCCGGCGAGTCAAAAACAGAATAAAAGACTCGGGCAAAAGTAAGGGAAAATGAATAGAAAAAAATGTACACCCGCTGAGTTGAAAAGCCGCATTGGACAACTCAGGCAAAAATGGGTATCCCGATGGATTGAAAACCCGAAAGGGTGATCCATGCAAAATAAGGGAATAAGCGAACAACTGCACTCTGAATTCGTCCGTATCATCTACAACTTGGTAAGCTTTCAACGGAATCAAGCTTCAATCAGAATCAACTTTCTTCAGAAAGCAAGAAGAACGCCATTGTCATACGAGTCATAGCAGGAGGGGAAGCTCTTCAAAGCGTCGTCAACACCGCCAGTACTTTATTTCTCAATTTGTAACAATCCCCTCATTTCAGGAGATATGTTTCTTTGACTGTATCTTTGCCAATTCAGGGCACTTGAATTAATAAAATCGGATTTTCAGTCATGTTTCGTTTTTTACATTTACGTTTTGTAAAGAGTCGTCTGATATCTCTAAAAATACAATTGCATAAGTACAGATGCATTTCTCTAAAAAAATAAAACACATGCTTACAGGGAATGTGATTACTCTCGAAAGTATTTATCTCCTACGACGGAATCCAGTAAGGGATACCTCGGGACCTTTTGTATGTTTCCTTACCTTTGCAGGATTGCAGGTATCCAGAACGCAACCTGGGGCATGCAGGTTACGTCTCAGCAAGTAGGCGAATCATTATCAACTCGGTCTATCTCCCGCATGGCACTAGAAGGTGCCCATTTCCCCAGCGGAGCTGCCAAATCAACATGCATTCAATCTCGGCATCCGAAATGCTCTATCCCCAGCTGAGTTGCTCCCCATTGCTTCCCCAGCTGAGTTGCCTCTTGTTGCTTTCCCCAGCTGAGTTGCCTCTTGTTGCTCTCCCCAGCTGAGTTGCCTTTCACTTCCCCAGCCGAGTTCCCATTCTTCCTCAACAGAATGCAGAAATCAGGGAATCATCTCCCCACAGAGCTTCAAGCCTCTATTCAGAAGAGCAACGCACGAAGAGATCGCAACAGAGTGAAGAAAGCTTCTACAAACCCCAGCTGGGTCCCATATTATAAGGATATGTCAACCAGTGACCTATATCCCCAAGCAAAACAGATACATCACTAGATCTACCAGTGATCTCATACCCAGCTGGGATGTCCATTTCAAGCAGATCGACCAGAGATCTTCGCAGTGATGGGATCCGAATCCTGGATCTTTGCTCCTTTGCATAATCATAGCATTCGCATCATACTATCCCTCAGAGCGTAGCATTCCGTCTAATACGGAGCATTACGGCAAAAATCAAATGCATAGCATAATCATAAGCCATGTTATGAATTAACACTTGTGAATAATAAACCGTTCATCATCACTGTACAAAAATCCCCATCAGAGTCCCCGGCAAAAGCAGCTCCCCCTTTCAAATCACAAACACCCGTATATATACCTTTTGGCACCCGTCCGTGTCATCTTTCCCCACAGGTCGCCTGAATACACTCTACAAACAAATCACCCTCATTACAGATACATTCTGGCACCCGTCCGTGTCAAATCATCCAGCAGAAAGCCAAAGACATCCTTTTTGCACTCACATACCTTATATACACCCCTTTTGACACCCGTCCGTGTCATATCCCCAGCGCAGTCGCTTACTCTTTCATCAACCCATACACTTGTTAATATTATACTTTTCTCTTTTGACACTCGTCCGTGTCACTCTCCCCAGCAGATAAACACTCATCAATACAATACTCACTACTCATGGTACGCTTATACAGATACTCGTCCGTATCTTGTATACATCATCACTCATATCCCCGCATTTCGGCAGTAGTCCTTGTTCTTTGTTAGCCAGTTGGTACTCGTCCGTACCATCATCTCAGAACATTGCGTCTAATGTTTGTTTCTACATGATACTCGTCCGTATCATAGTCTTAAGGATGCTCGTCCGCATCTTTAATCCATACACCGCGTCAAACACTCATGTCTTCTTGAATATAGATACTCATCCGTGTCTGCTATTCCCCAGAAGAGTCCTTTCAGATTCAACACTCGTCCGTGTTCGTTGTTAACCCGTTGATACTCGTCCGTATCATCATCTCTGAACATGTGTCAGTACTTGTTTCTACATGATACTCGTCCGTATCATAGTCTTAAGGATGCTCGTCCGCATTGTTAATCTATACACAATACCAAACACTTATACCTTTTGTTTCTTGGATGTAAATGCTCGTCCGTGTTTACTATCTCCCCAGTTAGATCACCGACAATTTTCTTTTTATCTAACACTCGTCCTGTGTTATGATACCTTTGAGAGCAGCCGTACCCTGCTGAGTGGTCGTCCTCCACTTCTTGATGGTCGTCCTCCATCATGCTCATCCGATGGCCGTCCCCATCGTTGATTTTTTTAGCAGCCGTCCCCTGCTAGGTGGTCGTCCTCCACCTTTTGATGATCGTCCTTCATCACTTTATCCAATGGCTGTCCCCATTGTTGATTTTGGTTATCTGGCATTCGTCCTATGTCATGAGAAACCTCGAGAGCAGCCGTCCCCTGCTGAGTGGTCGTCCTCCACTTCTTGATGGTCGTCCTCCATCATGCTCGTCCGATGGCCGTCCCCATCGTTGACCTTATCTATCCGATGGCCGTCCCCATCGTTGATATTTTCGGCAGCCGTACCCTGCCAGGTGGTCGTCCTCCACTTTTGATGGCCGTCCCCATCATATCTCTTTCATTCCCAACAGAGCAGCCGTCCCCTGCTAGGTGATCGTCCTTCGCCTTTGATGGTCGTACCCCATCATCTGTTTATTTCATTTATTCTTTAACCCGATGGCCGTCCCCGTCGTGGTCCCTTTTCCTTTTTAGCCCGATGGCCGTCCCCATCGTTGGTTACTTGACCTTTATGAACTTGATGGCCGTCCCCGTCATGTTTCATTAATCCCCAGAGAACTTCGCAGCTTTATCTTGATGGCCGTCCCCATCATAATATCCTATTTTTCCCAGCTAGTCGGCCGTCCCCGTCTTGGCTTTACTTGTTTTTCCCCAGCTAGTCGGCCGTCCCCGTCTTAGCTTTACCTTTTATCCCCAGCATGTCGGCCGTCCCCGTCATTGCTTTATACACTTTACCAGCATGTCGGCCGTCCCCGTCATCGCTTTGCTGCACATACCTCTTTACCCAGCAGTCGTCCTCTGCTCGACGGTCGTCCTCCGTCGCCCACACTTTACAATATATTTTGTTTTGCTTTACAATCTATATCCCTTTTCTTCTTCATTCTGTGAGTGCAAATTTTAGACTGTCTTTGGTATTCAACCACAAGTTATCTTGTTCGCCTGTTAAGCCGTCGCTTACGACCTGCACAGCTAACTCATGCTTGAATAGGGGAAGCTGTAAACACCCCAAATTTGCCCTCACCCATTCACACCATGGCTTGTGATCATCTCATATGCATAAATACAATCATATCATCTCACATCTCATTTTTTATTCACTGCATTGGTTCTAAGTCATCTGCATCTAGGGTTTGTGATTTGAGCAGTCCAAGAGCCTCTTGAGCCACTCCAAAGGCCACCAATCAACTCAAAGGGGTCCATGTGTGTCCTTATATCATATTCCATCTCCTCAAAGTCAGAAATGCAGAGGAATCACAAGTGCTAGGGTTTGAGTGGATGCAGAGCCAGGATGAACTGCACAGTTGACTGAAAATTAGGGTTTTGGTTTCAGAGGCCATAACTCCAAATTTTTTGGTCATTCTTGTTTCCATTGATCTCTATATGGTATAGGGAGTATGCATATCAATTTTCATGAAGAAATTCCATGGGGAAGTCATCTGATCAAGAGTTGACTTTTCAGACAAGTCAGTGCAAAATCAGGGCATCTGAGGCCCCCAATGACCCAACCAATGGGTGATCTTCATCATTTTGAGTGTATATGATCTTTATTTGATCATGGAAGAAGGTTGAAGTTCATAAAAATCAATAATTTAGGGTTTTTGCAAAAGTTGACTTTTTGGGCATAGTTGACTTTTCAAGAATGCATCATTTTAGGTCATTTTTCAAGCCTTGATTATTGATCCAAAAATGCTTCAAATGGAAAAACTTTGGTCATGAAAGTTGTAGATCTCCTCTTTCCCTTTTCAAAAAGTACAAGAACATGATCAAACTCTTCTTGGATCAAAAGTTATGGCAATGCAAAGTTGGCAAAAATCATTAATTTTCAAGGCATGCCTCATTTGGAAACTTTGCAAAATCTTGGACCAATGCATCATGTGACCTCTAATTCATTTCAAACCATTACACAAACATTCTCTAAGTCCTAAAAATCAGAATTGAGTTGAATTTGCTCATGGTTTGGTTTGTGTAACAAGGCTTTATCACATGTGAACCAAAAGCTAGCCAACTTGCAAAACACTCATGATCACTTCCTACAACTTGGTGCATTGGCTGCTGAGCTTTGCTAGGCCTCTCCCTCACCTTTGCTGCGCCAGCCATGCCTTGTACTTGCCTAGACCTTGCCCATGCCCTATCTTACACAAAGTTGACCTTTTATGCAAAAGCAAACTTACCTATCACAGCTGCACAAGTCACATCCTCTGGCCACTTGGATTAAAATATGTTATCAATTTGCAAGCAAAAACACTCAAGAGGCAAGGCTGAAACACACACATTCATCACATTCACACAAACACTCCTAACTGCAGCTTGCTTCGAATCCTTTAACACAGCCATCAAACACTAAAACTTTCATCATCATTCAACTCCACACACTTCATAGACCATCCAGCACCCAAAGCCCAAGCCTGAAACAGCCAAGAAACCCCACTGCCATTTCTCACTTCAATTTGCAAAAACTTTCGAATCTTCCATCCTAGCTCACAAACACACAAACCAACACCACAGAACTTCTCTACACATTGTATGGACCTCAAACAACCCATCACCATGACCTGAAAGTGCCAAAATCACCATAGCCATTGTTGACTGAGCTTGAAGCAGTTCCATTCGAATCTCCTTCTCCAGCCAACACAAACTCATTTTGAGCATTCAAGCATCTTTGGGGGATCAAGTGGAGTGGTTTGCACAAAGAGAGGTGGCCAGAAAGTTCCTAAACTGAAAGCTTCAAATCTCAGGTAACCTGAAATTAATTTTTCCAGAAGTGACTTTTATTGTTACAAACTTGTTCTTCATGCTTGCCTGATCATTCTGGTACCTTTGGTTTCGAAAATGGTGTTGATTTGAGTGTTTAATTCGTGACTGAAGCTTGCGTGACCTAGAACTTTCCCTCTTCGATTCAGCTTGTTTAGGTAATATAAATTTGTTTTAGGTTAGGGGTTTGATTCGTGAAGAGGAGAGGAACACTTCTCTGGTCTTAGATTTCATTTATGTTACGTTTTTAGGAAGTTTGAGGATTCTCAGGTGAGGGCTGGCCGGAGAAGACGACCGGAAGTCTTCTCCGGCAGCCTGAAAGTGATTAGGGTTAAGTGTAATTAATTAGGGCAAAGTTCAAACGGGGACCATTGGATCATCTTTCCCGCGCGCGTGTGTGTGGTCTGGATTGCATCATTAATTCATAATCAGGTTTAATTAAATTAATTAATTAAGTTTTAGAAGTTTGAATCTAGGCCTTTCATTCTGGCGCGCAGTCAATGCCTTTGAACTCAGGAGCAATCTCATCCATCCATCCTGTTTACTTTTATTTTAATTCCTTTTTAATTCATTTTCTTTCATTTATTTTGCACAATTAATTTAAAATAGGTAAAAATTCATGAAAATTATGAAACTTTTTCCTTAAGGTTTTATTAATTTTTATGACACAAAAATATTTTTATTTTATTTTTTATCATTAAAAAAGTATCTTTAAATATTTAAAAGATTATTTTTAATTGATTAATGGGAATTAATTAATTAAAAATACTTTTAGGTATTTAAAAATTACAAAAAAATTCATGAAATGTTCTAAGACATTTAGAAACATTGTCCAACCTTCAAACCAAATTTCTTTTTTGATCTTGATGCATTTTAAGAATTTTTCATTGAATAAAATCATTTTTTATGCATTATTTTGATCACATGTTTGAAAATTCATTTCTGCCTATTGGTGAAGGTTGTGACATTGATTCTTTTTGCTTTGTCTTGTGTTTAACATGTATTTTCAAGGATAAAAAGGCCATGAATTGTTCTTGCATTTTCAAATTGTTTGGCATTTGTTTTGTAAAGAACCCTAAAAAACCCTAATATCTTGTAAAATTCATAACTCAAGATTGGTTGAGAGTTGAGAGCCCCCCTTTGGGCAGTGGTTTATTATAGGTCTAGGGTTTCTTTGGGTACCATTTTCCATTTTTACTTTAGGGTTTTGCTTCTGTTTTTGGTTTGTGTTTGTTGTTTGATCCATAAACCCTAATTTGGGCTTCCTCTTGCATCCTTATTGCATTCACTTGTATAACATGACTTATCTTTGCATTTTGTGCATGCTTATGATTCATTTGACATCTTAAGACATGTAGAAAGCATCATTGATCATTGCATTACATATTTGCCATGTCATTTGTCTTGTATGATTCATAACTTTTCATGCTTGTTCATGCTCCTTAACTTGCATCATTTGCATTCATAACCTTGTATGAGCATCTCCACATGCTGCCTCATGTTTGCAGCACCTCATAACATCATAATCATCATCAACATGCTTCTGGTTCTGCTTAGCATCATATCATTTCATCTCATCTTGCATTGCATTGCATTTTCTTTCTAACATTGCAGGTGGTAAGTAAGCTTGAGAAGTGGATTTGCCTTCACTTCTCATACCTTTTCTTTGCATCTCTCTTGCATCCATTGCTGCATTTTTATTTGTGTTTGAGATTGAGCTTGCTCATTCTTCTTCTTCCCACTTTCTTTCTTCAAGTGACTTGACTTCTTGAATGAAGCAAGTCACTTTGCTTCTCTTGATCCTGTTCATCTGCTTCCTGGTGGCTCCTCTGAAGATTATTCTTGAAAACCTCACAAGCCTTAGGATCAACCAAGCTTGATAATGAATTAGGGTTTTGATTAGTCCCCCTTCATAGTTTTTACCTTTGTGTCTCTCTTTGAGTCTTCTCTTCTCACCTCATAATCAGAGACTAAACCCTAAAGGTTTTAAGACTTTGTGATTAAGCTTATGCCTGCATCCTTCTCTTAGGATGGAGTGTATAACTTTAATCCTAAGCATTAAACCCTTAAGTTGTTTAAATCTCTTAATCAATTCACTTAATAAGTATCAAGACATCACACTTGTAACTTGGGCCTTGCATTAAGGTTCTAATTCTTCCTTAAATGGTTAAGAAGGACTAACCCTAGTGTTAATGGACAAGTCCCCCTCAAGTTGTCTTACAAACAATAAAACTCACTTCATCATCCCATCATCAATAAAATCCACTTAATCAAAGGCTTGTTTTGTCATGGGTTTAATCCCTAATCATGGATTAAGTTGAGGAGTTTTCCTCAACTTAAACATTCTCATCTATTATCCTTCTTTTAGGATGGTGTAATGAGTCTGTTTAATCCTTGGTTATGGCTTAACCTCATTACTCAACACTAAACAAAAACGCCAAAAACATCTAAATAATCACAAGTAGGTTAATGATCTTAATCCTACACCAAAGGTGATTAAGTGTGAGAATCTGACTTCACACTTAAGGTATCCTCATTACCCCTGATCAGAGGGAAGATGTGATGAGTTTACTAAATCCATTGGTTTAGGCTTAAGCTCATTAACTTATGACAAATTTCTCAAAAGCAATAAAAGACTGAAAACTCAAAAACAAACAATAATCATCTCCTTCGGGATTCTTTTCTCATCTCATTCACTCGCAAACGAGAACTCGCTTCTTCCGTCTAATGCAAGACAGTAAGCACCTGAGCCAGACAGGTCATACACTTGAGCATAGGCAAGCAAGCAGTTCACAAGTCAATTCACCTTTCAGTCTCTTTGGGTCGAACTACGGTGTTCTGACTTCCTCATTGCACGAGAGGATACGTAGGCATAACTTAACAGTTATCGAACAAAAGTCTCTGTTCATTCCCCCTCCTTCCAGCATTATTCTTTAAGCCTCATAATCATGAGCATACTCTTTCTTACACTGACACTATACATATTACACTTCACACTTCTTTTGCACTGACACCTGTACATTTCTTTTCCAGCTATTTTACACACAGATTGCACTGACACTACCCCTTTAAAACACAAATCTTTTAAGCGTGGATCCCGTCGAGTACGACGGACAATCTGGGTGCTAATACCTTCCCAGGTTGTAACCAACCCCCTTTCTCAGTCTCTCTGGTTCGCAAACCGTCTTATCCATCTTTTTCTAGGTCTATGCAGCATTGCCTTTCCTCCGGGATAAAAATGCCTAGCTGGCGACTCTTTCATCTCCAGTGAGTTCACGGCTGTGTGTTCTCACTGTTCCCTTCTCCGACCGTTCGCGCTTGTACCTGGATGCAAATCTTTGGGAGCGACAATCACAAGAACTGGCAAAGGCATGGAAGCAGAGATAGGGTTTTCACTACACAGATGACCAAAATTAGGGTTTTGGTTTCAGAGGCCTTAACTCCAAATTTTTGGGTCATTCTTGTTTCTAATGTTCTTGATATGTTATAAGGATCATGTGTACCAAGTTTGATGAAGAAACTCATTGTGGAAGTCATATGTTTACTGGGTAACGTCCTGAGCAAGTTAGGTCAAAATCAGGGCATCTGAGGCCCCCAACAATGGAACCAAGGGGTCATTTTCATCAAATTGAAGTTCAATGATCTTTATTTGATCTTAGAAGTGGTTAGAAGTTCACATGATTGAATAATTTTGAGACAATTGCAAACTTGCCATTTTTGAAAATGACTTGAAATGCAAACTTTCCATTTTGGGAAAGATTTTCAACCTCCTCTTTCATGACCAAAATTATTTCAAATGAAAAGTTCTTGAGCATGAAATTTGTAGATTAGGTCTTTCCCTTTTCAAAAAGTACAAGAAAATGTCTTGATTCATCCTAGAACTCAAGATATGGCCTTTCAAAGTTGGCAAAAATCACATAATTTCAAGTTTCATGTCAAAGAGGGATTTTGTATTTTGGTATGTTCAAGCTTCTAAATGACTTCTAATATGCACCAACATGGTACATCATGTCAAAACAACTTAAAAGGATCAAAATTGGCCCAAGAACTGAAGCATTCCATGGCTTGAATCACAAGAAACACCAAAGAGGGAAAGTTGCAAAAACTATGCCACCTCATGATCCAAGCCTTCCAGCTGAATAACTTTGATCCAAAGGCCATCCTTGATGCAAGATGAGGCCAGACACCCCATGAAAACACCTCTGACCCGTGCCATGCTTCAAGTACACATAACCTTGATGTTTTGCATTTTGGCCCATACCAATCAAACTATGCCACACCAACTCTCTGAACCAATCAACATGACTTATGTGAACCTCAAAGAACACAACACATAAACCTGAAAACCTCTCAACACTCAGATTTCCAAAAATAACCTAATACCTTCATCTCTTCGAATCATACTGCACAACCAACAAACTTTGTTTCTTTCTTCACCAATCAACTCAAAAACACCCAAGGATCATTTTCCACCTCTCACCATAGCCTGAAACACCCCACAACACAAACACGATTTCTCACTCCTCAGAACTGAAACTCATAAAGGAGGCCATTTAAACTCCATTCAAGCTTTCCAGAAGCATCAGAAGGATCATTGGAGGCATTTTGCACAAAGGAAGAGGTCGGAAAGTTCCAGTTTGCAAAGTTTCAACTCAGTTAGCCATGATGAACATTTTTTCTAGAACTCTTGTTTTAAGTTTCTAAATGATTATACATGTTTAGCTGATCATTGTGATATGTTTATTTTCGAAAATGATTGAGAAATGAGCATGTATTGTTCTTCTGAAACTTTGCCCGTGAATTTGTTCTTGCTTTGATTCATCATGTATGCGTGAAATAAATTGTTTTTGATGGTTGATTCTTGCTTATTGATGCTTAGGGAGTGATTCTGGAGAGTTGGGGAAGTTTTTATGGCATGTGGAGAGAGTTAGAGAGAGGACCTTGCCGGAGAAGACGACCGGAACACTGTTCCGGCCGTCTGAAAGTGATTAGGGCTAATCTTATTTAATTAGCTGAGTTTAAATATAAACCCTTGGATGTGTCTTTGCCGCGCGTTTTGGATGGCCAGGATTGATCATTAAAACCCTAAACCTAATTAATTATTTAATTTAAGTCAGATTAAAACATGACCATTGGATCTCATTTAATTAATAAGTTTAAATCATGGCCCTAGGATCAGATTACCACAAGTCACGTGGACTTTCCATCCTGACCACGGGATCCCTCAGCTTCCAATGACAGCCTTTCATCATGCATACTTTTGTTTTTATTTTATTTTTCTTTGCATTTTATTTCACAAAATTATTAAAAATACCAAAAATCATCACAAAAATATTTTCTTTTGCATTCTAACTTTAAATATTTTTCTCAATCCAAAAATAATTTTTATTTTATTTTTTTCATTTTAATTTGATTTGCATTTTTCCTTTTGAATCACCCAAAAACCCTAGAAAACTTAGGGAAATCATAACTTTTGATAGGTTAGGCTTCTGACCTCCTCCTTTGGGGTGTGACCTAATATGGGATTAGGGTTTGTTTGAGTTTGATTTCAAATTTTTATCATGTTGATTGCTTCTTTTTTAGTCATTTGCATTTCACATGTTCATAAAACCCTAATTTCTCATGTTCATTTGCATTCTCCTTGCATATTCATCATCACATGAACTTGCCATGACATTTCATGCATTCATATGTCATCTTATACATCTTAGGACATGTTAGAACCTTTCTTTATCATTTCTTCATTCATTTGCCATGTTTTGCATTCATTTCATTTCATAAACATCCATGTGTTTTCAAACTACAAAGCACGCTTCCTTTGCATCTCATCTTTGTATGATCACACATATGAATATTGTATAACTTTGCATCATGTCACATGACATTTACATGGCATAAGCACTTCTGACTTTAGCCTTTGCATCTCATTTCATCTTATTTCAATTCATTTCTTCATGCTTTATGTCTTATGCATCCATACTAACGTTTCAAGAACTTTTGGTAAGTTATTTTGGGAGGTGGATTGGCCTTCACCTCTCACTTCTTCTTGCTTATTTCATATGCATTTTTACTTGTCTTTGAAATGAATTTGATTCACTTAGGTTCCATATCTCTCACTTTCTTCCTTTAAGTTACTTATCTTCTTAGGAAGTAAGTAACTTATTCTTCTGCTTCCTCCTCCTTTCATCTGCTTCTTCCATTGGTTGCTTCCTTGAAGATCTTTTCTTAAGCCTCACAAACCATAGGATATCCAAGCATGATAATGATTAGGGTTGTAATTAGTTCCCCTTAGCTTTTTACCTTTGAGTCTCCTTGAGTCTCTCTTCTCATCTCAATAATCAGAGACTAAACTCTTAAAGTTTTAGGACTTTGGAATTAGGGTTATGCCTGCATCCTTCTCTTAGGATGGAGTGTATAACTTTAATATTAAGTGTTAAACCTTTAAATTGTTTAAACCTCTTAATAAAAACACACTAATAATCACCAAGACTTTATCTTGTAACTTGGGCCTTACATTAGGGTTATAATTCTTCCTTATGGTTAAGAAGGACTAACCCTAGTGTTTAATGGACAAGTCCCCCTCAATATGTCTTACAAACATAAAATTCACTTCTTAATCTCACCCTTTAATTAAAATTCATTTAATAAATGCTTGTTATATAATGAATTTAATCCCTAACCATGGATTAAGTTGAGGTATCTTCCTCAGCTTAAGTGTTCTCATCTATTATCCTTCTATTAGGATGGTGTAATGAGTTCACTAATCTATGATTAGATATTAAAATCATTACTTAACACTAAACACAAAACCCAAAAACATCTAATTAATCACAAGTAGGTTAATGATCTTAATCCTACATCATCATGGTAATTACGTTGAGGTGCTTACCTCGTACTTAAGTAGGCTCATTATCCAAAATCAGGGAGGATATAATGAGTTTGCAAGCTTTTGATTCAGGTTTAAGCTCATTAACTTATGCAAAAACACCAAAAAAACAATAAAAAAACTGAAAACACAAAAACAAACAATAATCGTCTCCTTCGGGATTCTTTTCTCATCACACTCATTCACAAACGAGAACTCGCTTCTTCCATCTAATGCAAGACAGTTAGCACTCGAGCCAGACGAGTGTAAACACCCCAAATTTGCCCTCACTAATTTTACACCATGGCTTGTGATATTTCCATATTTGCATTAGTTTAAGCATACCATATCATATTACATTTATTTTACTGCATTAGTTCAAGTTCATCTGCATCTAGGGTTTGTGATCTGAGCAATCCAAGATCCATCTGAGCCACTCCAAATGCAATTAATAATATTAATAGGGTCCATGTATGTTCAATCATCATATTATATCCTTCAAAGATCAAGGAAGTCAAAGAATCACAAGAACTTGCACAACATGGAAGCAGAGCTAGGGTTTCACTACACAGATGACCTGAAATTAGGGTTTTTGTTTCAGAGGCCATAACTCCAAATTTTTTGGTCATTCTTGTTTCTAAGGGCCTCTATATGTTATAAGGATCATGTGTACCAACTTTGATGAAGAAATTCATTGTGGAAGTCATCTGTTCATTGGGTAACTTCTTGAGCAAGTCAGAGCAAAATTCATTGTGGAACCAAAGTGGATTTTTCATCAAATTGAAGTTATATGATCTTTATTTGATCATTGAAGTTCTTAGAAGTTCACAAAATTGAAGAAAAGTGAGCTAAACCAAAAGTTGCCAAAAATGGAAATGACTTGTAATGTAAACTTTCCATTTTGGGAAAGTTTTTCAACCTCCTCTTTCTCAACCAAAAATGCTTCAAATGAAAAATTATTGGTCAGGAAAGTTGTAGATTGTATCATTCCCTTTTCAAAAAGTACAAGAACAAGTTCTAATTCATTATGGAACTCAAGCTATGGCTTGTCAAAGTTGGCAAAAATCACATAATTTTCAAGAATGCACCAAAGAGGATTCTTTGCAAAACTACTTGCCAATTCATTTTGTGACTTTAAACACACTTCTAATCATCATACAAACATTGTACATTGCATAAAACTCAGAATTGCCCAAAGAATTTCAAGATTCCATTCCTTGAACATCAAGAATTCTCAAAGGGGCCAAAACTTCATGAATTTGCAAAACACCGTATAAACTTTCATCCACTTGTTGAATTGCCTCAAGACTGATTCTATGGACATCCTTGATCCATGCTGTGCATGGACAAGCCAATGAGCCAGCTACACCATTGCCCATACCTCAAGTACAACACTTTTGACTTTTTGGCAAAAACACCCATACCAATCACAACAGTCCACCACCCACTCTCTGCCCAATCCAGACCTTACAAGCATGCTCTAAGGATTCATTTTCATAACACACACTAGCCTAACACTCCAAGAACTCAGCATTGCCAAAATCACTCTCTCTTGAAAAAAACCTTCGAATCTCTCAGCTCACATACTCAATCTTTACACTTACTTCACCATTCATCTTAGAATCATAAACTGAACACAAAGCAACCATTAGAACAACCAAAAACACCCCATACACAAAACACGATTCTTGGCCAGTTCAGTTACTACAACACAAACCAGCCACTCTCAAGGCCTTTCAAGCATCAAAGCTTCATCAGGAGGTTAAAGGGAGTCATTTTGCATAAAGAAAGTGGCCAGAAAGCTCAAGTTTGAAAAGCTTCATCTCAGGTAGTCATCTCAAATCATTTTCCAGAACTCATTTTTTATGTTACAATGTGAAAGAGCATGCTTCACTGATCACTATGAGCTTTGTATTTTCGAAAATGGTTAAGAAATGAGTTTGTATGAATGTTCTGAAATTTTTGCCATTTTTTATCTTTCCTTCGAATCTTGTTCATGAGCAATTATAAATCTGTTTTAGGGGTGGATTTGAGTTTAGGAGAGAGAGAGGGTTTGATCTGGAGCTTTAGAGCTCCAGAAATAACCTAGGGTGAAAGTTGGGGATTTTCAGGGGAGAAGGCTGCCGGAGAAGACGACCGGAGCTCTTTTCCGGTGGCCTGAAAGTGATTAGCTGTGTTAATTAGGGTTATGGCATCTTTTGAATCTGGGTCGTTTGATATCTCCTTTCCGCGCGTGTTGAATGGTGTGGATCACTTCATTAATTATAAACCTGGATTAAATAAATAATTAATTAGGATTAGTCATGTTTGAATTAGAGCCATCAGATTGCGCGCCAAGTCAACATTAATTTTCCCAGTTTCAATCCAAGCCTTTGATTGCTCATACTTTTCATTTATTTAATTTTTATTGCATATTTTCTTTTTTATTTTGCACCATTTATTAAAAATAGCTAGAAAATCCTAAAAAAATATTTTATTCTGCATTTTCACTTCAAATAATTTTCTTAACCCCAAAATATTTTTATTTTTATCTTTTGTATTTAAAAATCATTTTTAAAACATTTAAATGTTTATTTTAATTAATTAATGGAAATTAATTAATTAAAATATCATTTAGGTTTCTAAAAATCCCAAAAAAAAATCACATTGCATCTTAAGACATTTAGAAACATTGTCATACCATCCATACAAATTTCTTTTTTAGTTTTGAACAATCTTTGATAATTTTCTTGAATTTAGGGTTCATAAAATTCACATTTTAGAACCCTAACTTCAAGAATTCTTTTCTGCCTAACCATAAATGGTATGACGATGATTCGTTTTGCATTGATCTTCATTTATCATGTACTATCTAACATAATTTTTTCATGAATTTCTTCTGCATTTTTTATTTGATTTGCATTTTTTCCCTTGAGGTGCCTTAAAACCCTATATAACTTAGAAAAATCATAACTTTCATTAGGTTAAGAGTTAGGTCTCCTCCTTTGGGGTGTGATATCATATGGGGTTAGGGTTAATTTGATTGCATTTTCAATTTTTTATCTTGTCATTTGCTTCTGTTTTTGACTTTTGCATCTCATGTTGCATGAAAACCCTAATTTCTCATCTTCATTTGCATACATCTTGCATATGCTTCCATTCATGAACTTGCCATGACATTCCATGCAATCACATGACATATAAGACATCCTAGCTTGTTCCTTCTGCTTCTCCTCCTTTCATCTA
Organism: Lathyrus aphaca; assembly: GCA_963966055.1. Lineage (NCBI taxonomy): Eukaryota > Viridiplantae > Streptophyta > Magnoliopsida > Fabales > Fabaceae > Lathyrus > Lathyrus aphaca. Next base: position 348,124,600 of record OZ014525.1, on the reverse strand, counting down.
CTTCTTCCTTGGTGGCTCTTCTTGAAGATCTCTTGCAAACCTCATAAACCATAGGAACAACCAAGCATGATAACAATTAGGGTTTTATTAGTCCCCCTTTAGTTTTACCTTTGTGTCTTCTTTTGAGTATCTCTTCTCATCTCATAATCAGAGACTAAACCTTTAAGGTTTTAAGGCTTTGTGATTAAGATTATGCCTGCATCCTTCTCTTAGGATGGAGTGTATAACTTTAATCCTAAGTGTTAAGCCCTTAATTTGTTTAAACCTCTTAATCAATCCTTCTTAATAATCACTAAGACAATAAGCTTGTAACTTGTGCCTTGCATTAGGGTTCTAACTCTTCCTTAATTGGTTAAGAAGGACTAACCCTAGTGTTAATGGACAAGTCCCCCTTAAGTTGTCTTACAAACCATGAAATTCACTTCTTAATCTTACCATTAACTAAAATCCACTTTAATAAAGGTTTTTTTTGTCATGAGGTTAATCCCTAATCATGGATTAAGTTAAGGTATCTTCCTCAACTTAAATGTTCTCATATATTATCCTTCTATTAGGATGGTGTAATGAGTCCATTAAATCCTTGATTATGGCTTAAACTCATTACTTAACACTAAACAAAATACCAAAAACATCTAAATAATCACAAGTAGGTTAATGATCTTAATCCTACATCATGGTGATTAAGTGTGCGGTGCTTACTCCATACTTAAGGTATCTTCATTACCCCTAATCAAAGGGAGGATGTGATGAGTTTACTAACCCTTGGTTTAGGCTTAAGCTCATAATCCTATGCAAACTCCAAAAAAAATAAAAAACTCAAAACACAAAAACAAACAATAATCGTCTCCTTCGGGATTCTTTTTTCATCACACTCATTCATAAACGAGAACTTGCTTCTTCCGTCTAATGCAAGACAGTTAGCACTTGAGCCAGACAGGTCATACACTTGAGCATAGGCAAGCAAGCAGTTCATCAGTCAATTTATCTTTCAGTCTTTTTGAGTCGAACTACGGTGTTCTGACTTCCTCATTGCACGAGAGGATACGTAGGCATAACTTAACTGTTATCGAACAAAAGTCTCTGTCTATTCCCCTTTTTCCAGCATTATTCTTTTAAGCCTCATTCCTGAGAAATTTCACTTCACATCTCTTTTGCACTGACACCTGTACATTCTTTTCAGCTTTCGCACACAGACAACACATACACATACCCCTTTAAACACAAATCTTTTAAGCGTGGATCCCGTCGAGTACGACGGACAATCTGGGTGCTAATACCTTCCCAGGTTGTAACCAACCCCCTTTCTTAGTTTCTCTGGTTCGCAACCGTCTTATCCATTTCTTTCTAGGTTTATGCAGCATTACCTTTCCTTCGGGATAAAAATGCCTAGCTGGCGACTCTTTTCAGTTCATCTTCATGTTCTCCTTTCGCCGACCGTTCGCGCTTGTACCGGGATGCAAATCTTTGGGAGCGACAACGAGTCATACACTTGAGCATAGGCAAGTAAGCAGTTCACAGTCAATTTATTTTCAGTCTCTTTGAGTCGAACTACGGTGTTTTGACTTCCTCATTGCACGAGAGGATACGTAGGCATAACTTAACAGTTATCGAACAAAAGTCTCTTTGTCATTCACCCCTTTTGCACTAACACTTGTACTTTCATTCCTAGCTTTTGCACACAGATAGCACATACACTACCCCTTTAAACATAATCTTGTAAGCGTGGATCCCTTCGAGTACGACGGACAATATGGGTGCTAATACCTTCCCAGGTTGTAACCAACCCCCTTTCTCAGTTTCTCTGGTTCGCAGCCGTCTTATCCATATCTTTCTAGGTTTATGCAAAATTACCTTTCCCTTGGGATAAAAATGCCTAGCTGGAGACTCTATTCAGTTCATTTCCTTTCTCTTTTCGCCGACCGTTCGTGTCTGCATCGGGATGCAAATCTTCGGGAGCCACACTCGCTGAGCGAGGAACCTCCTGCATTTCTCGCTGAGCGAGCTATACCAGATCAGCAAATTCAGCTTACAGGAAACTTAACATTCCAAGCCAAAAATATCCAAAATACCAACCAACATAGTAAACAACACTAAACATACTCATAGGCATAATGTGAGCAACATAGTTAGGTTTAATCGTGTTTTTAACCGTTTAAATCATTTGTTTTCAAGATTTCTACCAAAAACCCTAAACTTATAAACTTCAAAACTCAACCAAAACTAACACAAAAGTATCTAACTATGAACCCGCCTCGAGAGATGAAGAATGACAGTAGAAATGAGTCGATTTGACGGATGGATGATTGAGAATGATGAATTTGAAGCTTTAGGCTTTTCGCTCCTTCTTCTTCTCTTCTCTTCTTTTCCTTTTTCTTCTTTTTCTTACCAACTACTTTCTTTTCTATTTTTCCTTCTATATAAACAAATATATAAAAACTTAATTTCTTAGAATAAATCGGAAATCCTATTGGTATTAAATAATATTATTTGGAGAGTTAAATAAATTACGGGGTGTTACATGTATGAACCACCATTATGCTAGGGATAAGAGTTTTAAGGCGTCTCTCGTTGGGGAGAAGAGTAAGAAAGCACCTCTTGATAGGAATACTTCCTGCTTGGGGAATACCACCCTTCAACATCTTTCTCTAAGAAGCATACGATGTGGATTGAAATCTGTAGGGACTCTGATTAGGGAAGAAATCTTCACCATGCTTTGTGTTGGGAATGACTCGGATCTTTCAAATCTCTGGGCTGATCGACTGCGAGAAAATCATCTCAATTATAAAATACTTGGCATCCCAAAATGCCCCTACGTCTTCAAACTCTTGGAGATATTCATCAACTCGAAATAACGGCCCTAGACTACATGGTTTATGCAATAATTCGTCTCACGAGGATTCCTGAAAAACCTCATATCACTATGAGATATTATGCCCAGTATTCTGAACTCTGGATAGGTCTATCAATTGTCAAGAGGGAAGAATGTCTCATACTCTTGAAGAAACTTCAAACTTGCTTTTGAGCTCAGCATGAGACTGTTACCTATAAGCAAAAGGATATGCACATATGCCCCGGGAAGAAATGAACCAAGTAGAGTTGGGCCTGGGTTAGGCGCAGAGCCAGGATGATATGATTGATTGATTTTTGTTTTTATGACGGACTCACTGGGTATCAACTCAAGGGTTGAAGAAGTGAAGACTATGATATCGACTCAAGGGTCGTAAGAAACGACAATATCGACTCAAGGGTCGAGGCAACAAAGTAACAATATCGACACAAGGGTCAGAGAATAAAGCGACAATATTGACTCAAGAGTCGAGGAAATAAGGAAACAACATCAACTCAGGGGTCGAGGAAACGACAATATCGACTCAAGGGTCAAGGAAACCATAATATCGACTCAAGGGTCGAATAAAGCAACAATGTTGACAAATGGGTCAAGGAAACGAAATGGCAACATTGACTCAAGGATCGATAAAATTAAGGAAATGATATCGACTCAAGGGTCGAGAAAACAAGGGTGATGGTATCGACTCAAGGGCCGAGAAATAGAAGTGATGATATCGACTCAAGGGCCGAAGAAAACACCAATATCGACTCAACGGCCGAAGAAAACCAAAGAGAAGATTTCCAAACTCAACTTGAAGTGAAAGGTTGACCATATATAGATATAATTGGCCCTGGTTGAAGAGATGCCACCAGAGATTGGAATTTAACCGTGAAGATACCAATAACTACTGGACTTTGGCCGTGTAGGATGACCAGGATGATCCGAAATGCTTCAGTGTCTTTAAACTCTTGTAGATCTCGAAGTAACTACCCTAGCCTGGTTGAAATATAAAGAGATTAATCGATGTAACTGCCTCAGATTGGATACCTCTGAAGATATTGCTCAATGTGATTGCCCCAGATTGGCAACCTATGAAGAGATTGCTCGACATGATTTCCCCAGATTGGCTACCTCTGAAGAGATTGCTCGACGGATTTCCCTGGATTGGCTACACCTTAACACAATGTGTTGGGAAAGTCCATACTCAATGGAGTTTCTTTGGAAAGTGAACCTTGACATGATTGTCCTTCAGAATTTTTAGACTTCTCAACTCAATAAGATTAAGCTTCTGGACAGAGGTTCCACACGTGAACTTCTTTGATGTCAAACAAATGTATGCAAGCAGAAAATGTTTATTCTGAGAATGAAAATTCTAATGCAACACACATGTTAATCTTGAAGTTTTACTGAAAAAGATGTCGCAAACCTTTGTGTGTGAATCACTGGTTAAGATACGACATTGATTTTTTATGAAATCATGTACATACAACACCAACAAAGATATTTTAGCACAACTCAAGGAGTCAGGAATGTGGTATTGTGGTAGTATGCTCTTAAAATAACCCTATTTCAGTTAGGACTTTTAAGGGTTGTATCGTGGCCTGGTTCTCAGTTATAGAAACAAAAGATTTAGGCTCGAAGTTTATTTGTGCCCACCCCTCTTCGGGATGTCCTTCATTCTTATGTTCAGCTAGCTTTCAAAAACGCTCACCTTTAATAAGGGTTTCATGTTCGTTGAGGAGCCATTAATGCTAATGGTTCAAGCAGCATTGCGGTTGTTGGAGTAACAGTCACCCCTATTGTCTTTTGTGCTTGTATCACACGACTTTGCTCTTGTTTAAGGATCTTTCTTGTGTAATCATGTTCACATTTCACCTTATCATTCTTTTGCTTATCCCTAACTTTTTCCTGGACCGATTCTTTTGAATCTTTTGAAATTGGAGTCCAGAGGGATACCCTAACTTTTGCCTAAGTCACTTGTTTTCAAGTTACAACTTAGCGGGTTTTTTCATTTCTTTTCTTTCAATTCATTTTTAACGAATCATGTGACACTAGTTTGTCTGACTTGTTTGAAAGGGTTGTGATTGTCTCAATTTTCAGTTGATGAGGGATAACCATTGTGGTTTCTGGTCTTTGGACCTCTTGATTTGGATAACCAATGTGGTTTTTGGTCTTTGGACTTCTTGATTTGGTACGAAGAAATGTAATGGATCCTTAGATACACTCCTTTATGAAAGTCTGAACGCTCGGTCCAACTAGCGGACACCTACCTTGCCCCTGGGTTAAATGTAAGGGTTTTTTCGTGCAAAAAGAAACTCCTACTTCAAGGCTCAAAGGGGTTAGCGAGGGTCTATCTCCGTTATATCTCTGGTGTTTAGGATTTAAAACAATGCATGTACATCCTCAACAGGGTCTTTTTAAAAGCACACAATTAGAGAATTTTGCGTTTTCAATTCGTCATCCTCCCTCAAGAGTTTAAGCACGACAGTTGGTATTGCAATGCACATACACAAAATTATGAGTGAATATGAATGGATTACCTCAAGAAAAATATACGCATTTTATTATGATTATCATTATAAAAACAAGTTTCATGCATGCATACAAATGTTTAAACAAACATAAATGCTACAAATAAGAATGCAGTAAAAAAGCTGAACATTGCCATCATTGAGGAGACCTGACTCTGTCTGGACTTATCAGTCTTGGCGACTTTCAGTAGTCAAAAACTTTTTTGATGGATTTGAAATCTTCAATTAAATGGCCACATGCTCAGAACCATACTTTCTTCCCAATTATTCTGACCTTAAAACTCTATAGTTAAATACTGACATGAGACATCTGAAAGAGAGAGATAGAGAGAGAGAGAGTAAAGTTGAGAAATAAAGTTGACACATAAGGTAGCTCGCAAAGACCTGACGATCTTCTGCCTACGTATCTCCATTGACCCGAGACCAATTGTCGCTCCCGGGATTTTCATCCTAGTACAAACGCGAAAGTGGCGCGAAAAAGGTAGAGTCGCCAACCATACATTTTTATCCCGAATTAAAGGGAAATGTAATGTTGTACAAACTTAAGGAAAAAGGAAAGGACAAGGTCCTGCAAACCAGAGAACTGGATTCAGGAGTCGGTTATGAACTGAGAAGATATTGGCACCCCAGATCATCCGCCTTTACCGACGGGATCCATGCTTGTTAGTCTGTTTCAAAGCGTGAGAAATAAAAATAGCTACTGGAGCTGGAATGTGAGAGAGAACTGGGAAAAGAGAACAAAAAGGTATGGGAAAAATGTAGGGAAAATAAAGAGTGTACTCAAATGGGCCCTACCCCACTGCCTACGTATCTCATGGGAAATGAGAATCATAGTCGACGTAGTTCGTCTAAGTAAGACGAAAACTTATTTATGTTTTTTATGAATTGAACTGCTTATGCCTATGCTCAGGTGTTGCAGGCTCGCCTCAACGAGTGCGTTACCGTCTTGAAAAGAGGCAAGTCGAAGCAAGTTTATGTTATGAGTGAAGGAGGTGAGAAGAGAATTCTCGCATGAAAGACGTTTGTTGTTTGTTTACTATCTTTTAGACGAAGTGTTTTTGATTTTTTTGTTTGTGAGACATCCTCATGCTAAGACTTGTTCATCATGATAAATATCCTACACCTTATCCCGAGATGGAATGCATGCAAATACCCCATGGCAAAGTCTACTGGCGCATGAGAAATCTTAACCTTTATTAAGTATTTTATTTTTATTATGAGAGGAGAAAGAAGACTCAAATCGAAAAAGGACAAAACTTGGGGAAACTAAGACTCACCCTAAGTTGTTTATTCAAGGGATTTCCTAGGGTTAGTGTGGTTTTATATTCCTAGAAATAAGAAAGGGTAGCAAATTGTCGTTCCCACCAAATGACACAGGGCCAGAAGGGGTACAGACGCGAACGGTCGGCGAAAGAGAGAACATGAAGATGAACTGAAAAGAGTCGCCAGCTAGGCATTTTTATCCCGAAGGAAAGGTAATGCTGCATAAACCTAGGAAAGGATGGATAAGACGGTTGCGAACCAGAGAAACTGAGAAAGGGGGTTGGTTACAACCTGGGAAGGTATTAGCACCCAGATTGTCCGTCGTACTCGACAGGATCCACTCTTGAAAGATTTGTGTTTAAAGGGGTAGTTTCAGTGCTATTTTGTGTGCAAAAGCTGGAAAAGAATACAAGTGTCAGTGCAAAAGAAGTGTGAAGTGAATAAAAGGAGTGTCAGTGTAAGGAAAGAGTGAAATGCTCAAGATAATGAGACTTAAAAAAATAAGGCTGGAAGAGGGGGAATATACAGAGACTTTTGTTCGATAACAGTTAAGTTATGCCTACGTATCCTCTCGTGCAATGAGGAAGTCAAAACACCGTAGTTCGACTCAAAGACACTAAAAGATAAATTGACTTGTGAACTGCTTACTTGTCTATCCTCCAGTGTATGACCTGTCTGGCTCAGGTGCAAACTATCTTTCATTAGACAGAAGAAGCAAGTTCCCGTTTATGAGTGAATGAGGTGAGAAAAGAATCCTGGAGGAGACGATTATTGTTTGTTTTTGGTATTTTCAATCTTTTATTGCTTTTGGAGTTTGTTATAGGAAAATGAGCTTAAGCCTAAACCAATGGTTAGTAAACTCATCACATCCTCCCTCTAATTAGGGGTAATTAGAATACCTTAAGTATGAAGTAAACACCTCACACTTAATCACCATGATGTAGGATTAAGATCATTAACCTACATGCAATTATTTAGATGTTTTTGGAGTTTTTGTTTAGTGTTAAGTAATAAGTTTAAGCCATAATCAGGGATTTAATGGACTCATTACACCATCCTAACAGAAGGATAATAGATGAGAAAATTTAAGCTGAGGAAGATACATCGACTTAATCCATGATTAGGGATTAACCTCATGACAAAACAAAGCCTTTATTGAAGTGGATTTTAGTTAATGATAAGATTAAGAAGTGGATTTTATGATTTGTAAGACAACTTGAGGGGGACTTCTCCATTAACACTAGGGTTAGTCCTTCTTAACCAATTAAGGAAGAATTAGAACCCTAATGCAAGGCCCAAGTTACAAGCTTGATGTCTTAGTGATTATTAGGTGGATTGATTTAGAGATTTAAACATATTAAGGGTTTAACACTTAGGATTAAAGTTATACACTCCATCCTAAGAGAAGGATGCAGGCATAACCTTAATCACAAAGCCTTAAAACCTTAAAGGTTTAGTCCCTGATTATGAGATGAGAAGAGAAAACACAAAAGATGACACAAAGGTAAAATTAATAGGGGACTAATCAAATCCTAATTGTTATCATGCTTGGGTATTCCTAGGGTTTATGAGGCTTGCAAGAGATCTTCAAGAAAAGCCACCAGGGAAGAAGCAAATGAAAGGAGGAGAAACAGAAGAAGCATGTCAACTTACTTCACTTAAGAAGATAAGTTGCTTGAATAAAGAAAGTGAAGAGGAAACATGAATGAGCAAGCTCACTCTAATACAAATTCAAAATGCAGCAAGGATGCATAAGAGAGATGAGAAGAGATTATGAGAAGTGAAGGCAAATTCACTTCTCAAAGTAACTTACCACCTGAAAAGTTAGTGAAAGGAAATGAAATGAAATGAAAATGAAATGAATGCAAGGATGAAAACCAAAACCAGAAGCATATTCATAATGTAAATGATGCAAAGAGATGATGTCAAAGCATGTCAAGAGATGCAAATGATCATACAAGTAATGAGGATGCAAATGAAGCATGAAAGGAGGCATGAAAGTTCATGAATGTACATGAAATGAAATGAATGCATAACATGGCAAATGGATGATGCAATGATCAAACATGATTCTAATGTGTCCTAAGATGTCTTAGAAGTCATGTGATTGCATAAAATATCATGGCAAGTTCATGGATGCAAGCATATGCAAGATGAATGCAAAGGAAGATGAGAAATTAGGGTTTACATGCAACATGAGAAGCAAAACTCAAAAACAGAAGCAAATGACAAAATAAAAAATTGAAAATGCACTCAAAAGAACCCTAAACCTATACTAGGCTACCATCCAAAGGGGGAGGTCAGAAGCTAAACCTAGAAGGAGTTATGAATTTCCTAAGTTTCTAGGGTTTTTTGGGTGATCCTCAATGTTAAATGCCAAATAATTTGAAAATGCAAGATAAAAATGAAACAAAAATGTTTTTAGATGCTAGAAGCCATGCATAGAACAATTCAAAAAGAACCATTCACAAACTCAACTTGGTTTAAAATTTATGAATTTTTGAAGTTAGGGTTAGAAAATGAACAATTTTAAGAACCCTAATTCATTGAAAAATGTCAAAGCATGATCAAAACCAAAAAGAAATTTGTATGGTGAGTTTGTAAATGTTTCTAAATGTCCATGAATGTTCTCTGATTTTTTTTGGTGATTTTTAAATACTTAAATGTATTTTTAATTAATTAAAATCAATTAACTAATTAAATAAAACATTTAAATGAATTAAAAATACTTTTTTATGCAAAAAATAAAAATAAAAATATTTTTTGTTTCTGAAAATTAATAAAAGGCTTGACAAAAAATTTCAGATTTTTTTGATCATTTTTACTATTTTTAATAATTCGTACAAAATAAATAAGAAAAATGTGAAATAAAAATGAATTTAATGAAAGTAAGCACATCCAAGGGACAGGATTCAAATCTGGAAAGGGAGGGAAAGACCACGCGCGCATCTGGACGGCTGGAATTCAAACTTTCACTAATTACAAGATTAAGCCCTAATCTGAACCCTAATCACTTTCAGATGACCGGAACAGTGTTCCGGTCATCTTCTCCGACCACCCAAACTTGCTAACTCTCTCAATTCGTAAAATAAACTCACCAAACTCTCCAGAAATGATCCCTAACTCATTCTAAACAAGATTCAGCCAACAAAAATCATTTATTTCACATGAATATCAAGATTCGAAGCAAAACGGAAAATTACTCAGAAATTTCAGAAGCTTCATACATGCTTAATATTCTATCATTTTCAAAACCAAAAGGTGCAGTGTGATCAGTGAAGCATGGAGAACAATCTAAGAACTTAAAATTTCATTTCTGGAAAATTTGTTCTTGAGGTTACCTGAGTTGAAGCTTTCGAAACTGGCACTTTCTGGGCTCTTCTTTGGTGCTTTTCCACTCCCCTTGATCCCCTTATGCTACTGGAATGCTTGAAAGGAGTTTATATGGAGTGTTTTGAAGGTTTCAGTTCAGAGGTGATGAAAATCGTGTTTTTGTTTGAGGTGGTTTCAGACCAATGTGAGGGGTGGGAAATGATCAGTGATTGATTTAGAGATGAATGGTGGTGTTTGTTTTGAGTTTGAGCAATTGTGCTGTGTGTTTCGAAGGAAAATGCAAGAGAGATGATTTTTGTGAACTAGAGAATGCTGAGGTTTCAGGCTGAGTTCTTGTGTGTTATGGCTTGCTTTAGGTTAGTATAAACAAATGCAATTGGTTCAGAGAGTTGTTGTGGCATAGTGTGATTGGTATGGTGTGAAATGCAAAAAGTCAACATTTCTTGTACTTGAGGTATGGGCAAGTGGCAGGCTTGGTACAATGGGGTTTCTGGTGCAGCAAGGATCAAGGATGGCCATGGAATTCATTTAGAGGCAATTCAGCATGTTTGTGAAAGGTTCTTGGTCATTTTGCAATTTCATGAAACTTTGGCCCTTTTGAGATTTCTTCATGGGCAAGTCATGAAAACTTGATATTCTTGGGCCAATTCTGACTTTTAGGCAATGTGTTATGTTTGTATGATGCATAGAAGTGTATTTGAAGTCACAAAATGGCTTGGCAAGTGGTTTTGCAAAAATCCCTCTTTGGTGCATTCTTGAAAATTATGTGATTTTTGCCAACTTTGACAAGCCATAACTTGAGTTCCAAAATGAATTAGATCTTGTTCTTGTAATTTTTGAAAAGGGAATGATCCAATCTACAACTTTCATGACCAACATTTTTTCATTTGAAGCATTTTTGGTTAAGAAAATGGAGGTTGAAAAACTTTCCCAAAATGGAAAGTTTACATTACAAGTCATTTCCATTTTTGGCCTCTTTTGGTTTAGCTCATTTTTCTTCAATTTTGTGAACTTCTCAGCACTCCAATGATCAAATAAATACCATGTAACTTCAATTTGATGAAAAATCCACTTTGGTTCCATGTTGGGGGGCCTCAAATGCCCTGATTTTGCTCTGACTTGCTCAGGAAGTTACCTAGTGATCAGATGACTTCCACAATGAATTTCTTCATCAAACTTGGTATGCATGATCCTTATATCATATTGAGACCAATAGAAACAAGAATTACCAAAAAATTTGGAGTTATGGCCTCTGAAACCAAAACCCTAATTTTAGGTCATCTATGTAGTTAAACCCTGGCTCAGCTTCCATGCTTTGCAAGTTCTTGTGATTTTTGAACTTCATTGATCTTTGGAGGATAAAATATGATGATTGAACATACATGGACCCCTCTTGAAATGATTGATGGCCTTTGGAGTGGCTCAGAAGGATCTTGGATGGCTCAAATCACAAACCCTAGATGCAGATGAACCTGAACTAATGCAGTGAAGCAAAAATGCAACATGAAATGGTATGATTAAACTTATGCAAATATGAAAGATCACAAGCCATGGTGTGAACTTAGTGAAGGAAAATTTGGGGTGTTTATAGCTGCCCCTATTCAAACACGAGTTAGCTGTGCAGGATGTAAGCGACGGCTTAACAGGCAAACAAGATAACTTGTGGTCTAATACCAAAGACAGTCCAAAATTTGCACTCACTGGGAGAAGAAGAAAAGGGATATAGATTGTAAGATGAAAGTATAATATGATTATAAAGTGCGGGTGATGGAGGACGACCATCGAGCAGAGGACGACTGTTGGGGATAAAGCGGTGACGAGTACGGCTGACATGCTGGGGAAATAAAGAGATCATGACGGGGACGACCATCAAGTAAAGAAACAAAAACTCTCTGGGGATTAAAGGTAAGGTCAGTGATGGGGACGACCATCAGGTTTGCAACGTAAGGGTAAACAACGATGGGGACGTCCATCGGGTTAATGAAATAAATGATGAGGGACGGTCATCAAAGGTGAAGGACGATCACCTAGCAGGGGACGGCTGCTCTTTACCACGACATAGGACGAATGCCGAATAGAAAAGGTCGACGATGGGGACGGCCATCGGATAAGCATGATGAAGGACGATCATCAAGAGGTGAAGGACGATCACCTAGCAGGGTGCGGCTGCTCTCGGGGTTGTATCATGACATATGACGAATTGTCAGATAACAAGATCAATGATGGGGACAGCCATCGGATAAAATGATGAAGGACGATCATCAAAAGGTGAAGGACGATCACCTAGCAGGGGACGGCTGCTCTGTTGGGGATAAGGATGAGGGACGGTCATCCAAAGGTGAAGGACGATCACCTGGCAGGGTACGACTTCCGAAAGTATCTCGACATAGGACGAATGTCGGATAGAAAAGGGTTCCAATAATGGAGACTCCGCTGGGAGAAGGATGAGGGACGGTCATCCAAAGGTGAAAAACGATCACCTGGCAGGGTACGACTGCCAAAAGTATCATGACATAGGATGAATGTCAGATAGGAAAGAAGTTTTGCTGGGGACTTCGCTGGGGAATAGTAAACACAGACGAGTGTTTACATCCAAGAAATAAAAGGTATAAGTGTTTGACACTGTGTATAGATTAAAGATGCGGACGAGCATCCTTAAGACTATGATACAGACGAGTATCGGTAGAAACAACGCTGACGCATGTTCAGAGATGATGATACATACGAGTATCAACTGGTTAACAAAGAACACGGACGAGAGTCGAATCTGAGGGGAAATAAGTGTGTATAAAAGATACGGACGAGTATCTGTATGAGTAAAAATCAGCATGAGTGAGACACAGATGAGTGTTCAACTTGCTGGGGAGAGTATGACACGGACGGGTGTCACAAGAGGAAACGTATAAGTTATGAACTTATAAGTGTAAAAGGTAATCTGGTGACTTGTGGGGATAGGATGACACGGACGGGTGTCAATGAGAGTGTATTATGAAGAAGTGTTTGGTTTACAATAAGTGATTAGGCAACCATGCTGGGGATCAGTGATACGGACGGGCGTCAAGAGAATGTAAAATTCTGTATTCAACAAGGATATTTGTGGCTTATATCTGCGGGGAAGTTGAGATGACACGGGTGAGTGTCGAGAAAAACATGTTATGGATAAGTAACTGCCGGTAGAAAGTGTTCTGGCCATTTTACTGGGGAAAGATGACACGGACGAGTGCCAAGAGGAGCATGTATCTGCATTTTAGGAGTGCAAAGGGACGTTTTGGCTTTTATGTACAAGGGATGTATTATGTATATTGCTGATGAAGTACCGTTGATATTTACTAGTGGCTGATTCAAAACCTGACTTGTGATTATGCAATATGTTTGACTTTTGCCGTAATGCTCCGTATTAGACGGAATGCTACGCTCTGATGGGAAATATGATGTAAATGCTATGGTTATGCAAAAGATACCGATTCGGGACTCGGATTCCGTTGTTGCTTGTGGAGATCCCTAACTGATCTTCTTGAAAGGATATCCCAGCTGGGGATGAGATCATTGGTAGATCTGATAAGATGTATGACTCTGCTTGGGGAAATAGGTCACTGATAGACCTATCTTTGTAACGAGGAGCCCAGCTGAGATGCGGACGCTTCCGTCACTTTTTTGTGTGAGAATTTCATACATTGCTCATCTGGGAGAGGCTGGAGCTCTGTGGGGAGATGGTTCCCTGCCTAGTACTTTGTTTGGAGAGAAAGGACCACTGAACGGTCTTTCCAGAGATTTCTCGTGGGGATCCTGCTGAGGATGGTGCTACTTGGTAACTCAGCTGGGGATATGGGCATCTTCTGGTACTGTTCTGAAGAAAGATGTGTTGGAGAAGTGATGCCTGACAACTCTGATGGGGAGAAAGCATTTCTGGTGCTTTCTGGAAGATGTACTGAGGAAATAATGATTTAGCAACTTTGTTGGGGAAGGCCTTTCATGCCCCATGTTGCGCTCTGAATACCTGCAATCTTGTTATGACAAAGAAACGCATAAGTACCCCGGGGTATCCCTTACTGGATTCCATCATAGGAGTTTAGACACTCACGGGAGTAAGTAATATATTTTCCTACAAGCATGTGTTTAGAAAGGCACATATGTTTTTATGCAAACATTATATCAGGGATATCAGACATTTTTGCAAACGAGATAAAAATGTACAAGACGAGACGTGACTGAAAATTATGGTTTTATTAATTTGGGTGCCCTGAATTGGAAAATACAGTCAAATAAACAAATCCCCTGAAATGAGGAGATTGTTACAAAATTGAGAAACAAAAAGGTGCTGGCAATGTTGACGACGCTTTAGCGAGCTTCCCTTTGCTATGACCCGTATGACCTTGACGTTCTTCTCATCTTGCTTTCTGAAGAAGGTTGATTCTGACCGATGCTTTAACCTTTCGAAACTTGCCAAGTCGTAAGTGATACAGGCGAATTCAGAATGCAGTTGTTCGCTTATTCCCTTATTTTGCGTGGATCGCCCTTTCTAGTTTTCAATCCACCGGGATACCCCTTTTTTGCCTGAGCTGTCCAATGCGGCTTTTCAACTCAGCGGGTGTACATTTTTCTTTATTTTCCCTTATTTTTGCCCGAGTCTTTTAATCTGTTTTTGACTCGTCGGGATGCCCTATTTTTTCCTGGACTTACATTCTGTTTTTATGTCCAGCGGGTCATTTTATGCGAAGTATTTTTTAACTACATCTGAATTCACAAGGGACATGAAATCTTCACCATCCATAGTATTGAGCATCAGTGCTCCTCTAGAGAAGAATTTCTTTACTATGAACGGACCATCATAATTCGGAGTCCACTTGCCCCTGTGGTCTGTATGAGGAGGGAGGAGTCTTTTCAGCACAAGATCTCCTACTTGGTATTCCCGAAGCCTGACTTTCTGATCGAAGGATTTCTTCATTCTTTTCTGGTATAACTGCCCATGACAAATTGCAGCTAATCTCTTTTCTTCGATCAGATTCAATTGATTGTACCGAGAACAGACCCATTATGCTTCATTCAGCTTGACATCCATCAATACCCGCAAGGAGGGTAATTCAACTTCAACAGGTAAGACTGCCTCCATACCATATACCAGTTGATAGGGTGTTTCCCCAGTGGATGTTCTGATTGAGGTACGGTACCCATGCAAAGCAAATGGTAGCATTTCATGCCAGTCTTTGTAGGTGACCACCATCTTTTGCACAATCTTCTTAATGTTCTTATTAGCTGCCTCGACAACGCCATTCATCTTTGGACTGTAAGGAGAAGAATTGTGGTGTTGGATTTTGAAGTCCCGGCATAGTTATGCCATCATCTTGTTGTTCAAATTGGAACCATTATCAGTAATGATTCGCTTGGGCACTCCATACCGACAGATGATGTCTCTCTTCAGGAATCTGGCTACCACTTGCCTGGTGACATTTGCATACGAAGCTTCTTCAACCCACTTGGTAAAATAGTCAATGGCTACCAGGATGAATCTATGGCCATTCGAAGCAGTCAGCTCAATCATTCCTATCATGTCAATGCTCCACATGGCAAAGGGCCAAGGTGAAGACATCACATTCAAAGGATTTGGAGGCACATGCACTTTGTCTGCATAGATCTGGCATTTATGGAACTTTCTGGCATAGGCACAACAGTCTGCATCCATTGTGATCCAGTAGTAACCTGACCTTAGCAATTTCTTAGCCATTACATGCCCTCCAGCATGGGTACCAAAAGATCCTTCATGCACCTCGTGCATCAGCAAGTCTGCCTCTTTCTTATCAACACATCTGACAAGCACCATGTCAAAGTTTCTCTTGTACAAGGAGCCATCAACATTCAGGAAGAAACTACCAGCCAGCCTTCTTAAAGTCTTCTTATCATTGGATGATTCCCCAGGTGGGTATGTTTGATCCTCTAAGAAGCATTTGATGTCATAGAACCAAGGCTTATCATCTTTAGCAATGTCTACTGAGAATACGTATGTTGGTCTGTCAAGTCTGGATACTGAAATCCGAGGCATAAAACTGGCAGCTTGAACTTTGATCATGGAGGAAATGGTAGCCAGAGCATATGCAAACTGATTTTCATCTCGAGGGATATACTCAAGTTTGACTGTGGTGAAGAAAGTCAGTAATCTCCTCGTATAATCCCGATATGGAATCAGATGCTCCTGGTGAGTGTACCATTTGTCGTTGGTCTGATTGATTACCAGAGCTGAATCTCCGAATACAGTTAAAGTCTTGATCCTGATGTCAATGGCTTCCTCGAGACCCATGATATAGGCTTCGTATTCAGCTTCGTTGTTAGTGCAGTTAAAGGTGAGTTTTTCCGAGAAAGGCATGTGAACTCCCTTAGGTGTAATGAGTACTGCACCAACACCACGACCATTCATATTAACAGCCCCATCAAACATCATTGTCCATTCTTCTTCTGGGTCAAGCCCTTCAGTGTGAATAGGCTCCTCATGATCTCTTGCTTTTATGAACATGATGTCTTCATCAGGGAAGTCAAATCTCATAGGCTGGTAATCATCAATGGGTTGCTCAGCCAGATAGTCAGACAATACACTGCCTTTGATGGCTTTCTGCGATGTGTACTGAATGTCATATTCTGTAAGAATCATTTGCCATCTTGCAACCCGTCCGGTAAGTGTTGGCTTCTCGAATATGTATTTGACTGGATCCATCTTTGAGATAAACAAGGTAGTGTGGGTCGACTTAATCCATGATTAGGGATTAACCTCATGACAAACAAAGCCTTTATCGAAGTGGATTTTAGTTAATGATAAGATTAAGAAGTGGATTTTATGATTTGTAAGAAAACTTGAGGGGGACTTCTCCATTAACACTAGGGTTAGTCCTTCTTAACCAATTAAGGAAGAATTAGAACCTGTAAACACCCCAAATTTGCCCTCACTCATTTCACCATGGCTTGTGATTCTTTTCATATTGCATAAGTTCAATCATATCATCTCATAGTGCATTTTTGCTTCACTGCATTGGTTCTAAGTCATCTGCATCTAGGGTTTGTGATCTGAGCAATCCCTGAGCCATCTGAACCACTACAAAGGTCTCCAATCATCTCAAGAGGGTCCATGTATGTTCAAGCATCATATTATATCCTCCCAAGGTCAAGGAAGTCAGAAAATCACAAGAACTGAGAAAGGCATGGAAGCAGAGCCAAGCTTAACTACACAGATGACCTGAAATTAGGTTTTTGGTTTCAGAGGCCATAACTCCAAATTTTTTGGCCATTCTTGTTTCTATTGGTAATTATATGTTATAAGGATCATGCACACCAATTTTCATGGAAAAATTCAATGGGGAAGGCATCTGATCAATAGATGACTTCTTGAATAAGTTAGTGCAAAATCAGGGCATTTGAGGCCCCCAATCACCCAACCAAAGGGTCTTCTCCATCATTTTGTGTGTATATGATCTTTATTTGATCTTAGAAGAAGTTGGAAGTTCACAAAATTGAAGAATTTCAAGCCATTTGTAAAGTTTCCATTTTGGGAAAGTGACTTATAATGCAAACTTGCCATTTTGGGAAAGTTTTTCAACCCCCTCTTTTTGATTCAAAAATGCTTCAAATGAAAAATTCTTGGTCATGAAAGTTGTAGATTGGATCCTCCCATTTTCAAAAAGTACAAGAACTTGATCTAATTCATTCTAGAACAAAAGTTATGGCTTTGCAAAGTTGGGAAAAATCACAAAAATTCACTTATGTGCCAAAGAGGGAAACTTGCAAATTCTTGTACCAAGGCAATTTGTGACTTCTAATTGATGTCTAAGCATTACACAAACATCACATATGACATAAAATTCAGAATTGGCCCAAGAATCACTTCATCCCATGCCTTGAACATCAAGAAATTCAAAAGGGGCCAAACTTCATGAAAATTGCAAAAGGGCACATAACCTTTCACAAGCTTGCTGAATCACCTCAATTTCAAATCTATGGCTCTCCTTGATCTATGCTGAGCCAGGACAAGCCAAAAGCCAGCTGCAAAACCAGCCCATACCTCAAGTACAAAACTTTTGACATTTTTGCAACTTGCCCACACCAATCACCATAGGCCACCAACAACTCTCTGACCTATCAGAGATTGATACATGGACCAAAAGCAACTCAACACACCACACAACACAAGCTGAAACCTCCAAGAACACAACATACACCAAAACTCCCTCTTATGCATTTCTCTTCGAAACTCACCATACAAGCTTAAAACCTCAAAACAAATTCCATAGAACAACTCACTATGACCCTCTGATCATTTCCCAACCATCACTTTGCCCTGAAACCTCCCACATCAAAAACACGATTTTCACACTCCATGAACTGAGCTTCTGCCATCTTCATTTTGGGGCCATATAAACTCCAACTAAGCATCACAAACACTTCAGAAGGATCATTGGGGCTGATTTGAAGCAAGGAACTGGCCAGAAAGCACCATTTTCGAAATCTTCAGTTCAGGTATCATCAAGAACTTTTTTTTCCAGAAATGATTTCTTATGTTCTTAGATTGTTCTCCATGCTTCACTGATCACACTGCACCTTTTGGTTTTGAAAATGATTCAGTTTTAAGCATGTATGAAGCTTCTGAAATTTCTGTGATTTTTTCCGTTTTGATTCGAATCTCTCTGTTCATGTGAAATAAATCCTGTTTGATGATTGATTCTTGTTTAGAATGGGGTAGGGATCATTTCTGGAGAGTTTAAGAGCTTGGGGATGCGTATAGAGAGAGATAGCATAGGAGACTGGTCGGAGAAGATGACCGGAACACTGTTCCGGTCACCTGAAAGTAATTAGGGTTCAGATTAGGGTTAATGACATAATTAGCGTAGTTTGAATGTGGGCCGTCCATTTGTGCACGCTGGTCAATTCCCTCCCCTTTTATTTTGAATCTGGGCCTTTGGATCTGTTGACTTTCATTTTAATTTCATTTTTATTACATTTATTTCTACATTTTATTTAAAATAGTAAAACATTTCTAAAAAATTTCATTTTTTGCATCATGACTTAAAATATTTTTCTCCTTCTGAAAATAATTTTTATTTTATTTTTTGCATGAAATTCGTATTTTTAAAATATTTAAATGTGTATTTTAAGTCTCTAAAAATCACCAAAAAAATCACATTGCATCTTGATACATTTAGAAACATTATCAAACTCTTCACACAAATTTCTTTTTGGTTCTTGACCTATTTTGACATTTTTCTTTGGAATTAGGGTTCTTAAAAGTCAATATTTTTTCCCTAACTTGGAAAAATCCCTTCTTCTTAACCATGAGGAGTTTGATGATGATTCTTTTTGCATTGCATTCTTCATATCATGTAGTTTCTAGGATAAAATTGCTTTGAATTTATTCTTCATTTTCAATTTGTTTTGCATTTTTCATTGTAAGGTACCTTAAAACCCTAGCCAACTTGAGAAAATCATAACTTCCATTAGGTTAAGATTTAGGTCTCCTCCTTTGGGCAGTGAACTTGTGTAGGTTTAGGGTTCCTTTGATCCCATTTTCAATTTTTTATCATATCATTTGCTTAAGGTTTTGATTTTTGTATTGCATGTTATGTATGAACCCTAATTTTTTCCTTCATTTGCATCCATCTTCCATATGCTTGCATTCATGAACTTGCCATGATATTTTGTGCATCCACATGACTTCTATGACATCTTAGGACATATTAGAATCATGTTTGATCATTGCATCATTCATTTTCCATGTTGTGCATTCATTTCATTTCATAAACTTTCATGAACTTTCATGGTTCAAAACATGCTTCATTTGCATCCTCATTCTTGTATGATCATCCACAACTCTTGTCATGTGTTTGCATTTTCTCTTAGCATCATTAGCATCATGTTTATGCTTCTGGTTTTGGTTTGCATCATTGCATTCATTTCATGTTCATGTTCATTTCATTTCTTTTTGCTAACTTTTCAGGTGGTAAGTATTTAAGAAGTGAATTTGCCTTTACTTCTCATAATCTCTTCTCATCTCTCTTATGCGTCCTTGATGAATTTTACTTTTTGTATTAGAGTGAGCTTGCTCATTCATGCTCCTTCTCCTCTTTCTTTCTTCAAGCAACTTATCTTCTTAAGTGAAGCAAGTTGTATTGTTTCTTTTGCTTCTCCTTCCTTCATTCTGCTTCTTCCATTGGTGGCTTCTATGAAGATCTCTTGCAAGCCTCATAAACCCTAGGAACATCCAAGTATAATCACAATTAGGTTTTGATTAGTCCCCCATTAGTTTTACCTTTGTGTCATCTTTGTGTCTTCTATTCTCATCTCATAATCAAGGACTAAACCTTAAAGGTTTTAAGGCTTTGTGATTAAGCTTATGCCTGCATCCTTCTATTAGGATGGAGTGTATAACTTTAATTCTAAGTGTTAAACACTTAATGTGTTTAAATCCTTTAATCAATCCATCTAATAATCACTAAGACATCAAGCTTGTAACTTGGGCCTTGCATTAGGGTTCTAATTCTTCCATAATTGGTTAAGAAGGACTAACCCTAGTGTTAATGGACAAGTCCCCCTCAAGTTGTCTTACAAACTATAAAATCCACTTCTTAATCTTATCATTAACTAAAATCCATCTAATAAAGGCTTTGTTTTGTCATGATGTTAATCCCTAATCATGGATTAAGTTGAGGAGCCTTTCTCAGCTTAAATGTTCTCATCTATTATCCTTCTATTAGGATGGTGTAATGGGTCCATTAAATCCTGGATTATGGCTTAAACTCATTACTTAAAACCAAACAAAAATACCAAAAACATCTAAATAATTGCAAGTAGGTTAATGATCTTAACCCTACATCATGGTGATTAAGTGTGAGGTGTTTACTTCATGCTTAAGGTATTCTCATTACCCCTAATCAGAGGGAGGATGTGATTAGTTTACTAACCTTTGGTTTAGGATTAAGCTCACTTTCTTATGACAAATTCCAAAAGGCAATAAAAGATTGAAAACTAAAAAAAATAAATAATCGTCTCCTCCGGGATTCTTTTCTCATCTCATTCACTCACAATCGAGAACTTGCTTCTTCCGTCTGATGCAACACAGTTTGCACCTGAGCCAGACATGTCATACACTTGAGCACAGACAAGTAAGCAGTTCATAGGTCAATTTATCTTTCAGTCTCTTTGAGTCGAACTACAGTGTTCTGACTTCCTCATTGCACGAGAGGATACGTAGGCATAATTTAACAGTTATCGAACAAAAGTCTCTGTCAATTCCCCCCCCCCTCTTCCAGCATATTTTTTAGCCTTATTGTCTTGAGCATCTCCTTCTTTTTGTACACTGACACCCCTTTTATTCACTTCACATTTCTTTTGCACTGACACTTGCATTCTTTTCCAACTTTTGCACACAAAGTAGCACTGACACTACCCCTTTAAACATAAATCTTTTAAGCGTGGATCCCGTCGAGTACGGCGGACAATCTGTGTGCTAATACCTTCCCAGGTTTTAACCAACCCCCTTTCTCAGTTTCTCTGGTTCGCAACCGTCTTATCCATCTTTTCTTAGGTTTATGCAGCATTACCTTTCCTTCGGGATAAAAATGCCTAGCTGGCGACTCTATTCATTCTCTTCTCTTTTGCCGACCGTTCGCGTCTGTACCCCTCTTGGCCCTGTGTCATTTGGTGGGAGCGACAGCTTGGCGACTCTGCTGGGGATTCTTATATTGCAACCAGGGCTTCTGGTTCTTTTTGTGGGTTCCTCCTAGCACTTGTTTGATTTGTGTTTACTGGGGTGTTAGGTGCTATATGTGTTTATTGTATTTTGCTTTATTTATTGCTTTATGTAAAACTTTTATTTACTGCTTTCTTTACAGTTTTATACATTATACTGTCATTATCATTGCTGGATCTGGTTTCTGTTTTGGTGGTTGGGGTTTCATTGAGAGTTTAAGGTCCTATACCCGGGACCTGAGTGACACCTAGGCTAGAGTGGTTCATGTTCTTTCCCATTCCATTTCAGCCTGGTGCGGGAATATGAAACATGGTTCAGATGTGGGTTTCTTCTTGAGAACTCTGTGCTACAGATTTCCTGTAGTGCTAGGGCTATCTGGGAAGCCTGCTAAGTCTGGATGACCTTTTATTATGACCTTCAGAAACTGAGGTGAATTAGAGGAGGAATTTTTATGATTATTGTGAACACTGTACCTCCGGGTTGGAAGTGTTTACACTTCTCATAACTGATCCAAATCTGAGGATCCTTGTCCTAGAACACTACATGTGAGGGGGTTGGGTTGTTTACAGGTTTGCAGGAGCCCTTGGCCACAGCATACCCTGTTACTATTTTGTTTAAGAATACTCCACTTCAGATAGTTCTTGTGATTAACCCCGGATATGTGACTCTTTATTTGAGTCCCCCACCCTGGTTACTGGATTTCTGAGCCCTCATCCTGAACTTTTGAACATATATGGACCTTGTATCAAGACAGATAATCAGATCCCGCTTGATCACAAACCCTTGCATATCATTTGCATATATCATCATTGCATCATTTAACATTTGTTTATTTGCTTTTCAGGGTATCCATTTCACTGTATCTTGGTTTTGGTTTTGACCCCTTCTTCTGCATAGACCTCTGCTTCAGTTGTCTTCATCAGTTATCTGTTTCAGCTATCTCCATCCTCACCAGCATCAGTCTGTCAGTGGCTCATTTCCAGCAACAGTCTGTGATCTTCATTAGCACCTATCTTCAGTTTCTTCAGTAGCACTCATGACTACTCCCAGGAAGAGCAATATATCCTACCACTTTTTTGAGCCTATGTTGACTGGTATCAGGCAGGTCCAGTCACTCATCACACCTGATCATATCCCTCTGTTTAGAGAGCACCATGGAGGTATCCTGGATATGGTCATGGACCTTGACCCTTCTCAGAGGAGCATGATCCACACATGCTTGCAGTTTTATGACCCTCCTTTGAGATGCTTCACATTCCCAGACTTTCAGTTAGGGCCTCTGCTGGAAGAGTTTTCTTCATTGATTGGAGTACCTATCAGAGCTGGAATCCCATTCAACCCAGAAATGCCAGCTCCCAGAAATGAAGAGATAGCAAAGGCACTGTACCTGGAGCCTGCCTTGATTGAGCAAAGTATGACCACAAAAGCAGGGATCCCTTGTTTGCATTTGGACTTCTTGATTTCTCAGGCCATCCTAAAAGCTTCATTGGGAGAATGGAAGGTAGTATGTGCACTGTTATCCCTCATCATATATGGGGTTATACTATTTGCAGATGAGCCTAAATTTGTCAGCAAAAATGCTATCCATTTGTTCCTTCTGAAGAACCCAGTGCCCACATTGTTAGGAGATTTTTACTACTCCATTCATCAGAGGAATGAGAAACAAAGGGGGAAGTTGGTAAGATGTTGTGCTCCTTTGTTTTACACTTGGCTGCTCAGACACCTGCCTAAGTCAGATGCCTTCCTGAATCCCCACCAACAGAAGAATTGGGCCAAGAGGCTCATTGCTTTGACTTCAGATGATATTAGATGGTGCACCCAGAGCACCAAAGGCAAAGACATTATCACCAACTGTGGACAATACCCAAATGTGCCTCTTATAGGAGTGAAGGGTTGCATCAACTACAATCCTTTACTATTTAAGAGACAAATGGGTTATGCTTTGGTTCACCCTCCCAGAGGACAAGATTTAGCTGAGACCCTGTTTTGTGAAGTGAAGCCTAATTCAGCTGCTGTTAGACAAGCATCCTGGGCTTGGGACAACATCCAGACAAAGGGGGTAGCTATCCTTGGAAGGTGTAATAATGTTGCTTCAGCTCAATACTATGACTGGTCCCGTACTAGAGCTCAAATTACCGGAATGCCTTTTATCTTGGAAGACATGCCTGGACCATCCACAGTACAGCTAGCAGCAACTGTCAGCCTAGAAGAATTTGAGAAGCTGAAGGAAAGAAATGAGAACTTATCTCAAGCTTTAAAGAAGACTCTTTGGGAAAGGAGTGATGGTCGTCTGGACATTGAGAGATTGGAGAAGCTTAGGGTGGAGCATCTCACCAAAATTGAGAAGACAGAGGACTATATCAGGAAAGCAAGAGCTGGGGAACATATATTGAAGAATGCCTATAAGAAGGCCAAAATTCAGAAAGCTAGGGCTGAGCACTATCTGCAAGAGTGTCAGGCTAGGTGGGTCGGGATCACCGAAGCCCGTACACAAGAAGACCAGAAAACTAAAGCTAAGATTGAACAGCTAGAGGCCAATGAGAAGAAATAGCAGGATGCTTTGTTGGCAGCACAGAAGGAGATTTCAGAGTTGAAGCTTAGAGCAGGATTGAAGAGATCAAAGGACCAGGACAGGCATAAGAGGCTGACCACTGCCATTACTACTAGGAACCTCCTCATTAGGACCATTACAGAGCACCCAGTTGGTCCAGTGACTGAGGCACTCCTGAAGGAGGTCAGAGAGGATGATTTTGGACTGGATGTCTGATTCTTTGTTTGTTGTTGTTTCCATTTAATGTACTTTTCCTTTTTATTGTATTTTTGACCCTCCAGGGGAAGGTGTTGTAAAACAAACTATGTATTAATTTCCCATTTGTAATATATTCTAGTGTGTTTTCATTTGGGCTTTTCTCTCAACAACATCAAGCATCTCCTCGAGGTCTGGAAAGGTCAAAACCAAGAACCAAACCGGATACCTTGGAAAACGAATAAGCATATTGCATTGCATACTAACTTTGTTTTGTTTTGTAGGTTCTTTATTATTTTTGTTTCTAACTTTGTTGTGACTTCAGGAAACATTGCTCGTCGTCGAGTGTTCCCTGTCAACCGCACGCACCGGTACCCGACTCGTAACAACCTTCCCGGTATTCAAATGGACCAAGTACAGCAGGATCTGACTGAGGTCAGAAATCAGATGGCCAATGAGAGAGTAGAGATGAGAAACCATATGTCTCAGTTCATGGCAGTAATGACTGGCTTAGCCCAGAGTCCAGAAAGGTTGAGAGAGCTGGTGGAAAGACAAACTCCTGAGGAACCTCATCTGGGAACAGGAGGAACTAGCAACAATGAACGTGGCCAGCCTCGTATTGACCCACCAGTATTTGGACCTCATCTGGAACCAGAAGTTAATATCCCGAGAAATGTGCAAGGTAATACTGCTGGGGGAAGAATCTTGCAGGAGGATCCCCAAGAAGAACAATTTACTGTTATGGGGGCTGGAGATGAAGTATATGACCGGAGATTGGACGAAATTGCTGAGAAGTTAAGATCTTTGGAGTCTCAGAATTCTTTGGGCTTCGATGTGATGGACATGGGCCTAGTGGATAGGGTGAGAATTCCCCACAAATTTAAACCCCCATGCTTTGAAAAGTACAATGGTACCTCCTGTCCTCGCACTCACTTGCAGTCTTTCCTGGGAAGACTCAAAGCGTATACTATGGATGAAAAATTGTGGATGTTCTACTTTGAAGATGGTCTGACTGGGGCTTCAAGAGAGTGGTATTCACACCTGTCTAGGGCCACCATTAGATGCTGGAAGGACTTAGCTGAAGCCTTCATTAGGCAATATCAATACAACCTAGACATAGCTCCCAACAGGACCCTTCTGATGGGAATGTCACAATCTTCTAGAGAGAGCTTTAGAGAATATGCCCAGAGGTGGAAACAGCTTGCTGCTGCCGTCCAACCACCCATGTCAGAGAGGGAAATGGCTGACATGTTCATGAATACATTGCAAGGGACCTATATTGATAGATTGGCTGCCTTCTCCTCTACCAGTTTTGCTGATGTGGTCATAGCTGGTGAGAGGATTGAAAGCCTCTTAAAGATGGGCAAAATTTCCGACAGTGGTGCAAGTTCATCCAGCAATCCCAGAAAGCCTTTTGTGGGACCTCGAAGGGATGGTGAAACAAATTCCATTCATACAAGTAGGGGCAGGCCTCAATATGTGCACCGGTCAGTAGCAGCGGTTACCATCCCAACTCCGATTCCTCAACAATTAGCATATCCTCAACAGCAAGTTCATTATCCACAACAGAGAACCTACAATAACAGCAATAACAACCAACAACAGCGTCCTTTCCAACAAAGACCATCACAGGAAAACAGGGTAATTGACCCAATCCCAATGCCGTATGCTGCACTCTTGCCACAACTCCTGAAGCTCAACCTAGTTGAATTAAGGACATTGGCACCTCCAGATCCCGCCAATATGCCAAAGAATTATGATGCAAATGCCAGGTGTGCATTTCATTCAAACGCACCGGGGCATAATACTTAAAAATGCAGGGCCTTACAGATGAAAGTCCAAGACCTGGTAGACTCAAAAGCTCTCAACTTCGCACCTCCTCCGAATGTCACAAGGAATCCGATGCCTAGTCACAACGGTCCAAGGATTAATGCTATTGAGGAAGGCAAACCATCCACCTTAATCACCAGTGTTGCACAAATTCGAACACCTTTGGTTGAAATCAAAGCTCAGCTTTTGGAATGCCAAGTGTTCCCCGGGTGTGAGCTCGGCTGTGGGTATTGCAACATTGCAGTCAATGGGTGTGAAAGGCTGAGAAACGACATAGATGGTCTTACTAAGGATGGTATCCTTCAGATTACGACAACAGCGCCTACAACTCCAACAATTCCTTCATCAACAATCACAGATACTCCTACAACATCAGCAACCATTGTTCCTACGGATTCTACTACAACACCAACAACCGCTCAATCAATCATTTCAGTGGATACAAGTTCAGTCACCATTCCTGCTACAACTTCAACACCCATTCAGTCAACGGTACCATCTATAACATCAACAGCAATTGATGAAAGTGTCTCAATGGTTACAATATACTACGATCCTGCAAATGTTCCTACCAACAATTCACAACAAAATGCTACTCCTGTCAGAGCACCAGTTACCATATACTATGATCCACACACCATTGTGGTCCCCTCTACAGCTGCTATCAGTCCGGTCACTATCACAGTGCCTGGGCCAGTTCCTTACGAAAGCAATAATGCCATCCCTTGGCATTATGGCTCAGATCTATACTGCGAGGGGCAGAAAATCACTTTGGAATCATCAACTTCTTCACCCCAGATAGACAATGTGGGGGGAGGCGGAGGCTTCACTAGAAGCGGACGCCTCTTCGCCTCACAAATTCCAAGACCCGTTGCTGAAGCAGAAGTTGCTGCCAAAGCAAAAGGAAAGAGCATGGTGCAAGAAGAACAAGTTGTCAAAGAAGCTGTGAAGACTCCTTTTGATCAAGAAGTTGATGAATTCATGAGAATCATAAAGAAAAGTGATTACAAGGTGGTGGACCAGCTTCACCAAACACCTTCCAAAATCTCCATACTATCATTGCTAATGTGCTCTGAGGCTCATCGGAACGCACTATTAAAAGTCCTGCACACAGCTTATGTGCCGGAGGAGATTACTGTCAATCAGTTAGAGGCTGTGGTTGGAAATATCAACGCTAGTCATGGACTTGGATTTACCAACGCTGATCTGACAGTGGAAGGTCACAATCACAATAAGGCTTTGCACATTACCTTTGAGTGTAAGGGTTCAGTTCTTTCTCACGTGTTGGTGGACACAGGGTCATCACTCAATGTCCTACCCAAGAAAGCCCTTGTGAAGCTGGAACATGATGGATTGTCACTACGCCCAAGTAACTTGGTAGTAAGAGCCTTTGACGGTTCTAAGAGATCAGTTCTGGGAGAGATAAAATTGCCTATAATGATTGGCCCACAAGTTTTCAAAACAACCTTCTTTGAGATGGATATACAGCCTGCCTACAGCTGTCTATTGGGTAGATCATGGATACACGCCGCTGGCGCCGTGACATCAACCCTTCACCAGAAGTTAAAATTCGAGTGGGAAGGCCAAGTCATTACTATTTGTGGGGAGGAGGATATTTTTGTCAGCCAACTGGCTACCTTCAAATACATTGAAATGGACGGGGAGATCCATGAAACCATGAGCCAAGGGTTTGAGGCCCTTAATATTAATGAAACATCTGTTGTGCTTGGGACTTCCATCACATCATACCAACAAGCCCAGAAGGTTGTTGAAGAGGGTACTGCTCAAGGCTGGGGAAAGCTGCTGCCAGTTGAGAAGAAAGAAGACCGATTCGGGTTGGGTTACAGACCAACTCGACAAGATCAACAAGAGGCTGCAACGGAGCCCAAGTTTGTTAGTGGGGGTATGCTCACCCTGGATGCTGTGAATAGCTTGGAAGATGAGTCAGAAGACGAGCGCAACCTGGAAAGCTGGATACGTCCAAGGATCCCGGGGAACCATGTCTCAAACTGGTCTTCCCAGGAAATTATAAGAGTTACTCCTGCAGAGTAATTATTATTTCCTGTCTTTAAAGCATGCATCAAGTCCCTCATCTTGCCCAAGATGTCAGGACTCATTTTGTAATTGGGCCATCTTGTATTTTGTGTAAAGATCAATTAATGAATATCAGGACATCTTTTTCAAATGAGTCTTTTCTTTTTCGCTCACTGTTTTTCATTTTTCATTTTTTGTACAAAAATAAAATGGCAATGCTTTTCAAAATAAATAACTTCATTCTCACTTTTTAAACAAGATAAAACTGATCACTAAAATGAACAAATCTAAACCATTGCAGAGAATACCCTCCAGACGGCACCGACAACGACACCGCTGTGACTTCGTATGACTTTGACAATCCGATTAATCAAGCTGATGAAGGGGTTGAAGAAGATTATGAGCTACCTGAAGAGCTTGCCAGGTTGTTGAGACAAGAGGAGAAGGTTATCACTCCTCATCAGAAGGAAGTTGAAATGGTTAATCTCAGTACAGAAGAAGACTTGAAGGAAGTTAAGATCGGGGCCTGCCTGCAAGATTCAGTAAAAGATCAACTTATTGACATGCTTCGGGAGTATGTGGATGTTTTTGCTTGGTCTTATCAGGATATGCCAGGGTTGGACACCGACATTGTTATGCACAAGCTGCCGTTGAAAGAAGACTGTCCGCCAGTAAAACAGAAGTTGTGTCGTACTCGCCCAGATATGGCTATGAAGATAAAGGAAGAGGTACAAAAACAGTGGGACGCCGGTTTCCTTGCTGTGACCAGTTACCCGCCGTGGGTTGCTAACATTGTACCTGTGCCTAAGAAGGATGGAAAAGTGAGGATGTGTGTGGATTACCGGGATCTGAACAGAGACCTCACATTGATGTATTGGTTGATAATACGGCTCAGTTCTCGGTGTTCTCCTTCATGGATGGATTTTCAGGATATAATCAGATCAAGATGTCGCCTGAAGACATGGAGAAGACAACTTTCATCACACCCTGGGGCACATTCTGTTACAAGGTGATGCCATTCAGATTGAAGAATGCGGGTGCCACTTATCAATGGGCTATGGTAACAGTATTCCATGACATGATCCACAAAGAAATTGAATGTTATGTGGATGACATGATTGCCAAGTCCCTCACAGAAGAAGACCACCTAGTGAATCTGTTGAAGCTGTTCAAACGTCTGAGGAAGTACCAATTGAAGTTGAACCCCAACAAGTTCACGTTCGGGGTGCGGTCCGGTAAGTTGCTGGGATTTATTGTAAGCGAGAAAGGGATTGAAGTCGACCCTGACAAAGTAAAAGCCATTCAAGAAATGCCTGCACCAAAGAATGAAAAAGAAGTTCGAGGGTTTCTGGGTAGATTGAACTACATCTCGCGGTTCATATCTCACCTTACTGCAACCTGTGAGCCTTTGTTCAAGTTTTTAAGAAAAGAACAAACAGTCAGGTGGAATGAAGATTGTCAGAGGGCTTTTGACAAAGTCAAGGAATACTTACAAGAGCCTCTCATCCTTATGCCTCCAGTTGAAGGAAGACCTTTAATCATGTACTTGACCGTATTAGAAGAGTCAATGGGTGTGTGTGTTGGGCCAGCATGATGAGTCTGGTCGAAAAGAGTATGCAATATACTACCTGAGCAAAAATTTTACCGACTGTGAACAACGTTATTCACTGCTCGAGAAAACTTATTGTGCTTTAGCGTGGGCTGCTCGTCGACTGAGACAGTATATGTTGACCCACACTACCTTATTGATCTCCAAGATGGACCCAGTAAAGTACATTTTTGAGAAGCCAGCACTTACCAGACGGGTTGCAAGATGGCAAATGATCCTCATAGAATATGACATTCAATACACATCTCAAAAAGCCATCAAAGGCAGTGTATTGTCTGACTATCTGGCTGAGCAACCCATTGACGATTACCAGCCTATGAGATTTGACTTCCCTGATGAAGACATCATGTTCATAAAAGCAAAAGATCATGAAGAGCCTATTCACACTAAAGGGCCTGAACCAGAAGAAGAATGGACTATGATGTTTGATAGGGCAGTTAATATGAATGGTCGTGGTGTTGGTGCAGTACTCATTACACCTAAAGGAGTTCACATGCCTTTCTCGGCAAAACTCACCTTCAACTGCACTAATAACGAAGCTGAATACGAAGCTTGCATTATGGGTCTTGAGGAAGCCATTGACCTCAGGATCAAGACTTTGACTGTATTCGGAGATTCAGCTCTGGTAATTAATCAAACCAACGGCAAATGGAACACTCACCAGGATCATCTGATACCCTACCGGGATTATACAAAGAGGTTACTGACTTTCTTCACTACAGTCAAGCTTGAGTATATTCCGCGAGATGAAAATCAGTTTGCAGATGCTCTGGCTACCATTTCATCCATGATCAAAGTTCAAGCTGCCAACTTTGTGCCTCGAATTTCGGTATCCAGACTCGATATACCAACATATGTATTCTCAGCAGACCTTAGTAAGGATGACAAGCCTTGGTTCCATGACATCAAATGCTTCTTGGAAGATCAAACATACCCACCTGGGGCATCAGCCAATGATAAGAAGACGTTAAGAAGGCTAGCTAGTAGTTTCTTCCTGAATGCTGATGGTTCGTTGTACAAAAGAAATTTTGATATGGTACTCCTCAGATGTGTTGATAAGACCGAAGCAGACTTGTTGATGCACGAGGTGCACGAAGGATCTTTTGGTACCCATGCTGGAGGGCATGCTATGGCTAAAAAGTTGCTAAGATCAGGCTATTACTGGATCACAATGGATGCAGACTGTTGTGCGTATGCCAGAAAATGCCATAAATGCCAGATTTATGCAGATAAAGTGCATGTGCCTCTGAATCCTCTGAATGTGATGTCTTCACCCTGGCCCTTCGCCATGTGGGGCATTGATATGATTGGCAATATTGAACCGACCGCTTCGAATGGCCACAGATTCATCCTGGTAGCCATTGACTATTTTACTAAGTGGGTTGAAGCAGCCTCTTATGCCAATGTTACTAGGCATGTGGTAGCCAGATTCCTGAAGAGAGACATCATCTGTCAATATGGAGTGCCCGAGCGAATCATTACTGATAATGGTTCCAATTTGAACAATAAAATGATGGCGGAATTATGCCGGGACTTCAAGATCCAACACCACAATTCTTCTCCTTACAGGCCAAAGATGAATGGCGCTGTTGAGGCAGCTAACAAGAATATCAAGAAGATTATGCAAAAGATGGTGGTCACATACAAAGACTGGCATGAAATGCTACCGTTTGCCTTGCATGGGTACCGTACCTCAATCAGAACATCCACTGGGGCAACACCGTATCAGCTTGTGTATGGTATGGAGGCAGTCCTACCTGTTGAAGTTGAATTACCCTCCTTGCGGGTACTGATGGATGTTAAGCTGAATGAAGCAGAATGGGTCCGATCCCGATACGAACAACTAAGTCTGATCGAAGAAAAGAGATTAGCTGCAATCTGTCATGGGCAGTTGTACCAGAAAAGAATGAAGAAAGCCTTCGATCAGAAAGTTAGGATTTGGGAATACCAAGTAGGAGATCTGGTGCTGAAAAGACTCCTTCCTCCTCATACAGACCACAGGGGAAAGTGGACTCCGAATTACGATGGTCCGTTCATAGTAAAGAAAGTCTTCTCTGGTGGAGCACTTATGCTCACCACTATGGATGGTGAAGATTTCCTGTCCCCTGTGAATTCAAATGCAGTTAAAAAATACTTCGCATAAAATGACCCGTTGGACATAAAAACAGAATGTAAGTCCAGGAAAAAATAGGGCATCCCGGTGAGTCAAAACCAGAATAAAAGACTCGGGTAAAAGTTAGTGAAAATAAAGAAAAAATGTACACCCGCTGAGTTGAAAAGCCGCATTGGACAGCTCAGTCAAAAATGGGTATCCCGGTGGATTGAAAACCCGAAAGGGCGATATACGCAAATTAAGGGAATAAGCGAACAACTGCATTCTGAATTCGTCTGTATCACTTACAACATGGCGAGTTTCGAAGGTTTAAAGCATTGGTCAGAGTCAGCCTTCTTCAGAAAGCAAGATGAGAAGAACGTCAATGTCATACGAGTCATAGCAAAAGGGAAGCACACGGAAGCGTCATCCACATTGCCAGCACCTTTTTGTTTCTCAATTTGTAACAGTCTCCTCATTTCAGGGGATCTGTTTCTTTAACTGTACTCGCCAATTCAGGGCACACAAATTAATAAAATCAGATTTTCAGTCACATTTTGTCTCGTACATTTTATTTTCATTGGCAAAAATGTCCGATGTCCTTAAAATATTGATTGCATAAATACAGATGCGTCTTTTCTAAAAATACATGCTTACAGGAAATATATTTGCTTCCGGGAGTGTCTAAACTCCTATGATGGAATCCAGTAAAGGATACCTCGGGGTACTTGTACGTTTCTTTGTCATAACAGGATTGCGGGTGCTCAAAGTGAAACATGGGGCATGAAAGCTTCTCCCCAGCGAACTGCCAAATCATTATTGCCTTAGCATATCTTCTAAACTGCACCTGGAATGCTCTTTATCCACTAGAGTTGTTAGAAACCACTTCCCCAGTACTTTCTTCAGAGCAACATCAAAAGGTGCTCATTTTCCCCAGCTGAGTTGACAAGTTTCCTCATCCTCAGAAGGATCCTTCTAGAAATCTCTAGGAAGACCGGGCAGTGGTCATTCCTCCTCAGCCAAATGTTAAACAGGGAATCATCTACCCGCAGAGTTCCAACCTCTCCAGTAGAGCAATGTCTGAAGATCTCACAACAAAGTAACGGAAACTTCCACAAGACCCCAGCTGGGTTTCTCACCAATAAGATAGGTCTATCATTGACTTGTTTCCCCAAGCAGTCATATATCAGATCTACCAGTGATCTCATCCCCAGCTGGGATATTTCTTTCAAGCTAGATCAGTCAGAAAATCTCTACGGCAACGGGATCCGAATCCCGGATCGGTATCTTTTGCATAAACATAGCATTCACATCATATCTTCCCCTAGAGCGTAGCATTCCGTCTAATACAGAGCATTATGGCAAAAATAAAACATATTGCATAATCAAAAGCCATGTTTTGAATCAGTCACCTGTGAATACTGATATCCCATCAACAACATACATGATACCACTCAAATTCCCCGGCAGAATAGCAAAGCATTTTCTTTACATACAGATACTTGCTCCTTTTGACATTCATCTGTGTCATCTTTCCCTAGAAAGTTGCCGGAACACTTTCCACAAACAGATACTTATACGTTACAGATAATTTTCGACACTCGTCTGTGTCATATCCCCAGCAGAAAAGCCAAAGCGATCCCTTTGCACTCACTAATACATTAATACACTCTCCTGACACCCGTCCGTGTCACCTATCCCCAACATATTTGCCTAAACACTTTGTAAACCCAAACCTTTGTTTGTAATAACATAATACATTTTCTCTTTTGACACCCGTCCGTGTCACGCTCTCCTCAGCATATTGAACACTCGTGTGTGTCTCACTCATGTTTACTTTTTACTCATACAGATACTCGTCTGTATCTTGTATACACACTTAATTCCCCTCGGAGTCGACACTCGTCCGTGTTCTTTGTTAACCGGTTGGTACTCGTCTGTATCATCATCCCTGAATATGCGTCAGCGTTTGTTTCTACCGATACTCGTCCGTATCGTAGTCTTAAGGATGCCTGTTCGCATCTTTAATCTATACACAGTGTCAAACACTTATACTTTTCATTTCTTGAATGTAGATACTCGTCTGTATCTACCATTCCCTAGAGGAATCCCCGGCAAATCCCAATAAATTATTTCCTTTCTATCTGACATTCATGATACTTTCCGGCAGCCGTACCCTGCTAGGTGATCGTCCTTCACCTTTTTATGATCGTCCTTCATCATTGTTATCCGATGGCCGTCCCCATCGTTGATCTTGTTATCCGACATTCGTCCTATGTCGTGATATTTTAGCAGCCGTCCCCTGCTAGGTGATCGTCCTTCACCTTTTGATGATCGTCCTTCATCATTGTTATCCGATGGCCATCCCCATCGTTGATCTTGTTATCCGACATTCGTCCTATGTCGTGATATTTTAGCAGCCGTCCCCTGCTAGGTGATCGTCCTTCACCTTTTGATGATCGTCCTTCATCATTGTTATCCGATGGCCGTTCCCATCGTTGATCTTGTTATCCGACATTCGTCCTATGTCGTGATATTTGAGCAGCCGTACCCTTCCAGGTGATCGTCCTTCACCTTAGATGACCATCCCTTATATTTCTCCCCAACAGAGCAGCCGTCCCCTGTCAGGTGATTGTTCTTCACCTTCGATGACCATACCTCAACGTTTATTTCATTAACCTCATGGTCGTCCCATCATTACCTTTGTCCTTAAAACCCCAGAGAACCCTGTTACTGTATTTGATGGTCGTCCCCATCATAATCTCCTTATCTCCCTAGCATGTCGGCCGTCCCCGTCATTGCTTTATCCCCAGCAGTCGTCCTCTGCTCGGCGGTCGTCCTCCGTCACCCGCACTTTATAATCATACTTTATTTTTCTTTTACAATCTATATCACTTTTCTTCTTCATTCAGTGAGTGCAAATTTTGGACTGTCTTTGGTATTCAACCACAAGTTATCTTGTTTGCCTGATAAGCCATCGCTTACATCCTGCACAGCTAACTCATGCTTGAATAGGGGCAGCTGTAAACACCCCAAATTTGCCCTCACTCATTTCACCATGGCTTGTGATTCTTTTCATATTGCATAAGTTCAATCATATCATCTCATAGTGCATTTTTGCTTCACTGCATTGGTTCTAAGTCATCTGCATCTAGGGTTTGTGATCTGAGCAATCCCTGAGCCATCTGAATGACTCCAAAGGTCTCCAATCATCTCAAGAGGGTCCATGTATGTTCAAGCATCATATTATATCCTCCTAAGGTCAAGGAAGTCAGAAAATCACAAGAACTGAGAAAGGCATGGAAGCAGAGCCAAGCTTAACTACACAGATGACCTGAAATTAGGGTTTTGGTTTCAGAGGCCATAACTCCAAATTTTTTGGCCATTCTTGTTTCTATTGGTAATTATATGTTATAAGGATCATGCACACCAATTTTCATGGAAAATTCAATGGGGAAGGCATCTGATCAATAGATGACTTCTTGAACAAGTCAGTGCAAAATCAAGGCATCTGAGGCCCCCAATCACCCAACCAAAGGGTCTTCTCCATCATTTTGGGTGTATATGATCTTTATTTGATCTTAGAAGAAGTTGGAATTTCACAAAATTGAAGAATTTCAAGCCATTTGCAAAGTTGCCATTTTGAGAAAGTGACTTATAATGCAAACTTGCCATTTTGGGAATGTTTTTCAACCCCCTCTTTTTGATTCAAAAATGCTTCAAATGAAATATTCTTGGTCATGAAAGTTGTAGATTGGATCCTCCCATTTTCAAAAAGTACAAGAACTTGATCTAATTCATTCTAGAACAAAAGTTATGGCTTTGCAAAGTTGGGAAAAATCACAAAAATTCACTTATGTGCCAAAGAGGGAAACTTGCAAATTCTTGTACCATGGCAATTTGTGACTTCTAATTGATGTCTAAGCATTACACAAACATCACACATGACATAAAATTCAGAATTGGCCCAAGAATCACTTCATCCCATGCCTTGAACATCAAGAAATTCAAAAGGGGCCAAACTTCATGAAAATTGCAAAAGGGCACATAACCTTTCACAAGCTTGCTGAATCACCTCAATTTTCAAATCTATGGCTCTCCTTGATCTATAATGATCCAGGACAAGCCAAAAGCCAGCTGCAAAACCAGCCCATACCTCAAGTACAAAACTTTTGACATTTTTGCAACTTGCCCATACCAATCACCATAGGCCACCAACAACTCTCTGATCTATCAGAGATTGATACATGGACCAAAAGCAACTCAACACACCACACAACACAAGCTGAAACCTCCAAGAACACAGCATACACCAAAACTCCCTCTTATGCATTTCTCTTCGAAACTCACCATACAAGCTTAAAACCTCAAAACAAATTCCATAGAACAACTCACTATGACCCTCTGATCATTTCCCAACCATCACTTTGCCCTGAAACCTCCCACATCAAAAACACGATTTTCACACTCCATGAACTGAGCTTCTGCCATCTTCATTTTGGGGCCATATAAACTCCAACTAAGCATCACAAACACTTCAGAAGGATCATTGGGGCTGATTTGAAGCAAGGAACTGGCCAGAAAGCACCATTTTCGAAAGCTTCAGTTCAGGTATCATCAAGAACTTTTTTTCCAGAAATGATTTCTTAAGTTCTTAGATTGTTCTCCATGCTTCACTGATCACACTGCACCTTTTGGTTTTGAAAATGATTCAGTTTTAAGCATGTATGAAGCTTCTGAAATTTCTGTGATTTTTTTCGTTTTGATTCGAATCTCTCTGTTCATGTGAAATAAATCCTGTTTGATGATTGATTCTTGTTTAGAATGGGGTGGGGATCATTTCTGGAGAGTTTAAGAGCTTGGGGATGCGTATAGAGAGAGATAGCATAGGAGACTGGCCGGAGAAGACGACCGGAACACTGTTCCGGTCACCTGAAAGTAATTAGGGTTCAAATTAGGGTTAATGACATAATTAGCGTAGTTTGAATGTGGGCCGTCCATTTGCGCGCGCTGGTCAATTCCCTCCCCTTTTATTTTGAATCTGGGACTTTGGATCTGTTGACTTTCATTTTAATTCATTTTAATTTCATTTTTATTACATTTCTTTCTACATTTTATTTAAAATAGTAAAACATTTCTAAAAAATTTCATTTTTTGCATCATGACTTAAAATATTTTTCTCCTTCTGAAAATAATTTTTATTTTATTTTTTGCATGAAATTCGTATTTTTAAAATATTTAAATGTGTATTTTAATTAATTAATGAGAATTAATTAATTAAAATACCATTTAAGTCTCTAAAAATCACCAAAAAAATCACATTGCATCTTGATACATTTAGAAACATTATCAAACTCTTAACACAAATTTCTTTTTGGTTCTTGACCTATTTTGACATTTTTCTTTGGAATTAGGGTTCTTAAAAGTCAATATTTTTGCCCTAACTTGGAAAAATCCCTTCTGCCTAACCATGAGGAGTTTGATGATGATTCTTTTTGCATTGCATTCTTCATGTCATGTAGTTTCTAGGATAAAATTGGTTTGAATTTATTCTTCATTTTCAATTTGTTTTGCATTTTTCATTGTAAAGTACCTTAAAACCCTAGCCAACCTTAGAAAATCATAACTTCCATTAGGTTAAGATTTAGGTCTCCTCCTTTGGGCAGTGAACTTGTGTAGGGTTAGGGTACCTTTGATCCCATTTTCAATTTTTTATCATAAAATTTGCTTCTGGTTTTGATTTTTGTATTGCATGTTATGTATGAACCCTAATTTTTGCCTTCATTTGCATCCATCTTCCATATGCTTGCATTCATGAACTTGCCATGATATTTTGTGCATCCACATGACTTCTAAGACATCTTAGGACATATTAGAATCATGTTTGATCATTGCATCATTCATTTTCCATGTTGTGCATTCATTTCATTTCATAAACTTTCATGAACTTTCATGGTTCAAAACATGCTTCATTTGCATCCTCATTCTTGTATGATCATCCACAACTCTTGTCATGTGTTTGCATTTTCTCTTAGGATCATTAGCATCATGTTTATGCTTCTGGTTTTGGTTTGCATCATTGCATTCATTTCATGTTCATTTCATTTCATTTCTTTTTGCTAAGTTTTCAGGTGGTAAGTATTTAAGAAGTGAATTTTCCTTCACTTCTCATAATCTCTTCTCATCTCTCTTATGCATCCTTGCTGAATTTTACTTTTTGTATTAGAGTGAGCTTGCTCATTAATGCTCCTTATCCTCTTTCTTTCTTCAAGCAACTTGTCTTCTTAAGTGAAGCAAGTTGTCTTGTTTCTTTTGCTTCTCCTTCCTTCATTCTGCTTCTTCCATTGGTGGCTTCTCTGAAGATCTCTTGCAAGCCTCATAAATCCTAGGAACATCCAAGTATGATCACAATTAGGTTTTGATTAGTCCCCCATTAGTCTTACCTTTGTGTCATCTTTGTGTCTTCTCTTCTCATCTCATAATCAAGGACTAAACCTTAAAGGTTTTAAGGCTTTGTGATTAAGCTTATGCCTGCATCCTTCTATTAGGATGGAGTGTATAACTTTAATCCTAAGTGTTAAACCCTTAATGTGTTTAAATCCTTTAATCAATCCATCTAATAATCACTAAGACATCAAGCTTGTAACTTGGGCCTTGCATTAGGGTTCTAAATCTTCCTTAATTGGTTAAGAAGGACTAACCCTAGTGTTAATGGACAAGTCCCCCTCAAGTTGTCTTACAAACCATAAAATCCACTTCTTAATCTTATCATTAACTAAAATCCATCTAATAAAGGCTTTGTTTTGTCATGAGGTTAATCCCTAATCATAGATTAAGTTGAGGAGCCTTTCTCAGCTTAAATGTTCTCATCTATTATCCTTCTATTAGGATGGTG
This sequence comes from Lathyrus aphaca, assembly GCA_963966055.1. NCBI lineage: Eukaryota > Viridiplantae > Streptophyta > Magnoliopsida > Fabales > Fabaceae > Lathyrus > Lathyrus aphaca. The sequence continues at coordinate 348,085,715 of OZ014525.1, read as the reverse complement.
TAATGGGTCCATTAAATCCTTGATTATGGCTTAAACTCATTACTTAACACCAAACAAAAATACCAAAAACATCTAAATAATTGCAAGTAGGTTAATGATCTTAACCCTACATCATGGTGATTAAGTGTGAGGTGTTTACTTCATGCTTAAGGTATTCTCATTACCCCTAATCAGAGGGAGGATGTTATGAGTTTACTAACCTTTGGTTTAGGATTAAGCTCACTTTCTTATGACAAATTCCAAAAGGCAATAAAAGATTGAAAACTAAAAAACAAACAATAATCGTCTCCTCCGGGATTCTTTTCTCATCTCATTCACTCACAAGCGAGAACTTGCTTCTTCCGTCTGATGCAACACAGTTTGCACCTGAGCCAGACAGGTCATACACTTGAGCACAGACAAGTAAGCAGTTCATAGGTCAATTTATCTTTCAGTCTCTTTGAGTTGAACTACGGTGTTCTGACTTCCTCATTGCACGAGAGGATACGTAGGCATAACATAACAGTTATCGAACAAAAGTCTCTATCAATTCCCCCCCCCCCCCCTCTTCCAGCATTTTTTTTAGCCTCATTGTCTTGAGCATCTCCTTCTTTATGTACACTGACACCCATTTTATTCATTTCACATTTCTTTTGCACTGACACTTGCATTCTTTTCCAACTTTTGCACAAAAAGTAGCACTGACACTACCCCTTTAAACACAAATCTTTTAAGTGTGGATCCCGTCAAGTACGACGGATAATCTGTGTGTTAATACCTTCCCAGGTTGTAACCAACCCCCTTTCTCAGTTTCTATGGTTCGCAACCGTCTTATCCATCTTTTCTTAGGTTTATGCAGCATTACTTTTCCTTCGGGATAAAAATACCTAGCTGGCGACTCTATTCATTCTCTTCTCTTTCACCGACCGTTCGTGTCTGTACCCCTCTTGGCCCTGTGTCATTTGGTGGGAGCGACAGAACCCTAATGCAAGGCCCAAGTTACAAGCTTGATGTCTTAGTGATTATTAGGTGGATTGATTAAGAGATTTAAACACATTAAGGGTTTAACACTTAGGATTAAAGTTATACACTCCATCCTAAGAGAAGGATGTAGGCATAACCTTAATCACAAAGCCTTAAAACCTTAAAGGTTTAGTCCCTGATTATGAGATGAGAAGAGAAGACACAAAAGATGACACAAAGGTAAAACTAATGGAGGACTAATCAAATCCTAATTTTTATCATGCTTGGGTATTCCTAGGGTTTATGAGGTTTGCAAGAGATCTTCAAGAAAAGCCACCAAGGAAAAGCATATGAAAGGAGGAGAAACAGAAGAAGCAAGTACACTTACTTCACTTAAGAAGATAAGTTGCTTGAAGAAATAAAGTGAAAAGGAAACATGAATGAGCAAGCTCACTCTAATAAAAATTCAAAATGCAGAAAGGATGCATAAGAGAGATGAGAAGAGATTATGAGAAGTGAAGGCAAATTTACTTCTCAAAGTAACTTACCACCTGAAAAGTTAGTGAAAGGAAATGAAATGAAATGAATGCAAGGATGCAAACCAAAACCAGAAGCATATTCATGATGTAAATGATGCAAAGAGATGATGTGAAAGCATGTCAAGAGATGCAAATGATCATACAAGTAATCAGGATGCAAATGAAGCATGAAAGGAGGCATGAAAGTTCATGAATGTACATGAAATGAGATGAATGCATAACATGGCAAATGGATGATGCAATGATAAAACATGATTCTAATGTGTCCTATGATGTCTTAGAAGTCATGTGGATGCATAAAATGTCATGACAAGTTCATGAATGCAAGCATATGCAAGAGGTATGCAAAGGAAGATGAGAAATTAGGGTTTACATGCAACATGAGATGCAAAACTCAAAAACAGAAGCAAATGACAAGATAAAAAATTGAAAATGCACTCAAAAGAACCCTAAACCTATACTAGGCTACCATCCAAAGGGGGAGGTCAGAAGCTAAACCTAGAAGGAGTTAGGAATTTCCTAAGTTTCTAGGGTTTTTTAGGTGATCCTCAATGTAAAATGCCAAATAATTTTAAAATGCAAGATAAAAATGAAACAAAAATGTTTTTAGATGCTAGAATCCATGCATAGAACAATGAAAAAATAACCATTCACAAACTCAACTTGGTTTAAAAGTTATGAATTTTTGAAGTTAGGGTTAGAAAATGAACAATTTTAAGAACCCTAATTCATTGAAAAATGTCAAAGCATGATCAAAACCAAAAATAAATTTGTATGGTGAGTTTGTAAATGTTTCTAAATGTCCATGAATGTTCTCTGATTTTTTTGGTGATTTTTAAATACTTAAATTTATTTTTAATTAATTAAAATCAATTAACTAATTAAATAAAACATTTAAATGAATTAAAAATACTTTTTTTATGCAAAAAAATAAAAATAAAAATATTTTTGGTTTCTGAAAATTAATAAAAGGCTTGATAAAAATTTCAGATTTTTTTGATCATTTTTACTATTTTTAATAATTCGTACAAAATAAATAAGAAAAATGTGAAATAAAAATGAATTTAATGAAAGTAAGCACATCCATGGGACAAGATTCAAATCTGGAAAGGGATGGAAAGACCACGCGCGCATCTGGACGGCTGGAATTCAAACTTGCACTAATTATAGGATTAAGCCCTAATCTGAACCCTAATCACTTTCAGATGACCGGAACAGTGTTCCGGTCATCTTCTCCGGCCACCCAAACTTGCTAACTCTCTCAATTCGTAAAATAAACTCACCAAACTCTCCAGAAATGATACTTAACTCATTCTAAACAAGATTCAGCCAGCAAAAATTATTTATTTCACATGAACATCAAGATTCGAAGCAAAACGGAAAATTACTCAGAAATTTCAGAAGCTTCATACATGCTTAATATTCAATCATTTTCAAAACCAAAAGGTGCAGTGTGATTAGTGAAGCATGGAGAACAATCTAAGAACTTAAAATTTCATTTCTGGAAAATTTGTTCGTGAGGTTACCTGAGTTGAAGCTTTCGAAACTGGCACTTTCTGGGCTCTTCTTTGGTGCTTTTCCACTCCCCTTGATCCCCTTATGCTTCTAGAATGCTTGAAAGGAGTTTATATGGAGTGTTTTGAAGGTTTCAGTTCAGAGGTGATGAAAATCGTGTTTTTGTTTGAGGTGGTTTCAGACCAATGTGAGGGGTGGGAAATGATCAGTGATTGATTTAGAGATAAATGGTGGTGTTTGTTTTGAGTTTGAGCAATTGTGTTGTGTGTTTCGAAGGAAAATGAAAGAGAGGTGATTTTTGTGAACTAGAGAATGCTGAGGTTTCAGGCTGAGTTCTTGTGTGTTATGGCTTGCTTTAGGTTAGTATAAACAAATGCAATTGGTTCAGAGAGTTGTTGTGGCATAGTGTGATTGGTATGGTGTGAAATGCAAAAAGTCAACATTTCTTGTACTTGAGGTATGGGTAAGTGGAAGGCTTGGTACAATGGGGTGTCTGGTACAACAAGGATCAAGGATGGCCATGGAATTCATTTAGAGGCAATTCAGCATGTTTGTGAAAGGTTCTTGGTCATTTTGCAATTTCATGAAACTTTGGCCCTTTTGAGATTTCTTCATGGGCAAGTCATGAAAACTTGAGATTCTTGGGCCAATTATGAATTTTAGGCAATGTGTTATGTTTGTATGATTCATAGAAGTGTATTTGAAGTCACAAAATGGCTTGGCAAGTGGTTTTGCAAAAATCCCTCTTTGGTGCATTATTGAAAATTATGTGATTTTTGCCAACTTTGACAAGCCATAACTTGAGTTCCAAAATGAATTAGATCTTGTTCTTGTACTTTTTGAAAAGGGAATGATCCAATCTACAACTTTCATGACCATCAATTTTTCATTTGAAGCATTTTTGGTTAAGAAAATGGAGGTTGAAAAACTTTCCCAAAATGGAAAGTTTACATTACAAGTTATTTCCATTTTTGGCAACTTTTGGTTTAGCTCATTTTTCTTCAATTTTGTGAACTTCTTAGCACTCAAATGATCAAATAAAGACCATGTAACTTCAATTTGATGAAAAATCCACTTTGGTTCCATGTTGGGGGGCCTCAGATGCCCTGATTTTACTCTGACTTGCTCAGGAAGTTACCCAGTGATCAGATGACTTCCACAATGAATTTCTTCATCAAACTTGGTATTCATGATCCTTATATCAAATTGAGACCAATAGAAACAAGAATGACCAAAAAATTTGGAGTTATGGCCTATGAAACCAAAACCCTAATTTTAGGTCATCTATGCAGTTAAACCCTAGCTCAGCTTCCATGCTTTGCAAGTTCTTGTGATTTTTGAACTTCCTTGATCTTTGGAGGATAAAATATGATAATTGAACATACATGGACCCCTCTTGAAATGATTGATGGCCTTTGGAGTGGCTCAGAAGGATCTTGGATGGCTCAAATCACAAACCCTAGATACAAATGAACCTGAACTAATGCAGTGAAGCAAAAATGCAACATGAAATGGTATCATTAAACTTATGCAAATATGAAAGATCACAAGCCATGGTGTAAAATTAGTGAGGGAAAATTTGGGGTGTTTACACAAATTACAACTCACTTCAATGGATTGAAGACGAGTTAAACTCAAAAGGAATGAACAAAGTGAAGTGTCGAAGAAGCATCTAATGCTTATCGCAAACACAAGTTGAAATGTAAAAGGATGAGGAAAAAGGTGTATGTAGGATACCCTTACACACACATGGCTTACCATAACCCCCTATAAAACAAAGGTTAGTAAAATAAATCCACAATTATAACAGGAAATAGGCAATCAAGTACCAAACATGTCCTAACACACAATTATGACCTAAACTAGACTCAATTCTAAGTCTATGGACACTAGAAGTTAAGCGAAGCCTAAAGTCAACAGCTATTACAACTCTCTAACACACAATCAGCCACTAAATGCAAGTAACAATGCAAACAACCTATTATAGCTCCCAAATAACATGAAAATAGGTGTAAAAAGTCAAAACAGAATAATGCAACATGTTTTTTTACAACTTCTGTTTCAAAATGCAGCAGTGAAACATGGCAGATTTTCCTTTATTTTTTCAAATGCAATAAATGAATGCAATGACCATGCATCTTAATGCAACAACCTGAAATGAAACATCAACAATGGAATGCAACTCATAAACGATCAACAATGGATGCAAATTAGGCAAATTGTGCGGTTTTAAACAATATGCAACATTTCCAATTACACACACAATCGACCAAAACGTGAGTTAATCACAAACACAATGCAAAATAGAATTATAAACACTTATTACTATGCTATTGATGATGCTAAATCATGCAAAAAACAATCACAACAAGCTATGAACACATATTCAACACTTATGTCAAAAGTCGGAACCTAACAAAAAACATGTCGAAAGTTATCGAAACTACACACACCTGCTCCTAAACAGCTCCTAAAAACTCCCTAAAATCATATCCTAAAGATCCATGATGATTGGAAGGAGAATGTGTAACGCCCGTTTATTTAATTAATTATTTAATTAAATATAAGTATATTGCATTGTCTTGATTTGCGATGTTATGTGTATTTGAAGTTGATTTCCAAAATATCAGAATAATTCGTTGATGTTTATAAGTTGATTCGAGTTGAATTTATTAAATAAGTTGATTTAAATTGTGGATAATAATATTGGATACTTTGCGTTTATAGTTGATTATATTGATTTGGTAGTTTGGGCGATTTATTTGATAGTCGGTAGTTAGTCGATTTAGTCGGGAGAAATAATATTCGAATTAATATTATGGAATTATAAGAGTATTTGTTTAAGTGAGCTTAGTTGTGGCGTTGATGGTAGAAATCGTGGGGGTGCGAATTAGAAAGCCCAATTAAAATTTGAATTATTATAATAAATGATTATAATAAAAAGAAATAATAATAAGTGGAGGTTAGTTTTTGAGAAATATCAGTAGAAGTGGAACATGGAAGTTGGAAAAAAAAAGTTAGAACGAGTAAAATTGGAGAACGAAGGAAAAAGTGGAGAAAGCGATTACAAGAAGTCACCGTTGGAAGCCTAATTGGAAAAGTCGATCGAAGATTCGAAACGACCATCGATTAAGGTAAGGGTGGGGTTCGAACTTTATACTCATGATTATGATAATTAGTATGTAGGATTGGGATTGAATAATTTCATGTTATCAGTTGTTGAATTGGTACTTTTTAAGTTTCTTGATTTGGTGAACTATGTGTGTTATGTGTTGTGGTTGATTTGTCAATTTGGCTTGTATTTTATTACCGAATAGAATCGATAGATGTTGTTGTAAAGTTATTCGAGTTTTCGGAAAATTAATTGAGGCAAATTCTGCACAATCGTTCAAGAAAGGTGTGGCGCAGGCCACCCATTATGAGAGGAGCATGTGGCGCAGGCTACAACCCTATGTGGGGCAGGCCACAACACTCAGTGGCGCAGGACACATTTGAGTGACCACCACTCTCCAATTGATGACGCAGGTCACTTATATTAATTAGAAAATAAAAATTGATTGGTTTTAAAATTAAGGAATGATGAAACATTATAATTAATAGAAATTACATGTGGTGAATGCATATAACTCTTATGTTTGAAATTCATGGAAATTTTTAATTATTTCCTTAAAATTCATGGCACAGGCCATAAAAACCATGGCACAGGCCATAAAAACCATAGCACATGGCATGCTCTTAATGTGGCTGTAACCCGGTGAACTGACTTTTAAACAATGTTGCGGATAGCAAGAGTCGCCACCGACTTTTATTTTATCCAAAAGGAAAGGGTATAAAAGAACAGGAAAGACCTTAAGAGATATTTTTGGGTCCGGGGGGTAGGTTATGTAAAGGGAAGGTGTTAGCACCCTTTACATCCATGGTTATCCATGGGCTCTTAGGTACTTAAGCTCACTTTTGAATTGTTTTGAAAGTGTAGTGTGTGAATAAGAAAATTTTCAGAATAGTTAATAAATAATCCATGTAAGGATGTGTTAAAAACATGTTTGAAAATTTTGTTTGAAAATTGTTTAAGTGTGGAGAAAGTTTTGAAATGAGCTTAAGTACTTAAAAGTAACTTACCCTAATGTTTAAAGGTCTTTCTTGCTTTTTATTCTTTCCTTAGTAAGACTATCCCTACTATAATGGAGTAGGTAGTCCTTACTTTGGATGTTAACGGGACATGTGAGGGACAATTCAATCTTTAAGGCAATAGTGGGGTGTAATAAGCATTTATAAGGGACTATCATCATTTTTTCCGAAGGGACTCGATTCGTATAGGCAACATAAGGGACTTTGATGATTTTTACTCGAGGGACTTGCTTTATACACCCCACTTAACCATTTATTCGTAGGCAACAAGAGGGATATCCTTAGAAAGTGAGACGGCGATTTAAAATCGACTTACGTGTGTGAAGTGTTTAAATTAATTATCTTTATTAGAAATTTTTCTAAATTGATTTTAAATATCATACATGTTATCACTCCCTAATTACTAACCACAATGACAATTAAAATAATAAGCAAAATATTAAACAAAATAATAAATAAACAATAAATAATAAATATAAGGGGTTAGTAAGTAAAATTAGCAAAAATAATAATAATAAACATAATTAAATTATAAATGGGTTAGTAATTAATAATAAATAATAATAGGAAATTAATAAAGCAAAATAATATGGTTAGCAAATTAATAATAATAATAATGAGATTAGAAACATAAAAAATAAATAATAACATGGTTAGTAATAAAAATTAATTAAGAGGTTAATAAAATAAGCAAAAATTAATAATAATATAATTAGGAATAATAATAGAAACCAAGAAATTAACATGCACAATCAAATATTTTCTAATTCACATACTAATTATTAAATTATTTTTTTAAATAAATTATAATTACAAAGTTTTAATCATTATAAATATATAGATTTACAATTTATATACATATTCTAAGAAAAAGATGAATTTTTAAATAGCATATTAAAATTCAATTTCTATTATTCATTATATTCACAAATTATTTTTAATCATATAACTATCCTTAAATTAAATTATTTCTAAATATTAAAAGAAAATTAATTTGACTTATAATTATGTTTACTATATTAAAAATTATATACATAATAATAAATTATTAAGAAAAAAAAAATAGAATTAGGTTTTGAAATATAAATTAGGGTTTGTTAGAAAAATATTTTTTAGGGTTTTAAAGAATTAAGTTTAATTTATATACAAATAAAATTTAAACTAAAAGAAATCAAAAGTTTTATATTTTTTTAGAAAATTTGATTATATGATGTATATACATAGAATTATATAGAAAATTAGAATTAGATTTATTTTTTTATAAACAAAAGAAAATATAATTTGATTAAGAAAATAGAGGAAATAGGTGATAAAAAATTAGGACTGACCTTGAGTAGGTTTTGATCCCTTGTCCTTATGTTTACCAGCCAAAACCATCTCCCACTAGGCCACCACGCGCATGGTTGTAAAAGAGAGAAACGCAATTGGTTTTGTGCTTTGAGTTCATGAATCTGGTAAATAAATGAGAAAAATAAAAAGGCCTGGGGAGGATTTGATCCCAGGACCTTCGTATTCGCAAGCATGCATCTCACCACCCGGCTGGAAGAGCCAATCTGCTAGCTGAAGGGTTTCAACGCATAATATATGATATCTTCATTTATCCTGAAAAAAAATAGAAAAAGGAATGGTCCAGGCCAGATTCGAACCTATGCCATTATCAAACAAACATGCAGGCCTTTCCACTGAGGCACACATACGCGTGTGATGTATAACTCAACAACAAAAGAAAAAATATTTAATTCACATTTGAATTTTTCAAACGCGCGGGAAGCAGTCGTCCCCTACCTCCAGCACTGCAATTTTTGCTACGAAATTAGCTGAGAATTTTCCTGCGGATTTGAAACCCTAGCAAAACCTGCGAAACTCGATGATCAACCAAACCCTACAATTTTACAAAATTGAAAGCAGAAATACAATCCAGAGGTCAATACAAATCCAGCCATGGTCTTAGAAACCATTTATATTCAATGGATCATAAAACCCTAAAACGAAGGTCATGAACCCTAAAATGGCACCATGTGATTCGGCCATGGTTTCTTCGATTATCCTGCCCAGAATTCATCACAACCCTTCATAGAACACAAATCATCAAACAAAATTCAAAAATAATGCATAAATGTTTAAGAACAAGAAATCATGAAAGTGTGAAGAAGTTTGAATCGGATTTCTTCATATATGATGTTATGAGGCAATGTTATGGTCTGGTTATGTTCCATGATGATCAAAGAGTCTAACCATGTCTTTATTTTACCTTTTAATGGCTTGTATGTGAAAATCCGAATGGAGGTTTTTTGGTTGATTTTTGAAGTATGAAGCTTACCTCTTGGCTGCTGAATTTCGTCCATGTGCATTAGGTTTATGTTATGTATATATATGGGGTTGATTTAGGTCAGAAAAACCATTTGGTTGTGTGAAGATTTGATCCAAAAAAGATTCATAAAGATCATTGTGTAACTTTCAAATATTTGATCATAATGCCTTACTATTTTGGGAGGGATCTCATGATTTCCTTCTTTTTTGACTCCAATCACCATTTATGATTTTTTAAATCCAATCACAAAAATATCCTTTCATGTTTAATATTTTTTAAATTTAAAATGATTTAAAATGTAATAAATCATAATAAATTAATAAAATAAAATAAAAAATATGAGAATATCATGAAAATTTCGTGCATGGCATTATGAAGTGGATTGGGTCACAATTTGGGTGGCCCATTTGAAAAAAAAATGATTTTGAACCTCCCTTTTCAATATAAACCATCACAAAATTGTCCAACTTTGCAAAGACACATCTCCCTCAATTTTAAGGGTATGAGGGTGTTCTTGGACTTTTTGGAAAGCTTGAAGAGTCCTCTAAACAACCCCATTGGTTTCAGGTCCATATCATTTACCAATCTCAAGTTATGCCCTTTTGAAGTTGTTGACTTTTTGTTGACTTTTCAAATGACCTATAATGTCTTAGATCATATCTTCCAAATGAAGCATTTTTGGGCTTAACCTTCAACATCAAAGTTGTAGAGAATTCAATTTCCTTCAAAATGAGCTTTGGATGGAGACTTGGTGATGAAGTATGTGAAAGTTATGCCTGGTCAAAGTTCAGTTGACTTTTACTGAGGAAACCCTAATTTAGAAACTCCTGATTATTGATGATCTGGAATCTCCTTGATGAATCATGATCAACCCTTGATTAAATGATGAATTTTACTTCATATACTTGATGTTGGCAAAAAATCATGAAGTTTGACTTTGGTTTGACCACAGTTGACCTCAGTTTGACTTTTTAACTGCATTGACTGATTTTGACTTATCTGATCATCTGACTGAGCAAACTTTTGAGAAAAGTCTTGAGACTTGACATGGGGTTTCTTACACACCTATAGGATGTTATGAAACTCACTTGAGGTATTGGAAGTCCATTTATCCTGATTAAAGTCAAAACCCTAGTTTTGGATGCACTGCTTAGGAGGTGCATTGTCTGAGGGAATTGTCAACTCCTTTGACCAATTGTGAACTTTGTGAACCTTGTGAACCATCATAAAATGTCTTGTGATACTCATGGGAGGTATTGTGAAGCTTGTGAACCTTGTGAACCTTCATAAAGTAACTTGTGGACTTTATGAACCTCATGAAAGGTATTGAAAGCATTGTGGACCTTGTGAACCTTGTGACCCTTCATAAAGTAGTTTGTGAACTTTATGAACCTCATGAAAGATTGTGCAAGTGGTTGGAGTACTTGTGAACCTTGTGAATCTTCAAGAAGCAACTTGGGGACTTCCTGAACCTCATGAAAGGTTATGCAAGTGTTGGGGAACTTGTGAACCTTGTGAACCTTCTTAGAACACAAAGTCCTGTGTTGTGAGGGCAAATTTTGGGGTGCAACAGCTGCCCCTGTTCAATTTTCTGAAACCTGAGGGGTTAGATTGGTATATTTGCCAGTCGTAACCTGGAAGGTTGAAGGGGATTGAACACAAAAGCCCAAAAATTTGCACTCACCAGTGCATAGAGTGATATTGATGGTTGGTTGAACATGATTGAGTGGGCTTAAAAATGCCACTAGGGGAAAGTTCTTTAGTAGTATAATGAAAGCTGTCAGGAGTCTGGAGTAATACTGATGTAACAGCATGTCTTCATGAGGATAGAGCAATGGAAGGCTCTAAAGCAGTCTTGAAGTAATGATTTCAGGAGGATGGAGACACCAATAATGACAACTCCAATGCAGTCTTGAAATAATAGTGTGATATGTCTTCAGGAGGATAGAGCAATCAATAATGATAACTCCAACGCAGTCTTGAAGTACTGATTTCAGGAGGATGGAGACATCAATAATGACAACTCCAATGCAGTCTTGAAATGATAAAGTGATATGTCTTCAGGAGGATAGAGCAATCAATAATGATAACTCTAATGCAGTCTTGAAGTAATAATGTGATATGTCTTCAGGAGGATAGAGCAATCAATAATGATAACTCTAATGCAGTCTTGAAGTACTGATTTCAGGAGGATGGAGACATCAATAATGACAACTCCAATGCAGTCTTGAAATAATGATGTGATATGTCTTCAGGAGGATAGAGCAATCAATAATGATAACTCTAATGCAGTCTTGAAGTACTGATTTCAGGAGGATGGAGACATCAATAATGACAACTCCAATGCAGTCTTGAAATGATAAAGTGATATGTCTTCAGGAGGATAGAGCAATCAATAATGATAACTCTAATGCAGTCTTGAAGTACTGATTTCAGGAGGATGGAGACATCAATAATGACAACTCCAATGCAGTCTTGAAATGTGATATGTCTTCAGGAGGATAGAGCAATCAATAATGATAACTCCAACGCAGTCTTGAAGTACTGATTTCAGGAGGATGGAGACATCAATAATGACAACTCCAATGCAGTCTTGAAGTACTGATTTCAGGAGGATGGAGCCATCAATAATGACAACTCCAATGCAGTCTTGAAATAATAATGTGATATGTCTTCAGGAGGATAGAGCCATCAATAATGACAACTCTAATGCAGTCTTGAAGTACTGATTTCAGGAGGATGGAGACATCAATAATGACAACTCCAATGCAGTCTTGAAATAATGATGATATGTCTTCAGGAGGATAGAGCCATCAATAATGACAACTCTAATGCAGTCTTGAAGTACTGATTTCAGGAGGATGGAGCCATCAATAATGACAACTCCAATGCAGTCTTGAAATAATGATGTGATATGTCTTCAGGAGGATAGAGCAATCAATAATGATAACTCTAATGCAGTCTTGAAGTACTGATTTCAGGAGGATGGAGCCATCAATAATGACAACTCCAATGCAGTCTTGAAATAATGAGAAGCTCATCAGGAGGATAAAGTAACCTTGAGGTTACAATAAAGCAGTCCCAAAGATCATAAGTTTGTTTGTTGGATAATTAACCTGAAAACAAAGTAGCATTCTGTATAATAATATTAGTTTATGCTTTATGTATGCATGTATGATATGATGCACTTAGGTAATGTACTATATATCTATGGATATGTATGCTATGGTATAATGTAAATGATGTATGTATGATATGACACTGCCGGAAGCGTCTGGATATCTTCGTATAACAACTGCTGGCCAGGGAAAATAAATCCCGATTCGTTGTTTGAAGAATGTATAACCCTCTGTCTGCTGGGGATAAGAAGGTGTAGATAACCTTTATGCTGGGGATAGCAAGGTATATATAACCTCCCGTTGTTGGGGATGATAAGGTATATATAACCTCCCATTGTTGGGGATGATAAGGTATATATAACCTCCCGTTGTTGGGGATGATAAGGTATATATAACCTCCCGTTGTTGGGGATGATAAGGTATATATAACCTCCCGTTGTTGGGGATAATATGGTATATATGACCTTCGTCTTCGTTTGGTAGTAGGATAAGTATAACATCCCGTCTTCGTTCGTCGTACCCTTATTGGAAAGTAATTTCCCGTATATCCGTATGAGGATAAAAGAGATGGATATAAATTCCAGGGGAGATTAGACTTTGTGAAGATGGATTAGCCCTACTGAGGGTTTGTAACTGTCTTGTAACGGTGAACCGGCGAAGCTTCGTTGAAATCCTTCCCTCGTTCGTCCTTAGTAAATACTATTACTGCATTTTCATGCATTTCTGGTAAACATTAATCATATTCAAAAGCATGATACGTTCGGACACAACCAATGGACGTTTCGCTTATGCAAATAGGGTAAAAGTAAATCTGGATTCAGAGGGAAAAGTAAAGCTGAACTTGAAAACAGAATCATTTCAACCTCGAGAGTGTATAACCAGTTGGATTTAGAGCTCCTGAAATCCACAACTTTCCTGAATACCTTCCCATAAATCCTCATGGTTGGATCTGAAGACATGATACTGACACCATCTGATACTACTGGCATAGACAATTAATTCTCACAATGACTTTTGTTGAGAATTCCAAATCAAGGTAGAGGAATGTGTCTTTAGGTTGTAATGGACCATGTGCTCTCCGGATACCAGATTTGAAAAGAAAGCATTGCCCCTTGGTTGAGGATGAATCGTCCCATAATGGAAGTATCTGTAATGAGCTACCTCAAGAGAAACAAGCAGAATGCCCCATAAGCACATGCCCCTGGCATTGTAAACTCTGTCATGTCACCTTTGGTAATTCACCTGTATGAGGAAAAATGCCCCTGGCTATATGAACTTTGTAATGTTACTCTTGGCACTTCAGATAGATGAAAAAATCTGCCTCTGGCTGCTTAAACATGGTTGAATCTTGTCCTGATTGCCCCAAATGAATTAGGCAGTATCATGGCCTGCCCCCCTGGATTGGGAGGTAATGACTATGCCCCTTTGTATACATGGACTTTGATCCAAGAAGCAACTTTGTTTATTGGAAGGACTTTGGTTCATTGAACGTTCATCCTGTAAGCTTCTCTATTTGTCAAACATTCAGGTATATGCAAACAAATATATTCAAAAATGCAATGCCTATGTCTGTCTTGAAGTTTTGAAACAAGTTATTTTAGAAAAACTGTTTTTTTTTTTTTTTTTTTTTTTTTTTGTGAAAACTGTGATATTAACTCAAGTTTTATAATAAGCCCTAAAGGAGTCAGGATACCTTTTTGTAACAGTACGCTTTCGAACTAACCATGCTTCAGTTAGGACTTTTAAAGGGTTATAACGTGGCCTGGTTCACGGTTTAAGAAACAAAGGATAAAGGCTCAAATTTTATTTGTACCCAACCCAATCTCCATGATGTTCTTCAGTCCTATACTCAGTTAACTTATGCATTAAGGTTCCACAGAAGTGTGGTATTGTAACATTGATATTTTGTGATGGTTTGGCAACTAAAAGTTTATTTGAACCTTCAGTCATCTTTCTTTGTTGAGGATTCATAGTGACCTCTTTTTCTTTTTCTTTTGACTTTATTATCCCTTCTTTTTGCCTGAACTGCTTATTTCAAGGTTACAGTCAGCGGGATGTCTTGATGTTTTACTAAGTCTCCTTCATAGGTTTTGACTTATTGAGCTTTTCTTTTGCTGGATATTGACTATTAGGTTTAATGATTACAGAGAACCATCATGAGTTGTGTACAACACAAACAATTGGCATATTTGAGTTAACTGAGTAACTACCCTGCCCCAGGTTATGAATAAGGGTTTTAATTTGCATGAGAATAAAAAACTCCTACTTCATAGGCTCAAAAGGGTTGACTAGGGATTAACTTCCTTATATCTCCACTGTTTAGGAATTAAAACAATGCCTGTACATCGTCAGCATAGTCTGTTCAAAAGCATACTGCATAAGATTATGGTATTGTTTTCGTCATCCTCCCTCTACAGGCTTACAGCTTCATCAGGAGTTAAATATCACAAGATAGAAATAAGAAGCATAATTCAAAATATAGTGGAACGAATGGACTAATTCAAGACAAACATATGCAATGTATTAATGAAAACAAAAGTTTAACATAATAGTAAGTGTTCAAACAAATAAAAGAAATTACAAATGAAAATTCAAATGTTGTCCCATCCAGTTGGCTGAATGTCTTCAATTGCAATCTGTGAACCTTGAGGAGCAGTATACTTCACCATGAAATCAAATTTACCACTTGGATGCCCCAAGGTGCCCCATATCTCAACAGGAATAGGTAGACTTCCTTTCTTGTTACTTTGGGCAACTTGTCTTGCAGCTTCGGTGTTTGATGGACGATAGTAGAACTCAACTTGACCTTCTGGAGTAACCTCTAGGATTCCTTCATCAATCAGGTCTTGAATCTTTTCCTTCAACATCCAGCAGTTGTTAGTATCATGTCCAGGACTGTTGGAATGGTACTCACACCTTGCCCTGGGATTATAACGAGGAGAGGAAGTTTTAGGATTTTTAGGAGACTTTTCCAAGGAAACCAGCTTCATCTCCAACAGGCATTGCAAAACTTGTGACATTGGAGTGCTGAACTTGATAAACTGCCTTCTACCTTTCTGGTGTTGAGGTGGATCAACCTTATCAGGTCTTTCTTCTTCAACTGAAGAACAATCAATGGCAACCTGTTTCTTACCTTCTTTTATCCTCATCTTCCTTTCAACCAAATCAGCTTGTTTTAACGGAGGTTGACTGACAATTAGATCCCTGACTCTATCACTTTGAAGTTTTTGGACAAAGGTTCTCAGCTCTTCTTGCCCCTGAGTTAAACTTTGGATAAGAGCCACCTGGCCATTCATCTGGATCCTCATTTCTGCTATCTCAGATTGTAGTTGTTTCAGCTGATCGTCCTTGTTGTCCTCAGGATTCTTCTTCTTAGCCAGCAGTGTCTTCAATTCATCCTGCCCCTTGGTCAGGTTCAGGATCAACTCTTGGAACTGTGCATTCTGTGCCTGAAGATCTTTAACTGATTGTTCAAGAGCCATTGCTGAAATAAACAGCGAGGAGATAAGAAACCTATGCACAAGAAACCTGTGATGCAATGATATGGTATGCATATGCAATGTTTTCAAGGACCGCAGGATTTTAAATTTGTTTAAACAACCAGAAAGTAAACTTTTATTAGTGATAAATTTGTTTTGCCTTTTAGGCTTACAAAAATGAAAATGAAATAAGTACAAAAGATGGGGTTTTAAGTCTCCCATGGACGTTTCCTCTTTGTGTTGAGGTAAGAGTTGAGGTTTCGTTCCTCGTGAAGTTGCTTTGTTAGCTCTAGGATTCTTGCTTGGCTTGCTTTGTAATGAGCCTCGAACGTATCCCTTTTCTCCTTCAATTGGATCCATGATCTCTGCAAGTCTTCCTTATCAGTAGGCATGTCTGGGTGAAGGATGGTATAAGCAGTGTCTCCTTCAGCAACAGGTTCCATGGTAACTGGTAGGATGGCAGGATATGGCATCATGAGCGTCTGAGCACGAGATCGTACCCATCTGAGATAAGCCTCCATAGGAATAGTGTACTTAGGCTCCAGTGTCTTGCTGTCAACCCTGTTTACTTTTCCCCAAGCTCGTATGAATCTCTGACGGTAACCTTGAAGATCGTTGTCGTAGTCAAACACAATGCCTTGAATCAACATGTCATGTGGACCATCACTCCGAGCGTAACCAAACTGTCGTAAAGCTAGAGAGGGGTTGTAGGTGATGCCTCCTCTTATGCCTAGAAGTGGCACATTAGGAAACTCCCCACAACGGTCAATGATGGTGACATTCTCCATAGATCTGGAGCACCAATGGATATCTGAGTGAGATAGTGACATGATCCTCTTGGACCATCTGAACCCTTGCTCATTCTTCATTACTGAGCGAGGAAGGTGAGAAATAAACCACCTAGAGAGTAAAGGTATGCAACACATCAAAGTTCCTCTTGCCCTTGTAGTACGGGTGTGAAGAGAATGCAGGATGTCTCCAAGCAATGTAGGCACTGGATTATGACTCAGGAAAATGTTGATGGCATGAACATCTATGAACTGATCTGGATTGGGGAACAATACTAAGCCATATATCAGCAAGGCTAAGATCTCCTCAAAAGCATCATAGCTCATGGCCTTCAAGAACATTTGAGCTTTATCCACTAATACCTTGGCAAGAATACCCTTGACTCCACTTCTCGTCTCTAGAACAATGTCAGACTTCTTCAGATGTAGAGCTGCAGCAATAACCTCTGGTTTAAGTTCCTTCTCCAAACCTGTGAATGGTTTCTGATCAAGAACAGGGATATCCAGAAGTTTAGAGAACTCCTCCATGGTTGGAACTAGCTGATAGTCAGGAAATGTAAAGCAATGGTGCTTAGGGTCAAAGAACTGAAACAGCACACTCATCATGTCTTCACTGAACCCTGAAGTGACTAGATCCAATAGGTGACCATGTCTCTTGTTGAACCTGGAATGATCAGACACTTGAGAAACCAACTCTTTAAGCTTGGGAGGTATCCCCACAAAGTTGATCCTGATGGTGTTCCTACGAGCAGAAGCCATGACCTGCAACAAAGAACAAAGATAAATCCCTTGGTCCTTGAAATGGTTAGGGAAAATGCTATGCATATGGTGCATGATGATGTCATGATGTTATGCTCAATCACAAACATGTGGCACACACAAGCAAGTCACACAATAGCCCTAGGTTTAAAGGCTTGCATGCGGTTCAAAGGTAAGTACCCTCCCCTGAAGTTAGATGGTTCATCCTGTCCTACAAAAGTAACCGGGTTCTAAGGGATCTCAATATCATTGATCCTTCACAAGGGTGGTTGATCAGAAGGCAACTTACTTGCCAACCAAAACCCTCCAAGTTTAAGATCTCAATGAGCGTAGTATCGAGTGTCAACCAACTTCAGTCTGCACTAAAGCCGGCTACCTCACTACTTTTCTAAAGGCCAAGATGAGTTAACTAGGGTTCTAAAAGTCAGTTAGTGCATTGACAACATATGGCAGCCTCAATATTATCCTCAACTTGACTTAAGGAATATAAGCACCAACCAAGAAGTCGCACTAACTATGGCCACCAGATCAACCGTGTCGATATACGTCGCACAGTTTCCTTGGTCTATTGCCATTTACCTAAGGTACACTAGATCCGGGTTAGGACCTTTCACACATAAGAGCACACCAACAAGTAATATAAAACAAACAAGGCAAACAATTTAAAGTGATCTTATTTCCTAAGGGTACCCCTCTTAAATAGATCCCCAGCAGAGTCGCCAGTTCTGTAACCCGGTGAACTGACTTTTAAACAATGTTGCGGATAGCAAGAGTCGCCACCGACTTTTATTTTATCCAAAAGGAAAGGGTATAAAAGAACAGGAAAGACCTTAAGAGATATTTTTGGGTCCGGGGGGTAGGTTATGTAAAGGGAAGGTGTTAGCACCCTTTACATCCATGGTTATCCATGGGCTCTTAGGTACTTAAGCTCACTTTTGAATTGTTTTGAAAGTGTAGTGTGTGAATAAGAAAATTTTCAGAATAGTTAATAAATAATCCATGTAAGGATGTGTTAAAAACATGTTTGAAAATTTTGTTTGAAAATTGTTTAAGTGTGGAGAAAGTTTTGAAATGAGCTTAAGTACTTAAAAGTAACTTACCCTAATGTTTAAAGGTCTTTCTTGCTTTTTATTCTTTCCTTAGTAAGACTATCCCTACTATAATGGAGTAGGTAGTCCTTACTTTGGATGTTAACGGGACATGTGAGGGACAATTCAATCTTTAAGGCAATAGTGGGGTGTAATAAGCATTTATAAGGGACTATCATCATTTTTTCCGAAGGGACTCGATTCGTATAGGCAACATAAGGGACTTTGATGATTTTTACTCGAGGGACTTGCTTTATACACCCCACTTAACCATTTATTCGTAGGCAACAAGAGGGATATCCTTAGAAAGTGAGACGGCGATTTAAAATCGACTTACGTGTGTGAAGTGTTTAAATTAATTATCTTTATTAGAAATTTTTCTAAATTGATTTTAAATATCATACATGTTATCACTCCCTAATTACTAACCACAATGACAATTAAAATAATAAGCAAAATATTAAACAAAATAATAAATAAACAATAAATAATAAATATAAGGGGTTAGTAAGTAAAATTAGCAAAAATAATAATAATAAACATAATTAAATTATAAATGGGTTAGTAATTAATAATAAATAATAATAGGAAATTAATAAAGCAAAATAATATGGTTAGCAAATTAATAATAATAATAATGAGATTAGAAACATAAAAAATAAATAATAACATGGTTAGTAATAAAAATTAATTAAGAGGTTAATAAAATAAGCAAAAATTAATAATAATATAATTAGGAATAATAATAGAAACCAAGAAATTAACATGCACAATCAAATATTTTCTAATTCACATACTAATTATTAAATTATTTTTTTAAATAAATTATAATTACAAAGTTTTAATCATTATAAATATATAGATTTACAATTTATATACATATTCTAAGAAAAAGATGAATTTTTAAATAGCATATTAAAATTCAATTTCTATTATTCATTATATTCACAAATTATTTTTAATCATATAACTATCCTTAAATTAAATTATTTCTAAATATTAAAAGAAAATTAATTTGACTTATAATTATGTTTACTATATTAAAAATTATATACATAATAATAAATTATTAAGAAAAAAAAAATAGAATTAGGTTTTGAAATATAAATTAGGGTTTGTTAGAAAAATATTTTTTAGGGTTTTAAAGAATTAAGTTTAATTTATATACAAATAAAATTTAAACTAAAAGAAATCAAAAGTTTTATATTTTTTTAGAAAATTTGATTATATGATGTATATACATAGAATTATATAGAAAATTAGAATTAGATTTATTTTTTTATAAACAAAAGAAAATATAATTTGATTAAGAAAATAGAGGAAATAGGTGATAAAAAATTAGGACTGACCTTGAGTAGGTTTTGATCCCTTGTCCTTATGTTTACCAGCCAAAACCATCTCCCACTAGGCCACCACGCGCATGGTTGTAAAAGAGAGAAACGCAATTGGTTTTGTGCTTTGAGTTCATGAATCTGGTAAATAAATGAGAAAAATAAAAAGGCCTGGGGAGGATTTGATCCCAGGACCTTCGTATTCGCAAGCATGCATCTCACCACCCGGCTGGAAGAGCCAATCTGCTAGCTGAAGGGTTTCAACGCATAATATATGATATCTTCATTTATCCTGAAAAAAAATAGAAAAAGGAATGGTCCAGGCCAGATTCGAACCTATGCCATTATCAAACAAACATGCAGGCCTTTCCACTGAGGCACACATACGCGTGTGATGTATAACTCAACAACAAAAGAAAAAATATTTAATTCACATTTGAATTTTTCAAACGCGCGGGAAGCAGTCGTCCCCTACCTCCAGCACTGCAATTTTTGCTACGAAATTAGCTGAGAATTTTCCTGCGGATTTGAAACCCTAGCAAAACCTGCGAAACTCGATGATCAACCAAACCCTACAATTTTACAAAATTGAAAGCAGAAATACAATCCAGAGGTCAATACAAATCCAGCCATGGTCTTAGAAACCATTTATATTCAATGGATCATAAAACCCTAAAACGAAGGTCATGAACCCTAAAATGGCACCATGTGATTCGGCCATGGTTTCTTCGATTATCCTGCCCAGAATTCATCACAACCCTTCATAGAACACAAATCATCAAACAAAATTCAAAAATAATGCATAAATGTTTAAGAACAAGAAATCATGAAAGTGTGAAGAAGTTTGAATCGGATTTCTTCATATATGATGTTATGAGGCAATGTTATGGTCTGGTTATGTTCCATGATGATCAAAGAGTCTAACCATGTCTTTATTTTACCTTTTAATGGCTTGTATGTGAAAATCCGAATGGAGGTTTTTTGGTTGATTTTTGAAGTATGAAGCTTACCTCTTGGCTGCTGAATTTCGTCCATGTGCATTAGGTTTATGTTATGTATATATATGGGGTTGATTTAGGTCAGAAAAACCATTTGGTTGTGTGAAGATTTGATCCAAAAAAGATTCATAAAGATCATTGTGTAACTTTCAAATATTTGATCATAATGCCTTACTATTTTGGGAGGGATCTCATGATTTCCTTCTTTTTTGACTCCAATCACCATTTATGATTTTTTAAATCCAATCACAAAAATATCCTTTCATGTTTAATATTTTTTAAATTTAAAATGATTTAAAATGTAATAAATCATAATAAATTAATAAAATAAAATAAAAAATATGAGAATATCATGAAAATTTCGTGCATGGCATTATGAAGTGGATTGGGTCACAATTTGGGTGGCCCATTTGAAAAAAAAATGATTTTGAACCTCCCTTTTCAATATAAACCATCACAAAATTGTCCAACTTTGCAAAGACACATCTCCCTCAATTTTAAGGGTATGAGGGTGTTCTTGGACTTTTTGGAAAGCTTGAAGAGTCCTCTAAACAACCCCATTGGTTTCAGGTCCATATCATTTACCAATCTCAAGTTATGCCCTTTTGAAGTTGTTGACTTTTTGTTGACTTTTCAAATGACCTATAATGTCTTAGATCATATCTTCCAAATGAAGCATTTTTGGGCTTAACCTTCAACATCAAAGTTGTAGAGAATTCAATTTCCTTCAAAATGAGCTTTGGATGGAGACTTGGTGATGAAGTATGTGAAAGTTATGCCTGGTCAAAGTTCAGTTGACTTTTACTGAGGAAACCCTAATTTAGAAACTCCTGATTATTGATGATCTGGAATCTCCTTGATGAATCATGATCAACCCTTGATTAAATGATGAATTTTACTTCATATACTTGATGTTGGCAAAAAATCATGAAGTTTGACTTTGGTTTGACCACAGTTGACCTCAGTTTGACTTTTTAACTGCATTGACTGATTTTGACTTATCTGATCATCTGACTGAGCAAACTTTTGAGAAAAGTCTTGAGACTTGACATGGGGTTTCTTACACACCTATAGGATGTTATGAAACTCACTTGAGGTATTGGAAGTCCATTTAGCCTGATTAAAGTCAAAACCCTAGTTTTGGATGCACTGCTTAGGAGGTGCATTGTCTGAGGGAATTGTCAACTCCTTTGACCAATTGTGAACTTTGTGAACCTTGTGAACCATCATAAAATGTCTTGTGATACTCATGGGAGGTATTGTGAAGCTTGTGAACCTTGTGAACCTTCATAAAGTAACTTGTGGACTTTATGAACCTCATGAAAGGTATTGAAAGCATTGTGGACCTTGTGAACCTTGTGACCCTTCATAAAGTAGTTTGTGAACTTTATGAACCTCATGAAAGATTGTGCAAGTGGTTGGAGTACTTGTGAACCTTGTGAATCTTCAAGAAGCAACTTGGGGACTTCCTGAACCTCATGAAAGGTTATGCAAGTGTTGGGGAACTTGTGAACCTTGTGAACCTTCTTAGAACACAAAGTCCTGTGTTGTGAGGGCAAATTTTGGGGTGCAACAGTGGCGCAGGCCACAAATATTATAGGACGGATGATGACAAAATGGAATAAAATAAAAAATAAAGTCCTTATTATTTTGTTTATATTTTGTTCAATATATATATATATATATATATATATATATATATATATATATATATATATATATATATTACTTGGGTAAACTTTGTACCACTATGTCAGAAACATTTCGAACTAATAACCTGATGAATTATTATTAAATTAAAGTTTGGTTAGTAAATGAAAATGTATCGACATGTTGCAGACAAGTAACGAAATAACTGGTCTTTTAACAGAAACATAAGTAAAAGGTTCAGTAGAAAATGAAATTAGCAAATAATGGTATTGTAGCCGAATTGAATTCGATATCAGTTAGGATATAGTAGCAGGGAAATGTAGATATTGGTAAGTTGAAATTGAGCAGAATAAGTGGAACTCATCAGTAGTTATAGCAGAAAATTAAATGGTGTCGATTTAGCCGATTTAGCTGATTTAAGCGGAAAAATTAGTTGTCCGGAATTTAGTGTAAAATTGTCGAGTTAGTTCAGAATATTAAATAGGTAATTTTAGTTGGTGTATTTTTTTAATTAGTGTTGAACGTGTGAATTTTCTAGTATATGTGCTTATGTCGTTTTGTCCAGGTATTTGTGTATTTTTAAGTTGAAGGTCGAAAGAACCATCTTGATTATTCGAGTTGTAAGTCGTAAGACCAATGTCGATGTTAAAGTTATAGGTTGTATGGCCAACGTTGAAAGTTCTAGGCCTATGGCCAAAGTTGAATCATGTTGAATTTAAGTTGTTACATTGTTGTGGTATGTTATTTGAGTTGTTCGTTGTTTATGTGTTGCGTTGTTGGTCTCATGGGATCTATTGCATTTCTAAGTTGGAGCGGATGCTCACCACGTTGGTATGGATTGGCAAATTTATTAAGTTGAAGGCTTATACCTTGCAGATACCTTGATAACCTGGTATATTTTAAGTTGAGAGTTTTACTCCAATGGTACCACATGCATATGCACAGTCGAGTCACATTCCGTGTCGCATTAATTATGTTATTTGTGTTGTTTATGTTGCCAAGTTGATAAAGTTGTTCTTGTTGCTTACGTTGATGAAGTTGTGTATGTTGCTCAAGTGAATAAGTTGTTTATGTAGATTTAAGTGGATTACGGGGTTTAAGTTGATTACGTTGAGTAAGTGGTTCATGCTGGATAAGTTGATTACGTTGCTAAGTTAATTATATGATTATGTTGGATAAGTTGATTATGTGATTATGTTGCCTGAGTTGTTTATATGTTTATGTTCGTAAAGTCGATTATGCTGATATTGAAGAAGTTGAATATGTTGTATATGTTCGTCGAAGTTGATAAAGGTGTGTATGCTAATTTTATAGTTGGAGTTGGTGATGTTGAGGTGTGAACTAAGCTGATAATATTATGTTGATTGTTGGGGTGATTGGTAATATGTTGTTGTAGGATAGTATGAAAATTATATGACTCTATCTAGCGTATTAATTATCATACTCTTGTTTATATGGTTCAATATCTCACCCCTTTCTCTTGTTGAATGTTACCTTGATTGGTAATGTGCAGGTATTCCAGGTTAGAGTTGCTTACTTTCGTAGTCAAGTCGGTGACGTTGCTCTGATACGTAACACTCAGGGGGATGAACACTTAATTGTTTTGTTGTTACATTTAGTTGTTGTTATTTTAAGTTGTTTTTATGAAAAACATGTTATTACTAAGTTGTTAGGTTGAACAAGTTGTTAACAGATACCAAGTTGAATGTTTGTGGATCCGCTGCCCATTTGTAAAAGTTGCTTTATTTCAAAGAATTGACGTTATGGTTTCATCCTAATTGATAGTGTTATGTATTGATATATGAAAATAAATGAAGTTGTTTTTATAGTTGAAAAATGTAGCATCCTGTATTGTTGTTGATTTTTTTGAAAACTCCAATTTATGAATTCCACCGGGTAGATTTAGGGTGTTACAGAATGGATATCAAAAATGCAAGAAAAAGCAAGAATTTTCCATTTTGGTTCACTGGTAACCGGTTACTACCTATGCAGTAACCGATTACCAGTTCAAAAACTAGGATTTTCTACAATTTTAACACAGGTAACCGGTTACTACCTATGAAGTAACCAGTTACTCTGAGACCAAAATAAACATTTTCTGCATTTTCATGCAAAAACCAGTAGAAAATTATTCAAATAAGCTATATTCTATGGCCTATCAACTAAGCATGAAAATCACACCTAAATTTAGCATTCTAACACTTATTAACACTACGATCACTCTATAATTCTAGCTCCTATGATCAAACCAATCAAAGCATCACAAAAGCAAGAAAAATAGAAGAATGCGTGTGGCAAGATGAAGAGAAATAATTTAAAACGAGAATGATTACAGATTCACCAACCTACAAAGCAGAGGCTTGTTTTGGCAATTGTTGCGGTGTTGAGCAATACACGAAAGTAGAGAAAACCGGAGATCCGAAGCTTCGATTTGTGTATGCGCAAAATAAATGCGATTGGTGAGAATTAAACAAAAACTCTTCCAAATGGTGAAATAAATACCGCAGTCGTAGAAACTTCTTCGATAATCTGTTGAATTGATGAAGATGGTGGAGGCTTAGCTTCTGATTCTTCAAGTTTCAATGCAACACTTGAAGAATCTTGATGATGAAGAAGCTTTGGTGTATGTTTGGAAAATGAAGGGAAATGAGATAATTGAGATTGTGAGAATGGTAAACAATGTGAAATGTGGCTAATCTCTTTTTGGCTCGATGAACAAGGTTTATATAGGGGTTAGCTTTGGAGTTAGGTTTAGGTTAGGTGCATGGTTTGGACACTAGGCCCGGATCCTAAGCTAAGGGTTGGTTGGGAATATTCCTAAAATATTTCAATGGCATATTCTTGGAAAATTCCTTGGCATATTCTGGGAATATTCCTTTGGAAGAGTGTGGAATGTTCTAGAATTTGGTGGAAATTACAAGGCAAAGTGAAAATGGAGGGTGGTGGAAACAACCAACTGATTTTTGATTTTATTTTTAAATTCTATACGAAGTGACTGGTTACTACTTATGAGGTAACTGGTTACCAGTACAAAAATTGGCATTTTTCTCCAAATTTCAACAGGTAACAGGTTACTATCCCTGAGGTAACCAGTTACTTCAACTAAAACTTGAATTTTTCTTCTTTTTGGTGGGAACTCTGGGATATCCGGTCTTGGTCATATTTTCTGAGATTATTTTCCTTCTGAGACCCGATGATCGTCGAATAACTCTTGATCACATGCCCGCGCCTCGACCAATGATGTATGCTCTATATTATTATGCAATGTATGGGCGAATATTCAAGATGACACGGAAACGAAGCATAAGCTACTCGAAATTGGTGATAAATAAGAGGGAATATTTTGGGGTGTTACAGCTGCACGTATTCAATCACTGTAGACCTCAAGGGATGATAGCAATGACTTTCAGACATTCAAGGTATGGAGAGATTAAATACCTGAATAAACCGAAAAATTTGCACTCTGTAGGTGAGAATAAATAACTCGAGCTTCAAAGGGAGCATTGATATGAGACCCATCCGAGGGTGGACTCATAAACGTAAAACTATGTCGTAGGTAGACTTATGATAAGTTTCAAGGACAAGCTGAAGGTGAACTCGGACAAATAAGACAAAGTCGAAGGTGGACTCACAAGGAATGAGACTAAACCAAAGGTAGACTCAAACCGAGGTATGAAACAAAGCCAAAGGTGTAATCGTAAACGTAAGGCTAAGCTGAAGGTAGACTTGTAGTGAGATTCAAGGACAAGCCGAAGGTGAACTCGAACAAATAAGACCAAGACGAAGGTGGACTTACAAGGAATAAGACTAAGCCGAAAGTAGACTCAAGCCAAAATACGAAACTAAGCCAAAGGTAGAATCATAAACGTAAGAATAAGCCGAAGGTAGACTTACGGTGAGATTCGAGGACAAGCCGAAGGTGAACTCAGAAAAGTAAGACCAAGCCGAAGGTGGACTTACAAGGAGTGAGACTAAGCCGAAGGTAGACTCAAACGGAGTTACGAAACCAAGCCAAAGGTGGAATCTTAGATGTAAGACTAAGTCGAAGGTAGACTTGCGGTGAGATTCAAGGACAAGTCGAAGGTGGAATTACAAGGAGTGAGACTAAGCCGAAGGTAGACTCAAACGGAGGTACAAAACCAAGCCAAAGGTGGAATCGTAAGTGTTTTCCACACTTGGGTGGTAAAGTGAATAGGACACACCGTGAGTGAACTTGAAAAGAGACTATCATAACTTGGATGATAACTCGGCTGGGGATAACAAGTGTTGACTGACAAGAGTAACAATGCTGAGGAATGAACTTGGAATTCTCTGTGGGGATACTTTAGTTTTACTGAAGAAACAATGTTTTGGGCTTTTGTGCAAGGTACCAAAACTAGCTTATGCTTCATATGCATATGTTTGAATTTTCCCATGGCGTAATGCTCCATAATAATGGAAATGCTACACTTTAGAGGATGCAAATGTAATGATGATTACTAAATGCAAATGCAAAGGGATCTCATGATGAGGAGACGACAGATCTCCCGCCACCCTGATGGGGAAGACATAATCACTGCATTGATTCTTCGAATCCCTAGGGAAGAGCAACTCTGCAGGGGATACCATTAATGATATTGGCCCTGAACCGCCACCATTTCTAAAAATAAATTGGACTTTGAGATAGTTGAGGAATGAAGACCCTGCTGGGGAATGTCTTGATTGGGAGGTAAACCACCCACAGAACTCCATTGGGGAAGTAATAACCTCTTAACCTGGATGAGGAAAGGATTTGTTGACACTTTGTTGAGGGAGCAATCTTCTGGGAATCTCTCGGGTGCAGAGCCCTTTGTTGGAGGAAGAGATGTCAACGAAGATTGGAATTTGTTTGGCAACTTCGCTGGGGAAGATTTCAACCAACACAGTGTAAGCAAGAAAACCATCTGACTTCTCACTATCTTCACCACTACATGGGAATGATGACCCCTCATATACTGCTAGGGATAAGAAGACTCTGGTGGGGAATACCTCCCCTTCAGGGAAAGAATAGTTTCTACTTAGGGAGAACATCATCAACATTATGTTGTTCCGCTGGGGGAATTTCAATCTCCAACGCTACTGGGGAGACTTCTCACAACTCTGACTTAGTGAGGAAACTAGACGTTCAGCTACTTGCTAGGCATACTTCACTGCAGGGGAAATAGATCTGCTTGGGGAATACCCCCTGTTCAATCACCTTGCTCTGAATTAGCTAGGGGAAGGCTTCACCTTTGACTCCACTGGGGATGATAGAGAACATTAATAAGCTTGCCTCCCGCTGAAGATGTCTCTTACTGAGAGTAAGAGATGTGAGGCATCTCATGCTAGGGATGAGATATGACGCCCTTCACTTGAGGAAGTACCGAACCTCTTCTTATCTTGTTATCCTCAAGAAAAGATAGTCTAACGAGACTCGCTGAGGAAACAAGGTCAATGAATTTTTTTGAAGAAATAGCTCTTTGACGCCCTGTGCTGGCAATGGCTTTTTTTCTCTGTACCTGCATATTATTGAACACATCAGATAGTTCCTGCAAAAGAGAAAGTTAGACGAGCCTGCATGTCCCAGGTTCATGGTCTGAATCGACCCTCCCTGTTACTCAATATTTAAGATGTGTCAAGTGTTTTACCCTTAGGCATGCATTATAAATCATCAATGTATTCGCAATGCAATATTTATCACAATTTGTCGGACTCTTTTGCAATCAGTCAATGGTAGATGAAAACAAAAACAAATGGGCTAATTGGATAAAAAGTAATTTATTAATTGGGAAGTGGCAGTGAATGGGCATTACACCGAGAAGCAATCCCTGGAAAGAGGAACTTACACAAAAGGAAAATAAACTATCCTAATGGCAATGTGAAAATTGGATCTCATCAAGTTCCAATATGGCTATGACCCGTATGTCCTCAAGAACTTCCATTTACTTTGCTTTTGAGGAAGACAATTAAACTGATTCTTAACCCTCGGGTTGTCTTTGATTGTAGATGACGAATCACAGATCTCGCAGATTGCGGTCGTTCATTTCAATCCCTCTTTTGCATGGATCTCCCTTTCGGGTTTTCAATCCACCCGGATACCCTTTTTTGCTTGAGTTGTCCAATGTGGCTTTTCAACTCAGCGGGTGTACATTTTTTCGTTTATTTCCCTAACTTTTGCCAGAGCCTTTTATTCTGTTTTTGGCTCGCCGGGATGCACTTTTTTTCCTGGACCTTTATTCTGTTTTTGTCCAGCATGTCTATTTTATACAAAGTATTTTCTAAATGCGTCTACGTTGACAGGGGATAAAAAGCCTTCTCCGTCCATTGTTGACAGTATTAAGGCTCCGCTTGAGAAAACCTTCTTGACTACAAATGGTCCCTCATAGTTAGGTTTCCATTTTCCCCTATGATATGTTTGAGGAGGAAGAATCCTTTTCAGCACTAAGTCATCGGGTATGTAGCATCGAGGTCGCACCTTCTGGTTGAATGCCTGTTTCATTCTTCGTTGATACAATTGTCCATGGCATACAGCTACTAAACGCGTCTCTTCGATGAGTATCAACTGGTTGTATCTAGACTGGAGCCATTCAGCTTCATCAAGCTTGAAATCCATCATTATCCTCAATTAGGGAATCGACTTCAACTGGAAGGACTGCCTCCATACCATACACTAACGAGAATGGGGTTTCCCCTGTTGAGGTGTGCACATATGTTCGGTACCCATGCAATGCGAATGACAACATCTCATGCCAATCTTTATATGTCACAACCATCTTTTGTACTATCTTCTTGATGTTCTTGTTGGCCGCCTCGATGGCTCCATTCATCTTCGGGCGGTATGGAGAAGAGTTGTGATGTTCGATTTTGAAATCCCGACACAGATCTGCCATCATCTTGTTGTTGAGATTGGAACCATTATTAGTAATGATTCTTCCGGGTATTCCGTATCGACAAATAATATCCCTATTTATGAATCGGGCCACGTCCTTCTTGGTCACATCAGCATACGATGCCACTTTTACCCATTTGGTGAAGTAGTCTACGACAACTAGGATGAAGCGATGGCCATTAGAAGCGGTAGGCTCGATCTTTCCGATCATATCAATGCCCCACATGGCAAAGGGCCAGGGTGACGACATGATACTCAACGGATTGGGAGGCACATTCACCTTAATAGCATAAATTTGACACTTATGGCATTTCCGGGAGTACTTGCAGCAATCGAATTCCATGGTTATCCAATAATACCCCGATCTTAAGAGTTTCTTCGACATAATGTGCCCTCCAACATGGGTACCGAAGGATCCCTCGTGAACGTCTTGCATTAACATGTCTGCTTCGTGTCTATCCACGCATCTGAGCAAGACCATGTCGAAGTTCCTTTTGTAAAGCACATCATCCTGATTTAAGAAGAATCCACCTGCCAACCTCCTTAAGGTCTTCTTATCTTTGTCGGATGCCCCTGTCGGGTATTCTTGAGATTTCAGAAAACGCTTCATATTATAGTACCAATGGTTATCATCGTTAACACCGTCAACCGCAAACACATAAGCATGCCTTTCGAGGCGAGACACCACAATTTTGGGCACGTAATTCCATTGTTGGACCTTAATCATGGATCATAAGGTTGCTAGAGCATCAGCGAATTAATTCTCATCACGAGGTACATAATGAAGCTTTACCGTCATGAAAAATGTCAACAACCTCCTGGTGTAATCCATGTAAGGAATCAAATGTGGTTGATGAAAAAGCCACCTTCCGTTAACTTGATTTACGACCAAAGCTGAATCACCGAAGATATCGAGGGTCTTAATTAGAAAATTAATTGCCTCCTCGATCCCCATTATACAAGCTTCATACTCTGCCTCATTGTTGGTGCATTCAAACGTCAAACGGGCAGTGAAGGGCATGTGAACTCCTTCTAGTGTGATAATAACAGCACTAACTCCACTTCCATTCATGTTTACGGCCCCATCGAACATAAGACTCCATTTGGATTCAAGGTCTGACCCCTCCTCCAGGAGTGGTTCTTCATAATCTTTTGATTTGAGGAACATGATGTCTTCATCAGGGAACTCAAACCTCATTGGCTGATAATTGTCAATCGGTTGTTGAGCCATATAATCTGATAATACGCTTCCCTTGATAACTTTCTGAGAATTATACTGGATGTCGTATTCAGTAAAAATCATCTGCCAACGAGCTACCCTTCCGGTTAAAGATGGCTTTTTGAAGATGTACTTCATAGGATCCATTTTGGATATCAGTAGGGTAGTATGAGTCAACACGTACTGTTTAGTCGGCGAGCAGCCCATACCAAAGCGCAACAAGTTTTCTCGAGCAGTGAGTATCTTGTCTGATAGTCGGTAAACTTTTTGCTAACGTAGTATATTGCATGCTCGTTTTTTACTAGACTCGTCATTCTGACCGAGGACGCAACCCATTGATCCTTCGAGTACTGTAAGGTACATAATCAAAGGTCTCTCTGGAACTGGGGGTATGAGAATTGGTGGTTCTTGCAGATATTATTTGATTCGGTCGAAAGCCAATTGACAATCATCATTTAACTCGACGGCCTGATTCTTTCTCAAGAGTTTGAATATTGGTTCACACGTAGCTGTTGGGTGAGATATGAACCGTACAATGTATTTCAATATTCCTAAGAAGCCATGCACTTCTTTCTCAGTTTTAGGATCAGACATCTCTTGAATTGCTTTTACCTTTCCAGGGTCGACCTCAATCCCCCTTTCACTTACAACAAAGCCCAATAGCTTTCCAGAGCACACTCCAAAGGTACATTTGTTCGGGTTCAACCTCAGTCTGAACTTCCACAGTATGTCTAACATCTTGGCCATGTTGACTAAGTTCTCTTCCTTAGTTTGCGACTTCGCAATCATGTCATCCATGTAGACCTCGATCTCGTGATGAATCATGTCATGGATGAGAGTCACCATTGCCCGTTGGTAAGTTGCTCCAACATTCTTCAATCCGAACTACATCACTTTGTAACAAAAAGTTCCCCAAGGGGTGATAAATGTAGTTTTCTCCATGTCATCTGGTGACATTTTGATTTGATTGTAGCCCGAAAAGTCATCCATGAAGGAAAACACCAAAAACTGAGTAGTATTTTCGACCAACACATTGATGTGAGGCAATGGGAAATCGTCCTTGGGACTAGCTCTGTTTAAGTCTCGGTAGTCAACACACATCCGAACTTTGGCATCTTTCTTCGGCACCGGCACGATGTTGGCAACCCACGGTGGATAACTCGTGACATCCAAGAATCTAGCGTCAAACTGTTTTTGAACCTCTTCCTTGATCTTTATCGCCATGTCAGGTCAATTTATTCTCATTTTCTATTTTACTGGCGGGCAATCCTCACAGAGCGGCAACTTGTGTACTACGATATCAGTATCCAACCCTGACATATCCTGGTAAGACCAGGCGAAGACATCAACGTATTCATAGAGCATGTCAATCAATCGGCCCTTCACGGATTCCTCTAAGGAAGCCCCGATTTTTACTTCTTTCTTCATTTCTTCATTGCCCAGGTTTACAACCTCAATGACCTCCTCATGCAGTTGAATCTCCCTCTCCTCTTGTTTAAGCAATCTGGCTAACTCCTTGGGTAATTCACAATATTCCTCACCTTCCTTGTCGGCTTGGTAAATCAGATTGTCGAAGTTATAGCGAGCCATAGCAAGATCGTTATCGATGAGACCCATTGAGGTGCATCTGCATGAACGATGATTCATGCTAGATTTTAGAGAGCGAGCAAATTATGAAAAATGAAAATGCACATTGCCATTTATTGTGTGAAAAATGTAAAATGAAGGACATGGAATACTATGAATGAATGCAAAAACTTCCATTTATTTGATGATTAATATTGCAAATTGAAACAATGAAGCCCTTATAATGAGCTACTACGCCTTGGGCAAGACATAGAGCTTTCATACAAGAATAAAACACAAGACCATTACTCTTGGTGCTGAGTAACGATGATGATTTATTCTGATTACCAATTGTTGAGTTCCACTCCTGGGACACTCGACTTGATCCACTCATAATTTTTGCAGTCGCTATCTATTATATCTTCATGAATAGCACAGATATTGATGTGGTCCACCCATCCAGCGCTGGAAAAAGTGAACGGGCCTTTACGACCTCTGGCACGTTGAAATGATGTTGTTCGAGCAGGGTTGTAATTGATTCCAAACATATCCTCTTTCTTAGGGACCTCTATCATCTTTCCCAAACCTACGTTGGCCCCTGATTCCACCAATTTCAGAGCTTGCTTGTAGGATGTGATGGATACACCCTTATTCTTCTCTTCTGAAAGGGATGCTGACGAGGATGGCATGGATTCAGTCTTGACTGGCTTGAAATCCTGGCAAAGGGTCTCATGTATCTCACCATCCATCTCCATGTATTTGAATGGAGATAAGTGGCTAATAAAGATGTCCTCCTCTCCACACACCATGAAAATTTGCCATTCCCATACAAAATTTAACTTTTGATGGAGAGTTGAGGATATTGCCCTTGTTGAATGAATCCAGGGACGCCCGAGTAAAAAAATTTATGTCGGCTGAATGTCCATGACATAAAAGGTCGTGTTGAACACATGTGGGCCTACCTTGATCGGTAAATCCACTTCTCCAAAAACTAACCTTTTGGAGCCATCAAATGCTCTAACTACTGAGTCACTTGGCCTGAGCACCACTCCGTCATAGTCCAGCTTGATTGGCGCCTTCTTTGGAAGCATATTTAGGGAGTACCTTGTATCAACAAGCACGTGGTAAAGCATAACCCCTTTGCATTCCATCTAAATGTGTAAAGCCTTGTTGTGACTGCGCCCCTTTGCATTCCATCTCGAGTTGGTTCACTGATATTTCTTGTGGTACATAAGCATTATTCAGAATTCTCATCAAAGCCTTCCTGTAGGATTCAGAACATATCAATAGTGACAAGATCGAGATCTTGGAAGGAGTCGGTTGCAAATGGTCGACTATCTTGTAGTCGCTTTTCTTTATGATACTAAAACATTCCTCGGCCTCTTTGTCAAAGATAATGTCTGGATCCAGCACAGGAACATTTTGTCACAACTTGCTTGCCCTTGGCATTAGCTTGGGCATCCGCACTATCATTCGGTGGCACTGCGTTGTTCCTCAAGGTATAAGGCGCAAACAATCTTCCACTCCTCGTGAATCCACCGACTCCCCTATTTTCGACTTGATGCGGAGCTATGCTGGAGGCAGATACATCTTGTTTCTGGCCGTTGCAATAAACCTCTACCCCACAATTCCATGGGACAACTTTCTCACTTTGATAAGGCATAGGCCCTGGAGTGGTGAACATGATCGGTGTTTCCCTTGCTAGCGCCGAAATTTCCACTGGGGTGTAGTAGATAGTGACCGTATAAACTTCATCTTCTTTAAAAACCCGGTAAAACTGAATACTTCTGTCATCGATCATCTTCTGAACCCCTGACTTCAACTTGTCACATCCATTGGTAGACCCTTCGCATTCTGGACAAACTTCTCCACAGCCTAGGAATATACCTTTCTTTGCCAAACAGCCCCTTACTACTAGTAGTGGAGTCTTCAAGGCATTGACATCATAAATCAGATTCAAATTGTCACTGTCATCTATAGCTCCCACAGTTCTTCCTTGAGGCGGCATGGGGTTTTGCAATAAATTCGATGTAGGAGAAAGGTTGATCACCTTGGAATCCAAAATATCCTGAATAACATGCTTGAGGGCCTTGTAGTTTTTCGTAGTTTGGCCAGGAGCTTCGGAATCAAATTCATAATGAGCATTGGCATCATATCCATCTGGCATTTGTCCGGGATTTGGTGATGCCAGAGTTCGAAGTTGAATCATTTGCTGACAATTTTGCTGATAATTTTGCTGACGTTGTTGTGGTGGTTATTGTTGATTGGTGTCGCTCCCAAAAGATTTTACATCCCGGTGCAAACGTGAACTGTCGGCGAAAAGAGAAATGGTGTGAACTGAATAGAGTCGCCAGCTAGGCATTTTTATCCTGAAGGAAAGGTAATGCTGCATAAACCTGGGAAAAGATGGATAAGACGGTTGTGAACCAGAGAAACTGAGAAAAGGGGTTGGTTACAACCTGGGAAGGTATTAGCACCCAGATTGTCCGTCGTACTCGACGGGATCCACACTTACAAGGTTGTGTTTAAAAGTGGTAAGTGTATGTGCTATCTGTGTGCAAAAACTAAGAATGAATGTACAGGTGTCAGTGCAAAATGTGTGAATTGTTCAGGAACTGAGGCTTTTAAAGAATGCTGAAAGAGGGGGAAGACACAAAGACTTTTGTTCGATAACTGTTAAGTTATGCCTACGTATCCTCTTGTGCAATGAGGAAGTCAGAACACCGTAGTTCGACTCAAAGATATTGAAAATAAATTGACTGTGAACTGCTTGCTTGTCTATGTTCAAGTGTATGACTCGTCTGGCTCGAGTGCTAACTGTCTTGCATTAGACGGAAGAATCAAGTTCTCATTTGTGAATGAGTGTGATGAGAAAAGAATCCCGAAGGAGACGATTATTGCTTGTTTTTGTGTTTTTAGTTTTGTTATTGTTTTTGGTGTTTTGCATAAGTTAATGAGCTTAAGCCTAAATCAAGGGCTTGTAAACTCATTATATCCTCCCTGATTAGGGATAATGAGACTACTTAAGTATGAGATAAGCACCTCAACTTAATTTCCATGATGATGTAGGATTAAGATCATTAACCTACTTATGATTATTTAGATGTTTTTGGATTTTTGTTTAGTGTTAAGTAATGAGTTTAATCTCTAATCACAGATTAGAAGGATGATAGATGAGAGCACTTAAGTTGAGGAAGACACCTCAACTTAATCCATGGTTAGGGATTAAATTCATTATATAACAAACCTTTATTAAGTGGACTTTAATTAAAGGATGAGATTAAGAAGTGGATTTTTTAGTTTGTAAGACAACTTGAGCGGAACTTGTCCATTAAACACTAGGGTTAGTCCCTCTTAACCATAAGGAAGATATAGAACCCTATTGTAAGGCCCAAGTTACAAGATAAAATCTTAGTGATTATTAATGTGTTTTGATTAAAAGGTGTAAAAAAATTAAAGGTTTAACACTTAGGATTAAAGTTATACACTCCATCCTAAGAGAAGGATGCAGGCATAACCATAATTCCAAAGTCCTAAAACTTTAAGAGTTTAGTCTCTGATTATTTAGATGAGAAGAGAGACTCAAGGGGACTCAAAGGTAAACAACTAAGGGGGACTATACACAACCCTAAAAGTTATCATGCTTGGGTATCCTATGGTTTGTTAGGCTTAAGAGCAAAATATCTTCAAGGCCACCAATGGAAGGAGCAGATGAAGAGAGAAGGAGAAAGAAGAACAAGTTACTTACTTCCTGAAGAAGATAAGTTACTTGAAAGAAAGAAAGTAGGAAGGATGGAACATAAGTGAACAAGTTCACTTCAAAGACATGTAAGAATGCATATGAAAAGGAAAGAAGAAGTGAGAGGTGAAGGCAAATCCACCTCCCAGATAACTTACCCAAAAGTTCCTGAAATGTTAGTATGGATGCATAAGACATAAGGCAAAAGGAAATGAGATGAAATGAGATGCAAAGACCAATGTCAGAAGTGAAAATGCAATGTAAATGGCATATAAGATGATGCAGAGTCATACAATATGCATATGAATGATCATACAAAGATGAGATGCAAAGGAAACATGCTTAGAAGTTTGAAAGCACATGGATGTTTATGAAATGTAATGAATGCAAGATATAGAAAATGAATGAAGAAATGATCAATCAATGTTCTAACATGTTATAAGATGTCTAAGATGACATACAAATGCTTGAAATGTCATGGCAAGTTCACATGATGATGATATGCAAAGATGAATACAAATGAACATGAGAAATTAGGGTTTTAAGGAAACATGAGATGCATATGAACAAACCAGAAGCATACAACATGATAAAAAATTGAAATCAAACTCAATTAAACCCTAAACCCATACAAGGTCAAATCCCAAAGGAGAAGGTTAGAAGCTAATCCTATTGAAAGTTATGAATTTTCTAACTTTGCTAGGGTTTTTTTTGGGTGATTCTTAAGGGAAACTGAAAATCAAATTGAAAATGCAAGATAAATTCATGAGGAAAATAACCTAGAAACTACATGAAATATGTGAAATAATGCAAAAAGAATCAAGTTCAAACTCTTCATGGTTAGGCATAAATGAATTTTTCAAATTGGGGTTAGAAAATGTGATTTTTATGAACCCTAATTTAAAGTAAATTGTGAAATTATGATCAAACCTAAAAATAAATTTGTATAATGAGTTTAAAAATGTTTCTAAATGTATTTGAATGGTTCATGAATTTTTTTGTGATTTTTAGAAACCTAAATGTATTTTTAATTAATTAAATTTCATTAATTAATTAAAAATAACATTTAAATATTTTAAAAATACTTTTTTAATGAAATAAATAAAATAAAAATCATTTTTGGGTTTAGAAAAATATTTGGATCATAAATGCAAAAGATTATATTTTTGTGATGTTTTTAACTATTTTAAATAAATTATGCAAAAGAAATAAAGAAAAATGAAATAAAATACAATTAAAATGGAAGTCAGCGCATCCAGTGGTTGAGATTCAAACAAAAAGGGAGGGAATTGACTGGCGCGCTAATGGGTGGTCAGGATTTGATCTGGCATTTTTAAAATTAATCTTAATTAATTAAAACTAATTAACTGATTAGGGTTTTAACAAGGCATATGGACCCTTCATCCACGCGCGAAAATCCAATCCTACGGCCCATATTCAAACTGATCCCTAAACTCTAATTAGAGCCCTAATGACTCTCAGGTGGTCAGAGAAGACCTCCGGTCATCTTCTCCGGCCAGACTCCTCCCCTGAATCTCTCAAAACACCATAACAATACACCAAAATCTCCAGAAATGATCCTTAAACAACATTAAACACGAATCAAACCTCAAAAATCATTTATCACTCAAGAACATCATGATTTGAAGCAAAACGGAAAAAAGCATACAACGTTCAGAAGCTTAATACATGTTCATTTTTAAATCATTTTCAAAACAAAATACATCACAATGATCAGTGAGACATATAGATTGATATTGTAACTTAAATGGAAAGTTTTGGAAAATTTGTTCTTAAGAATACTTGAGATGAAGCTTTTCAGTTTGGTGCTTTCTGGCCTCCTCTCTAGTGCAATCCAACCCTTTTGAGTCCCCTGGTACTATTGAGAAGCTTTGCAAGAGTTTAAATGGCTTGGTTTGTGATGTTTGGTTCTAGTATGGCAGAAATCGTGTTTTGGTTTAGGGAGCTTTTAGGCCATTGAGAGGGTTGTTTTGTGATCCTGAAGGTGTGTATGATTGAATGGTGCAAAGAGTTTTTAGGTTTGTGGTTTGTGTTAAGAGAATCGAAGAGATGAAGGTTTTGGTGGATTTTGTGCAATCTGACTTGTGTTGTGTTTTAGGCTCCAAGATCGCATGAAATGTGGTCCATGAGGCATGTATGTGAAGTCTGGATTGGTCAGAAGAGTTGTTGTGGCTCAGCTTGATTGGTATGGGCAAGTTGCAAAAAGTTAAAAGTTCTTGTACCTTAGGCATGGGTCATGGTAGAGATGGCTCAATGGGGTGTCTGGCCTCAGCAAGATTCATGGAGAACCATAGAATTGGTTTGATGCAGCTGACACAATTGGATGGAAGGATCCAAGGCATTTTGCAAAGTTTGTGTGTTTTGGCCCTTTTGAGATTTCTTGAAGATCAAGTCATGAAAACAATGCAATCTTGGGCCAATTATGATCTTTGGAAGTTGTCTTGACATGTTATGATGTATAGAAGTTGATTAGAGGTCATAAAAAGGCTTGGCAAGTGAAATTGCAAAATTCCCTCTTTGGCATGAACTTGAAAATTATAGGATTTTTACCAACTTTGAAAGGCCATATCTTGAGTTCTAGGATGAATCAAGACATGTTCTAGTACTTTTTGAAAAGGGAAATACCTAATCTACAACTTTCATGTCCACGAATTTTTCATTTGAAGCATTTTTGGTCATGAAAGAGGAGGTTGAAAATCTTTCCTAAAATGGAAAGTTTCCATTACAAGTCATTTCCAAAAATGGCAAGTTTGCATTTGGCTCAAAATTCTTCAACGTTTTGAACTTCCAACCACTTCTAAGATCAAATAAAGATCATAGAACCCAAATTTGATGAAAATGACCCTTTGGTTCCATTGTTGGGGGCCTCAGATGCCCTGATTTTGACTTTACTTGCTCAAGAAGTTACCCAATGATCAGATGACTTCCACAATGAATTTCCTCATCAAACTTGGTACACATGATCCTTATAACATATTAAGAACATTAGAAACAAGAATGAACAAAAATATTGGAGTTAAGGTGTCTGAAACCAAAACCCTAATTTTGGTCATCTGTGTAGGAAAACCCTAGCTCTGCTTCCATGCCTTTGCCATTCTTTGTGATCTCTTGACTTTCATGAACTTTGGGGAGCATAATATGATTATAGAACACACATGGACCCTCTTGGAAAGCTTCAAGACCATTAGGATGGCTCAGATTGATTCTTGGATTGCTTAGATCACAAACCCTAGATGCAGATGAAAATGCAACTATGCAGATGAAACAAATATGCAATATGAGATGGTATGCTTATTCTAATTCAAAAAATGAAAGATCACAAGCCATGGTGTGAGAAAAAGTGAGGGAAAATTTGGGGTGTTTACAGCTGCCCCTATTCAAGCATGAGTTAGCTTTGCAGGGTGTAAGCGCCCGGCTTAACAGACAAACAAGATAACTTGTGGTTGAATACCAAAGACAGTCTGAAATTTGCACTCGCTGGATAGAAGAAAAGGGATATAAATTGTAAAAGGTAGTATAGTATGATTTTTAAATCAAAGCGATGGAGGACGACCATCGAGCAGAGGACGACTGCTGGGGGTAAACGGTAAGCTAACTAATGACGAGGACGGCCGACAAGCTGGGGAAATAAAGAGACCATGACGGGGAGGACCATCAGGTAAGGAAATAAAACTCTCTAGGGGTTAAAGACATGAGGAAAGCACTGACGGGAACGGCCATCAGTTTTGGAAAGTAAAGCAAACAACGATGGAGACGGCCAATGGGTAAAAGAATAAATGAAATAATGATGAGGGACGGTCATCAAAGGTGAAGGACGATCACCTAGCAGGGGACGATTGCTAACAAATATCACGACATAGGACGAATGTCGGATAGAAAAGACCAACGATGGGGACGGCCATCGGATAAGCATTATGAAGTATGATCATCAAGAGGTGAAGGACGATCACCTAGCAGGGTACGGCTGCTCTTGGGGATTATCGCGACATAGGACGAATGTTGTATAAGAAAAGGTCAACGATGGGGATGGCCATTAGATAAACATGATGAAGGACGATCATCAAGAGGTGAAGGACGATCACCTAGCAGGGGACTGCTGCTAAAAATATCACGACATAGGACGAATGCCGGATAAGAAAAGGTCAACGATGGGGACGGCCATCAGATAAACATGATGAAGGACGATCATCAAGAGGTGGAGGACAATCAACTAGCAGGGGACGGCTACTAAAAATATCACGACATAGGATGAATGTCGGACAAAAGGTTCATATAATGGAGATTCCACTAGGGAAAAGGATGAGGGACGGTCATCCAAAGGTGAAGGACAATTGCCTGGCAGGGGACGGCTGTCTAAAGTATCACGACATAGGACGAATGTCGGATAGAAGAAAGTTGTTTTGCTGGTGAATTACTGGGGAATGGTGAACACAGACGAGTGCTTACGCTTTCAAAAATAAGAGATATAAGTGTTTGACAGTGTGTATAGATTAAAGATGCGGACGAGCATCCTTAGAACCACGATACGGACGAGTATCGGTAGAAACAAACGCTAATACGTGTTTAAGGATGATGATATGGACGAGTACCAATCAATTATGCAAGGAACACGGACGAGTGTTGGATCTGCTGAGGGGTGATATATACAAGATATGAACGAGTATCAAAGGATTGAATATGTACAAGTGTTGATCTGTCGGTGAAGTATGTGTAAGACACGGACGAGTGTTTGACTTTCTAGGGAGGTATGACACGGACGAGTGCCAAAAAAGAATATGTATAAGTTAAGAACAAATATCTGTATTTTGAGAGTGCAAAAGGTATTCTGGCGACCTGCGGGGGATAGGATGACACAGACGAGTGTCGAAAAGAGCATGTTATGAACAAGTATCTGTACTTGAGAGTGCAAAGGGGATGCCTTTGATTTTATCTGCGGGGGATATGAGTTTTGTATATTGTTGATGAAATATTGATGGTACTTGTAGGTGACTGGCTCGAACCTGGCTCGTGATCATGCAAATGTTTGATTTTTGCCGTAATGCTCCGTATTAGACGGAATGCTACGCTTATTTTGGTGAAAATGATGCAAATGCTATGATTATGCAAATGAGAGAACTGATCTGAGGCTCGGATCCTGCGGGGATAAAGATCTCTGGTTGATCTACTTGGAGGAATAACCCAGCTGGGGGAGGAGATCATTGATAAATCTGTCCGGAGGGAGAACTCTACTTGGGGAAATAGATCATTGATAGATATGTCTGAAGGGAGAACTCTGCTTGGGGAAATAGATCATTGATTGATCTGTCCGGAGGGAGAACTTTCAATGGGGATGAGGGGGTTTTAGCAACTCCGCTGGGGACGTGTTTCAGGTATTGCTCTACTGGGGAGGAAACTCTGTGGGGAACCAGTTCCACCAACTCTGCTGAGGATGAGGGAAATCTGGCATCTCTGGTGGGGGAAAGAAAGTTTTCTGACATCTTTGTTACGGAAGAGTTGACAGGCATTGCTCAGGAGATCCCGCTCAGGGAGGAGATAACTTATGGAAAGTAGTGTGTTGGGGATGTAATGCTTGATATGTCCCATGTTGCGAAAGATTGTTTGTCTTGAGTACCTGCAACCTGTTAAGACAAAGGAAAACGCACAATTGTCCCGAGGTATCCTCAACCGGATTCCGTCATAGGAGTTAGATTTTCCTGAGAGCAACATTTTTCCTGCAAGCATTTATTAGAAATGGCTCATATGTTTTATGCAAGTGTTGTATTACGAACATTGGACATTTTGCAAACGAAACAAAAGTGTACAAAACAAAGTGTGATTGAATATTCTGGTTTTATTAATTTGTGTGCCCTGAATTGGCAAGTATAGTCAAAGAAGCAAATCCCCTGAAAGGAGGAGATTGCGGTAAAT
This sequence comes from Lathyrus aphaca, assembly GCA_963966055.1. Taxonomy (NCBI): domain Eukaryota; kingdom Viridiplantae; phylum Streptophyta; class Magnoliopsida; order Fabales; family Fabaceae; genus Lathyrus; species Lathyrus aphaca. The sequence goes on along the minus strand of OZ014525.1, from coordinate 348,043,730 downwards.
TGAGAAAATTAAAGTGTTGGCGATGTTGAAGATGACGCTCCAGTGAGCTTCCTTTGCTATGACCTGTATGACCTTGACGTTCTTCTTATCTCGCTTTCTGAAGAAGGCTGATTATGACTGATGCTTTATCCTTTAGAAGCTTGCCATGTTGTGAGTGATACAGACGAATTCAGAATACATTTGTTCGCTTATTCCCTGATTTTGCGTGGATCGCCTATAATACCTCAAAATTTGCCCTCATATTTTACCTCGATTAGCTTATCGCTTCGCATTCATCTGCATTTCTCACTAGGTCATTAACATCATAGTAGTTCATTTCATTGTTTCTTAAGGCATGTGATCAGGGCCCAGGGAAATTAGGGTTTCGTACCTTATATGTATCTGTCGGGGATTGATGGAGAATATTCACTGGACAATGATTCCACTTCAAATGCGGTTGTTCAGTTGTGTTTAGATCCAGATGGGAGTTGGACCTAGTTAGGGCCAAATTATCAAAGGATTGTTGCAACTGCAAGATTATCTTGGACCACTGGACTGTTTCTTAAACGATGCATATTCAAAGCCCAGGCTGCCGTGTGTTGAGATTCATCAGGTTATCGAGCAGTGTTTTGTGTGAAGTTTCGTTGGAGTCTTCTGTTTATCAGTGATTCATCTGGTTGAATGGTCATAGCATGCTTCAGACGATTCGAAAGGGGTGTGATTTATCTGGAAAATTGTGCAGTGGTTCAGAAGGAGCTTTGTTCAAGGGCTTGTGGAGAGAATTCAAAATAGGCTTTGGGTAAAATCGAGACTTCATATCCATTCATTCTCATTGTTATAAACCATTCCCGATTATTCTGTTCCGCTTCCATTCTTTTTCAATTTTCATTGCTTTTCAATTTTTATTATTCTATATGTTTTCATCAATTTATTTTCAGTTTCTTTCATTTACCTATCCATTTATTTTTTGTCCATAATCCATTGTAAACCACCCTTTTAAAGTCTAGTTGCCCAAAGCCATATTCAATTTTCAAGCCCATTATCCATTAACCATTTTTTCTAATCTGTTTACCCATTTCTATCTCGTTCATATTTCTATAATCCATTGTGAAAATCCATTATTCCTCATTTGAACTGATTATGCATTGCACAATTTTCTTCCTCATAATAATCATCTTTATACTCATCTTCACTAATTTTAACGATTACTATGGTAACAAGAATCATCACCACCATACATCCGAGGTGTCCATTTGTCAACAAATAGACTCTAAGTTTTTCGACGCTATAGATCAGCTTAGATAGGTTGCGGAACCTATTGGCATGCTTTTCTTTGCTTGGGTTATTTTTTACACTTCCATTTTTCTATGAGAATGATCCCGTCAAAGGGGAGGAGAGGATTCATGGCAGATATTTTGTATATGATTGTGTTTGGTGTAGTGAGGTTTGAATTCGCTCAAAGTTCAGTTTTGATCGATGTTGATGGCTTTCCATTGTAGCTGTTGTTATGTCTTTTACATATTCAACAATTGGTTTTAGTACTAGTATTTGAAAAGTTTTGGAAAGCAAAAATCATGCTGGAACCATTATTGGAATAAAGGGTGTAACAAAAAGTTAACAGAAAAATTACTCTTCATCAAGAGTCATCAATGGAAAACAAAAAGCGTACACCAGTGAATTCTGAGATTCATATAACAGGAGGAGGAAAATTCAGCTATAACCAAAATAAAAAAAAAGTAGTTACAAAAGGAAATTATGGCAGTAATTAAAAGAGGATTATCTTAGGATTTTCAACAGATTTGGGAGAGATCATTCTGCTATCAAAATAGCTACTACAAAAAAATTAAATTCAGTTACATGTAAGAAATTCATACAAATAATTGGAAAGAGACCAGTTAGAAGGATTCCTATAATCAGTGGCAAAAACAAAAGAGAGAATCTCTGACTAATAACTGAAGAAAAATTATGCAAAAAAGTTTTAACAGAACTCCATTAAACTTCTTCATTACAGTTTCACCAATCCTTCCTCGATCATCCATTTCCGCATCTATATCGTCTCGTCATGTTCATGGTTCATCACTCTCCATTAATGCAACAACAGGGGTCACAGTTCACAGATCTCTAATCCAATTTTCGCAAAATCCTGCTTCAATGAAGATCCTCAACATGAGCTGCAATGAGAAAAAAGAAGAAGATTCATGAACCGGAAGGAGTTCAATGCTAATAAATTATGGTTTTGGGGCAAAAGAAGAGATTGGAGCTTACTTGCGTTTCTTTGATGCGTCTGTTTCCTCAAATTGCCAACTTTGCGATATCATCATCATCGGAGCACTTGTCACGAACCGATTCTTCAATATGCATCAAGAGCAATACCACAAAAGCCTGCGTCATCAATGACTGACCGCAATGATCTTCCATCATTATCACTGTAGTACCTGTAACAATCCCAACACGCACATACATCACAACTACAGAAACTCCGGATTCGAAAAAAAGAAGAGGAGAAGCTTCAATACACAGGAAGAGCTTAACAGAAAGAATAACAAACTTCATCATGCTTCATCGATCTCCAAAATTGTTCGCGGCTTCAACACTTCGCAAAGAACCACAACATTCACAAAAACCTGCACATCAAAAACATAGCATCAATTCAATCTCGTGGAGACGGAAAGAAGAATTCAAAGAAGAATACGCAACAACAAACTCTGCTCCATTTATGTCAGTTGCTCGCTCCATTTGATTCTAGTTCACGGCTATCATATTGAAAGGCTCCATTTAGTGTGACTTCGGCTGAATTGGTAGTTGCCGTTGGTGATGTTTCTGATGCTAGCAGCTGAAAAATAGAAGAGGAATAATCAAATTCTATAATTGAGGTCATAACAGAATTGGAGCAAAGAATCGAAAGTTCATAACAGGAATTACAAAACTCTAACTGAATTCCATTTAAGAGATAACTAACCCTAACCGAATTTTTCATAACAGAAATCAAAATCAAAACCAACTTCATAACAGAAAAAGCTTCTAGAATTCTCACCTGGTTTTTCAATTCTGTATAAATCAAAGCTCCTCCTCTTCAATTGGGGTTTCTTCTCACACTTCACCATCCTTCTCAATCTTCTTCTTCACTCTCCACCCTTTCAATCCGAATCTCTTCTTCTTCTTCAACCCTCCTTCATTTTTCTTTACCATTTTTTCTTCTCCACTCTTCACCATTTTCTTATGGAATCTTCATCTGTTCTCCCTCCATTCACAGATTTCTTTCTCAATCTTCACGAATTCTTCCTCAATCTTCATGAGTTCATCTTCAATTCTCAGATTTCTTCCTTGATTTTCCTCAATTCTTCCTCAATTTCCAATCAGTGTTGCGTCAACCTTCACTATCCGTGAGCAAGATTGACTTCCTCATTCGTTTGAATCGATCTGCAAAAATCAGAAAATATTACAAAGAGTTTGGATTCACGGATTCTGAAAAAGAAAGCAACAACAATAAGGCATTGAACCACGACGGGTTTGACTGAGTAACCACCTCTCAATACGATATTCTTCGCTTAGTTCGCTTCACTCGTCGGTGTTTCGCAGAGCCTCGACACGGCCGTCAGCTTCTCCGTAAGTTTCATCATTAGCCGACTATTCGCCATCACCGTGAGGATCTTGTAACGTGTCATCAGCTCGCGGCCTCCGACTCCGCCGTGTAATCGATGTGCATCGTTCTCCTCGATTCACAGGTACGCAATGACGCTCTGGATTCGTAGTTTTTGGTTGGGGTTGGGTTTTGTTAGAGTATTAGAGATGTTTATTTGGAGGTTTTTGATAAGTTTGTAGAGATTTAGGGGAGGATAGAGTTAGAAGGTGATGGAATGGTCGCGGGATAGAAGAATAAGGTAGAGAGATGATGATGAAATTGACAATACGGAGGAGGTGGCGACGGGAAGAAGGTGGAGGCGGCGATTTCGTGAAGAGGAAGAGGGAGAGGGTTAACGGCGGAAAAGGGATAGAGAAGAAGAAGATAGAGTTAGGTTTTGTTTTAGGGTTTACATTTTTGAATCTGATATAATGACAATTAAGGTGTTTTAATGGATTAATGGTCATTAATTAAATTAATTTTCGGTTATGCCCTTAATTAAACTTTTAAAAACTCATAAATATGGCGATTTCTTTCCACCGTCCCCTTTAAGTCTTCATGATATTTGTGATTTTCGGGGTCCAATCCGGCGGTGACACTTGTCACCGTCCGGTTGGACCTCCCTTTCATGACTCATATTGTTATCTAAACCCCACTCTAAAGCCCATAATAGAAAACAAACATAAAAAGATAGCTCTCTGCACCTCCCTTTGTTTCAGCGAATTAGGCCCATATGAAATGCTATTAACACCCCTGTTTTAGGCCCAGTATAGAAAATAACTCAAAAATAATGCTGAATGCACCCTCCCTTTAATCCTGTGTTTTGGGCCTTTAGTAGCTTGCTATTCGCACCCCGTTTTAGGCCCATATGAGAAAATTAACTAAAAAAATCACTAACAGCACCCCATCCTTATTTCTTTCTTTTAGAATTTTTCTTAGTTTTTCTAGTTTTCTATACTTTAGGAATTAATTAATAAAAAATAGGAAAAAGAATAGAAAATTCCCAAAAAAATTCAAGTATTTTTTTAATTCATATTAGAATTGATTAGCATTTTATTTTTCTGTTTTTTTTTTGCATTTTTGATTTTATTAGGATTTTTCTTGTATGTGTTTTTAGGGGATTTTCTTTAATTGTATACAAATTTGTAGATTTTATATTTTGATCTTCCACTAACTTTTTTTGCCTATTCATTTTACTGTAGTTAGAGGACCCGTAGCAGTACTTAGGTTAATTTTTGTGGATTTTTTAGATCATTTTATCTTAGGTTTAGAGGCTTAATCCCTTAGAAATTAGTGAATAATTCTTAGGCAGAAATAAACAATTTTTAGGCATAGCAAAAATAGGATTTTTTAGGATTCCTTTTAGTACAATATTATAGGTAATCTTAGGACCCCATAGATTAATTTTCATAATTTTTCCAGAGGTTTTGATATTTTTTTAGAATATTAATTCTTAGGCTTTATGCATATAATTTCTCTTAGTTTAGGCTTGATATCAAATTCAAATAAAAATAGTTTAGTTTAGATTGAAGTTTAGAATTTAATGTGGACTTAGGCTAGTATAGATTTTGATTTTTAGAAGAGAAAATACTAGGTAGGACTTTAGTTTAGGACTTAGACTTAAGTTTCATTTTAATTAGAATTAGAATAAATAAATAGGACTATTTTAATCCATGCCTTTATTTGAATTGTTTAGCTTTGAGCTTTATTTTGTCATTCATTTTTTAAGGTTTTGTTATGTTGATTAATATCACTTGTATAGGTTACCCTTGGCTTTAGAATCAACTTATCTTCCTTAGGAAGTAAGTTGCATTCTATTAGTTCTAGGTGTTTTTCCATTAGGTTTAGAAAACCCCACAAACCATAGGATATCCCATGTAAATAAATCAAATAAAAATTAGGGTGTGTCTTAGTTCCCATTAGATTTTCCCTTTTTCCAACTTGAGTCATTCATTCTTTCCTCATGAAGAAAATAATAAAACATCTAAGGATAAACCGAACAATCTTGTACGACATGAGACTTTGTTGCGGAGTGTTCATACGCGTCTTGTTTCGGGGCGAGGTGTAAATGCTTCTCGCGATGGATAGGTCTTAGTACAAGACTGTTCACAAACAAATTCAAAACACTTCTCATAAAAGACAAAACAAATAACAAGCGACTATCCTGCGGGAACTTCTCTTTTCATCTCATTCACTCACAACGCGAACTCGCGACGACTTGTCTTTCATGCAAGACGGTAAACGCACTCGTACCAGAGGAGCCTGCAACACCTGAGCATAGACATACGCAGTTCCAGCATAAAAAACACAAACAAATAGTTCCCGCCTTAGTTAGGCGAACTACGTCGACTCTGATCCTCATTATCCCGATGAGGTACGTAGGCAGCGGGGTAGGGCCCGTTCGAGCACATTCTTTATTTTCCCTACATTTCCCCCTCTTTCCTTTCATTTTCTTTTCCAGTTTCTTTTCTCATTTCCATTTCAAAATTCCAGTTAGCGGTTTTGTTCAGCAGGATTATTATTTCTCACCCTTTGAAACAAACAAGCAAGCGTGGATCCCGTCGGGTACGGAGGACGATCTGGGGTGCTAATACCTTTCTAGGTCGTAACCGACTCCCGAACCCCGATCTTTGGTTCGCAGGACCTTGTCCTTTCCTTCTTCCTCAGGTTTGTGCAACATTACCTTTCCCATTCCTTCGGGATAAAAATGTCTGGTTGGCGACTCTACCTTTTCCGCGCCACTTTCGCGTTTGTACTAGGATGAAAATCCCGGGAGCGACAACTGGCGACTCTGCTGGGGACTAACCTGATTCTTCTGGTTTCCCTTGTAGAGTCAATCCTAGCGCCTGTTTTGTTTTGTTTCTTTGGGTGTTTTTCTGTTTGTTGCTGTGTGCTTTAGTTTAGCTTTACTGTTTTCATTTATAGTTTTTACTTTACAGCTTTACTTTACCGCATTTATTTACCGCTTGCAGTATTTTATTTTCCATGCATCATATTATACTGGACTGTCTGGCTATGCTGGTTTTCATTTTTTCTGCGGGATGGAAGTTACTGTGAGATAAGCCAAATACCCGGCTTGAGTGCACTATAGGATTAGCGTGGACAGACATTGTACTCCCATGGTATCTCACCATGATGGGTGGCGATGTGTTCCACACCCAAATTGCGACCGTCTTGGAACTATTCTGTGTGGGGATTACCTCACTTCAGGGTACGACCTTAATAGTTATGTGCATCTGGTGACCGATCTTCGAGGACCTTAATGGGAACACCCCTCTCCAGTGATGACAGTGGCAGACCACATTTGTTGGCAAACCCACTCGCATCCGAGGGTCCATTGGGAACTCGTATAGGATGGCCTGGTTCTCTCATAGGAATTCAGTTAAAGCAAACTGTTCGTATGACGGTAGTATTGTACCCTTCGGGATGAATGTACTACTGTTTCTCGATTCAGTGCTTGAAGCTGGAGACTTGTGAGGGATGCTTGTTTTTCCGGACTCAACTGAGACCTCCCTGCGTAGTACATAATGCCAAACCGATTCCTTGATTTGGTCATGAGCCATTTCTCGGAAATGGTGAACGTATTATTGCTATTCGGCTTTGAGAGTCCGTGATGTTGACCCGAGTAGCACACCCGTGAGATTGGGAGGGGTTTACAGGTTTGTAGGAACCTTAATACCTTCAACATACCCACCATGCCTTTGGTTCAGTTTTGTGATCTGGATTTTTGGTTTTAAGATATGGATCCCGGATCAGAGGGATGATTATTGTGATATATGGATTTTGAGACCTTGCACCGACACCTGATTATATGATTGGCACATCACATACACTTCACTGATCACATGCCTTGCCTTGCATAAGCCTCATATCATCATTAATCATTTGTGTTTCTTTTATTCTCAGGGTCTGCATTACTCCCGATTCCTGGTCATATCTTTGCTTCAGAATGGAAGACGTCAGAAAGAAGAATATTTTCTACAAGTTCTTTGATACCAAGGTGGACTTGCTCAAGCAGATGGTGTCTCTCATTACCCCGAGTCATTTGGATTTCTTCAAACAGCAATATGGTGATATTTTGGACATGGTGTTCAGTCTGGATAGTTCACAAAAGAGTGCCATTCATACCTTGCTACAGTACTATGATCCTAGACTCCGATGTTTCACATTTCCAGATTTCCAGCTAGGTCCATTGCTAGAAGAGTATGTTGAGATTTTGAGACTACCTATCAGAGATCAGATTCCTTTCAATTCGGAAATGACAAGGCCGACTCACGCCGACATTGCTAAGGCTCTTTATTTGAGCCCATCAGAGGTATCTGCTAATCTGGTTGCCACCAAGGCAGGAGTGCTTGGTTTTCCCTTAGAGTTTCTGGTCAGAAGAGCAGAAGAATGTGCCGTGGAAAAGCAGTGGGATTCAGTTTGCACTATCTTGGCATTATCTGTGTATGGGATAGTTTTGTTTGCTGATATGGACAAGTTTGTGGACATAAATGCTATTCATTTGTTTGTGTTGAAGAACCCGGTACCTACTCTCCTAGGTGACTTGTATTATTCAGTGCACTATAGGAATGAGAAGAGACGAGGCGGCTTGGTTAGATGTTGTGCTCAGTTGTTCTACACGTGGTTTATGAGGCACATCCCTATTACTGGAGTGTTCACGAATCCCAAAGTAATCTGGTCGCAAAAGCTAAGCACGTTGACTGCCAAAGACATCAGATGATTCACCTTAAGGCTAAAAGGGAAAGAGCTTATCTCCAGCTGTGGAAAGTATCCTAATGTTCCCCTCTTAGGAGTAGCTGGAGGCATTAACTACAACCCCATACTTTTGAGAAGACAGTTAGGATACGCTTTGAAGAGTGTTCCCAAGGATTCAGAGCTGGATCAGACCTTTTATTTTTCTGTGAAGGATAATCTCCCATTGGTACGGGAAGCTGCAGGTGCTCGGAAACTGAATAATAAAAAAGGTATAGATCGTTTGGGCAGGAGTAATAACCAAATGTTTCCTGAGTTTGAAGCGTGGGTGAGAGAAAAAGCTCAAGTGACTCTAATCCCTTTCTCCGCACCGTTACCACCACCTACCACGGTGCCTTTGGAAGATTACCAGAAGTTGGAAGCTTTGGTCAAGCAGCTTAGGTTTGAGAATCAGGAGGCTTATAATTCTTGTCAGAAATTGATGATTCAGAACCGTCAGTTAGAGGATAGAGTTGTACAAGCCGAGGAAGCAGTTCGTCTCAAGCAGAAGGACTTCGAAGAGAGAGAGCTTTACTTCAGGAAAAAGGGGTTAGCTGAGACTCACAAGACAACCCAGCACCGAAGAGAGAAGAAAGATTTGAATGAAGCCAATGAAGTTGTTACCTTATGGCAAGAAAAATGGGCGGGCCATTTGAAGAAGCAAAAGGAGTTAGATATCAAGCATGAACTAGAAATTAAGAGTCTTCAGGATTCTTTGGATGGGCAGAAAGAACTCCTTCGGAAGGCTTATCATCAAGAGAAGGGTCGTCTCCAACGTTTAGAAGAAAGTCAACAAGCATTAAAGGAAGCTCAAAAGGAAATAGAAGACTTGAAGTTGAAAGCTGATGTGAAGAGGTCAAAGGCCGAGCCGAGTCCAAGCAAAGAGAATGAGACAACGTTCCTGCAGCAGATTGAGGATTTACACACTTCTTTTGATACGAGGGACCTCCTCATCCAGAGACTCATCCAGGAGCCCAATCATCCAGATATTGTTCAGTTGTTCCAGGATGTCAAGCGTCTTAGCTGGAGATTGCAAGATTTAGAGTTCCCTAGGGTTTAATTTCATGTTATTGTACTTGGATTACCCACAGGCTTGTTGTGGGATTCCTTTTATTTGGTGTGCTTTTGTTGTTGGCACCCTTCGGGGACTTTGTTATTTCAACCTTCAGTTTATGTGATTGGATTGTTCTGGATTTCTTGTTCATTATTTGTTGCACCGACACGGGGTAACGAGCACCAATTCTCCACGGCCGTCATTATGTTTGAATATTGCTTGGGTCTCCTTCCCAATTCTTATTTTCTCTTAATGCCAGGACCGGAAACGGGGAAAGTCTTGGGAATAAAAGGAACATATTGCATTGCATACGCATCATTTTCATTTTGTCTTTGTCTTTGCAGGTTTTTCTACGGGATGCTTAATTTATCTCTGTTTCAGGCAAAGATTGCGAGAGCTCCCAAGACCCGGTATCTCCGACAAGATATCCCGCATCGCTACGCGACCCGCAGCAATCAAAGGACAGCCATGGATGCTATGCAGACAGAGCTCAATGAAGTTCGTACCAAGATGGCAGAGTTCATGACCCTGATGCAAGGGATGGCTCAGGGACAACAAGAGCTGAGGAATGCAATTCAAGGGCTCAACCCTCCTAATACTAATACTCATGCGACCACTTATGACGGGCTAGGGGCTCCTCCCAACGCTAGCAACGGCCCGGGTGGACCTCATATTCCAGAACCAGCTATGGCAACTTTCGTTCCAGTGCACGACAAGCAGGAGGACCAATTCCAGTATTTCAACAATGACATGGGATTTGGCGGAGAAGGAAATCTTAATGACTTTTTGGTGCTTGCCGAGAAGGTCAAAGCCCTCGAGTGTAGAGACACTTTGGGGATTGATGTGTCGGACATGGGTTTAGTACCTGGGGTGGCCATTCCTCACAAATCCAGGCCACCAGCTTTTGACAAATACAACGGTAGCTCCTTCCTGAAGAATCACTTGCAGGCTTTCTACCGGAAGATCGCTGCCCACACCCGAGATGAAAAACTCTGGATGTACTACTTCTAGGATAGTCTCTCCGGAGGATCCTTGGAATGGTACATGAAGCTGGAGAGGAGTTCTGTAAGAAGCTGGAAGGATTTGGGAGAAGCCTTCCTCAGGTAGTATCAGTACAACATCGACATGGCGCCTAGTCGTACCCAACTTCAGAGTTTGACTCAGAAGAGCTCGGAAAGTTTCAAAGATTACGCACAAAGGTGGCGTGAAGTAGCCGCTCGAGTACAACCACCTTTGTTGGAGAGAGAGATGGTTGACCTTTTCCTAGATACCCTCCCTGGGCATTTCATGGAAAGGCTAGCTGGTTGTTCTTCAAGCGGATTTTCGGACATTATCTTGACGGGTGAGAGAATAGAAAGTTGGCTTAAGCAGGGGAAAATTCAGAATGGAGGTGCTTTAGGGTCTGGTATTAAGAAACCCTTTGTGAAAAGAAGGGAGGGAGAAACAGGTGCAGTGTACGCACAGAGGGGAGTGATTAACCGAGGATATTATCAGCAAGTGGCCCCCGTCACTATTTCAACTCCACCCGTTCAACAGCAGGTCCAACCACCACAGCCGCAACGCTCACAAGGGTATCAGCAAAGAGCTCCTCGTTCATATTACCCTCAAAGACCGAAGGATAGACATTTCGAAGCTCCACCAATGTCCTACTCACAGCTTTTGAAGAATCTTCTACAGCTTCAGATGATTCAACTCCGAACTCTACAACCTCCGAAGCCAGGCCAGATCCCCGAGGGTTATGATTCAAATGCCAGATGTGAATTTCATTCCGGAGCTCCCGGCCATACCACAGAGAACTGTAAAGCATTGAAGCATGTTCTTCAAGACTTACTAGATACTAAAGCAATTAACTTTTCTCCTTCTCCTAATGTGCTTCAGAATCCCATGCCCCCTCACAGAGGTACGGTTGGGGCAATTGATGAAGGGGAGGAGCTGAATTTGGTGTGTGATGTTGACGACTTGCAGACTTCGTTGATTGCTGTTAAGGTTTGCTTGTTAAAGAAGGGTATCTTCCCTGGATGTGAAGAAGATTGTCCGGAATGTGCTGAAGCTACAAATGGTTGTAAGCGGTTGAAAGCCGGAATCCAAAGCATGATTGATGAGGGAATGTTGCAGTTTGATAAGGTTGTAAAAGAAAGTGAAGTCTCCACAGTAACTATCTTCTATGATCCATCTCAAGTCCCTTCACGGGCCAGAGTGGCACCAATAACCATCACCACTGCTGGACCAGTAATGTACCAAAATGACAGAGCTGTTCCTTGGAATTATGGTGGTGAAGTATATTGCAACGGCCAGAAGCAAGAGTTGGCCATGACTAGTATAACCCCAGCTCAAGTAGAAAACGTTGGAGTAGGGGGCTTTACTAGAAGTGGAAGGTTGTTTGCCCCGGAAACACTGAGAAACAATGTGATACCACCCAGAGATACTGCAGAAGCCCAAGCTAGAGCAAGAGGGAAGCAGCCAATAGTTGTCAATGATCCTACACCATCAACTGATCCGGATCTCACCTTTGATAAAGAAGCTGAAGAGTTCCTGAGAATCATCAAGAAGAGCGACTACAAGATTGTGGACCATCTGCAACAGACGCCATCGAAGATTTCCATCCTGTCCTTGCTCATGTGTTCTGACTCTCACAGGAAGGCTCTCCTGAATATTCTGAACAAGGCATACGTACCTCAGGATATTTCTGTAAATCAGTTAGAAGCGGTGGTATCCAGCGTCAATGCCAGTCACGGATTGGGTTTCACAGACTTGGATTTGACTCCTGATGGGCGTGCTCATAATCGGGCATTGCATATCTCTCTAGAATGTAAAGGTGCAGTGCTCTCCCACGTGTTGGTAGATACTGGATCATCTCTGAACGTCTTGCCTAAGAAAGCACTGATGAAGTTGGACTATGATGGAGTGGTTCTAAAGCCCAGTGATCTAGTAGTTCGAGCATTTGATGGGTCGCGGAGATCAGTGTTCGGAGAGGTGGAATTACCCATCAAGGTAGGTCCACAGATCTTCAATACCACGTTTTACGTAATGGATATCCAGCCTGCATATAGTTGTTTACTCGGAAGACCTTGGATACATTCGGCAGGAGCGGTATCGTCTACACTCCATCAGAAGCTAAAGTTTTTCTGGGAGGGTCAAATTGTGACTGTCAGTGGGGAAGAAGATATCTTCGTTAGTCATCTAGCTTCATTCAAATATGTGGAGATGGATGGCGAAATAGTCGAGACCCCATGTCAGGCTTTTGAGCCCTTGAAGTCTGAGCAAGCATCCGCAGTGGCAGCTTCTCCTGAAGTACCGAAGAAAGGGGTTTCCATAGCCTCTTATAAGCAAGCGCTCGAATTGGTAGAATCTGGGGTACGAGAAGGCTGGGGCAGTCCAGTAGAAGTGCCAGAGAAGAAAGATATGTTCGGGATTGGCTATCATCCTGGGAGGTCATCGTCTGGACCAAGTGCTAAAGGTTGTCAGAGCCCGGTCACCTTCACGAGTGCGGGAGTGGTAGACTACGGAAACATTAGTGCGGTGCAGGATGACGCTGTCGATAGTGACTGTGACTTAGATGAATGGATCAGGCTTGCCGCTCCAGGAACTCAGCTTAGCAATTGGACGTCAGAAAGGCTTATTTCAGTCACCTCTTTCGAAGAGTAATAATTTTTATTTCTGTTTTTCCTGTATTAAAGCATTATGTCTTGCCCGGGGCATAGTGGCTCTCTGTAAGGGTTCATTTGTTCATTAACACGATCATAAATAAATCTGACGTTTCACACTCATTCATGTTGTTCTCTGTCTTTCATTTTTACTTTTGTTTTTCAAAAAGAAAGAAAAGTTTTAAAATGGCAATGTTTCTCATTTTCTCAATTTGTTGCTAAAGCCTTGCATGAATCGCCATTCATGCAGGTGCTCGTCATCAGATCTTATCAATGACAACCCTGTTATGGTTGAGTATGACTTCGACAATCCAATTTATCAAGCCGATGAGGAAGGTGAAGAGGATTGCGATCTACCTGGAGAATTGGCCAGACTGCTTAAACAGGAGGAGAAGATGATTCAGCCGCACGAAGAAGATGTCGAGGTAATAAACCTGGGTACTGAAGAAGACAAGAAAGAAGTCAAGATCGGAGCTGCAATAGAAGAATCTGTCAAGACTCGTTTAATTGCTATGCTTCGAGAATATGTTGACGTCTTCACATAATCCTACCAAGATATGCCTGGTTTAGACACTGACATTGTGGTACACAAGCTGCCTCTCAGAGAAGATTGTCCTCCGGTAAAGCAGAAGTTGAGGCGCACGCGTCTAGATATGGCAATTAAAATAAAAGAAGAAGTACAAAAACAGTTTGATGCTGGCTTCTTGGCCGTGACCAGTTATCCTCCGTGGGTTGCTAACATTGTGCCGGTTCCCAAGAAAGATGGCAAAGTCAGGATGTGTGTGGATTACAGGGATTTGAATAGGGCCAGCCCCAAAGATGATTTCCCTCTACCTCACATAGATGTACTTGTCGATAATACTTCTCAGTTTTCCGTGTTCTCCTTCATGGATGGATTCTCAGGCTATAATCAGATTAAGATGGCTCCCGAGGACATGGAAAAGACAACTTTCATCACTCCTTGGGGAACCTTTTGTTACAAGGTCATGCCATTTGGTTTGAAGAATGCAGGAGCTACCTATCAACGGGAAATGGTGATGTTATTTCACGACATGATCCATCATGAAATTGAGGTTTATGTTGATGATATGATAGCAAAATCCCAGACGGAGGAAGACCACTTAATTAATCTAGCAAAATTGTTTGACAGGCTTCGGAAGTTCAGACTGAGGTTGAATCCGAATAAGTGTACCTTCGGGGTTCGTTCTGGCAAGTTACTCGGCTTCATTGTTAGTGAACGAGGAATTGAGGTTGATCCAGCCAAGGTGAAAGCTATCCAAGAAATGCCTGAGCCGAAGACTGAAAAGCAAGTGTGTGGCTTCTTAGGGAGACTAAACTACATTGCACGGTTTATTTCTCACCTAACGGCCACGTGTGAGCCCATCTTTAAGCTTCTGAGGAAGAATCATGCCATTAGATGGAACGAAGATTGCCACCAAGCTTTTGACCGAATCAAAGAATACCTGTTATAACCACCAATTCTTATGCCTCCAGTTCCAGGAAGACCTTTGATTATGTATCTTATTGTGCTTGAAGGATCGATGGGGTGTGTGCTGGGTCAGCAGGACGAGTCTGGTAGAAAAGAGCACGCCATTTATAATCTTAGCAAAAAGTTTACCGATTGTGAGACGCGATACTCACTACTCGAGAAAACTTGCTGCGCTTTGGCATGGGCTGCTCGCCGACTAAGACAGTACATGCTGACTCACACTACTCTCTTAATTTCCAAGATGGATCCTGTGAAATACATCTTTGAGAAGCCGACTTTGACAGGAAGAATGGCCCGTTGGCAGATGATACTAACGGAGTATGACATACAATACACTTCACAAAAGGCAATCAAGGGGAGTTTGTTGTCAGAATACTTGGCCCAGCAGCCGATCGATGATTATCAACCCATGAGGTTTGAGTTTCCGGATGAGGACATCATGTTCCTCAAGTCGAAAGACTACGAAGAACCGCTTCCGGAGGAGGGGCCCGACCCCTAATCCAGATGGAAGTTGATGTTTGACGGGGCTGTAAACATGAATGGAAGTGGAGTAGGTGCTGTTATTATCTCGCCAGAAGGGGTTCACACACCTTTAGCCGCTCGGTTGACTTTCGAATGCACTAAAAATGAGGCGGAGTATGAAGCTTGTATCATGGGGATCGAAGAGGCAATAGACTTTCGAGTTAAGAACCTTGAGATCTTCGGAGATTCTGCTTTGGTGGTAAATCAATTCAATGGCAAATGGTTGGTTCATCAATCTCGTTTGATTCCTTACAGAGATTATGTCAGGAGGCTGTTAACTTTCTTCACCGAAGTCAAGCTGAACTATATTCCTCGAGATGAAAACCAGTTCGCCGACGCTCTAGCAACTTTGTCGTCCATGATTAAAGTTTGTCAAGAGAATTTCGTGCCTCGAATTTCGGTCTCCCGTCTTGAAAGACCCGCTTATGTCTTTGCGGTTGATGATAGTGAAGATAACAAGCCTTGATACCATGACATCAAACAATTCCTGAAGGCTCAAGAATACCCGGCTGGGGCATCTAGTAAGGATAAGAAGACCCTTAGAAGACCGGCAGGAGGTTTCTTCTTGAATCAAGATGGTGTGTTGTACAAACGGAACTTTGACATGGTGCTGCTCAGATGTGTGGATAGACACGAAGCAGACATGTTAATGCAGGAGGTTCACGAAGGCTCCTTTGGCACCCATGCTGGAGGACATGCCATGGCCAAGAAATTGTTGAGATCGGGATACTATTGGATTACCATGGAATCTGATTGTTGTAAATACTCCCGCAAATGCCATAAGTGTCAAATTTATGCCGACAAGGTCCATGTGCCTCCGAATCTGTTAAGTGTCATGTCTTCACCATGGCCGTTCGCTATGTGGGGCATCGATATGATTGGCAAGATTGAGCCAACAACTTCTAATGGTCATCGCTTCATCCTAGTTGCTATTGATTATTTCACGAAGTGGGTTGAAGCGGCATCCTGTACTAATGTCACTAAGCAAGTGGTCGCCCGATTTATTAAGCGAGACATCATCTGCCGGTACGGAATTCCTGAAAGGATCATCACTGATAATGGTTCTAATCTCAACAACAAGATGATGGCTGACTTGTGTTAAGACTTCAAAATAGAACACCACAACTCTTCTCCATATCGTCCGAAGATGAATGGCGCCGTCGAGGCGGCTAATAAAAACATCAAGAAGATTGTGCAGAAGATGGTTGTGACGTACAAAGACTGGCACGAGATGTTTCCATTCGCGTTGCATGGGTACAGGACATCAATACGCACTTCAACTGGGGCAACTCCATTCTTATTGGTGTATGGTATGGAGGCAGTCCTACCAATCGAAGTGGAAATCCCCTCGTTGAGGTTGATGATGGATATCAAGCTAGATGAAGCTGAGTGGCTCCGATCCAGATATAATCAATTGAGCCTCATTGAAGAGAAGCGTCTAGCAGATGTATGCCATAGACAGTTGTATCAGCGACGGATGAAGCAGGCTTTTGACAAGAAGGTGCGACCACAGAGGTACACGCCAGGAGATTTAGTGCTGAAAAAGATTCTTCCTCCTCTCAACGATCACAGGGGCAAGTGGACACCCAACTATGAAGGACCGTTCGTGGTTAAAAAGGTTTTCTCAGGCGGAGCCTTAATGCTGACAACCATGGACGGAGAAGACTTCCAATCCCCTGTTAACGCAGACACAGTAAGAAAATACTTCGTGTAAAAAAAGGACCCGCTGGATAAAAACAGAATAAAGATCCAGGCAAAAATGGGCATCCCGGCGAGCCAAAAACATAATAAAAGGCTCGGGCAAAAGTTAGGGAAATCTTGAAAAAATGTACACCCGCTGAGTTGAAAAGCCACATTGGATAACTCAGGCAAAAAAGGGTATCCCGGTGGATTGAAAACCTGAAAGGCGATCCACGCAAAAGAGGGATTAACACGAACGACTGCAATCTGCGAGATCCATGACCTACCTATAGTTGAGGCCATCCTAAGGGTTGAAGATCAGTTCACTTACTTTTTCTCAAGAGGTAGAGAGAGCGTAGCGTCTTGAAGACATACGAGTCATAACCGGGTTGAGACTTGATGAGATTTACTTCTCATATTGCCAATAGGATAGTTTGTTTTTCTTTTTAGTTGTTCCCTCATTCCAGGGAACTGCTTCCTTTGTATTACCTATTTAGGGCCATTTTTCCAAGTCAATAAAAATTCAACTTCAGTCAATTTGACTATTTTTTCTTCTTGTTTTTGCTTTTTCTCATATAGCATTGATTGATTGTGAAAACGGCTAGCAAATTGTGACTTGCATTGTGTTGTGAACATTTGAATGCTTTCTAACTCGTGCAGGAGAATAGAAACATTTAATACAACTCTAAAAGGGTGTCGAGATGCCCAGATAATGATTCATGCTATGAGCCTGGGGCAAGCAGGTCCTAAACTAACTCTCTATGTTGCAGGTACTATCGATTGTGTTCATGCAGGTACAGGTACTGGTGTTGCTAACAAAGCTAACAACTATTATCCAGGAGGGGCATTCCCTTTTGTTTGAACAAAAACATGAGTCTCCCAGGGTGTTTCCAATCATCCCCAGCCATGTGGAAGTTGAAATTTCACCCAGCAAGGTAGCAGAGAGTGGGTGTCATCCCCAAGCAGAAGTCTCCCTTCAAACAGGGGCAATTCTCAGCAGTATAAGGAGTGTTTTGCCTCCCCAGCAGTTGCTTCCTCAGCAATATCATGCCTTTGGTTCTCAGCCAAGCCAGGGGGTCCTCACTTCCCCACCAGAGTTCAAGAAGAGTCCATCTCCAGCAGGGTCTTGGCACTCCAATCTCAAAGTCCAATTTATTTTTGGCAAGGGCGGCTGTTCAGAGCCGGTGAATTATTAACAGCTTCCCCCGCAGAGTTGTTTCCTCCTTATCAGGATGAACCAGATCAATGCAGTGATCATCGTTTCTCCCTGGTCAAGCCATCTGGGATACTTGTAGTCTTCTTGTCAGAAGATCCTTTTGCATTCGCATATGCATAATCATCATTACATTTGCATCCTCCAAAGCATAGCATTTCCATCATCAGGGATCATTACGCCATAAATTCAAACATATGCATGCCAGCATGGGCCAGTTTTGAGGTATATTACGAACAACTTCTCAACCTGAAGTACTCCGCACAGAGGATACCAATATCACTTCTCAGACATCCTTGTCTTTTCAAGTCAACGTTTGTCACGTATTCTGCGTCTTGTTTGGCACAATAGTCGCGTCGCAGGTTCCCGTTTTGTACAACGATCCCGCTCCATCTTGTCCTATTTTCTTTGTTTCTGGTTACCGCCTGCGGCCGGTATACCTTTGCGTCTCCATTCGAGGATGGTTTCGTGTTAGATCCGAGGATCTTTTGAATTGTCATTCGAGGATGGAATTTTTTTCCGTCAAGTCCTTCTGCGGTTGGTCTTGTTGTTGTGGCTATTATTCGAGGATAGTAGTTCACTTTTTGAGCTTATTGATCGAGGTCAGTTTGTCTCTTTTGCAAAGTCTGTCTGAGGTCAGCTTTGTGTTTGGTTATCAGTCGAGGCTGGTATACCTTTGCGTCTCCATTCGAGGATGGTTTCGTGTTAGATCCGAGGATCTTTTGATTTGTCATTCGAGGATGGCATTTCTTTTCTTCAAGTCCTTCCGAGGTTGGTCTTGTTGTTGTGGCTATTATTCGAGGATAGTAGTTCACTTTTTGAGCTTATTGATTGAGGTCAGTTTGTCTCTTTTGCAAAGTCTGTCTGAGGCCAGCTTTGTGTTTGGTTATCAGTCGAGGCTGGTATACCTTTGCGTCTCCATTCGAGGATGGTTTCGTGTTAGATCCGAGGATCTTTTGAATTGTCATTCGAGGATGGCATTTCGTTTCTTCAAGTCCTTCTGCGGTTGGTCTTGTTTGTTTCGTTGTGGCTATTATTCGAGGATGGTAGTCCACTTTTTCGAGCGTATTGATCGAGGTCAGTTTGTCTCTTTTGCAAAGTCTGTCAGAGGTCAGCTTTGTGTTTGGTTATCAGTCAAGGCTGGTATACCTTTGTGTCTCCATTCGAGGATGGTTTCGTCTTAGATCCGAGGATCTTTTGAATTGTCATTCGAGGATGGCATTCTTTTCTTCAAGTCCTTCTGCGGTTGGTCTTGTTTGTTTTGTTGTGGCTATTATTCGAGGATGGTAGTCCACTTTTTGAGCTTATTGATAGAGGTCAGTTTGTCTCTTTTGCAAAGTCTGTCTGAGGTCAGTCTTTGTTGTTGATGGTTATCGCCTGCGGCCGGTATACCATTGTGTCTCTATTCGAGGATGGTTTTAGTACTGGATCCGAGGATCCCGTGTGAGTGGTCATTCGAGGATGGCATTCTTCCCATCATATTTCCACCTGGTTCTATTTTCGCTACCTATTCAGAGGTCAAAACCAAAAAATATATAAATAAATAAAGGAGCAGATGGCATTTCTGTTGCCCTCAGTGTGCAAATTTTTAGGTTTTATTCGAGTATCCAATCACTCCATACCTTGAACGTCTAAAAGCTGTTGCGATTATCCATTCAAGTCTGCAGTTGATTGAATAGGGGCAGCTATAATACCTCAAAATTTGCCCTCATATTTTACCTCGATTAGCTTATCGCTTCGCATTCATCTGCATTTCTCACTAGGTCATTAACATCATAATAGTTCATTTCATTGTTTCCTAAGGCATGTGATCAGGGCCCAGGGAAATTAGGGTTTCGTACCTTATATGTATCTGTCGGGGATTGATGGAGAATATTCACTGGACAATGATTCCACTTCAAATGCGGTTGTTCGGTTGTGTTTAGATCCAGATGGGAGTTGGACCTAGTTAGGGCCAAATTATCAAAGGATTGTTGCAACTGCAAGATTATCTTGGGCCACTGGACTGTTTCTTAAATGGTGCATATTCAAAGCCCAGGCTGCCGTGTGTTGAGATTCATCAGGTTATCGAGCAGTGTTTTGTGTGAAGTTTGGTTGGAGTCTTCTGTTTATCAGTGATTCATCTGGTTGAATGTTCATAGCATGCTTCAGACGATTCGAAAGGGGTGTGATTTATCTGGAAAATTGTGCAGTGGTTCAGAAGGAGCTGTGTTCAAGGGCTTGTGGAGAGAATTCAAAATAGGCTTTGGGCAAAATCGAGACTTCATATCCATTCATTCTCATTGTTATAAACCATTCCCGATTATTCTGTTCCGCTTCCATTCTTTTTAAATTTTCATTGCTTTTCAATTTTTATTATTCTATATGTTTTCATCAATTTATTTTCAGTTTCTTTCATTTACCTATCCATTTATTTTTTGTCCATAATCCATTGTAAACCACCCTTTTAAAGTCTAGTTGCCCAAAGCCATATTCAATTTTCAAGCCCATTATCCATTAACCATTTTTTTCTAATCTGTTTACCCATTTCTATCTCGTTCATATTTCTATAATCCATTGTGAAAATCCACTATTCCTCATTTGAACTGATTATGCATTGCACAATTTTCTTCCTCATAATAGACTCTAAGTTTTTCGACGCTATAGATCATCTTAGATAGGTTGCGGAACCTATTGGCATGCTTTTCTTTGCTTGGGTTACTTTTTACACTTCCATTTTTCTATGAGAATGATCCCGTCAAAGGGGAGGAGAGGATTCATGGCAGATATTTTGTATATGATTGTGTTTGGTGTAGTGAGGTTTGAATTCGCTCAAAGTTCAGTTTTGATCGATGTTGATAGCTTTCCATTGTAGTTGTTGTTATGTCTTTTACATATTCAACAATTGGTTTTAGTCCTAGTATTTGAAAAGTTTTGGAAAGCAAAAATCATGTTGGAACCATTATTGGAAAAAAGGGTGTAACAAAATGTTAACAGAAAAATTACTCTTCATCAAGAGTCATCAATGGAAAACAAAAAGCCTACACCAGTGAATTCTGAGATTCATATAACAGGAGGAGTAAAATTCAGCTATAACCAAAATATAAAAAAAAGTAGTTAGAAAAGGAAATTATGGAAGTAATTAAAAGAGGATTATCATAGGATATTCAACAGATTTGGGAGAGATCATTCTGCTATCAAAACAGCTACTACAAAAAAATTAATTCAGTTACATGTAAGAAATTCATACAAATAATTGGAAAGAGACCAGTTAGAAGGATTCCTATAATCAGTGGCAAAAACAAAAGAGAGAATCTCTGACTGATAACTGAAGAAAAATTATGCAGAAAAGTTTTAACAGAACTTCATCAAACTTCTTCATTACAGTTTCACCAATCCTTCCTCGATCATCCATTTCCGCATCTATATCGTCTCGTCATGTTCATGGTTCGTCACTCTCCATCAATGCAACAACAGGGGTCACAGTTCACAGATCTCTAATCCAATCTTCGCAAAATCCTGTTTCAATGAAGATCCTCAACATGAGCTGCAATGAGAAAAAAGAAGAAGATTCATGAACCGGAAGGAGTTCAATGCTAATAAATTATGGTTTTGGGGCAGAAGAAGATATTGGAGCTTACTTGTGTTTCTTTGATGCGTATGTTTCCTCAAATTTCCAACTTTGCGATATCATCATCATCGACGCACTTGTCACGAACCGATTCTTCAATATGCATCAAGAGCAATACCACAAAAGCCTACGTCATCAATGACTGACCGCAACGATCTTCCATCATTATCACTGTAGTACCTGCAACAATCCCAACACGCACATACATCACAACTACAGAAACTCCGGATTCGAAAAAAAGAAGAGGAGAAGCTTCAATACACAGGAAGAGCTTAACAGAAAGAATAACAAACTTCATCATGCTTCATCGATCTCCAAAATTGTTCGCGGCTTCAACACTTCGCAAAGAACCACAACATTCACAAAAACCTGCACATCGAAAACATAACATCAATTCAATCTCGTGGCGATGGAAAGAAGAATTCAAAGAAGAATACGCAGCAACAAACTCTGCTCCATTTATGTCAGTTGCTCGCTCCATTTGATTCTAGTTCACGGCTATCATATTGAAAGGCTCCATTTATGTCAGTTGCTCGCTCCATTTGATTCTAGTTCACGGCTATCATATTGAAAGGCTTCATTTAGTGTGACTTCGGCTGAATTGGTAGTTGCCCTTGGTGATGTTTCTGATGCTAGCAGTTGAAAAACAGAAGAGGAATAATCAAATTCTATAATTGAGGTCATAACAGAATTGGAGCAAAGAATCGAAAGTTCATAACAGGAATTACAAAACTCTAACTGAATTCCATTTAAGAGATAACTAACCCTAACCGAATTTTTCGTAACAGAAATCAGAATCAAAACCAACTTCATAACAGAAAAAGCTTCTAGAATTCTCACCTGGTTTTTCAATTCTGTATAAATCAAAGCTCCTCCTCTTCAATTGGGGTTTCTTCTCACACTTCACCATCCTTCTCAATCTTCTTCTTCACTCTCCACCCTTTCAATCCGAATCTCATCTTCTTCTTCAACCCTCCTTCATTTTTCTTTACCATTTTTTCTTCTCCACTCTTCACCATTTTCTTCTGGAATCTTCATCTGTTCTCCCTCCATTCACAGATTTCTTTCTCAATCTTCACGAATTCTTCCTCAATCTTCATGAGTTCATCTTCAATTCTCAGATTTCTTCCTTGATTTTCCTCAATTCTTCCTCAATTTCCAATCAGTGTTGCGTCAACCTTCACTATCCGTGAGCAAGATTGACTTCCTCATTCGTTTGAATCGATCTGCAAAAATCAGAAAATATTACAAAGAGTTTGGATTCGCGGATTCTGAAAAAGAAAGCAACAACAATAAGGCATTGAACTACGACGGGTTTGACTGAGTAACCACCTCTCAATACGATATTCTTCGCTTAGTTCGCTTCACTGTCGGTGTTTCGCAGAGCCTCGACACGGCCGTCAGCTTCTCCATAAGTTTCATCATTAGCCGACTATTCGCCATCACCGCGAGGATCTTGTAACGTGTCATCAGCTCGCGGCCTCCGACTCCGCCGTGTAATCGTTGTGCATCGTTCTCCGAATAACGGCGGAAAAGGGATAGAGAAGAAGAAGATAGAGTTTGGTTTTGTTTTAGGGTTTATATTTTTGAATCTGATATAATGACAATTAAGGTGTTTTAATGGATTAATGGTCATTAATTAAATTAATTTTCGGTTATGCCCTTAATTAAACTTTTAAAAACTCATAAATATGGCGATTTCTTTCCACCGTCCCCTTTAAGTCTTCATGATATTTGTGATTTTCGGGGTCCAATCCGGCAGTGACACTTGTCACCGTCCGGTTGGACCTCCCTTTCATGACTCATATTGTTATCTACACCCCACTCTAAAGCCCATAATAGAAAACAAACATAAAAAGATAGCTCTCTGCACCTCCCTTTGTTTCAGCGAATTGGGCCCATATGAAATGCTATTAACACCCCTGTTTTAGGCCCAATATAGAAAATAACTCAAAAATAATGCTGAATGCACCCTCCCTTTAATCCTGCGTTTTGGGCCTTTAGTAGCTTGCTATTCGCACCCCGTTTTAGGCCCATATGAGAAAATTAACTAAAAAAAATCACTAACAGCACCCCATCCTTATTTCTTTCTTTTAGAATTTTTCTTAGTTTTTCTAGTTTTCTATAGTTTAGGAATTAATTAATAAAAAATAGGAAAAAGAATAGAAAATTCCCAAAAAAATTCAAGTATTTTTTTAATTCATATTAGAATTGATTAGCATTTTATTTTTCTGTTTTTTTTTTTTTGCATTTTTGATTTTATTAGGATTTTTCTTGTATGTGTTTATAGGGGATTTTCTTTAAATGTATACAAATTTGTAGATTTTATATTTTGATCTTCCAATAACTTTTTTTGCCCATTATTTTTACCGTAGTTAGAGGACCCATAGTAGTACTTAGGTTATTTTTTGTGGATTTTTTAGATCATTTTATCTTAGGTTTAGAGGCTTAATCCCTTAGAAATTAGTGAATAATTCTTAGGCAGAAATAAACAATTTTTAGGCATAGAAAAAATAGGATTTTTTAGGATTCCTTTTAGTACAATATTATAGGTAATCTTAGGACCCCATAGATTAATTTTCATAATTTTTCCAGAGGTTTTGATATTTTTTTAGAATATTAATTCTTAGGCTTTATGCATATAATTTCTCTTAGTTTAGGCTTGATATCAAATTCAAATAAAAATAGTTTAGTTTAGATTGAAGTTTAGAATTTAATGTGGACTTAGGCTAGTTTAGATTTTGATTTTTAGAAGAGAAAATACTAGGTAGGACTTTAGTTTAGGACTTAGACTTAAGTTCCATTTTAATTAGAATTAGAATAAATAAATAGGACTATTTTAATTCATGCCTTTATTTGAATTGTTTAGCTTTGAGCTTTATTTTGTCATTCATTTTTTAAGGTTTTGTTATGTTGATTAATATCACTTGTATAGGTTACCCTTGGCTTTAGAATCAACTTATCTTCCTTAGGAAGTAAGTTGCATTCTATTAGTTCTAGGTGTTTTTCCATTAGGTTTAGAAAACCCCACAAACCATAGGATATCCCATGTAAATAAATAAAATAAAAATTAGGGTGTGTCTTAGTTCCCATTAGATTTTCCCTTTTTCCAACTTGAGTCATTCATTCTTTCCTCATGAAGAAAATAATAAAACATCTAAGGATAAACCGAACAATCTTGTACGACACGAGACTTTGTTGCGGAGTGTTCATACGCATCCTGTTTCGGGGCGAGGTGTAAATGCTTCCCGCGATGGATAGGTCTTAGTACAAGACTGTTCACAAACAAATTCAAAACACTTCTCTTAAAAGACAAAACAAATAACAAGCGACTATCCTGCGGGAACTTCTCTTCTCATCTCATTCACTCACAACGCGAACTTGCGACGACTTGTCTTTCATGCAAGACGGTAAACGCACTCGTACCAGACGAGCCTGCAACACCTGAGCATAGACATACGCAGTTCCAGCATAAAAAACACAAACAAATAGTTCCCGCCTTAGTTAGGCGAACTACGTCGACTCTGATCCTCATTATCCCGATGAGGTACGTAGGCAGCGAGGTAGGGCCCGTTCGAGCACATTCTTTATTTTTCCTACATTTCCCCCTCTTTCCTTTCATTTTCTTTTCCAGTTTCTTTTCTCATTTCCATTTCAAAATTCCAGTTAGCGGTTTTGTTCAGCAGCATTATTATTTCTCACCCTTTGAAACAAACAAGCAAGCGTGGATCCCGTCGGGTATGGCGGACGATCTGGGGTGCTAATACCTTCCTTGGTCGTAACCGACTCCCGAACCCCGATCTTTGGTTCGCAGGACCTTGTCCTTTCCTTCTTCCTCAGGTTTGTGCAACATTACCTTTCCCATTCCTTCGGGATAAAAATGTCTGGCTGGCGACTCTACCTTTTCCGCGCCACTTTCGCATTTGTACTAGGATGAAAATGCCGGGAGCGACATCGCCCTTTCGGGTTTTTGATCCACCGGGATACCCATTTTTGCCCGAGTTGTCCAACGCGGCTTTTCAACTCAGCGGGTGTACATTTTTTTTTATTTTCCCCTTATTTTTGCCCGAGTCTTTTATTCTGTTTTTGACTCGCCCGGAAGCCCTATTTTTTCCTGGACTTACATTTTGTTTTTATGTCCAGCGGGACATTTTATGCGAAGTATTTTTTAACTGCATCTGAATTCACATGAGACGGGAAGTCTTCACAATCCATGGTTGCGAGCATCAGTGCCCCACCTGAGAAGACTTTGGTTATTACGTAGGGACCTTCATAGTTTGATGTCCACTTGCCCCTGTGGTCTGTATGAGGAGGAAGGATTCTCTTCAGAACAAGCTCTCCCACTTGGTATTCCCGAGGTCTGACTTTCTGATCGAAGGCTCTCTTCATTCGCTTCTGATATAACTTCCCGTGACAGATGGCAGCTAATCTTTTCTCTTCAATCATATTCAGTTGATTATACCGAGACCGAACCCATTCTACTTCATCCAGTTTCACATCCATCATTACCCGTAAAGAGGGTAGCTCAACTTCAACAGGTAGGACAACTTCCATATCATACACAAGTTGATAAGTTGTTGCCACAGTAGATGTTCTGATTGAGGTTCGGTACCCATGTGAGGAAAATGTTAGCATCTCGTGCCAGTCTTTGTAGGTAACTACCATCTTCTGCACAATCTTCTTGATATTCTTGTTAGCGGCCTCAACAGCGCCATTCATCTTTGGCCTGTAAGGAGAAGAGTTGTAATGTTGAATTTTGAAGTCCCGACAAAGTTTTGCCATCATTTTGTTGTTCAAATTAGAACAATTATCAGTAATGAATCACTCAAGAACTCCATATCGACAAATCATGTCTCTTTTCAGAAACCTGGCTACCACTTGTCTGGTGACGTTTGCATATGAAGCTGCTTCAACCAATTTGGTGAAGTAGTCAATGGCTACCAGGATGAATCGGTGACCATTTGAAGCAGTCGGTTCAATCTTTCCAATCATGTAAATTCCCCACTTGGCAAAGGGCCAAGGTGAAGACATTATGTTCAAAGGGTTCGGAGGCACATGCACTTTATCTGCGTAGATCTGGCACTTGTGGCATTTTTTGGCATAGGCACAACAGTCTGCATCCATTGTGATCCAGTAGTAACCTGATCTTAACAATTTCTTTGCCATTGCATGTCCTCCGGCATGGGTGCCAAAATAACCTTCGTGTACTTCGTGCATCAGCAGGTCTGCTTCCTTCTTGTCAACACATCTGAGCAGGACCATGTCAAAGTTTCGCTTGTATAATGAACCATCAGCATTGAGGAAGAAACTACCGGCTATCCTTCTTAACGTCTTCTTATCATTTGATGATGCCCCAGGTAGGTATGTCTGATTCTCCAAGAAGCGTTTGATGTCATGGAACCAAGACTTGTCATCACTAGCAGTGTCTATAGAGAATATATATGCCGGTCTGTCCAGTCTGGATACCAAAATCCGAGGCATATAATTGGCAGCTTGTACTTTGATCATGGAGGAAATGGTAGCTAAAGTGTCTGCAAACTAATTCTCGTCTCAAGGGATGTATTCAAGTTTGACTATTGTGAAGAAAGTCAATAATCTCCTTGTATAGTCACGGTAGGGAATCAGATGCTCCTGATGAGTGTACCATTTGTCGTTGGCCTGGTTGATTACCAAAGCTGAATCTCCGAATACGTTCAAGGTTTTGATCCTGAGGTCAATGGCTTCCTCAAGACCCATGATACAAGCTTCGTATTCAACTTCCTTGTTAGTGCAAGCAAAGGTGAGTTTCACCGAGAAAGGCATATGAACTCCTTTAGGTGTAATGAGCACTGCACCAACTACATGACCGTTCATATTGACAGCCCCGTCAAACATCATAGTCCATGTTTCTTCTGGATCAGGCCCTTCAGTGTGAACTGGCTCTTCACAATATTTTGCTTTTAAGTACATGATGTCTTCATCCGGGAAGTCAAATCTCATGGGCTGGGAATCATCAATGGGTTGCTCAGCCAGATAATCAGACAATACACTGCCTTTGATGGCCTTTTGAGAAGTGTATTGAATGTCATACTCTGTCAGAATCATTTGCCATCTTGCAACCCTTCCTGTAAGTCCTGGCTTCTCAAATATGTACTTGACGGGGTCCATTTTTGAGATCAACAAGGTAGTGTGAGTCAACATATACTGTCTTAGTCGGCGAGCAGCCCACGCTAAAGCACAACAAGTTTTCTCGAGCAGTGAATAACGTTGTTCACAGTCGGTAAACTTTTTGCTTAGGTAGTATATTGCATACTCTTTTAGACCAGACTCATCATGTTGGCCCAGCACACACCCCATTGACCCTTCTAATATTGTCAGGTACATGATTAGAGGTCTTCCTTCAATTGGAGGCATGAGAATTGGAGGTTCTTGCAGGTACTCCTTGATCTTGTCAAAAGCTTTCTTACGATCGTCGTTCCACCTGACTGTTTGTTCCTTTCTTTACAACTTGAACAAGGGTTCACAGGTTGTAGTGAGGTGAGATATGAACCTTGAGATGTAGTTCAATCTACCTAAGAACCCTCAAACTTCTTTCTCAGTCCTAGGTGCAGGCATTTCCTGAATAGCTTTGACTTTGTCGGGATCAACCTCAATTCCCTTTTCACTTACAATAAATCCCAACAGCTTACCGAAACGTACCCCGAATGTACATTTGTTGGGGTTCAACTTCAGCTGATACTTCCTCATACGCTTAAACAACTTCATCAGATTCACCGGATGATCTTCTTCTGTGAGGGACTTGGCAATCATATCATCCACATAGCATTCGATTTCTTTGTGGATCATATCATGGAATAATGTTACCATAGCCCGTTGATACGTTGCATCGGCGTTCTTCAGTCCAAACGGCATTACCTTGTAACAAAATGTGCCCCAAGGGGTCATGAAAGTTGTTTTCTCCATGTCGGGTGAAATCTTGATCTGATTGTATCCAGAAAATCCGTCCATGAAGGAAAATAACGAGAACTGAGTTGTGTTATCCACCAATACATCAATGTGAGGTAATGGGAAATCATCCTTCGGGCTAGCTCTGTTCAAATCCCGGTAATCCACACACATACGCACCTTTCCATCCTTCTTAGGTACAGGTACAATGTTAGCAACCCACGGCAGGTAACTAGTTATAGCAAGGAAACCGATGTCCCACTGCTTTTGTACTTCTTCTTTAATCTTCATGGCCATATCTGGGCGAGAGCGGCGCAACTTCTGTTTAACTGGAGGGAAATATTCTTTCAAGAGTAGCATGTGCATGACAATATCTGTATCTAGACCTGGCATGTCTTGATAGGTTCAAGAAAAGATGTCGACGTATTCCCGAAGCATACTGATAAGCTGGTCTTTCACTGGAGCTTGCAGACTAGCCCCAATCTTCTCTTCTTTCACATCTTCCTCGGTACCAAGATTAACAGTTTCAATTTCCTCCTGATGAGGGGTAATCACTTTCTCTTCTTGTCTCAACAACCTGACCAACTCTCTAGGCAACTCATTGTCTTCATCAACCCCTTCATTTGCTTGATTAATTGGATTGTCGAAGTCATACAAGGTCATAGCAGTGTTGTTGTCGGTGCAATCTGGAGGATTATCTCTGCAAGGGTTGAGATTTGTTCTTTTTAGTGATTAATTTTAATCTTGTTTATAAAAAGTGTGAATGAAGTTATTATTTTGAAAACATTGCCATTTTATTGTTTTGTGCGAAAAATAACAAAAATGAAAATACAGTGAGCAAAAAAGAAAATTGTTTGCAAAAGATGTCCATTGTTCATTGATATTCCATTTGCGCAAAATACAAATATGGCCATATTACAAAATGAGTCCTGACACCTTGGGCAAGATGCAGGACTTGATGCTTGCTAAAGCAGGAAATAATAATTACTCTACAAGAGTAACTCTTATAATTTCCTGGGAAGACCAGTTAAGGACTTGTTGGCCCGAGATCCTTGGATGAATCCAACTCTCCAGGTTGAGGTCACTTTCAGCCTCGTCTTCCACGTTATTGACAGCATCTGGGGTCAGCATTCCCCCACTCACGAGCTTGGGCTCCTTAGCAGCCTCTTCTTGATCTTGTCGGGATGGTTTGTAACCCAACCTGAATCTGTCCTCCTTCTTCTCCACAGGTAGCAGTTTGCCCCAGCCTTGGGTGTTCCCATCTTCAACAACCTTCCGAGCTTGTTGGTATGAGACAATTGAAGTACCCATCCTATCCTCCTGGGATGCAGCAAATACTTCAGTTGTCACCTCATTGACGTTCAGTGCTTTGAAACCTTGGCTCATGGTCTCGTGGATTTCACCATCCATCTCAATGTATTTGTAGGTAGACAGATGGCTAACAAAAATGTCCTCTTCACCATATATTGTGATAGTTTTCCCTTCCCATTCGTATTTTAATTTCTGGTGAAGGGTCGACGTAACAGCGCCAGTGGCGTGAATCCATGGTCGACCCAACAAACAGTTGTAGGTCGGCTGAATGTCCATCACGTAGAAAGTAGTTTGAAAGAACTGTGGGCTAATTATCACATGCAGCTTCACTTCTCCAAGAACAGACCTCTTGGAACCATCAAAAGCTCAGACCAGCAGATTGCTTGGTCGGAGAGCTATGCCGTCATATTCAAGCTTAACAAGGGCTTTCTTTGGCAAGACATTGAGTGAGGACCCAGTGTCAACTAGAACATATGAAAGCACAACCCCTTTACACTCTAGAGTGATGTGAAAAGCTTTATTGTGATGACGACCTTCCGTAGTTAAATCAGCGTTGGTGAAGCCTAGCCCATGGCTAGTATTAACATTAGAAACCATTGTCTCCAGCTGACTAACCGTGATCTCCTCAGGCACGTAGGTTGCGTGTAGGACTTTAAGTAATGCATCCCGATGAGCTTCGGAACACAACAACATTGATAGAATGGAGATCTTGGAAGGAGTCTGGTGGAGCTGATCCACAACCTTATAATCGCTTCTCTTGATTATCCTCATAAATTTATCCACATCCTGATCAAAGGACGTCTTATGAGCTTCTTTTGTAATTGGTTCTTCAGGCACCACATTTTTGCCTTTAGCTTTGGAAGCAGCCTCTGCCTCAGTGTTAACTCTTGGAATTTGTGACGCGAAAAGGCGTGTGCATCGAGTGAAGCCTCCGATTCTCCCAACATTATCGACCTATGGTGCAGGAGTTGAAGAATCGAGAGCAACTCTCTTCCCATTGCAGTAGAGGTCTGAACCATAGTGCTACGGTACAACATTATCTTTTTCATACGGAATGGGTCCAGGTACCGTGATGGTGACTGGACTGACTGCAGCGGGAGTAGGAACTGTTATTGTCTGTGGATCGTAATTTATGGTAACAGGACTTCTGACTGGTGGTGGTGGTGAAAGACTGAAGCTGGGTTGTTGTTGAGATTGTTGCTGAAAATTGTTAGAATTGGGGACCATTGTCGGGTCGTAATATATGGTGACTATGGAGATGTCATTATTAATGGTTGTTGTAGTTGTATAAGTGGATGCGGTTGAACTTACATTTGTTGAAGTGATAGAAGAGATGATTGTTGACTTTGTAGACGAGTCTGTTGGAACAATTGTTTTTGAAGTTGTAGGAGGAGTGCTTGTTGTTGCTGTAAGAGGAATTGTTGATGTTGTAGATGTCGAAACCGTTGATGTTATCTGCAGGATACCTTCTCTGATAAGGCCATTAATGCCACTTCTTAAGCTTGCACAACCATTGGCGACAACTTTGCAATATTCATAGCAGGCCTCACAACCTGGGAACACCTAGCACCTTAAAAGCTGAGCTTTAACCTCGACCAGAGGTGTTTGAATGCTTGTAGTATCTTCAATTAGGTTTACTGGTTGATCCTCCTCAATTTCATTTATCTTGGGCCCACCATGGCTAGGCATAGTATTCTTGGTGACGTTAGGAGGAGGTGCAAAATTTAAAGCCTTTGAATCAACTAGATCCTGGACCTTCATGTGCAAAGCTATGCACTTTTCTATGGTATGGCCAGGTGCATTAGAATGGAAGGCACATCTGGCATTGAGGTCGTAATTCCTTGGAAGGTTCTGAGGATCTGGTGGAACCAGAGTCCTTAATTCAACAAGATTGAGTTTCAAAATTTGTGGTAGCAAAGTGGCATAGGATCGATTACCCTGTTGACTTGAGATGGCCTTTGCTGGAAAGGACGTTTTTGTTGGTTGTTGTTGTTGTTGTTGTAGGACCTTTGTTGAGGAAAATGTTGTTGCTGAGGGAAATGTTGTGGTTGCGGAGTGTATTGTTGTTGAGGTGATGGAGTGGGAATTGTGACAGCGGCAATTGATCTTGGCATATACTGGGGCCTACCTCTGCCCATGTGTACTGAATTGGTTTCACCCAACCTGCGAGGCCCTGCAAAAGGTTTCCTTGTGCTGCTAGAGTTGGCGCCATTATCAGAAATCTTACCCATTTTTAACAAACACTCAATTCTTTCTCCTGCTATGACTACGTCAGCAAAGCTAGTGGAAGAGAAAGCAGCCAACCTATCAATGTATGTCCCCTGTAGAATGTTCATAAACATATCTGCCATTTCTCTTTCCGACATTGGAGGTTGAACAGCAGCAACTAACTGCCTCCATCTCTGAGCATACTCTCTGAAGCTTTCTCTTGAGGATTGTGACATACCCATTAGAAGATTTCTGTTAGGAGCCATGTCTAAATTGTATTGATATTGGCGTATGAAAGCCTTAGCCAAATCCTTCCAATTTCTGATTGTTGCCCTAGTCAGATGAGAGTACCACTCACGGGATGCCCCGGTCAAGCTATCCTCAAAGTAAAACATCCATACCTTTTCATCCATAGTGTAAGCCTTCAATCTTCCCAAAAAGGATTGAAGATGGGTGCGAGGGCAAGATGTTCCATTATATCTTTCAAAGCAGGGAGGTTTGAATTTGTGAGGAATTCTAACTCCCTCCACTAGCCCCATATCCATAACATCAAATCCTAAGGAGTTTTGGGACTCCAGAGATCTCAACTTTTCTGCTATCTCGTCCAAACGACGATCATAGACTTCATCTCCCGCACAACTACAGGGAACTGTTCCTTCTGAGGGTCCTCTTGCAAGGCACGCCCTCTAGTATTACCTTGGGTATTCCTGATAGCGTTAACTTCAGGGTTAAGATGTGGTCCAAATTCCGAGGGGTCAGTACGTGGCTGTACATGATCATTGTTGTTGGTACCCCCTGCACCTGGGTGATTCTCTTCAGGAGTTTTCCACTCGACCAACTCTCTTAATCTTTCTTGGCTTTGGGCCAACCCAGTCATTACTGCCATGAACTGACTCATCTGAGCCCTCATTTCAGTTCTTTCATTAGCCATCTGGTTTCTTATGTCAGTCAGATCTTGCTCAACATGGTCCATCTGTAAGCTCGAAAGGTTATTTCTTGTAGGATACCGGTGAACTCTGTTTATGGGGAAGACTCTCCTACGAGTAATGTTTCCTGAAACCACAGCAAAGTGAGAAAACAACAACAAAAAACCTACAAAACAAAGAAATGAAATTAGTATGCAATGCAGTATGTCTATTTGTCTTCCAAGGGTATCCAGTTTGGTTCTTTGGTTTTGACCTTCCATACATCGAGGAATGATGATGTTGAAGAGAAATGAAGCCCAAAGGATAATACACAAACCATATATTACAAATGCAAAGATACATAGTTTATGATTACAACAAGTTCCCATTATGGGTCAAAATACAACAAAATCAACAACAGTACAAACAAAATGAAGTACAAATACAAAGAAAATCAGACATCCAACCTAAAGCCGTCCTCTCTGACTTCCTTCAGGAGAGCATCAGTCACTGGTCCAACTGGATGTGTTGTGATAGTCCTGATAAGAAGGTTCCTAGTGGAAATGGAATTAGTCAACTTTTTATACTTGTCTTGGTCTTTTGATCTCTTCAACCCTTCCCGGAGTTTCAATTCAGAGATTTCTTTCTATGCTGCTAACAAGGCTTCCTGACTATTCTTCTCATTAGCTTCCAGCTGCTCCATCCTAGCATGGGTCTTCTGATCTTCCTGTGAATGAGCCTCGGTAATTCTGATCCATCTAGCCTGACTCTCTTCCAAGTAGTGCTCAGCTCTGGCCTTCTGAATCTTAGCTTCTTTGCAAGCATTCTTCAATACCAACTCCCCTGCCCGGGCTCTTCTGATGTAATCATTTGTCTTCTCAATCTTGGTCATATGCTCGATCCGGAGCTTCTCTAACCTTTCATTGTCCAGACGACTATCATTCCTCTCCCAGAGGGTCTTCTTTAGAGCTTCAGAAAGCTGAGTATTCCTCTCCTTCAACTTCTAAAATTCCTCTAAACTGACTGTAGCTATAGTCTCTACTGCTGATGGTCCAGGCACATCCTCCAGGGTGAATGGCATACGGGTGATTTGTCCTATGATGCGATACCAATCAATATATTGAGGTGAAGCTATGTTGTTTCACTTGCCAAGAATGGCAGTCCCTTTTGTCTGAATGTTATCCCAAGCCCAGGCTGCTTGTCGGGTGATGGCATGATTATTCTGGATGTCACAGTAAAGGGTTTCTGACAAGTCTTTCTCTCTTGGTGGATGTACCAAGGAATACCCTAGTTGCCTTTTGAACAACAAAGGATTGTAGTTGATGCAACCCTTCACTCCAATAAGAGGTACATTGGGATACTGCCCACAGCTAGTGATCATGTCTCTGCCTTTGGTGCTCTGAGTGCACCACCTGATGTCTTCTGATGTAAGGGAAATCATTCTCTTGGCCCAGTTTCTTGATTGATGAGGATTCAAGAAGGCTTCTGACTTTGGCAAGTTTCTCAATAACCAGCAGTAGAAGAGAGGTGCACAACATCTGACTAATCTTCCCCTCTGCTTCTCATTTCTCTGATGCACTAAGTAGTAGAAATCCCCTAGCAAGGTAGGAACTGGATTCTTCAGCAAGAAGAGATGGATAGAATTATTTCGTACAAACTTAGGCTCGTATGCAAACAAGATGATACCATATATGCTAAGGGCCAGGAGATCACAAACAGTTTCCCACTACCCTGCTGCAGCATGACTGGTGGCCTGAGTAATCAAGAAGTCCAAATGGAGGCCTGTGTTTCCAGCCTTAGTGGTCATATTCTGATCAATGATGGTGGTTTACAAATACAAAGCCTTAGCTATATCCTCATTCCTAGGAGCATTCATCTCAGGGTTGAAAGAAATCCCCCTCCTGATGGGGACACCCAACAACATGGAAAACTCCTCTAACAAAGGGCCCAACTGAAAGTCTGGAAAGGTAAAACATATGAGAGGAGGGTCATAGAACTTAAGGAAAGTGTGGATCATACTCCTCTGTGATTCATCCAAGTCTATGATCATGTCCATAATGCCACCATAATATTCCCTGAATAAAGGGACATGATCAGGAGTGATGAGTGTCTGAATCTTCCTGATGCCTGCTAGAGAGGGCTCAAAGAAATGATAAGAAATGTTGCTCTTCCTGGATGGGTCCATACTGATAATGGATGCTGAAGGAAACAACTGAGGAGAAATTCTGATGAAGACAACTGATGAAGGTGCTGAAAAGAATCTCTAATGAGGATGGCTGATGAATATATCTGATGAAGATGTCTGAGCAGAAGAACAGTCAAAACCAAACCAAATAAGATGTGGATACCATGTAAAACAAATAGACAAATGTTAAAATGATGCAAGATGATGCATGCAGAATGATATGCAAGGGTTTGTGGTCAAGTGCTGGATTATGTTATCTGCCTTGATAAAGTCCATGTGTGTCCATAAGTCCAGATGAAGGCTTAGAGAACTAGTAACCAGGTGGGGGACTCAAATAAAGAGTCACAAGTCCAAGGTTTCATAAGATCAGTCCAAAATAGTGTAACCTTAACAACATTAGTAACAAGGTATGATGAGGTCAAGGGTTCCTGCAAACCTGTAAACATCCCAACCCCCTCGCAGGTATTGTTCTAGAACAAGGATCCTCAGACTTGGATCAGTTATGAGAAGTGTAAACACTTCTAACCCGGAGGTACAGTGTTTATAATAACCATAAAGGATCCTCCTCTAATTCACCTCAGATGCTGAAGGTCATCTAAAAAGGTCATCCAAACTTAGCAGGCTTCCCAGATAGCCCTAGTACTACAGGAAATCCGTAGCACAGAGTTCTCAAGAAGAAACCCATGTCTGAACCGTGTTTCATATTCCTGCACCATACCGAAATGGAATGGGAAAGAATATGAAGCCACTTTATCTTATGTGTCACTCAAGCTCCCGGTATGGAACCTTACTCACTGAATATACCTCCCACCAAGGTAAACAACAGATCCAGCATAAAGACATGATGATAGTAATATGAAATGTATAAACAGTAAATGAAAGCAATAAATAAAGTTGTACATAAAGCAATAAATAAAGCAATAAACAAAAGCACATATAGCACATAACACCCCCATAAACACAAATCAAACAAGCGCTAGGAGAAACCGACAAAAAGAACCAGAAGCCCTGGTTTTAAGAGCGAACTGTCGGTGAAAAGAGAAATGGTGTGAACTGAATAGAGTCGCCAGCTAGGCATTTTTATCCCGAAGGAATGGTAATGCTGCATAAACCTGGGAAAAGATGGATAAGACGGTTGCGAACCAGAGAAACTGAGAAAGGGGGTTGGTTACAACCTGGGTAGGTAGTAGCACCCAGATTTTCCGTCGTACTCGACGGGATCCACGCTTACAAGATTGTGTTTAAATTGGGTAAGTGTATGTGTTATCTATGTGCAAAAACTAAGAATGAATGTACATGTGTCAGTGAAAAAGGTGTGAATTGCTCAGGAACTGAGGCTTTTAAAGAATGCTGAAAGAGGGGGAAGACACAGAGACTTTTGTTCGATAACTGTTAAGTTATGCCTACGTATCCTCTCGTGCAATGAGGAAGTCAGAACACCGTAGTTCGACTCAAAGAGACTGAAAATAAATTGACTGTGAATTGTTTGCTTGTCTATGCTCAAGTGTATGACTCGTCTGGCTCGAGTGCTAACTGTCTTGCATTAGACAGAAGAAGCTAGTTCTCATTTTTGAATGAGTGTGATAAGAAAAGAATCCCGAAGGAGACGATTATTGCTTGTTTTTGTGTTTTCAGTTTTGTTATTGTTTTTGGTGTTTTGCATAAGTTAATGAGCTTAAGCCTAAATCAATGGCTTGTAAACTCATTTATCCTCCCTGATTAGGGATAATGAGCCTACTTAAGTATGAGATAAGCACCTCAACTTAATTTCCATGATGATGTAGGATTAAGATCATTAACCTACTTGTGATTATTTAGATGTTTTTGGATTTTTGTTTAGTGTTAAGTAATGAGTTTAATCTCTAATCACAAATTAGTGAACTCATTACACCATCCTAATATAAGGATGATAGATGAGAGCACTTAAGTTGAGGAAGACACCTCAACTTAATCCATGGTTAGGAATTAAATTCATTATATAAAAAACATTTATTAAGTGGACTTTAATTAAAGGATAAGATTAAGATGTGGATTTTATGGTTTGTAAGACAACTTGAGCAGAACTTGTCCATTAAACACTAGAGTTAGTCCCTCTTAACCATAAGGAAGAGATAGAACCCTAATGTAAGGCCCAAGTTACAAGATAAAGTCTTAGTGATTATTAATGTGTTTTTATTAAAAGGTGTAAAAAAATTAAAGGTTTAACACTTAGGATTAAAGTTATACACTCCATCCTAAGAGAAGGATGCAGGCATAACCCTAATTCCAAAGTCCTAAACTTTAAGAGTTTAGTCTCTGATTATTGAGATGAGAAGAGAGACTCAAGGAGACTCAAAGGTAAAATACTAAGGGGGAATATACACAACCCTAAAAGTTATCATGCTTTGGTATCCTATGGTTTGTTAGGCTTAAGAGCAAAAGATCTTCAAGGCCACCAATGGAAGGAGCAGATGAAAAGAGAAGGAGAAAGAAGAACAAGTTACTTACTTCTTGAAGAAGATAAGTAACATGAAAGAAAGAAATTAGGAAGGATGGAACATAAGTGAACAAGGTCACTTCAAAGACATGTAAGAATGCATATGAAAAGGAAAGAAGAAGTGAGAGGTGAAGGCAAATCCACCTCCTAGATAACTTACCCAAAAGTTCCTGAAATGTTAGTATGGATGCATAAGACATAAGGCAAAAGGAAATGAGATGAAATGAGATGCAAAGACCAAAGTCAGAAGTGAAAATGCAATGTAAATGGCATATGAGATGATGCAGACTCATACAATATGCATATGAATGATCATACATAGATGAGATGCAAAGGAAACATGCTTAGAAGTTTGAAAACACATGGATGCTTATGAAATGTAATGAATGCAAGACATAGCAAATGAATGAAGAAATGATCAAGCAATGTTCTAACATGTCCTAAGATGTCTAAGATGACATACAAATGCTTTAAATGTCATGGTAAGTTCACATGATGATGATATGCAAAGATGAATACAAATGAACATGAGAAATTAGGGTTTTAAGGCAACATGAGATGCATATGAACAAAACAGAAGCATACAACATGATAAAAAATTGAAATCAATCTCAATCAAACCCTAAACCCATACAAGGTCAAACCCCAAAGGATAAGGTCAGAAGCTAATCCTATTGAAACTTATGAATTTTCTAAGTTTGCTAGGTTTTTTTTGGGTGATTCTTAAGGGAAAATGCAAATCAAATTGAAAATGCAATATAAATTCATGAGGAAAATAACCTAGAAACTACATGCAATATGTGAAACAATGCAAAAATAATCAAGTTCAAACTCTTCATGGTTAGGCAGAAATGAAATTTTCAAATTGGGGTTAGAACATGTGATTTTTATAAACCCTAATTCAAAGAAAATTGTGATTTTATGATCAAACCTAAAAAGAAATTTGTATGATGAGTTTGAAAATGTTTCTAAATATATTGGAATGGTTCATGAATTTTTGTGATTTTTAGAAACCTAAATGTATTTTTAATTAATTAAAATTCATTAATTAATTAAAAATAACATTTAAATATTTTAAAAATAATTTTTTAATGCAAAAAATAAAATAAAAATAATTTTTGGGTTGAGAAAAATATTTGGATCAGAAATGCAAAAGATTATATTTTTGTGATGTTTTAAACTATTTTAAATAAATTATGCAAAAGAAATAAAGAAAAATGAAATAAAATGCAATTAAAATGGAAGTTAGCGTATCCAGTGGTTGAGATTCAAACAAAAAGGGAGGGAATTGACTGTCATTTTTAAAATTAATCCTAATTAATTAAAACTAATTAACTTATTAGGGTTTTAATAAGGCATCTGGACCCTTCATCCACGTGCGAAAAGCCTATCATACGACCCATATTCAAACTGCTCCCTAAATCCTAATTAGAGCCCTAATGACTCTCAGGTGGCCGGAGAAGACCTCTGGTCATCTTCTCCGGCCAAACTCCTCCCCAGAATCTCTCAAAACACCATAACAATGCACCAAAATCTCCAGAAATGATCATTAAGCAACATTAAACACGAATCAAACATCAAAAAATCATTTATCACTCAAGAACATCATGATTTGAAGCAAAACGGAAAAAAGCATACAACTTTCAGAAGCTTAATACATGTTCATTTTAAACTCATTTTCAAAACAAAATACATCGCAATGATCAGTGAGACATATAGATTGATATTGTAACATAAATGGCAAGTTCTGGAAAATTTATTCTTGAGGATACCTGAGATGAAGCTTTTCAGTTTGGTGCTTTCTGGCCTCCTTTCTAGTGCAATCCAACCTATTTGAGTCCCCTGGTGCTATTGAGAAGCTTTGCAAGAGTTTAAATGGCTTGGTTTGTGATGTTTTGTTCTGGTATGGCAGAAATCGTGTTTTGGTTTAGGGAGCTTTTAGGCCATTGTGGGGGTTGCTTTGTGATCTTGAAGGTGAGTATGATTGCATGGTGCAAAGAGTTTTAAGGTTTGTGGTTTATGTTGAGAGAATTGAAGAGATGAAGGTTTTGGTAGATTTTGTGCAATCTGACTTGTGTTGTGTTTCAGGCTCCAAGATCACATGAAATGAGGTCCATGAGGCATGTATATGAAGTCTTGATTAGTCAGAAGAGTTGTTGTGGCTCAGCTTGATTGGTATGGGCAAGTTGCAAAAAGTCAAAAGTTCTTGTACCTAAGGCATGGGCCATGGCAGAGTTGGCTCAATGGGGTGTTTGGCCTCAGCAACATTCATGAAGAGCCATAGAATTGGTTTGATGCAGCTGGCACAAGTGGATGGAAGGATCCAAGGCATTTTGCAAAGTTTGTGTGTTTTGCCCTTTTGAGATTTCTTGAAGATCAAGTCATGAAAACAATGCAATCTTGGGCCAATTCTGATCTTTGGAAGTTTCCTTGACATGTTATGATGTATAGAAGTTGATTAGAGGTCATAAAAAGGCTTGGCAAGTGAAATTGCAAAATTCCCTCTTTGGCATGAACTTGAAAATTATAGGATTTTTGCCAAATTTGAAAGGCCATATCTTGAGTTCTAGGATGAATCAATACATGTTCTAGTACTTTTTGAAAAGGGAAAGACCTAATCTACAACTTTCATGTCCAAGAATTTTTCATTTGACACATTTTTGGTCATGAAAGAGGAGGTTGAAAATCTTTCCCAAAATGGAAAGTTTCCATTACAAGTCATTTCCAAAAATGGCAAGATTGCATTTGGCTCAAAATTCTTCAACTTTGTGAACTTCCAACCACTTATAATATCAAATAAAGATTATAGAACCCCAATTTGATGAAAATGATCCTTTGGTTCCATTGTTGGGGGCCTCAGATGCCCAGATTTTGACTTTACTTACTCAAGAAGTTACCCAATGATCAGATGACTTCCACAATGAATTTCTTCATCAAACTTGGTACACATGATCCTTATAACATATTAAGAACATTAAAAACAAGAATGACCAAAAAATTTGGAGTTAAGGTCTCTGAAACCAAAACCCTAATTTTGGTAATCTATGCAGGAAAACCCTAGCTCTGCTTCCATGCCTTTGCCATTCTTTGTGATCTCTTGACTTTCATGAACTTTGGGGAGCATAATATGATTATATAACACACATGGACCCTCTTGTAAAGCTTCAAGACCATTGGGATGGCTCAGATTGATTCTTGGATTACTCAGATCACAAACCCTAGATGCAGATGAAAATGGAACTATGTAGATGAAACAAATATGCAATATGAGATGGTATGCTTATGCTAATGAAAAAAATGAAAGATCACAAGCCATTATGTGAGAAAAAGTGAGGGAAAATTTGGGGTGTTTACAATTGGTGGAAGCAGGGATGGTGATAGATGCAGCATGATAATAAGTACCCTGATTTCCTTTCTTTCTCTGCGAGTACACTGCCCCAGTTCCACCTTCTCTTCTTTTCGCAGAAGGCTTCTTGGTCCCCGAAGTAGAAGCTCTGTCATTTTGGATCTTTCCCTGTTTCATCCAATTTTCAACTATCTCACCGGTCAAAATGATATCAGAAAACCCACTTGAAGAACACCCCGCTATTCGTTCCATGAAATTCCCTGGAAGGGTAACCATGAATAGATCCATCATTTCTCTTTCGAGAAGGGTGGTTGTACTCTCGCACCCAAATCGCGCCACCTCTGCGCATACTCTTTGAAACTCTCAGAATTTTTCTGGGACAAACTCTGCAACTGAGTTTGGCTCGGAGCCATATCGATATTGTACTGATATTGCTTGAGGAATGCCTCTCCTAGTTCCCTCAAGTTGCGCAGACCAGTCCGCTCTAACTTCATATACCATTAAAGAGAACCTCCAGACAGGATGTCCTGAAAGAAGTGCATCCAGAGTTTTTCCTCTTTGGTATAGGCATCTATCTTGCGATAGTAAGCCTGAAGATGAGTCTTGGGACATGAAATCCTGTTGTATTTGTCAAATCCAGGGGCCTTGAACTTCGGTGGGATGATCAAACCTTGCACCAATCCCATGTCAGAAACATCAATTCCCAAGGTGTCTCTACACTCAAGAGCTCTAACCTTCTCTACTAGCATCTGAAAGTCCTGATGATTTCCCCCATACCAAGTCCCAGCGTGCGGACATGAACTCATTCATGTGCGTGCGGAGTTCAGTCAGCTTAGCGTGAACAATGTCCATAACGTTTCTTTGATTACGACGAGTGGTGTGCCGGTGAAGACAGTGACTTGTACTCCTTCCTAAATAAACAGATAAATTAGGGAACCCGGATAACCTACAAAGAAAAAATGCAAAGATGATATGAATGCATTCAAATGTTGTGTTCTTTAATTCTCAAGGTTATTTACGTCCCCATTCTGATATTTAGGAATAACAATAACCCATATGGCCTGTGAGAATTTTGGCTTTTGGTAAGAGGATAATCTCGTAGAGTTTTAGATGAGATGACTTGGGGTGAACCAGTGCTTGGAACACGTGTCAGTGCAAAGATAATACTCAATAATTTGAAACACATCCAATAGCATGAAATAAAGTCTGAATAATAACAAACTTCCAATTCTTACAGTAAGGAAAAATTAGCCAAAGAAACAAGGAATCCCACAACAGGCCTTTGAATAATCCGATACAAACAAAGGAACTAGACCCCATGCAACTCCACATCCTTCATCCTCCATCTAAGGCGCTTGACCACCTGGAATAAGTGAGTGATATCTGGCTGGTTCAAGTCTTCAAGCAGCTTTTGTATGAGCAAATCCCTTTGATCGAAGGAAGCGTGGAGCTCACTGATATGTTGTAGGAATATCTCTTCACTTTCACTGTTAGGGTTAGGCTCAAACCTGGCCTTTTTGACCTCTACACGAACTCTGAGTTCTTATACCTCCTTCTAAACATCCTCAATTTCTTTTTGCTCTTGAGTTATCTTCTGAATGTAGTCTCTATATTGTTTGTGGGCTAGTTGGAGCTTCTCTTTCTGGTCACTCAGTTGCTCCTGAAGATCTTCAATTTGCTTCTTGTACTCAGCTTCCACTTACTTTTGCTTCTTCAAGTTGGCCTCCCATTTTCCCTGCTAGAGAGTTATTGTTTCATTGGCTTCATCCAGAGACTTGTCTTTTCGGAGCTGATTTGCTTTATGGATTTTAGCCAAACCCTTTTTCTTGAAATAACGCTCTCTTTCTTCAAAGTCTAGTTGCTTGACTTTCACCATTTCTTCAGCTTTTTGAACCCTTAACTCTAACTTCTGATTAAGGGTCACCATCCTCTGATAGGAACTGTGGGCTTCCTGGTTCTCTTCCCTGAGTTGCTGAACTAAAGCTTCCAACTTTTGGTATTCTTCCAAAGGCACGATAGTCTTAGGTTCCACTACCGCAAGTGGGGCTCGTGTTCAGAAGGGTAACATGACCACCTGAGCTTTCTCCTTTAACCATGCATTGTACTCGGGAAACATCTGATTATTGCTTCTGCCCAAGCATGTTGTACCTCTCCTTTGGATGAGCTTCCAAGAACCCGCAACTTTCCTAACCAATAGAAGGTTGTCCTTTACCGGGAAGTAAAAGGTCTGAGCTAATTCTGACTCCTCAGGAATATCTTTAAGCACGTATCCCAATTTCCTTCTCAAGAGAATCGAGTTGTAGTTGATACCTTTAGTTACTCCTAGAAGTGGCACATTGGGGTACCTTCCACATATAGTGATGAAGTTCCTCCCTTTAAATCTCATAGTAAACTAGTTGATGTCTTTGGCCGATAACATGCTCAACCTCTGGGCCCAGATAAGGCTGGGATCTGTGAAGACTTCAGTACTTGGCAAGTGCCTCATGAACCACTTGTAAAACAAAGGAGCGTAGCAACGCACCAAACCTCCTCGTTTTTTCTCGTTCTTATAGTGCATTGAATAATAGAGATCTCTTGAGAGTAGGCACTGGATTC
The DNA here is from genome assembly GCA_963966055.1 of Lathyrus aphaca. Classification (NCBI taxonomy): domain Eukaryota; kingdom Viridiplantae; phylum Streptophyta; class Magnoliopsida; order Fabales; family Fabaceae; genus Lathyrus; species Lathyrus aphaca. The sequence goes on along the minus strand of OZ014525.1, from coordinate 348,000,233 downwards.
TTCAGGACAAAGAGATGAATGGCGTTCATGTCTAAAAACTTGTCGATATCCGCAAACAGAATGATCTCGTAGATAGAGAGGGACAGGATAGCACAAACAGAACTCCACTGATCTTCTACGGCAAGCTCTTCGGCCTTCTTCACCAAGAATTTCAAAGAAAAACCGGTCATTACCCTTTTGGTAGTATTCAGATTCGCAGATACAACATATGGGCTCCAATAAAGAGCTTTAACAATGTCAGCAGACGTAGGTCTAGCCATCTCTAAATTGAAAGGAACATGATCCTGAAAAGGAACCCCTAAGATCAAAGCATACTCCTCCCACAGGGGACCTAACTAGAAGTCATGAAATGTAAAGCTTCTGAGCTGAGGGTTGTAGTACTATAGAAGTGTATGAATAACTCTTCTCTCTGAATTGTCCAGGTCTACCACCATATCAAGAATACCCCCGTAAGCCTTCCGGAAATCTTCAAAATGATGTGGAGTGATCAGAGACACCATCTTGTTTATCATCTCTATCTTAGTGTCAAAGAAATTATAATGGATATTCTTTTTTCTACAGTCTTCCATCTCTGAGCAAGAAAACCGACCGGAATTGGGAACAATATGCAACCCTGAGAATGAAAAAGAACACAAATGATTAATGATTTCATGATGTTATGCAATGTAAGGCATGTGATCAGGAACATGTTTGTGTTGGTGTTGACCGGATAACCATGTGTCGGTGAAGAGCCATAATAATATTATCTCTGTGCAGAAATTCCACAATTCACAACCAAAGACCATATAGAGATAGATCACACCACAAAGTAATACTAGAAAAGCGGGTATATGGAAAGTCTAGGGTTCCTACAAACCTGTAAACCCCTCCCAATCTCACGGGTATGCTACCTCAGGTCAACATCATGGACTCTCAAAGCCGAATAGCAATAATACATTCACCATTTTTGCGAAATGGCGTAATAACCATATCAAGGAATCAGTTTAGCATTATGTACTACTCAAGGAGGTCTCAGTTGAGTCCGGGAAAAACAAGCATCCCTCATAAGTTCCCAGCTTCAAGCACTGAATCGAGAAACAATAGTACATTCAGCCCTTGGGATACAGTATTATCGTCATATGAATAGTTGTTTTAACCTAGTTTCCATGAGAGAACCAGGCCATCTTATTCGAGTTCCTAGTGGACCCTCGGATGCGAGTGGGTTTTACAACAAATGTGGTATTCCACTATTATCACTGGAGAAGGTTGTTTCAACTAAGGACCTCAATGATCGGTCCTCAGATGCACATAACTATCGAGCTCGTACCCTGAAGTGCAAGAAATCCCCACCTAGAATATTTCTAAGACGGTCGCACTCTGGGTGTGGAACACACCGCCACTCATCATGGTGAGATACCATGGAAGTACAATGTCTTTCCATGCTAAAGTCTAGGGTGCACTCGAGCTTTCGTATTGGGCTCATCTCACAGTAACCCCATCTTGCCAAAGAAAACCCGCACAATCCAGATAGTCCAGTATATATATATATATATATATATATATATATATATATAATGCATGGAAAATAAAAGACTGAAAGTGATAAATAAAGCTGTAAAGTAAAGTTGTAAATAAAAGCAGTAAAACTAGACTAAAGCACATAACAACAAACAACTAAACACCCAAGGAAACAAAAACAAACAAGCGCTAGGATTGACTCTCAAAGGGGAAACCAGAGATTCTGGGTTCGATCCCCAGAAGAGTCGCCAGCTGTCGCTCCCGGAATTTTCATCCTAGTACAAACGTGAAAGTGGCGCGGAAAAGGTAGAGTCGCCAGCCAGGCATTTTTATCCCGAATGAAAGGGAAAGGCAATGCTGCACAAACCTAAGGAAAAAGGAAAGGACAAGGTCCTGCGAACCAGAGAACTGGGTTCGGGAGTCGGTTACGAACTGAGAAGGTATTAGCACCCTAGATCATCCGCCGTACCCAACGGGATCCACGCTTGTTAGTCTGTTTCAAAGGGTGATAAATAAAAGTGTTGCTGAATAAAAACCGCTACTGGAGCTAGAATGAGAGAGAGAACTGGGAAAAGAGAATGAAAAGGTATGGGAAAATGTAGGGAAAATAAAGAGTGTGCTTGAATGGGCCCTACTCCACTACCTACGTATCTCATGGGAAATGAGAATCAGAGTCGACATAGTTCTCCTAACTAAGGCAGAAACTTGTTTATGTTTTTTATGAATTGAACTGCTTATGCCTATGCTCAGGTGTTGCAGGCTCGCCTCAACGAGTGCGTTACCATCTTGCAAAGAGGTAAGTCGAAGCGAGTTTGCGTTATGAGTGAAGGAGGTGAGAAGAGAATTCCCGCATGAAAGACGTTTGTTGTTTGTTTACTGTCTTTTAGAAGAAGTGTTTTTGATTTTGTTGTTTGTGAGACATCCTCATGCTAAGACTTGTTCATCATGATAGATATCCTACACCTCATCCCGAGATGGAATGCGTGCAAATACCCTATGGTAAAGTCTCCTGGAGCACGAGAAAGCTCAACCTTTATTAGGTATTTTATTTTTATTGTGAGAGGAGAAAGAAGACTCAAATTGAAAAAGGACAAAACTAGGGGAAACTAAGACTCGCCCTAAGTTATTTATTCAAGGGATGTCCTAGGGTTAGTGTGGTTTTCTATTCCTAGAAAGAAGAAAGGTAAGCAAGTTACAACTCACTTAGATGGATTGAAGATGAGTTCAACTCAAAAGGAATGAACAAAGTGAAGTGTCGAAGAAACATCCAATGCTTATCGCAAACACAAGTTGAAATGTAAAAGGATAAGGAAGAAGGTGTATGTAGGATACCCTCTCACACACATCGCTTACCATAACCCGCTACAAAATAAAGGTTAGTAGAATAAATCCACAGTGATAAAAGCAAAGAGGCAATCAAGTACCAAACATGTCCTAACACATAATTATAACCTAAACTAGACTCAATTCTAAGTCTAAGGACACTAGAAGCTAAGCGAAGCCTAAAGTCAGCAACTACTACAACTCTCTAACACACAATCAGCCACTAAATGAAAGTAACAATGCAAACATCCTATTACAACTACCAAACAAAATGAAAATAGTCAAAACAGAATAATGTAGCATGTATTTTACAACTTCTGTTTCAAAATGCAGTAATGAAACATGGCAGATTTTCCTTTATTTTTTCAAATGCAAAAAATGAAGTTTTAATGCAATCAATGAATGCAATGACCATGCATCTTAATGCAAAAACCTGAAACGAATCATCAACAATGGAATGCAACACATAAATGATCAACAATGGATGCAAATTAGACGAATTATGTGGTTTTAAACAATATGCAACATTTCCAATTTCACGCACAATCGATCAAAACGTGAATGGATCACAAACACAATGCAAATCAGAATTATAATCACTTATTAACATGCTATTGATGATGCTAAATCATGCAAACAACAATCACAACAAACTATGAACACATATTCAACACTTATGTCAAAAATCAGTACCTAACGAAAAGCATGTCGAAAGTTATCGAAACTACACACACTTGTTCCTAAACAACTCCTAAACAACTCCCTAAAATCATATCTTAAAGATCCATGATGATTGGAAGGGGAATGAATATAAAAAATGCAAGAAAAAGCAAGAATTTTTCATTTTGGTTCAGTGTTAATCGGTTACTACCTATACAGTAACCGGTTACTAGTTCAAAAACTGGGATTTTCTGCAATTTTAACACAGGTAACTGGTTACTACCTATGAGGTAACTGGTTACTTTGAGACCAGAATAAACAATTTCTGCATTTTCATGCAAAAACCAGTAGAAACTTTTTTAATAAGCTTTATTCTATGGCATATCAAGTAAGCACGAAAATCACACCTAAATGAAGCATTCTAACACCTATTAACACTACGATCGCTCTACAATTCTAGCTCCTATGATAAAACCAATCAAAGCATCACAAAAGCGAAAAAAATCAAAGAATGTGTGAGGCGATATGAAGAGAAATAATTTAAAACGAGAAGTGATTACATATTCACCAACCTACAAAGTGGAGGCTTGCTTTGGCAATTGTTGCGATGAGAGCAATACGCGGAAATAGAGAAACCCGGAGATCCGAAGCTTCGATCCGAGTATGCGCAAAATAAATGCGATTGGTGAGAATTAACCGAAAACGCTTTTGAATGGTGAAATAAACACCGCAACCATAGAAACTTCTTCGATAATCCGCTGAATTGATAAAGATGGTGGAAGCTTAGCTTCCGATTCTTCAAGTTTCAATGCAAAACTTGAAGAATCTTGATGATGATGAAGCTTTGGTGTGAGTTTGGAAAATGGAGGGAAATGAGAGAATTGAGATTGTGAGAATGGTAAAAAATGTGAAATGTGGCTAATATCTTTTTGGCTTGATGAACAAGGTATATATAAGGGTTAGCTTTGAAGTTAGGTTTAGGTTAGGTGCGAGGTTTGGACACTAGGCCCGGATCCTAAGCTAAGGATTGGTTGGGAATATTCCAATGGCATATTCTTGGAATATTCCTGGGCATGTTCTGGGAATATTTCTTTGGAAGAGTGTGGAATGTTATAGAATTTGGTGGAAATTACAAGGCAAAGTGAAAATGGAGGATGGTGGAAACAACCAACTGATTTTTGATTTTTTTTTTGAAATTCTGTACGAAATAACTGGTTACTACCTATGAGGTAACCGGTTACCAGTACAAAAACTGGCTTTTTTTCTCCAAATTTTAACAGGTAACCGGTTACTACCCTTGAGGTAACTGGTTACTTCAACTAAAACTTGGATTTTTCTTCTTTTTGGTGGGAACTCTGGGATATCGGGTCTTGGTCATATTTTCTGAGATTATTTTCCTTCTAAGACCTGATGATCATCGAATAACCCTTGATCACATGTCCGCGCCTTGACCAATGATGTATGCTCTATATTATTATGTAATGTATGAGAGAATATGCAAGATGACACGGAAATGAAGCATAAGCTACTTGGATTCGGAGATAAATAAGAGGGAAAATTTTGGGGTGTTACACCAATGAAGAATCAGAGCGACTTAGTTCCCATTAATAGGGATGAAAATGCAGTACATAACCTAAATGTTTGCTGATGTCGGGGTGCTGGGTTTTCCATTCTTGATTTATTCTCGAGCCAACTGTCCTCAGAGCTGCTCTTCAAGATCAATTCGAGAATCACCTTCACGCCTATCCTCAACAATTTCATCCATAACACGAGCTGACGAACCCACATGACCAAGCAAAAAATTGTTGATTTGAATGTCCTAAGGCGTCACTGAGATCAACCCGAACTCAATCAAATACTGAACCTTATCCCTGAGTGGTTTGCATTATTCGGCTGAATGTCCTAGTACATTGCCATGGAAACCACATCGAACATTAGGATCAAAACTTGGTGGGTATGAAAAAGGCACCGAACCCGGTTTCTTTGGCCCTATCAATCCACTATCGATCAGGCGTGGAAGTATTTGACTGTATGGCACTAGAAATGAATCAAAATACCTTTTTGGTCTCTTAGTGTAGTAACAATGTCATTGCGGTGTATGCTGTTGTTGGCATGGTTGCTGTTGATACTGGGGAGGTTCACTATTAACAAGAGGATATCATTAATATGGAAAATCTAACATCTGATATGGAAATTCAGAAGGTTGATGACTCTGAGCAGTTGAGATGCATGGGTATTGTTGATAAGTCAATGGAGTTTGTGGAGCTTCCCAGATTGCATCAATTACATCCTTTTCTTGTGAATTGACAAAAGATTCATTCTTGTCAGTTGGGACATCTGAAACACCTTAGAGCTTTCCCATTTTGAGAAAACTCGCAATGTGTTCTCCAGCTATCATCAAGTTAGAGAAACCTGGCGTCCCACTTCCACTCATCTTTTCCAACTACGGTCCTTGCAAGGTATCTGTGAAAAGCTCAACCAATTCTCTGTCTAATAGTGGGGGTTGAACACGAATAGCTACCTCTCTCCGCCTCTGGGCATACCCTTTGAAAGATTTGCCATCCTATTGGGATAAACCTTTCAAATCCATGCGGCTAAGAGCCATGTCAAGATTGTAGTTGTACTATTTTAGAAAGGCATTGGCTAGGTCTGACCATGACTAGATACAACTACTCTCTAAATGCATTTACCAACTCGATGATGCCTGTTGAAAGCACAAATGAGTAAGGGTTTTGTTTTACGATCCACATAGATTGTTTTTTGATATTTATGATGTTCTACAATTGCTTAAGTTTAGACTTAATGGTAAAAAAAGGTTTAAGTGTTTGTATCTAAATTGGACTTTTTCATTCAAATAAATTCTAAGTAAAAGTATTGATTTGTAAAAGATTCTTAAAAGCAAATGTCAAAGTTAGGGTTTGATAGATTTATTTTGCATATATAGTTTTGATCAAAAGATAAACTCATTTCAACAATGAACACATTCACAATATCCTCTCATAATGTTTATTTCTAACACAAAATGTGAGCTTAACCATTTTGATCCATTAATGATTTCTCACTCAATCTATCAAAATGGTAACATTTAAGTTCAATACAAAGTAAACTCCAAAGCCCATAACTATCTCTAGCTTATGGTATTTGGGTGATGAAAACCTAGGTCAAATGTTGGCCATATCTCTCAATCATGAAACAACACAAAAGGGTTAGTCATAAAAATCAAAGATTTCATCATATATTCATCATCAAGAGTTTATACAAGAGGATCAAGGCATATACATACAAAAATAGAACCTATCTATCTTCTAACCTTGACATACTAAGGGTTTAACTTTCCATTTCCATGGAAGCTTCCAACAAAAGATGAAGATGAAGAAGGTGAAGCATTAATGACAATGTCTTGACTTTAAATGCACCCAATCTTCTTAGAACAAAGAGAAAAAGTGTTTAAGGAATATTTAGGTCAAGTCTCAAAAATATAGTGAAACAAATGCTTATAAAGAGGCTGAAATTTGCAGGTCTCGCTGAGCGAATGTTCATTAAAAGCACCAGCTCGTTGAGCAACCAAAGGGTTTGCTGAGCGAAAATATCTCTGGAAAACTCGCTTGGAGCTCGCTGAGCGACCTTGAAGCGAGCAAGATTTCTCCAAAATATTCCAAAACTTCCTAAAGAAGGTCATGATGGAATTTGCTTCATATTTCCTCAGTGTAACCTAAAATTACACAAACTAAAGTTAAATAAATGATGTTTTAAAAATGATAAAAGTAAACTATGAATAACTATAAGAATCAAAGGGGAAAAAGCATTAGAGATCAAAATAACCCTTGAAAAGTGCCAAAAATCAACTAAATAATAACACTAATATGCACTTATCAACTCTCCCTAACCTATTTCTTTTTTTGTCCTCAAACAAAGGTGAATTATTTTTAAATAAGCGAGCATAAACTAAACAAGTGAAACACACCAAACAAAATGGTTCAAACCGAAGGTCTTGCTTACGAGTAACAACCGGTTTCTCAAAGAGCTACAACATAATCATGAACTAATATCTAAACATAAATGACAAGCTACCAACAAATGCAATGGAATGTTCATAAGAGAATCACCTAAATACTTAACTAAGTCAAACATCAATATCAAAAAGGGACAAATCACTCTCATTTGTAATATTGCTAACATCCGGAACAATTCATGCAAGTATCTTCAAATTCACAAGGCAACATAGAGGAAACCAAGATCAAAAGGGATTTTCAATGTTATAATGAGGCAAGGGTTACAAAGAAAGGAAACAAATTTAAGGCCAATGATTTAAAAATGGGTTCAAAGGTTTTTGAAAAACGAAGAACACGCCAAAATCATATCAACCAAAAAAATTTTGGTTCCCCCAAACTTCTCCTATCCATATTCTTTTTCTTTTTCTCTTTTTCTTTTTCCTCAAACATTTTGTGGTGCCCCTATTAGAGAGTTTTCCTCTTAATCGAATGAATACTTTTTTTTCCGCAACTCTACAAATGAGTGCAATTCAATTCTCAATTGATTCATTCCTCAATATTTTTATCTTTTCACAAGAGGCACCAAAATCATCCATCTTTTACTCTCCCCGACTTTAAAAGACACAATAGAATTAGACAATGTTCTTCTCAAAAAGTGTTAAAACAAGGGTGAAAGTGTAAACAAAAATACACAAACTAGAATGAATCGCGATGAATTTTGTTTTCTCTTTTCAATTTCACGACAACGATTCCCAAAAGATGATAATTCGGAAATTTTAACGACAATAATGATTCATTATACTTGTGTGAAGGCTCAAAGTCGGCTAACAAATTCTCGCACTATTCCCCGGCAACGGCGCTAATTTGTTGAAAGCACAAATGAGTAAGGGTTTTGTTTGTCGATCCACATAGATTGTTTTATAATATTTATGTCGTTCTACAATTGCATAAATTTATACTTAATGGTAACAAAAAGCTTTTAGTGTTTGTATCTAAAATGGACTTTTTCATTCAAATAAATGCTAAGAAGTAAAAGTATTGATTTGTAAAAGATTCTTAAAAGCATATGTCAAAGTTAGGGTTTGACAGATTTATTTTGCATATATAGTTTTGATAAAAAAGATAAACTCATTTCAACAATGAACACATTCACAATATCCTCTCATAATGTTTATTTTTAACACAAAATGTGAGCTTTACCATTTTGATCCATTAATGATTTCTCACTCAATCTATCAAAATGGTAACATTTAAGCTCAATACAAAGTGAACTCTAAAGCCCATAACTATCTCTAGCTTATGGTATTTGGGTGATGAAAATCTAGGTCAAATGTTGGCCATATCTCTCAATCATGAAACAACACAAAGGGGTTTGTCATAAAAATCAAAGCTTTCATCATATATTCATCATCAAGAGTTTATACAAGAGGATCAAGGCATACACATACAAAAATAGAACCTATCTATCTTCTAACCTTGACATACTAAGGGTTTAGCTTTCCATTTCCATGGAAGCTTCCAACAAAAGATGAAGATGAAGAAGGTCAAGCATTAATGACAATGTCTTGACTTTAAATGTGTCGCTCCCGAAGATTTGCATCCCAGTACAAGCGCAAACGGTCGGTGAAAGAGGAAATGAAGATGAACTGAAAAGAGTCGCCAGCTAGGCATTTTTATCCCGAAGGAAAGGTAATGTTGCATAAACCTAGGAAAGAAAAGATGGATAGGACGGTCACGAACCAGAGAAACTGAGAAAGGGGGTTGGTTACAACCTGGGAAGGTATTAGCACCCAGATTGTCCGTCGTACTCGACGGGGTCCATGCTTGAAAGTTTGTGTTTAAAAGGGTAATGTCAGTGCTATCTGTGTGCAAAGTGCTGGAAAAGGATGTACAGGTGTCAGTGTAAAAGAAATGTGAAGTGAATTGCTCAGGAATGAGGCTTAAAGGATAATGCTGGAAAAGGGGAATATACAGAGACTTTTGTTCGATAACAGTTAAATTATGTCTACGTATCCTCTCGTGCAATGAGGAAGTCAGAACACCGTAGTTTGACTCAAAGAGATTGGAAAATAAATTGATTTGTGAACTGCTTGCTTGCCTATGCTCAAGTGTATGACCTGTCTGGATCAGGTGCTAACTGGCTTGCATTAGACGGAGGAAGCAAGTTCTCGTTTGTGAGTGAAGGTGATAAGAAAAGAATCCTGAAGGAGATGATTATTGTTTGTTTTTGGTGTTTTTAATCTTTTATTGCTTTTTGAAGTTTGTCATAAGAAAATGAGCTTAAGCCTAAACCAAGGGTTAGTAAACTCATCACATCCTCCTTCTGATTAGGGGTAATGAGAATACCTTAAGTATGAAGTAAGCACCTCACACTTAATCACCATGATGTAGTATTAAGATCATTAACCTACTTGCAATTATTTAGATGTTTTGGGAGTTTTTTGTTTATTGTTAAGTAATGAGTTTAAGCTATAATCAAGGATTTAATGGACCCATTACACCATCCTAATGGAAGGATAATAGATGAGAACATTTAAGCTAAGGAAGATACCTCAACTTAATCCATGGTTAGGGAATAACCTCATGACAAAACAAAGCCTTTATTAAAATGGATTTTAGTTAATGGTAAGGTTGAGAAATGAATTTATGGTTTGTAAGACAACTTGAGGGGTACTTGTCCATTAACACTAGGGTTAGTCCTTCTTAACCAATTAAGGAAGAATTAGAACCCTAATGCAAGGCCCAAGTTACAAGATTATTGTCTTAGTGATTATTAGGTGAATTGATTAAAGGATTTAAACACATTAAGGGTTTAACACTTAGGATTAAAGTTATACACTCCATCCTAAGAGAAGGATGCAGGCATAAGCTTAATCACAAAGCCTTAAAACCTTAAAGGGTTAGTCCCTGATTATGAGATGAGAAGAGACACAAAAGATGACACAAAGGTAAAACTAATGGGGGACTAATCAAAACCCTAATTGTTAACATGTTTGGGTGTTCCTAGGGTTTATGAGGCTTGCAAGAGATCTTCAAGAAGAGCCACCAAGGAAGAAGCAGATGAAAGGAGGAGAAGTAGAAGAAGCAAGTCAACTTACTTCACTTAAGAAGATAAGTTGCTTGAAGAAAGAAAATGAAGAATGAACATGAATGAGCAAGCTCACTCTAAAGCAAAAACAAAATTCAGCAATGAATGCATAAGAGAGATGAGTAGAGATTGTGAGAAGTGAAGGCAAATTCACTTCTCAAAGTACTTACCACCTGAAAAGTTAGCAAAAAGAAATGAAATGAAATGAAAATGAAATGGATGCAAGGATGCAAACCAAAACCAGAAGCATGTTCATGATGCAAATGATGTTATGATATGATATTAAAGCATGTCAAGAGTTGTGAATGATCATACAAGTGATGGGAATGCAAAAGAAGCATGTAAGAAGCATGAAAGCACATGAATGCACATGAAATGAAATGAATGTTTAACATGGCAAATGGATGAGGAAATGATCAAGCATGAGTCTAATGTGTCCTAAGATGTCTTAGAAGTCATTTGGATGCAATAAATGTCATGGCAAGTTCATGAATGCAAGCATATGCAAGAGGTATGCAAAGGAAGATGAGAAATTAGGGTTTTCATGCAATATGAGATGCAAAACTCAAAAACAGAATCGATTGACAAGATAAAAAATTGGAAATGCAATCAAAAGAACCCTAACCCCATATGATATCACACCCCAAAGGAGAAGACCTAACTCTTAACCTAATTAAAGTTATAATTTTTCTAAGTTATCTAGGGTTTTAAGGTACTTAAAGGGGAAAAATGCAAATCAAATAAAAAATGCAGAAGAAGTTTATGACAAAATTATGTTAGAAACTACATGTCAAATGAAGATCAATGCAAAAAGAACCATTGTCATACCATTCTTGGTTGGGCAGAAAATAATTCTTCAAGTTAGGGTTCTAAAATAGGAATTTTATGAACCCTAAATTCAAGAAAATTATCAAAGATGGTTCAAAACCAAAAAGAAATTTGTTTGGATGGTATGACAATGTCTCTAAATGCTTAAAGATGCAATATGAATTTTTTGGGATATTTTAGAAACCTAAATGATATTTTAATTAGTTAATTTTCATTAATTAATTAAAATAAACATTTAAATGTTTAAAAAATGATTTTTTAATGTAAAAAATAAAAAAAAATTATTTTTGGGTTAAGAAAATTATTTGAATTGAAAATGCAGAATAAAAATATTTTTGGAAATTTTTAACTATTTTAAAAAATGGTACAAAATTAAATGAGAAAAACGAAATTAAAATTGAATTAAATGGAAGTATGCTGACCCAAGGGATTAGGTTGAATCTGGGGAATTCTAGGTTGATTGTGCGCCAGATCTAATGGCCTGAATTCAAACTTCACTGAACCTAATTAATTAATTATTAAATCCAGATTAAATGTTAATGAACTGATCTCAGCCATTCACCACACGCAGGAGATGACAATCCAAGGGTCCAAATTTAAACAGAAGCCCTAACCCTAATTACACCATTAATGACTTTCAGGTCACCGGAGAAGAGCTCCGGTCGTCTTCTCCGGTGACCCCCTCACCTGAAAATTCCTATCTTCTTCCCTATGTTATTTCTGGAGCTCTAAAGCTCTAGATCAACTCCCCTCACTCCCCTAAGCTCAAATCCACACTCAAATCACATTTATTCATGCTCAAATTCAGGATTCGAAAGGAAGAACAAAAATGGCAGAAATTTCAGAACAATCATACAAACTCATTTCTCAACCATTTTCGAAAATTCCAAGTTCAGTGTGATCAATGAAGCATGCTTATTCATTTTGTAACATAAAAAAGAGGTTCTGGAAAAATGAATTCAGATGGCTACCTGAGATGGAGCTTTTCACCCTTGAGCTTTCTTACCACTTCCTTGGTGCAAAATGACTCTAATGGCCTCCTTGAAGAAGTTGCAATGCTTGGAAAGCTTTGAGAATGGCTGGTTTGAGTGGTAGCAATCCAATTGGTCAGAAATCGTGTTTGGTTTATGGTGTGTTCTTGGTTGATTTGAGGGTTGCTTTGTGATCAGTGAATGATTTAGATATGAATGGTGGAATTGGTTTTGAGTTTGAGTAAGTGAGCTGGGAGATTCGAAGAAAAATGCAAGAGGGAGAGATTTTGGGAACTTGATGATTCTTTTTGTTTCAGCTTGCAATGTTGTGTGCTATGATCAGCATTTGGTCCACATATCAAGTTGTGATAGGTCAGAGAAGTGGTTGTGCCCTATGGTGATTGGTATGGCCTTCTTGCAAAAAGTCACCAACTTGTGTACTTGAGGTATGGGCAAGGATGCAGCTGGCCTTTGGGCATGTCCATATGCATTTGACTTCAAGTATGTCCATAGAATCGATGTTGAGGCAATTCAGCAAGTTGAAGCAAAGTTATGGGGTGTCTTGCAATTATGTGAAGTTTTGGCCCTTTTGAGAAATCTTGATGTTCAAGGCATGTAATCTTGCAATTCTATGGGCAATTCTGATCTAGAGGCAATGCACTATGATGTTATGGTACATTGAAGTGTATTTGAAGTCACAAAAAGCCTTGACAAGTGGTTTTGCAAAGAATTCCTTTTGGTGCATTCTTGAAAATTATGGGATTTTTGCCAACTTTGACAAGCCATATCTTGAATTCCATTATGAATTAGAACTTGTTCTTGTACTTTTTGAAAAGGGAATGATCCAATCTACAACTTTCATGACCAACAATTTTTCATTTGAAGCATTTTTGGTTGAGAAAGAGGAGGTTGAAAAACTTTCCCAAAATGGAAAGTTTACATTACAAGTAATTTCCATTTTTGGCAACTTTTGGTTTAGCTCACTTTTCTTCAATTTTGTGAACTTATAAGCACTTAAATGATCAAATAAAGATAATATAACTTCATTTTGATGAAAATACCCCTTTGGTTCCATGTTGGGGGGCCTCAGATGCCCTGATTTTGCTCTGACTTGCTCAAGAAGTTACCCAATGAACAGATGACTTCCACAATGAATTTCTTCATCAAACTTGGTACACATGATTATTATAACATATTGAGACCATTAGACACAAGAATGGCCAAAAAAATTGGAGTTATGGCCTTTGAAACCAAAACCCTAATTTCAGGTTATCTGTGCAGTTAAACCCTAGCTCTGCTTCCATGCTTTGCCAGTTCTTGTGATTCTTTGACTTCCTTGATATTTGGAGGATAAAATATGATGATTGAACGTACATGGACCCTCTTGAGATGATGTCGCTCCCGAAGATTTGCATCCCGGTACAAGCGCGAACGGTCGGCGAAGGGGACAGTGAGAACACACAGCCGTGAACTCACTGGAGATGAAAAGAGTCGCCAGCTAGGCATTTTTATCCCGGAGGAAAGGCAATGCTGCATAGACCTAGAAAAGGATGGATAAGACGGTTGCGAACCAGAGAGACTGAGAAAGGGGGTTGGTTACAACCTGGGAAGGTATTAGCACCCAGATTGTCCGTCGTACTCGACGGGATCCACGCTTAAAGATTTGTGTTTTAAAGGGGTAGTGTCAGTGCAATCTGTGTATAAAATAGCTGGAAAGAATGTACAGGTGTCAGTGTAAAAGAAGTGTGAAGTGTACAAATGATGTGTCAGTGTGAGAACAAGAATGAATTGCTCAAGAATATGAGGCTAAAGAATGAAGCTGAAAGGAGGGGGAATGAACAGAGACTTTTGTTCGATAACCGTTAAGTTATGCCTACGTATCCTCTCGTGCAATGAGGAAGTCAGAACACCGTAGTTCGACCCAAAGAGACTGAAAGATGAATTGACTTGTGAACTGCTTACTTGCCTATGCTCAAGTGTATGATCTGTCTGGCACAGATGCTGACTGTCTTGCATTAGACGGAAGAAGCAAGTTCTCGATTGTGATTGAAGATGATGAGAAAAGAATCCCGAAGGAGACGATTATTGTTTGTTTTTGAGTTTTCAGTCTTTTATTTCTTTTTGGAGTTTGTCATAAGATAATGAGCTTAAGTCTAAACCAATGGGTTAGTAAACTCATCACATCTTCCCTCTGATTGGGGGTAATGAGAATACCTTAAGTGTGAAGTCAGATTCTCACACTTAATCACCTTTGATGTAGGATTAAGATCATTAACCTACTTGTGATTATTTAGATGTTTTTGTGATTTTTGTTTAGTGTTGAGTAATGAGGTTAAGCCATAATCAAGGATTAAACAGACCCATTACACCATCCTAAAAGAAGGATAATAGATGAGAATGTTTAAGTTGAGAAAAACTCCTCAACTTAATCCATGGTTAGGGATTAAACCCATGACAAAACAAGCCTTTGATTAAGTGGATTTTATTTAATGGTATGATGATGAAGTGTTTTTTTATGGTTTGTAAGACAACTTGAGGGGGACTTGTCCATTAACACTAGGGTTAGTCCTTCTTAACCACTTAAGGAAGAATTAGAACCCTAATGCAAGGCCCAAGTTACAAGCTTGATGTCTTGATGATTATTAAGTGGATTGATTAAGAGATTTAAACACATTAAGGGTTTAACACTTAGGATTAAAGTTATACACTCCATCCTAAGAGAAGGATGCAGGCATAAGCTTAATCACAAAGCCTTAAAGCCTTTAGGGTTTAGTCCCTGATTATGAGGTGAGAAGAGAAGACTCAAAGAGAGACACAAAGGTAAAACTATGAGGGGATACTAATCAAAAACCCTAATTCATTATCATGCTTGGTTGATCCTAAGGTTTGTGAGGTTTTCAAGAACAATCTTCAGAAGAACCACCAGGAAGCAGATGAACAGGATCAAGAGAAGCAAGGTGACTTGCTTCATTCAAGAAGTCAAGTCACTTGAAGAAAGAAAGTGGAAAGAAGAAGAATGAGCAAGCTCAAACTCGAACACAAATAAAAATGCAGCAATGGATGCAAGAGAGATGAAAAGAAAAAGTATGAGAAGTGAAGGCAAATCCACTTCTCAAGTTTACTTACCACCTGAAATGTTAGAAAGAAATGCAATGCAATGCTAAATGAAATGAAATGACACGATGCTAAGCAAAACCAGAAGCATGTTGATGATGATTATGATGTTATGAGGTGCTGCAAACATGAGGCAAGACAATGGGGATGTTCATACAAGATTATGAATGCAAATGATGCAAGTTAAGGAGCATGAATGAGCATGAAAAGTTATGAATCATACAAGACAGATAACATGGCAAATATGCAATGCAATGATCAATGATGCTTTCTACATGTCTTGATATGTCAAATGAATCATAAACATGCACAAAATGCAAAGACAAGTCATGTTATGCAAGGAAATGCAAGGAGGATGCAAGAGAGAGCCCAAAAATTAGGGTTCATGGATCAAACATCAAACACAAACCAAAAACAGAAGCAAACCTCATGATAAAAAATGGAAAATGGCACCCAAAGAAACCCTAGGCCTATGATGAACCACTGCCCAAAGGGGAGCTCTCAACTCTCAACCAAACTCAAGATATGATTTTTCTAAGTTATTAGGGTTTTTTAGGGTTCTTAACAAAACAAATGCCAAACAATTTGAAAATGCAAGAACAATTCATGGCCTTTTTATCCTAGAAACTATATGCAAAACAAAAGACAATGCAAGAAGAATCAATGTCTCAACCTTCACCAATTGGCAGAAATGAATTTTTGAATCCATGATCAAAATAATGCATAAAAAATGATTTAATTCAATGAAAAATTCTTAAAATGCATCAAGATCAAAAAAGAAATTTGGTTTGAAGGTTGGACAATGTTTCTAAATGTCTTAGAACATTTCATGAATTTTTTGGTGATTTTTAAATACCTAAAAGTATTTTTAATTAATTAATTCTCATTAATCAATTAAAAATAATCTTTTAAATATTTAAAAATACTTTTTTAATGATAAAAATAAAATAAAAAATATTTTTGGGTCTTAAAAATTAATAAAACTTTAAAGAAAAAGTTTCATAATTTTTTAAGATTTTTTAGCTATTTTAAAATAATTGTGCAAATTTAATGAAATGAAAATGAATTAAAAATGAATAAAACTGAAGTATGCACAATGGAAGGCTGAGATTGATCCAGAGTTTGAAAAGGTTGACTGCGCGCTTCATCCAAGGGTCTCAATTCAAACAGGCTTAATTTTAATTAATTAAATAAATAAAGCTGATTAGGGTTTAATGAACGAATCTGGGCCCTTGATCACGCGCGGGAATGGACCAAGTCAACCCATCCAACGCTCACCATTCAAACGCTCATTAATTACAGGGATTTGCCCTAATGACTTTCAGGTGGCCGGAGAAGACCTCCGGTCGTCTTCTCCGGCCAGCATCTCACCTGAGAAAACTCCAAATCATTCAAATCGTAACTAAAATGAAAACTAAGCACATAGAAATGAACCCCATGATCTCCTGAATCAAAACCCTAACCCCAAACAAATTTATTCTTCATCAATCACATGAATCGAAGGCAAACATTTTTAGGGCAAACCAGTTTCAGAGTCAAATTAAATGCTCAAACCACAACCATTTTCAAAACTAATGGTACCAGGATGATCAGCAAGACATGAAGAACAAGTTTGTAACAAGCAAAATCATTTCTGGAAAAATAAATTTCAGGCTACCTGAGATTTGAAGCTTTCCACTTGAGGACTTTCTGGCCTTCTCTTTATGTGCAATCTACTCCTTAGAACCCCTTGATGATGTTTGAATGCTCAAAATGAGTTTGTGCTGGCTGGATAATGAGTTTCGAAAGGAACTGCTTCAAGCTCAGTCAACAATGGCTATGGTGATTCTGACTGATTCAGGCCATGGTGAGTGATTGCTTGTGGTCCAGATGATGTATGGAGAAGCTTTGCAAGGTTTGTTTGGCTGTTTGTGGGCTAGGGAGGGAGATTCGAATGAATCTGCAGAATGGAGTGAGAGATGGCAATGAGGTGTTCTGGATGTTTTAGGCTTGTGCTTTGGGTGGTTTCTACTCAGTGATACATGGTGAGTTGAATGGAGGAAAAGGTTTGAGTGTTTGCAGGCTGTATAGAGAAATTCGAAGCAAGTTGCAAGATGGTGAGTTTTTGTGTATGTGGTGAATGTGATGGTTGCAGCCTTGCCTTATGCTATGCTTTGCTTGCAAATTGTCCATATGACTCTCTCTCATTGGTCAGTTGATTTGACATGTGCTTTATGGATAGGTGAGGCAACTTTTGCAATTTGTCAACTCTTGTGTAAGAGAAAGTATGGTGAGGTGCTAGCTTGGTACAAGGCATGGGCTATGCGCAGCAAGATGAGGGGGAAATGTCAGCTTGGTCCAGCATTCAAGGCAGCAAGTGGTGAAGGCTTGATCATGAGTTTTGCAACTTGGTTACTTTTATGGATTTTCATGAAAAATGCCTTGTTACACAAACCAAACCATGATGAAACTTGATCCAATTCTGATTTTTAGCACTTAGAGAATGTTTGTGTAATGGTTTGGGAGGAATTAGAAGTCACATAATGCATTTGTCCAAGATTTTGCAAAGTTCTCACTTAGGGCATGCCTTGAAAATCAATGATTTTAGCCAACTTTGCATTGCCATAACTTTTGATCCAAGAAGAGTTTGATCATGTTCTTGTACTTTTTGAAAAGGGAAAGATGAGATCTACAACTTTCATGACCAAAGTTTTTCCATTTGAAGCCTTTTTGGACCAAGAATCAAAGCTTGAAAAATGACCTAAAATGATGCATTCTTGAAAAGTCAACTATGCCCAAAAAGTCAACATTTGCAAAAACCCTAAATTCTTGATTTCTATGAACTTCAATCTTCTTCCATGATCAAATAAAGACCATATACACTCAAAATGATGAAGATCACCCATTGGTTGGGTCATTGGGGGCCTCAGATGCCCTGATTTTGCACTGACTTGTCTGAAAAGTCAACTCTTGATCAGATGACTTCCCCATGGAATTTCTTCATGAAAATTGATATGCATACTCCCTATACCATATAGAGATCAATGGAAACAAGAATGGCCAAAAAATTTGGAGTTATGGCCTCTGAAACCAAAACCCTAATTTTCAGTCAACTGTGCAGTTCAACCTGGCTCTGCATCCACTCAAACCCTAGTTCTTGTGATTCCTCTGCATTTTTGACTTTGAGGAGGTGAAATATGATATAAGAACACACATGGACCCCTTTGAGTTGATTGGTGGCCTTTGGAATGCCTCAAGAAGCTTTGGGATTGCTCAGGTCACAAACCCTATGTGCAGATGCCTTGAAAGCTATGCAGTGAATCAAAAATGAGATGTGAGATGACATGATTGTACTTATGCATATGAGAATGATCACAAGCCATGGTGTGAATGGGTGAGGGAAAATTTGGGGTGTTTACAGCTGCCCCTATTCAAGCATGAGTTAGCTGTGCAGGATGTAAGCGACGGCTTAACAGGCAAACAAGGTAACTTGTGGTTGAATACCAAAGACAGTCCAAAATTTGCACTCACGGAATGAAGAAGAAAAGGGATATAGATTGTAAAGGCAAAACAAAGTATATTGTAAAGTATGGGCGACGGAGGACGACCGTCGAGCAGAGGAAGACTGCTGGGTAAAGTGGTATGTGAAGCAAAGCGATGACGGGGACGGCCGACATGCTGGTAAAGTGCAGGAAATAAAGCGATGACGGGGACGGCCGACATGCTGGGGATAAAAAGTAAAGCTAAGACGGGGACGGCCGACTAGCTGGGGAAAAACAAGTAAAGCTAAGACGGGGACGGCCGACTAGCTGGGGAAAATAGGATATTATGATGGGGACGGCCATCAAGATAAAGCTGCAAAGTTCTCTGGGGATTAATGAAACATGACGGGGACGGCCATCAAGTTCATAAAGGTCAAGTAACCAACGATGGGGACGGCCATCGGGCTAAAAAGGAAAAGGGACCACGACGGGGACGGCCATCGGGTTAAAGAATGAATGAAATAAACAGCTGATGGGGTACGGCCATCAAAGGTGAAGGACGATCACCTAGCAGGGTACGGCTGCTCTGTTGGGTATAAAAGAAATATGATGGGGACGGCCATCAAAGGTGGAGGACGACCACCTGGCAGGGTACGGCTGCCGAAAATATCAACGATGGGGACGGCCATCGGATAGATAAGGTCAACGATGGGGACGGCCATCGGACGAGCAAGATGGAGGGCGACCATCAAGAAGTGGAGGACGACCACTCAGCAGGGGACGGCTGCTCTCGAGGTTTGTCATAACACAGGACGAGTGTTAGATAACCAAAAATCAACAATGGGGACGGCCATTGGATAAAGTGATGAAGGACGATCATCAAAAGGTGGAGGACGACCACCTAGCAGGGGACGGCTGCTAAAATCAACGATGGGGACGGCCATCGGATGAGCATGATGGAGGACGACCATCAAGAAGTGGAGGACGACCACTCAGCAGGGTACGGCTGCTCTCACAGGTATCATAACACAGGACAAGTGTTGGATAAAAAAGGAAATTTGTTGGTGATCTACTGGGGATATAGTAAACACGGACGAGCGTTTACATCCAAAAAACAAAAGGTATAAGTGTTTGGTATTGTGTATAGATTAAAGATGCGGACGAGCATCCTTAAGACTATGATACGGACGAATATCATGTAGGAACAAACTGACACATGTTCAGAGATGATGATACGGACGAGTATCAACTGGTTAACAAAGAACACGGACGAGTGTTGCATCTGAAAGGACTCTTCTGGGGAATAATAGACACGGACGAGTATCTATATTCAAGAAGACATAGGTGTCTGACACGGTGTATGGATTAAAGATGCAGACGAGCATCCCTAAGACTGTGATACGGACGAGTATCATGTAGAAACAAACACTAGACGCAATGTTCTGAGATGATGGTACGGACGAGTACCAACTGGTTAACAAAGAACAAGGACTACTGCCGAATCTGTGGGGATTTGAGTGGTGGTGTATACAAGATACGGACGGGTATCTGTATAAGTGTACCATGAGTAGTGAGTATTGTATTGTATAGATGAGCGTTTATCTGCTGGGGGGAGTGACACGGACGAGTGTCAAGAGAGAGAAAAGTATAATATTAACAAGTGTATGGGTGATAAAGGTGTAAGCGACCGCGCTGGGGATATGACACGGACGGGTGCCAAAAAGGGTGTATATACAAGTATATGTGAGTGCAAAGAGGATGTCTTTGGCTTTCTGCTGGGGATATGACACGGACAGGTGTTAGGACGTATCTGTAATACGGGTGATCTTGTTCGTAAAGATGCTCAGGCGACTTTACTGGGGAATGATGACACGGACGGGTGCCAAAAGGTGTATATACTGGTGTTTGTGATTTGGAAGGGCAACTGCTTTTGCTGGGATTCTGGTGGGGATTTCTGTACGGTGATGATGAACGGTTTATTATTCACAAGTGTTTGATTCACGACATGACTTATGATTATGCTATGCGTTTGATTTTTGCCGTAATGCTCCGTGTTAGACGGAATGCTACGCTCTGAGGGGATAGTATGATGCGAATGCCATGATTATGCAAAGGGGCACGGATCCGGGATTCGGATCCCACTGCTGCGAAGATCTCTGGTTGATTTGCTTGAAGTGAACATCCCAGCTGGGGATGAGATCATTGGTAGACCTAATGATGTATCTGCTTGGGGATATAGGTCACTGATAGACATATCCTTGTAAATGAGGGACCCAGCTGGGGTTTGCAGAAGCTTTCTGTACTCTGTTGTGATCCTTCATGCGCTGCTCTTCTGAATAGAGGCTGAAGATTCTGTGGGGAGATGATTCCCTGACTCCTGCATTCTGCTGAGGAAGAATGGCAACTCGGCTGGGGAATTGTGAGAGGCAACTCAGCTGGGGAGAGCAACAAGAGGCAACTTAGCTGGGGAAATGGGCACCTCCCAGTGCCATGTGAGTTGATAATGATTCGCCAGTTTGCTGAGACGTAACTTGCATGCCCCAGGTTGCGCTCTGGATACCTGCAGTCCTGCAAAGGTAAGGAAACGTACAAAAGGTCCCGAGGTATCCCTTACTGGATTCCGTCATAGGAGTTAAGTACTTTCGAGAATAATCACATTCCCTGCAAGCATGTGTTTTGTTTTTAGAGAAAGGCATCTGTACTTATGCAGTTGTATTTTTAGAGATATCAGACAACTCTTTGCAAAACATAAACGTAAAAACGAAACATGACCGAAAATCTGATTTTATTAATTCATGTGCCCTGAATTGGCAAAGATACAGTCAAAGAAACATGTCTCCTGAAATGAGGAGATTGTTACAAATTGAGAAATAAAGTGCTGGCGATGTTGACGACGCTTTAAGGAGCTTCCTCTTCTGCTATGACTCGTATGACAATGACGTTCTTCTCGTCTTGCTTTCTGGAGAGAGTTGATTCTGATTGAAGCTTGATCCTTTGGAAGCTTACCAAGTTGTAGGTGATACAGACGAACTCAGAGTGCAGTTGTTCGCTTATTCCCTCATCTTGCATGGATTGCCCTTTCGGGTTTTCAATCCATCGGGATACCCATTTTTGCCTGAGCTGTCCAATGCGGATCTTCAACTCAGCGGGTGTACATTTTTTTTATTTCCCTTACTTTTGCCCGAGTCTTTTATTCTGTTTTTGACTCGCCGGGATGCCCTATTTTTGCCTGGACTCATATTCTGTTTTTATGTCCAGCGGGTCATTTTATGCGAAGTATTTTTTAACTGCATCTGAATTCACAGGGGACGGGAAATCTTCACCATCCATGGTGCTGAGCATCAGTGCTCCACCAGAGAAAACTTTCTTTACAACAAATGGTCCTTCATAATTTGGAGTCCATTTGCCCCTGTGGTCGGTATGAGGAGGGAGGATTCTTTTCAGCACAAGATCTCCCACTTGGTACTCTCGGTGCCTGACTTTCTGATCGAAGGCTTTCTTCATTCTCTTCTGATATAACTGCCCATGGCAGATTGCAGCCAATCTCTTCTCTTCGATCAGGCTCAGTTGTTCGAATCGGGACCGTACCCATTCTGCTTCACTCAGTTTAACATCCATCAATACCCGTAGAGAGGGTAGTTCAACTTCAACAGGTAGGACTGCTTCCATACCATACACAAGCTGATACGGTGTTGCCCCAGTGGACGTTCTGATTGATGTGCGGTACCCATGCAAGGCAAACGGTAGCATTTCATGCCAGTCTTTGTATGTGACTACCATCTTCTGCACAATCTTCTTGATATTCTTATTTGCCGCCTCAACAGCGCCGTTCATCTTTGGCCTGTAAGGAGAAGAATTGTGATGTTGGATCTTGAAGTCCCGGCACAGCTCTGCCATCATTTTGTTGTTTAAATTGGAACCATTATCAGTAATGATTCGCTCGGGCACTCCGTATCGACAGATGATATCTCTTTTCAGAAATCTGGCTACCACTTGTCTTGTAACATTAGCATATGAAGCTGCTTCAACCCACTTGGTGAAATAGTCGATGGCGACCAGGATGAATCTGTGGCCGTTTGAAGCAGTTGGCTCAATCTTGCCAATCATATCAATGCCCCACATAGCAAAGGGCCATGGTGAAGACATGATGTTCAAAGGATTAGGAGGCACATGCACCTTATCTGCGTAGATCTGGCATTTAAATCACAAGAACTGTCCAAAGTGAAGCATTCTCAAATTAAAGTATCAGGGTATGCTGAGGTCAAGGGTACCTGCAAACAGCCTAACCCCCTCACAGGTGATGTTCTAAAACAAGGATCCTCAGACTTGGATCAGTTATGAGAAGTGTAAACACTTCTAACCCGGAGGTACAGTGTTTACAATAACCATAAAAGATCCTCCTCTAATTCACCTCAGTTTCTGAAGGTCAATACTAAAGGTCATCCAGACTTAGCAGGCTTCCCAGATAGCCCTAGCACTACAGGAAATCTGTAGCACAAAGTTCTCAAGAAGAAACCCATATCTGAACCGTGTTTCATATTCCCGCACCAGACCGAAATGGAATGGGAAAGAACATGAACCACTCTAGCCTAGGTGTCACTCAGGTCCCAGGTGTAAGACCTTAAACTCTCAATAGAACACCCACCCACCAAAGCAACAGAACCAGATCCAGCCAGAATAATATGACAGTATGATATATGTAAAGCTATAAAGAAAGCAGTAAAACAACTGTACATAAGGCAATAAATAAAACAAAATATACAAACACAAATAGCACATAACACCCCAGTAAACACAAATCAAACAAGCGCTAGAAGGAACCCACAAAAAGAACCAGAAGCCCTGGTTACAGTATAAGAGTTCCCCAGCAGAGTCGCCAAGCTGTCGCTCCCGATAAATGGGAATGTCCCAAATAAAGGTACAGACGTGAACGGTCGGCGAAAGGAGGGTGTGAGAACACACAGGAGTGAACTCACATGGAATGAATAGAGTCGCCAGCTAGGCATTTTTATCCCGAAGGAAAGGTAATGCTGCATAAACCTAAGAAAGATATGGATAAGACGGTTGTGAACCAGAGAGACTGAGAAAGGGGGTTGGTTACAACCTAGGAAGGTATTAGCACCCATATTGTCCGTCGTACTCGACGGGATCCACACTTAAAAGATTTGTGTTTGAAAGGGGTAGTGTCAGTGAAATCTGTGTATCAAAGCTGGAAAGAATGTACAAGTGTCAGTGTAAAGAAGTGTGAAGTGTATAAATATACAGTGTCAGTGTGAGAACAAGAATAAAATGCTCAAGATCATGAGGCTAAAAGAATAATACTGGAAAGAGGGGGAATATACAGAGACTTTTGTTCGATAACTGTTAAGTTATGCCTACGTATCCTCTCGTGCAATGAGGAAGTCAGAACACCGTAGTTCGACCCAAAGAGACTGAAAGGTAAATTGACTTGTGAACTGCTTACTTGCCTATGCTCAAGTGAAAGACCTGTCTGGCTCAGGTGCAAACTGTCTTGCATTAGACGGAAGAAGCAAGTTCTCGTTTATGAGTGAAGATGATGAGAAAAGAATCCCGGAGGAGACGTTTATGGTTTGTTTTTGTATTTTCAGTCTTTTATTGCTTTTTGGATTTGTCATAAGTTAATGAGCTTAAGTCTACATCAATGGATTAGTAAACTCATCACATCTTCCCTCTGATTAGGGGTAATGAGAATACCTTAAATGTGAAGTCAGCATCTCACACTTAATCACCATGGTGTAGGATTAAGATCATTAACCTACTTGTGATTATTTAAATGTTTTTGTGGTTTTTGTTTAGTGTTAAGTAATGAGATTAAGCCATAATCAAGGATTAAACAGGCCCATTACACCATCCTAATAGAAGGATAATAGATGAGAATGTTTAAGCTGAGGAAAGCTCCTCAACTTAATCCATGATTAGGGATTAACTTCATGACAAAACAAAGCCTTTATTAAGTGGATTTTAGTTAATGATATGGTGAAGAAGTGAGTTTTATGGTTTGTAAGACAACTTGAGGGGGACTTGTCCATTAACACTAGGGTTAGTCCTTCTTAACCAATTAAGGAAGAATTAGAACCCTAATGCAAGGCCCAAGTTACAAGCTTGATGTCTTAGTGATTATTAGGTGGATTGATTAAAGGAGTTAAACACATTAAGGGTTTAACACTTAGGATTAAAGTTATACACCCCATCCTAATAGAAGGATGCAGGCATAAGCTTAATCACAAAGCCTTAAAGCCTTTAGGGTTTAGTCCCTGATTATGAGATGAGAAGAGAAGACTCAAAGATGACTCAAAGGAAAAAAACTAAATGGGGGGACTAATCAAAACCCTAATTATTGTCATGCTTGGTTGTTCCTAAGGTTTGTGAGGTTTACAAGAGAAATCTCCAGAGAAACCAACAGGAAGTAGATGAGAGGAGCAAAGAGAAGCAAAGTAACTTGCTTCATTTAAGAAGACAAGTCACTAGAAGAAAGAAAGTAAGATGAACAAGAATGAGCAAGCTCAATCTCAAACACAAGACAAAATGCAGCAATGATGCACAAGAGGGATGAAAAGAAATTGTGAGAAGTGAAGGCAAATTCACTTCTCAAAGTTACTTACCACCTGAAAAGTTAATGAAAGGAATGCAATACAATGCAAGATGAGATGAAATGACATAGTGCAAATCAAAACCAGAAGCATACACATGATGCTAATGATGCTATGAGATGATGCAAGCATAAAATAAAGCATGGGGATGATCATACAAACCTATGGATGCAAATGAAGCAAGTTTAGAACCATGAACAAACATGAAAAGTTATGAAAGGTAAATGACATACAACATGACAAATGAAATATGCAATGCTCAAACATGAATCTAACATGTCTTAAGATGCCTTATGAATCAAATGGATGCATAAAATGTCATGACAAGTCATGGTATGCAAGCAAATACAAGATGGATGCAAAAGGAAGCCCAAATTAGGGTTTATGATCAATGCACCAAACAAAAACCAAAATCAGAAGCAAACATCAAGATAAAAATTTGAAAATGCATCCAAGGGAAACCTAAACCTATACAAACTCACTGCCCAAAGGAGGGGTTCTAACTCTTAACCTAATGAGGGTTATGAATTTCTTAAGATTGCTAGGGTTTTAAGGTACCTTGTCAAGAAAAATGTCAAACAAATTGAAAATGCAAAATCAAATCATGCCAATTTAAACCTACAAACTACATGATATGCAAGACACAATGCAAAAAGAATCAAAGTCCAACTCTCAATGGTTAGGCAGAAATGAATTTTGGTAGTTTGGGACAAGATATTGCCTTGAAATGATTTTAATTCCATGAAAAATTGTCAAAAGACATCAAGATCAAAAAAGAAATTTGGTTTGAGGGTTGGACAATGTTTCTAAATGGTTTAAAGGTTTCATGAATTTTTTGGTGATTTTTAAATACCTAAAAGTATTTTTAATTAATTAATTCTCATTAATTAATTAAAAATAAACTTTTAAATGATTTAAAAATATTTTTTAATGCAAAAAATAAAAATAAAAATGTTTTTGGTTTCTGAAAATTAATAAAAGATTATGTAAAAAATTTCAGAATTTTTAAATGATTTTTGCTATTTTAAATAAATTAAACAAAACAAATGAAATTTAATGAAATAAAAATGAAATAAAACTGGAAAAAAAAAAAAGTCAGCAAGATCAAAGGCCAGCATTTAAACCTACACGCGCGCGAATTGACTTGGCGCCATATCCAAGGGCTGAGATTCAAAATCTCCTAATTATGATTAAACCCTAATTAAACGCCCTAATGACTTTCAGACGACCGGAACACTGTTCCGGTCGTCTTCTCCGGCACGCCCAAACCTCTAACTCTCTCTACACGTAATAAAAATGAAATCTAACTGCCCAGAATTCATCCCCATTCAACACTGAATCAAAACCCCCTAATAAACATCATTTTTCATTCATCAATCAGCCAAATCGAAGCAAAACTCATTTAGGGAAAAAAGTTTCAGACAGTTCATACATGCTGGTTTCTCAACCATTTTCAAAAATAATCACATCCCCATGATCAGGGGAGTGCATAGAAGCATTTAAGAACTTAAAATGGAGTTCCTGGAAAAAAGTTTGAGATGGCTACCTGAACTGAAGCTTTGGTTTTTGGCACTATCTGGTTGGTTTCTTGCTTGCAGTCAACTCTACTGGACCTCCTGAGAGATGGCAGAAGTTCTGTTCAAGGTGGGGTGGAAATCGTGTTTGTGATTCTGGGAGTTTTAGGCAATGGTGATGGGTGCTTTGTGACCAGGAAAGTGTGCTGAGTATGTTTGTGAAGTTGGTTTGTATGTTTGTAGCTTATACAATCAGTTTCGAATGCTTTAGCAAAATGGTGTGAAAATGAGAGAGCTGTGTTGGAGAGTGTTTCAGGCTTGTGTTGTATGTGCTTTGGCTTGCTTTTTGTTTGCATAAACTAATGGGATTGGTCAGATGAGTTGATGTGTGCTTTAGTGATTGGTATGGCTCAAGTTGCCAAAATGTCAAGTTTGTGTAAGAGAGGCATGAGCTACTTGCTAGCCAAGGACAGATGGGGTGTCCTGCGCAGCAAGATGTGTGGAGAGCCATAGGATTGGTTCTGATGTCAGCCAGCAAGTGGATTCACACTTGAGTGAGTTTTTGCAACTTGCCTCACTTTTGCTTCCTTTGAGAAATCTTACTCCATAAGCCATAGAAATGAGTGATCCTTTGGTGCAATCTGACTTTTAGGTCTTGGTACATGTTTGTGTGAAGATTAGAAGTTTGTTTGATAGCTCAATTTGCCTTGACAAGTGAATTTGCAAATTTGCCTCTTTGGTAGAAAACTTCAAATTTTGTGATTTTTGCCAACTTTGACAAGCCATAACTTTTGATCCAAAATGAATTAGGTCATGTTCTTGTACTTTTTGAAAAGGGAATGATCCATTCTACAACTTTCATGACCAAAGTTTTTCCATTTGAAGCATTTTTTAATCAAAAAGTAAAGGTTGAAAAAGGTTCCTAAAATGGCAATTTCATCAAAAGTCAAACTTTCCCAAAAAGTCAACTTTGCAAAAGACTTGAAATTCTTCAATTTTGTGAACTTCCAACATCTTCTATGATAAAATAAAGATCATACACAATCAAAATGATGAAGAACACCCTTTGGTTGGATCATTGGGGGCCTCAGATGCCCTGATTTTGCACTGACTTGCTTGAAAAGTCAACTCTTGATCAGATGACTTCCCCATGGAATTTCTTCATGAAAATTGATATGCATACTCCCTATACCATATAGAGACCAATGGAAACAAGAATGACCAAAAAATTTGGAGTTATGGCCTTTGAAACCAAAACCCTAATTCTAGGTCATCTGTGTAGTCAAACCTGGCTCTGCTTCCATGCCATTCTCAGTTCTTGTGATTTTTTGACATTCTTGACTTTGAGAGGATATAATATGATACTTGAACATATATGGACCCCTTTGAAGTGATTGATGGCCTTTGGAGTGGCTCAAGAAGCTCTTGGATTGCTCAGATCACAAACCCTAGATGCAGATGACTTTGAACTAATGCAATGAATCAAAAATGTGATATGAGATGCTATGATTGAGTTTATGCATATGAAATGATCACAAGCCATGGTGTGAATGGGTGAGGGCAAATTTGGGGTGTTTACAAAATGCAACAACCATTTTTCCTACTGATTCTTCTACAAATACAACAACCATTGTTCCAACCGATTCGGCTATAACTTCAGCAACCATTCCATCTGTTACTTCAACACACAACAACTCATTTGCACCGGCTACTACAACTTCAACAACCAACAATGATGTTTCCACTGTCACAATTTACTATGACCCGACAACGGTCCCAAATCCCAACAACTTTCAACAGTCTCAACAAAACTTCAATTCATCTCTACCAACATCCACCAGAGGTCCTGTTACAATCTTCTATGACCCACAGACTATTATAGTCCCAACATCTGCTGCAGTAAGCCCAGTCACTATCACAGTGCCCGGGCCGATCCCATATGATAAAGACAGTGTTATACCATGGCATTATGGTGCTGATTTATACTGCAATGGAGAGAAGGTCCTTGATTCTCCAGTTCTCGCTCCCCAAGTGGATAATGTTGGGGGAGGCGGATGCTTCACCCGAAGCGGATGTCTCTTTGCATCACAAGCCCCTAGAACCAACACTGAGGCAGAGGTTGCTGCCAAAGCCAAAGGGAAGAGTGTGATACCGGAAGAATCTGCACCGAAAGAAACTCATAAATCATCCTTCGATCAAGATGTGGATGAGTTTATGAGAATTATTAAAAGAAGCAACTATAAAGCTGTGGACCAGCTCCACCAAACTCCTTCAAAGATCTCAATCCTATCACTGTTGTTGTGTTCTGAAGCCCATTGGGATGCACTACTCAAAGTTCTACACGCTGCCTACGTTCCAGAAGAGATCACTATAAATCAGCTGGAAACAGTGGTATCAAATGTCAATACTAGCCACGGGCTAGGTTTCAATGATGCTGATTTAACAACAGAAGGACGTCTCCACAACAAAGCTTTGCACATCACCTTGGAGTGCAAAGGAGCTGTCTTATCTCATGTGCTTGTAGACATTGGGTCCTCACTCAATGTCTTACCTAAGAAATCCCTTGTCAAGCTAGAGTATGATGGAATAGCTCTCCGGCCAAGTAACCTTGTGGTCAGGGCTTTAGATGGCTCCAAATGATCTGTCCTTGGAGAGGTGGAGTTACCAGTGATAATCGGTCCACAAGTCTTTAAGACCATTTTCTACGTGATGGACATTCAGTCGGCATACAGTTGTTTGCTAGGTCAACCCTGGATTCACGCCGCAGGTGCAGTAACGTCGACCCTTCATCAGAAGCTGAAGTATGAATGGGAAGGACAAATTATTACCATCTGTGGTGAGGAAGACATATTTGTTAGCCATCTGGCTACATACAAATCTATTGAGATGGATGGTGAAATCCCTGAGACAATGAGCCAAGGGTTTGAGGCCCTAAATGTTAATGAGGCTACTGGAGTATTGGCTGCATCCCAGGAAGACAGGATGGGTACTTCAATCATCTCTTATCAGCAAGCCCGGAAGGTTGT
Organism: Lathyrus aphaca; assembly: GCA_963966055.1. Taxonomy (NCBI): domain Eukaryota; kingdom Viridiplantae; phylum Streptophyta; class Magnoliopsida; order Fabales; family Fabaceae; genus Lathyrus; species Lathyrus aphaca. Next base: position 347,970,148 of record OZ014525.1, on the reverse strand, counting down.
TGAAGAAGGTACTGCTCAAGGCTGGGGCAAGCTGCTGCTGGTGGAAAAGAAGGAAGATAGATTCAGTTTGGGTTACAGACCATTCCGACAAGATCAATCAAAGGCTGCAAAGGAGCCCAAATTCATCAATGGGGGGATGCTCACCTCAGATGCTGTTAACAACCTGGAAGACGAGGCGGAAGACGACCGCAACCTGGAGAGCTGGATACGTCCAAGGATCCTGGGGAACCAAGTCCTTAACTGGTCCTGCATATTGCCAAAGGTGTCAAGTCCTGCAGAGTAAATATTATTAGGGTTACTCCTGCAGAGTAAATATTATTTCCTGTCTTTTTAGCATGCATCAAGTCCTGCATATTGCCCAAGGTGTCAGGACTCATTTTGTAATAGGGCCATATTGTAATTTTGTGCAAATGATTAATCAATGAATATCAGACATCTTTTGCAAACGAGTATCTTTTTCGCTCACTGTCTTTTCATTTTTCACTTTTGTACAAAACAATAAAATGGAAATGTTTTCAAAATAAATAACTTCATTTTCACCTTTCTAAACACGATTAAAACTGATCACTAAAACGAACCAATCTCAACCCTTGCAGAGATTATCCTCCAGATTGCACCGACAAAAGCACTGCTATGACCTTGTATGAGTTCGACAATCCGATTAATCAAGCCGATGAAAGGGTTGAAGAAGACAATGAGTTACCTGAAGAGTTAGCTAGGTTATTGAGGAAAGAGGAGAAGGTGATCACTCCTCATCAGGAGGAGGATGAAACAGTTAATCTTGGTATCGAAGAAGACTTGAAAGAAGTGAAGATTGGGGCCGGTCTGCAAGATTTAGTGAAAGAACAGCTTATTGACATGCTTCGAGAATACGTTGATGTCTTTGCTTGGTCCTATCAAGACATGCCAGGTCTGGATACTGACATTGTTATGCACAAGCTATCTTTGAAGGAAGATTTCCCTCCTATGAAACAGAAGCTACGCTGTACTCGTCCGGATATGGCAATGAAGATTAAAGAAGAGGTACAAAAACAATGGGATGCCGGATTCCTTGTTGTAACTAGTTATCCGCCGTGGGTTGCTAACATTGTACTATTGCCTAAGAAGGATGGAAAAGTACGGATGTGTGTGGATTATCGGGATCTGAACCGAGCTAGCCCGAAGGATGATTTCCCATTACCTCACATTGATGTATTGGTGGACAATACAACTCAGTTCTCGGTGTTTTCCTTCATGGATGGTTTTCAGGATATAATCAGATCAGAATGTCACCCGAAGATATGGAGAATACTACCTTCATCACACCCTGGGGCACATTCTATTATAAGGTAATGCCTTTTGGATTGAAGAATGCCGGTGTAACTTATCAACGGGCTATGGTAACGTTATTCCACGACATGATCCACAAAGAAATTGAATGCTACGTGGATGACATGATTGCCAAGTCCCTCACTGAAGAAGACCATCTAGTAAATCTGCTGAAGTTGTTCAAGCATCTAAGAAAGTACCATCTGAAGCTAAACCCCAACAAATGCATATTCGGGGTACGTTCCAGTAAGCTGCTGGGATTTATCGTAAGTGAAAAGGGAATTGAAGTTGATCCTGACAAAGTCAAAGCCATTCAGGAAATGCCAGCACCTAGGACTGAAAAGGAAGTTTGGGGGTTCTTGGGTAGATTGAACTACATATCAAGGTTCATATCTCATCTCACTGCAACCTGTGAGCCCCTGTTCAAATTGTTAAGAAAGGAACAAACGGTCAGGTAAAATGAAGATTGTCAGAAGGCTTTTGACAATATCAAGGAGTACCTACAAGAACCTCCAATTCTTATGCCTCCAGTTGAAGGAAGACCTCTAATAATGTACCTGACGGTATTAGAAGGATCAATGATGTATGTGTTGGGCCAGCATGACGATTCTGGTCGAAAAGAGTATGCAATATACTACCTAAGCAAAACGTTTACCGACTGTGAACAACGTTATTCACTACTCGAGAAAACTTGTTGTGCTTTAGCGTGGGCTGCTCGCTGACTAAGACAGTATATGTTGACCCACACTACCTTGTTGATTTCAAAAATGGATCCAGTCAAGTACATATTTGAGAAGCCAGCACTTACCGGAAGGGATGCAAGATGGCAAATGATTCTGACAGAATATGACATTCAGTTCACATCTCAAAAGGCCATCAAAGGCAGTGTACTGTCTGACTATCTATTTGAGCAACCCATTGATGATTACCAACCAATGAGATTTGACTTCCCTGATGAAGACATCATGTTCCTGAAAGCAAAAGATCATGAAGAGCCTGTTCACACTGAAGGGCCTGACCCAGAAGAAGAATGGACAATGATGTTTGATGGGGCTATTAACATGAATGGTCGTGGAGTTGGTGCAGTGCTCATTACACCTAAAGGAGTTCATATGCCTTTCTCGGCAAAACTCACCTTTGCCTGCACTAACAACAAAGCTGAATACGAAGCCTGTATCATGGGTCTTGAGGAAGCCATTGACGTCAGGATCAAGACATTAACTGTATTCAGGGATTCAACTTTGGTAATCAATTAGACCAATGGCAAAGGGTACACTCACCAAGAGCAATTGATTCCATACCGAGACTACACAAGGAGATTATTGACTTTCTTCACAATAGTCAAACTTGAGTACATTCCTCGAGACGAAAATCAGTTCACAGATGCTTTGGCTACCATTTCCTCCATGATCAAGGTTCAAACTGCCAATTATGTGCCTCAGATTTTGGTATCCAGACTAGACCGACCAGTACACGTATTCTCCGTGGACATTGCTAAATATGACAAACCTTGGTTCTATGACATCAAACGCTTCTTAAGAGATCAAACATACCCACCTAGGGCATCTTCCAATGATAAGAAGACATTGAGAAGGTTGGCTGGTAGTTTCTTCCTGAATACTGATGGTTCATTATACAAGAGAAACTTTGACATGGTTCTTCTCAGATGTGTTGATAAGAAAGAAGCGGACTTGCTAATGCACGAGGTGCATGAAGGATCTTTTGGTACCCATGCTGGAGGACATGCAATGGCAAAGAAATTGTTAAGATTAGGCTACTATTGGATCACAATGGATGCAGATTGTTGTGCCTATGCCAAGAAGTGTCATAAATGCCAGATTTATGCAGACAAGGTGCATGTGCCTCCGAATCCTTTGAATGTGATGTCTTCGCCTTGGCCCTTCGCCATGTGGGGCATTGACATGATTGGAAAGATTGAACCGACTGCTTCAAATGGCCACAGATTCATCCTGGTAGCCATTGATTACTTCACCAAATGGGTCGAAGCAGCTTCGTATGCAAACGTCACCCGACAAGTGGTAGCCAAATTCCTGAAAAGAGACATCATCTGTCGATATGGAATACCCGAGCGAATCATTACCGATAATGGTTCCAACTTGAACAACAAAATGATGGCAGAACTGTGTCGGGACTTCAAAATCCAACATCACAACTCTTCTCCTTACAGGCCAAAGATGAATGGCACTGTTGAGGCAGCTAACAAGAACATTAAGAAGATTGTGCAAAAGATGGTGGTTATTTACAAAGACTGGAATGAGATGCTACCATTTGCTTTGCATGGGTAGCGTACCTCAATCAGAACATCCACTGGGGAAACACCGTATAAACTTGTGTATGGTATAGAGGCAATCCTACCTGTTGAAGTTGAATTACCCTCCTTACGGGTATTGATGGATGTCAAGTTGAATGAAGTAGAATGGGTCCGATCTCGGTACAATCAATTGAATATGATCGAAGAAAAAAGATTAGCTGCAATCTTTCATGGGCAGTTATATCAGAAAAGAATGAAGAAAGCCTTCGATCAGAAAGTCAGGCTTCGGGAATACCAAGTGGGAGATCTTGTGCTGAAAAGATTTCTTCCTCCTCATACATACCACAGGGGCAAGTGGACTCCAAATTACGATGGTCCTTTCATAGTAAAGAAGGTTTTCTATGGTGGAGCACTGATGCTCACTACTATGGATGGTGAAGATTTCTTATCCCCTATGAATTTAGATGCAGTTAAAAAATACTTCGCATAAAATGACCCGCTGGACATAAAAACAGAATGAAAGTCCATACAAAAATAGGGCATCCCGGCGAGTCAAAAACAGAATAAAAGACTCGGGCAAAAATAAGGGAAAATTGAAAAGAAATGTACACCCGCTGAGTTGAAAAGCCGCATTGGACAGCTCAGGCAAAAATGGGTATCCCGGTGGATCGAAAACCCGAAAGGGTGATCCACGCAAAACCAGGGAATAAGCGAACAACTGCATTCTGAATTCATCTGTATCACTTATAACATTGCAAGCTTCGAAAGGATAAAGCATCAGTCAGAATTAACCTTCGTCTTGTACATTTTTGTTTCGTTTGCAAAATGTCCAATATCCATGATATAATATTTGCATAAAACAAGAAGGGCCTTTCTAAGTAAATGCTTGCAGGAAATGTATTTACTCTCAGGAATATCTAAATCCTATGACGGAATCCGGTAAGGGACACCTCAAGATACTTGTGTGTTTCTTTATTTTAACAGGATTGCAGGTATTCAAACACGCAGCATGGGGCATGCCAAGCATCACTTCCCCAACACATCTTCTCCAAGAAGCATATGAAATGCTTTTTCCCCAATAGAGTTGTCAAAGCCTCCTCATCCCCAGCCGGGATCCTCACAGAAATCTCTACGAAGATCGTTCAGTGGTCTCTCCTTCCCCCAAACAGAGTACCAGGTCTCTAAAAAACAAAAGAATCAACTCCCCGCAGAGTTCCAGCCTCTCCTAGAAGAGTAATACCTGAAATTCTCACACAACAAAGTGACGAAAGCTTTCTCATCCCCAGCTGGGTTTTCTCCTTACCAGATAGATCTATCAGTGATCTATTTCCCCAAACAGAGCCATATATTTTATCAGATCTACCATTGATCTCATCCCCAACTGGGATATCCTTCCAAGCGGATCAGCCAGAGATCTTCACGACAACATGATCTGAATCCCGGATCGGTTTCTTTTGCATAATCATAGCATTTGCATCATCTTTCCCCACAAAGCGTAGCATTCCGTCTAATACGGAGCATTACGGCAAAAATCAAACATTTGCATGATCACAAGTCAGGTTTGAGCCAGTCACCTGCAAATACCAATAATATCTCATCAGCCATGTATATAAAAGCTCACATCCCTTGCAAGTAAAAGCCAAAGCATCCCCTTTGCACTCCCCAACACAGATACATGTCCATATGTACATTTTCGACTCTCGTCCGTGCCATATTATTCCCCTGCAGATATAAACCACAAACATCCTCTATGATTACAAATATCTATATACTTTCTTGACACCCGTCCGTGTCACCACTCCCCGACATGGTTGCATAAAACACTTGTGGCAAACCAAACACTTGTTTATAATACACTCTTGTTGACACCCGTCCGTGTCATCCTATCCCCACAGGTCGCTGAACGCCTTTTACACTCTCATATACAAATGATTGTTCATAACTTATACATTTTCTCTTCTGACACCCGTCCGTGTTTACCATTCCCCAGCAAGTCGAACACTCGTCAGTGTCTTGCTCATACACCACTATACTTATACAGATACTCGTCCGTATCTCATATATACACTCATTCCCCACAGATTCGACATTCGTCTGTGTTCTTTGTTAACCAGTTGGTACTCGTTCGTATCATCATCTCTGAACACGTGTCAGCGTTTGTTTCTACCGATACTCGTCTGTATCACGGTCTTAAGGATGCTCGTCCGCATCTTTAATCTATACACAACATCAAAACACTTATACCTTTTATTTATTAAACGTAAGCATTCGTCCGTGTTTACCATTCCCCAGTAGGTCGCCAGCAAAGTAACCTTTTCTATCTGACATTCGTCCTATGTCGTGATACTTTCGGCAGCCGTACCCTGCCAGGTGATCGTCCTTCACCTTTGGATGACCGTCCCTCATCCTTTCTCCAGCGGAGTCTCCATTATTGGAACCCCTTTTCTATCCGGCATTCGTCTTATGTCGTGATATTTAGCAGCCGTCCCCTGCTAGGTGATCGTCCTTCACCTTTTTGATGATCGTCCTTCATCACTTTTATCCGATGGCCGTCCCCATCATTCGTCCTATGTCATGATAAACCCCGAGAGCAGCCGGACCCTGCTAGGTTATCGTCCTTCACCTCTTGATGATCGTCCTTCCTCATGCTCATCCGATGGCCGTCCCCATCGTCGACCTTTTCTATCCAATATTCGTCCTATGTCGTAATAAAGAGCAGCCATCCCCTGCTAGGTGATCGTCCTTCACCTTTGATGACAGTCCCTCATCAATACTTCATTTATTCTTTAAAACCGATGGCCGTCCCCATCGTTATTTACTTTACTTTGCAAACTTGATGATCGTCCCCATCATTTCCTTTACCTTTAATCCCCAGAGAATCTTACTTCCTTACCTGATGGCCGTCCCCATTGTGGTATCTTTATTTCCCCAGCATGTCGGCCGTCCCCGTCATTGTTTTATCACCAGCAGTCGTCCTCTGCTCGATGGTCGTCCTCCATCGCCTGCACTTTGTAAACATACTATGCTTTCATTTACAATTTATATCCCTTTTCTTCTTATCCCTAGTGAGTACGAATTTTGGACTGTCTTTGGTATTCAACCACAAGTTATCTTGTTTGTCTGTTAAGCCAGGCGCTTACACCCTGCACAGCTAACTCATGTATGAATAGGGGCAGCTGTAAACACCCCAAATTTTCCCTCACTCATTTCACACCATGGCTTCTGATCTTTCATATTTCCATTAGTTTAAGCATACCATCTCATATTGCATTTTTGCTTCACTGCACTAGTTCAAGTTCATATGCATCTAGGGTTTGTGATCTGAGCAATCCAAGGATCCATCTGAGCTACTCCAAATGTCTCCAATCATTACAAGAGGGTCCATGTGTGTTCTATCATCATATTATGTCCCTCAAAGATCAAGGAAGTCAAGAAATCACAAGAACTTGGAAAGCATGGAAGTAGAGCTAGGGTTTCACTACACAAATGACCTGAAATTAGGGTTTTGGTTTCAGAGGCCATAACTCCAAATTTTTTGGTCATTCTTGTTTCTAATAGTCTCAATATGTTATAAGGATCATGTGTACCAAGTTTGATGAAGAAATTCATTATGGAAGTCATCTGTTCACTGGGTAACTTCTTGAGCAAGTCAGAGCAAAATCAGGGCATCTAAGACCCCCAACAATGGAACCAAAGTGGATTTATTTATCAAATTGAAGTTATATGATCTCTATTTGATCATTTAAGTGCTTAGAAGTTCACAAAATTGAAGAAAATTGAGCTAAACCAAAAGTTGCCAAAAATGGAAATGACTTGTAATGGAAACTTTCCAGTTTGGGAAAGTATTTCAACCTCCTCTTTCTCAACCATAAATGCTTCAAATGAAAAATTGTTGGTCATGAAAGTTGTAGATTGGATCATTCCCTTTTCAAAAAGTACAAGAACAAGTCCTAATTCATTATAGAACTCAAGTTATGGATTGGCAAAGTTGGCAAAAATCACATAATTTTCACATTCATGCCAAAGAGGATTTTTTGCAAATTCACTTGCCAAGCCATTTTGTGACTTCTAATACACTTCTATGCATCATACCAACATAGTGTATTGCCTAAGAATCAGAATTGGCCCAAGAATTTCAAGTTTCTATGCCTTGCACATGAAGAAATCACAAAGGGGCCAAACTTCCTCAAAATTGCAAAATGATACACAACCATGTTTCCACTTGCTGAATCACCACAAAACACATTCCATGGTTCTCCTTGATCTTTGCTGAGCTAGGACAAGCAAAATCCAGCTGCAACATGAGCCCATAACTTAAGTACAAGTTTAGTTGACTTTTTGCAAGAAAGCCCATACCAATCACCATAGGCCACAACAACTCTTCTGACCTATCAAAGCTTGTTATGTGGACCAAACACAACTCATAACACACATCACACAAGGCTGAAACCTGAGAATCATCAAGCTTCACAAAAATCACCCCAAAAGCAAAAACCTTCGAAACTTTCTGTCCAGCCATCAAACTCCAAAACAAACTTCACCATTCATTCAGAAATGATCCATAGAGCATAAACCAACCATCAAACAAGCCTCAAAGCACCAAAAACTGAAATACGATTTCTGGCCAGTTTAAGTGCAACCACATAATCCAGCCATTCTAAGCTCCTTCCAAGCATTGCAGCTTCATCAGGAGGTCAAGGGGAGTGAGTTTGCATAAGAGAAGAGGACTAAAAGCTTCAAACTGAGAAAGCTCAAGCTCAGGTAAGCTCAAGAACAAATTTTCCAGAAATGTAATTTTAGGCTATAGAAATGTTCCTTATGCTTTGCTGATCATCATGATGTATTTACTTTTGAAAATGAGTGAGAAATAAGCTTGTGTTGAACCTCTGAAACTCTGCCCGTGAAATATGTTTTTGTATGATTCACATGATTGATGAAGAATAAATTTGTTTTGAGGGTAGATTTAGGTTTAGGAAGGTGTGGGGAGTTGATCTGGAGCTTTAGAGCGTTTGAAACAACCTAGGGAAGAAGTTTGATTTTGAGCTCACCGGAGAAGATGACCGGAACACTGTTCCGGTCATCGGAAAAGGATTAGGGTTTAATTAGGGTTTAGTGTGAGTTTGAATGTGGAGCATTGGATTAGGCTTCCCGCGCGTGTTTGGACGGGTGAGATGAATCATTAGGAATTAATCAGGATTAATTTATTTATTTAATTGGAATTAAGTCAGTTTGAATCCTGGCCTTTGATCTGCGCGCCAGTCAACCCCCATCTTCCAGCTTTAAACCACAGCCTTTGGATCCTCATACTTTTGTTTAAATTCATTTTTATTTTCATTTTATTCCATTTATTTTGTCTAATTTATTTAAAATACTTAGAAAATTCCAAAAATATTTTTCTTCTGCATTTTGATTTCAAATATTTTTCTCCACCCAAAAACATTTTTATTTTTATTTTTTTCATTCAAAAAATCTTTTTAAAAATATTTAAATGTTTATTTTAATTAATTAATGGAAATTAATTAATTAAAATACCATTTAGGTTTCTAAAAATTCCAAACAAATTCACATTGCATCTTAGGACATTTAGAAACATTGTCAAACCATTCATACAAATTTCTTTTTGGTTTTGATTCAACTTTGACATTTTTCTTGAATTTAGGGTTCATAAAAATCCTTTTTTTGAACCCTAACTTCAAAAATTATTTTCTGCCTAACCATGAAGGGTTTGACATTGGTTCTTTTTTCATTTTTCTTCATATAGCATTTAGTTCCTAGCATATTTTTGTCACAAATTTATCTTGCATTTTCCATTTGATTTGCATTTTACCTCTTAAGGTACCCAAAAACCCTAGCAAACTTAGAAAAATCACAACTTTCTTTAGGTTAAGAGTTAGTCCTTCTCCTTTGAGGTGTAATATCATATGGGGTTAGGGTTCCTTTGAGTTAATTTTCTATTTTTTATCTTATGATTTGCTTCTGTTTTTGACTTTTGCATCTCATGTTGCCTTAAAACCCTAATTTTACATGTTCATTTGCACTCATCTTGCATATGCATCCATACATGAACTTGCCATGACATTTATTGCATTCATATGACATCTAAGACATCTTAGGACATATTAGAATCATTCTTTATCATTTCTTCATTCGTTTTCCATGATGTGCATTCATTTCTTTCCATGAACTTTCATGAACTTTCAAACTTTAAAGCATGCATCCTTTGCATTCCATCTCTTGTATGATCATCCATTACACTTGACATGCCTTTGCATCATCTCATAGCACCATTTGCATCATGTATTTGCTTCTGTTTTTGATTTTTACTTTTTCATATGCTTCATTTTCATTTCATTCCTTTCCTTATGCTAACATTTTCAGGTGGTAAGTAATTTGAGAAGTGAATTTGCATTCACTTCTCATTTCTCTTCTCATTCTTCTTATGAATCATTGCTGCATTTTTATTTGCTTTAAAGTGAACTTTCTCATTCATGTTCATCATTCACTTTCTTTCTTTAAGTTACTTATCTTCTTTAATGAAGTAAGTAACTTATTTTTTCTGCTTCTCCTCCTTTCATCTGCTTCTTCCCTTGGTGGCTTCTTTGAAGATCTCTTGTGAAATTCTGTGATCAGGTATGAGATGTCCTATGAGATGTCCCAACACTTGACAGATTTAACCAAAACTTAAAGTGCAAGAAAATTAAACAACACAGAAGTTTGTTAACCCAGTTCAGTGTATAACCACACTTACATCTGAAGGCTACCGAGCCAGGAGGAAATCCACTATAAGTAATATTAATTCTAGACTTAAACAACCTAGTTTAATCTTTCACTTAATATCTACCCAATGCAATTTCTACCTAAGACACAACTTAGATATGAGTACCAACTCACTCCCCCTTAATCACTCAGTGATCTTGTTTACAAGTTTAATAAAATTGAAGACATTCTTCAAACAAAACAGCTTGATCTTACTTCACAGTTTCAATCAAGTCACATATGCACTTTTGCTTAAAAGCTCATAAAGTGGTACAATAAAAACAACCTGCTATTTAAAACAATAAACACACTATTTGGTCTTCTGGAATTCGTACTCAATTCTGTGAGTTTCTGTTGATTAAATAGGTGTTAGTAATTTGGGCTTTATGTAGGTTAATCTAGTCCTAAAACACAGCAGCTTCCACCTAGAATTAGGGTTTGTTACTTCCTAGATTCTAGGTGATTTAGTTCTTCTGTTTAATCTGAATCCTCATAATAAAACTCCCTACAGATGCGCCTTGTTCTTTTTTTATCCATCCATAATTAATTCTAGATAACTCTCCTTAAATATCTCAGATCAGTTAGTCATTAATTAATTCTGGTAGCAGGTTTGAGATGTTTCAACATTTGTTGGGACATCCTGAAAAACTGAACTTAAGTCATTTACACAATGTCCCAACATCTGGTGTGGCATCCTGAAATAAGTTCTTATACTCTGTTTGATAATGTCCCAACATCTGATAGGACATTCTGAACTGAATTCAATATTTCTTGTTGGTCAAAAATTCTGCCAATTCTAAACATCTACAAACTCCCCCTTTGGCTAATTTTTGGCGAACATCTTTTCTGGTTATCAGAGTGCAGCAGAAGTTCTTTTATCAGAGTATAGCATTACTTTTCTGTTGAATCATATTTGAGATTACTCCCCCTCAAACATACATGTATCCAGTCTTGTTGCAACAGAAATATTTATCAAAGCACACTGATTCAGTTCAGACACAAACAAACAGATTTTTCATTCATAATTAAACAGCATTACATTTTGATTTTGTTGTTGTTGTTCTCTCCCTTGTTAGACACAAATTTGGGGCCAAAGACACTAATTCTGAATTACAATGCAGCTGTCATACATTTTTCCTCACATACAATGATCACTCAGATTCATCACATTCAGTTTCTTCATCTTCCTCAGTTTCTTCATCAGAATCAGCTTTCTGATCACCTTCACTCTCCAGCCTTTGGATAATTTCCTCAAGCTTCTGCTTCCTAGCTTCAAGTTCTTTACAGGTGCTCTTCAGTTCAGCAATCAATGCAGCCTTGGAGATTGGAGTCTTTGAATTTGAAGGACCTGCAGATGTCCCAGAAGGTGCTTCAACATCTGCTGCATGATGACTCAGGAACAGTTTGTAGTGAAAGGCCAGAGGGCTTTCTCTTTTGCAGACTGTGTCCTTCTCAGTGAGGATTCCAGGGTACTGACTTAACATTATACCACACAGCAAGGAAGGAAAAGCTATTGGCAGCTTTGTGGCAGATGAGCTAGCATGCTTCAAGGTCTGATCAAATATGTAGGCTCCATAATCCAGCTTAGTCTAAGTGCCCACAGCATAGATAAACCTGCCCAAGCCAGTGGATATTGAAGATGTGTGATTGGTAGGCACCCAGTTTGCTGTACCAATCCTGTTCAGCATGGCATATTTTCTTGTCAGCATGCTCACTGAGAGATTTCCTTTAACTGGCCAAGCCTTGACCTGGTTTGCAGTGATAACCTTGCAAACTTGGTTATCAGTCTTCCCTAGCTCACTTGGTCCATCAGATTCTCTTCCAAGGAATTGGTTGATGATCTGAGGAGAGAACTCTACACACCTGCCTCTAACAAAGACTTTTCTAAATTCAGCAGACTTACCATTGGCACAATCTTCCTGAAGATTGACTATGAATTCTTTGACAAGTAGCTCATAGCAGAGAGAGAGGTTGGAGACTGTTTTGAAGAGACCAACAGCAGATATGAGATCAATTAGTTCAGTGCACTCAAGTGCATTACTGCTCAGCTCTCTTTCAAGTGCTACCCTTCTTTGGTACACAAACTTCCATCTCTTTACACTTGAAACATGATGAAATGAGATGTTGTCCAAGGGAGCTTCTGGAACAACAGTTGAAGCCCTAGAGGGTGCTGGTTTCTTCTTTGGAGGAGATGTTGGGACATCTGCTTCAACATCTGAGTCTGAAGGAGTGACAACTTTCCTCTTTTGAGTTTGGACTTTGCTCCATTGTTTTGTAGGACCAAAGACAGTTTTGGCTTTGTCTTTCTTTGGGGTAGCTTGCTTTTTCTCAGGAATTGCATGTCCTGCTTGCATCTTTTCTTTCCTAGTCCTGAGCCTTTTGGCTATGCTAGGTCTTACAGAGGCAATGATCTCTGTATCAGAATCCTGCTCTAGGTTCACCATAGGAGGAGATTGAGCAGTCTCCTCTTCAGCTGGTTGATCAGCAGAGATATGTTCTTCAGTTGAGGCTTTGGTATGATCCTCAGATTCTTCTACAGCAGCATCAGATGAAACCTTTTGTTGATCCTCAGATGTTTCAACATCTATTGGGACATCCTGTTGAGCAGGAGTGTCCTTTGCAGCTTGAGTTTGATCTTCTTGAGGGGCAGGCATGGTGTTCAGAGGGATAGAAATGCCACTTACCACTCTTTGTTCAGATAGGATCTTGGTAACCAACTCCTTTATTGAAGCATCCACATATTCAGAAGATTTTTGAGGCATGTTTGCTGGTGAAGGAATGCCTTTGGATTTGCTGCAGACTTGATCTTTTGCTCTTTTTGGAGTTCTTGGCTTTTTAGCATGAGGAACACTTCCTCTTATTTCGTCCAATGGGGTTGACTCCATGGGTACCACAGAAATAGGGGTTGCATGAACCACATCTTCTTTGTTGAGAATTTCTTCAGGAATGTTAGGGTTTTGAGACATAGTCAAAGAAGATGGATGAAGAGTTTTAGGGTTGATGATTTCTGAAGAACAGCTAGATAATGCAATTCGCTTTTGATAGTATGATGAGAATATGGATAGCTGATTATAAGCTGTTATTATATAAGTAGCCGTTACATTGAAAATTATTAGGAATGGAATACACAAGGTTCTTGACCAGACTTGTGTTGCCATCTGGTGCTTATGCCACACAATGTCATATGACATGTTGGCACATCTCCATAACTGCTAAATCTCACATAAGCAGATTCCTAATTTGCCCCTTAAGTTCTCAAATTGTGTAGCATCCAATGCTTTGGTAAAGATATCAGCCAACTGCAGATTTGTAGCTACATGTTCCAATGAAATCACTTTTTCTTCTACAAGATCTCTGATGTAATGATGTCTGATATCAATATGCTTGGTCCTGCTATGTTGGATAGGATTCTTTGATATGTTGATTGCACTTAAGTTGTCACAGTACAATGTCATGACATCTTGTGGGACATTGTACTCAGTGAGCATTTGCTTCATCCAAACCAACTGAGAACAACTGCTTCCAGCTGCTATATATTCAGCTTCAGCTGTAGATAAGGATACACAATTTTGTTTCTTACTGAACCAAGAAATCAAATTGTTTCCTAGAAAGAAGCATCCTCCTGAAGTGCTTTTTCTGTCATCAGCACTTCCAGCCCAATCAGCATCACAGAAGCCAGTGAGAATTGGTTTGCATCCATGAAAGTACATTATGCCATAGTCACAAGTACCATTAACATATTTAAGAATTCTCTTGACTTGATTGAGATGACTGACTTTTGGATCAGCTTGATATCTTGCACATACACCTACTGCAAATGCTATGTCTGGTCTGCTAGCAGTCAAATATAACAAGCTTCCAATCATGCTTCTGTATATGCTTTGATCTACATTCTCACCCTTTTCATCTTTAGTCAGCTTTAAATGTGTGGGGGCAGGAGTTCTCTTATGAGTAGCATTTTCCATTCCAAATTTCTTGACTATGTTCTTGGTATACTTGCTTTGGGAAATGAACATGGAGTCTTCCATTTGCTTTATTTGCAGACCAAGAAAGTAGGTTAACTCTCCTACTAGGCTCATTTCAAATTCAGATTCCATCTGGTTGACAAAATGTTTGACCATCCTGTCAGACATTCCACCAAAGACAATGTCATCTACATATATTTGAGCAATCATGACATTTCCTTCTTCATCTTTAACAAACAAGGTTTTGTCAATTCCACCTTTCCTGTACCCTTGCTTGATAAGAAAAGTAGTCAATCTTTCATACCATGCCCTTGGAGCTTGCTTCAGACCATAAAAAGCCTTCTTTAGTTTGTATACATGATTTGGATAGCTTGGATCAACAAATCCTTTAGGCTGTTCTACATATACTTCTTCATTAAGATAACCATTTAAAAAGGCACTTTTCACATCCATTTGAAATAGCTTGAACTTTAGGATACAAGCAATTCCCAAAAGTAGTCTGATTGATTCAAGCCTTGCTACTGGTGCAAAGGTTTCATCAAAGTCTACTCCTTCAATTTGTGTGTATCCTTGAGCTACAAGTCTAGCTTTGTAACAACTCCTTGTTCATTTGACTTGTTCTTATACACCCATTTTGTTCCAATCACATTTATGTCATCAGGTCTAGGAACAAGATTCCACACTTCATTCCTTGTGAATTGACCTAATTCCTTTTGCATAGCACAAATCCAGTATTCATCAGTAAGAGCTTCCTTGATGTTTTTAGGTTCTATTTTAGAAACAAAACAGGAACCTGAAATCACTTCTCTTGATCTAGTGCTTACACCTCTGTTGGGATCACCAATTATCAAATCTTTGGGATGATCCTTCTGTATTCTGATGGAGGGAGGTTTGCTGGATTGTTCTGTCCTTGCATCAGTTTGAGTGAAGTCATAATGATCACCCTTTTCTTCAGCTTCAATCTTGATATCAGCAGATGTTCCAACATCTTCTGGGACATCTGTAGGAGCATCATCAATTATTACGTTTATGGACTCCATGATAGCCTTGGTTCTAGAATTAAATACTCTATATGCTCTGCTGTTTATAGAGTATCCAAGAAAAATCCCTTCATCACTTTTAGGATCCATTTTTCTTCTTTGCTCCCTATCTTCCAGAATATAACAGTTACTTCCAAATACATGGAAGTACTTAACTGTGGGTTTTCTGCCCTTCCAGACTTCATATATTGTGGACAAAGTTCCTTTCCTTAGAGTAACTCTGTTATGGATGTAACAAGCTGTGTTCATAGCTTCAGCCCAGAAGTACAAAGGTAACTTTTTAGCATGGATCATAGCTCTTGCTGATTCTTGAATAGTTCTATTCTTCCTCTCAACAATCCCATTCTGTTGAGGAGTGATTGGTGAAGAATATTCATGATTGATTCCTTCTGAAGAGCAGAAATCTAAGAACTTTTGGTTCTCAAATTCTTTTCCATGATCACTTCTTATTCTGATCACACAGCTGGCTTTCTCCCTTTGTATTCTTTGGCATAAGTCTTTGAATACATCAAATACATCAGACTTTTCTTTGATAAAATTTATCCATGTATACCTTGAAAAGTCATCAACCACCACATAGGCATACCTCTTGCCACCAAGGCTTTCAACCTGCATAGGTCCCATAAGATCCATATGCAATAGTTCCAAAACTTTGGAAGTTGTCAGATGTTGGAGCTTTGGATGGGACATCTTGGTTTGCTTGCCTATTTGACATTCACCACATATTTTGCCATCATCAATCTTCAGTTTAGGAATACCTCTTACAGCATCCATAGATATTATCTTCTTTATGCCTCTGAAATGAAGATGACCTAGTCTTTGGTGCCATAGTTTCACTTCTTCTTCTTTAGCTAAAGAGCAAGTTGAAGTGAGACTGAAGTCTTGAGATTCCCACATATAACAGTTGTCTTTAGATCTAGCTCCTTTCATGACAACTTCTTGTTCTTTGTTAGTCACTATGCATTCAGTTTTGGTAAAGTTTACACTGTACCCTTGATCACATAATTGACTTATGCTGATCAGATTAGCAGTTACACCTTTAACTAGCAGCACATTATCTAGTCTTGGAACATCTTGACAATCCAAGGTCCCAACTCCCTTGATTTCTCCTTTAGCTCCATCTCCAAAGGTTACATATCTGGATGAATGTGACTTTAAGTTTACTAGCAGATTCTTCAATCCAGTCATGTGTCTTGAACATCCACTGTCAAAGTACCAGTCTTCTTTAGCTGATACTCTTAGTGATGTATGTGCTATATATGCAACACTTTTCTTTGACCATTTAAGTTGAGATTTCTTTTGATGCCTCTGCTCTGTGTATTGTTCATCAGTAGATCTCCAAGATTGATTGTTGATCTTGTTCTTGGTTATGTAGCTTTGATCAGCCTTAATGCTAGCTTTTGGTCTCCATATCTTCTTGATGACCTCTGTTGTCTGCTTAGGAGGTTGCTGATTTCTTTGATGTCTATGCAGCACTTTCTTGGTAACTTCTATTTTCTGCTTAGAAGATTGCTGATACATCTGATTTGGATATCCATGCAGCTTATAACAATGAGGTTTGATATGTCCAAATCTTCCACAATGATGGCATCTCCATCTTTGATACTTCTTCTTCATTTTGTTCTTTTCAGAATGTTGAGACATCTGTTGGAACATTATGTTTGACTTTGTATACTTTTCTTGATGTTAAGGCATCTGTTGGAACATCTTGTTTGACTGTATGGATTTTGAAGTAGTTTTGCTAGAGCTAGCTCCATCTTTATGTACTCTGTTAAATCCCAGTCCACTTTTATCCCCTGAATGCTTATTGTTGTTGAGAATAACATCCAGTGTACTTGAACTGCTGTTCAGCATTCTAACAGATTTGGATATGTGTTCCAACTTGGAGTTGAGAAGACTTACTTCACTTTTCAAGGTGTCAATGATCTCTTGATCACTTGCTTTTTCATCTTCTAGTGCCTCATTCTGCTTCTTTAGTTTTATAACCTCACTGCATATTTCAGTACTTCTTTTGTATAGATCTTTGTAGGCTTGCTCAAGTTCTTCAACAGTAAGCTCCCCATCACTGGAATCACTTTCAGATTCACATAGTCCAGCTAAAGCAGTGATATGCTTAGCTGATTCTTCTTCTGAATCACCTCCTGAGTCTTCATCAGACCAGGTTACAGAGAGTCCTTTCTTTTGCCTTTTTAAGTAGGTAGGACATTCATTCCTGATGTGTCCATATCCTTCACATCCATGGCATTTGACTCCTTTTTCTTGACTGGTCTTTTCATCATAATTTGACCTTCTGTTAGCATCATAAGGCCTCTTGTTCTCAGAAGAGTTTGTGTATCTTCCACTGGGTTTGGATTTGCCTTCCATCCCTCTGAGAATTTTTTTGAATTGTCTTCCAAGCATAGCAATGTTGTCTGATAAGCTTTTACCAATTTCTGATTCATCATCTTCTTCTTCATCAGTATTTGTCACCAAGGCTATGCTTTTGTTCTTCTTAACATTTGTGTCATTCATTCCCATCTCAAATGTTTGAAGGGAACCAATGAGTTCTTCAACTTTCATAGTGCATATGTCTTGTGCTTCTTCTATTGCTGTGACTTTCATGTCAAATCTTTTTGGCAAAGATCTGAGAATCTTTCTTACAAGCTTTTCATCAGTCATCTTTTCTCCCAAAGCTCCAGAAGTATTAGCTACTTCTAAGATGTTCATGTAGAATTCATGAACTGTCTCATCTTCCTTCATTCTCAAGTTTTCAAACTTGGTGGTGAGAAGTTGAAGTCTTGACATCTTTACCTTTGATGTTCCTTCATGAGTTGTTTTGAGAGTATCCCACACATCTTTTGCTAGCTCACAGTGATGCACAAGTCTAAAGATGTTCCTATCAATGCCATTGAATAGAGCATTTAAGGCCTTGGAGTTGCCTAGTGCTGAATCTTCTTCCTCCTTACTCCATTCTTCTTCAGGTTTCAACACTTTTGATCCATCTTTGGTGTCTTGGATAGGATGTTCCCATCCAATGTTGACTGCTCTCCAGGCCCTGTTGTCAAGTGATCTTAAGAATGCAATCATTCTTGGTTTCCAGTAGTCATAATTAGATCCATCCAGTATAGGTGGTCTATTTACTGATCCTATATCTCTGTCCATGTTTCCAGAATTTGTATTCCCTAGATCTCACCCAGTATAAACAGGCAGGGTGCCTGCTCTGATGCCAATTGAAATTATGTGATCAGGTATGAGATGTCCTATGAGATGTCCCAACACTTGACAGATTTAACCAAAACTTAAAGTGCAAGAAAATTAAACAACACAGAAGTTTGTTAACCCAGTTTAGTGTATAACCACACTTACATCTGGAGGCTACCAAGCCAGGAGGAAATCCACTATAAGTAATATTAATTCTAGACTTAAACAACCCAGTTTAATCTTTCACTTAATATCTACCCAATGCAATTTCTACCTAAGACACAACTTAGATATGAGTACCAAGTCACTCCCCCTTAATCACACAGTGATCTTGTTTACAAGTTTAATAAAATTGAAGACATTCTTCAAACAAAACAGCTTGATCTTACTTCACAGTTTCAATCAAGTCACAAATGCACTTTTGCTCTTAAAAGCTCATAAAGTGGTACAATAAAAACAACCTGCTATTTAAAACAATAAACACACTATTTGTTCTTCTGGAATTCGTACTCAATTCTGTGAGTTTCTGTTGATTAAATAGGTGTTAGTAATTTGGGCTTTCTGTAGGTTAATCCAGTCCTAAAACACAGCAGCTTCCACCTAGAATTAGGGTTTGTTACTTCCTAGATTCTAGGTGATTTAGTTCTTCTGTTTAATCTGAATCCTCATAATAAAACTCCCTACAGATGCGCCTTGTTCTGTTTTTATCCATCCATAATTAATTCCAGATAACTCTCCTTAAATATCTCAGATCAGTTAGTCATTAATTAATTCTGGTAGCAGGTTTGAGATGTCTCAACATCTGTTGGGACATCCTGAAAAACTGAATTTAAGTCATTTACACAATGTCCCAACATCTGGTGTGACATCCTAAAATAAGTTCTTATACTCTGTTTGATAATGTCCCAACATCTGATAGGACATTCTGAACTGAATTCAATATTTCTTGTTGGTCAAAAATTCTGCCAATTCTAAACATCTACATCTTGCAAGCCTTACAAACCATAGGAACATCCAAGCATGACAATGATTAGGGTTTTGATTAGTCCCCCTTTAGCTTTTACCTTTGTGTCTTCTTTGTGTCTCTCTTCTCATCTCATCATTAGAGGCTAAACCTTTAAGGTTTTAAGACTTTGTGATTAGGGTTATGCCTGCATCCTTCTCTTAGGATGGAGTGTATAACTTTAATCCTAAGTGTTAAACCCTTAATTTGTTTAAACCTCTTAATTAATCCAACTTAAAAATCATTAAGACAATAGCTTGTAACTTGGGCCTTGCATTAGGGTTCTAATTCTTCCTTTATTGGTTAAGAAGGACTAACCCTAGTGTTAATGGTCAAGTCCCTCTCAAATTGTCTTACAAACCATAAAATTCACTTCTTAATCTCATGTTTAATTAAAATCCACTTTAATAAAGGCTTGTTTTGTCATGAGGTTAATCCCTAATCATGGATTAAGTTGAGGTATCTTCCTCAGCTTAAGTGTGCTCATCTATTATCCTTCTATTAGGATGGTGTAATGAGTTCACTAAATCTTTGATTATGGCTTAAACTCATTACTTGACACTAAACAAAAATTCAAAAACACCTAAATAATCACAAGTAGGTTAATAATCTTAATCCTACATCATCATGGTAATTAAGTTTGAGATGTTTATCTCTTACTTAAGGTATTCTCATTATCCCTAATCAAAGGGAGGATAAGATGAGTTAACTAACCTTTGGTTTAGGCTTAAGCTTATTAACTTATGACAAACACAAAAAAAAGCAATAAAAGATTGAAAACACAAAAACAAACAATAATCGTCTCCTTCGGGATTCTTTTCTCATCATCTTCACTCACAAACAAGAACTTTCTTCTTCTGTCTAATGCAAGACAGGTAGCACTCGAGCCAGACGAGTCACACACTTGAGCATAGACAAGCAAGCAGTTCCCAGTCAATTTATCTTTCAGTCTCTTTGAGTCGAACTATGGTGTTCTGACTTCCTCATTGCACAAGAGGATACATAGGCATAACTTAACAATTATCGAACAAAAGTCTTTGTGTCTTCCCCCTCTTTCAGCATTCTCTTTTAAAGCCTCATTTCTGAGCACCTCACTTCACTTTCTTGCACTGACACTTGTACATTCTTTTCCAGCTTTTGCACACAGATGGCACAGACACTACCCCCTTTAAACACAATCTTTTAAGCGTGGATCCCATCGAGTACGACGGACAATCTGGGTGCTAATACCTTCCCAGGTTATAACCAACCCCCTTTCTCAGTTTCTCTGGTTCACGACCGTCTTATCCATATCTTTCCATGTTTATGCAGCATTACCTTTCCTTCTGGATAAAAATGCCTAGCTGGCGACTCTTTTCAGTTCATTTCATTTTCTCCTTTCGCCGACCGTTCGCGCTTGTACCGGGATGCAAATCTTTGGGAGCGATAGCTGTCAACAACCTGGAAGACGAGGCGGAAAGCGACCTCAACCTGGAGAGCTGGATAAGTCCAAGGATCCTGGGGCACCAAGTCCTTAACTGGTCTTCCCAGAAAATTATAAGGGTTACTCCTACAGAGTAATTATTATTTCCTTCCTTTTTTAGACTGCATCAAGTCCTGCATCTTGCCCAAGGTGTCATGACTCATTTTGTAATAGGGCCATATTGTAATTTTGTGCAAATGGATTATCAATGAATATCAGACATCTTTTGCAAACGAGTCTCTTTTTCGCTCACTGTCTTTTCATTTTTTACTTTTGTACAAAACAATAAAATGGCAATGTTTTCAAAATAATAACTTCATTTTTCTGAAACAAGATTAAAATT
The DNA here is from genome assembly GCA_963966055.1 of Lathyrus aphaca. Lineage (NCBI taxonomy): Eukaryota > Viridiplantae > Streptophyta > Magnoliopsida > Fabales > Fabaceae > Lathyrus > Lathyrus aphaca. The sequence goes on along the minus strand of OZ014525.1, from coordinate 347,948,819 downwards.
GATCACTAAAACGAACAAATCTCAACCCTTGCAGAGATTATCCTCTAGATTGCACCGACAACAACACTGCTATGACCTTGTATGACTTCGACAATCCAATTAATCAAGCTGATGAAGGGGTTGAAGAAGACTATGAGTTACCTGAAGAGTTAGCCAGGTTGTTGAGGCAAGAAGAGAAAGTGATTACTCCTCATCAGGAGGAGGTTGAAACAATTAATATTGGTACCGAAGAGGATTTGAAAGAAGTGAGGATTGGGGCCAGTCTGCAGGTTTCCGTAAGAGAATAGCTTATTGACATGCTTCGAGAATACGTCGACGTCTTTGCTTGGTCCTATCAAGACATGCCAGGTCTAGATACAGATATTGTTATGCACAAGCTGCCATTGAAAGAAGATTTCCCTCCAGTAAAATAGAAGCTACGCCGTACCCATCCGGATATGGCCACGAAGATTAAGGAAGAAGTACAAAAACAGTGGGACGCCAGTTTCCTTGCTGTAACTAGTTACCCGCCGTGGGTCGCTAACATTGTACCAGTGCATAAGAAGGATGGCAAAGTACGGATGTGTGTGGATTACCGGGATCTGAATAGTGCTAGCCCAAAGGACGACTTCCCATTACCTCACATTAATGTATTGGTCGACAAAACAACCCAGTTCTCGGTGTTTTCCTTCATGGTAGGTTTTTCTGGGTATAATCAGATCAGGATGTCACTTGAAGACATGGAGAAAACAACCTTCATCACACCTTGGGGCACTTTTTGTTTCAAGGTAACGCCTTTTGGACTGAAGAATGCCGGTGCGACTTATCAACGGGCTATGGTAACATTATTCCACGATATGATCCACAAAGAAATTGAATGCTACGTGGATGACATGATTGCCAAGTCCCTCACTGAAGAAGGTCATCTGGTAAATCTACTGAAGTTGTTCAAGCGTCTGAGAAAGTATCAGCTGAAGCTAAACCCCAACAAATGCAAATTCGGGGTACGGTCCAGTAAACTACTGGGATTTATCGTAAGTGAAAAGGGAATTGAAGTTGATCCTGACAAAGTCAAAGCCATCCAGGAGATGCATGCACCTAGGACTGAAAAGGAAGTTTGGGGATTCCTAGTTAGATTGAACTACATATCAAGGTTCATATCTCATCTTACTGCAACCTGTGAACCCCTGTTCAAATTGTTAAGAAAGAAACAAACGGTCAGGTGGAACGAAGATTGTCAGAAGGCTTTTTACAAGATCAAGGAGTACCTGCAAGAACCTCCGATTCTTATGCCTCCAGTTGAAGGAAGACCTCTAATAATGTACCTGACAGTATTAGAAGGATCAATGGGGTGTGTGTTGGGCCAGCATGACGAGTCTGGTCGAAAAGAGTATGCAATATACTACCTAAGCAAAAAGTTTACCGACTGTGAAAAACGTTATTCACTGCTCGAGAAAACTTGTTGTGCTTTAGCGTGGCCTTCTCGCCGACTAAGGCAGTACATTTTGACTCACACCACTTTATTGATCTCAAAAATGGACCCCGTCAAGTACATATTTGAGAAGCCAACACTTATCGAAAGGGTTGCAAGATGGAAAATGATTCTGACAGAGTATGACATTCAGTACACTTCTCAAAAGGCCATCAAAGGCAGTGTACTGTATGACTATCTAGCTGAGCAACTCATTGATGATTATCAGCCAACGAGATTTGACTTCACAGGTGAAGACATCATGTTCCTAAAAGCAAACAATCATGAAGAGTCTGTTCACACTGAAGGGCCTGACCCAGAAGAAGAGTGGACAATGATGTTATATGGGGCTGTCAATATGAATGGTCGTGGAGTTGGTGTTGTGCTCATTACACCTAAAAGAGTTCATATGCCTTTCTCGGCAAAACTTTAACTATATTCGGGGATTCAGCTTTGGTAATCAATCAAACCAACGGCAAATGGTACACTCACCAAGAGCATCTGATTCCATACCGTGACTATACGCGGAGATTATTGACTTTCTTCACAACAGTCAAACTTGAGTATATCCCTCGAGACGAAATTCAGTTCGCATATGCTTTAACTACCATTTCCTCCATGATCAAGGTTCAAACTGCCAATTACGTGCCTCGGATTTTTGGTATCCGGACTAGACCGACCAGCATACATATTCTCCGTGGACATTGCTAAAGATGAGAAGCCTTGGTTCCATGACATCGAAAGTTTCTTAGAGGATCAAACATACCCACCTGGGGCATCATCCAATGATAAGAAGACATTAAGAAGGCTGGCTGGTAGTTTCTTCCTTAATGCTGATGGTTCATTATACAAGCGAAACTTTGACATGGTACTACTCAGATGTGTTGATAAGAAAGAAGTAGACTTGCTGATGCACGAGGTACATGAAGGATATTTCGGTACCCATGCTGGAGGAAATGCAATGGCTAAGAAACTATTAAGAACAGGTTACTACTGGATCACAATGGATGCAGACTGTTGTGCCTATGCCAGGAAATGCCACAAATGCCAGATCTACGCAGATAAAGTGCATGTGCCTCCAAATCCTTTGAATGTGATGTCTTCACCTTGGCGCTTTGCCATGTGGGGCATTGACTTGATTGGAAAGATCAAACCGACTGCTTCAAATGGCCACAAATTCATCCTGGCAGCCATTGATTACTTCACCAAATGGGTTGAAGCAGCTTCATATGCAAACGTCACCAGACAAGTGGTAGCCAGATTTCTGAAAAGAGACATCATCTGTCGATATGGAGTTCCCGAGCGAATCATTAATGATAATGGTTCCAATTTGAACAACAAAATGTTGGCAGAACTGTGTCGGGACTTCAAGATCCAACATCACAACTCTTCTCCTTACAGGCTAAAGATGAATGGCGCTGTTGAGGCAACTAACAAAAACATCAAGAGGATTGTGCAAAAGATGGTGGTTACTTATAAAGATTGGCATGAGATACTACCATTTTCCTTGCATGGGTATCGAACCTGAATCAGAACGTCTACTGGGGCAACACCGTATCATCTTGTGTATGGTATGGAGGCAGTCCTACCTGTTGAAGTTGAGCTACCCTCCTTACGGGTATTGATGGATGTAAAGCAGAATGAGTCCGATCTCGGTACAATCAACTGAATCTGATCGAAGAAAAGAGGTTAGCTGTTATATGTCATGGGCAGTTATATTAGAAAAGAACGTAGAAAGCCTTCGATCAGAAAGTCAGGCTTCGAGAATACCAAGTAGGAGATCTTGTGCTGAAAAGACTCCTTCCTCCTCATACAGACCACAGGGGCAAGTGGACTCCAAATTACGATGGTCCATTCATAGTAAAGAAGGTTTTCTTTGGTGGAGCACTGATGCTCACTACTATGGATGGTGAAGATTTCTTATCCCCTGTGAATTCAGATGCAGTTAAAAAATACTTCGCGTGAAATGACCTGCTGGACATAAAAATAGAATGTAAGTCCAGGCAAAAATAGGGCATCCCGGCGAGTTAAAAATAGAATAAAAGACTCGGGAAAAAATAAGGGAAAATTAAAAAAAATGTGTACACCCTCTGAGTAGAAAAGCCGCATTGGACAGCTCAGGCAAAAATGGGTATCCCGGTGGATTGAAACCCGAAAGGGCGATCCATGCAAAATCAGGGAATAAGCGAACAACTGCATTCTGAATTTGTCTGTATCACTCACAACACGGCAAGCTTCGAAAGGATAAAGCATCAGTCAGAATCAACCTTCTTCAGAAAGCAAGATGAGAAGAACGTCAAGGTCATACAGGTCATAGCAAAGGAAGCTCGTCGGAGCGTCATCAACATTGCCAGCACTTTTACTTTTCTCAATTTATAGCAATCTCCTCATTCTAGGGGATTTGTTTCTTTAGCTGTATTTGCTAATTCAGGGCACCCAGATTAATAAAATCAGAATTTTCAGTCACATCACTTTTTGTACATTTTTGTTTCGTTTGCAAAATGTCCAATATTCATAATAAGTAATTGCATAAAACAAATGAGCCATTTTTAATAAATGCTTTCGGGAAATATATTTACTTTCAGGAATATCTAATTCCTATGACAGAATCCGCTAAGGGATACCTCGGGGTACCTGTGCAATTCTCTTGTCTTAACAGATTGCAGGTATTCAATACGCAACATGGGGCATGCGAATCACACTTCCCCAGCGTACCTTCTCCCCAAGCAGTATCTGGAATGCTTTTCCCAGCGGAGTTGTCAAAGCCTCCTCATCCCCAGCACAAGTCTACTCAACAGGAGCATCCCCAGCCAATCTCCCCACATAATTTCCAGCCTCTCCCTAGGAGAGCAATGCCTGAAACTCTTGCACAACAAAGTGACGAAAGTTTCCTTCTCCCTAGCTAAGTTCTCCTTGTAGATAGATCTATCAGTGGTCTATTTCCCTAAGCGGAGCTATTTCTCCTAACAGATCTACCAATGATTTCTTCCCCAACTGGGATTTCCCTCCAAGCAGATCAGCTAGAGATCTTTTTTTTTTCTTCAGCAGGATCCTAATCCCGGATCGGTTTCTCCTTTGCATAATCATAACATTTGCATCATATTCACCAAATAAGCGTAGCATTCCGTCTAATATGGAGCATTGCGGCAAAAATCAAATATTTGCATGATCACAAGTCAGGTTCGAACCAGTCACCTGCAAATACCATTAGTATTTCATCAACAATATATATAAAAACTCACATCCCCTGCAAATAAAAGCCAAAGCGTCCCCTTTGCACTCTCCAACACAAATGCCTGTTCATATATACCCTTCTCGACACTCGTCGGTGTCATATTATTCCCCTGCAGATATAAGCCGAAATGTCCCCTTTGCATTCTCAAATACAAATACCTATACATACTCTTTTGACACTCGTCCGTGTCACCTCTCCCCTGCCTGGTTGCCAAATCGCTTGGTGCAAACAAAGTGCTTATTTATAACACACTCTTTTCGGCACTCGTCCGTGTCATCCTATCCCTACAGGTCGCCAGAACACCTTTTACACTCTCACATACAAATATTTGTTCATAACTTATACATATTCTCTTTTGACACCCGTCCGTGTCATACATTCCCCAGCAAGTTGAACACTCGCCCGTGTCTTGCTCATACTTCATCAACAAACCAATATTCACTCACACTTATACATAAGTCTCCGATACTCGTCTGTATCCTGTTTCTATATTACTCCTCAACAGATCCAACACTCGTCTGTGTTCTTTGTTAACCAGTTGGTACTCGTCCGTATCATCATCTCTGAACACATGTCAGCGTTTGTTTCTACCGATACTTGTCCGCATCTTTAATCTATACACAGCGTCAAAACACTTATACCTTTTATTTCTTGAGCGTGAACACTCGTCCGTGTTTACCATCCCTCAGTAAGTCATCAACAGAACAACTTTTCTTTTATCCGGCATTCGTCCTATGTCGTGATACTTTCGACAGCCGTCCCCTGCCAGGTGATCGTCCTTCACCTTTGGATGATCGTCCCTCATCCTTTCCCCAACGGAGTCTCCATTATTGGAACCCATTTTCTGTCTGACATTCGTCTTATGTCGTAATATAGAGCAGCCGTACCCTACTAGGTGATCGTCCTTCACCTTTTTATGATTGTCCTTCATCATTTTATTCGATGGCCGTCCTGTGACACCCCAAATTTTACCTCTAACTGCCCTCATTATACAGTCATCGCATTTAGAAGAAAAACTCCAGAATTTATTTTTCTGTTGCATCCGACTTATTTTAAAGTTATTTATAAATTTTAATTTCTATTCACTTCCAAATTTTTATTTTCTATTTCCCATTTCTTTTTTTGTTTTTAAGTTTCTATTCTTTTTCTTTCAATTTTCTGCTTCTAATCTTTGTTCCAGTTTCTACCTCTAATTTTAATTCATTCTTAAATTATAAACATAAATTTTATTTCCATTTCATTTTCAAGAATTGTATTTCTAAATATAATTTTATTTTTTAACTTTTGTTTTAATTCACTTCATTTTCTTTTATTTTTATTTCTAGTTTAATTTAATTTCTAATTTAATTTTTAATTAACTTTAAAAAAAAGAAAAAAAGTTTCTATTCCTAATTTTATTTTAACTTCCATTTTTTATTTTATTTTTAAGATTTTATTTCTAATTTAGTTTCAATTTCCAATTTTTTATTCATCTTTAAGATTTAAACCCAAGTTCTTCTTTTTCTTTTAAGTCATATCCTAATTTCAAGTCCAAAGCTTATTTCTCAATTTCAAATTTTCATATATGTTGCAAATTCTATTTCAATTTTATATTCCAAGTTTCAATTCAAGTTTCAATTCCAATTCTTATTCAACTTCAATTCCTAGGACCAATTATGATCTCATTTCTTTGTTAGTTCAAGATTTCATTCAAATTCTCCTATTTCAATTAGGCCATTTCAAATCATGTCATTCTACTTCACATTTGTCCTAAGAATGAAGCAATTCACTCATGTTAGTGATTCATTTCTTTTTCTTTTTTTTTGGTTCACTTTCAAGTTATGATTCTTCATCTTTAGACCAAATAATTCACATTCACTTGCATATAAAATTATCATAAGTACAAATTCATCTTGCGTACATAAATTTACAAAATACGAGTTCACATCACTAATACTTAGAAAAGTACAATATAAATACATGATAATTGACTCAAAATCCACCAAAATTCTTCCAAGTCTTCATTCCTTATGCTAGGCCATACTTCCAAGCTTTATGTTTCCTCCATTCTTGTGAGTTTCTCATGCACATGAAATTCAAAAAAAAAAACAAAGCAAAGATTAGCATAAACCATATCAATCCCTTTTAAGCCAAAAATCAATAATAGATACATAATCATGAACACCATTTCTTGTTAACTTCATTCAAACATCATAATCACATTTTACTGTCATTTATCTAAGCATTCACATTCACATAATCCATCATACCATACAACATCATTTCATATGCAAGCATATTTTGTCACAAGTTGTTACTAAATAAATACCAAACAAAATTTCACAAAAAGTACAGCAGACACAAAATACAGCAGGGACTACTTTTTTTTCACAAGCAAACAAAGGTCAATAATACACTACAGAAAATACAGTAGGCCTGCAGCTTGTGCAGGCTGCCCTGCTATCACACATCATTTTCAAATTCAGAATTTCACTCCCCAAGAAACTCAGTCAAACTTAGTCCACAAGTTTCAAATTTAAAAATCCTAATCTTTCCTATATAAAGGGACTGAAAAACACATCAAAAGGGGGGGGGGGAGGAACCAAATAGAAACCAAACATAGCCACAACTTTAGCTAACTCCATGCACAAAAACTAAGCAGCAACTTCAACCAAAAACTACATAAAACCACAACCAAAAACTACATAAAACCACAACCAAAAACTCAACAAACTATAACCAAAAACTCAATAGACCATCGCAAAGAACCAGTCACAGGGGCCTCACACAACTCAGCCACACAAAAAAATAGAACAGGACTCAGTAATAACCCTGGCTACATAGTCATCACAAGGAAACCATGAAGTCATCACAAGAAAAACCTAACCGCATACAAACACTAAAAAGTCCTAAAGAGCCTACAACTATCAAACCAAACATCAGCAGCTAACAATAACAAGCTTAGCCACATACTAACAAAAAAAACCTAAAGAGCCTTATCATACACAAAAAATCATACAAAAATAGTTCATAGAGCAACAAGCAATAAGAAGCTAGAACCCAGCATCCACAGTAATGCAGAGAGAACAATACCTTTTGAGATCTTGAACCTTCAACTTCGACAACCGTCCTAAAGCTTCAATCCATCCTCCTTCAGCCACAACTTTCTTTCACGAAGCCTTGAACCCACATCCTCCATTACCATCTTAGTATCACTTCCTTCAACACCTTCGTGTTCCGTCGGCAGCATCTACAACAGTCACATAAACCTTAAGAAAATCCTAGAACAATATCACCAAATAAAAATCCAAACCAGAAAAAAATGAAAATACAAACCTGTAGGAAACTATCAAACTCTTCATCCACCATTTAATCTCAAGCTTCTGAATCCTCATCAACCATCAAAATTCACCCTTCTGCTTCAATAAACAAATTCTCTGCAAACACCCAAAACAACCCTTCACCGTCTCCCCCCACCGCCGAAAACCTGCACTGAACTGTGAGAAATCACCGCCGTGAGTGAAACTGTGAGTGAGAAACCTGTAAATTCATTGCCCAAACCAAAATCAGCAACCACACAATCACATAAAAAACATGAAAAAAAACACCCAAACGCGAATCATCGAAACTGAACAAATCGCGAAACCGCGAGAAACCACTTACCTTCAAACCAATCTGAAACTCCTCAAACAAGAACTCTTCGCCGCACCATCACGAAACCACCCTAAATCCTCCATCACACGCCGCAGTGAGCCATCAATAAATCTCTAAACAACCACTAATCGCTCTACATAAACACGAGCCCTTCACAAGCTTTTCCGCTACCCCAACGATACCATTTCACACGCCTGCACACACCACAAAGTCATAATTGATAAGGACCTAATCACGAAAGTGGAAACGAGAATAACGATGCGAGTAGAAGGAGCTTACCGACGCAAACTCTTAAAGCATCTCGACAAAGGTAAGACTCTGAATTTTCTTGATCAAATATTTTCTTTTCGGTTTGATTTCGCACACTTGTTGTAATCGCGTCAATCATTGAAGTCGGTCAGAGGGTTTTCAAATTAGGGATTAGGTTTTTTATGATTCGAGATGGCGAGAAACACAATTCGAGAGGCGATGAGTGAGGAGTGATTGAGAGATATTGAATCGGAGAGAGATAAGAGAACGCGAAAGTGAGTTGAGAGATACCAGAGTGAGCGATTTGAGAAAGAATGGTGAAGGAAAAAGTATGTTAGTAAGAATAAGGGTAGCATCAGACTCTATTTTTTGTGTATTACAATTTCTTTCTTTCCTTTTCTTTTTTTGCCTGCGAAATCACTGTTTTGGATCTATTTGGCGGTGGAAGGTGTCTCTTCACGGACACTTGTCACCATGAGCCTTTTCCCAGCAATTCCATTCCCATGAGCATATCTCCTTGAATGTTACTATGTTCCGGTGTGCTTCCTCCGTTTAGATGCGTTGACCAAAGTTAGATCTCAGATCTGATGGTCTCTATTTGCTCTCTATGGTCAACAAGGGTTGACTCGGTCCACCCATGGACCCCCGGGCACTGGGCTTCACCTTGTGGGCTTTTTTTTATTATTATTTATAACACCCCTGATTTACTCGTTAACCTGACCCATTGAGTTTCTTTTTATAAGTTTTAAAACTAGGTTTATTTATATAACTTTTCTTTTTTATTTTTTTTATAATTATTCCAAAAACAAAAATCTAAAAAGTATTTTATTTTGATTATTTATTTTAATTTATTAATTTAATTTAATTAATTATTTTGTTGATTAATTTTATAGTTATATTCAATTTCATCAATTTATTATTTTGTGGTCGATTTTATTTATGGTGTATGCTTATGCCCTAGCTCATTATTTAGTCGTATGATTATGTGTATGTCTTGTGGAGACTTGTATGGACTTGTTTATCGTATTTCGACTTTATTTTGTCAAGTAAAAATAATAAGCACAACCATTAAAACAAATCGTTTCAAAAGTTAATTTAAAATCTTGGTCCAATGCCAAGTAAATCCTTACCCATACATATACATTGGCACACACGTAAGTCGGTCACTTATGTGGTCGCTATCCTCACTAGTTTACGCGTCTTAGTTAATTTAACGAGGAACTGAACTTCGGAATCTAGCATTCCGCGGGTTCTTTAATGAATCACTCTTGAGGCTAGCCTTCGAGTTGTGATTCATTTACTCCTTCGTTTATAAGCATTAAACCCTAAATCACTTTAAAACAAATTTTCAGACGATCAATTCTTAATTAACATATTAATTAACGTAAGAACTAAACTCAGGAATCTAGCATTCCCCGGGTTTTTGAATTGAATTACTGTTGGGGCTAGCCCCCGATTTGTAATTCATTCTCTCTTTCATTTTCAAAACGTAAATCTCTAATTAAAATCGTGAAAGAACTAAACTCAGGAATCTAGCATTCCCCGGGTTTGTGAATTGAATTACTGTTGGGGCTAGCCTTCGATTTGTAATTCGTTCGCCCTTTCACAATGGAGATACAACTTAAAATTCACCAACAGACGCAAATCACTTTACAATTAATCAACGAACAACTGAACTCTGGAGTCCAGCACTCCACGGGTCCTTGAATGCAATCACTCTTGAGGCTAGCCCTCGATTTGTGGTCCATTCACCTTTTGTTTTAAAAACACCTAACAAAGATCAAACACCTTTTCTTTAAACGAACCTTATTTAAATCATTCTATTTCGCAAACAAGCTAGCGCTTCAGCCTCCACCGCGAGTATAAGCCAACGCTTAGCAGTAGAATGTGTTTCAAACAATCGTTCAATTAAAAAACACAAACCGTAGTTGCCCGAACTATGAAGCTCTGACGTTCCCATTGCACAAGGGAATACGTAGGCATAGGGATTTTAATCCTTCGCGAGCATAATAATAAAAAACTTTAATCTTTCCCCGTAATATTAATAATAATTTAAAACTTTCTTTTCCTTTTAAAACAAACATCTTAACAAACATTTAGAAGACAAAGACTTAGATCAACATTTAATTGCATAGTTAAGCTAAGAGGTTCCTGTTGAGTACAACGGACGTGAGGGGTGCTAATACCTTCCCCCTGCGTAACCGACTCCCGAACATAGAATTTGGTTTCGTAAACCATTTCTTATCCTTCCTTTAGGTTGTATCTATATCTCCCTTTTCTTTAATTAGAATAAATAGAATTAGGTGGCGACTCTGTTTTTTTTAGGATCGTATTTTTCGAGGTACGACAGTTGGCGACTCTGCTGGGGACTAGCTCCATACTAGAGAGAGTCGAGCCTAACTTAGCTTTGTGTGTTTTTTGTTTGATCTTATCTTGTTGTCTTCTCTATGTTTATTATTTACGTTTGTTCATTTGTTCTTTTGCCGCTTTCCCTTTATTTCTCATTATATTACTTGTCTGTGGGATATTGGGGTCACTTTGCAAGTAAAATATGAGTTGTGGGAAAAGAAGAGGGAACACCTAGGTTAGAATTGATAGTATTAGTGTTAGTCTCCAAGAACTCGCTTCTTAAGTGCCTAGCATGAAAGCTCCCCCAGATAGTTATACTTTTCGTAGATCTTGTCACAACACAGCTAGCTTGTCGCGTGACCTGATTCATAAAAGGGATGTGATTCTGGGATCCATTGTTAAGAACCGGTTTCTATATTGGTAGTTGCGTAGTGTTAGTCTCCAAGGGCTTGCCTCTTGAGGGCCTAGCATGAGAACTCCATTCAAGGTAGACTTTATCGTTATTATTGTCAAAATGCAGCTAGCTTGCGGCGGGGCATTAATACGATAAACGTCTGTGACCTTGAGTTTCCTTAAACTGTCACCGTAGAAACCATCCCGTGAGTTGGATTTATGGGTACAGACCGTAGAACCAATCTCTTAAGGCCTACTTATTAAGAAGGTTTCAGATTTTACTTGTAACACATTGCATCCTTGCATCCCTGCATCTTTTCATCTCAACATCATACACATCATTTTAACAAGGTCTTCAAGGAACAAAGAGACGTCTATTGCAAACATCACAAGTTTAACCATGGACAAACTTCAACTTGTAATCCCTTTTGGAAAAAGTTTTTCTATTCGGATGTTTGCAATTTGCTTTTTGAGTTCCTTGAAAGCATACTTGCATTGCATCCATTTGCATAACATTGCATCTGCATTGCATATCATTTTCTTCCCTCAGAGTAAGCTCATTCTATCCTTTGTCTTGGGTCAGTAGTTTGATTCCCGACACGTGTCCAGAACTAAGAACAATGACTCAAGAAACAGTGGATGAACTGAAAAGAAGTCAAGAATTGTTGAAAGAAGAGGTTATTTCCTTGAAGAAACAGATGGAGTGGGTCTTGGAAACCTTACAAGCTTTGTTGAAGAAGGAGGGTCGCCATGTGCCCATGGCCGCATCAGAGGAAGCTAACGTCCTACCTCCATTTGATGCTACCTCGAGTCAAGAATGTTTCCCTGTGGAAACTCCTCATCTGCCAACTCATGGCTCTACCCTATTAGGTCAAAGTCAACCTTTGATTTTCAAATCAGTACCTCAATATCCTCTGGCAGTTTCTTCTCAAAGTCGAAAAAAGAAGAGAAAGCGAAACAAGGGGCAGTGTCAGAACAAAGGGAGTGAAGCTTTCTATGAACCTATTCCTATGCCACTCAACAAGATCTACCCGCTATTAATCCAAAATTCATTCATAACTCCTTACAAACCTGTGCCATCGCCAAATACATGGTACAACCTTGATACGAATGCGATGTGTGAATTCCATAAAGGGGTGGTAGGACATGATTTGGATACTTGCCCTGAATTGAAAGTATGGATACAAAAGTTGATCCATGACAAAAGGTTGATCCTTGAAGAGGACCATCCAAAGGTTGAATGTGGATACCGCACTGGAGCCATGGGGCATCCTATCGAAGAATGCCAGAATGTCGAGCTCAAGTTACAAAGTGTGATTAAGAGGGAAGGCCAAATGCAGACAATTTGATTGTTGAGCCAGGAGATAAGAAAGGAAAGAGACCTATGAAGGTTATTAAGGTTTCGTACCACAAAGAACAGATTGCACGCATGACTGATGGATCATCTTTGCTTTCTCACAAGAGTATCAGGACACCATCTTGGAATTTCAATGTCGCCACTCCTGTTGGCGGAAGCAAAAGAGAAGTAGGAGGTGGACCGAAAGAGGTGACATCCAACATTGAGTGTGAGGAACTTAAAAGTCATCACATCAAGCGACTAGTAGTACCTAGAGTGCCAGTAGTTCTAGCTTGTCAGCGATTGAAGGCTCATAATTCTTGCCCGGAGGGTGTCTCAAATCAGAATAGAAGACAAGGGAGAAGACCCCCAACCCCTCAAATCCAAATGACCTACACAGAATTATATCCTTCATTGTTGAAAAAAGGATTGGTTGTTCCAAGGCCTTTGGGTCCTCCGCCGGATCCACTCCCAGCAAACTACAATCCAAATGCCCATTGTTTATTCCATGATGGTGCTTCAGGGCACGATTTGGAAGGCTGCTATGCCTTAAAACCCATTGTGAAAGATTTAATTGAGAAGAACATTCTTTCATTTGAAGACACTACTTCGATTATCAGGGAGAATTCTCGTCCAAGTCAGGAAGCTCAAAGCCGAGAATATCTGAATCAACATACATACCAACAACAACACGCTCCTCAGCGTCGACACCAATACCCTAAGAAGCCAAAGAGACGATTTGAAACTTTACCAATGCCATACAGTCACATACTGCCACATTTGATTGATAGTGGATTGTTAGAGCTGAAGAAACTGAATCCAGTGATTCCCCCATACCCACCAGGCTTTGATCCTCATGCCCAATGTGGTTTCCATGCCAATGCGCCAGGACATTCAACTGAAGACTGCAAACAACTCCAGGGCAAGGTTCAGGATCTAATTGAGTCAAAGTCCATCTCATTTACGCCTCAAGGTCTTCACATCAACATCAATCCTTCGTCTGGTCAGGCAGGTCCATCAATTTATGCTATGGAAGATATTTTCAAGGATGGGCGTGAAGAGAATTAGTGCACCGACACCAATGAGCATGATGACCTATAACTCTAAAGAAGCAAGTTCAATTCCCTAAAGCTGGCAATTCCCTGTTTGTTTCAGCATTGTTGTATTTTCTTTGCATGTTTATTTTGTATTTGCTTGTTAGCATTGTTTGTTTTTGAATTGGCAAAATTAATGAAATGTTTATGCATCTTTTGAATTAATCCATTCGTATTCACTCGTTTTTATAAAAAATAAAAAAACATATTTCTATCATTTTGTTTATCAAACTTTTGTTTTAGCAAAGATTGGAGGGAGGATGATGAAAACCAGATACTTGAATTCTCCATTTGTATGCTCTCAATTAAAACCTTACCAATGATGTACAGGCATTGTTTTAAATTCCCAAACACTGGTGAAATAAGGAAGATAATCCCTCGCTAACCCATTTGAGCATAGAAGTAGGAGTTTTCTTTTTCAAAAAAAAGTGTGAAAAACCCTTAATTTTAAACCTGGGGCAGGATAGTCAGTTCAGTTATTTTGTTTGCATTCAATCCTCAAGAGATTCAATCCATCATTCAAGAAGGATCAATTACATACTTTCACACCAAAGAAGTCGTGAAGAGCCAAAAGTTTGTAGTGCATGTTCTTTATCCTCCAATAAAATGGCAGTCACAACCGTCCAACCAAAAGAAAGGCAAAAAGGAAAAAAGAAATATAAAGAAAAGTCTACTAAGTCAAAAACTAGGAAAATACGACTTAGGCGAAAATCAATGAAGTCATCAAATCCTCAACAAAGCAAGGATAAAGCAAGGTGGCTGCCATCACTTTTAAATCATGATCCTTATCACGCACCATCAAAAGACTTTTTGTGATGTGAATGCGTATGTCAATTTAACTGAACGTAGGATTGGAGTTCATCACGAAGATGGGGTGGGTACAAATAAATTTTGAGCCTTTTATCCTTTGTTTCATAAACCGTGAACCAAGCCACGTTACAACCCTTAAAAGACCTAATTGAGGCAGGGTTTATATTGAGAGCGTGCTACAGCAAGGTTGTGTAAACCTGACTCCTAACAATCTTTGTTAATCATTTGTATTGATCACTTGATCTACCATTCCATAAAAAGGCTAGATCCACTTTATTTATTTTAATCAACTCCACTGTATCACTATCATACCAATAAATTGTGATTTCAAAATTTGCATAAATGTTACATTAAAATTTCCAATTTTTAAATGAATAATGTTTATTTGCAAGTCAATTCAGCATCAAGGGAATCCCATCGAATGTAGCCAGTTAGGGAATTCGACTTGGTAAGAGAAGCCCAGCCAGGGGCAACCACTTCAAGAATCATCTAATCCAAATGTACCTCTTCTCGAGACTCAGACTAGAGTTGATCTATTACAACAATTCAAGAGTTCAAATGGCCAGCCGGACCAGAAGTCTCTCATCCCAGGGATCAGATAACCAGGGGAAAATATCCGACATTCCAGCACTGGGGCAACCATTTCAAGGCCATGTCATGGCAGGTTGGTCTAAACTTTTTGAGAAGAGGAAAATTTCAAAACCATTGATTCTGGGGCAAGATGAATCACACAGGAGCAAATCCTCTTCGTGCCTTCAAGCTGTTCAAGCAGGCCTTATGCAACAACAAACTTCAAATTCGAGACGGGTGTTGGGAATCATGTCTTCTTCTTTTTGTCTCCTTCTAGAAAACTGTCGTCCAAGAACTATTCCATCCAATACCCATTACAGGGGCATATTTGGAAATCATATGAGTCGGTATGTCTTTTCTCATGTGTTAGTCATGTCGCTTCGCTCTTAGTGTTAAGCCCTGATACCGTCTTACTCATCGAGCATCTACCCATAGTAGAAAAAAGTCATACCTTGCAAAACAGGCCTCTGCTGATATGTAATCTACTGTCACTTTACAAGAATCTCTCTGAAGTCCAATTGTCATTGGCATGAATCTGTTAAGCTGGTTGTGAAACCCTTTGCTTGTAGTCTAAGTCCATTTGATTTGGCACATACTTGCGTTTCCTGATGAAGGTCTTCTTTTGACTCTTCATTTAAGGAATTTCTAGAGGTTAGATATCTTGCTGAAAAATCCAACCTTCTCGTCTTCATTAACAGTACCAGCCGATCTCTTGGAGCCGTTGACTATATTTAAGCATGCTGTTTTCTACTCCTAGTATCAGTTGGTTGCACAGAGCCACTGCCCAAACACTGTTTTCGTTTTTGTTATCCTCGGTATCAACAGTTACACTTGAACCTGTTGATTTACCACTATGGATATTTTTGTCTGTCATTTTATTTTCCCGACCACCGTTGTCGACGCCTGTCATTTTATTTTCCCGACCACCGTTGTCGATGTCTGTCATTTTATTTTCCCGACCACCGTTGTCGACGCCTGTCATTTTATTTTCCCGACCACCGTGTTGATGTCTGTCATTTTATTTTCCCGACCACCGTTGTCGACGCCTGTCATTTTATTTTCCCGACCACCGTGTCGATGTCTGTCATTTTATTTTCCTGACCACCGTTGTCGACGCCTGTCATTTTATTTTCCCGACCACTGTTGTCGATGTCTGTCATTTTATTTTCCCGACCACCATTGTCGACGCCTATCATTTTATTTTCCTGACCACCGTGTCGATGTCTGTCATTTTATTTTCCCGACCACCATTGTCGACGCCTGTCATTTTATTTTCCCGACCACCGTTGTCGATGTCTGTCATTTTATTTTCCCGACCACCGCCAAAAACCTGCACTGAACCGTGAGCAATCACCGCCGTGAGTGAAACTGTTATTGAGAAACTTGTAAATTCATTGCCCAAACCAAAATCAGCAACCACACAATCACAGAAAAAACATGAAAAAAAACACCCAAACGCGAATCATCGAAACTGAACAAATCGCGAAACCGCGAGAAACAACTTACCTTCAAACCAATCTGAAACTCCTCAAACAAGAACTCTTCGCCACACCATCATGAAACCACCCTAAATCCTCCATCACACGCCGCAGTGAGCCATCAATAAATCTCTAAACAACCACTCATCGCTCTACATAAACACGAGCCCTTCACAAGCTTTTCCGCTACCCCAACGATACCATTTTACACGCCTACACACACCACAAATTCATAATTGATAAGGACCTAATCACGAAAGTGGAAACGAGAATAACGACGCGAGTAGAAGGAGCTTACCGACGCATACCCCTAAAGCATCTCGACAAAGGTAAGACTCTGAATTTTCATGATCGAATATTTTCTTTTCGGTTTGATTTCGCACACTTGTTGTAATCGCGTCAATTGTTGAAGTCGGTTAGAGGGTTTTCGAATTAGGGATTATGTTTTGTATGATTCGAGACAGCGAGAAACACAATTCCAGAGCCGTTGAGTGAGGAGCGATTGAGAGATATTGAATCAGAGAGAGATAAGAGAACGCGAAAGTGAGTTGAGAGATACCAGAGTGAGAGATTTGAGAAAGAATGGGTGAAGGAAAAAGTATGTTAGTAAGAATAAGGGTAGCATCAGACTCTATATTTTTGTATATCACGATTTCTTTCTTTCCTTTTCTTTTTTTTTTGCCTGCGAAATCAGTGTATTGGATCTATTTGGCGGTGGAAGGTGTCTCTTCATGGACACTTGTCACCATGAGCCTTTTCCAAGCAATTCCATTCCCATGAGCATATCTCCTTGAATGTTACTATGTTCCGGTGTGCCTCCTTGTTTAGATGCGTTGACCAAAGTTAGATCTCAGATCTGATGGTCTCTATTTGCTCTCTGCGGTCAACAAGGGTTAACTCGGTCCACCTTGTGGGCTTTGTTTTTTTTATTTATAACACCCCTGATTTACTCGTTAACCTGACCCATTGAGTTTCTTTTTATAAGTTTTAAAACTAGGTTTTTTTATATAACTTTTCTTTTTTATTTGTTTTATAATTATTCCAAAAACAAAAATCTAAAAAATATTTTATTTTGATTATTTATTTTAATTTATTAATTTAATTTAGTTAATTATTTGGTTGATTAATTTTCTAGTTATATTCAATTTCATCAATTTATTATCTTGTGGTCGATTTTATTTATGGTGTATTCTTATGCCCTTGCCCATTATTTAGTCATATGATTATGTGTATGTCTTGTGGAGACTTGTATGGACTTGTTTATCGCATTTCGACTTTATTTTGTCAAGTAAAAATAATAAGCACTACCATTAAAACAAATCGTTTCAAAAGTTAATTTAAAATCTTGGTCCAATGCCAAGTAAATCCTTACCCATACATATACATTGGCACACACGTAAGTCGGTCAATTATGTGGTCGCCATCCTCATTAGTTTGCGCGTCTTAGTTAATTTAACGAGGAACTGAACTTCGGAATCTAGCATTCCGCGGGTTCTTTAATGAATCACTCTTGAGGCTAGCCTTCGAGTTGTGATTCATTTACTCCTTCGTTTATAAGCATTAAACCCTAAATCACTTTAAAACAAATTTTCAGACGATCAATTCTTAATTAACTTATTAATTATCGGAAGAACTAAACTCAGGAATCTAGCATTCCCCGGGTTTTTGAATTGAATTACTGTTGGAGCTAGCCCCCGATTTGTAATTCATTCGCTCTTTCGTTTTCAAAACGTAAATCTCTAATTAAAATCGTGAAAGAACTAAACTCAGGAATCTAGCATTCCCCGGGTTTTTGAATTGAATTACTGTTGGGGCTAGCCCTCGATTTGTAATTCGTTCGCCCTTTCACAATGGAGATACAACTTAAAATTCACCAAAAAACGCAAATCACTTTACAATTAATCAACGAACAACTGAAATCTGGAGTCCAGCACTCCACGGGTCCTTGAATGCAATCACTCTTGAGGCTAGCCCTCGAGTTGTGGTCCATTCGCGTTTCGTTTTAAAAACACTTAACAAAGATCAAACACCTTTTCTTTAAACGAACCTTATTTAAATCATTCTATTTTGCAAACAAGCTAGCGCTTCAGCCTCCACCGCGAGTATAAGCCAACGCTTAGCAGTAGAATGCATTTCAAACAATCGTTAAATTAAAAAACACAAACCGTAGTTGCCCGAACTACGAAGCTCTAACTTTCCTATTTCACAAGGGAATACGTAGGAACAGGGATTTTAATCCTTCGCGAGCACAATAATAAAAAACTTTAATCTTTCCCCGTAATATTAATAATAATTTAAAACTTTCTTTTCCTTTTAAAAGAAACATCTTAACAAACATTTAGAAGACAAAGACCTAGATCAACATTTAATCGCATAGTTAAGCTAAGAGGTTCCCGTTGAGTACAACGGACGTGAGGGATGCTAATACTTTCCCCTTGCGTAACCGACTCCCGCACTTAGAATTTGGTTTCGTAAACCATTTCTTATCCTTCCTTTAGGTTGTATCTATATCTCCCTTTTCTTTAATTAGAATAAATAGAATTAGGTGGCGACTCTGTTTTTTGTTTTAGGATCGTATTTTTCGAGGTACGACACGTCCCCATCGTTGATCTTGTTATCCGACATTCGTCCTATGTCGTGATAAACCCCGAGAGCAGTCGTACCCTGCTAGGTGATTGTCCTTCACCTCTTGATGATCGTCCTTCATCATGCTTATCTGATGGCCATCCCCATCGTCGACCTTTTCTATCTGACATTCATCCTATGTCGGGATAAATAGCAGCCGTCCCCTGCTAGGTGATCGTCCTTCACCTTTGATGACCGTCCCTCATCATTATTTCATGTATTCTTTAAACCGATGGCCGTCCCCCATCGTCGTTTACTTTACTTTGAAAACCTGATGGCCGTCCCCATCATTTCCTTTACTTTAATCCCCATAGAATCTTATCTCCTAACCTGATGGCCGTCCCCGTCATGGTCTCTTTATTTACCCAGCTTGTTGGTCGTCCCCGTCATTGCTTTACTTACCGCTTTATCCCCAGCTGATCGTCCTCTGCTCGATGGCCTTCCTCCATCGCCCGCATTTGATAATCATGCTATACTGTGTTTTAAAATTTATATCCCTTTTCTTCTTCCATCCAGCGAGTGCAAATTTTGGACTGTCTTTGGTATTCAACCACAAGTTATCTTGCTTGTCTGTTAAGCCAGGCGCTTACATCCTGCACAGCTAACTCATGTTTGAATAGGGGCAACTGTAAACACCCCAAATTTTCCCTCACTAATGTCACACCATGGCTTGTGATCTTTCATATTTGCATAAGCATAAGCATACCATCTCACACTGCATATTTGTTTCATCTGCATAGTTCAAGTTCATCTGCATCTAGGGTTTGTGATCTGAGCAATCCAAGATTCCACCTGAGCCATCCCAAAGGCCTCAAAGCTTACCAAGAGGGTCCATGTGTGTTCTATCATCATATTATGTCCCTCAAAGTTCATGAAAGCCAAGAAATCACAAGAACTGGCAAGGCATAGAGGCAGAGCTAAGGTTTTCACTACACAGATGACCAAAATTAGGGTTTTGGTTTCAGAGGCCTCAACTCCAAATTTTTGGGCCATTATTGTTTCTAATGTTCTTAAGATGTTATAAGGATCATGTGTACCAAGTTTTATAAAGAAATTCATTATGGAAGTCATATGTTCACTAGGTAACGTTTTGAGCAAGTTAAGTCAAAATCAGGGCATCTGAGGCCCCCAACAATGGAACCAAAGGGGTATTTTCATCAAATTGAATTTCTATGATCTTTATTTGATCTTAGAAATGGTTGGAAGTTCACAAGATTGAATAATTTTGAGCCAAATGCAAACTTGCCAAAAATGGAAATGACTTGTAATGGAAACTTTCCATTTTGGGAAAGTTTTTCAACCTCCTCTTTCTTGATCAAAAATGCTTCAAATGGAAAATTCTTGGTCATGAAAGTTGTAGGATGGATCTTCCCATTTTCAAAAAGTACAAGAACTCCTTCTAATTCATTATAGAACTCAAGTTATGATCCTTCAAAGTTGGCAAAAATCCTATAATTTTCAAGAATGCACCAAAGAGGGATTTTTGCAAAACCACTTGCCAAGGCCTCTAATGACTTCAAGTGTGTACAAATGTTCCATAACATGATCAAACAACTTCAAAGCATCAAAATTGGCCCAAGAATTTGATCATTTCATGCCTTGAATCTCAAGAAACACCAAAGAGGGAAAATATGCAAAACTCATAAAAACCCTAGCATCAAGTGTTCCAGCTGCAATCTTTCAATCCTATGGCCTTCCTTGATCCATGTTGAGGACATACACCCCAAAAAATCAGGGCTGCACCATGCCCATACCTCAAGTACACATTCTTGACTTTTTTTCAAATCACCCCATACCAATCACACTATGCCACACCAACTCCTCTGACCAATCACACTTGCCTATACTAACCTTATGGATCACAAAGAACATAACACACAAGCCTAAAACTCTCCATAGCTCAGATTTCACAAAATCCCTCTCAAACATCATCTTTTCGAATCTCTCAACTCAGCCAACCAAAATCCAAAATTCTTTCACCAAACATCTCCATACAACCCCAAGATCATTTCCCACCCCTTACATAAGCCTGAAACACTCTCAAACAAAAACACGATTTTGACATGCTCTGAACCGAAACCTTCAAAACAGTCCATACAAACTTGTTCTAAGCTTCCCAATAGCATTAAGGGACTCAAGGGAGTTGTTTTGCACTAAAGGAGGGGCCAGAAAGCAGCTAACTAAAAAGCTTCAACTCAGGTAACCTCAAGAACATTTTTTCCAGAAATGCGTTTTTAAGTTCTTAAATGAATCTTCATGATGTGCTGATGATCCTGGTGTGTTTATTTTGCAAAATGATTGAGTATTAAGCATGTATGAGTTCTCTGAAAGTTTTTTACCTAAAACTAATTTGTTTCGATTCAGCTTTAATACGTGAAATAAATGTGTTTTGGTTGATGATTCTTGTTGTATGATGTCTGGGGTTTGATTCTGGGCAGAGAGATTGAGTTTTAGGGACCTAGGGAGAGAGTTGAGGTTTTTGCTCGCCGAAGAAGATGACCGGAACACTGTTTCGGTCATCTGAAAGTAATTAGGGTTAATGACGTGTTTAAGGCTAAGTTTGAATGTGGACCCTTAAATGCGTTTGCGCGCGCGTGTTTGGACGGATAAGATTAGGTCATTAAGTTTTAATTCTGATTATTTAAATTAATTAATTTGAATTATCCAGGAAGAGATCTCAGCCCTTGGATTACGCGCTGGTCAACCCCATTCCCCCTAGTTTGAATCTGGACCCTCGGATGTGATTACTTCCCCTTTATTTTATTTTTATTTCATTTTCTTTGTATTTTTCTTTCATAATTTATTTAAAATAGCAAAATTCATTTAAAAATTCTGAAATTTTTTCGTCAAGACTTTTATTAATTTTCAAAAACCAAAAATATTTTTTTTTTTGCATTAAAAGCATATTTTTAAATCATTTAAATGTTTTATTTAATTAATTAATTGATTTTAATTAATTAAAAATACATTTAAGTGTTTAAAAATCACCAAAAAAATCAGAGAGAATCCTTAGACATTTAGAAACATTTACAAACTCACCTTATAAATTTCTTTTTGGTTTTGATCATACTTTGAGATTTTTCAATGAATTAGGGTTTTTAAAAATGTTCATTTTCTAACCCTAACTTCAAAAATTCATAACCCTAGAACCAAGTTGAATTTGTGAATGGTTCTTTTTTGCATTGTTCTATGCATGTCTTCTAGCATACAAAAACATTTTTGTTTCATTTTTACCTTGCATTTTCAAATTTTTTGGCATTTTACATTGAAGATCACCCAAAAATCCTAGCAAACTTAGAAAATCTATAACTTCTTCTAGGTTTAGCGTCTGACCTCCCCCTTTGGATGGTAACCTAGTATAGTTTTAAGGTTCCTTTGAGTGCATTTTCAATTTTTTATATTGTGCATTGCTTCTGTTTTGCTCATGTGCATCTCATACTTCCATATAACCC
This sequence comes from Lathyrus aphaca, assembly GCA_963966055.1. Classification (NCBI taxonomy): domain Eukaryota; kingdom Viridiplantae; phylum Streptophyta; class Magnoliopsida; order Fabales; family Fabaceae; genus Lathyrus; species Lathyrus aphaca. The sequence continues at coordinate 347,926,145 of OZ014525.1, read as the reverse complement.
TAATTGTGCATGTTCATTTGCATTCATCTTGCATATACATCCATACATGAACTTGCTATGACATTTCATGCCTTCATATGCCATCTTAGACATCTTAGGACATGTTAGAATCATGCTTGATTATTTCTTCATTCATTTTCCATGAGTTGCATTCACTTTCTTTCATTAACTTTCATGAACTTTCAAACTTCAAAGCATGCTCACATGACATCTCATTCTTGTATGATCATTCATATGCACTTTGTATGACTTTGCATCATCTCACATGACATTAAAATTGCATAAGCACTTCTGACTTTGGTCATTTCATCTCATCTCATCTCATTTCATTTCATTTCTTTATGACTTAAACTTTATGCATTCATGCCAACATTTTCAGGTGGTAAGTTACTTTGAGAAGTGGATTTGCCTTCACTTCTCATTTCTCTTAATCTCTTTCATATGCATCTTGCTGGCTTCTTTAAAGTGAACTTGTTCACTTGTGTTCATTCTTTCTCATTTTCTTTCTTTGAGTTACTTATCTTCTTCAATGAAGTAAGTAACTTATTTCTTCTGTTTCTTCCTCCTTTCATCTGCTTTTTCCATTGGTGGCTCCCTTTCAGATCTTTCTCAAGCCTTACCAACCATAGGAACATCCAAGCATGGTAATAATTAGGGTTGTGATTAGTCCCCCCTGGCTTTTTACCTTTGAGTCTCCTTGAGTCTCTCTTCTCATCTTCATAATCAGAGACTAAACTCTTAAAGTTTTAGGACTTTGGAATTAGGGTTATGCCTGCATCCTTCCCTTAGTATGGAATGTATAAATTTAATCCTAAGTGTTAAACCTTTAATTTGTTTAAACCTCTTAATCAAATCATCTTAATAATCACTAAGACTTCATCTTGTAACATGGACCTTAAATTAGTGTTCTAATTCTTCCTTTATGGTTAAGAAGGACTAACCCTAGTGTTTAATGGACAAGTCCCCCTCAAGTTGTCTTACAAATCATAAAACTCACTTCTTAATCCCATCCCTTAATTAAAATCCACTTAATAAAGGTTTTTGATATAATGAATTTAGTCCCTAACCATGGATTAAGTTGAGGTATCTTCCTCAGCTTAAATGTTCTCATCTATTATCCTTCTATTAGGATGGTGTAATGAGATCACTAATCTGTGATTAGAGATTAAAATCATTACTTAACACTAAACAAAAACCCAAAAACATCTAAATAATCACAAGTAGGTTAATGATCTTAATCCTACATCATCATGGTAGTTAAGTTGAGATGCTTATCTCATACTTAAGTATGCTCATTATCCCTAATCAGGGAGGATATAATGATTTTACAACCTTTGATTTAGGCTTAAGCTCATTAACTTATGAAAAACACCAAAAACAATAACAAAACTAAAAACACAAAAACAAACAATAATCGTCTCCTCCGGGATTCTTTTCCCATCACACTCACTCATAACCGAGAACTCGCTTCTTCCGTCTAATGCAAGACAGTTAGCACTCGAGCCAGATGAGTCATACACTTGAGCATAGGCAAGCAAGCAGTTCACAGTCAATTTATCTTTCAGTCTCTTTGAGTCGAACTACGATGTTCTGACTTCCTCATTGCACGCGAGGATACGTAGGCATAACTTAACTGTTATTGAACAAAAGTCTCTGTGTCTCCCCCCTCTTTCAGCATTCTCTTTAAGCCTCATTCCTGAGCATTTCACTTCACATTTTAAACTGACACTTGTATATTCTTTTCCAGCTTTTGCACACAGATATCACATACACTACCCCTTTAAACACAATCTTTTAAGCGTGGATCCCGTCGAGTACGATGGACAATCTGGGTGCTAATACCTTCCCAGGTTGTAACCAACCCCCTTCCTCAGTTTCTCTGGTTCGCAACCGTCTTATCCATATCTTTCTAGGTTAATGCAAAATTTCCTTTCCTTCAGGATAAAAATGCCTAGCTGGCGACTCTATTCATTCCACCTTCATTTCTCCTTTCGCCGACCGTTCGCGTCTGCACCGGGATGCAAATCTTCGGGAGCGACACTCTCCCACCTAGTATTCCCGAGGTCTGACTTTCTGATCGAAGGCTTTCTTCATTCGCTTCTGATATAACTGCCCATGATAGATGGATGTTAATCTCTTTTCTTCAATCATATTCAGTTGATTGTATCGAGACCGGACCCATTCTGCTTCATCCAGTTTTACATCCATCATTACCCGTAAGGAGGGTAGTTCAACTTCAACAGGTAGGACAACTTCCATACCATACACAAGTTAATAAGGTGTTGCCCAGTAGATGTTCTGATAGAGGTTCGGTACCCATGCAAGGCAAATGGTAGCATTTCGTGCCAGTCTTTGTAGGTGACTACCATCTTCTGCACAATCTTCTTGATATTCTTGTTGGCGGCCTCAACAACGTCGTTCATCTTTGGCCTGTAAGAAGAAGAGTTGTGATGTTGAATTTTGAAGTCCCGACAAATTTCTGCCATCATCTTGTTCAAATTGGAACCATTATCAATAATGATTCGCTCAGGAACTCCATATCGACAGATGATATCCCTTTTCAGAAATCGAGCTACCACTTGTCTGGTGACGTTTGCATACGAAACTGTTTCAACCCATTTGGTGAAGTAATAAATGGCTACCAGGATGAATCTGTGACCATTTGAAGCAGTCAGTTCAATCTTTCCAATCATATCAATGCCCCACATGGTGAAGGGCCAAGGTGAAGACATTACATTCAAAGGATTCTGAGGCACATGAACTTTATCTGCGTAGATCTGGCATTTGTGGCATTTTCTGGCATAGGCACAACAGTCTGCATCCATTATGATCCAATAGTAACCCGATCTTAATAACTTCTTTGCCATCACATGTCCTCCGACATAGGTACCAAAAGAGCCTTCATGTACTGCGTGCATCAGTAGGTCTGCTTCCTTCTTGTCAACACATCTGAGCAAGACCATGTCGAAGTTTCGCTTGTACAAAGAACCATCAGCATTGAGGAAGAAACTGCCGGCTAGCCTTCTCAATGTCTTATTATCATTTAACGGTGCCCCAGGTGGGTATGTCTGAGTTTCCAAGAAGCATTTGATGTCGTGGAACCAATGCTTGTTATCAGTGACAATGTCCATAGAGAATACATATGCCGGTCTGTCCACTCTGGATAAAAATATCTGAGGTACATAATTAGAAGCTTGTACTTTGATCATGGATGAAATGGTAGCTAAAGCGTCTGCAAATTGATTCTCATCTCGAGGGATGTATTCAAGCTTAACTATTGTGAAGAAGGTCAACAATCTCCTCATATAGTCACGGTAGGGAATCAGATGCTCCTGATGAGTGTACCACTTGTCGTTGGTCTGGTTGATTACCAAAGATGAATCTCTGAATACATTCAAGGTTTTGATTCTGAGGTCAATGGTTTCCTCAAGACCCATGATACAAGCTTCATATTCTGCTTCGGTGTTAGTGCAGGCAAAGGTGAGTTTGCTGAGAAAGGCATATGAACTCCTTTGGGTGTAATAAGCATTGCACCAACCCCACGACCGTTGCAATTAACTTCCCCGTCAAACATCATAGTCCATGCTTCTTCTGGGTCAGGCCCTTTAGTGTAAATAGGCTCTTCATAATCTTTTGCTTTTAAGAACATGATGTCTTCATCAGGGAAGTCAAATCTCATACGCTGGTAATCATCAATGGGTTGCTCAGCCAGATAGTTAGACAATACACTGCCTTTGATGGGTTTTTGAGAGGTGTACTGAATGCCATACTCTGTTAGAATCATTTTCCATCTTGCAACCCTTCCGGTAAGTGCTGGCTTCTCAAATATGTACTTGACGAGGTCCATATTTGAGATCAATAAGGTAGTATGAGTCAACATATACTATCTTAATCGGCGAGCAACCCACGCTAAAGCACAACATGTTTCTCGAGCAGTGAATAACGTTGTTCATAGTCAGTAAACGTTTTGCTTAGGTAGTATATTGCATACTCATTTCGACCAGACTCGTCATGCTGGCCCAATACACACCCCATTGATTCTTCTAATACTGTCAGATACATGATTAGAGGTCTTCCTTCGATTTGAGGCATGAGAATTGGAGGTTCTTGCAGATATTCTTTATTCTTGTCAAAAGCTTTCTGACAATCATCGTTCCACCTGACTGTTTGCTCTTTTCTTAACAGTTTGAACACGGGCTCACTGGTTGCAGTGAGATGAGATATGAACCTTGATATGTAGTTCAATCTACCTAAGAACCCTCGAACTTCTTTCTCAGTCTTAGGTGCAGGCATTTCCTGAATAGGTTTGAATTTGTCGGGATCAACCTCAATTCCTTTTTCACTTACAATAAAAACCAGCAGCTTACCGGAACGCACCCCGAATGTGCATTTGTTGGGGTTCAACTTCAACTGATACTTCCTCAGACGCTTAAACAATTTCAATAGATTCACCAGATGATCCTCTTCTGTGAGGGACTTGGCAATCATATCATCCATATAGCACTCGATTTCTTTGTGAATCATATCGTGGAATAATGTTGCCATACCCGTTGATACATTGCACCGACGTTCTTCAGACCAAACGACATTACCTTGTAACAAAACATGCCCCAAGGTGTGATGAAAGTTGTCTTCTCCATTTCTTCAGGTGACATCTTAATCTGATTGTATCCAGAAAATCCATCCATAAAAGAAAATACCGAGAACTGAGTTGTGTTGTCTACCAATACATATATGTGAGGTAGTGGGAAATCATCTTTCGGGTTTGCTCTGTTTAGGTCCTGGTAATCCACACATAAACGCACCTTGCCATCCTTCTTAGGTACGGGTACAATGTTAGCAACCCACGGCAGGTTACTAGTTACAACAATAAAATTGGCGTCCCACTGCTTTTGTACTTCTTCTTTAATTTTCATGGCCATGTCTGGGCGTGTACGGCGCAACTTCTGTTAACTGGCGGACAATCTTCCTTCAGTGGCAACCTGTTGTCGCTCCCGAAGATTTGCATCCCGGTGCAGACGCGAACGGTCGGCGAAAGAAGAAAATGAAAGTGAAGTGAATAGAGTCGCCAACTAGGCATTTTTATCCCGAAGGAAAGGTAATGCTTCATAAACCTAGAAAACGAAGTTGCGAACCAGAGAAACTGAGAATGGGGGTTGGTTACAACCTGAGAAGGTATTAGCACCCAGATTGTCCGTCGTACTCGACGGGATCCGCGCTTACAAGATTGTGTTTAAAAGGGGTAGGTGTATGTGTTAACTGTGTGCAAAAGCTAAGGAATGAATGTACAGGTGTCAGTGCAAAAGGGTGAATTGCTCGAGAACTGAGGCTTTTAAAGAATGCTGAAATAGGGGGAAGACACAGAGACTTTTGTTCGATAAAAGTTAAGTTATGCCTACGTATCCTCTCATGCAATGAGGAAGTCAGAACACCGTAGTTCGACTCAAAAAGACTGAAGATAAATTGACTGTGAACTGCTTGCTAGTCTATGCTCAAGTGTATGACTCGTCTGGCTCGAGTGCTAACTGTCTTGCATTAGACGAAAGAAGCAAGTTCTCATTTATGAATGAGTGTGATGAGAAAAGAATCCCGGAGGAGATGATTATTGTTTGTTTTTGTGTTTTCAGTTTTGTTATTGTTTTTGGTGTTTTGCATAAGTAAATGAGCTTAAGCCTAAATCAAGGGCTTGTAAGCTCATTATATCCTCCCTGATTAGGGATAATGAGCCTACTTAAGTATGAGATAAGCATCTCAACTTAATTACCATGATGATGTAGGATTAAGATCATTAAACTACTTATGATTATTTAGATGTTTTTGGGTTTTGGTTTAGTGTTAAGTAATGAGTTTAATATCTAATCACAGATTAGTGGACTCATTACACCATCCTAATAGAAGGATAATAGATGAGAACACTTAAGCTGAGGAAGATACCTCAACTTAATCCATGGTTAGGGATTAAAATCATTATATAACAAGCCTTTATTAAGTGGATTTTAATTAAGGGATGAGATTAAGAAGTGGATTTTTATTTTGTAAGACCACTTGAGGGGGACTTGTCCATTAAACACTAGGGTTAGTCCCTCTTAACCATAAGGAAGAGTTAAAACCCTAATGTAAGGCCCAAGTTACAAGGTGAAGTCTTGGTGATTATTAATGTGATTTGATTAAGAGGTTTAACCAAATTAAAGGTTTAACACTTAGGATTAAAGTTATACACTCCATCCTAAGAGAAAGATACATGCATAACCCTAATTCCAAAGTCCTAAAACTTTAAGAGTTTAGTCTCTGATTATTGAGATGAGAAGAGAGACTCAAGGAGACTCAAAGGTAAAAAGCTAAGGGGGACTAAACACAACCCTAAACATTATCATGCTTGGATATCCTATGGTTTATTGGGCTTAAGAGAAAAGAATCTTCAAGAAGTCCACCATGGAAGAAGCAGATGAAAGGAGATAGAAGCAGAAGAAATAAGTTACTTACTTCCTAAGAAGATAAGTAACCTAAAGGAAGAAAGTGAGAAATATGGAGCATAAGTGAATTTGAGTCACTTAAAAGACATGTAAAATGCATATGAAAGAGATAAGAAGAAGTGAGAGGTGAAGGCAAATCCACCTCCCACAATAACTTACCAAAAGCTCCTGAAAAGTTAGTATGAATGCATAAGGTATAAAGCTTAAAGAAATGAATTGAAATGAGATGAAAAGACCAAAGTCAGAAGTGTTTATGCAATTAAAATGACATATGAGAAGATGCAATGTCATACAATTTGCATATGAATGATCATACAAAGATGGGATGTCATGAAAGCATGCTTGGAAGCATGAAAACCCATGGATGTTTATGAAATGTGATGAATGAAAAGCATGGCAAATGAATTAAGAAATGATCAAGAAGGGTTCTAACATGTCCTAAGATATCTAAGATGACATGTGAATGCTTGAAATATCATGGCAAGTTCATATGATGATGCTATGCAAAGGAGAATGCAAATGAACATGAGAAATTAGGGTTTTATGGACATATGAGATGCAAAGGGACAAGACAGAAGCATACAACATGATAAAACATTGAAACCATGCTCAATCAAACCCTAAAACTACACAAAGTCACACCCCAAAGGAGAAGGTCAGAAGCCTAACCTATTGGAAGTTATGATTTTTCTAAGTTTGCTAGGGTTTTTGGGAAATTCAAAAGGAAAAATTCAAATCAAATTGAAAATGCAAGATAAATTCATGAGGAAAATAACCTAGAAACTACATGCAATATATTAAACAATGCAAAAATAATCAAGTTCAAACTCTTCTTGATAAGGCAGAAATGATTTTCAAAGTTAGGGTTAAAAAATATGATTTTTAAGAACCCTAATTCAGAGAAAATTGTGAAATTATGATCAAACCTAAAAAGAAATTTGCATGAAGAGTTTGAAAATGTTTCTAAATGTATTGGAATGATTCATGATTTTTTTGGTGATTTTTAGAAACCTAAATGTATTTTTAATTAATTAAAATACTTTAATTAATTAAAAATAACATTTAAATATTTTAAAAATACTTTTTATATGCAAAACATAAAATAAAAATCATTTTCAGGTTGAGAAAAATATTTGGATCAGAAATGCAAAAGGAAATAATTTTGTGAGTAGTTTTGGTATTTTTAATAAATTGTGAAAAAGAAATGAATTAAAATTGAAATAAAATAAACAAAAATGAGAAGTAATCAGATCCTGGGGTCCAGATTCAAACTGGGGAAATAAGGGTTAACTGCACGCGTTTACAAATGGCTAGGATTCAATCTGAGGAAATTAATTTAATTAACCCTAATTAAACTAATTAATTTGAATTAAAGTTAATGAAGCAATCTGGACCACTCATTCACGCGCTAACCCTAAGATCTAAGGGCCTACATTTAAACTGGCTAATTAACCCTAATTAAACCCTAAGAATTTTCAGGTGAACCAAAATCCCAGAACCTCATACAAGCATCTAAACTCCTAATTTCTTGCCCAGAATCACTCCTCTAACATCATAGAACATTAATCCACAAACAAAAATCATTTATCATGCATAACAAGGCTGAATCGAAGCCAACAAGTTTTAGGTCAAAAATTTCAGAAGCTTCGTACATGCTTATTTCTCAATCATTTTCAAAACAAAACATATCAGAGTGATTAGGGGAGCATGAAGATTGATATTTTAACTTAAATAACAAGTTCTGGAAAAAATGTTCTTGAGGTATACCTGAGATGAAGCTTTGCAGTTTTGAGCTTTTTGGCCTCCTCCCTTGTGAAAATTGACTTCAATGGACCCCTTGAGGATGATGTGAAGCTTAGAACAAGTTTATGATGGTTGTTTTGAAGTGTTTGGTTCTGATAACTCAGAAATCGTATTTCTGATTTTGGGAGTTTCAGGCCATGGGAGTGGGTGCTTTGTGATCTATGGATGCTTTTGAGTTGATTGGTGGAAAAATATTTGAAGTTTGAGGCTTGTGCAGGGAGATTAGAAGAAGTGAAGTTCTAAGGTGATTTTGAGCAATCTGGATTGTGGGATGTTCTGAGCTTGTGTGTGTTATGGAATGGAGTCCTTAGGGTTTGCATAAGAGGTTGTGATTGGTCAGAGAGTGGGTGGTGGCTCAGTTTGATTGGTATGGGAGAAAATGAAAAAAATGTCAACTTATGTGTACTTGAGGTATGGGCAATGGCAGAGCTAGCTTTTTAGGGTGTTTGGCCTTATCAAGATTCATGGAGATCCATAGAATGAGTTTGATGCAGCTGGCACAAGTGGATGGAAGGATCCAATGCATTTTGCAAATTTTGAGAGTTTTGGTCTTTTTGAGATTTCTTGAAGATCAAGTCATGAAAACAATGCAAACTTGGGCCAATTATGATGTTTAGAAGTTTCTTTGACATGTTGTAACATATTTGTGCACATTAGAAGTCAATTAGAAGTTTTACAAGGCCAATATGCAAAATCCCTCTTTGACATGAAACTTGAAATTATGTGATTTTTGCCAACTTTGAAAGGCCATATCTTGAGTTCTAGGGTGAATCAAGACATGTTCTTGTACTTTTGGAAAAGGGAAAGACCCAATCTACAACTTTCATGCCCAATAATTTTTCATTTGAAGCATTTTTGGTCATGAAAGAGGAGGTTGAAAATCTTTCCCAAAATGGAAAGTTTACATTTCAAGTCATTTCCAAAAATGGCAAGTTTGCAATTGGCTCAAAATTCTTCAATATTGTGAACTTCCAACAACTTCTAAGATCAAATAAAGATTATTGAACTTCAATTTGATGAAAATGACCCTTTGGTTCCATTATTGGGGGCCTCAGATGCCCTGAATTTGACTTAACTTGCTCAAGAAATTACCCTATGATCAGATGACTTTCACAATGAATTTCTTCATCAAACCTGGTACACATGATCTTTATAACATATTAAGAACATTAGAAACAAGAATGACCAAAAAATTTGGAATTAAGGCCTCTGAAACCAAAACCCTAATTTTGGTCATCTGTGTAGTGAAAACCCTAGCCCTGCTTCCATGCCTTTGCCAATCCTTGTGATTTCTTGACTTCCATGAACTTTGGGGAGCATATCATGATCATAGAACACACATGGACCCTCTTGGAAAGCTGTAAGACCTTTGGGATGGCTCAGATTGATTCTTGGATTGCTTAGATCACAAACCCTAGATGCAGATGAAATTGAACTATGCAGTGAAGCAAACATGAAATATGAGATGTAATGCTTATGTTAAAACAAAAATGAAAGATCACAAGCCATGGTGTGACAAGTGAGGGAAAATTTGGAGTGTTTACAGCTTCCCCTATTCAAACATGAGTTAGTTGTGCAGGGTGTAGGCTCCTGGCTTAACAGACAAACAAGATAACTTGTGGTTGAATACCAAAGACAGTTCGAAATTTGCACTCGCTGGATAGAAGAAGAAAAGGGATATAAATTGTAAAAGGTAGTGTAGCATGATTATCAAATAAAGACAATGGAGGACGACCATCAAGCAGAGGACGACTGGTGGGGACAAAGTGGTAAGTAAAGCAATGACGGGGACGACCGACAAGCTGGGGAGGTAAAGAGATCATGATTGGGGACGACCATCGGGTAAGGAAATAAGATTCTCTGGGGATTAAAGTAATGAGAAAATCAATGATGGGGACGGCCATCAGGCTTGGAAAGTAAAGTAAACAACGATGGGGAAGGCCATCGGGTTAAAGAATAAATGAAATAATGATGAGGGACAGTCATCAAAGGTGAAGGACGATCACCTAGCAGGGGAAGACTGCTCTTTATCACGACATAGGTCAAATGTCGGATAGAAAAGGTCAACGATGGGGACGGCCATCAGGTAAGCATGATGAAGGACGATCATCAAGAGGTGAAGGACGATAACTTAGCAGGGTACGGCTGCTCTCGGGGATTATCACGACATAGGATGAATGTCGAATAACAAGATCAACGATGGGGCCGACCACCGGATAAATGATGAGGGACGGTCATCAAAAGGTGAAGGACGATCACCTAGCAGGGTACGACTGCTAAAAATATCACGACATAGTGTTGCACCCCAAAATTTTCCCTCCACAAGATAAGACATTGTGTACTAAGAGGTTCACAAGGTTCACAATGTTCACAAGACATCTCATGAGGTTCACAAGGTTTACAAGGTTCACAATTAGTCAGAAAGCTTGACAATTCCCTCAAACAATGCATCCTCCTAAGCAATGCATCTTAAACTAGGGTTTTGACTTTCATCGGGCTAAATGGATTTCCAAGACTTCAAGTGAGCTTCATAGCATCCTATATGTGTTCAAGAATCCCCATTTAAAGTTTCAAGACTTTCCCAAAAGATTTGCTCAGTCAGATGATCAGATAGGTTAAAATCAGTCAAGGCAGTCAAAAAGTCAAACTGAGGTCAACTGTGGTCAAACCAAAGTCAAACTTCATGATTTTTTTCCAAAATCAATTATATGAAGTAAAATTCATCATTTGATCAGGGGTTTATCATGATTCATCAAGGAAGTTTCAGATCATCAAGAATCAGGAGTTTCTAAATTAGGGTTTTCATAGGAAAAGTCAACTGAACTTTGACCAGCCATAACTTTCACATACTTCATCAAATATTTTCCATCCAAAGCTCATTTTGAAGGAAATTGAATTCTCTACAACTTTGTGTCTCACAAGCCAAGCCCAAAAATGCTTTATTTGGAAGGTATGAGCTAAGACATTATAGGTCCTTTTAAAAGTCAACAAAACGTCAACAACTTCCAAAGAGCATAACTTGAGAATGGTAAAAGATATGGACATGAGACCAAAGAGGTTGGTTAGAGGACTCTTTAAGCTTTCTAAAATGTCCAAGAACAGCTTCATAGCATTAAAATTGAAGGATTTGTCCCCTTGCAAAGTTGGGAAATTTTTGAGAGGTTTATTAAGAAATGGGGTCTTAAAACCATAATTCACCAAATGGGCTTGCTTTTTTATGATCCAAACACTTCCATGACATCATGCACGAATTAAAATTTATTTATTCATAATTTTATTCATTTTATTTTATTTATTATGATTTTTTATGTTAAAAATCATTTTAAATTAAAATAAAATATAAAAGGATGGATATTTGATTTGATTTTGATTCTAGAAGGTCTTAAAATCCATTTAAACTTGATTGACACTAGAATATTTCAAATCATACCAAAATAACAAGGCTAGATCAAAGAATATTCAAGTTTTAAGATCATATCTTTTTCAATCTCACAAGGTCCAAAAATCCACAAGCTGGATTAATCTCTTGACCTAATTCCATTGTATGATATATATACAACACATAGCAAGCATAAGGACACGAATTCAGAGCCTCCCATAGCATTCTCAAACTTCAAAAATTCATACAAAATTCAATTTTCGGATTCATCTCTAGAGGGTGTTTAAAGGTATTTTAAAGACATAGAAAGGATCCTTGGACATCACTAAACATATCCCAACCTTCAAAAGCATCGTAAACATGCTCATATGCATAAACCGATTCTTAACATTCATTGTTTTTTTATTTTCGATTCTGAATATTTACTTGTTTTCAATGAATTTTGATTTGAATTTCTTGTTTGTGATGAGTTATAGACTGATTCTGGACAGGTTTCTTGAAGTTTCATCACTTAATACAGATTTCACCATTGTTAGGGTTTTCGACCTCTTTTAGGGTTTTACCACTTAGCCAATATAAATGAGTTTTAAAGACATGGAGAACTCGTAAATGTCATTAGGAACTCAATGGCATTGTTAATTTCATGAAATTTCACTGTTTGTATGGAGTTTGACATTCGCAGGTTTTCATACGAACACAAAAACGCAGGAAAACTCGCAGGAGAAATTTCGTAGGTCATGAGGTAGAAGATGAAGTTGTTGGGAGCGAAAATCATATTTGAATTTGGTGCAGGGCTTAAAACGAATTCGTTTACATTATGTTACAACTAGCGCGTGTAGCTCAGCTGGTTTTGTTGAATAGCTTTGGTGGTGAGAGACCTGGGTTCGATTCCCAGGTCTGGTGTTATATTTTTTTTTTACTTTGTCATATTTTTCAGGTTTTAAATATAATCAATTGTGGCTGTTTGATATCACAAACGCGCGCGCAGCCTGGTGGTAGCCCTGTGCGTCCAGGGGAAGCAAGGCCTAGGGCGTGGGTTCAATCCCTGCCCCAGGTAAGTTTTAGTTCTTTGTTTTTTCTAATTATTTTGCTTTGTTATTTTATTTTCTAATTAATTATAATCATATTACTAATTATTTTGCTTTATTATTTTATTTTCATCTCAAAAATTCTTAAAATTTGTTTATTTAATTTATATATGTTTTGTATATTTGTGCTAATATTTTCTTTCTTATAATTATTTTTATTACTAACCCTTTTTATTGTTTCGTTATATATTTATTATTTAATCATTTCTATATTTATGTAACTGCAAAAGCCTTGTAATAGTCGTAGGGTTATTTTTGTCTTTATTTTATCTATAAATGTTTATATTGCCATGGTTAGTAAATATAGGGAGTGATAACATGTTTGTATTTTAAAATTAATTTAGAATCACTAATTTAATAAGATAAATATATGAACCTATACACGCACACACGTAAGTCGATCTCTGATCGCCATCTCACTTCCTAAGGTTATCCCTCATGTTGCCTAAATAAAAAGGTCAAGTAAGGTGTCTAAAAAGCAAAGTCCCTTCTCATAAAATATCATCAAGTCCCTTTAAAGATTATAAGATCAAGTCCCTTCGATGTTGCCTACGTAAATGATCTTGTCCCTTTCGAATAAAAGATGATAAGTCCCTTCGTATTGCTAAGACACCTTACAGTTGCCTAAACACAGATGACCCTTCACATGTCCCTTATAACATCCAAGGTAAGGACTACCTATTCCTTAATAAAAGGGATGGTCTTACAATTGAAAGAACATATAAGAACAAAAAAGATTTAATTTAGGGTAGGTTCCTCTTAAATACTTGCTCACTTTTCATCAAATTGCTTCATTACACTTCACATTTTCAAACAAATTTTCAAAACAAAGTCTTTATATATATCCATACAAGGATCATTATAAAGCACTTAAGATAATTTTTAATCACACACTACACTTCTCAAAACAGTTTAAAGTGAGCTAAGTAACTAAGAGCCCATGGATAACCATGGATGTAAAGGGTGCTAACACCTTCCCTTTACATAACTTACCCCCCGAACTCAAAAATCTTTTAAGGTCTTTCCTGTTCTTTTATGCCCTTTCCTTTGGATAAAATAAAAGTCGGTGGCGACTCTTGCTATCCGCAAGATTTAACTAAAGTCAATTCTCCCACCGTGTTACAGAACTGGCGACTTTGCTGGGGACGTTAATAAAAGAGGGGTACCCTTAGGAATTAGATCACTTTAAAATTGTTTGCTTTGTTTGCTTTGTACTTATCTGTTGGGTGCTCTTATGTGTGAAAGATCCTAACCCGGATCTAGTGTACCTTAGGTAAATGGCAATAAACCAAGGAAACTGTACGGCGTATACCGATATGGTTGATTTGGTGGCTATAGTTAGTGTGACTTCTTGGTTGGTGCTTATGTTCCTCAAGTAAAGTTGAGGATAATATGAGGCTGCCATATGTTGTCAATACACTAACTGACTTTTAGAACCCTAGTAATCCCATCTTGGCCTTTAGAAAGTAGTGAGATAACCGGCTTTGGTGAAGACTGAAGTTGGTTGATACTCGATACTACACTCATTGAGATCTTAAACTTGGAGGGTTTTGGTTGGCAAGTAAGAGTCCTACTGAACAACCACCCTTGTGAAGGATTAATGATATTGAGATCCCTTAGAACCTGGTTACTTTATAGGATAGGATGAACCAACTAAACTTCAGGGGAGGGTACTTACCTTTAAACCTCATGCAAACCTTCAAACCTAGGGCTATTGTGTGACTTGTTTGTGTGTGCCACATGTTTGTGTTTGAGCATCACATCATAGAATCATCATGCTTCATAAGCATAGCTGTCGTACCTCGAAAAATATGATCCTAAAACAAAAAAACAGAGCCGCCACCTAATTCTATTTATTCTACGAGAGAAAAGGGAGATATAGATACAACCTAATAAAGGATAAGAAATGGTCAACGAAACCAAATTCTAAGTTCGGGAGTCGGTTACGCAAGGGGAAGGTATCAGCACCCCTCACGTCCGTTGTACTCAACGGGAACCTCTTAGCTAATTATGCGATTAAGTGTTTGATCTTAAGATTTTGTGTTCTAAATGATTATTAATATGTTTGTTCTAAGGAAATAAGTTTTAAATTATTAATAAGTCGGAGAAAAGATTAAATGTCAAAATTATTGATTTAAACGGAAAAATAATTAAATTTTTTATTATGGTGCTCGCGAAGGATAAAAATCCCCGTGCCTACGTATTCCCTTGTGCAATGGGAAAGTCAGAGCTTCGTAGTTCGTGCTACTACGATTTGTAATTTTTTAATTGAACGATTGTTTGAAATGCATTCTACTGTTAAGCATTGGCTTATACTCACGGTGGAGGCTGAAGCGCTAGCTTGTTCGAGAGATAGAATGATTTAAACAATGTTCGTTTTAGAGAAAAGGTGTTTGAATTTGGTTAAGATGTTTTAAACGAAAGGGCGAATGAACACATCGCGTGGGGCTAGCCCAGTTGCGGTCCAATCCAGAACGTGCGAAGTGCTAGACTCCGGAGTCCTGTCTTTCGATAATTAATTTGAAAATAGTTTAAATATTTTGGTATACGAATGATGATTGAACCATCGCGTGAGGCTAGCCCAGTTGCGGTCCAATCCAGAACGTGCGGAATGCTAGACTCCAGAGTTCTGTTTTCGTAATTTAATTTAAATGAATTGAATATTTGATATACGAATGATGATTGAACCATCGCGTGGGGCTAGCCCAGTTGCGGTTCAATCCTGAACGTGCGGAATGCTAGACTCCGGAGCTCTGTTTTCGTAATTTAATTTAAATGAATTGAATAATTGTTTTTAGACGTTTTAGAATCGATGTGTAATTAATAACGAAGGATTGAACGAACAATACGCGTGGGGCTAGCCCAGTTGTAGTTCGTTCTAGAACGTGCAGAATGCTAGACTCCGGAATTCTATTCCTTGTTAATTAATTTAGACGCGTAAAAAAGTCATGCAGATGGCGGTCACTTGGTGACCGACTTACGTGTGTGCAAAATAGGCGTATGAATTACCAACTTGGCGTTGGACCAAGAAAAATGTCATTTTTGAAATGATTAGAATAAGGGTAAATATATTTATTATTATTTATTGGACAGTTTAAGATCATAATGCCAAAATAAATCATACATGTGAGCAAGACATTCAAACAAATAGAGACAGGCAAAGATCGTCAAGTATATACCAACAATCACCACATAAACCAAAATCGGGCAAGAGTTATAGCTAAATTAAATAAAAATTCTAATTAAATTAATTAATAACTTAACTAAAAAAGAAAATAAATAAAACAAATTAAAATAAATGTTTTACATGAAGTATTCTTATGTTCTCATTTTTTTAAAAAAAATTTAGAAAAGTAAAATAATAAAATAAAGTAAATAAAGGGAAATAAAATAAATGGCTGGATTAAGAAAGGAAATAAGGGATGCCAAAAAACTAAAACAGGCCCAGTAGGCCTAAGGATTCGGGTGACCGGGTCCGGACTGTACGGGTCGGGTCCGACCCTGAACCCGGTTCAGTTCCATCCCCAAATAGGGAAAGAAAAACCCTAAATAAACAAAACTCAGCCTTGCGAGAGAAAATTCAATGGACCGCGTCTCACATCATCGTCACCCTCCACCATAAAACGAGAAAAAAAGACAACGGAAGAAACAAACCTCAAATGAAAAAAGCTGCTTCCTCCATCCACAGTTTCGTCTTGCTCTATTCACTCCTTTCTCCTTCTGATTTTGTGTTACTGTTGCTTGGTGCGAGACGGCGGTCCAATTCGTTGTGGGTTGTTGCTGAAGGAAACGATCGCAACTGAGGGATTTGGGTTCGGTTATGTCAAAAGGCGTTCAAAGGGTTTTCGTGAGTTGATGATTTGATGATTCTCAGATTTTCACGGTGGGTTTCGGTGAGGAGGAAATGGTTGGCTGTTTGAAGATGGTGATGATTGAGGGCGTGAGGGTTGATGAAGATGGTGGGTCGACGAATTCAAAGGTGGATGGTGGCGGTTGTGCGATTGGAAGGAGGTTTTTGGTTGTTTCGTAGTGTGAGTTTTTATTTTTCTGTTCTTCGAGAGTTGAAGGAGGTTTGAAGGCTGTGAGCGGCGGATGTTGTTTTGAAAGGTTGGTTGGAGGATCTAGTTTTGTTGTTGATGATGTGATGCGGACGGTTTGCGATTGGGGTTGGTCGTTTGAGGGCGGTGAGAGGGTTTGAAGTCAGTTTGCTGGTTTCAAAACATGTTGAAAATGGTGATGCTGTTTTGCGTTTTTCAGGTTGATAAAGGGTCGGCGGAAGTGAAGAAAGGGGGTCTGAAGTTTGAGGAGGGTGGCGGTTGTTCACTGTGTTCGCGGATGGGTGGCTACAAACAATGCGTATGGTTTTGCGTTTTGTTGATTGGGTTTGTTTCTGTATTTAGATTCGGGAAGGTTGTATTGGCAGGCAGTTTGTTAAGGTTCAGTTTGAATTGGATGTTTGTTTTTGAGAGATTTTTTTGAGTTATGAAAAAGCTTTGTTTGAAAGGGTTGGGGATGGTTTCCCGTTTTTTCGTGAAGGTTACGGTGGGTTGTTTTTTGGTGAAGGTTATGCGGTGATGGGTTTATGTGTGGATACTGGTTTTTTCTGATGTGTTTGTGAAGTGTTAGTATATGTTTTTGAGTAGGAGGTGCGGTGAAAAATGAAGAGGAAAATGAAGGCGTGGCTTTATGGTTGAAGAAAAAAGCAAGGGTCAGCAGGTGAAGGTGTTTTTTTGTTTGTTTCTTGTTTGCTGCCGTTGAGATGACGAAGGGTGAGAATGGTTTTTTTTCGGTTTTTTCAAGTCCTGATTTGCAGGTGGTGGCGATGGCTGAAGGAGGGAGATGCTGGTTTGTGAAAAGTTTTTCTGGTTGGTTTTCACAGTGAAGTTTTGCTTTGCGGTTTGTTAAGGGTTCTGGTTTTTGATGCCGAAGGTAAGAGGAGTTTGTGGTGATAAAGAAGGGTGTCTTTCGATGTTTTTTTTTCCGTAAACGGGTTATGATCTGTTGTGTTGGATCCCCCTCAAAATCTCTGCTGTCCCGTATTCTTGAAGGAATTTCTTTTTAATGCTCTTGTGCTGAGTTTTTTTTTGAAGTATTTTTGCTGGCTACTTTTTTGTTGCAGAGAAAGTTGGAAAAGTCCTCCCTTTGAAGAGCGTCCTCTCCCTCTCCTTTTGGTCGAGAGTTTTCTCTCTTTTTCCCATTTTATTGACCTGTCTCTCTTTCACTTTTTGTATGCAGGTTTGGCTTGATATGAATTGGTGAAAAATGTTGCTGGAGTGTTGCAGATTGAGGGATAGAGTTGTCATTGTCTGTTGGGATGTATGCCAATTTTGGTTGACTGAAACAAACTTTTTCTTTTTGTACTATTTGGATAAAGTTAAATTAATTAAAATAAAAAAATGCAAATTATTTCTAATAAAATTAAATTGTAACTAAACTAAAAATAAATCCTCCATGAACTAAATACAGTTAAATGACAATAATTGATTGAGATTAAAAGTCTAATTAAAATAGTTAACTAAATAAAAAACAATTGAAAGTTGGATTAATTAAAATAAATAAATAAATAAATGTTAATCTAATTAAAAGAAAAATCTAATAAGATTAAATAAGAAACAAATTAATTAAAATAAGACTAGATAAATAATGGAAATGACCTAAATGAAATATTAAAAATAAATAAATTACTTAGAACTAAATAATAAAGTTAAACCAAAACAACTATTTTTAAAATCAAACTAATTTACATTTTTCTTAAAAAATAAAACCTAAATTGAAGTTAAATTTAAATCTAAATAAAATCTAAATTTGAACCAAAATAAAAAATAAAACTAATTCTAAAATATCTAATATTTTTATTCTTAAACCGAAACAATTAATTCAAAAAAAAAACAAGAAACTTATATGATTTCAAATGATAAAATGAATAGAAAATGCAATGGTTAATGATTAATGGACTAAAAATGCGAAAATGACTGACTATCAAATAAATTGATAAAAAAGCGTCAGATGAAAGAAAATTGAAAATGTTCGGTCAAAATTTAGGATGTGACAGTTGCCCCTATTTAATCATCTAGAACCTGAATGTCTGAATAACAAAGAGATTTTCGGACATTCGAGGTGGAAGAAGATTAAATATTAAAAATACCTAAAATTTTGACTGACTGCAAATGAAATGCGATGATATGCAATAAATCGGCAAGAGACTCTTTTTGTTTTGCTGGGATATGATATGCGAGATGCAATTAACCCTGTCATGCTGACCTTTTTTTTATAAATGATGAATATGCTGAAAATGGTATGATGAAGACAAATGCGAACGACAATCCACAGAAACGCAAACTGAAGGTAAAGACTCACTAGGGATAACAAATATGCTGGGGATGACAAGACAGAAACAGGATGTATTCAAAGTGGTAAATCAGCAGATTCAGGTGTGACTGCTGGCACTAAGAATAACAACAGACGGAGGACAAAACGTAAGAATAAAGACATACTATCTGAAGGGATGAATTAGCAAGTTAAAGGTGGTTTCTGGGGATCTCAATGCAACGACCCGGTGATTGAGAAAAACGGAAAAGATCTCGACTCGGCAGTCAGGCGAACCAAATAGCAGACCTTAACACGGCGGTCAGGAATAAACAAACATCGACATGGTGATCGGGAAATAAAATAACAGGCATAGACGCGGTGGTCTGGAAATAAAATAACACGCATAAACGCGGTGGTCAGGAAAATAAAAGACATATATCGACGCGGTTGGAGAAATAAAATAACAATCATCGACACGGTGGTCATGGGAATAAAATAACAGACAAAGACACGGTGGTCTAGAAATAAAAATAACAGATAGAGACGCGGTGGTCTGGAGATAAAATAACAGACAAAGACGCGGTGGTCGGGAAATAAAATGACAAACAAAGACGCGGTGGTCTGGAAATAAAAATAACAGGCAAAGACGCGGTGGTCTGGAAATAAAATGACAAGCATTGACGCGGTGGTCTGAAAATAAAATGACATATAACGACACGGTGGTCAGGAAATAAAATAACAGGTAGTGACACGGTGGTCAGGAAATAAAAATAACAGACATTGACGCAGTGGTCTGGAAATAAAAAAAACAGGTAGTGACACGGTGGTCTGAAAAATAAAATGACAGGCATTGACGCGGTGGTCTGAAAATAAAATGACATATAACGACACGGTGGTCAGGAAATAAAATAACAAGTAGTGACACAGTGGTCTGGAAATAAAAAAAACAGGTAGTGACACGGTGGTCAGGAAATAAAATAACAGACATTGATGCGGTGGTCTGGAAATAAAATAACAGACAAAGACGCGGTGGTCTGGAAATAAAATAACAGGTAGTGACACGGTGGTCTAGAAATAAAATAACAGACAAAGACGCGGTGGTCTGGAAAAAAATAACAGGTAGTGACACGGTGGTCTGGAAATAAAATAACAGGTAGTGACACGGTGGTCTGGAAATAAAATAACAGACAAAGACGCGGTGGTCTGGAAATAAAATAACAGACAAAGACGCGGTGGTCTGGAAATAAAATAACAGGTAGTGACACGGTGGTCTGGAAATAAAATAACAGAAAAAGACACGGTGGTCTGGAAATAAAATAACAGACAAAGACACGGTGGTCTGGAAATAAAATATCATACAAATAATCCAAAGTGGTAAATCAACAGGTTCAAGTGTAACTGTTGATACCGAGAATAAAGAAAACGAACACAACGTTTGGGTAGTGGCTTTGTGCGACCAACTGATACCAGGGGTAGAAAAATAGCGTACTCAAATAGTCAACGGCTCCAAGAGACCGGCTGATACTGAGAATAAAATGAGAAGGTTGGATTTTTCAGCAGGATATCCAACCTCCAGTCATTCCTTAAACGAAGAATCAAGAGAAGACCTTCAGGAACCACTCAGGAAAACATAGGTATGTGCCAAATTAAATGGACTTAGACTACAAGCAAAGGGTTTTCCAAACAGCTTAACAGATTCATGCCAATGATAATTGGACTTCAGAGAGATTCTTGTAAAGTGACAATAGATTACATGTCAACAGAGGCTTGTTTTGCAAGGTATGACTCTTTTCTACTGTGGGCAGATGCTTGATAAGTAAGACGGTAGCAGGGCTTAATGCTAAGAGCGAAGCGACATAACCAGCACATGATAAAGACAAACCGACTCATATGATTTCCAAATATGCCCCTGTAACGGGTATTAGATGGAATAGCTTTTTTTTTTGCAAACGATTCTCTAAAAAGTGACAAAGATGACGACATGATTCCCGACACCCGTCTTGAACTCAAAATTCATGGACATAAGGTCTGCTAGATCAACTTGAAGGCACATAGAAGATTTTCCCCTGTGTGATTCCTCTTGCCCTGGAATCAATGGTTTTGAAATTTTCCTCTTCTCAAAAAAGTTTAGACCAACCTGCCATGACATGGCCTTGAAATGGTTTCCCCAGCGCTGGAATGTCGGAGATTTGCCCCTGGTTATCTGATCCCTGGGATGAGAGACTTCTGGTCTAGCTGGCCATTGAGCTCTTGAATTCTTTCTGATAACTCGCTCAAGTATGAGTCTTGAGGAGAGCTCAACCTCTAAATTGTTGACTTTTGAATGGATTGATTCAGATTGACTGGTTCTTGAAGTGTCTTGCCCCTGGTTACCCAACTCCTAGGATGGGAAACTTTTGATTTGACTGGTCATTGAATTCTTGAACTATTGGTGATAAATTGCTCTGGTATGAGCCTTGAGAAGAAGTTCAACCTCTGAGATGCTGACTCTTGAAGAAATTAATCGGCTTATTCTTGAAGTAATTGCCCCTGGCTGGGCTTCTCTTAATCAGTCGAATTCCCTAACTTACTGCATTCGTCGGGATTCCGTTGATACTGAATCGACTTGCAAACAAACATTATTTAAAAAAAATTGGCAAATTTAATGCAACATTTATGCAAGTTTTGAAATCGCAATTTATTGGTATGACAGTGATACATTGGAGTTGATTAAAATAAAACAAAGTGGATCTAGCCATTTCATGGAATGGAAGATCAAGTGATCAATACAAATGATTAACAAAGATCTTTAGGAGTCAGGTTAACACAACCTTGTTGTAGTATGGTCTCGAAATAAACCCTGCCTCAATTAGGTCTTTTAAGGGTTGCAACGTGGCTTGGTTCACGGTTTATGAAACGAAAGATAAAAGGCTCAAAATTTATTTGTACCCATCCCATCTTCATGATGAACTCCAATCCTATGTTCAGTTAATTTGACATACGCATTCATATCTCAAAACTCTTTTGGCAAA
Organism: Lathyrus aphaca; assembly: GCA_963966055.1. Lineage (NCBI taxonomy): Eukaryota > Viridiplantae > Streptophyta > Magnoliopsida > Fabales > Fabaceae > Lathyrus > Lathyrus aphaca. Next base: position 347,904,082 of record OZ014525.1, on the reverse strand, counting down.
TGCGTGATAAGGATCAGGTTTTGAAAGTGATGGCAGCCACCTTACTTTTTCCGGCTTTGCTGGATTTGATGACTTCATTAACTTTCGCCTAAGTCGTCTTTTTTCTATTTTTTGACTTGGCGGACTTTTTCTTTGTATTTCTTTTTCCTTACATCATTCCTTTGTTGAGTGGTTATGACTGCCATTTCATTGGAGGATAGAAAATACGTACTACAAACATTGGGCTCTTCACGACCTTTTTTGGTGTGTGAATGAAAGTGCGTTACTGATCCTTCTTGAATAATGGATTGAATCTTTTGAAGATTGGATGCAAACAGATTAACTGAACTGACTACCCTGCCCCAGGTTTGAAGTTAAGGGTTTTTTCACATTTTTGAAAAAGAAAACTCCTACTTCTAGGATCAAAGGGGTTAGCAAGGGATTATCTTCCTTATTTCACCGGTGTTTGGGAATTTGAAACAACACCTGTACATAATTGGCAAGGTTTTATTTGAGAGCATACGACTGGAGAATTCAAGGTATCTGGTTTTCATCATCCTCCCTCCAATCTTTGGTAAAACAAAAGTTTGATAGGAATATTTTTATTATATATTTTAATAATGAAAGAAAATGAGTGAATACGAATGGATTGATTCAAAAGATACATAAACATTTCATTAATTTTGCCAATTCAAAACAACAATGCTTACAAGCAAATACAAAAAATCAACATGCAAAGAAAAATACAACAGCGCTGAAACAAACAGGGGATTGCCAGCTTTAGGGAATTGAAAATGTCTTGATTTACTGCCTTCAAGAAACGCACCAAGAAGTCACTCGGGAGAGAGGTTGACATGCACCAACAGACTCCCTTCTGAGAAGGATATGCACCTCCTGTCGATCAAATGTTGTACCTTGGCTTGAAAAGCTCTGCAGTCTTCAGTTGAATGCCCCATTGATCCAGCATGATATCCACATTGCTCATGTGGATTATACTCCGGAGGTCATGGCTCTGGCAATGGCTTGAGAGGCTTGGGAACCACCAATGAGTATTGAATCAAAGGTTGCAGAAGTTGAGTGTATGATAAAGGTACTGGGTGAAGAGGAGCATTCCTTCTTTCCAAGTTGTTGCGAGGCTTATGTGGACTCTGATGCTGATTCAGATATCCTTGGCTCTGGACTTGCTGACTTGTACGAGATTTGTCCCTGATAATCGGAGTAGTGTCTTCAAATGAAAGAATGTCCTTCTCAATTAAATATTTCACAGCGCGTTTTAAGGCATAACAGCCTTCCAAATCGTGCCCTGAAGCACCATCATGGAATAGACAACGAACATTTGGATTGTAGTTTGCTGGGAGTGGATCCGGTAAGGGACCAAAAGGCTTTGGAACAACCAATCCTTTCTTCAACAATGAAGGATATAATTCCGTGTAGGTCATAGGGATTTGAGGGGTTGAAGGTCTTCTCCCTTATCTTCTATTCTGATTTGAGGCACCCTCTGGGTAAGAATCCTGAGCTCTCAATCTCTGACAAGCTGGCACTACTGGCACACTAGGTACTGCTATTCGCTTGTTGTGATGACCTTTGAGTTCTTCACACTCAATGCTGGATGTCATCTTCTTCGATTCACCCCCTACTTCTCCTTTGTTTCCTCCAGCAGGAGTGGCGACATTGAAATTTCCAGATGGTGTCCTGATACTCTTGTGAGAAGGCGAAGATGCTCCATCAGTTAGGCGCACGACCTGTTCTTTATGGTACAAAATTTTAAGAACCTTCATAGGTCTCTTTCCCTTCTTACCTCCTGGCTCATCAATCAAATTGTCTGCAATCGGCTCTCCTTCTTGGGGGATTATCGACTTAATCACACTTTGTAACTCAAAACTCTGGCATTCTTCGATAGGGTGCCCCAAGGCTACAGTGCGGTATCTACATCCAACCTCTGGATGGTCCTCTTCAAGGATTAACCTTTTGCTATGGATCAACCTTTGTACCCAGACTTTCAATTCAGGGCAAGTATTCAAATCATGTCCTACCACCCCTTTATGGAATTCACACACCGTATTTGTATCAGGGTTATACCATGTATTTAGTGATGGTACAGGTGCGTAAGGAGTCATCAATGAATTCTGGATAAGTAACGGGTAGAGCTTGCTGAGTGGCACTGGAATGGGTTCATAGTGAGCTTCACCCCCTTTGTTCTGACACTTCCCCTTGTTTCGCTTTCGCTTCTTTTTCTGACCTTGAGAAGAAGCTGCCAGTGGATATTGAGGCACTGATCTGAAAAATCAGAGGTTGACTTTGGCCTAGTAGGGTAGAGCCATGAGTTGGAAGATGAGGAGTTGTCACAGGGAAACACTCTTGACTCGAGGTAGCTTCGAATGGAGGTAGGACATTAGCTTTCTCTGCTGCGACAATAGGCACAGGGCGACCCTCCTTCTTCAACAAAGCTTGTAAGGTTTCCAAGACCCACTCCATCTGCTTTTTCAAGGAAATAACCTCCACTTTCAACAATTCTTGACTTCTTCTCAGTTCATCCACTGTTTCTTGAGACATAATTCTTAGTTCTGGACACGTGCCAGGAATCAAACTGCTGAACTCAAGACAAAGGATAGAATGAGCTTACCCTGAAGGAGGAAAATGATGTGCAATATAGATGCAATGGTATGCGAATGGATGCAAAGCAAGGATGGTTTCAAGGAACTCAAAAGTAAATGCAAACATCCAAATATAAAGACTTTTCCAAAAGGGATTATAAGCTGAAGTTTGTCTATGGTTAAACTTGCGATGTTTGCAATAGACGTCTCTTTGTTCCTTGAAGACCTTACCGAAATGATGCATATGATGCTGCGATGCAAAGACGCAGGGATGCAAGGATGCAGGGTGAAAGGTGTCACAAATAAATCCGGAATCTTCTTAACAGGTGGGCTGTAAGAGATTGGTTCTACGTTTTGTTACCCATAAGTCCCACTCACAGGAGGGTTTTTACGGTGATAGTTTAAGGAAACTCAAGGTCACGGACGTTTATCGTATTAACGCCCCGCCGTAGGCTAGCTGCATTGTGACGATAATAACGATAAGGTCTACCTTGAGTGGAATTCTCATGCTAGGCGTGCAAGGAGCGAGTCCTTGGAGCCTAACATTACACAACTACCAATATTGAAACAGGTTCTAGGGGGTCCCAGAATCACAGCCCTTTCGTGAATCAGGTCACACGAAAATTCTAACTATCTACGAAAATTCTAACTATCTGGGGGAGCTTTCATGCTAGGCGTGCAAGGAGCGAGTCCTTGCAGACTAACACTAATAACATCCAATTCTAAACTTAGGTGTTCCCTCTGCTTTTTCCACCACTCAAAATTTGCTTGCAAAGTGACCCCGAGATCCCACAAATAATATAATGAGCGATAAATGGAAAGCGGTAAAAGAAACAAAGAAACAAACATAAATAATAAACATAGAGAAGACAAGAAGAGATAAGATCAAACAAATAAACACACAAAGCTAAGTTAGGCTCGACTCTCTCTAGCATGGAACTATGTCCCCAGCAGAGTCGCCAACTGTCGTACCTCGAAAAATACGATCCTAAAACAAAACAATAGAGCCGCCACCTAATTCTATTTATTCTACGAGAGAAAAGGGAGATATAGATACAACCTAATAAAGGATAAGAAATGGTCAACGAAACCAAATTCTAAGTTCGGGAGTCGGTTACGCAAGGGGAAGGTATCAGCACCCCTCACGTCCGTTGTACTCAACGGGAACCTCTTAGCTAATTATGTGATTAAGTGTCTGATCTTAAGATTTTGTCTTCTAAATGATTATTAATATGTTTGTTCTAAGGAAATAAGTTTTAAATTATTAATAAGTCGGAGAAAAGATTAAATGTCGAAATTATTGATTTAAACGGAAAAATAATTAAATTTTTTATTATGGTGCTCGCGAAGGATAAAAATCCCCGTGCCTACGTATTCCCTTGTGCAATGGGAAAGTCAGAGCTTCGTAGTTCGTGCTACTACGATTTGTAATTTTTTAATTGAACGATTGTTTGAAAAGCATTCTACTGTTAAGCATTGGCTTATACTCGCGGTGGAGGCTGAAGCTCTAGCTTGTTCGAGAGATAGAATGATTTAAACAATGTTCGTTTTAGAGAAAAGGTGTTTGAATTTGGTTAAGATGTTTTAAACAAAAGGGCGAATGAACACATCGCGTGAGGCTAGCCCAGTTGCTGTCCAATCCAGAACGTGCGGAGTGCTAGACTCCGGAGTCCTGTCTTTCGATAATTAATTTGAAAATAGTTTAAATATTTTGGTATACGAATGATGATTGAACCATCGCGTGAGGCTAGCCCAGTTGCGGTCCAATCCAGAACGTGCGGAATGCTAGACTCCGGAGTTCTGTTTTCGTAATTTAATTTAAATGAATTGAATATTTGATATACGAATGATGATTGAACCATAGCGTGGGGCTAGCCCAGTTGCGGTTCAATCCAGAACATGCGGAATGCTAGACTCCGGAGATCTGTTTTCGTAATTTAATTTAAATGAATTGAATAATTGTTTTTAGACGTTTTAGAATCGATGTGTAATTAATAACGAAGGATTGAACGAACAATACGCGTGGGGCTAGCCCAGTTGTAGTTCGTTCTAGAACGTGCGGAATGTTAGACTCCGGAATTCTATTCCTTGTTAATTAATTTAGATGCGTAAAAAAGTCGTGCAGATGGCGGTCACTTGGTGACCGACTTACGTGTGTGCAAAATAGGCGTATGAATTACCAACTTGGCGTTGGACCAAGAAAAATGTCATTTTTGAAATGATTAGAATAAGGGTAAATATATTTATTATTATTTATTGGACAGTTTAAGATCATAATGCCAAAATAAATCATACATGTGAGCAAGACATTCAAACAAATAGAGACAGGCAAAGATCGTCAAGTATATACCAACAATCACCACATAAACCAAAATCGGGCAAGAGTTATAGCTAAATTAAATAAAAATTCTAATTAAATTAATTAATAACTTAACTAAAAAAGAAAATAAATAAAACAAATTAAAATAAATGTTTTACATGAAATATTCTTATGTTCTCATTTTTTTAAAAAAATTTTAGAAAAGTAAAATAATAAAATAAAGTAAATAAAGGGAAATAAAATAAATGGCTGGATTAAGAAAGGAAATAAGGGATGCCAAAAAACTAAAACAGGCCCAGTAGGCCTAAGGATTGGGGTGACCGGGTCCGGACTGTACGGGTCGGGTCCGGCCCTGAACCCGGTTCAGTTCCATCCCCAAATAGGGAAAGAAAAACCCTAAATAAACAAAACTCAGCCTTGCGAGAGAAAATTCAATGGACCGCGTCTCACATCATCGTCACCCTCCACCATAAAACGAGAAAAAAAGAAAACGGAAGAAACAAACCTCAAATGAAAAAAGCTGCTTCCTCCATCCACAGTTTCGTCTTTCTCTATTCACTCCTTTCTCCTTCTGATTTTGTGTTACTGTTGCTTGGTGCGAGACGGCGGTCCAGTTCGTTGTGGGTTGTTGCTGAAGGAAACAATCGCAACTGAGGGATTTGGGTTCGGTTATGTCAAAAGGCGTTCAAAGGGTTTTCGTGAGTTGATGATTTGATGATTCTCAGATTTTCACGGTGGGTTTCGGTGAGGAGGAAATGGTTGGCTGTTTGAAGATGGTGATGATTGAGGGCGTGAGGGTTGATGAAGATGGTGGGTCGACGAATTCAAAGGTGGATGGTGGCGGTTGTGCGATTGGAAGGAGGTTTTTGGTTGTTTCGTAGTGTGAGTTTTTATTTTTCTGTTCTTCGAGAGTTGAAGGAGGATTGAAGGCTGTGAGCGGCGGATGTTGTTTTGAAAGGTTGGTTGGAGGATCTAGTTTTGTTGTTGATGATGTGATGCGGACGGTTTGCGATTGGGGTTGGCCGTTTGAGGGCGGTGAGAGGGTTTGAAGTCAGTTTGTTGGTTTCAAAACATGTTGAAAATGGTGATGCACTTTTGCGTTTTTCAGGTTGATAAAGGGTCGGCGGAAGTGAAGAAAGGGGGTCTGAAGTTTGAGGAGGGTGGCGGTTGTTCACTGTGTTCGCGGAAGGGTGGCTACAAACAATGCGTATGGTTTTGCGTTTTGTTGATTGGGTTTGTTTCTGTATTTAGATTCGGGAAGGTTGTATTGGCAGGCAGTTTGTTAAGGTTCAGTTTGAATTGGATGTTTGTTTTTGAGAGATTTTTTTGAGTTATGAAAAAGCTTTGTTTGAAAGGGTTGGGGATGGTTTCCCGTTTTTTCGTGAAGGTTACGGTGGGTTGTTTTTTGGTGAAGGTTATGCGGTGATGGGTTTATGTGTGGATACTGGTTTTTTCTGATGTGTTTGTGAAGTGTTAGTATATGTTTTTGAGTAGGAGGTGCAGTGAAAAATGAAGAGGAAAATGAAGGCGTGGCTTTATGGTTGAAGAAAAAAGCAAGGGTCAGCAGGTGAAGGTGTTTTTTTGTTTGTTTCTTGTTTGCTGCCGTTGAGATGACGAAGGGTGAGAATGGTTATTTTTCGGTTTTTTCAGGTCCTGATTTGCAGGTGGTGGCGATGGCTGAAGGAGGGAGATGCTGGTTTGTGAAAAGTTTTTCTGGTTGGTTTTCACAGTGAAGTTTTGCTTTGCGGTTTGTTAAGGGTTCTGGTTTTTGATGCCGAAGGTAAGAGGAGTTTGTGGTGATAAAGAAGGGTGTCTTTCGGTGGTTTTTTTTTCGTAAAAGGGTTATGGTCTGTTGTGTTGGATCCCCCTCAAAATCTCTGTTGTCCCGTATTCTTGAAGGAATTTCTTTTTAATGCTCTTGTGCTGAGTTTTTTTTTTGAAGTATTTTTGCTGGCTACTTTTTTGTTGAAGAGAAAGTTGGAAAAGTCCTCCCTTTGAAGAGCGTCCTCTCCCTCTGCTTTTGGTCGAGAGTTTTATCTCTTTTTCCCATTTTATTGACCTGTCTCTCTTTCACTTTTTGTATGCAGGTTTGGCTTGATATGAATTGGTGAAAAATGCTGCTGCAGTGTTGCAGATTGAGGGATAAAGTTGTCATTGTCTGTTGGGATGTATGCCAATTTTGGTTGACTGAAACAAACTTTTTCTTTTTGTACTATTTGGATAAAGTTAAATTAATTAAAATAAAAAAATGCAAATTATTTCTAATAAATTTAAATTGTAACTAAACTAAAAATAAATCCTCCATGAACTAAATACAGTTAAATGACAATAATTGATTGAGATTAAAAGTCTAATTAAAATAGTTAACTAAATAAAAACAATTGAAAGTTGGATTAATTAAAATAAATAAATAAATAAATGTTAATCTAATTAAAAGAAAAATCTAATAAGATTAAATAAGAAACAAATTAATTAAAATAAGACTAGATAAATAATGGAAATGACCTAAATGAAATATTAAAAATAAATAAATTACTTAGAACTAAATAATAAAGTTAAACCAAAACAATTATTTTTAAAATCAAACTAATTTATATTTTTCTTAAAAAATAAAACCTAAATTGAAGTTAAATTTAAATCTAAATAAAATCTAAATTTGAACCAAAATAAAAAATAAAACTAATTCTAAAATATCTAATATTTTTATTCTTAAACCGAAACAATTAATTCAAAAAAAAACAAGAAACTTATATGATTTCAAATGATAAAATGAATAGAAAATGCAATGGTTAATGATTAATGGACTAAAAAGCGAAAATGACTGACTATCAAATAAATTGATAAAAAAGCGTCAGATGAAAGAAAATTGAAAATGTTCGGTCAAAATTTAGGGAGTGACAATAGCATTTTCACTAACCATTTCAAGGACCAAAGGATTCATCTTTGTTCTCTGTTGCAGGTCATGGCTTCTGCTCGTAGGAATACTATCCGGATCAACTTTGTAGGAATACCTCATAAGCTTAAAGAATTGGTCTCTCAAGTTTCTGAAAACTCCCAGTTCATCAAGAGGCATGGTCACCTACTGGATCTAGTCACTTCAGGGTTCAATGAAGATATGATGAGTGTTCTGTTTCAGTTCTTTGATCCTAAACATCATTGCTTCATGTTCCCCGACTATCAGCTGGTTCCTACAATGGAAGAATTCTCCAAGCTTCTGGGTATACCTATCCTGGATCAGAAACCCTTCACAGGCTTAGAGAAAAAGAGCTTAAACCTGAAGTAATTGTTGCAACCCTACATCTGAAGAAATCAGACATTGTCCTAGAAACAAGGAGTGGAGTTTAGGGTATTCTTGCTAAGGTATTGATGGAGAAAGCTCAAGTGTTCCTGAAGGCTATGAGTTATGATGCTTTTGAGGAGATCTTAGCCTTATTAATCTATGGCTTAGTATTGTTCCCCAATCCAGACCAGTTCATAGACGTACATGCCATCAACATATTTCTGACTCGCAATCCAGTGCCTACATTACTTGGAGACATCTTACACTCTCTTCATACTCGTACTACAAAGGCACGAGGAAATCTGATGTGCTGCATAGCTCTCTTGTCTAGGTGGTTTATTTCTCACCTTCCTCGATCAGTGATGAAGAATGAACAAGGGTTCAGGTGGTCTAAACGAATCGTGTCACTCTCTCATTCAGATATTCATTGGTGCTCTAGATCTATGGAGAATGTTACTATCATTGACCGTTGTGGGGAGTTCCCTAATGTGCCACTCCTTGGCATAAGAGGGGGCATTACTTACAATCCTTCCTTAGCTCTACGTCAGTTTGGTTATGCTCGGAGTGATGGCCCTCATGACATGCTTATTCAGGATATTGTGTTCGACTACGACAACGGTCTTCAAGGTTACCGTCAAAGGTTCATACGAGCATGGGGTAAGGTGAACAAGGTTGGCAACAAGACTCTGGAACCAAAGTACACTATTCATATGGAAGCTTATCTCAGATGGGTGCGATCTCGTGCTCAGACTCTTATGATGCCATATCCTGCCATCCTGCCAGTTACCATGGAGCCTGTTGCTGAAGGAGAAACTTCTTATATCATTCTTCATCCAGACATGCCCACTGACATGGAAGATTTACAAAGGTCCTGGATCCAGTTGAAGGAGCAAAGGGATACTTTTGAGACTCATTACAAAGCAAGTCAAGAAAGAATCATGGAGCTAACAAAACAACTTCACGAGGAGCGGAATCTCAACTCATACCTCAACACAAAGAGGAAACGTCCATGGGAGACTTAAAACCCCATCTTTTGTATTAATTTCATTTTTATTGTAAGCCCAAGGGGCAAACAAATTTATTACTAATAAAAGTTTACCTTTTTAGTTGTTTAAACAAATTTAAATCCTGCAGTCCTTGAAAACATTGCATACGCATTTATACACCATATCATTGCATCACAGGTTTCTTATGTACAGGTATCTTATCTTCTCGTTGTTTATTTCAGCAGAAATGGCTCTTGAACAGACTGTCAAAGATCTCCAGGCACAAAATGCACAATTCCAAGAGCTGATCCTGAACTTGTCCAAGGGACAGGATGAATTAAAGACACTGCTGGCTAAGAAGACTAAGAAGGCTAGAAGATCAGGAGGCCTTATTAATCTGGGAAGAAGATTCAAAGGTCCTGTCAAGACCAAGGAACAGGTTGAAGATTATGAGTCTGAGGATTCTGAGAAAGAGGGAGGCAGTCTCCATAATACTATGGGGGATTCTGATTCTGAAGCAAATTATTATCATGATCCTAATGAAGATAAGTTCAAAATGCTGGTGGATAGAATGAATGCTATGGAGTTACAAAAGTCTTCTGGGCTGGATTTTGAAGATCTGAGTTTGATATCTGGAGTGGTTATACCTATTGGTTTCAAGGTTCCTGCTTTTGTGGTGTATGATGGTGTCTCATGTCCCAAGCTGCATCTAAGGTCCTATGTCCGGAGGATTCAACCACATACTGCTGACAAGAAGTTGTGGATCCATTTCTTCAAAGAGAGCTTGTCTGGAGCTCAATTGGAATGGTACTATCAACTGGAGAGTGCCAACATTCGTGATTGGAATGATCTTGCTGAGGCCTTCTACAGGCAATACCAATACAATGTTGATTTAGCACCTACTCGCATGCAACTCCAAAGCATGTCCATGGGTGCTAAGGAGAATTTCAAGGAGTATGCCCTGAAGTGGAGAGACCTGGATGGCAGAGTGCAACCTCCTCTGACTGACAGGGAGCTAGTGGATATGTTTATGAGTACGTTGAATGGTCCTTTCTATAGTCATCTCATTGGAAGCTCATCATCTGGCTTCACTGAGCTGATAATGACTGGAGAGCGTGTGGAAAGTGGTATAAGAAGTGGCAAGATACAGGTGAGTGCCTCTTCATCAAGCACTGCCAAGAAGCCCCCTAGTGGGAAAAAGGAGTCAAATGTTGTTTATGGTCAACCTGGTCGTAATAGGAGTCACCAATATGTGGGAGCAGTTCACATCTCCAATCCTACTCTTGCAGCACCAGAGCCACCACAGAGCAATCGGCAGAAGCCTAGAAGACAGTTCACAAAGATCAACATGTCACTGGCCCAAGCCTTGCAACACTTGTTGAAAGGGGAACTCATTACTTTGAAGGACCCTCCTCAGAATCCTAATACTTCCTCTCCTCGGTATAATCCTAATACACGATGTGCCTATCATTCTAATTGTCCGGGACATGACACCAACAACTGCTGGATATTGAAAAACAAGATTCAAGATATGATTGATGCTGGAGAGATTGAATTTGACCCTCCTGGGACTCCAAATGTGATTATTGCTCCCATGCCGAATCATGAGAAGACTGTTAATGCTGTTGTTGAAGTTTCATATATTTCCTCAGTTGCAGATGTGACTACTCCATTATCTGTTATCAAGAAGAAGTTGGTACAAGCTGGGTTCTTTCTAGGTTGTAATGAAGATTGTTTTTATTGTGCTTATAAACCTGATAGCTGTTGGAAGTTGAAGGATGGTATTCAACGCCTCATGGACAATTACACCATATTGTTTGAGAGGACACCTTCTGTGGAAAGTATGGTTGAACATCTAACTCGAGGTGCGAAGGTTGAAGATGTGGATTTGGTTGATAAAGTGCCAGTGAGGATTACCTCCAAAGGCCCTGTCAAGATCACTCATGAGGGTCCTGTCAGGATTGCTGCTGAAGGCCCTGTGAAGACTGTTGCTGAAGCTAGAGTGGCTCCCATGATTATTACCACTCCTGGCCCTATTCCGTATACTTCTGACAAAGCTATACCCTGGAATTACGGTTCCGATGTTTATATCCACGGTATTAAGCAGGAACCATTGACTGATACCCCTGTTGCTAATGATAACCTTGATGTTGATAATATTGCTGGATCTAGTAAGATCACCAGAAGTGGAAGAATTTTCTCTCCTCCGGCTACCTCAAAAAATACAGTTACTCAAACTACTACCTCCACTTCTGAGCCAAATGCTGATGCTCGAGGCAAGGGTCCTGTGATTAAACCTGTGCAAGCTGAACCACCGACTGCTGAGAATCTTTCTAAACAGATGGAAGATGTACTGAAGATCATTCGTAAGAGTGATTATGATATTGTTGACCAACTGGGGCATACTCCCTCCAAAATTTCCATGTTGTATTTGTTGCTGTGTTCTGAGGCTCATGCTAAAGCCTTGATTAAGTTCTTGAAGACTGCTCACGTGCCAAATGAGATTTCTGTGGATCAATTTGAGAATTGTGTTGCACACCTGACTTATGATAATGGGTTAGGATTTTCTGATGCTGACTTGACTCCTGCCAAGAGAAATCATAACAGAGCTTTGCATATCTCCATTGAATGTAGGGGAACTACTTTGTCTCATGTGCTGATAGACAATGGTTCTTCATTGAATGTACTTCCCAAAGAGGTTCTGAACAAGCTCAGTCCTGAAGATGTTGTGTTGAGACCAAGTAATATAGTGGTGAGGGCCTTTGATGCTTCAAGAAGGGTGGTGCATGGAGAAATAGATCTCCCAATCAAAGTTGGCTCTCAAGTCTTCAATTCTACCTTCTATGTAATGGATATTCGTCCTGCGTACTCTTGTTTGCTTGGGCGCCCCTGGATCCACGGGGCAGGTGCTGTGACCTCCACTCTACACCAGAAGTTGAGATATCCAGTGAAGGGAAAGGTTTTCACTATTTACGGAGAAGAAGAATATATGATCAATCATGTGAATACATTTAAGTATGTGAAGTAGAAGGTGAATATGTTGAGACTCCTTTCCAGACATTTGAAGTAGTTCCCTGGGTTGTTCCTGCTGCTGAAGCTCCTCCTGTTGTCAAAAGAGTTCATGTGGTTACCAGAGTACCTCCTACAATGGCCTCCCTCAAAGATGCTAGAGATGTGGTTGAAGAAGGTGGTTGTACTATTTGGGGTCAGCTTCCTGACATTCCTTACAAGTCTAACAAGTCTGGTTTGGGTTTCACTGCAGAGTCCTAGAAGGCTGTTCGTCGTGCTCGTGCTGTTCGTATCACCAATCAAGGGATCATGAAAGATCAAATCAATGTTGTGGGTGACTATAGTGAGGACTACAACCTGGATGCTTGGATTTTTCCTACTGTGGGTGATGGGCTCAATAATTGGAAGGCTGAAGACATTATTCCTATCTCCTTTAGTCGGGAGTAAATACTATTACTGTGTTGTTATTTTTAAGTTTGTAATTTTGAATAATTAAATTTTTAAGCCTTGTGCCTTACCCGGGGCACAATGGTATGCTTGTTTCGGGATGTCATTTCATTTGCATACTTCATTCAATAAAAATCAATGGACGTTTCGTTTTCGTAAATATTGTGTTCCTTTGTCTTTCTTTTATTTTATTCTTGTTTTATCAGCTATGTGTTCTTACACACACCCACATCACTAAAATGCAGATCCTCATCCACTCTGGATCCTGTTGATAACAGTTTTACTATTGCCAATTATAATTTCGAGAATCCGATCTATCAAGCTGAAGATGGAAAGGAGGAAGATTGTGAAGTACCTGTAGAGCTTGCTAGGTTGTTACAACAAGAAGAGAAAGCTATACAGCCACATGAAGAGCCAATCGGAGTTGTGAATCTGGGAACTGAAGAAAACAGGAAAGAAGTCAAGATAGGGGCTGAATTAGAGGATGGTGTTAAGAGAATATTAATTCAGATGTTACATGATTATGTGGAGATCTTTGCTTGGTCCTATGAAGATATGCTAGGGTTGGATACAGACATTGTGGTTCACCGTTTACCGGTAAAAGAAGATTGTCGTCCAAAGAAGCAAAAGGTTCGTCGCATGCGTCCTGAAATTTCAGAGAAGATTAAAGCAGAGGTGATGAAACAGTTTGATGCAGGGTTCTTAGCTGTGACTTCTTATCCTCAGTGGGTTGCAAATGTCGTACCGGTGCCTAAGAAAGATGGTAAGGTACATATGTGTGTAGACTACAGGGATTTGAACAAGGCTAGCCCCAAAGATGACTTCCCACTTCCTCATATTGATGTTCTGGTAGACAACACTGCTTAGCATATAGTATTCTCTTTCATAGATGGTTTCTCTGGTTACAATCAAATCAAGATGGCACCTGAAGATATGGAGAAAACTACATTTGTTACACAGTGGGGCACTTTTTGTTATAAAGTGATGCCATTTGGTTTGAAGAATGCAGGGGCAACATATCAGCGTGCTATGGTGGCTTTATTTCATGATAAGATTAATCATCAGATAGAGGTATATGTGGATGATATGATAGCCAGGTCCCAGAATGAAGAGCAACATCTTGATCATCTGCATAAGTTGTTTGAGAGGTTGAAGAAATACAAGTTCAGATTGAACCCAAACAAGTGTACTTTTGGAGTTAGATCTGGTAAACTCTTGGGTTTCATTGTCAGTGGAAAAGTTATTGAAGTGGATCCTGCGAAAGTGAAAGCTATACAAGAGATGCCAGCTCCCCGTACTGAGAAAGAAGTTAGAGGTTTCTTGGGATGACTGAATTACATTGCAAGATTTATTTCCCAATTAACTGCTACCTATGAGCCAATCTTCAAGCTATCGAAGAAAGATCAGGTAATGGAGTGGAATGATGAGTGTCAGACAGCCTTTGATGAAATCAAGAAATATCTCCTAGAACCTCCAATTTTGATGCCACCAGTTGATGGAAGACCCTTGATTATGTACTTAACAGTATTAGACAACTCAATGGGGTGTGTATTGGGGCAACATGATGAGTCTGGTCGAAAAGAGCAGGCAATATACTACCTTAGCAAAAAGTTTACCGACTGCGAAACAAGATACTCGTTGCTCGAGAAAACTTTCTGCGCTTTGGCATGGGATGCTCGCCGACTAAGACAGTATATGTTGACTCATACTACCTTATTGATTTCAAAGATGGATCCAATCAAGTACATATTCGAGAAACCTGCTCTCTCTGGACGAATAGCAAGATGGCAAATGATCTTGACGGAATATGATATACAATATACTACTCAGAAGGCCATTAAAGGAAGTGTTGTAGCTGATCATTTGGCTCATCAAGTAGTGGATGATTATCAGTCAATGAGTTTTGAATTCCCTGATGAAGACATTATGATTATTACCAAAGAACCTGGACAATATGACGGACCTGAACAAGGATCCCGATGGACTATGGTTTTTGATGGAGCTTCTAATGCACTTGGTAATGGTGTTGGTGTTGTGATCATTTCCCCTGAAGGTTGTCATACCCCGATTACTGCAAGACTTTGTTTCTATTGTACTAATAACATGGATGAGTATGAAGCATGTATCTTGGGTATCAAAGCTGCCATTGATATGAAGATTCAGTTCCTGGACGTATATAGAGATTCAGCCCTGGTCGTAAGTCGGATTAAAGGAGATTGGGATACCAAGCATGATAATCTCATTCCTTACAGAGAGCATGTATTGTCTTTGATCCCATATTTTAAAGAGATTACTTTTGGACATATTCCACGAAGAGAAAATCAATTGGCAGATGCATTAGCCACCATGGCATCTATGTTTGAGATTAGCTGGGATGATGAAGCTCCCAAGATCACTATTGATAGATTTGAGAAGCCTGCATACTGCAATGAGATTGACACTGAAGAAGCAGAAGGGAAGCCTTGGTTCTATGAAGTGAAAAGATATCTTGAAGCTCAGGAGTTCCCTGAAGGGGCATCTGTCAAAGATAAGAAGTTTCTGAGGAGGTTTTCTGCTAAGTTCTTCTTGAGTAATGGAATTTTGTACAAGCGCAATCATGATTCAACTTTGCTTCGTTGTATGGATAAGAAAGAAGCAACAAAGATTATGGAAGATATGTACGATGAGATCTTTGGCACTCATTCTAGTGGTCATACCATGGCAAAGAAGATATTGAAAGCAGGTTACTATTGGTCTACCATGGAAGTTGACTGCTATCAACATTCCAGAACATGTCACAAGTGTCAAATCTATGTTGATAAAGTACATATACCTCCTTCACCATTGAATGTGTTGACTGCTCCTTGGCCTTTTGCCATGTGGGGCATTGATATGATTGGTGAGATCAAGCCTACTGCTTCTAATGGGCATCGTTTCATCTTGGTTGCTATTGATTACTTCACAAAGTGGGTGGAGGCAGCTTCATTTGCATCTGTTACTAAGAATGTGGTGGCTCGATTCATTAAGAATAATCTCATATGTAGGTATGGCATCCCTGAAAGGATTATTACTGACAATGGCTCTAATCTGAACAACACTATGATTACTGATCTCTGCATGCAGTTCAAGATTAAGCATCACAACTCTTCTCCGTATCGTCCAAAGATGAATGGGGCAGTAGAAGCTGCTAATAAGAACATTAAGAAGATTCTACAGAAGATGATTGTTACTTACAAGGATTGGCATGAGATGTTACCATTTGCTCTTCATGGTTATCGTACTACAATACGTACTTCAACAGGGGCAACCCCATTCTCCTTAGTATATGGTATGGAAGCAGTTCTGCCCATTGAAGTTCAAATACCCTCCTTAAGAATCATGAAGGATGCAGGCTTGGATGAAGATGAGTGGATTCGGACTCGACTCGACCAGATAAATTTGATTGATGAGAAAAGGTTGGCAGCTATTTGTCATGGCCAGATGTACCAGAAACGGATGATCAAAGCTTTTAATAAGAAGGTTAAGCCAAAGGTATATCAGGCTGGTGACTTGGTAATCAAGCGTATCATATTACCACAAGGTGATCCTAGGGGCAAGTGGACTCCTACATATGAAGGGCCATTTGTGGTCAAAACAGTATTCTCAGGAGGTGCCATGATGCTTACTACTATGGATGGTGAAGACTTCCCACAGCCTGTAAACCCAGACATAGTTAAAAAATACTACGCATAAAAAGAGACACGTTAGGTTGACTGGCCTAGGCAAAAATAAGGGCATCCCGGCAAACCAAAAGGGTTCGGGCAAAAATTAGGGATATATATAGAAAAAAATGTGTACACCCGGCAAGTCGAAAACCTGAAAAGGTGGCTTGGGCAAAAAAGGGTATCCCGGTGGATTGAAAACCTGAAAGGGCAATCCAGGAAAAAGTTAGGGATTAAATCGTATGACTATGTCTCGTTTGGATTACCCATGTAACTCCAACCAGTTGTGCTATTTAACTCAAGCTCGAACATATAAAAATAAATCCAATCATTTCCGTCTCAACAACAGAAGATGAGATACTTGAAGATAATGGCAATAGTAGAATTGAAACTCAATAGGATTATTTCCCACATAGTTGATTTTCTTTGTTTTGTAAAAAATTTTACGACGAATTCCTCTTACTAGGATTTCTGTCTCCTTGTACAAACTTGCCTATGTATAGGTCACTTTGTGATATAAATAAAATTTCATCTTTGAATCCAGATTTACTTTTACCCTATTTACATAAGCGAAAACGTCCATTGGTTGTGTTTGAATGTATGTATGCTTTTGAATATTATTGATGTTTACCAGAAATGCATGAAATGCAGTAATAGTATTTACTAAGGACGAACGAAGGTAGGAATTCAACGAAGCTTCGCCGGTTCATCCCCACAGGACAACTAAAAATCTCCAGTAGGGCAAATCTATCTTTATAGATACTTTGAGTTACATCTCCCCTTGAATTTATGTCCATCTCTTTTATCCTCAATCGGGATATTCAGGAACTTATTCCTTCAATAGAGGTACGACGAACGAAGACGGGAGGTTATAAATACTATACTATCAAACAAGATGGGAACGAGTTCCTCATATTCTTCAGCAACAAATCAGGATTTATTTTCCCTAGCCAACAGTGGTTATACAAAGATATTCAGACGCTTCAGGCTGCATGATTCATACATACATCATTTACATCATATCATATCATACATATCCATAAATGCATAATACATTACTTGAGTGCACCATGCCATACATGCATGCATGCATATTGCATAAACTAACCTTTTCTTTGCAGGATAGTTATATGCAAATAAAACAATATCAACAATTCACAACAGGTCAGAAAAGATCTATACATTACTCAAGATGTCCTCGGAGAGTAGGAAAACGGTCTGTACAAAGATCCATTCCCTAATCCAGGATATTTCCAGGAGATTTAATCCTGACACTTTTTTGTCCTCGGAGAGTAGGCAAACGGTCTGTACAAAGATCCATTCCCTAATCCAGGATATTTTCAGGAGATTTAATCCTGACACTTTTTTTTCCTCTGAGAGTAGGCAAACGGTCTGAACGAAGATCCATTCCCTAATCCAGGATGTTTCCAGAAGATTTCATCTATCTGCTATTGAATAGTAGGCAAACGGTCTGTACAAAGATCCATTCCCTAGTTCAAGATATTTTGCAGAAGAATTAATCCTGGTATTCTTTTGTCCTTGGAGAGTAGGCAAACGGTCTGTACAAAGATCCATTCCCTAATCCAAGATATTTCCAGAAGATATAATCGTCACGAAGATTTATTTCTACTGGTCTATTCAACAATTCAAATCATGTTGCATAAACGATTCAGAGACGGCCTATACGAAGACCTAGTACTGATATCCAGTATCAACATAAAGATATCATCACCTCCTGATATTACGAATGGCATCTATAAGCCCATTTCTAGTTCTTCCAAGTGGCATCTTCAAGCCCACTCAAGCATATACAACTAATCATCAGTGTTACTTTACGCACCGGCGAGTGCAAATTTTTGGGCTTTTGTGTTCAATCCCCTTCAACCTTCCAGGTCACGAATGGCACATATACCAATCTAACCCCTCAGGTTTCAGAAAATTGAACAGGGGCAGCTGTTGTACCCCAAAATTTGCCCTCCACAAGACAAGACATTGTGTACTAAGAGGTTCACAAGGTTCACAATGTTAACAAGACATCTCATGAGGTTCACAAGGTTCACAATTAGTCAGAAAGTTTGACAATTCCCTCAGACAATGCATCCTCATTAGCAATGCATCTTAAACTAGGGTTTTGACTTTCATCAGGCTAAATGGATTTCCAAGACTTCAATTGAGCTTCATAGCATCCTATATGTGTTCAAGAATCCCCATGTCAAGTTTCAAGACTTTCCCAAAAGATTTGCTCAGTCAGATGATCAGATAGGTTAAAATCAGTCAAGGCAGTCAAAAAGTCAAACTGAGGTCAACTGTGGTCAAACCAAAGTCAAACTTCATGATTTTTTTCCAACATCAATTATATGAAGTAAAATTCATCATTTGATCAAGGGTTGATCATGATTCATCAAGGAAGTTTCAGATCATCAAGAATCAGGAGTTTCTAAATTAGGGTTTTCACAGGAAAAGTCAACTGAACTTTGACCAGCCAAAACTTTCACATGCTTCATCAAAAATTTTCCATCCAAGGCTCATTTTGAAGGAAATTGAATTATCTACAACTTTGTGTCTCACAAGCCAAGCCCAAAAATGCTTTATTTGGAAGGTATGAGCTAAGACATTATAGGTCCTTTTAAAAGTCAACAAAAAGTCAACAACTTCCAAAGAGCATAACTTGAGAATGGTAAACGATATGGACATGAGACCAAAAAGGTTGGTTAGAGGACTCTTTAAGCTTTCCAAAATGTCCAAGAACACCTTCATAGCATTAAAATTGAAGGATTTGTGCCCTTTCAAAGTTGGAAAATTTTGAGAGGTTTATGAAGCAAATGGGGTCTTAAAACCATAATTCACCAAATTGGCTTGCTTTTTTATGATCCAAACACTTCCATGACATCATGCACGAATTAAAATTTATTTATTCATAATTTTATTCATTTTATTTTATTTATTATGATTTTTTATGTTAAAAATCATTTTAAATTAAAATAAAATATAAAAGGATGGATATTTGATTTGATTTTGATTCTAGAAGGTCTTAAAATCCATTTAAACTTGATTGACACTAGAATATTTCAAATCATACCAAAATAGCAAGGCTAGATCAACGAATATTCAAGTTTTAAGATCATATCTTTTTCAATCTCACAAGGTCCAAAAATCCACAAGCTTGATTAATCTCTTGACCTAATTCCATTGTATGATATATATACAACACATAGCAAGCATAAGGACACAAATTCAGAGTCTCCCATAGCATTCTCAAACTTCAAAAATTCATACAAAATTCAATTTTCGGATTCATCTCTAGAGGGTGTTTAAAGGTATTTTAAAGACATAGAAAGGATCCTTGGACATCACTAAACCTATCCCAACCTTCAAAAGCATCGTAAACATGCTCATATGCATAAACCGATTCTTAACATTCATGTTTTTTTTATTTTCAATTCTGAATATTTACTTGTTTTCAATGAATTTTGACTTCAATTTCTTGTTTGTGATGAGTTATAGACTGATTCTGGACAGGTTTCTTGAAGTTTCATCACTTAATACGGATTTCACCATTGTTAGGGTTTTCGACCTCTTTTAGGGTT
This sequence comes from Lathyrus aphaca, assembly GCA_963966055.1. NCBI lineage: Eukaryota > Viridiplantae > Streptophyta > Magnoliopsida > Fabales > Fabaceae > Lathyrus > Lathyrus aphaca. Next base: position 347,884,200 of record OZ014525.1, on the reverse strand, counting down.
TTACCACTTAGCCAATATAAATGAGTTTTAAAGACATGGAGAACTCGTAAATGTCATTAGGAACTCAATGACATTGTTAATTTCATGAAATTCCACTGTTTGTATGGAGTTTGACATTCGCAGGTTTTCATACGAACACAAAAATGCAGGAAAACTCGCAGGAAATTTCGTAAGAAATTTCGTAGGTCATGAGGTAGAAGATGAAGCTGTTGGGCGCGAAAATCATATTTGAATTTGGTGCAGGGCTTAAAACGAATTCGTTTACATTATGTTACAACTAGCGCGTGTAGCTCAGCTGGTTTTGTTGAATCGCTTTGGTGGTGAGAGACCTGGGTTCGATTCCCAGGTCTGGTGTTATATATTTTTTTTTACTTTGTCATATTTTTCAGGTTTTAAATATAATCAATTGTGGCTGTTTGATATCACAAACGCGCGCGCAACCTGCTGGTAGCCCTGTGCGTCCAGGGGAAGCAAAGCCTAGGGCGTGAGTTCAATCCCTGCCCCAGGTAAGTTTTAGTTCTTTGTTTTTTCTAATTATTTTGCTTTGTTATTTTATTTTCTAATTAATTATAATCATATTTCTAATATATTTAGATAACAATATGTAAATATATATATTAATTTCATATTTTCTAAAAAAAAACCTCTAATTTATTTTCTAAAGAAATTTTTAATCTTAGTTCATAATTAAATTAAAATATGTATATATTATTATCATATATTTAGTTTTTTTGTAAATAGTTAAATTAATATTGTAATTTAGATTATAAACCCTAATTCCATTTTCTAAAAATTCTAACCCTAATTTCTAAAACCCTAAATTTTTAAAAACCTTAATTTATTACCTTAATTATTTTGTTTAAATATTAAACTTAATAAATTTTTCTAATATACATATATAATTAAATAATTAATCATGCTTTATTTTGTAAATAAATTAGTATATGGTTTATTATTATATTTATTGTTTTTTTTTCATCTCAAAAATTCTTAAAATTTGTTTATTTAATTTATATATGTTTTGTATATTTGTGTTAATATTTTCTTTCTTATAATTATTTTTATTACTAACCCTTTTTATTATTTCGTTATATATTTATTATTTAATCGTTTATATATTTATGTAACTGCAAAAGCCTTGTAATAGTCGTAGGGTTATTTTTGTCTTTATTTTATCTATAAATGTTTATATTGCCATGGTTAGTAAATATAGGGAGTGATAACATGTTTGTATTTTAAAATTAATTTAGAATCACTAATTTAATAAGATAAATATATGAACCTATACACGCACACACGTAAGTCGATCTCTGATCGCCATCTCACTTCCTAAGGTTATCCCTCATGTTGCCTAAATAAAAAGGTCAAGTAAGGTGTCTAAAAAGCAAAGTCCCTTCTCATAAAATATCATCAAGTCCCTTTAAAGATTATAAGATCAAGTCCCTTCGATGTTTCCTACGTAAATGATCTTGTCCCTTTTGAATAAAAGATGATAAGTCCCTTCGTATTGCTAAGACACCTTACAGTTGCCTAAACACAAATGACCCTTCACATGTCCCTTATAACATCCAAGGTAATGAGTACCTATTCCTTAATAATAGGGATAGTCTTACCATTGAAAGAACATATAAGAACAGAAAAGATTTAATTTAGGGCAGGTTCCTCTTAAATACTTGCTCACTTTTCATTAAATTGCTTCATTACACTTCACATTTTCAAACAAATTTTCAAAACAAAGTCTTTATATATATCCATACAAGGATCATTATAAAGTACTTAAGAAAATTTTTAATCACACACTACACTTCTCAAAACAGTTTAAAGTGAGCTAAGTAACTAAGAGCCCATGGATAACCATGGATGTAAAGGGTGCTAACACCTTCCCTTTACATAACCTACCCCCCGAACTCAAAAATCATTTAAGGTCTTTCCTGTTCTTTTATGCCCTTTCCTTTGGATAAAATAAATGTCGGTGGCGACTCTTGCTATCCGCAACATTTAACTAAAGTTAGTTCTTCCACCCTGTTACACATAGGACGGATGTCGGATAGATGATTCCAATAATGGAGATTCCACTGGGAAAAGGATAAGGGACGGTAATCCAAAGGTGAAGGACGATCGCCTGGAAGGGGACGGCTGACAAAAGTATCACGACATAAGACGAATGCCGGATAGAAGAAGGTTATTTTGTTGGCGACTTACTGGGGAATGGTAAACACGGACGAGTGCTTTCATCTCGAAAATAAAAGGTATAAGTGTTTGACAATGTGTATAGATTAAAGATGCGGACGAGCATCCTTAGGACCATGATACAGACTAGTATCGGTAGGAACAAACGCCGACGCGTGTTTAAGGACGATGATACGGACGAGTATCAATCGGTCAAGCAAGGAACACAAACGAGTGTTGAATATGCTGAGGAATGATATATACAATGATACGGACGAGTATCAAAGGAATTCTGTATTGGTATGTACAAGTATTGATTTGTTAAGGAGGTATGTGTAAGACACGGACGAGCGTCGGAAGATTGGGCAAGGGACACAGACGAGTGTTTGACTTGCTGGGGAAGTATGACACGAATGAGTGTAAAAAAGAATATGCATAAATATAAACAGGCATCTGCGTTTTGAGAGTGCAAATGGGATGCTTTGGCTTTTTGCGGGGGATATGAGTTTCGTATATTGTTGGTGAAATGATGATGATATTTGCAGGTGACTGGACCGAACTTGGCTTGTAATCATGCATATGTTTGATTTTTGCCGTAACGCTCTGTTTTAGACGGAATGCTACGCTTATTTCGGTGAATATGATGCGAATGCTATGATTATGCAAGTGAGAAGCTGATCCGGGACTCAGATCCTGCGGGGATAAAGATCTCTGGCTAATATTTTTGAAGGGATAACCCGACTGGGGGAAGAGATCATTGATGGCTCTTTCCGGAGGGAGAAATCTTCTTGGAGGAATAGATCATTGGTAGATCTATTTGGAGGGAGAACTCCTTAATGGGGATGAGGAAGTTCTAGCCACTCAGTTGGGGATGTGTTTCAGGTATTGCTCTACTAGGGGAGGTGACTCTGTGGGGAATCAATTCCACCAACTCTGCTAAGGATGAGAGAGATCTGGTATCTCTGGTGGGGAAGGGAAAGTCCTTGACCACCTTGCTGTGGAAGAGTTTTCAGGCACTGCCTGGGAGGTCCCGCTCGGGGAGGAGATAGATTCTAGGAAGTAGTATGTTGGGGAATCGATGCTTGATATGCCCCATGTTGCGAAAGATTGTACACCTTGAGTACCTAAAACCTGTTAAGACAAAGGAAAACGCTCAAGTGCCCCGAGGTATCCTTAACCGGATTCCATCATAAGAATGAGATTTACTGAGAGCAATATATTTACTGCAAGCAATTATTAAAATAGCTCATATGTTTTACGCAAGTGTTATATTATGAACATTGGACATTTTGCAAACGGAACAAAAATGTACCAAACAAATTGTGACTGGAAACTTTGATTTTATTAATTTGTGTGCCCCGAATTGGCAAGTACAGTCAAAGAAGCGAATCCCCTGAAATGAGGAGATTGTTGTAAAATTGAGAAAATAAAAGTGTTGGCAATGTTGAAGATGACACTTCAATGAGCTTCCTTTGCTATGACCTGTATGACCTTGACGCTCTTCTTATCTTGCTTTCTGAAGAAGGCTGATTTTGACCGATGCTTTGTCCTTTCAAAACTTGCCATGTTATGAATGATACAGACGAATTTAGAATGTAGTTGTTCGCTTATTCCCTGATTTTGCGTGGATCGCCCTTTCGGGTTTTCAATCCACCGGGATACCCATTTTTGTCTGAGCTGTCCAATGCGGCTTTTCAACTCAGCGGGTGTACATTTTTTTTTGTTTTTCCCTTATTTTTGCCCGAGTCTTTTATTCTATTTTTGACTCGCCGGGATGCCCTATTTTTTCCTGGATTTACATTCTGTTTTTATGTCCAGCGGGTCATTTTTATGCGAAGTATTTTTTAACTGCATATGAATTCACAGGAGACGGGAAGTCTTCACCATCCATGGTTGCGAGCATCAGTGCTCCACCTGAGAAGACTTTGGTTATGATGTAGGGACCTTCATAATTTGGTGTCCACTTGCCCCTGTGGTCTGTGTGAGGAGGAAGGATTCTTTTTAGAACGATCTTTCCCACTTGGTATTCTCGGGGTCTGACTTTCTGATCGAAGGCTTTCTTCATCCGCTTCTGATATAACTGGCCATGACAGATGGCAGCTAGCCTTTTATCTTCAATCAGATTCAGTTGGTTGTACCGAGACCGGACCCATTCTACTTCATCCAACTTCACATCCATCAATACCTGTAAGGAGGGTATCTCAACTTCAATAGGTAGGACAACTTCCATACCATACACAAGTTGATAGGGTGTTGCCCCAGTAGACGTCCTGATTGAGGTTCGGTACCCATGCAAAGCAAATGGTAGCATCTCATGTCAGTCTTTGTAGGTAACTACCATCTTCTGCACAATCTTAATATTCTTGTTAGCCGCCTCAACAACGCCATTCATCTTTGGCATGTAAGGAGAAGAGTTGTGATGTTGGACTTTGAAGTCCCGACAAAGCTCTGCCATCATTTTGTTGTTCAAATGAGAAGCATTATCAGTAATGATTCACTCGGGAACTCCATATCGACAGATGATGTCTCTTTTCAGAAATCTGGCAACCACTTGTCTGGTGACGTTTGCATATGAAGCTGCTTCAACCCATTTGGTGAAGTAATCAATGGCTACAAGGATGAATTTGTGACCATTTGAAGCATTTGGTTCAATCTTTCCAATGATGTCAATGCCCCACATGGCAAAGGGCCAAGGTGACGACATTATGTTCAAAGGATTTGGAGGCACATGCACTTTATCCGCGTAGATTTGGCATTTATGGCACTTTCTGGCATAGGCACAACAGTCTGCATCCATCGTGATCTAGTAGTAACCTGGTCTTAACAACTTCTTTGCCATTGCATGTCCTCCAGGGTGGGTACCGAATGAACCTTCATGCACCTCGTGCATCAACAAGTCTGCTTCCTTCTTGTCAACACATCTAAGCAGAACCATGTCAAAGTTTCGCTTGTATAATGAACCATCAGCATTGAGGAAGAAACTGCCGGCCAACCTTCTTAATGTCTTCTTATCATTGGATGATGCCCCGGGTGGGTATGTCTGATTCTCTAAGAAGCATTTGATGTCGTGGAACCAATGCTTGTCATCACTAGCAGTGTCCACAGAGAACACATATGCCAATCTGACAAGTCTGGATAGCAGAATCCGAGGCACATAATTGGCAGCTTGAACTTTGATCATGGAGGAATGTATTCAAGTTTGACTGTTGTGAAGAAGGTCAATAATCTCGTCGTATAATCACGGTATGGAATTAGGTGCACCTGATGAGTATACCATTTGCCATTGGTCTGATTGATTACCAAAGCCGAATCTCCAAATACATTCAATGTTTTGATCCTGAGGTCAATGGCTTCCTCAATACCCATGATACAGGCTTCGTATTCTGCTTCGTTGTTAGTGTAGGTAAATGTGAGTTTTTATGAGAAAGGCATATGAACTCCTTTAGGTGTATTGAGCACTGCACCAACTCCACGACCATTCATATTGACAGCCCCATCAAACATCATAGTCCATTCTTCTTCTGGATCCGGCCCTTCAGTGTGAACTGGCTCTTCACAATCTTTTTCTTTTAAATACATGATGTCTTCATTAGGGAAGTTAAATCTCATGGGCTGGTAATCATCAATGGGTTGCTTAGACAGATAGTCAGACAATACACTGCCCTTGATGGCTTTTTGAGATGTGTACTGAATGTCATACTCTGTTAGAATCATTTGCCATCTTACAACCCTTCCGGTAAGTGCTGGCTTCTCAAATATGTACTTGACGGGGTCCATCTTTGAGATCAACAAGGTAGTGTGAGTCAACATATACTGTCTTAGTCGGCGAGCAGCCCACGCTAAAGCACAACAAGTTTTCTCAAGCAGTGAATAACGTTGTTCACAGTCAGTAAACTTTTTGCTTAGGTAGTATATTGCATACTCTTTTCGACCAGACTCGTCATGCTGGCCCAACACACACCCCATTGACCCTTCTAATACTGTCAGGTACATTATCAGAGCTCTTCCTTCAATTGGAGGCATGAGAATTGGAGGTTCTTGTAGGTACTCATTGATCTTGTCAAAAGCTTTATGATAATCGTTGTTCCACCTGACTGTTTGTTCCTTTCTTAGCATTTTAAACAAGGGCTCACAAGTTTCAGTGAGGTGAGATATGAACCTTGATATGTAGTTCAATCTACCTAAGAACCCTCAGACTTCTTTTTCAGTCTTAGGTGCAGGCATCTCCTGAATGGCTTTGACTTTGTCGGGATCAACCTCAATTCCCTTTTCACTTACGATAAATCCCAGCAACTTACTAGAACGTACCCTGAATGTGCATTTGTTAGGGTTCAACTTCAGCTGATATTTCCTCAGACGCTTGAACAACTTCAGCAGATTCACCAGATGATCTTCTTCAGTGAGGGACTTGGCAATCATATCATCCACATAACATTCGATTTCTTTATGGATCATATCGTGGAATAATGTTGCCATAGCCCGTTGATAAGTGGCACCGGCATTTTTCAGTCCAAACAACATTACCTTGTAACAAAATGTGCCCCAAGGTGTGATGAAAGTTGTTTTCTCCATGTCTTCGGGCGACATCTTGATCTGATTGTACCCAGAAAATCCATCCATGAAAGAGAATACCGAGAACTGAGCTTTGTTGTCTACCAATACATCAATGTGAGGTAATGGGAAATCATCCTTCGGGCTAGCTCTGTTCAAATCCCAGTAATCCACACACATACGCACCTTGCCATCCTTCTTAGGCACTGGTACAATGTTAGCAACCCACGGCGGGTAACTAGTTACAGCAAGGAAACCGGTGTCCCACTATTTTTGTACATCTTCCTTAATCTTCATGGCCATATCTGGGCGAGTGCGGCGCAACTTCTGTTTAACTGGAGGGAAATCTTCTTTCAAGGGTAACCACTGCATGACAATATCCGTATCTAGACCTGGCATGTCTTGATAGGACCAAGCAAAAACGTCGACGTATTCCCGGAGCATGCTGATTAGCTGTTCTCTTACTGGAGCTTGAAGACTGGCCCCAATCTTCACTTCTTTCAAATCCTCCCCGGTACCAAGATTAACAGTTTCAATTTCCTCCTGATGAGGAGTAATCACCTTCTCTTTTTGCCTCAACAAACTGGCTAACTCTTCAGGCAACTCATAGTCTTCATCAACCCCTTCATCTGCTTGATTAATTGGATTGTCGAAGTCATACAAGGTCATAGCAATGCGGTTGTTGGTGCAATCTGGAGGATAATCTCTACAAGGATTAAGATTTGTTCTTTTTAGTGATCAATTTTAATCTTGTTCAGAAAAAATGAAGTTATTTATTTTGAAAACATTGCCATTTTATTGTTTTGTGCGAAAAATAACAAAAATGAAAAGACAGTGAGCGGAAGAGAAAATTGTTTGCAAATGATGTCCAATATTCATTGATATTCCATTTGCACAAAATACAAATATGGCCCTATTAGAAAATGAGTCCTGACACCTTGGGCAAGATGCAGGAATTGATGCATGCTAAAGCAGGAAATAATAATTACTCTGCAGGAGTAACTCTTATAATTTCCTGGGAAGACCAGTTAAGGACTTGTTGGCCCGGGATCCTTGGAGGAATCCAGCTCTCCAGGTTGAGGTCGCTTTCAGCCTTGTCTTCCATGTTATTGACAGCTTCTGGGGTTAGCATCCCTCCACTTATGAATTTGGGCTCCCTAACAGCTTCTGCTTGATCTTGTCAGAATGGTTTATAACCCAAACCGAATATGTCCTCCTTCTTCTCCATCGGTAGCAACTTGCCCTAGCCTTGGGCGTTTCCATCTTTAACAACCTTCCTAGCTTGTTGATAGGAGACAATTGAAGTACCCATCATATCCTCCTGGGATGCAACAAATAATTCAGTTGTCGCCTCATTGACGTTCAATGCTTCGAAACCTTGGCTCATGGTCTCATGGATTTCACCATCCATCTCAATGTATTTGTAGGTAGCCATATAGCTAACCAAAATATCCTCTTCACCACAGATTGTGATAATTTTCCCTTCCCACTCGTATTTTAATTTCTGGTGAAGGGTCGACATAACTGCGCCAGCGGCGTGAATCCATGGTCGACCCAACAAACAACTGTAGGCCGGCTGAATGTTCATCACGTAGAAAGTAGTTTGAAAGACTTGCGGGCCAATTATCACAGGCAGCTCCACCTCTCCAAGAACAGACCTCTTGGAACCATCAAAAGCTCTAACCACTAGATTTCTTGGTCGGAGAGCTATACCATCATACTCAAGCTTAACAAGGGCTTTCTTTGGCAAGACATTGAGTGAAGACCCAGTGTCAACTAGAACATGTGAAAGCACGACCCCTTTACACTCCAGAGTGATGTGTAAAGCTTTGTTATGGTGATGACCTTCCGCAGTCAAATCAGCATTGGTGAAGCCTAGTCCATGACTAGTATTAACATTATACACCACTGTCTCGAGCTGATTTACCGTGATCTCCTCAGGAACGTATGTTGCGTGCATGACTTTAAGTAATGCATCCCGATGAGCTTCGGAACACAACAACAATGATAAGATGGAGATCTTGGAAGGAGTCTGGTGAAGTTGATCCACAACCTTGTAGTCGTTTCTCTTGATTATCCTCATAAATTCATCCACATCTTGATCAAAGGATGTTTTATGCGCTTCTTTCAAAACTGGTTCTTCAGACACCACATTTTTTCCTTTAGCTTTGGCAGCAGCCACTGCCACAGTGTTAACTCTTGGGACTTGTGGCGCGAAAAGACGTCCGCTTCGAGTGAAGCCTCCGCCTCCCCCGACATTATCCACCTGTGGTGTATGAGCTGAAGAATCAAGAAGGACTCTCTCCCCATTGCAGTAAAGGTATGAACCATAGTGCCATGGTACAACATTATCTTTTTCATACAGAATGGGTCCAGGTACTGTGATGGTGACTGGACTTACTGCAGCGGAGGTAGGAACTGTTATTGTCTATGGATCATAATATATGGTGATGGGACTTCTGACTGGTGGTGGTGATGAAGGACTGAGGCTGGGTTGTTGAGATTGTTGCTGAAAATGGTTGGAGTCGGGGACCATTGTTGGGTCGTAGTATATGGTGATTGTGGAGACGTCGATGTTAATGGTTGTTGTAGTTGTAGAAGCGGACGCAGTTGAACTGGTGTTTGTTGAAGTGATGGAAGAAATGGTTGTTGACTTTGTAGACGAGTCTATCGGAACAATAGTCTTTGAATTTGTAGGAGAAGTGTTTGTTGTTGCTGTAAAAGTAGTTGCTGATGTTGTAGAAACCGTTGATGTTATCTGCATGATACCTTCTCTGATAAGGCCATTGATGCCATTTCTCAAGCTTGCACACCCATTGACGGAAACTTTGCAAGATTCACAGCAGGCCTCACAACCTGGGAACACCTGGCATTTTAAAAGTTGAGCTTTAACCTCTGCCAGGGGTGTTTGAATGCTTGCAGTATTTTTCAATTAAATTCATGGGTTCATCCTCCTCAATTGCATTTATCCTGGGCCCACCGTGGCTGGGCATAGGATTCTTTGTGACATTAGGAGGTAGTGCAAGATTTAAAGCCTTTAAATCAACTAGATCCTGGACCTTCATGTGCAAAGCTCTTCACTTTTCTGTGGTGTGACCAGGTGCACTAGAATGAAAGGCACATCTGGAATGGACGTCGTAATTTCGTGGAAGGTTATGAGGATCTGGTGGAGCCAGAGTCCTTAATTCAACAAGATTAAGCTTCAGAAGTTGTGGCAACAAAGTGGCATAGGGTATTGGTATAGGTTCAATTACCCTGTTGACTTGAGATGCCCTTTGCTGGAAAGGACGCTGTTGTTGGTTATTGTTGTTGTTATAGGACCTTTGTTGAGGAAAATATTGTTGAGGGAACTGTTGTGGTTGCAGAGTGCATTGTTATTGAGGAGATGGAGTAGGAATTGTGACAACAGCAATTGATCTTGGAATATACTGGGGCCTCCCTCTGCCCATGTGTACTGAATTTGTTTCACCAGCCCTGCGAGGCCCTGCAAATGGTTTCCTTGTGCTGCTTGAGCTGGCGCCGTTATCAAAAATATTTCCCATTTTCAGTAAACTCTCAATCTTTTCTCCACCTATGACCACATCTGCAAAGCTAGTGGAAGAGAAAGCAGCCAGCCTATCAATGTATGTCCCCTGGAGGGTGTTCATAAACATATCTTCCATTTCTCTTTCTGACATTGGAGGTTGAACGACAGCAGCTAATTGCCTCCATCTCTGAGCATACTCTCTGAAGCTTTCCCTGGAGGATTGTGACATACCCATCAGAAGTGTTCTGTTAGGAGCCATGTCTAGATTGTATTGGTATTGGCAAATGAAAGCCTTGGCCAAATCTTTCCAATTTTTAATAGTTTCCCTAGTCAGATGAGAGTACCACTCACGGGATGCCCTAGTTAAGCTATCCTCAAAATAAAACATCCATAGCTTTTCATCCATAGTGTAGGCCTTTAATCTTCCCAGGAAAGATTGAAGATGGGTGCGAGGGCAAGATGTTCCATTATATCTTTCGAAGCAGGGAGGTTTGAATTTGTGAGGAATTCTAACTCCCTCTACCAGCCCCATATCCATAACATCAAACCCTAAGGAGTTTTGAGACTCCAGAGATCTCAAATTTTCTGCTATCTCGTATAGCCGACGATCATAGACTTCATCTCCTGCCCCAACTACAGTGAATTGTTCCTCCTGAGGGTCCTCTTGCAAGGCACGCCTTCCAGTATTACCCTGGGTATTCCTGATAACATTATGTCAGGGTTAAGATGAGGTCCAAACTCCGGGGGATCAGTACGAGGTTGTACATGATCATTGTTGCTGGTACCCCCTATACCTGGGTGGTTTTCTTCAGGAGTTTGCCGCTCGACCAACTCTCTTAATCTTTCTTGGCTTTGGGCCAACCCAGTCATTACTGGCATGAACTGTTTCATCTAAGCCCTCATTTCAGTTCTTTCATTAGCCATATGAGTTCTCATGTCAGTCAGATCTTACTGGACCTGGTCCATTTGTAATCTCGGAAGGTTGTTTCTTGTAGGATACCGGTGAACTCTGTTGATGGGGAAGACTCTCCTACGAGCAATGTTTCCTGAGACCATAACAAAGTGAGAAACAACAAAAACAAATACCTACAAAACAAAGAAATGAGGTTAGTATGCAATGCAGGATGTCTATTTGTCTTCCAAGGGTATCCAGTTTGGTTCTTTGGTTTTGACCTTCCAGACCTCGAGGAATGATGATGTTGAAGAGAAATGAAGCCCACATCATAACACACAAACCATATATTACAAAATGTAAAGATACATAGTTTTGATTACAACAAGTCCCCATGGTGGGTCAAAATATAACAACAAAAACAAAAGTACAAACAAAATGAAGTACAAATACAAGGAAATCAAACATCCAGCCCATAATCATCCTCTCTGACTTCCTTCAGGAGAGTATCAGTCACTGGGCCAACTGGATGCTCTGTGATGGTCCTGATAAGAAGGTTCCTGGTGGAAATAGCATTTGTCAACTTCTTTAACCCCGCCCGGAGTTTGAACTCAGAGATTTCTTTTTGTGCTGCTAACAAGGCTTCCTGATTCCTCTTCTCATTAGCTTCCAGCTGCTCTATCTTAGCCTGGGTCTTCTGATCTCCCTGTGAACGAGCTTCAGTGATTCTGATTCATCTAGCCTGACTCTCTTCCAAGTAGTGCTCATCTCTGGCCTTCTGAATCTTGGCTTCCTTGCAAGCATTCTTCAACACTAACTCTCCTGCCTGGGCCCTTCTAATGTAATCATCTGTCTTTTCAATCTTGGTCATATGCTCGATCCGGAGCTTCTCTAACCTATCATTGTCCAGACGACTATCATTCCTCTCCCAGAGGGTCTTCTTTAGGGCTTCAGAAAGTTTAGTATTCCTTTTCTTCAACTTCTCAAACTCCTCTAAACTGACTGTAGCTACAAGCTCTACTGCTGATGGTCCAGGCACATCTTCTAAGGTGAATGGCATGCCGGTGATCTGTCCTCTGATACGTGACCAATCAATATATTGAGTTGACTCTATGTTGTTGCACTTGCAAAGAATGAAGTCCCTTTTGTCTGAATGTTGTCCCAAACCTAAGCTTCTTGTCGGGCAATGGCATGATTATGCTGAACGCCACAGTAAAGAGTTTCTGATAAGTCCTACTCCCTTGGTGGATGTACCAAGGCATACCCTAATTGGATTTTGAATAGCAAAGGATTATAGTTGATGTAACCCTTTACTCCAATCAGGGGTACATTGGGATACTGCCCACAGCTGGTGATTATGTCTCTGCCCTTGGTGCTTTGAGTGCACCATCTGATGTCTTCTGATGTAAGGGCAATCATTCTCTTAGCCCAGTTTCTTGACTGATGAGGATTCAAGAAAGCTTTTGTCTTTGGCAAGTGTCTCAATAACCAGCAGTAGAAGAGAGGTGCACAACATCTGACTAATCTCCCCCACTGTTTCTCATTCCTTTGATGCATTGAGTAATAGAAATCCCTAGCAAGGTGGGAACTGGATTCTTCAGCAAGAAAAGATGGATAGCATTCTTGCTTACAAACTTAGGCTCGTCTGCAAACAAGATGATTCCATATATGCTAAGGGCCAAGAGGGCACAAACAGTGTCCCACCTCCCTGCTGCAGCATGACTAGTGGCCTGAGTAATCAAGAAGTCCAAATGGAGGCCTGGGATTCCAGCCTTGGTGATCATATTCTGATCAATGATGGTGGTTTCCAAACACAGAGCCTTAGCTATATCTTCATTCCTGGGAGCAGCCGTCTCAGGGTTGAAAGGAATCCCTCTCCTGATGGGGACACCCAAAAACATGGAAAACTCTTCTAACAAAGGGCCTAGCTGAAAGTCTAGAAAGGTAAAACATTTGAGTGGAGGGTGTCGCTCCTTGGATTTCCATCCTGGTACAAACGCGAAAGTGGCGCGGAAAACGAATAGAGTCGCCAGCTAGGCGTTTTTATCCCGAAGAAAGGGAATGGTAATGCTGCACAAACCAGAAGAAAGAAAGAGGAAGGACACAGGTCCTACGAACCAAAGAGACTGAGTTCGGGAGTCGGTTACGACCTGGGAAGGTATTAGCACCCAGATGGTCCGCCGTACCCGACGGGATCCACGCTTGCAAAAGAAAACTGTTTCAAAGGGTGAGGGTATGAAAACTGCAGCAAAAGAAATGAAAATGAAAAGAAACTGGAACTGGAGAAGAACTGAATAAGAAAACAAAGGAAAAATGTAGGGAAAATAAAGATTGTGCTTGAACGGGCCCTACCCCGCTGCCTACGTACCTCATCAGGATAATGAGGATCAGAGACGCCGTAGTTCCCCTAACTAGGGGTAACAAAGGAAAATTGCTTGTGAATTAAAGCTTAAACTGTCTATGCCATTGCTCAGGTGTTGCAGACTCTAACGACGAGTGCGTAACCGTCTTGCAAAGTGACAAGTAGGAGCAAGTTTGCGTACAGAGCGAATGAGGTGAGAAAAGAATTCCCAAAGGAAAGACGCTTATCGTTTGTTTGGTGTTTTTTAGAAGCTTTTATGAGTGAAAGTTTGCATAGTTAAGTGTACCTAAGTCTTACTCAATGGGATGTGTACGTCTCACATCATCCTGAAATGGAATGGGCAAGAGGCACACCTATCTATGGAGGAAATCCCCAAAGCTAGTCCCACAAGTGAAGGCTTGAGCACACTGGCCTATTACCATTATTAAGTATTTTTTTGTGGTTTTATGGATTAAGAAGTGTTTTTTAGCTTTTTCTTTGTGAGGTATTCATGCTAAGACCTATCCACCACGAGTGATGACTCACACCTCGCCCTGAAACGGAACACGTGCAAGCATCTCATAGCAAAGTCTCATGTCACATGAAAGTACTCAACCTTTATTAAGTGAATTAGAAATAAGTTTGAAGATGAGAAGAGAAAAGAAAACAAAGGATCACAAAGGTGAAATCTAACGGGAAAAGTCTAATCCTAATATTCACATGCTCGGATGGTCCTAGGTTAGTGAGGCTCACTATCCTAATGAAGGAGAAGAAAAGAAAAAGATGAAAGGAGAAGCACCACGGTGGCCTAAGCACACCTCAAGTTAAGAAAGAGTAAAAGAAGATGAGGAAGAAATAAGATAAAGAGATGAGAATGCGATATGGAGATAAGATGAATAATGAATAACATAAGGAGATGAGAATGCAGGATGGAGTAAACAATGCACAAACAGAGCCTACACCAGTAGGACTTCCAGATGCAGCAGCATGCAATAAGGAAAATCAGGCCTCAGTGTTACCTAACGGAGAAGGTCCGTTTCCTCTTCAATATGTGCAAACAAACTCAAGAAAGATGTCAAAAGATTCACGCGATCAATCAAAGTATCATCAAGACGTCCATCACAATTAAATCGATCAACTAGAAAATTCCTCGCATCAAGCTTAAAGCTCCAAGAATGAATCAAAGCATCTAAGACTAAACAACAAAAATCAACAAAGTTAACAAGAATTTAATACAAAAAGTCATTCAAATCTAACTAGATTTCTAAAACATATATTAAAACCAGAAGGATTAATTCACAAAACAAAACATACTAAAATATTATTTTTGGGTTCTTTAATTGATTTAAAATAACTAAACTAACTTATCTAAACAATTATTATTACTCCTAAGAAAAATATTAAAATTCAAATAAAACAAATGTTAAGAATTATATCAAATATTCAGATCAAATTAATATAGAAAAAAAAGTTCTAAAATAAAAACAAAATTAAAAGAAACAAAGGAGGGGGAAGCCGCCGGATGGAGGTGTTGATAGCACGATTCGTTGGGCCTGAATAAAACGTTGAGCCCAATGATAACAAGGATCTTCAAAGAAGGGTGCATGTGGCGGTGCAATGGGAGAATTCCATGGGCCTTGCGCTGTCAACAACAACACATCCTGCTTTTCCTTTTTAGGAAAGAAAAATAATAAATAAAAGGTTAAAAACAAATGAATCAATACAATATAAAAAGAAAAAATCAAACAATGTCAACCACAAAACATCATCCCGATCCTCTTCTTCAGCGCACGAAAAACAAAGGGAGAAAATAAAATCCGTCGGCAATTTCGTTGGCTTCAGTTAGCTTCTTCCACCGTTGTTGTTGCACGACGACGATGACGAGCCTCCTTCCGGCGTAATCTTCTTCTTCTGTGTTGGATTCGACGCGTGTTGTTGCTCAGTTGTCGTCGATGAAGATGGCGAAGGGTTGTTGGAGCTTTGAAGGTGCGATTCACGGCCTCGGTTCTCTCTTCACAACTTTCGGTTTCATCACCGATCCGGATTTGAATCTCACTCTCTTCTTCTCACCGATCCGATTCTGGTTTTTGTGTTGTTGTTGGTGTGTTGACTCGTTTTTGGGGTTTGCTGATTGTTGGAGTTGGTGGTTGAAATTGATGAAGGAAGGTTATGGTTTGAAGATAGTTTGTGGTGGATGAGGTTGGTTTAATGAGGTGATGGCAGTTCGGTTGTGGTGTTTGAAGATGGAAAGGTGTTCTGCTGAAGGTGTTAATGGAGATGATGGTTGAAGCAAATGCAGGGGGAGGTCCTCGGTAAGGATTAAAGATTGAGTGAGTTTTGCTTTGAAGATTGGTATTGTGCTAACGATGAAGATCGGATTGAAAAAGGGGGTTCAGATTTGAGAGATTGAAAATGATATGTTGTGGCTTTTTTTCTGTGTTGAATGCTTAGTGAAGAGTGGTTTTTGTTATGAGTGTCCTGTTTACTGCGCTTTTTATTTGGAAATCAAGAGGAAAAGAAAAAAGAGTTGTTGCAATTTCTCAAAGTGTTGAAGGTTGGTGAGGAAGGTTACAGTTACATGAAATAGAGGTGTACGTGATGTGTGATGCGTGACGAAAATATTTTGGTGAGGAATTGTTGGTGAGAAAATCTGTTCTCTTGTGTGCGTATGGCGTGTGGAAATGAGTGGGGAATATTGCGTGATGCATTTTTTTTTTTGCTGAAAGTGTGGTAAACACTATAGAAAAATGAGGTGCTGATTGTATGTGGGGCCCGTGTGAAAAGTGTGTGCAAGAATATTGTATGTTGGTGAACGGAAGTGTGAAAAAAATGTGTGGGCCCTGTGCCTCTTTCTTTTGCTGTTAATAAAATGTTGTTGTGGTGAAGCATGAATGAGAAATGGCATGGTGCTGGCTGCGTGGTATTTTGCTGAAATTGGTGGGGTCATGCCAATTAAACTGTGAGTTGGCTAGTGTGAGATTATGCAGAAAAATATTGAAAGGTGATGAAAAGCGTGGGTGATGCGCGTGTGTTTCCTGCGGATGCTGCCTAAATCCTTTTTGTTTGAGTGGAACTTGATGCATTTTGTTCCTGTTGTGGGACCCATCGGTATATGTGTATGGGGTGAAATTTCTCTAATAAGTAGTACAAATAGCTGGTGGAAAAAAAATGGTAGCATGGAAGGAATGTATTTGGTGTGAGGCTCATAAAATGAATTATTTCCGTTTTTATATTTTGGTTATAATGATTGGTAGAAATAACATAAACAAGTGGAAATTGGATTTAGGAATAAAATAGGAAGAATGTGTTTGAATAAAAAGAAAATAAATTGAATATGGAATTAAATGGCTTAATAATGGTTTTATGTGGCGAGATGGATGTGAATTAAAGAATAATGGATAACTTGTAAATGGAAATGGATCCAAAAATATGTGGACAAAAGGTTAGAAAGAAAAACTTAAAGATGTAAGTGGATGGATTTAGAAATAAAATAATTGGCTAAGAAATAAAATGATTTATGAAATGGGTATGAATTGATCTTTTATGGAATGGACCGACAACCACCAATAGGCACACAACAATGAAACAACTTGCACAATCCCACACATTTCTGATAAAACATGAAATACCACCATCATTGCAATTGAAACAAATCACTTGAACCAATCAAACTCTGAGCTTTTAATCCAATGGACCCTCAATCCTTTTCAAATCCGTCTGAATCGTTCGCTTGGGAAAACAAAATCCACAAAGGTGCACAATATTTGATCTTGGACGCAGGATGCCTGAGATATTGAGAAAGACGAGCCTCCTTCGGATTTACCTGTTACGCCAGGACCGGTAACCATTTTGACATTAATTCCCACTGTCAGGATTTTAAACCTCTTCAATATAGACGAGTATTGGACGATCATCAAGATAACACAGACGAGTGTCAAAAGTCAATGATACAGACGAGTATCAGACGATGATCTAAGAAATACAGACGAGCGCTTCAGGCAATGATATAGACGAGTATCAGCAACTGGTATAGACGAATACCAGAAAATCAAACACAGACGAGCATTTGAAGTAGTCATACAGAAATACCAGGATAAACAACAAATCCTCACATACATATATAGGCTAGCACATACGAGTGATCGGGACGATACAGACGAGTATCCAAGCAAAACAGACGAGATTCAAACATATAATCAACAGAGACGAGTGTTGGAAATGATACTGACGCGTATCCACAAATATCAGGCACACCAAACACAGACGAGTGCTGGAAAGTTGCAGACGAGCAACAGCTGAAGATACATATCAAGGCACAGACGAGTGCAGCAAAGGATCCAATACCAAACACAGACGAGTGTTGGGAGTTGCAGATGAACAACATCATAGGAGATAACACAACACAGACGAGGGTTGAGAATTGCAGACGAGCAACACAACACAGACGAGCGTTGAGAATTGCAGACGAGCAACACAAAGGGCCAACACAGACGAGTGTTGAAAGATGCGGACGAGCAGCAATAAAGCATGATATATCACTGCTGGGGAGAACTCTGCTTAGAGATAACACAGACGAGTGTTGAGGATTGAAAACGAGCAACAAACGAATGCCTGATTGGCCACAAGAGTTACAACTCTGCAGGGGAAGACAAGTCAGGAGGTCTGGATACCTAACTCTGACTGAGGTGATGAATACCTGGCTATATCATCAAATTAACCAAAAGTATGGAAACTTCGCTGGGGAATTTTTCACTTATGGGAGTGAAAATCAAATATGAACTTTGTGGGGACAGACCCATCTTCAGACTTGGCTGGGAAAGATGCTTCGTCAAACTCTTGCTGAGAAACGAAATCTGACATTCTAAGCTCCGTGGGGAAGCAATGCCTTCAGTTGCCTGTTGGGAATACTTTACTGCGGAAAAATAACTTCGCTTGAGGATGAGAACAATTCAATTAGCCTTGAAGTTCTGTTAGGGAATACCACCTACTCTACCTCAGCTAGGGATGTCAACCTTCTGGCATGGTTGAGAAACATATTTGGCAAAGCTCTGCTGAGGAGAGACCTTGATGGAGGATAAGATCACAAAATTGTGCCCCAGGTATAGTATGATGACTGCATTGGGAAGATATGCCAACTGGAATTTGACTGAATGCGAATAAACAACTCCTCACGGGGAAACCTTGTCGGCTGAAGGACAATTTTCTGCTCGGGGAAGAAATAAACTTCCAATGACCCACTGGTAAAATAAATACCAGATATTCCCTTCAAACTTCTGAGCTCAACAACTGCATACTGATTATCATGAGTGAATAAACATTTGTTACTCTCGAAATTGCGCCATACTGCATCATCTATGAAGAGATTGCCTCCAGAGGATTTTACATAAAACCTGGCATCCAGAAATGCCCCAGTGTCTTCAAACTCTCGTAGAAATTCAACAGACCTTGAGATAATTGCCCCAGATTACATCATGTAATGGCCCTGCCCCACACGAAGAACGGAAACCATGCAGTATGAAGATGCGATGCAAATGATGCAAGAGCCAGACATACTCAAGATGATAATGATATGATGATGCAAGCTGCGGGAGCTAAAACAAGGATGGTTGGGCGCGAGGGCCAGGGTTAAGAGATATTTTGATATTTTTGTTTTGGTTGCCAAGCAATTGGACTTTGAAGGTGAGATACCAAACGAAAACTGGTTTATTAAAGGTAGGCCAACAGACGAGAACTGATGGGCAAAGAAAAAGTCGTCGGACGAGAACTGACTCCTTGGGTGTCATTGTCAAACGAGAATTGACTCTGAAAAAGAATGACCACCAGACAGGCACTAGCGTTCAACAGGCTAAATGAAAAGGTGACCAGACGAGAACTGGTTAAAAGATTCGCCTACCAGACGAGAACTGGTATTTGAAGTTGGTCTGCCAGACGAGAACTGGACTTAGGGGTTGATAAGTTGGGGGTTACGGGGCCCTGGATGTGAGATTGATGTTTGTTGTGATCATGCTCAATGCAATTATGATGCTTATGCTCCATGCTCGAGCGACATGAGTAACGTATGCAAATGATTTATGCAATGCTTATGAAAAGCTAGAAAAGCTCCCGAGGATGGGGGGAAAGGTCAAAGGTGACAAGGCTTCTGGCTGAGAAGGGTAACAAAGGCGAGGGTGGGTAGCATGATCTCCCGACACTCGTATTGAACTCGGAGATTACTGATACAACTTGCTCTATGTAGCTAAAGTTGCCCCTGGTTGGGTGAGTCTCTGAACAGACTGTCACTAGTTATCCAATTCCTGACATGGCGGACTTGGATACTCTCCTGAGGAGAGTTGCACTTATTAAACTCTGAAAATGTTTTTCCCCGGTATGAGCGTGAAAGCGACTTGAATCATTCTAACTGAGCATTGGAAGAATTCATCCTTGGTCAATAGAAAAGTCGGGTGGCCTGCCCCTGTTTGGTAATTTCAGCTCTGACCAACTGATTCTTGAATGATGTTCCTCAATCAAATGATGCTTGGGGAACTTGCCTTACCCTGACGGATTCTTTGGTCAACAAAACCACTGAATAAAATTCCCCTGATTCATAGGCTAACAAAATGCTCTTGACTTTGGTCGTCTTTGTTGAATGATCAAGTTCCCTCGTGACTGCTCTTTGTAGGAACTTCCCTGGTGTCACAGGCTGACTTGCAATTAAAACTGTTCATTCACAAATGGTAATTTTAATGTAGTTCACATGCAAGTTTTGAAAATTTATTTATTAGAATATTGTGTCAGTGTGTGACAAATGGACGATTAGTCCAAATGTAATGTTGAGTTAGCAAATCGTTAGGAGTCAACTTACGCAACCTTGTCGTAGTATGCTTTCAGAATTGACCCTGATTCAATTAGGACTTTCAAGGGTTATGACGTGGCCTAGTTCACGGTTTTAGAAAGAAGGATTTATGGCTCAAAGTTTATATGTGCCCACCCATTCTCCTTGATGTTATCCAGTCCTATGTTCAGCTAATTCAGCTAAAGCGCTCACCTCTCGAAAGGGTTTTGTAATGGTTGAGGAACCAATGACGTTGACGGTTTACGCACCAATGAGGTTTCTTGGAGTAACAGTCACCCCTTCTGACTTTGTGTCTGGTCACACGACTTTGTTCTAATGAAAATTTTTTCTTTTTGATATTTTTACTCCCTAATTTTTGCCTGGACTGATTCTTTTTTTTTTTTTTTTGAATTTTTCCGATTTTGAAGTCCAGCGGGATGCCCTAACTTTTGCCTAAGTCATCTGTTTTCACTTTTTTTTTAACTTAGCGGGCTTTATTTCTCTTTTTTTTTTGAACAAATCGTGTGACACCGGTTTGTATGACTTGCATGAAAGGGTTATGACTGCCTCATTCCTTTGTTGGTGAGGGATAACCATTGTGGTTTCACATCTCTTGACCTCTTGAGGTGTACTGAAGAAAAGGTAACGGATCCTCGAATGCTCGCTCCTTTGGAAATTTGAACGCTCGGTCAAATTAACTGATGACTACCCTGCCCCGGGTTGAATGTGAGGGTTTTTTCGTTTAGAAAAGAAACTCTTACTTCAAGGCTCAAAGGGGTTGACTAGGGTCTATCTCCCTTATATCTCCGGTGTTTGGGAATTGAAGCAATGCCTGTACATCGTCAGCAGGTTCTACTATGAAAGCATACCTTCAACAATTATGGGTATTCAGTTGTCATCATCCTCCCTTAAACCTGCTAAATAACAGTGAAATAAACGGGAGGTAAATGGATGCAATTTTTTTTTGGTTTTTTTTCTTTCAATGCAAGTAAATAAAAATGAGCGAATGCGATATAATTAATTCAAAAAGTGCAAGATCACTACATTATCATTACCATTCAAAATAACAACGCTTAAAAGACAAGTAGCTGCTAACAGGAAAGAAACTACAATGCAAATGACAAAAGGGATACAATGATCACCAGCTCTGATGACATCTTCTCTGAGCCACTGAAATCAGGAGACGCTTCTCCGCAGTCTTTGAACTCAATCAGGCGAGAGGTTGACGTGCACAACCAAGCTTCCTTCTGGAAAGGATATGTAGCCCTTGTCGATCAACTGTTGTACTTTGGCCTGAAAGACTCTACAATCTTCGGTTAAATGCCCCATTGATCCATCATGATACCCACACTGCTCATGAGGATTGTACCCTAGAGAGTACGGCTCTGGCAACGACTTGAGAGGCTTAGGAACCACCAATGAACTCTGAATTATATGTGGCAAAAGTTCACTGTATGCCATGGGAACTGGATGAAGAGGAGCATTCCTTCTTTCCAGATTGTTGCGAGGCCTAGGCTGGCTCTGAAGTTGATTCTGAGGTCTTCGACCATGAGCTTGCAGATTTGGACGAGGAGGAGTCCAGGGTCTCTGATATGGTGCTCTGAGCGTTGCTGAATGCCCATAAGAGTAGCCAGACACAGGAAAAGATGATCTCTGAGAAGATATTGGTCTAGAATATTCAATGTTGGCCATGACTACATTGATGTCATACCCTTCTTCCCCTTGGGAGCTACCAACAGACTCATCTTCACAAGCTGGGATGTTCGAAAAGTCTTGGATCTTTCCACTTTTGAGCAGGCTCTCGGTGCGTACTCCAACTATCATCAAATCAGAGAAGCTTGATGTCCCAATGCTACTCATTCTTTCCATGTATGGACCTTGAAAGGTGCCCACGAATAGGTCAACTAATTCTCTGTCTGAAGGTGGTGGTTGCACTTGGGATGCCAACTCTCTCCACCGTTGTGCATATTCTCTGAAAGATTCACCACTCCTCTGAGTTAGGCCTTGCAAATGCATGCGACAGGGCGCCATGTCCACATTGTACTGGTATTGCTTTACGAAAGCTCTGGATAAATCATTCCAAGATCGGATACGACTGCTTTCCAAATCCATATACCAACTTAAGGATGCACCACTCAAACTGTCCTGAAAATAGTGAATCATCAACTCATCGTTGCGGGCGTAAGAAGTCATTTTTCTGCAAAACATCACCAAATGACGCTTCGGGCAACTGACACCAGTGTACTTCTCAAACTTCGGAGTTTTGAAATCTGGAGGAATGACAAGACCAAGCACCAAACACAGGTTTAGAGCATCAAAACCGAAGGCATCAGGATCCGCTAAAGCTTTAAGTTGCTCATCTAACACACGAAACCTTTCAGCAGGATCAAAAGCTCGTGGATCCTTGGTTTTCACAAGAGGGATTGCCCCTTGGAAGTTCGGTATAGGGAAGGCGAAACTCTGATAATCTGTAGAATCAGAAGAAGATGAAGGTCCACCTCGGACAACAGATGGTTCAGGTACACTCTGATTCATGATCGGGCTCTGTGCAGGCTGAGCTTGAGTAAGGTTGTTCACTTGCGGAAGATCCTCATCAGGAGAAAGACCATACAAGGGATTGGTCATCAAAGTGAAACCAGGTGGAAACTCAACATTCTGACTGTTGCTCTCTGACATAGCTACTGACGGCTTCAAATCTGCCCTTTTACCTCTTGATATTGCCCAGTCTAGCTTCACACACTCTGTCGTCTTCTAACTGTTACCGCTTGTTCAAACTGAGTACCGGGAAATCAGCTGGCTGGTCATGGACAAAAGAGGAAGGATGAGCTCTCTGGAAGAAGGAAATGCAATGCAGATGCAAATGCAAAATGCAATATAATGATGCAAAAGATGCAAAGACATGGGATCACAGCTGAAAACTGTCTGGAATCTGGAATACTGAGCCAAGAATCGAGTGTCTGTAACCACAAGATCTCTGTATAATAACCCAAAATAGTAACCGAAAACCAAAGGTCAAAGAACTTCAGGATCATAGTGACCGAATCAAAACAATAAGACTACACTGGTAATGAGGGTATGTTGAGGTCGATGGTTCCTGCAAACCTGTAAACCCCTCCCAATCTTACGGGTGTGCTCCGGGTCAAACATCACAGACTCTCAAAGCCGCATAGCAATAATACTTTCACCATTTCCGAGAAATGGCTCATGACCAGATCAGGGAATCGGTTTGGCATTATATACTACGCAGGGAGGCCTCAGCTGAGTCCGGGAAAAACAAGCATCCCTTATAAGTCCCCAGCTTCGAGCGTTGAAATCGAGAAACAATAGTACATTCAGCCCGTAAAGTACTATTTTCATACGACCAGATGCTTTGACTGAGTTCCTATAAGAGAACCAGGCCATCCTATGCGAGTCCCTAGTGGACCCTCGGGTGCGAATAGGTTTGCCACAAAATGTGGTCTGCCACTGCCACCATTGGAGAGGGTTGTTTCCACAAAGGTTCTCAATGATCGGTCCCCATATGCACATAACTATCAGGGTCCTATCCCGAAGTGGAGGAAATCCCCACACAAGATATTTCCAAGACAGTCGCAGTCTGGGCATGAAACACATCGCCACTCATCATCCACATGTGAGTACAATATGTCCACTCTAATCCTATAGTGCACTCAAGTCGGGTACTTGGCTTATCTCTCAGAAACAGTATCACCTGAGCCCACCAAACAGAAAACCAGTCCAGACAGTCCAGTATGATATATACGATGCGGAAAATAAATACTGAAAACTGTAAATAAAGCTGTAAATAAACAACAATAATATACAACAAGCCACAACAAACAAACATCACCCAATGAAACAGAAACACACAAGCGCTAGGAGAGACTCACAGGGGAACCATAGATTCCGGGTTCGTCCCCAGCAGAGTCGCCAGCTGTCGCTCCCCGGATTGCCATCCTAGTACAAACGCGAAAGTGGCGCGGAAAAAGAATAGAGTCGCCCGCCAGGCATTTTTATCCCGAAGAAAGGGAATGGTAATGCTGCACAAACCAGAAGAAAGAAAGAGGAAGGACACAGGTCCTACGAACCAAAGAGACTGAGTTCGGGAGTCGGTTACGACCTGGGAAGGTATTAGCACCCAGATCGTCCGCCGTACCCGACGGGATCCACGCTTGCAAAAGTAAATTGTTTCAAAGGGTGAGGGTATAAAAACTGCAGCAAAAGAAATGAAAATGAAAAGAAACTGGAACTAGAGAAGAACTGAATAAGAAAACAAAGGAAAAATGTAGAGAAAATAAAGATTGTGCTCGAACGGGCCCTACCCCGCTTCCTACGTACCTCATCAGGATAATGAGGATCAGAGACACCGTAGTTCCCCTAACTAGGGGTAACAAAGGAAAATTGCTTGTGAATTAAAGCTTGAACTGTCTATGCCATTGCTCAGGTGTTGCAGACTCGGACGACGAGTGAGTAACCGTCTTGCAAAGTGACAAGTAGGAGCAAGTTCGCGTACAGAGCGAATGAGGTGAGAAAAGAATTCCCGAAGGAAAGACGCTTATTGTTTGTTTGGTGTTTTTTAGAAGCTTTTATGAGTGAAAGTTTGCATAGGTAAGTGTACCTAAGTCTTACTCAATGGGATGTGTACGTCTCACATCATCCCGAAATGGAATGCGCAAGAGGCACACCTATCTATGGAGGAAATCCCCAAAGCTAGTCCCACAAGTGAAGGCTTGAGCACACTGGCCTATTACCATTATTAAGTATTTTTTTGTGGTTTTATGGATTAAGAAGTGTTTTTTAGCTTTTTCTTTGTGAGGTACTCATGCTAAGACCTATCCACCACGAGTGATGACTCACACCTCGCCCTGAAACGGAACGCGTGCAAGCATCTCATAGCAAAGTCTCATGTCACATGAAAGTACTCAACCTTTATTAAGTGAATTAGAAATAAGTTTGAAGATGAGAAGAGAAAAGAAACCAAAGGATCACAAAGGTGAAATCTAACGGGAAAAGTCTAATCCTAATATTCACATGCTCAGATGGTCCTAGGTTAGTGAGGCTCACTATCCTAATGAAGGAGAAGAAAAGAAAAATATGAAAGGAGAAGCACCACGGTGGCCTAAGCACACCTCAAGTTAAGAAAGAGTAAAAGAAGATGAGGAAGAAATAAGATAAAGAGATGAGAATGCGATATGGAGATAAGATGAATAATGAATAAGATAAGGAGATGAGAATGCAGGATGGAGTAAACAATGCACAAACAGAGCCTACACCAGTAGGACTTCCAAATGCAGCAGCATGCAATAAGGAAAATCAGGCCTCAGTGTTACCTAACGGAGAAGGTTCGTTGCCTCTTCAATATGTGCAAACAAACTCAAGAAAGATGTCAAAAGATTCACGCGATCAATCAAAGTATCTTCAAGACGTCCATCACGATTAAATCGATCAACCAGAAAATTCCTCGCATCAAGCTTAAAGCTCCAAGAATGAATCAAAGCATCTAAGACTAAACAACAAAAATCAACAAAGTTAACAAGAATTTAATACAAAAAGTCAGTCAAATCTAACTAGAATTCTAAAACATATATTAAAACCAGAAGGATTAATTCACAAAACAAAACTTACTAAAATATTATTTTTGGGTTCTTTAATAGATTTAAAATAACTAAACTAACTTATCTAAACAATTATTATTACTCCTAAGAAAAATATTAAAATTCAAATAAAACAAATGTTAAGAATTATATCAAATATTCAGATCAAATTAATATAGAAAAAAAAGTTCTAAAATAAAAACAAAATTAAAAGAAACAAAGGAGGGGGAGCCGCTGGATGGAGGTGTTGATAGCACGATTCGTTGGGCCTGAATAAAACGTTGAGCCCAATGATAACAAGGATCTTCAAAGAAGGGTGCATGTGGCGGTGCAATGGGAGAATTCCATGGGCCTTGCGCTGTCAACAACAACACATCCTGCTTTGCCTTTTTAGGAAAGAAAAATAAAAAATAAAAGGTTAAAAACAAATGAATCAATACAATATAAAAAGAAAAGATCAAACAATGTCAACCACAAAACATCATCCCGATCCTCTTCTTCGGCGCACGAAAAACAAAGGGAGAAAATAAAATCCGTCGGCGATTTCGTTGGCATCAGTTAGCTTCTTCCACCGTTGCTGTTGCTCGACGACGATGACCGAGCCTCCTTCCGGCGTAATCTTCTTCTTCTGTGTTGGATTCGACGCGTGTTGTTGCTCAGTTGTCGTCGATGAAGATGGCGAAGGGTTGTTGGAGCTTTGAAGGTGTGATTCAAGGCCTTAGTTCTCTCTTCACAAATTTCGGTTTCATCACTGATCCGGATTTGAATCTCACTCTCTTCTTTTCACTTCATATCGATTCTCCTTCCTATGAATTGCATTCTGGTTTCTGTGTTGTTGTTGGTGTGTTGACTTGTTTTTGGGGTTTCCTGATTGTTGGAGTTGGTGGTTGAAATTGATGAAGGAAGGTTATGGTTTGAAGATAGTTTGTGGTGGATGAGGTTGGTTTGATGATGTGATGGAGGTTCGGTTATGGTGTTTGAAGATGGAAAGGTGTTCTGCTGAAGGTGTTAATGGAGATGATGGTTGAAGCAAATGCAGGGAGAGGTCCTCGGTAAGGATTAAAGATTGAGTGAGTTTTGCTTTGAAGATTGGTATTGTGCTAACGATGAAGATCGGATTGAAAAAGGGGGTTCAGATTTGAGAGATTGAAAGTGATATGTTGTGGCTGTTTTTCTGTGTTGAATGCTTTGTGAAGAGTGGTTTTTGTTATGAGTGTCCAGTTTACTGCGCTTGTTATTTGGAAATCAAGAGGAAAAGAAAAAAGAGTTGTTGCAATTTCTCAAAGTGTTGAAGGTTGGTGAGGAAGGTTACGGTTACATGAAATGGAGGTGTACGTGATGCGTGACGAAAATGTTTTGGTGAGGAATTGTTGGTGAGAAAATCTGTTCTCTTGTGTGTGTATGGCGTGTGGAAATGAGTGGGGAATATTGCGTGATGCATTTTGTTTTTTTTTTTGCTGAAAGTATGGTAAACACTAAAGAAAAATGAGGTGCTGATTGTATGTGGGGCCCGTGTGAAAAGTGTGTGCAAGAATATTGTATGTTGGTGAACGGAAGTGTGAAAAAAAATGTGTGGGCCCTGTGCCTCTTTCTTTTGCTGTTAATAAAATGTTGTTGTGGTGAAGCATGAATGAGAAACGACATGGTGCTGGCTGCGTGGTATTTTGGTGAAATTGGTGGGGTCATGCCAATTGAAATGTGAGTTGGCTAGTGTGAGATTATGCAGAAAAATATTGAAAGGTGATGAAAAGCGTGGGTGATGCGCGTGTGTTTCCTGCGGATGCTGCCTGAATCCTTTTTCTTTGAGTGGAACTTGATGCATTTTGTTGTTGTTGTGGGACCCATCGGTATATGTGTATGGGGTGAAATTTCTATAATAAGTAGTACAAATAGCTGGTGGAAAAAAAATGATAGCATGGAAGGAATGTATTTGGTGTGAGGCTCATAAAATGAATTATTTCCGTTTTTATATTTTGGTTATAATGATTGGTAGAAATAACATAAACAAATGGAAATTGGATTTAGGAATAAAATAGGAAGAATGTGTTTGAATAAAAAGAAAATAAATTGAATATGGAATTAAATGGCTTAATAATGGTTTTATGTGGCGAGATGGATGTGAATTAGAGAATAATGGATAACTTGTAAATGGAAATGGATCCAAAAATATGTGGACAAAAGGTTAGAAAGAAAAACTTAAAGATGTAAGTGGATGGATTTAGAAATAAAATAATTGGCTAAGAAATAAAATGATTTATGAAATGGGTATGAATTGATCTTTTATGGAATGGACCGACAACCACCAATAGGCACACAACCATGAAACAACTTGCACCATCCCACACATTTCTGATAAAACATGAAATACCACCATCATTGCAATTGAAACAAATCACTTGAACCAATCAAACTCTGAGCTTTTAATCCAATGGACCCTCAATCCTTTTCAAATTCGTCTGAATCGTTCTCTTGGGAAAACAAAATCCACAAAGTTGCACAATCTTTGATCTTGGACGCACGATGCCTGAGATATTGAGAAAAACAAGGAATAGTCTGATAACTTGATGAAGAAGATAAAAGCCTGACAATGGGTTAGATGCATCAGTGAATAGCTTTCAGACGTGAACTCCTTTGAGGATCAATAAACTAGGGAAATAAACCCTAGTTCCTCAGAAGACGACCCCATGTCCTAGGAGCTTATGAAAATGGTATGCAAAATGCGTATGAATGCAAAACGAGAAGCCGACAAAGAAAGAAGAACCAGAGGGCAAATTTGGGGTGTTACAGAGGGTCATAGAACTGAAGGCAAGTGTGGATCATACTCCTTTGTGATGCGTCCAAGTCCATGATCATGTCCATAATGCCACCATAATGTTCCTTGAATAGAGGGACATGATCAGGAGTGATGAGTGTCTGAATCTGTCTGATGCCTGTCAGAGTGGGCTCAAAGAAATGATAAGTGATGTTGCTCTTCCTGGATGGGTCCATACTGATAATGGATGCTGATGAAGGTAACTGAAGAGAAGTACTGATAAAGACAACTGATGAAGGTGCTGAAGAGAAGCTGGATGATGAATATATCTGATGAAGATGGCTGATGCAGAAAAACAGTCAAAACCAAACCAAAGATAAGATGTTGATACCTTGTAAAACAAATAGACAAATGTTAAAATGATGTAAAATGATGTATGCAAAATGATATGCAAGGTTTTATGATCAAGTGTTGGATCTGTTATCTGCCTTGATAAGGTCCATGCGTGTTCATAAGTCCAGATGAAGGCTTAGAGAACCAATAACTAGGTGGGGGACTCAAATAAAGAGTCACAAGTCCAGGGTTTCATAAGAACAGTCCAAAATAATGCAACCTTAAACAAAACTGGTAACAGGGTATGATGAGGCCAAGGGTTCCTACAAACCTGTAAACAACCCAACCCCCTCACATGTATTGTTCTAGAACAAGGATCCTTAGACTTGGATCAGTTATGAGAAGTGTAAATATTTCTAACCCGGAGGTACCGTGTTTACAATAATCATAAAGGATCCTCCTCTAATTCACCTCATATGCTGAAGGTCATAAAAAGGTCATCCAGACTTAGCAAGCTTCCTAGATAGCCCTAGTACTACAGGAAATCCGTAGCATAGAGTTCTCATGAAGAAACCCATGTCTGAACCGTGTTTCATATTCCTGCACCAGACGGAAATGGAATGGGAAAGAATATGAAGCGACTACATCCTATGTGTCATTCAGGTTCCCGGTATGGAACCTTACTCACTGAATATCCCTCCCAATCAAGGCAAAAAAGATCCAGCACACGATATGATGATAATAGTATGAAATGCATAAACACGGTAAATGAAAGTAATAAATAAAGTTGTACAGAAAGCAATAAATAAAGCAATAAACAACAAGCACAAGTAGCACATAACACCCCCATAAACACAAATCAAACAAGCGCTAGGAGAAACCCACAAAAAGAACTAGAATCCCTGGTTGCAAGATAAATCCCCAGCAGAGTCGCCAAGCTGTCGCTCCCGAAGATTTGTATCCCGGTGCAGACACGAACGGTCGGCGAAAGAAGAAAATGAAAGTGAAGTGAATAGAGTCGCCAGCTAGGAAGTTTTATCCCGAAGGAAAGGTAATGCTGCATAAACCTAGAAAAAGATGGATAAGATGGTTGCGAACTAGATAAACTGAGAATGGGGGTTGGTTACAACCTGGGAAGGTCTTAGCACCCAGATTGTCCGTCGTACTCAAAGTGATCCACGCTTACAAGATTATGTTTAAAATGGGTAGGTGTATGTGTTATCTGTGTGCAAAAGCTAAGGAATGAATGTACAGGTGTCAGTGCAAAAGGGTGAATTGCTCGAGAACTGAGGCTTTTAAAGAATGCTGAAAGAGGGGGAAGACACAAAGAATTTTGTTCGATAATAGTTAAGTTATTACTACGTATCCTCTCATGCAATGAGGAAGTCAGAACACCGTAGTTCGACTAAAAAAGACTAAAGATAAATTGACTGTGAACTGCTTGCTAGTCTATGCTCAAGTTTATGACTCGTCTGGCTCGAGTGCTAACTGTCTTGCATTAGACAGAAGAAGCGAGTTCTCGTTTATGAATGAGTGTGATGATAAAAGAATCCCGAAGGAGACAATTATTGTTTGTTTTTGTGTTTTCAGTTTTGTTATTGTTTTTGGTGTTTTGCATAAGTAAATGAGCTTAAGCCTAAATCAAGGGCTTGTAAGCTCATTATATCTTCCCTGATTAAGAATAATGAGCCTACTTAAGTATGAGATAAGCATCTCAACTTAATTACCATGATGATGTAGGATTAAGATCATTAACCTACTTGTCATTATTTAGATGTTTTTGGGTTTTGGTTTAGCGTTAAGTAATGAGTTTAATCTCTAATCACAAATTAGTGGACTCATTACACCATCCTAATAGAAGGATAATAGATGAGAACACTTAAGTTGAGGAAGATACCTCAACTTAATCCATGGTTAAGGATTAAATTCATTATATAACAAGCCTTTATTAAGTGGATTTTAATTAAGGGATGATATTAAGAAGTGGATTTTAAGTTTGTAAGACCACTTGAGGGGGACTTGTCCATTAAACACTAGGGTTAGTCCCTCTTAACCATAAGGAAGAGTTAGAACCCTAATGTAAGGCCCAAGTTACAAGGTGAAGTCTTGGTGATTATTAATGTGATTTGATTAAGAGGTTTAAACAAATTAAAGGTTTAACACTTAGGATTAAAGTTATACACTCCATCCTAAGAGAAGGATGCAGGCATAACCCTAATTCCAAAGTCCTAAAACTTTAATAGTTTAGTCTATGATTATTGAGTTGAGAAGAGAGACTCAAGGAG
The DNA here is from genome assembly GCA_963966055.1 of Lathyrus aphaca. NCBI lineage: Eukaryota > Viridiplantae > Streptophyta > Magnoliopsida > Fabales > Fabaceae > Lathyrus > Lathyrus aphaca. Next base: position 347,852,949 of record OZ014525.1, on the reverse strand, counting down.
ACTCAAAGGTAAAAAGCTAAGGGGGACTAAATACAACCCTAAACATTATCATTCTTGGATATCCTATGGTTTATTAGGCTTAAGAGAAAAGAATCTTCAAGAAGGCCACCATGGAAGAAGCAGATGAAAGGAGGAAGAAGCATAAGAAATAAGTTACTTGCTTCCTAAGAAGATAAGTAACCTAAAGGAAGAAAGTGATAAAGATGGAGCATAAGTGAATTTGATTCACTTCAAAGACATGTAAAATGCATATGAAAGAGATAAGAATGAGTGAGAGGTGAAGGCAAATCCACCTCCCACAATAACTTACCAAAAGCTCCTGAAAGGTTAGTATGAATGCATAAGGTATAAAGCATAAAGAAATGAATTGAAATGAGATGAAAAGAGATGCAAAGACCAAAGTCAGAAGTGTTTATGCAATGCAAATGACATATGAGAATATGCAATGTCATACAATGTGCATATGAATGATCATACAAAGATGGGATGTCATGAAAGCATGCTTGGAAGCTTGAAAGCCCATGGATGTTTATGAAATTTGATGAATGAAAAGCATGGAAAATGAATGAAAAAATGATCAAGAAAGGTTCTAAAATGTCCTAAGATATCTAAGATGACATATGAATGCTTGAAATGTCATGTCAAGTTCATGTGATGATGCTATGCAAAGGAGAATGCAAATGAACATGAGAAATTAGGGTTTTATGGACATATGAGATGCAAAGGGACAACATAGAAACATACAACATGATAAAACATTGAAACCAAGCTTAATCAAACCCTAAACCCACACAAAGTCACACCCCAAAGGAAAAGGTCAGAAGCCTAACCTATTGGAAGTTATGATTTTTCTAAGTTTGCTAGGTTTATTGGGTGATTCAAAAGGAAAAATTCAAATCAAACTGAAAATGCAAGATAGATTCATGAGGGAAATAACCTAGGAACTACATGCAATATGTGAAACAATGCAAAAAGAATCAAGTTCAAATTCTTCTTGGTTAGGCATAAATGATTTTCAAAGTTAGGGTTAAAAAATATGATTTTTAAGAACCCTAATTCAAAGAAAATAGTGAAATTATGATCAAACCTAAAATGAAATTTGTATGAAGAGTTTGAAAATGTTTCTAAATGTATTAGAATGATTCATGATTTTTTTGGTGATTTTTAGAAACCTAAATGTATTTTTAATTAATTAAAATCCTTTAATTAATTAAAAATAACATTTAAATATTTTAAAAATACTTTTTAGATGCAAAAAATAAAATAAAAATCATTTTCAGGTTGATAAAAATATTTGGATCAGAAATGCAAAATGAAATATTTTAGTGATGAGTTTTGGTATTTTTAATAAATTGTGCAAAAGAAATGAATTAAAATGGAAATAAAATAAACAAAAATGAGAAGTAATCAGATCCTGGGGTCCAGATTCAAACTGGGGAAATAAGGGTTGACTGTGCGCGTTTACCAATGGATAAGATTCAATCTGAGGAAATTAATTTAATTAACCCTAATTAAACTAATTAATTTGAATTAAAGTTAATGAAGCAATCTCGACCACTCATTCACGCGCTAACCATAAGATCTAAGGGCCTACATTTAAACTGGCTAATTAACCCTAATTTAACCCTAGGCATTTTTAGGTGATCGGAGCTAGCTCCGGTCATCTTCTCCGGCGAACCAAAATCCCAGAAACTCATACAAGCACCTAAACTCCTAATTTCTTGCCTAGAATCACTCCTCTAACATCATAGAACATGAATCCACAAACAAAAATCATTTATCATGCATAACAAGGCTGAATCGAAGCCAACAAGTTTTAGGTCAAAAATTTCAGAAGCTTCGTACATGTTTATTTCTCAATCATTTTCAAAACAAAACATATCAGAGTGATCAGGGGAGCATGAAGATTGATATTTTAACTTAAATAGCAAGTTCTGGAAAAAATGTTCTTGAGGTATACCTGAGATGAAGCTTTGCAGTTTTGAGCTTTCTGGCCTCCTCCCTTGTGCAAATCGACTTCAATGGACCCCTTGAGGATGATGTGAAGCTTAAAACAAGTTTATGATGGTTGTTTTGAAGTGTTTGGTTCTGATAACTCAGAAATCGTATTTCTGATTTTGGGAGTTTCAGGCCATGGGAGTGGGTGCTTTGTGATCTATGGATAATTTTGAGTTGATTGGTGGAAAAATATTTGAAGTTTGAGGCTTGTGCATGGAGATTCGAAGAAGTGAAGTTCTAAGGTGATTTTGTGCAATCTGGCTTGTGGGATGTTCTGAGCTTGTGTGTGTTATGGAATGGAGTCCTTAGGGTTTGCATAAGAGGTTGTGATTGGTCAGAGAGTGGGTGGTGGCTCAGTTTGATTGGTATGGGAGAAAATGAAAAAAATGTCAACTTATGTGTACTTGAGGTATGGGCCATGGCAGAGCTGGATTTTTGGGGTGTCTGGCCTCAACAAGATTCATGGAGAGCCATAGAATGAGTTTGATGCAGCTGGCACAAGTGGATGGAAGGATCCAAGGCATTTTGCAAATTTTGAGAGTTTTGGCCTTTTTGAGATTTCTTGAAGATCAAGTCATGAAAACAATGCAAACTTGGGCCAATTATGATGTTTAGAAGTTGCTTTGACATGTTGTAACATATTTGTGCACATTAGAAGTCAATTAGAAGCTTTACAATGCCAATATGCAAAATCCCTATTTGACATGAAACTTGAAATTATGTGATTTTTGCCAACTTTGAAAGGCCATATCTTGAGTTCTAGGATGAATCAAGACATGTTCTTATACATTTTGAAAAGGGAAAGACCAAATCTACAACTTTAATGCCCAAGAATTTTTCATTTGAAGCATTTTTGGTCATAAAAGAGGATGTTGAAAATCTTTCCCAAAATAGAAAGTTTGGATTTCAAGTCATTTCCAAAAATGGCAAGTTTGCAATTGGCTCAAAATTCTTCAATATTGTGAACTTCCAACCACTTCTAAGGTCAAATAAATATCATTGAACTTCCATTTGATGAAAATGACCCTTTGGTTCCATTGTTGGGGGCCTCAGATGCCCTGATTTTGACTTAACTTGCTCAAGAAGTTACCCAATGATCAGATGACTTTAACAATGAATTTCTTCACCAAACTTGGTACACATGATCTTTATAAAATATTAAGAACATTAGAAACAAGAATGACCAAAAAAATTGGAGTTAAGGCCGCTGAAACCAAAACCCTAATTTTGGTCATCTGTGTAGTGAAAACTCTAGCTCTACTTCCATGCATTTGCCAATCCTTGTGATTTCTTGACTTCCATGAAATTTGGGGAGCATATAATGATCATAGAACACACACGGACCCTCTTGGAAAGCTTTAAGACCTTTGGGATGGCTCAGATTGATTCTTGGATTGCTCAGATCACAAACCCTAGATGCAGATGAAATTAAACTATGTAGTGAAGCAAACATGCAATATGAGGTGTAATGCTTATGTTAAAACAAAAATGAAAGATCACAAGCCATCGTGTGACAAGTGAGGACAAATTTTGGGTGTTTACACCTGTGCATGACAATATCCGTATCCAAGCCCGACATATCTTGATAGGACCAAGCGAAGACGTCGACATACTCCCGAAGCATACTGATGAGTTGTTCTTTTACCAGAGCTTGCAGACTGACCCCAATCTTCACTACTTTCACATCTTCCTCCGTACCAAGATTAATAGTCTCAACCTCCTCCTGATGAGGACCAATCACCTTTTCCTCTTGTCTCAACAACCTGGCCAACTCTTCAGGCAAATCATAGTCTTCATCAACCCCTTCATTTGCTTGATTAATCGAATTGTCAAAGTCATACGAGGTCATAGCATTGTTGTTGTCGGTGAAATCTGGAGGATTATCTCTGCAAGGGTTCAGATTTGTTCATTTTTAGTGATTGATTTTATCTTATTTAGGAAAAGGTGAATGAAGTTTTTTAAGAAAAATATTTCCATTTATTGTTTTGTGCGAAAATAACAAAAATGAAAGACAATGAGCGAAAAAAGATCATTTGCAAAAGATGTCCATTGTTCATTAATCATTCATTTGAACAAAATACAAATATGGCCCTATTACAAAATGAGTCCTGACACCTTGGGCAAGATGCAGGACTTGATGCATGCTTAAACAGGAAATAATAATTACTCTTTAGAAGTAATTCTTATAATTTCCTGGGAAGACCAATTGAGGACTTGCTGGCCTGGGACCCTTGGTCGAATCCAGCTTTCCAGGTTGAAGTCGCTTTCAGCCCCGTCTTCCACATTGTTGATTGCATCCGGGGTCAACATTCCCCCACTTATAAACTTGGGAGCTTCAGCAGCCTCCTCTTGGACCTGTCGAGATGGTTTGTAACCCAACCCGAACTTGTCTTCCTTGACCTGAACTTGCAGCAGCTTGCCCCAGCCTTGGGCATTCCCGTCTTCAACAACCTTCCAAGCTTGCTTGTAAGAAGAGATCGAAGTACCAGACACTTCAGCTGTTGCCTCATTGACATTGGGGGCCTCAAACCCTTGGCTCATTGTCTCATGGATCTTTCTGTCCATCTCAATATACTTGTAAGTAGCTAGATGACTAACGAAAATATCCTCCTCCCCACAGATTATGATAACTTGGCCCTCCCATTCATATTTTAACTTCTGGTGAAGGGTCGACATTACAGTGCCAGCGGCATGAATCCATGGCCGACCCACAAAACAACTATAGGCAGGCTGAATATCCATTAAGTAGAAGATAGTTTGAAGATCTGTGGGCCAATCACCACAGGAAGCTCAATTTCCCCAAGAATCTATCTTTTAGATCCGTCAAAGGCTCTCACTACCAGGTTACTTGGACGCAGTGCAAGACCATCATATTCCATCTTGACCAAGGCTTTCTTTGGAAGAACATTGAGTGAGGACCCAGTGTCAACCAAGACATGAGAAAGAACAACACCTTTACACTCCAAGGTGATATGTAAAGCCTTATTATGGTTGAGGCCCTCCGTAGTTAGATCAGCATCGGTGAACCCTAGTCCATGACTAGTATTGACATTAGAAACCACTGTTTCTAGCTGATTAACTGTAATCTCTTCTGGCATGTAAGCTGCGTGCATGACTTTGAGAAGTGCATTCCTGTGAGCTTCAGAACACATTAGTAGTGATAGAATAGAGATTTTGGAGGATGTCTGATGGAGCTGGTCCACAACCTTATAGTCACTCTTCTTGATTATTCTCATGAACTCGTCCACATCCTGGTCGAAGGATGTCTTTTGAGTTTCTCTTCAGGCACCACACTCTTGCCCTTAGCCTTGGCATCAGTTTCTACTTCAGCATTAGCTCTTGGGAATTGTGAGGCAAAGAGACGTCCGCTTCGAGTGAAGCCTCCGCCTCCCCCCACATTATCAATCTGTGGTGTAGAAGTGTCAAGAGTGACTTTCTTTCCGTCGCAATATAAATCTGAGCCATAGTACCAAGGTACGACACTGCTGTTGTCATATGGAACTAGTCCTGGTACCGTGATAGTAACCAGACTGATTGATGCGGAAGAAGGAGTTGAGACAGTCTGAGGTTCATAATAAATCGTAACAGAAGGTCTGACCAGAGATGGTGCTGGTGATGAAGGTTGCTGATGTTGATGGAGATGTTGCTGTGAGTTGTTGGAAGAATATGGAATGTGGATTGTTGTCGAATCGTAGTAAACGGTAACTGTGGAAATGTCTTCATTAATGGCTGATGTTGTTGTAGAAGGATGTGTTGAACTGATATCTGTTGAAGTCGAAGAAGGGATGATTATTGATGTTGTAGAAGAATCTATTGGAATGATTGTTGTTGAAGTTGTAGGAGTGATATCTGTTACATTTGATGGAATGACATGTGTTGGAGTTGTAGGAGGAATGAATGTTGATGTTGTAGGAGTTAGAACTGTTGAAGTGATCTGTAAAGTGCCTTCCTTGATAAGATTGTTGATACCGGTCTTCAAATTTGCACAACCGTTGATAGAAGTATTACAAGCTTCGCAGTGGGCCTCATAACCCGGGAACACTTAGCACTTCAAAAGTTGGGCTTTAACCTTGGCCAGAGGTGTTTGAATACTTGCAACACTAATAAATTAGGCTTAAAGGCTGACCCTCCTCAATAGCATTTATCCTAGGCCCACCATGGCTAGACATAGGATTCTTGGTAACACTTGGAAGGGGTGCAAAATTTAGAGCTTTGGAATCAACTAAGTCCTGATATCATGGCCAGGTGCATTGGAGTGGAAGGCACACCTGGCGTTGATATCGTAGTTTCTTGGAAGATTCTGGGGATCTGGTGGGGACAGAATCCTTAATTCGATCAGGTTGAGTTTAAATAAGTGTGGAAGTAAGGCAGCATAGGGCATCGGAATGGGATCGATAACCCTGTTGATTTGTGAAGTCCTTTGTTGAAACGGACGTTGTTTCTGATTATTATTGTTGTAAGATCTCTGTTGAGGAAATTGTTATTGCGGTGGGAAGTGTTGTGGTTGTGAAGGAGACTGTTGTTGAGGTGCTGGAGCTGGAATGGTAACAGTTGTCGCTCCCACCTGATGACACCCGGTCAAGAGGGGTACAGACGCGAACGGTCGGCGAAAGAGAGAAGGGAATGAATAGAGTCGCCAACTAGGCATTTTTATCCCGAAGGAAAGGTAATGCTGCATAAACCTAAGGAAAGATGGATAAGACGGTTGCGAACCAGAGAGACTGAGAAAGGGGGTTGGTTACAACCTGGGAAGGTATTAGCACCCAGATTGTCCGCCGTACTCAGCGGGATCCATGCTTAAAAGATCTGTGTTTTAAAGGGGTAGTGTCAGTGCAATTTGTGTATCAAAGCTGGAAAGAATGCAAGTGTCAGTGTAAAAGAAATGTGAACTGTATAAGAGAAGTGTCAGTGTAAGAACAAGAGTGGAATGCTCAAGATAATGAGGCTAAAAGAATAATGCTGGAAGGAGGGGGAATATACAGAGACTTTTGTTCGATAACTGTTAAGTTATGCCTACGTATCCTCTCGTGCAATGAGGAAGTCAGAACACCGTAGTTCGACCCAAAGAGACTGAAAGAAAAATTGACTTGTGAACTGCTTACTTGTCTATGCTCAAGTGTATGACCTGTCTGGCTCAGGTGCTAACTGTCTTGCATTAGACGGAAGAAGCGAGTTCTCGTTTGTGAGTGAATGAGATGAGAAAAGAATCCCGGAGGAGACGATTATCGTTTGTTTTTGTGTTTTCAGTTTTTTATTGCTTTTTTGAATTTGTCATAAGTTAATGAGCTTAAGCCTAAACCAAGGGTTAGTATACTCATCACATCTTCCCTCTGATTAGGGGTAATGAGAATACCTTAAGTATGAAGTAAGCACCTCACACTTAATCACCATGATGTGGGATTAAGATCATTAACCTACTTGTATTTATTTAGATGTTTTTGGTGTTTTTGTTTAGAGTTAAGTAATGAGTTTAAGCCATAATCAAGGATTTAATGGACCCATTACACCATCCTAATAGAAGGATAATAGATGAGAACATTTAAGCTGTGGAAGGCTCCTCAACTTAACCCATGATTAGGGATTAACCTCATGACAAAACAAAGCCTTTATTAGATGGATTTTAGTTAATGATAAGATGAAGAAATGGATTTTATGATTTGTAAGACAACTTGAGGGGGACTTGTCCATTAACACTAGGGTTAGTCCTTCTTAACCAATTTAAGGAAGAATTAGAACCCTAATGCAAGGCCCAAGTTACAAGCTTGATGTCTTGATGATTATTAGGTGAATTGATTAAAGGATTTAAACATATTAAGGGTTTAACACTTAGGATTAAAGTTATACACTCCATCCTAATAGAAGGATGCAGGCATAAGCTTAATCACAAAGCCTTAAAACCTTTAGGGTTTAGTCCTTGATTATGAGGTAAGAAGAGAAGACTCAAAGAAAACTCAAAGGAAAGAGTCTAAGGGGGACTAAACAATCCTAAAATGTTATCATGCTTGGAAGTCCTAGGGTTTGTGAGGCTTAAGAGGAGAAATCTTCAAGGAAGCCACCAAGGAGAAGCAAGATAGAAAAGGGATGAGAAGAGAAGAGAAAATAGGGAAAAGAGGCACAAGTGAGCAAGCTCACTCAAAGACAAATAAAAATGCAGCGAGGATGTGAAAGGATGAGGTTAGAAGAGGTAGAAGGTGAAGGCAAATCCACCTCCCAAACAAACTTACCATTAACCTGAAAAGTTAGTACAAGATGCATAAGGGAAGAAATGGGATGAAACAATGCATATGGATGGGCAAAGGCCAAAGTCAGAAACATACACATGATGCAAATGATGTCAAGAGGTGGTGCAAAGTCATACAAGATGCATATTGTGAGCATACAAGAGAATGGGTGCATATGGAGCATGCTTTGAACCATGGAAGTTCATGAAAGTTTTTGAAATGCAATGAAGATATGACATGCCAAATGAATGATGCAATGATCAAACATGATTCTAACATGTCCTAATATGTCTTATGAGTCATGTGGATGCACAAAATGTCATGGCAAGTTCATGAATGCAAGCATATGAGAGATGAATGCAAAGGAAGGCAAGAATTAGGGTTTATGATCGACATGCAACACAAAAAATTCAAAACCAAAAGCAAATGACATGACAAAAAATTGGAAATGGGATCAAAGGAACCCTAAACCTATACAAGTTCACTTCCCAAAGGAGGAGACCTAAATCTAAACCTAATGGGAGTTATGATTTTTCTAAGTCAACTAGGGTTTCAAGGTACCTCAAAAGGAAAAATGCTCATCAAATTGAAAATGAAAGATAAATTCAAACCAATTTTACCCCAGAAACTACATGCTATGAAGGATGCAATGCAAGAAGAACCATTATTAAACTCCAATTTAATTCCAATTAAAATTGTCAAAATAGGTCAAGAACCAAAAAGAAATTTGTTTTGAGAGTTTGATAATGTTTCTAAATGTTTTAAAATGCAATGTGAATTTTTTTGTGATTTTTAAATACCTAAATGCATTTTTAATTAATTAATTTCCATTAACTAATTAAAAATGAACATTTAAATGATTTTAAAATAGTTTTTAATGCAAAAAAATAAAAATAAAAATATTTTTGGGTTCTGAAAATTAATGAAATGCTTGACAAAAAAATTCAGAATTTTTTAACATGTTTTGCTATTTTTTAAAATTCATGCAAATAAAATACAAACAAAATGAATTAAAATTGGTTAACAGAAGAATGAATCGATTCAAGCTTGGATGAATCGATTCATAATGATCAATTTTTGAGAAAACATAATTAGTTAAACAACATGAATCGATACATCAAAGGATGAATCGATTCATTTTGCGAAATCCAGGAACCACTCAACAACATGAATCGATTAAAGCTAGAATGAATCAATTCATTATGCGTGAAATGGCCTCCGGTCATCTTCTCCGGCCAACCAAAAATCAAACTCATTCCCTAGGCTGTTTCAAGTGCTCTAACTCTCCAGATTTCATCCTCTACCCACCCCAAACATGAATCAATCACAAAATCACATTTACAATGCATCAACAACAAGATTCGAGCAAAATCAAGAAAACTGCAAAAATTTCAGAACATGCATACACACTCATTTCTCAACCATTTTCAGTGTTTCAAAGCTTAACATGATCAGTGAAACAAACTCTATCATCCTATAACAAGAGATTGCATTTCTGGAAAAAATGTTCTTGATGATACCTGAACTGGAGCTTTGAACTTTGGAGCTTTCTGGCCAGTCCTTTGCTTCAAACCAGCTCCAATGATCCTCCTGATGATGGAATGACGCTTAGAAAACTTGTGGAGTAGCTGGTTTGAATGTTTCAGCTCTGGTATAGCAGAAATGGGAGTTTGTGTATGTGGGGATTCAAGCTGTTTCAGGGGGTGATTCTTGTTCTATGGATGATTTGTGGCTTGTTGGTGAAGAAATTTTTGGTGTTTGAAGGCTGTGTGAAGAAATTCGAAGAGAAGAAGTTTGGGACAGATTTTATGCAAGCTGGATTGTGTCTGTTTTCTGGCTTGCGTGTGGCTTGCTTTATGATCCATAGCGCATCCCTAAACTATTGGAAGAGGTATGAGGAAGTGACTTGCACTGTGGGAATGGCATGGGGCAATTGGCCAAAAAGTCAATGTTAGGTGTACTTGAGGCATGGGCTGTGGCAGAGGCTATTTTAGGGTTGCTTTGGGTTCAACTGCCTTCAAGGATGGCCATGGGATGAACTGATGTGAGCTGGAATGGATGAAGGGTGATATCTCACATGTTTTGCAACTTTGCAACTTGTTACACTTTGTGATTTTTGGCCATGGACATGTGACATCTCTTGGGCAATATGTAGCAAAATGCATCACATAATGTTGTTATGACACTTTGATAATGATTAGAGACCAAACAAAACCAAAAGAACCCTTCTTGCAAGATTTCCCTCTTTGTGATTTTCATGAAAAATGGTTTATGATACTTGGACATCAAGGCATGAAAATGAGAAATTTCTTGGGCCAATCTGAATTTTAGGCATTGCATTGTGTTTGCATGAAGATTAGAAGTCACTTTGAAGTCACATTTTGCCTTGGCATGAGGTTTTGCAACTTTCCTCTTTTGGTGCAAAAGTGAAAATTTCAAGATTTTTCCCAAATTTGACAAGCCATAACTTTTGATCCAAAATGAATTAGAATGAGTTCTTGTACTTTTTGAAAATGGGAGGATCCATTTTACAACTTTCATGACCAGATTTTTCTCATTTGAAGCATTTTTGAATCAAAAAGAGGAGGTTGAAAAACTTTCCCAAAATGGCAAGTTTTCATTACAAGTCACTTTCCCAAAAAGGCAACTTTGCAAATGGCTTGAAATTCTTCAATTTTGTGAACTCATAACATCTTCTATGATCAAATAAAGATCATACACATTCAAAATGATGGAGAACACCCTTTGGTTGGGTCACTGGGGGCCTCAGATGCCCTGATTTTGCACTGACTTGCTCAAGAAGTCATCCTTTGATCAGATGCCTTCCCCATGGAATTTATTCATGAAACGTGATATGCATGATCCTTATAACATATAGAGACCAATAGAAACAAGAATGACCAAAAAAATTGTAGTTATGGCCTTTGAAACCAAAGCCCTAATTCTAGGTCATCTGTGTAGTTAAACCTGGCTCTGCTTCCATGCCTTTCTCAGTTCTTGTGATTCTTTGACTTCCTTGACCTTGTGAAGATATAATATGATGCTTGAACATACATGGACCCTTTTAAAGTGATTGAGGACCTCTGGAGTGGCTCAAATGGCTCAGGGATGGCTCAAATCACAAACCCTAGATGCAGATGACTTAGAAACAATGCAGTGGAGCAAAAATGCAATATGAGATGCTATGATTGATCTTATGCACATGACAAGATCACAAGCCATGGTGTGAATGGGTGAGGGCAAATTTGGGGTGTTTACAGCTGCCCCTATTCAAGCATGAGTTAGCTGTGCAGGATGTAAGCAACAACTTAACAGGCAAACAAGATAACTTGTGGTTGAATACCAAAGACAGTCCAAAATTTGCACTCACTGAATGAAGAAGAAAAGGGATATAAATTGTAAAAGGAAGGTAAAGTATGTTTATAAAGTGATGGAGGACGACCGTCGAGCAGAGGACGACTGCTGGGGATGAAGCAATGACGGGGACGGCCGACATGCTTGGGAAAATGCAGGAAATAAAGCAATGACGAGGACGGCCGACGGGCTGGGGATATGAGAGATTATGATGGGGACGACCATCAAGTAAAGCTATAAGACTCTCTGGGGATTATAGGTAAAGTAAATGATGGGGACGACTATCAGGTTCAAGGTATGAATGAAATAAATGATGAGGTACGGTCATTAAAGGTGAAGGACGATCACCTGGCAGGGCACGACTGCTCTGTTGGGGATAAGATGAGGGACGGTCATCTAAGGTGAAGGACGATCACCTGGCGGGGTACGGCTGCCGAAAGTATCACGACATAGGACGAATGTCGGATGAAAAGGTCGACGATGGGGACGGCCATCGGATAAACATGATGAAGGACGATCATCAGGAGGTGAAGGACGATCACCTAGCAGGGTACGGCTGCTCTCGGGGTTTATCATGACATAGGACGAATGTCAGATAACAAGATCAACGATGGGGATGGCCATCGGATAAAATGATGAAGGACGATCATCAAGAGGTGAAGGACGATCACCTAGCAGGGGACGGCTGCTGAAAATATCACGACATAGGACGAATGTCGGATAGGAAGGGGTTCTAATGAATAGAGACTCCACTGGGGGTGATGAAGGACGATCATAAAAAAGGTGAAGGACGATCACCTGGCAGGGTACGGCTGCCGGAAGGTATCATGACATAGGACGAATGTCAGATAGAAAGAAATAGATCAACAAGATTTGTTGGGGATTCTTATGGGGAATGGTAAACATAGACGAGTGTCTAAATTCAAGAAAATAAGTTTTTGACACGGTGTATAGATTAAAGATGCGGACGAGCATCCTTAAGACTATGATACGGAAGAGTATCAATAGAAACAAACGCTTGACGCATGTTCAGAGATGATGATACGGACGAGTATCAACTGGTTAACAAAGAACATGGACGAGTGTCAGATCTGAGGGGATTTAAGTGGCGTATACAAGATACGGACGAGTATCTGTGTAAGTAAAGAGTATGAGTAACAAGTATGAGTAAGACACAGACGAGTGTTTAACTTGCTGGGGAGAGTGCGACACGGACGGGTGTTGAAAAAAGTGTATTATAAACAAGTATTTGATTTACAAAGTGTTTTGGTAACTATGCTGGGGAGGTGACACGGGCGAGTGTCAAGGAAGTTGTATATATATGTATCTGTGCTGTGACTGCAAAGGGGACACTTTGGCTTTCTGCTGGGAATATGACACTGACGGGTGTCAAGAAGTATCCGCACTGTATAAGCCACTGTTTCTTTGGGCGAGTTACTGGGAAATGATGACACGGACGAGTGCCAAAAGGAGCATGTATCTGTATTTGTGCGGGTAAAGGGGAAATGCTTTGGCTCTCTGGTGAGGAATTAGGAAATATTCTGTATGTTGTTGATGGATTTCCAGTATTCACAAGTGTTCAGTTCGACACATGGCTTGTGATTATGCAATATGTTTGATTTTTGCCGTAATGCTCCGTATTATACGGAATGCTACGCTCTGTGGGGAAAATATGATGCGAATGCTATGATTATGCAAAGATACCGATTCGGGATTCGGATCCCGTTGCCGTGGAGATCTCTGGCTGATCTGCTTGAAGTGGATATCCCAGTTGGGAATGAGATCATTGGTAGATCTGACATATATGACTCTGCATGGGGAAGTAGATCACTGATAGATCTATCTCGGTAATGAGGGACCCAGCTGGGGTTTGTAGAAGCTTTCTTCACTCTGTTGTGAGATCTTCAGGCGTTGCTCTTCTGGATAGAGGCTGAAACTCTGTGGGGAGATAGTTCCCTGTCTAGCATTCGGCCGGGGAAGAAGAAAGATCACTGGAAGATCTTTCTAGAGATTTCTGCGGGGATCCTGCTGAGGATGATACTTGACAACTCAGCTGGGGATATGAACACCTTCAGGTGCTGCTCTTTGAAGGAAATGCTGGAGAAATGATGCCCGACAACTCTGATGGGGGGAAAGCATCTCTGGTGCTGTTTGAAAGGTGTGCTGAGGGAATAATGATTTGGCAGCCTACTGGGGAGAAACTTTCATGCCCCATGTTGTGCTTTGAATTACCTCCAATCCTGTAAAGACAAAGAAACGCACAAGTACCCCGAGGTATCCCTTACTGGATTCCATCATAGGAGTTTATACATTCCCGGGAGTAAGCATATTTCGTGCAAGCATGTAGTTTAGGAAAGACGCATCTGTATTTATGTGATCAACAAATTAATGACATCGGACATTTTTGCAAATAAAAGAGTACGAGACAGTGTGTGATTGAAAATCTGATTTTATTAATTTGTGTGCCCTGAATTGGCAAGATACAGCCAAAGAAACAGATCCCCTGAAATGAGGAAATCGTTACAAATTGAGAAACAAAAAGATGCTGGCAATGTTGACGACGCTTCAAAGAGCTTCCCTTTTGCTATGACTCGTATGACATTTGACGTTCTTCTCATCTTGCTTTCCGAAGAAGACTGATTCTGAACGAAGCCCGAACCTTTCGAAGCTTACCATGTTGTAAGTGATACAAATGAATTCAGAATGCAGTTGTTCGCTTATTCCCTTATTTTGCGTGGATCGCCCTTTCGGGTTTTCAATCCACCGGGATACCCATTTTTTGCCTGAGTTGTCCAATGCGGCTTTTCAACTCAGCGGGTGTACATTTTTTATTTATTTTCCCTTATTTTTGCCCGAGTCTTTTATTCTGTTTTCGACTCGCCGGGATGCCCTATTTTTGCCTAGACTTACATTCTGTTTTTATGTCCAGCGGGTCATTTTTATGCGAAGTATTTTTTAACTGCATCTGAATTCACAGGGGACAGGAAGTCTTCACCATCCATAGTGATGAGCATTAGTGCTCCACCAGAGAAAACTTTCTTTACTATGAATGGCCCTTCATAGTTCGGAGTCCACTTGCCCCTGTGGTCTGTATGAGGAGGGAGGAGTCTTTTCAGCACAAGATCCCCTACTTGGTACTCTCGGAGCCTGACTTTCTGATCGAAGGCTTTCTTCATTCTCTTCTGATATAGCTGCCCATGACAGATTGCAGCCAATCTCTTCTCTTCAATCAGATTCAGTTGTTCGTATCGGGACCGGACCCATTCTGCTTTGTTCAGCTTAACATCCATCAGTACACGTAGGGAGGGTAATTCAACTTCAACAGGTACGAATGCCTCCATACCATATACAAGCTGATATGGCGTTGCCCCAGTGGATGTTCTGATCGACGTACGGTACCCATGCAAGGCAAATGGTAGCATTTCATGCCAGTCTTTATAGGTAACCACCATCTTCTGTACAATCTTCTTGATATTTTTGTTAGCGGCCTCAACAGCGCCATTCATCTTTGGCCAGAAAGGAGAAGAATTGTGATGTTGGATCTTGAAGTCCCGGCATAGTTCTGCCATCATTTTATTGTTTAAGTTGGAACCATTATCAGTAATGATTCGCTCGGGCACTCCATACCGACAAATGATTTCCCTCTTCAGAAATCGGGCTACCACTTGCCTTGTAACATTCGCATATGAAGCTGCTTCAACCCACTTGGTGAAATAGTCAATGGCAACCAGGATGAATCTGTGGTCATTTGAAGCAGTCGGTTCAATCTTGCCAATCATATCAATGCCCCACATGGCAAAGGGCCAGGGTGAAGACATCACATTCAGAGGATTCGGAGGCACATTCACTTTATCCGCCTAAATCTGGCATTTATGGCATTTTCGGGCATAGGCACAACAGTCCGCATCCATTGTGATCCAGTAATAGCCTGATCTTAACAACGTTTTAGCCATAGCATGCCCTCCAGCATGGGTACCAAAGGATCCTTTGTGCACCTCGTGCATCAACAAGTCTGCTTCTGTTCTATCAACGCATCTGAGAAGTACCATATCAAAGTTTCTCTTGTACAAGGAACCGTCAGTATTCAGAAAGAAACTACCAGCTAGCCTTCTTAATGTCTTCTTATCATTGGAAGATGCCCCAGGTGGGTATGTTTGGTCCTCCAAGAAGCATTTAATGTCATGGAACCAAGGCTTATCATCTTTAACAATGTCTGCTGAGAACACGTATGCTGGTCTGTCGAATCTGGATACTGAAATCTGAGGCACAAAGTTGGCAGCTTGAACTTTGATCATGGATGAAATGGTAGCTAGAGCATCTGCAAACTGATTTTCATCTCGAGGGATATACTCAAGCTTGACTGTTGTGAAGAAAGTCAATAACCTCCTTGTATAATCCCGATAAGGTATCAGATGATCTTGGTGGGTGTACCATTTTCCATTGGTTTAATTAATTACCAGAGCTGAATCTCCGAACACAGTCAAAGTCTTGATCCTGAGGTCAATGGCTTCCTAAAGACCCATGATACAAGCTTCGTATTCAGCTTCGTTGTTAGTGCAATTAAAGGTGAGCTTTTCCGAGAAAGGCATGTGAACTCCTTTAGGTGTAATGAGTACTGCACCAATACCACGACCATTCATATTAACAGCCCCGTCAAACATCATAGTCCATTCTTCTTCTGGGTCAGGCCCTTCAGTGTGAATAGGCTCTTCATGATCTTTTGCTTTTATGAACATGATGTCTTCATCAGGGAAGTCAAATCTCATAGGCTGGTAAACATCAATGGGTCGCTCAGCAAGATAGTCAGACAACACACTGCCTTTGATGGCTTTTTGAGATGTGTACTGAATGTCATATTCTGTGAGGATCATTTTCCATCTTGCAACCCGTCCGGTAAGTGCTGGCTTCTCAAAAATGTACTTAACTGGATCCATCTTTGAGATCAATAAGGTAGTGTGGGTCAACATATACTGCCTTAGTCGGCGAGCAGCCCACGCTAAAGCACAACAAGTTTTCTCGAGCAGTGAATATAGTTGTTCACAGTCGGTAAACTTTTTGCTTAGGTAGTATATTGCATACTCTTTTCGACCAGACTCGTCATGCTGGCCCAGCACACACCCCATTGACTCTTCTAATACTGTCAAGTACATGATTAGAGGTCTTCCTTCGACTGGAGGCATAAGGATTGGAGGCTCTTGTAAGTATTCCTTGATTTTGTCAAAAGTCCTCTGGCAGTCTTCATTCCACATGACCGTTTGTTCTGTTCTTAACAGCTTGAACAAAGGTTCACATGTTGCTGTAAGGTGAGATATGAACCTTGAAATGTAGTTCAACCTACCTAGAAACCTTCGAACTTCTTTCTCTGACTTTGGTGCAGGCATTTCTTGAATGGCTTTGACTTTTTCGGGGTCAACTTCAATCCCTTTTTCACTTACGATAAATCCCAGCAACTTACCAGATCGCACCCCGAATGTGCATTTGTTGGGGTTTAACTTCAGTTGGTACTTCCTCAGACGCTTGAATAACTTCAACAGATTCACCAGGTGGTCTTCTTCTGTGAGGGACTTGGCAATCATGTCATCCACATAACATTCAATTTCTTTATGGATCATGTCGTGGAATAATGTTACCATAGCCCGTTGATAAGTTGCACCAGCATTCTTCAGTCCGAATGGCATCACCTTATAACAGAATGTGCCCCAGGGTGTGATGAAAGTTGTCTTCTCCATGTCTTCAGGTGACATCTTGATCTGATTGTATCCTGAAAATCCATCCATGAAGGAGAACACCGAGAACTGAGCCGTATTATCCACCAATACATCAATGTGAGGTAAAGGGAAGTCATCTTTCGGGCTGGCTCTATTCAGATCCCGGTAGTCCACACACATCCTCACCTTGCCGTCTTTCTTAGGCACAGGTACAATATTAGCAACCCACGGCGGATAGCTGGTCACAGCAAGGAACCCGGGGTCCCACTGCTTTTGTACCTCTTCCTTTATCTTCATTGCCATATCTGGGCGAGTACGGCGCAGTTTCTGTTTTACTGGCGGACAATCCTCTTTCAAAGGCAGCTTGTGCATGACAATATCGGTGTCCAACCCTGGCATATCCTGATAAGACCAAGCGAAAACATCCACATACTCCCGAAGCATATCAATCAGTTGCTCTTTCACTGAATCTTGCAGGCAGGCCCCGATCTTAACCTCTTTCACGTCTTCTTCCGTACCAAGATTAACCGTTTCAACCTCCTCCTGATGAGGAGTGATAACCTTCTCCTCTTGCCTTAACAACCTGGCTAGCTCTTCAGGTAGGTCATAATCTTCTTCAACCCCTTCATCAGCTTGATTGATTGGATTGTCAAAGTCATACGAAGTCATAGCAGTGTTGTTGTCGGTGCAATCTGGAGGGCACTTTCTGCAAGGTTTTAGATTGGTTTATTTTAGTGATCAATTTTAATCTTGTTCAGAAAAAGTGAAAATGAAGTTATTTATTTTGAAAAACATTGCCATTTTATTTTTGTACAAAAACAAAAAATGAAAAGACAGTGAGCGAAAAAGAGACTCGTTTGCAAAAGATGTCCGATATTCATTGATTAATCCATTTGCACAAAATTACAAGATGGCCCGATTACAAAATGAGTCTTGACATCTTGGGCAAGATGCAAGACTTGATGCATGCTTTAAAAATACAGGAAATAATAATTATTCTGCAGGAGTAACCCTTATAATTTCCTGGGAAGACCAGCTAAGTACTTGGCTCCCCGGGACCCTTGGACGTATCCAGCTCTCCAGGTTGCGGTCGCTTTTCTCCTCGTCTTCCAAATTGTTCACAGCATCCGGGGTGAGCATTCCCCCGCTGACAAAATTGGGCTCTTTAGCAGCCTCTGATTGATCTTGTTGAGTTGGTCTGTAACTCAACCCAAATTTGTCTTCTTTCTTTTCCACGGGCAACAGCATGCCCCAGTCTCGGGCGGTACCTTCCTCAACAACCTTCCGGGCTTGCTGATATGATGTTATGGAGGTTCCCAGTACAGCGGATGCTTCATTAATGTTCAGGGCCTCGAACCCCTGGCTCATGGTTTCATGGATTTCTCTATCCATTTCTATGTACTTATACGTAGCCAGATGGCTAACAAAGATGTCTTCTTCCCCACAGATGGTGATGATCTGGCCTTCCCACTCGAATTTCAACTTCTGGTGAAGGGTAGACGTCATAGCGCCAGCGGCGTGGATCCAGGGTCTACCCAACAGACAGCTGTAGGTCGGCTGAATGTCCATCACATAGAAGGTAGTTTTGAAGGTCTGCGGGCCAATCATCACAGGCAGATCAATCTCCCCAAGCATTGATCTTTTAGAGCCATCAAATGCTCTCACCACCAAATTACTCGGACGCAGTGCCAAACCATCATACTCCAGCTTCACTAAGGCTTTCTTTGGTAGAACATTGAGTGATGACCCAGTGTCCACCAGTACATGAGATAGAACAGTACCCTTCCATTCCAAGGTGATATGTAAAGCCTTGTTGTGGTTACGTCCCTCTATTGTTAAGTCAGCATTGGTAAAGCCCAGTCCGTGACTGGTATTGACATTTGCCACCACAGTTTCTAGCTGGTTAACAGTAATCTCCTCTGGCACATATGCTGCGTGCAGGACTTTCAACAATGCGTTCCTGTGAGCTTCGGAACACATCAACAGTGATAATATGGAGATTTTTGAGGGAGTTTGGTGAAGCTGATCCACCACCTTGTAATCACTTCTCTTTACGATTCTCATAAACTCGTCTACATCTTGTTCAAAAGATGTCTTCTGAGTTTCTTTGATAGTTGGCTCTTCAAATACCACACTCTTTCCTTTTGCTTTGGCAGCAGCTTCTACTTCAACATTAGGTCTTTGAGTTTGTGAGGGAAAAAGGCGTTCGCTTCTGGTGAAGCCTCCGCCTCCCCCAACATTATCAACTTGTGGAGAAGAGGTTGATGAATCCAGAGTGATTTTATCCCCGTTGCAGTAGAGATCAGAGCCATAATGCCAAGGTATGGCATTACTACTTTCATAGGGAACTGGTCCAGGCACCATGATAGTAACTGGACTGACTGCTGCAGAGGAGGGTACTGTAATGGTGTGCGGATCGTAGTAAATTTTTAACTGGTGATCTGGCAGGAGGTGCCACTGCTTGTTGTTGGAAATTGTTGTTTGGAGGAAAATTTGATGGGTCATAGTAGATTGTAACTGCTGAGACGTCTTCATTAATTTCTGTTGGCGTTGTAGAAGATTCTGTTGATAAAATGGATGCTGATGTTGTAGAAGAAATGGTTGTTGAAGTCTGATTTGTTGAAGTGATGGATGGAGCCATTGCTGATGATATTGATGAATCGGTAGGAATGATTGTTGCTGCTGTTGTAGAAGAATCATAAATTGTTGTTAAAGGAATTGCTGGATTTGTAGGCGCCGTTGTCGAGATCTGAAGGATACCATCCTTAATAAGACCATCTATGCCGCTTCTCAAACTATCACACCCATTGAATACAATGTTGCAATACCCACAACCGAGTTCACACCCGGGGAACACTTGGCACTCTAGAAGCTGAGCTTTAATTTCGACCAATGGTGTTCGAATTTGTGCAACACTGGTGATCAAAGTAGATGGTTTATCTTCCTCAATGGCATTAATCCTCGTCCCACCATGATTGGGCATAGGATTTCTGTTGACATTCGGAGGAGGTGCGAAGTTGAGGGCTTTAGAATCCACCAGATCTTGGACTTTCATTTGCAAGGCCCTGCATTTTTGCGTATTGTGGCCCGGTGCATTGGAATGGAAAGCACACCTGGCGTTGACATCATAATTCTTCGGGAGATTGGAGGGATCTGGAGGTGCCAATGTCCTTAACTCAACCAAGTTAAGCTTCAGGAGTTGTGGCAATAAGGCAACATAAGGCATAGGGATAGGGTCAATCACCTTGTTTGCCTGTGATGGTCTTTGCTGGAAGGGTCGTTGTTGTTGATTGTTGTTATTGTTGTTGTAGGTTCTCGGTGGCGGATACTGAACTTGCTGTTGATAATGCGGTTGTTGTTGTTAATATGCTGGTTGCTGAGGAATCGGAGCTGGAATAGTGACAGCTGCTACTGATCTGTGAACATACTGAGGTCTGCCCCTGCTGGCATGAATGGAATTTGTCTCACCGGTCCTTCGAGGTCCCACAAAAGGCTTCCTGGGATTACTGGACGAACTTGCACCATTATCAGAAATTTTTCCCATTTTTAGCAGACTTTCAATTCTTTCACCGGCTATAACTACGTCTGCGAAGCTGGTGGAAGAAAAGGCAGTCAATCTATCAATGTATGTTCCTTGCAACGTATTCATGAACATGTCGGCCATTTCTCTTTCCGACATGGGTGGCTGGACAGCAGCAGCAAGCTGTCTCCACCTTTGGGCATATTCCCTGAAGCTTTCTCTGGAGGATTGAGACATTCCTATTAGGAGGGTCCTGTTGGGAGCCATGTCCAGATTGTATTGATATTGTCTGATGAAGGCTTCAGCTAGGTCCTTCCAGCATCTGATAGTAGCTCTGGTCAGGTGTGAATACCACTCCCTTGAAGCCCCAGTCAAACTATCTTCGAAGTAGAACATCCATAGCTTCTCATCCATGGTATATGCTTTAAGTCTCCCTAGAAATGATTGCAGGTGAGTTCGTGGACAAGAGGTTCCATTGTATTTCTCGAAGCACGGGGGTTTGAACTTGTGGGGAATTCTCACCCCATCCACTAACCCCATATCCATTACATCGAAACCCAAGGAGTTTTGAGACTCCAAAGCTCTCAACTTCTCAGCAATTTCATCAAACCTCCAATCATAGACTTCGTCTCCAGCTCCCATGACAATAAACTCTTCTTCTTGGGGATCTTCTTGCAAGATTCTCCCCCCAGCAGTATTTCCTTGCACATTTCCCTGAATGTTGACTTCCGGATCTAGATGAGGTCCAAATACTGGTGGATTAACATGAGGCTGACCCCTCTCATTGTTACTCGTTCCTCCAGTGCCAGGATGAGGTTCCTCGGGGGTTTGTCTTTCTACCAATGCCCTTAACCTTTCTTGACTCTGGGACAAGCCAGTCATCACAGTCATGAATTGGGCCATTTGGTTTCTCATCTCCTCTCTTTTATTAGCCATCTGGGTTCTGACCTCAGTCAGGTCTTGCTGTACTTGCTCCATTAGAATACCCAGAAGGTTGTTGCGAGTAGGATACCGGTGTGCACGGTTGACAGGGAACACTCTTCTGCGAGCAATATTTCCTGAGGTCATAGCAAAGTTAGAAACAAACAAATAACAAAAACCTACAAAACAAAACAAAAGTTAGTATGCAATGCAGTATGCTTATTTGTTTTCCAAGGTATCCGGCTTGGTTCTTGGTTTTGACCTTTCCAGACCTCGAGGAAGATGCTTTGATGTTGTTTGAGAAAAGAAACCCAAATGGAAACAAACTAAAATATATTACAAATGATGAATACATAGTCTATTTTTACAACACATGCCCCTGAAGGGTCAAAATACAACTCAAAAGAAAAGTACATCAAATGAAAACAACAACAATAAAAAAGTCAGACATCTAGTCCAAACTCATCCTCCTTAACCTCCTTCAGAAGTGCCTCAGTCACTGGACCAGCTGGATGCTCTATAATGGTCCTAATGAGGAGGTTCCTGGTGGCAATGGCAGCGGTCAGCTTCTTGTGCATGTCCTGATCCTTTGATCTTTTCAATCCAGCCCTAAGCTTTAACTCTGAAATCTCCTTCTGGGCAGCCAACAAAGCTTCATGCTGCTTCTTTTCATTGGCCTCTAACTGTTCAATCCTGGCTTGAGTTCTCTGATCTTCTTGTGTCCGGGCTTCAGTGATCCTGACCCACCTAGCCTGACTCTCTTGCAGATAGAGCTCAGTCCTAGCCTTCTAAATCTTGGCCTCTTTACAGGCATTCTTCAATATTTGTTCCCCAACTCTTGATTTCTTGATGTAGTCCTCTGTTTTCTCAATCTTGGCCAGATGCTCCACTCTAAGCTTCTCCAACCTCTCAATGTCCAGACGACCATCACTCCTTTCCCAAAGGGTCTTCTTCAAAGCTTGAGACAGATTCTCATTCCTCTCCTTCAGTTTCTCAAATTCCTCCAGGCTGACAGTTGTTGTAGGCTGTACTGTAGAGGGTCCAGGTGTGTCCTCCAAGGTGAAGGGCATTCCAGTAATCTGAGCTTTAGCATGGGACCAGTCATATTACTGAGCTGAAGCAACATTATTACACTTTCCAAGAATAGCCACCCCCTTTGTCTGGATGTTGTCCCAAGCCCAGGATGCTTGTCTGACAACAGCTGAATTTGGATTTACTTCACAATACAGGGTCTCAGCTAAATCTTGCACTCTAGGAGGGTGAACCAAAGCATAGCCCAATTGTCTCTTAAATAGCAAAGGATTGTAGTTGATGCAACCCTTTACTCCTATCAGAGGTACATTTGGGTATTTCCCACAACTGGTGATAATGTCCTTGCCTTTGGTGCTCTGGGTGCACCATCTGATGTCATCTGAAGTCAAAGCAACGAGCCTCTTGGCCCAATTCTTCTGTTGGTGAGGATTCAGGAAGGCATCTGACTTAGGCAGGTGTTTGAGCAGCCAAGTGTGAAACAAAGGAGCACAGCATCTCACCAACTTCCCCCTTTGCTTCTCATTCCTTTGATGAATGGAGTAATAGAAATCTCCCAGCAATGTGGGTACTGGGTTCCTCAGAAGGAAAAGATGAATGGCATTCTTGCTGATAAATTTGGGCTCATCTGCAAACAGTATAACCCCATATATGCTGAGGGCTAACAGTGCACAAACTTCCCTCCATTCTCCCAAAGAGGCCTTCAGGATGGCCTGAGAAATCAAGAAGTCTAAGTGCAAACCAGGGATCCCAGCTTTTGTTGTCATACTTTGCTCAATCAAAGCAGGCTCCAAGTACAGTGCTTTTGCTACTTCTCCATTACTGGGAGCTGGCATCATTGGGTTGAAGGGGACACCACCCCTGACAGGTGTCACTCCCACCAAATGAGGCTAAGTCAAATGGGGTACAGACGCGAACGGTCGGCGAAAGAGGAAGAATGAATAGAGTCGCCAGCTAGGCATTTTTATCCCGAAGGAAAGGTAATGTTGCATAAACCTAGAAAAAGGATGGATAAGACGGTTGCGAACCAGAGAGACTGAGAAAGGGGGTTGGTTACAACCTGGGAAGGTATTAGCACCCAGATTGTCCGTCGTACTCGACGGGATCCACGCTTAAAAGATTTGTGTTTCAAAGGGGTAGTGTCAGTGCAATCTGTGTATCAAAGCTGGAAAGAATGCAAGTGTCAGTGTAAAAGAAAAGTGAAGTGTATAAGAGAAGTGTCAGTGTAAGAACAGGAGTATGAAGCTCAAGACTATGAGGCTCAAAGAATAATGCTTGAAGGAGGGGGAATATACAGAGACTTTTGTTCGATAACTGTTAAGTTATGCCTACGTATCCTCTCGTGCAATGAGGAAGTCATAACACCGTAGTTCGACTCAAAGAGACTGAAAGGTAAATTGACCTGTGAACTGCTTACTTGTCTATGCTCAAGTGTATGACCTGTCTGGCTCAGGTGCAAACTGTCTTGCATTAGACGGAAGAAGCAAGTTCTCGTTTATGAGTGAATGAGATGAGAAAAGAATCCCTAAGGAGACGATTATTGTTTGTTTCTGTGTTTTCAGTCTTTTATTGCTTTTTGTAGTTTGTCATAAGTTAATGAGCTTAAGCCTAAACCAATGGGTTAGTAAACTCATCACATCCTCCCTCTGATTAGGGGTAATGAGAATACCTTAAGTGTGAAGTCAGCATCTCACACTTAACCACCCTGATGTAGGATTAAGATCATTAACCTACTTGTTGTTTATTTAGATGTTTTTGTTGTTTTTGTTTAGTGTTAAGTAATGAGTTTAAGCCATAATCAAGGATTTAATGGACTCATTACACCATCCTAATAGAAGGATAATAGATGAGAATGATTAAGCTGAGGAAGACTCCTCAACTTAATCCATGATTAGGGATTAACCTAATGACAAAACAAGGCCATTATTAGATGGATTTTAGTTAATGGTAAGATAAAGAAATGTTTTTTATGGTTTGTAAGACAACTTGAGGGGGACTTGTCCATTAACACTAGGGTTAGTCCTTCTTAATCAATTAAGGAAGAATTAGAACCCTAATGCAAGGCCCAAGTTACAAGCGTGATATCTTGATGATTATTAGATGGATTGATTAAAGGATTTAAACACATTAAGGGTTTAACACTTAGGATTAAAGTTATACACTTCATCCTAATAGAAGGATGCAGGCACAAGCTTAATCACAAAGCCTTAAAACCTTTAGGGTTTAGTCCCTGATTATGAGGTGAGAAGAGAAGACTCAATGATGACACAAAGGTAAAACTAAGTGGGGGACTAAACAAACCCTAATTATTGTCATGCTTGGTTGTTCCTAGGGTTTGTGAGGCTTAAGAAAGAAATCTTCAAGGAACCACCAAGGAGAGAATCAGATGAAAGGAGGAAGGAGCAGAGAGAAGCAAAACAACTTGCTTCACTTAAGAAGGCAAGTTGCTTAAAGAAAGAAGGTAATATGAGCAAGAATGAGCAAGCTCAAACACATATACATACAAAAATGCAGCAAATGAACTATGAAAGAGATGAAAAGAGAACATGAGAAGTGAAGGAAAATTCACTTCTCAAAGCAACTTACCACCTGAAAAGTTAGCATAAGAAATGAGATGTAATGCAAATGGGATGAAATGGCATGATGCAAGACAAAGTCAGAAGCAAATACATGATGTTAATGATACTAAGAGATGATACAAACATGAGACAAGGCAAGATGGTGATCAAACAAGTATGAAGATGAAAATGAGGCATGCATTGAACCATGGATGTTCATGAAAAGTTATGAAATGCAAATGACATACAACATGGAAAATGAGAGATGCAATGATCACACATGATTCTAATGTGCCCTAAGATGTTTTATGAATCAAATGAATGCACAAAATGTCATGGCCATTCATAGTATGCAAGCAAATGGAAGATGGATGCAAAGGAAGGCATAAATTAGGGTTATATGCAACATACAAAGAAAAAATCCAAAACCAGAAGCAAATGACATGATAAAAAATTGAAAATGCAATCAAAGATACCCTAAACCTATACAAACTCACTGCCCAAAGGAGGGGTTCTAACTCTTAACCTATTGAAAGTTAAGAATTTTCTAAGATTGCTAGGGTTTTGAGGTACCTTGTCAAGAAAAATGCCAAACAAATTGGAAATGCAAGATCAATTCATGCCAATTTTAACCTATAAACTAGATGTTATACAAGATACAATGCAAAAAGAATCATGATCCAACTCTCAAAGGTTAGACAAAAATGAATTTTTGAAGTTTGAAACAAAATAATGCCTTGAAATGAAATTAAATCCAAAGAAAATTATCAAAAGTCATCAAGAACAAAAAAAGAAATTTGGTTTGAGAGTTGGACAATGTTTATAAATGTTTTTAAAGGTTACATGAATTTTTTTTGTGATTTTTAAATACTTAAAAGTATTTTTAATCAATTAATTTCCATTAACTAATTAAAAATAAACTTTTAAATGATTTAAAAATAATTTTTAATGCAAAAAATAAAAATAAAAATATTTTTGTGTTCTGAAAAATGATGAAAATCTTGACAAAAATTTTCATAATTTTTAAACATTTTTTGCTATTTTAAATAATTCGTGCAAAATAAATCAAAACAAATGAAAATAAAATGAATTTTAAATGAAAAATAGGAAAGTCAACTGATCTGAGGGCTGTGGTTCAAACCTAGGACGCGGGAATTGACCAGCGCGCGTATCTGGACGGCCAGAATTCAAATCTCACTAATTACGCTTAAACCCTAATCATGTGCCCTAATTACTTTCAGATGACCGGAACAGTGTTCCGGTCATCTTCTCCGGCAAGGTGTTCATGCTATCTCACTCCCTACGCATCAAAACTTCACTAAAATCTCCAGATTTCATCCTTAGACATCATTAAACCTAAACCCCACCCTAAAAACCATTTATTTTCACTGAATCATGAGAATCAAAGCAAAACTCATTTCACGGGCAAAGTTTCAGAACAAGCATACAAGGCCATTTCTCACTCATTTTCAAAAATAAAAGGTTCAGTGCATTCAGGGAAGCATGTAGATCATTTTAGAAACAAGAA
This sequence comes from Lathyrus aphaca, assembly GCA_963966055.1. NCBI lineage: Eukaryota > Viridiplantae > Streptophyta > Magnoliopsida > Fabales > Fabaceae > Lathyrus > Lathyrus aphaca. The sequence continues at coordinate 347,826,112 of OZ014525.1, read as the reverse complement.
ATAAGAGTTCTGGAAAAATGAATTTCCATGGCTACCTGAATCGAAGCTTTCAACCCAAGAGCTTCTGGACCAGTTCCTTGCTTCCAATCAACTCCACTGACCTCCCTCAAGTGTTTGTAAAGCTTATCTGGAGTTTATTTGGGATAGTTTGAGAGATTTCTTGAGTTCTGTTCAAAGGGGGGGGGGGGAAATCGTATTTGGTTTGTGTGAGGTTTTGGGCTGTTTCAATGGTTGGTTTGTGATCAGTGGAACATGCTGAGATGTTTTATGAAGTTTGTTTGAATGTTTGATGCTTGTGAAGTGTGTTTCGAATGGTTTTGAAAGTTGGAGGATTTTTGGTAACTATGGCTTGGAGAGTGTTTCAGCATGAATCGTTGTGTGTTATGGCTTGCCTTTGGTCCACTTATCACTCATAGATAGGTCTGTGGAGTTGGTGTGCCCTATTGTGATTGGTATGGGTCTTTTGCCAAAAAGTCAAGCTTTGTGTAAGAGAGGTATAGACTCATGGCTAGCCAAGGACAAGAGGGGTGTCCTACGCAGCAAGAAGTGAGGAGAACCATAGGATCAATTTTGAAGTCAGCCAGCAAATGGATTAGGGTTTGAGTGAGGTTTTGCAACTTTGTTCCACTTTGCCCCTTTTGAAGTTTCTTGATCCACAAGTCATAAAAATGAGCAAACTCTTGATGCAATCTGACTTTTAGACATTAGTTCATGTTTGTGTGAAGTTTAGAAGTCACTTTGAGGTCTCAATTTGTCTTGGCAAGTGGTTTTGCAACTTTGCCTCTTTGGTGCATAACTTGAAATTATGTGATTTTTCCCAACTTTGACAAGCCATAACTTTTGATCCAAAATGAATTAGAATGAGTTCTTGTACTTTTTGAAAAGGGAATGATCCATTCTACAACTTTCACGACCAAAGTTTTCTCATTTGAAGCATTTTTGAATCAAAAAGCAAGGGATGAAAAAGTTTCCCAAAATGGCAAGTTTCCATTACAAGTCATTTTCCCAAAAAGTCAACTTTGCAAATGGCTTGAAATTCTTCAAATTTGTGAACTTCTAACACCTTATATGATCAAATAAAGATCATACACCATCAAAATGATGAAGAACACCCTTTGGTTGGGTCATTGGGGGCCTCAGATGCCCTGATTTTGCACTGACTTGCTCAAGAAGTCAACCCTTGATCAGATGACTTCCCCATGGAATTTCTTCATGAAAATTGATATGCATGATCCCTATACCATATAGAGACCAATAGAAACAAGAATGACCAAATTTTTTGGAGTTATGGCCTTTGAACCCAAAACCCTAATTTTAGGTCATCTGTGCAATTAAACCTGGCTCTGCTTCCATGCCTTTCTTAGTTCTTGTGATTCTTTGACTTTCTTGACTTTATGGGGATATATTATGATGCTTGAACACACATGGACCCCTTTGAAGTGGTTGATGACCTTTGGAGTGGCTCAAGAAGCTCTTGGATTTCTCAGATCACAAACCCTAGATGCAGATGACTTTGAATCAATGCAGTGAATCAAAAATGCAATATGAGATGCTATGATTGAGTTTATGCATATGAAGAGATCACAAGCCATGGTGTGAATGGGTGAGTCCAAATTTGGGGTGTTTACAGCTGCCCCTATTCAAACATGAGTTAGCTGTGCAGGATGTAAGCAACGGCTTAACAGGCAAACAAGATAACTTGTGGTTGAATACCAAAGACAGTCCAAAATTTGCACTCACAGAATGAAGAAGAAAAGGGCTATAGATTGTAAAAGAAAATAAAGTATAATTATAAAGTGTGGACGACGGAGGATGACCGTCGAGCAGAGGACGACTGCTGGGGTGAAGCAATGGCGGGGACGGCCGACATGCTGGGGATATAATGGATTATGATGGGGACGACCATCGAGTAAAGCAACAAAGATTCTCTGGGGATTAGAGGTAAGAATAAATGATGAGGTACGGTCATCAAAGGTGAAGGATGATCACCTAGCAGGGGACGGCTGCTCTGTTGGGGATAAGATGAGGGACGGTCATCTAAGGTGAAGGACGATCACCTGGCAGGGTACGGCTGCCGGAAGTATCACGACATAGGACAAATGTCGGATAAAAAGGTCGACGATGGGGACAGCCATCGGATAAGCATGATGAAGGACGATCATCAAGAGGTGAAGGACGATCACCTAGCAGGGTACGGCTGCTCCGAGGGTATCATGACATAGGACGAATGTCAGATATTGAGATCAACGATGGGGGACGACCACCGGATAAAATGATGAAGGACGATCATCAAGAGGTGAAGGACGATCACCTAGCAGGGGACGGCTGCTAAAAATATCACGACATAGGACGAATGTCGCATAGAAAAGGGGTTCTAATGAATAGAGACTCCACTGGGGATGATGAAGGACGATCATCAAAAAGGTGAAGGACGATCACCTGGCAGGGTACGGCTGCCGAGAAGGTATCATGACATAGGACGAATGTCAGATAGAAAGAGAATAAATCAACAAGATTTGTTGGGGATTCTTCTGGGGAATAGTAGACACAGACGAGTGTCTAAATTCAAGAAGACATAAGTGTTTGACACGGTGTATAGATTAAATATTCGGACGAGCATCCTTAAGACTATGATACGGACGAGTATTAGGTAGAAATAAACACTGGCATATGTTCAGAGATGATGATACAGACGAGTACCAACTGGTTAACAAAGAACACGGACGAGTGTCGAATCTGAGGTGGCATAAGTGGTGTATACAAGATACGGACGAGTATCTGTATGAGTGGTGTATAGACGGGTATTTAACTTGCTGGGGAGAGTGACACGGACGAGTGTCAAGAAAGAGAAAAGTGTATTATAAACAGGTGTATGGTTTACAAAGTGTTTAGGTAATTATGTTGGGGAAAGTGACACGGACGGGCGTCAAGGAATTGTGTATGTATATTTGTGAGTGCAAAGGGGACGCTTTGGCTTTCTATTGGGGATATGACACGGACGGGTGTCAGGAAGTATCTGTATTTGCAGGAGAAATGTCTGGGCTTTCTGCCGGGGACTTTTGGGGAGCATTATGTATATTGTTGATGGATTATCAGTATTCACAAGTGTTCAATTTCAGATCATGGCTTATGATTATGCAATATGTTTGATTTTTGCCGTAATGCTCCATATTAGACGGAATGCTACGCTCTGTGGGGAGAATGTGATGCAAATGCTATGTTTATGCAAAGACCGATCCGGGATTCGAATCCCGTAGTTGCGAAGATCTCTGGCTGATCTGCTTGAAGTGGACATCCCAGCTAGGGATGAGATCACTGGTAGGTCTGTCATGTAAGGCTTTGCTTGGGGAATAGGTCATTGATAAACATGTCTCATTAATGAGGGACCCAGCTGGGGTTTGTAGAAGCTTTCTTCACTCTGTTGTGATTCCTTCGCGCGTTGCTCTTTTGGGTAGAGGTTGACACTATGCGGGTAGGGGTGGCAATTGGATCCATTTAGACAAAATCCATCCAATCCATCCACTAAAAAATCCATCCAATCCATCCACTATATGAAAAGTAAGTTAATGGATTGGATTAAATCCATCCATTTATATGTATGGATTAATCCAATCCATCCGACATATTTGAATGATCCAACGGATTATTTTTATATCAATCATATCTATTTAAAAATAATAATAATGAATTATTTAAAAAAATGATTTTTTTTACGGATATACAAAAAATTGATTTTTTTTCAAATTTTTTTTCCGAAAATATCAAAAAATTGTTTTTTTTTCCGAAAATATAAAAAAAAATTGATTTTTTCGAAAATATCAAAAAATCGATTTTTTTTCAAAAATATCAAAAAATCGATTTTTTTCAAAAAATATCAAAAAATAATTTTTTTTTCGAAAATATAAAAAAATTCGATTTTTTCGAAAATATAAAAAATGACCTTGTAAAATTATATTAATTTTTTTCCGAAAATATCAAAAAAAATAATTTTTTCTGAAAAAGAAAATTTGATTTTTTCGAAAATAAAAAAAATTGCTTATTTTCAAAAATTAAAAAATCGACATTTTTTAGAATATAAAAAAATTGATTTTTTCAAAAAAAAATTTCAAAAAAAAAAATTGGATGGATGGATATCCATCCATTAAAAATATGTTAACGGATGGATTGGATGGATTTTTATCCTTAATGGACGGATTGGATTGGATATTTTTCAAAAAATTTAGTGGATTGTTAATGGACTAATGGATTGTTTTGATCCATCCATTAACAATCCAATCCATATCCATCCAATCCATCCATTTTGCCATCCCTATATGCGGGGAGATGGTTCCCTGGCTTTTGTACTTGGCTGAGGAGGAATAATGGATGGCAACTCAGCTGGGGAGAACACCTCCGGTGCTGAGACTGAGTAGATAATTGATTTGACAGCTTGCTGGGGTGAAGCTTTCATGCCCCATGTTGTGCTTTGAATACCTGCAATCCTGAAAAGACATAGAAATGCACATGTAATCCTGAGGTATCCCTTACTGGATTCCACCATAGGAGTCTAGACACTCCCGGGAGTAAGTATATTTCCTGCAGGCACGTAGTTTCAGAAAGACGCATCTGTATTTATGCAATCAATATATTAACGACATCGGACATTTTGCAAATGAAAATAAAATGTACGAGACGAAACAAGACGGAAAATCTGATTTTATTAATTCATGTGCCCTGAATTGGCAAGATACAGTCCAAGAAACAAATCCCCCTAAAATGAGGAGATCGTTACAAATTGAGAAACAAAAGACGTTTGGCAATGTTGACGACTCTTCAAGGAGCTTCCCTTTTGCTATGACTCGTATGACATTTGACGTTCTTCTCGTCTTGCTTTCTGAAGAAGGCTGATTCTGAAAGAAGCTTGATCCTTTCGAAGCTTACCAAGTTGTAAGTGATACAGACGAATTCAGAATGCAGTTGTTCGCTTATTCCCTTATTTTGCATGGATCGCCCTTTCGGGTTTTCAATCCATCGGGATACCCATTTTTGCCTGAGTTGTCCAATGCGGCTTTTCAACTCAGCGGGTGTACATTTTTTATTTATTTCCCTTATTTTTGCCCGAGTCTTTTATTCTGTTTTTGACTCGCCGGGATGCCCTATTTTGCCTGGACTTACATTCTGTTTTTATGTCCAGCGGGTCATTTTATGCGAAGTATTTTTTAACTACATCTGAATTCACAGGGGACGGGAAGTCTTCACCATCCATAGTGTTGAGAATCAGTGCTCCACCAGAGAAAACTTTCTTTACTACGAATGGTCCTTCATAGTTCGGAGTCCACTTGCCCCTGTGGTCTGTATGAGGAGGGAGGAGTCTTTTCAGCACGAGATCTCCTACTTGGTACTCTCGGAGCCTAACTTTCTGATCGAAGGCTTTCTTCATTCTTTTCTGATACAACTGCCCATGAAAGATTGCAGCCAATCTTTTCTCTTCAATCAGACTCAGTTGTTCATATCGGGATCGGACCCATTCTGCTTCGTTCAGCTTAACATCCATTAGTACCCGTAGGGAGGGTAACTCAACTTCAACAGGTAGGACTGCCTCCATACCATACACAAGTTTATACGGTGTTGCCCCAGTAGATGTTCTGATTGACGTGCGGTACCCATGCAAGGTAAACGGTAGCATTTCATGCCAGTCTTTGTAGGTGACCACCATTTTCTGCACAATCTTCTTGATATTCTTATTAGCTGCCTCAACAACGCCATTCATCTTTGGCCTGTAAGGAGAAGAATTGTGGTGTTGGATCTTGAAGTCCCGGCATAGCTCTGCCATCATTTTGTTATTTAAGTTGGACCCATTATCAGTAATGATTCGCTCGGGAACTCCATACCGACAAATGATGTCTCTCTTTAGAAATCGAGCTACCACTTGCATTGTAACGTTTGCATAGGAAGCTGCATAAACCCACTTGGTAAAATAGTCAATGGCAACCAGGATGAATCTGTAGCCATTTGAAGCAGTCGGTTCAATCTTGCTAATCATATCAATGCCCCACATGGCAAAGGGCCAGGGTGAAGACATCACATTCAGAGGATTGGGAGGCACATGCACCTTATCCGCATAAATCTGGCATTTATGGCACTTCCTGGCATAAGCACAACAGTCGGTATCCATTGTGATCCAGTAATAACCCGATCTCAACAACTTTTTAGCCATTGCATGCCCTCCCGCATGGGTACCAAAGGATCCTTCGTGCACCTCGTGCATCAACAAGTCTGCTTCTGTTCTATCAACGCATCTGAGGAGTACCATATAAAAGTTTCTTTTGTACAAGGAACCGTCAGCATTCAGAAAGAAACTACCAGCAAGCCTTCTTAGAGTCTTCTTATCATTGGAAGATGCCCCATGTGGGTATATTTGATCCTACAAGAAGCATTTAATGTCATGGAACCAAGGCTTATCATCTTTGACAACGTCTGCTGCAAATACATATGCTGGTCTGTCGAGTCGGGATACAGAAATCCGAGGCACAAAGTTGGCAGCTTGAACTTTGATCATGGATGAAATGGTAGCCAGAGCATCTGCAAACTGATTCTCGTCCCGAGGGATATACTCAAGCTTGACCGTTGTGAAGAAAGTCAATAACCTCCTTGTATAATCCCTATAAGGTATCAGATGATCCTGGTGGGTGTACCATTTACCGTTGGTTTGATTAACTACCAGAGCTGAATCTCCGAACACAGTCAAAGTCTTGATCCTGAGGTCAATGGATTCCTCAAGACCCATAATGCAAGCTTCGTATTCAGCTTCGTTGTTAGTGCAGTTAAAGGTGAGCTTTGCCGAGAAAGGCATGTGAACTCCCTTAGGTGTAATGAGTACTGCACCAACACCACGACCATTCATATTGACAGCCCCGTCAAACATCATAGTCCATTCTTCTTCTGGGTCAGGCCCTTCAGTGTGAATAGGCTCTTCATGATCTTTTGCTTTAATGAACATGATGTCTTCAATAGGTTGCTCAGCAAGATAATCAGACAGCACATTGCCCTTGATGGCTTTCTGAGATGTGTACTGGATGTCGTATTCTGTGAGGATCATTTGCCATCTTGCAACCTGTCCGGTGAGTGCTGGCTTCTCAAAAATGTACTTAACTGGGTCCATCTTTGATATCAACAAAGTGGTGTGGGTCAACATATACTGCCTTAGTCGGCGAGCAGCCCACGCTAAAGCACAGCAAGTTTTCTCGAGCAATGAATAACGTTGTTCACAGTCGGTAAACTTTTTGCTTAGGTAGTAAATTGCGTACTCTTTTCGACCAGACTCGTCATGCTGGCCCAGCACACACCTCATTGACTCTTCTAATACTGTCAAGTACATTATCAGAGGCCTCCCTTCAACTGGAGGCATAAGGATTGGAGGCTCTTGTAAGTATTCCTTGGTTTTGTCAAAAGCCCTCTGGCAGTCTTCATTCCACCTGACTGTTTGTTCTTTTCTTAACAGCTTGAACAAAGGTTCACAAGTTGCTGTAAGATGAGATATGAACCGTGAAATGTAGTTCAATCTACCTAGAAACCCCCGAACTTCTTTTTCTGTCTTCGGTGCAGGCATTTCTTGAATGGCTTTAACTTTATCAGGGTCAACTTCAATCCCTTTCTCACTTACAATAAATCCCAGCAACTTACCAGATCGCACCCCGAATGTGCACTTGTTGGGGTTTAATTTCAATTGGTACTTCCTCAGACGCTTGAATAACTTCAACAGATTTACCAGGTGGTCTTCTACTGTGAGGGACTTGGCAATCATGTCATCCACATAACACTCGATTTCTTTATGGATCATGTCGTGGAATAATGTTACCATAGTCCGTTGATAGGTTGCACCAGCATTCTTCAGTCCGAATGGCATCACCTTATAACAGAACGTGCCCCAGGGTGTGATGAAAGTTGTCTTCTTCATGTCTTCAGGTGACATCTTGATCTGATTGTATCCTGAAAATCCGTCCATGAAGGAGAACACCGAGAACTGAGCCGTATTATCAACCAGTACATCAATGTGAGGTAATGGGAAATCATCCTTCGGGCTGGCTCTGTTCAGATCCCGGTAATCCACACACATCCTCACCTTGCCGTCTTTCTTAGGCACAGGTACGATATTAGCAACCCACGGTGGATAGCTAGTTACAGCAAGGAATCCGGCGTCCCACTGCTTTTGTACCTCTTCTTTTATCTTCATTGCCATATCTGGGCGAGTACGGCGCAGCTTCTGCTTTACTGGTGGGCAGTCTTCTTTCAAAGGCAGCTTGTGCATGACGATATCGGTGTCCAACCCTGGCATATCCTGATAAGACCAAGCAAAGACATCCACATACTCCCAAAGCATATCAATCAGTTGTCCCTTCACTGAGTCTTGTAGACAGGCCCCGATCTTAACCTCTTTCACATCTTCTTCCGTACCAAGATTAACCGTTTCAATCTCCTCCTGATGAGGAGTGATAACCTTCTCCTCTTGACTTAACAACCTGGCTAGCTCTTCAGGAAGCTCATAATCTTCTTCAACCCCTTCATCAGCTTGATTGATTGGATTGTCAAAGTCATACGAAGCCATAGTTGTGTTGTTGTCGGTGCAGTCTGAAAGGCACTCTCTGCAAGGGTTTAGATTGTTCATTTTAGTGATTGATTTTAATCTTGTTTAGAAAAAGTGAAATGAAGTCTATCATTTTGAAAACATTGCCATTTTATTTTTGTACAAAAAGAAAAATGAAAAACAGTGAGCGGAAAAGAAAAAGACTCATTTGCAAAAGATGTCTGATATTCATTGATTGATCTGTTTGCACAAAATTACAAGATGGCCCGATTACAAAATGAGTCTTGTCATCTTGGGCAAGATGCAAGACTTGATGCATGCTTAAAAATACAGGAAATAATAATTACTCTGCAGGAGTAACCCTTATAATTTCCTGGGAAGACCAGTTAAGGACTTGGCTCCCCGGGATCCTTGGACGTATCCAGCTCTCCAGGTTGCGGTCGCTTTCATCCTCGTCTTCCAAGTTGTTCACTGCATCAGGGGTGAGCATTCCCCCGCTGACAAATCTGGGCTTCTTGGCAGCCTCTGATTGATCTTGTTGAGTTGGTTTGTAACCCAACCCAAATCTGTCCTCCTTCTTCTCCACAGGCAACACCTTGCCCCAACCTTGGGCAGTACCCTCTTCAACAACCTTCCTGGCTTGTTGATAAGATGTCATGGAGGTTCCCAGTACAGCAGATGCTTCATTTATGTTTAGGGCCTCAAACCCCTGGCTTATAGTTTCATGGATCTCTCCATCCATTTCTATGTACTTGTACGTAGCCAGATGGCTAACAAAGATGTCTTCTTCACCACAGATGGTGATGATCTGGCCTTCCCACTCGAATTTCAGCTTCTGGTGAAGGGTAGAAGTAACAGCGCCAGCGGCATGGATCCAAGGTCTACCCAACAAACAGTTGTAGGCCGGCTGAATGTCCATCACATAGAAGGTAATTTTAAAAGTCTGCGGGCCAATCATCACAGGCAGATCAATCTCTCCAAGCACTGATCTCTTAGAGCCATCAAATGCTCTCACCACCAAATTACTCGGACGCAGTGCCAAGCCATCATACTCCAGCTTCACCAAGGCTTTCTTTGGAAAAACATTGAGCGAGGACCCAGTGTCCACCAGTACATGGGATAGAACAGCACCCTTGCATTCCAGAGTGATGTGTAAAGCCTTGTTGTGGTTATGTCCCTCAGTTGTTAAGTCAGCATTGGTAAAGCCCAGTCCATGACTGGTGTTGACATTTCCCACCACAGTTTCTAGCTGATTAACTGTGATCTCCTCTGGCACGTATGCTGCGTGCAAGACTTTTAGTAATGCATTCCTGTGAGCCTCAGAACACATCAGCATGGATAATATGGAGATCTTTGAGGGAGTTTGGTGAAGCTGATCCACCACTTTGTAATCACTTCTTTTTATAATCCTCATGAACTCGTCTACATCTTGTTCAAAAGATGTCTTCTGAGTTTCTTTGACAGTCGGCTCTTCAAATACCACACTCTTTCCTTTTGCTTTGGCAGCAGCTTCTGCTTCGGCATTAGGTCTTTGTAGTTGTGAGGCAAAAAGGCGTCCGCTTCTAGTGAAGCCTCCACCTCCCCCAACATTATCAATCTGTGGAGAAGAAGTTGAAGATTCCAAAGCGATTTTCTCCCTGTTGCAGTAGAGGTCAGAGCCATAATGCCAAGGTATGGCATTACTGCTTTCATATGGAACTGGTCCAGGCACCGTGATGGTAACTGGACTGACTGCTGTAGAGGAGGGTACTGAAATGGTGTGCGGATCGTAGTAGATGGTGACTGGTGACCTAGCAGGAAGTGCCACTGTTTGTTGCTGAAAGTCGTTGTTTGGAGGAACATCTGATGGATCATAGTAGATAGTGACTGCTGAGATATCTTCATTATTTTCTGTTGGCGTTGTAGAAGATCCTGCTGAATAAATGGATGCTGATGTTGTAGAAGAAATGGTTGTTGACATCTGATTTGTTGAAGTGATGGATGAATCCATTGTTGATGATATTGATGAATTAGTTGGAATGATTGTTGTTGCAGTTGTAGAAGAGTCAGGAATTGCTGTCAAAGGAATTGCTGGATTTGTAGGTGCTGATGTTGTGATCTGAAGTATACCACTCTTGATAAGACCCTCTATGCCGCTTCTCAAGTTATCACACCCGTTGACCGAAATATTGCAGTAACCACAACCGAGCTCACACCCGGGGAACATCTGGCACTCTAGAAGCTGAGCTTTAATTTCTACCTGAGGTGTCCGAATCTGTCCAACACTGGTGATTAAGAAAGATGGCTTGTCTTCCTCAATGGCATTAATTCTTGGTCCTCCGTGATTGGGCATGGGATTCTTGGTAACACTTAGAGGGGGTGCAAAGTTGAGGGCTTTAGAGTCCACCAGGTCTTGTACCTTCATTTGTAAAGCCCTGCATTTTTCTGTATTGTGGCCAGGTGCATTGGAATGGAAAGCACATCTGGCGTTGACATCATAATTTCTTGGAAGATTGGAGGGATCTGGTGGTGCCAATGTCCTTAATTCAACCAAGTTGAGTTTCAGGAGTTGTGGCAATAAAGCGGCATAAGGCATAGGGATTGGATCAATCACCCTATTGGCCTGTGATGGTCTTTGCTGAAAGGGTCTTTGCTGTTGATTGTTGTTATTGTTGTTGTAGGTCCTTTGTGGCGGATACTGAACTTGCTGTTGATAGTGTGGTTGTTGTTGTGGTTGATATGCTGGTTGCTGAGGAATCGGAGCTGGAATGGTGACAGCTGCTATTGATCTGTGGACATACTGAGGTCTGCCCCTGCTGGCATGAATGGCATTTGTCTCACCAGTTCTTCTAGGTCCCACAAAAGGCTTCCTGGGGTTACTAGACGAACTTGCACCATTATAAGAAATCTTACTCATCTTCAGAAGGCTTTCAATTCTTTCTCCAGCTATAACTACGTCAGCGAAGCTGGTGGAAGAAAAGGCAGCTAGCCTATCAATATATGTTCCTTGTAGCGTATTCATAAACATGTCGGCCATTTCTCTTTCCGACATGGGTGGCTGGACAGCAGCAGCAAGCTGTCTCCACCTCTGGGCATATTCCCTGAAGCTTTCTCTGGAGGACTGAGACATTCCCATCAAAAGGGTCCTGTTATGAGCCATGTCCAAGTTGTATTGGTACTGTCTGATGAAGGCTTCAGCTAGGTCCTTCCAGTATCTGATTGTAGCTCTGGTCAAGTGAGAGTACCATTCCCTTGAAGCCCCAGTCAAACTGTCTTCAAAGTAAAACATCCACAGTTTTTCATCCATGGTGTATGCTTTGAGTCTTCCCAGAAAGGATTGCAAGTGAGTTCGTGGACAGGAAGTTCCATTGTATTTCTCGAAGCACGGGGGTTTAAACTTGTGAGGGATCCTTACCCCATCCACTAACCCCATATCCATGACATCAAAACCCAGGGAATTTTGAGACTCCAGAGATCTCAACTTCTCAGCAATTTCATCAAACCTCCTATCATATACTTCATCCCCAACTCCCATTACAGTGAACTGCTCCTCCTGGGGGTCTTCTTGTAAGATTCTGCCTGCAGTAGTATTTCCTTGCACATTAGTCGGGATGTTGGCTTCCGGATGTAGATGAGGCCCATATACTGGTGGGTTAACATGAGGCTGACCTCTTTCATTGTTACTTGTTCCTCCAGTTCCCAGATGGGGCTCTTCCGGGGTCTGTCTTTCTACCAATGCCCTCAATCTTTCTTGACTTTGGGCCAAGCCATTCATTACTTCCATGAACTGGGTCATTTGGTTTCTCATCTCCAGCCTTTCATTGGCCATCTGAGTTCTGACTTCTGTCAGATCTTGCTGTACTTGGTCCATCTGGATACCAGGAAGATTGTTGCGAGTAGGATATCTGTGCGGACGGTTGAGAGGGAACACCCGACGGCGAGCAATAATTCCTGAATCACAACAGAGTTAGTAACAAACAAAATATAATCCTACAAAACAAAACAAAAGTTAGTATGCAATGCAGCATGCTTATTTATTTTCCAAGGTATCCGGCTTGGCTCTTGGTTTTGACCTTTCCAGACCCTGAGGAAGATGCTTTGATGTTGCTTGAGAAAAGAAATTCAAATAAAACAAACTGACAAATACATTACAAATGGTGGATCATACATAGTTTGGTTTTTTACAACACATGCCCCTGAGGGGTCAAAATACAACAAAAGAAAAGTACATGAAATGGAAATAACAACAAGCAAAGAAGTCAAACATCTAATCCAAACTCATCCTCCTTAACTTCCTTCAGAAGTGCTTCAGTTATAGGATCAGCCGGATGCTCTGTAATGTTTCTGATAAGAAGGTTTCTGGTGGCAATAGCAGTGGTCAGCTTCTTGTGCCTGTCTTGGTCTTTAGACCTCTTCACACCAGCCCTAAGTTTCAACTCTGAAATCTCCTTCTGGGCTGCTAGCAGAGCCTCCTGTTGCTTCTTTTCATTGGCCTCCAACTGCTCAATCCTGTCCTGAGTTCTCTTATCTTCTTGAGTACGAGCTTCAGTGATCCTGACCCACCTAGCTTGACTTTCTTTCAGATAGAGATCAGTCCTAGCCTTCTGAAACTGGGCCTCTTTACAGGCATTCTTCAAAATTTTCTCCCCAGCTCTTGATTTCTTGATGTAGTCCTCTGCTTTATCAATCCTGGCTAGATGATCCACCTTAAGCTTTTCCAACCTCTCAATGTCTAGACGACCATCACTCCTCTCCCAGAGGGTCTTCTTTAGAGCTTGAGACAGATTCTCATTCCTCTCCTTCAGTTTCTCAAATTCTTCCAGGCTGACAGTGGCTGGAGGTGGTACTGTGGATGGTCCAGGTGCATCCTCAATGGTGAAAGGCATCCCAGAAAGCTGAGCCCTAGCATGAGACCATTCATAATACTGAGCTGAAGCCACATTATTGCATCTCCCTAGAATGGCCATCCCTTTGGTCTGGATGTTGTCCCAAGCCCAGGATGCTTGCCTGACAACAGCTAGATTAGGTTTTATCTCACAATATAGGGTTTCAGCCAAGTCTTGCACTCTAGGAGGGTGAACCAAAGCATATCCCAACTGTCTCTTAAACAGCAAAGGGTTGTAGTTGATGCAACCCTTCACTCCCACTAGAGGTACATTGGGGTACTGCCCACAGCTAGTAATTATGTCCCTGCCTTTGGTGCTCTGGGTACACCATCTGATGTCATCTGAAGTCAAAGCAATAAGTCTCCTAGCCCAATTCTTCTGTTGGTGAGGATTCAGGAAGGCATCAGTCCTGGGTAAGTGTTTAAGCAGCCAAGTATGAAACAGGGGAGCACAGCATCTCACCAATCTCCCTCTTTGCTTCTCATTTCTTTGGTGAACAGAATAATAGAAATCTCCCAGCAAGGTGGGTACTGGGTTCCTCAGAAGGAAAAGATGAATGGCATTCTTGCTGATAAACTTGGGTTCATCTGCAAAAAGTATAACCCCATATATACTGAGGGCTAACAATGCACAAACTGCCCTCCATTCTCCCAAAGAGGCCTTCAGGATGGCCTGAGAAGTCAGAAAGTCCAAGTGCAGGCCAGGGATCCCAGCCTTTGTTGTCATGTTTTTCTCAATCAAAATAGGCTCCAGGTACAATGCTTTTGCCACTTCTTCATTGCTGGGAAAAGTCATTTAAGGGTTGAAGGGGATACCACCCCTGACAGGTACTCCAATCAATGATGAAAACTCCTCCAGCAGAGGTCCTAGCTGAAAGTTCTGGAAAGTGAAGCATCTCAGAGGAGGGTCATAAAACTGTAGGCAAGTTTGGATCAAACTCCTCTGAGAAGGGTCCAGGTCCATAACCATATTAAGGATGCCTCCATAATGTTCTATGAATAATGGTATGTGGTCTGGAGTGATAAGTGCCTGAACTTGCCTGATGCCACCCAACACAGGCTCAAAGAAGTGGTATGAAATGTTGCTCTTCTTGGGTGCCATGACTGCTGATGAAGAGCTGAAACAAATGCTGCTGATGAAGACTGATACTGGAGATGAGCCACTGATAGGCTGAGGCTGGTGATGAAAATAGCTGATGCAAGTGGCTGATGAAGATATCTGAAGCAGATACTGATGAACAGGGGTCTATGCAGATGAAGGGGTCAAAACCAAGCCAGATACAATATGGATACCCTGAAAAACAAATAAGCAAATGTCAAATGATGCAAATGATGAGTATGCAAATGATTATGCAAGGGGTTTGTGATCAAGCTGGATCTGATTACTGCCTTGATATAAGGTCCATGTATGTTTAAGAAGTCCAGATGGAGGTTCAGAAGTCCAGTAACCAAGGTGGGGGACTCAAATAAAGAGTCACAAGTCCAGGGTTAAAATCACAAGAACTGTCCAAAGTGAAGCATTCTTAAACAAAAACAAATATCAGGGTATGATGTGGCCAAGGGTACCTGCAAACCTGTAAACAGCCCAACCCCCTCACAGGTGGTGTTCTAAAACAAGGATCCTCAGACTTGGATCAGTTATGAGAAGTGTAAACACTTCTAACCCGGAGGTACAGTGTTTACAATAACCATAAAAGATCCTCCTCTAATTCACCTCAGTTTCTAGAGGTCAATAATAAAGGTCATCCAGACTTAGCAGGCTTCCCAGATAGCCCTAGCACTACAGGAGATCTGTAGCACAGAGTTCTCAAGAAGAAACCCATATCTAAACCGTGTTTCATATTCCCGCACCAGACCGAAATGGAATGGGAAAGAACATGAACCACTCTAGCCTAGGTGTCACTCAGGTCCTAGGTATAGGACCTTAACTCTCAGTAGAACCCCACCCACTAAAACAAAAACCAGATCCAGCCAGATAACAGTATGACAGTATGATGTATATAAAGCTGTAAAGAAAACAATGAAATAACTATACATAAAGCAGTAAATAAAGCAAATATACAAACACAATTAGCACATAACACCCCAGTAAACACAAATCAAACAAGCGCTAGGAGGAACCCATAAAAAGAACCAGAAGCCCTGGTTACAGTATAAAGGTCCCCAGCAGAGTCGCCAAGCTGTCGCTCCCACCAAATGAGGCTAAGTCAAATGGGGTACAGACGCGAACGGTCGGCGAAAGAGGAAGAATGAATAGAGTCTCCAGCTAGGCATTTTTATCCCGAAGGAAAGGTAATGCTGCATAAACCTAGAAAAAGGATGGATAAGACGGTTGCGAACCAGAGAGACTGAGAAAGGGGGTTGGTTACAACCTAGGAAGGTATTAGCACCCAGATTGTCCGTCGTACTCGACGGGATCCACGCTTAAAATATTTGTGTTTCAAAGGGGTAGTGTCAGTGCAATCTGTGTATCAAAGCTGGAAAGAATGCAAGTGTCTGTGTAAAAGAAAAGTGAAGTGTATAAGAGAAGTGTCAGTGTAAGAACAAGAGTATGAAGCTCAAGACTATGAGGCTTAAAGAATAATGCTTGAAGGAGGGGGAATATACAGAGACTTTTGTTCGATAACTGTTAAGTTATGCCTACGTATCCTCTCGTGCAATGAGGAAGTCAGAACACCGTAGTTCGACTCAAAGAGACTGAAAGGTAAATTGACCTGTGAACTGCTTACTTGTCTATGCTCAAGTGTATGACCTGTCTGGCTCAGGTGCAAACTGTCTTGCATTAGACGGAAGAAGCAAGTTCTCGTTTATGAGTGAATGAGATGAGAAAAGAATCCCTATGGAGACGATTATTGTTTGTTTCTGTGTTTTCAGTCTTTTATTGCTTTTTGTAGTTTGTCATAAGTTAATGAGCTTAAGCCTAAACCAATGGGTTAGTAAACTCATCACATCCTCCCTCTGATTAGGGGTAATGAGAATACCTTAAGTGTGAAGTCAGCATCTCACACTTAACCACCCTGATGTAGGATTAAGATCATTAACCTACTTGTTGTTTATTTAGATGTTTTTGTTGTTTTTGTTGTTTTTGTTTAGTGTTAAGTAATGAGTTTAAGCCATAATCAAGGATTTAATGGACTCATTACACCATCCTAATAGAAGGATAATAGATGAGAATGTTTAAGCTGAGGAAGACTCCTCAACTTAATCCATGATTAGGGATTAACCTCATGACAAAACAAGGCCATTATTAGATGGATTTTAGTTAATGGTAAGATAAAGAAATGTTTTTTATGGTTTGTAAGACAACTTGAGGGGGACTTGTCCATTAACACTAGGGTTGGTCCTTCTTAATCAATTAAGGAAGAATTAGAACCCTAATGCAAGGCCCAAGTTACAAGCTTGATGTCTTGATGATTATTAGATGGATTAATTAAAGGATTTAAACACATTAAGGGTTTAAAACTTAGGATTAAAGTTATACACTTCATCCTAATAGAAGGATGCAGGCACAAGCTTAATCACAAAGCCTTAAAACCTTTAGGGTTTAGTCCCTGATTATGAGGTGAGAAGAGAAGACTCAATGATGACACAAAGGTAAAACTAAGTGGGGGACTAATCAAACCCTAATTATTGTCATGCTTGGTTGTTCCTAGGGTTTGTGAGGCTTAAGAAAGAAATCTTCAAGGAACCACCAAGGAGAGAATCAGATGAAAGGAGGAAGGAGCAGAGAGAAGCAAAACAACTTGCTTCACTTAAGAAGGCAAGTTGCTTGAAGAAAGAAGGTAAGATGAGCAAGAATGAGCAAGCTCAAACACATATACATACAAAAATGCAGCAAATGAACTATGAAAGAGATGAAAAGAGAACATGAGAAGTGAAGGCAAATTCACTTCTCAAAGCAACTTACCACCTGAAAAGTTAGCATAAGAAATGAGATGCAATGCAAATGGGATGAAATGGCATGATGCAAGACAAAGTCAGAAGCAAATACATGATGTTAATGATACTAAGAGATGATACAAATATGAGACAAGGCAAGATGGTGATCAAACAAGTATGAAGATGCAAATGAGGCATGCATTGAACCATGGATGTTCATGAAAAGTTATGAAATGCAAATGACATACAACATGGAAAATGAGAGATGCAATGATCACACATGATTCTAATGTGCCCTAAGATGTTTTATGAATCAAATGAATGCACAAAATGTCATGGCCATTCATAGTATGCAAGCAAATGGAAGATGGATGCAAAGGAAGGCATAAATTAGGGTTATATGCAACATACAAAGAAAAAATCCAAAACCAGAAGCAAATGACATGATAAAAAATTGAAAATGCAATCAAAGATACCCTAAACCTATACAAACTCACTGCCCAAAGGAGGGGTTCTAACTCTTAACCTATTGAAAGTTATGAATTTTCTAAGATTGTTAGGGTTTTGAGGTACCTTGTCAAGAAAAATGCCAAACAAATTGGAAATGCAAGATCAATTCATGCCAATTTTAACCTATAAACTAGATGCTATGCAAGATACAATGCAAAAAGAATCATGATCCAACTCTCAAAGGTTAGACAGAAATGAATTTTTGAAGTTTGAAACAAAATAATGCCTTGAAATGAAATTAAATCCAAAGAAAATTATCAAAAGTCATCAAGAACAAAACGAAATTTGGTTTGAGAGTTGGACAATGTTTCTAAATGTTTTTAAAGGTTACATGAATTTTTTTTGTGATTTTTAAATACTTAAAAGTATTTTTAATCAATTAATTTCCATTAACTAATTAAAAAAAAACTTTTAAATGATTTAAAAATAATTTTTAATGCAAAAAATAAAAATAAAAATATTTTTGTGTTCTGAAAAATGATGAAAATATTGACAAAAATTTTCATAATTTTTAAACATTTTTTGCTATTTTAAATAATTCGTGCAAAATAAATCAAAACAAATGAAAATAAAATGAATTTTAAATGAAAAATAGGAAAGTCAACTGATCTGAGGGCTGTGGTTCAAACCTAGGACGCGGGAATTGACCAGCGCGCGCATCTGGACGACCAGAATTCAAATCTCACTAATTACGCTTAAACCCTAATCATGTGCCCTAATTACTTTCAGATGACCGGAACAGTGTTCCGGTCATCTTCTCCGGCAAGGTGTTCATGCTATCTCACTCCCTACGCATCAAAACTTCACTAAAATCTCCAGATTTCATCCTTAGACATCATTAAACCTAAACCCCACCCCAAAAACCATTTATTTTCACTGAATCATGAGAATCAAAGCAAAACTCATTTCACGGGCAAAGTTTCAGAACAAGCATACATGGCCATTTCTCACTCATTTTCAAAAATAAAAGGTTCAGTGCATTCAGGGAAGCATGTAGATCATTTTAGAAACAAGAAATAAGAGTTCTGGAAAAATGAATTTCCATGGCTACCTGAATCGAAGCTTTCAACCCAAGAGCTTCTGGACCAGTTCCTTGCTTCCAATCAACTCCACTGACCTCCCTCAAGTGTTTGCAAAGCTTATCTGGAGTTTATTTGGGTTAGTTTGAGAGATTGCTTGAGTTCTGTTCAAAAGGGGGGGGATCGTATTTGGTTTGTGTGAGGTTTTGGGCTGTTTCAATGGTTGGTTTGTGATCAGTGGAACATGCTGAGATGTTTTATGAAGTTTGTTTGAATGTTTGATGCTTGTGAAGTGTGTTTCGAATGGTTTTGCAAGTTGGAGGATTTTTGGTAACTATGGCTTGGAGAGTGTTTCAGCATGAATCGTTGTGTGTTATGGCTTGCCTTTGGTCCACTTATCACTCATGGATAGGTCTGTGGAGTTGGTGTGCCCTATTGTGATTGGTATGGGTCTTTTGCCAAAAAGTCAAGCTTTGTGTAAGAGAGGTATGGGCTCATGGCTAGCCAAGGACAAGAGGGGTGTCTTGCGCAGCAAGAAGTGAGGAGAACCATAGGATCAATTTTGAAGTCAGCCAGCAAATGGATTAGGGTTTGAGTGAGGTTTTGCAACTTTGTTCCACTTTGCCCCTTTTGAAGTTTCTTGATCCACAAGTCATAAAAATGAGAAAAATCTTGTTGCAATCTGACTTTTAGACATTGTTTCATGTTTGTGTGAAGTTTAGAAGTCACTTTGAGGTCTCAATTTGTCTTGGCAAGTGGTTTTGCAACTTTGCCTCTTTGGTGCATAACTTGAAATTATGTGATTTTTCCCAACTTTGACAAGCCATAACTTTTGATCCAAAATGAATTAGAATGAGTTCTTGTACTTTTTGAAAAGGGAATGATCCATTCTACAACTTTCACGACCAAAGTTTTCTCATTTGAAGCATTTTTGAATCAAAAAGCAAGGGTTGAAAAAGTTTCCCAAAATGGCAAGTTTCCATTACAAGTCATTTTCCCAAAAAGTCAACTTTGCAAATGGCTTGAAATTCTTCAAATTTGTGAACTTCTAACATCTTCTATGATCAAATAAAGATCATACACCATCAAAATGATGAAGAACACCCTTTGGTTGGGTCATTGGGGGCCTCAGATGCCCTGATTTTGCACTGACTTGCTCAAGAAGTCAACCCTTGATCAGATGACTTCCCCATGGAATTTCTTCATGAAAATTGATATGCATGATCCCTATACCATATAGAGACCAATAGAAACAAGAATGACCAAAAAATTTGGAGTTATGGCCTTTGAACCCAAAACCCTAATTTTAGGTCATCTGTGCAGTTAAACCTCGCTTTGCTTCCATGCCTTTCTTAGTTCTTGTGATTCTTTGACTTTCTTGACTTTATGGGGATATATTATGATGCTTGAACACACATGGACCCCTTTGAAGTCTTTGGAGTGGCTCAAGAAGCTCTTGGATTGCTCAGATAACAAACCCTAGATGCAGATGACTTTGAATCAATGCAGTGAATCAAAAATGCAATATGAGATGCTATGATTGAGTTTATGCATATGAAGAGATCACAAGCCATGGTGTGAATGGGTGAGGGAAAATTTGGGGTGTTTACAACAGGTACTCCAATCAATGATGAAAACTCCTCCAGCAGAGGTCCTAGCTGAAAGTCTGGAAATGTGAAGCATCTCAAAGGAGGGTCATAAAATTGTAGGCAGGTGTGGATCATGCTCCTCTGAGAAGGGTCTAGGTCCATAACCATATCAAGGATACCTCCATAATGCTCTCTGAATAATGGGATGTGGTCAGGGGTGATAAGTGACTGGACCTTCCTGATACTAGTCAACACAGGCTCAAAGAAATGGTATGAAATGTTGCTTTTCTTTGGAGTAGCCATGAGTGCTGATGAAGATGAAGACAAGTGCTGATGAGGATCAAGACTGATACTAGAGATGAGCTACTGATAGGCTGATGCTGGTGATGATGAAGATAGCTGAAGCAGATCGCTGATGAAGCAGAGGTCTATGCAGAAGAAGGGGTCAAAACAAAGCCAGATATAATGTGGATACCCTGAAAAACAAATAAACAAATGTTAAATGATGCAATGACGATGTATGCAAATGATATGAAAGGGTTTGTGGTCAAGCTGGATCTGATTATCAGTCTTGATATAAAGTCCATGTATGTTCAAGAAGTCCAGATGGAGGTTCAGAAATCCAGTAACCAGGGTGGGAGGACTCAAATAAAGAGTCACATGTCCAGGGTTAAATCACAAGAACTGTCCAAAATGAGGTACTCTTAATCAAAACAGAATAACAGGGTATGATGTGGCTAAGGGTACCTGCAAACCTGTAAACAGCCCAAACCCCTCACAGGTAGTGTTCTAAAACAAGGATCCTCAGACTTGGCTCAGTTATGAGAAGTGTAAACACTTCTAACCCGGAGGTACAGTGTTTACAATAACCATAAAAGATCCTCCTCTAATTCACCTCAGTTTCTGAAGGTCATAATAAAGGTCATCCAGACTTAGCAGGCTTCCCAGATAGCCCTAGCACTACAGGAAATCTGTAGCACAAAGTTCTCAAGAAGAAACCCATATCTGAACCGTGTTTCATATTCCCGCACCAGACCGAAATGGAATGGGAAAGATCATGAACCACTCTAGCCTAGGTGTCACTCAGGTCCCAGGTATAGGACCTTAAACTCTCAATAGAACCCCACCCATCAAAACAGAAACCAGATCCAGCAATGATAATGACAGTATGAAATATGAAAGACTGTAAAGGAAAGCAATAAATAAAGTTGTACATAAAGCAATAAATAAAGCAAAATAAACACACATAGCACATAACACCCCAGTAAACACGAATCAAACAAGCGCTAGGAGGAACCCACAAAAAGAACCAGAAGCTCTGGTTACAGTATAAGGGTCCCACCTGATGACACCCGGCCAAGAGGGGTACAGACGCGAACGGTCGGCGAAAGAGAGAAGGGAATGAATAGAGTCGCCAGCTAGGCATTTTTATCCCGAAGGAAAGGTAATGCTGCATAAACCTAAGGAAAGATGGATAAGACGGTTGCGAACCAGAGAGACTGAGAAAGGGGGTTGGTTACAACCTGGGAAGGTATTAGCACTTAGATTGTCCGCCGTACTCGACGGGATCCACACTTAAAAGATTTGTGTTTTAAAGGGGTAGTGCCAGTGCAATCTATGTATCAAAGCTGGAAAGAATGCAAGTGTCAGTGTAAAAGAAATGTGAAGTGTATAAGAGAAGTGTCAGTGTAAGAACAAGAGTGGAATGCTCAAGATAATGAGGCTAAAAGAATAATGCTGGAATGAGGGGGAATATACAGAGACTTTTGTTCTATAACTGTTAAGTTATGCCTACGTATCCTCTCGTGCAATGAGGAAGTCAGAACACCGTAGTTCGACCCAAAGAGACTGAAAGAAAAATTGACTTGTGAACTGCTTACTTGTCTATGCTCAAGTGTATGACCTGTCTGGCTCAGGTGCTAACTGTCTTGCATTAGACGGAAGAAGCGAGTTCTCGTTTGTGAGTGAATGAGATGAGAAAAGAATCCCGGAGGAGACGATTATCGTTTGTTTTTGTGTTTTCAGTTTTTTATTGATTTTTTGAATTTGTCATAAGTTAATGAGCTTAAGCCTAAACCAAGGGTTAGTATACTCATCACATCTTCCCTCTGATTAGGGGTAATGAGAATACCTTAAGTATGAAGTAAGCACCTCACACTTAATCACCATGATGTGGGATTAAGATCATTAACCTACTTGTATTTATTTAGATGTTTTTGGTGTTTTTGTTTAGTGTTAAGTAATGAGTTTAAGCCATAATCAAGGATTTAATGGACCCATTACACCATCCTAATAGAAGGATAATAGATGAGAACATTTAACCTGAGGAAGGCTCCTCAACTTAACCCATGATTAGGGATTAACCTCATGACAAAACAAAGCCTTTATTAGATGGATTTTAGTTAATGATAAGATGAAGAAATGGATTTTATGATTTGTAAGACAACTTGAGGGGGACTTGTCCATTAACACTAGGGTTAGTCCTTCTTAACCAATTTAAGGAAGAATTAGAACCCTAATGCAAGGCCCAAGTTACAAGCTTGATGTCTTGATGATTATTAGGTGAATTGATTAAAGGATTTAAACACATTAAGGGTTTAACACTTAGGATTAAAGTTATACACTCCATCCTAATAGAACGATGCAGGCATAAGCTTAATCACAAAGCCTTAAAACCTTTAGGGTTTAGTCCTTGATGGTCCTCTTGCAAGGCACGATCTCTAGTGTTTCCTTGGGTATTTCTGATAGCATTGACTTCAGGATTGAGGTGAGGCCCAAACTCTGGCGGATCTGTTCGTGGCTGCCCATGATCATTGTTACTAGTACCTCCTGTACCTGGATGATTCTCTTCTGGATTTTGCCGCTCGACTAACTCTCTTAATCTTTCTTGGCTCTGAGCCAACCCAGTCATTATTACCATGAACTGGTTCATCTGAGCCCTCATCTCAGTTCTCTTATTAGCCATCTGAGTTCTCATGTCAGTCAAATCTTGTTGAACTTGGTCCATCTGTAAGCTTGGAAGGTTATTTCTGGTCGGATACCGGTGAAATCTGTTGATGGGGAAAACCCTCCTACGAGCAATGTTTCTTGAAACAACGGCAAAGTGAGAAAACAATAACAAAAACACCTACAAAACAAAGAATGAGGTTAGTATGCAATGCAGTATGTCTATTTGTATTCCAAGGGTATTCGGTTTGGTTCTTTGGTTTTGACCTTCCAGACCTCTAGGAATGAAGATGTTGAAGAGAAATGAAGCCCAAGAGAAAATCCAAGTAATACATAAACCATATTTTAGAAATGCAAAAGATACATAGTTCATGATTACAACAAGTTCCCATGGTGGGTCAAAATACAATCAAGTCGAGAAATACAACCAAATTATCACGAGGAATAGAGTACAACCCAAAATAAAATACAAATACAAAGAAATCAAACATCTAGACCAAAGTCATCTTCCTTGACTTCCTTCAGGAGAGCATCAGTCACTGGTCCAACTGGATGCTCTGTGATGGTCCTGATAAGAAGGTTCCTGGTGGCAATAACACTTGTCAACTTCTGGTACTTGTCTTGGTCTTTTGATCTCTTTAACCCCGCCCGGAGTTTCAACTCGGAGATTTCCTTTTGTGCTGCTAACAGGGCTTCCTGACCCTTCTTCTCATTAGCTTCCAACTGCTCAATCCTTGCCTGTGTCTTCTAATCCTCTTGCAAACGAGCTTCAGTGATCCTGATCCACCTAGCCTGACTCTCTTCCAATTAGTGTTTAGCTCTGGCCTTTTGAATCTTAGCTTCTTTGCAAGCATTCTTCAATACCAACTCCCCCGCTCGGGCTTTTCTGATGAAGTCCTCTGTCTTTTCTATCTTGGTCATATGCTTGATCCGGAGCTTCTCTAACCTCTCAATATCCAGACGACCATCATTCCTTTCCCACAGGGTCTTCTTCAGAGCTTCAGAAAGCTGGGTATTCCTCTCTTTCAGCTTATCAAATTCCTCCAAACTGATTGTAGCTACAGGCTCTAATGCTGATGGCCCTGGCACATCTTCCAGGGTGAATGGCATGTGAGTGATCTGTCCTCTGATGTGAGCCCAATCAATGTACTGAGTTGAAGCTATGTTGTTGCACTTGCCAAGAATAGCAGTCCCTTTTGTCTGTATGTTATCCCAAGCCCAGGTTGCTTGTCGGATGATGTCATGATTATTCTGAACATCACAGTAAATAGTCTCTGCTAAGTCATGCTCTTTTGGTGGATGTACCAAGGCATACCCTAGCTTCCTTTTGAAAAGAAAAGGATTGTATTTGATGCAACCCTTTACTCCAATAAGAGGTACATTGGGATACTGCCCACAACTTGTAATCATGTCCCTGCCCTTGGTGCTCTAAGTACACCACCTGATGTCTTCTGAAGTGAGAGCAATCATTCTCTTAGCCCAATTTCTTGACTGATGAGGATTCAGGAAAGCTTTTGTCTTTGGCAAGTGTCTCAATAACCAACAATAGAAGAGAGGTGCACAACATCTGACTAGTCTTCCCCTCTACTTCTCATTTCTCTGATGCACTGAGTAGTAGAAATCCCCTAGCAAGCTAGGAACTGGATTCTTCAGCAGGAAGATATGGATAGCATTCTTGCTTACAAACTTAGGCTCGTCTGCAAACAAGATGATTCCATATATACTAAGAGCCAGGAGAGCACAAACAGTTTCCCACTTCCCAACTGCAACATGATTGGTGGCCTGAGTAATCAAGAAGTCCAAATGGAAGCCTGGGATTCCAGCCTTGGTGGTCATATGTTGATCAATGATGGTGGCTTCCAAGTGCAGAGCCTTAGCTATGTCTTCATTCTTAGGAGCAGTCATCTCAGGGTTGAAAGGAATTCCTCTTCTGATGGGGACACCCAACAACATGGAAAATTCTTCCAACAAAGGACCCATCTGAAAGTATGGGAAAGTGAAACATTTGAGAGGAGGGTCATAGAACTGAAGGCAAGTGTGAATCATGCTCCTATGTGATGCATCCAAGTCCATGATCATGTCCATAATACCACCATAATGTTCTTTGAATAAAGGAACATGATCAGGAGTGATAAGTGCCTGAATCTGTCTGATGCCTGCTAGAGAGGGCTCAAAGAAATAATAAGTAATGTTACTCTTCCTGGATGAGTCCATAATGACAATGGATGCTGATGAAGGTAACTGAGGAGAAATATTGATGAAGATGACTGGAGAAGATATCAGCTGAAGAAGATCTCTGGTGAAGATAGCTGATGAAGATAGCTGAGCAGAAGAACAGTCAAAACCAAACCAAAGATGATGTGGATACCCTGTAAAACAAATAGACAAATGTTAAATGATGAAAAATGATAGATGTAGAATGATATTCAAGGGTTTATGATCAGGTTTTGGATTTGTCATTTGCTTTGATAGGGTCCATGGTGTTCAGAAATCCGGATAAAGGCTAGAGAACCAGTAACCAGGTGGAGGACTCAAATAAAGAGTCACAAGTCCAGGGTTTCATAAGATCAATCCAAAGTAGTGTAACCTTAAAACAATATCAATAACAGGGTATGTTGAGGCCAAGAGTTCCTGCAAACCTGTAAACATCCCAACCTACTCATAGGTATTGTTCTAGAACAAGGATCCTCAGACTTGAGTCTATTATGAGAAGTGTAAACACTTCTAACCAGGAGGTACAATGTTTACATTAATCATAAAGGATCCTCCTCTAATTCACCTCAAATGCTGAAGGTCATCTAATAAGGTCATCCAGACTTAGCAGGCTTACCAAATAGCCCTAGTACTATAGGAAATACGTAGCACAGAGTTCTCAAGAAGAAACTCATGTCTGAACCGTGTTTCATTTTCCCGCACCAGACCGAAATGGAATGCGAAAGAATATAAAGTCACTCTAATCCTATGTGTCACTCAGGCTCCCGGTGTGGAACCTTTCTCACTGAGATACCCCTCCCATCAAGACAGACCAACAAATCCAACACATGATATGATGATAATAATATGAAATGCATAAACAGTAAATGAAAGCAATAAATAAAGTTGTACAGAAAGCAATAAATAAAGCAATAAAAAAAAGCTCATATAACACATAACACCCCCGTAAACACAAATCAAACAAGCTCTAGGAGAAACCCACAAAAAGAACTAGAAGCCCTGGTTGCAAAGATAGTTCCCCAACAAAGTCGCCAAGCTGTCGCTCACCGGACTTACGTCCTGGTGCAAACGCGAACCGTCGGCAAAGAGAAAGGGTTGAATAGAGTCGCCAGATAGGCATTTTTATCCCGAAGAAAAGGTAATGCTGCATAAACCTGGAAAGAGATGGATAAGACGGTTGCGAACCAGAGAAACTGAGAAACGGGGTTGGTTACGACCTGGGAAAGTATTAGCACCCAGATCGTCCTTCGTACTCGACGGGATTCACGCTTACAAGATTGTGTTTAAAAGGGGTATGTGTATGTGCTATCTGTGTGCAAAAGCTAAGGAAATAAATTACATGTGTTAGTGCAAAAGGTGAATTGCTCAGGAACCGAGGCTTTAGAAGAAAGCTGAAAGAGGGGGAAGACACAAAGACTATTGTTCGATAACTGTTAAGTTATGCCTAATGTAAACACCCCAAATTTTCCCTCACTAAGTTCACACCATGGATTGTGATCTTTCATGTTTGCATAAGCATACGCATACCACCTCATATTGCTTTTTGTTTCACTGCATTAGTTCAAGTTCATCTGCATCTAGGGTTTGTGATCTGAGCAATCCAAAGATCCATCTGAGCCACTCCAAAGGTCTCCAATTGTTCAAAGAGGGTCCATGTGTATTCCATCATCATATTATATCCCTCAAACATCAAGGAAGTCAAGAAATCATAAGAACTTGGAAAGCATGGAAGCAGAGCTAGGGTTTCACTGCACAGATGACCTGAAATTAGGATATTTGGTTTCAAAGGCCATAACTCCATATTTTTTGGTCATTCTTGTTTCTAATAGTCTCAATATGTTATAAGGATCATGTGTACCAAGTTTGATGAAGAAATTCATTGTGGAAGTCATTTGTTCACTAGGTAACTTCTTGAGCAAGTTAAGTCAAAATCAGGGCATCTGAGGCCCCCAACAATGGAACCAAAGGGGTATTTTCATCAAATTGAGGTTATATGATATTTATTTGATCATTGAAGTGCTTGGAAGTTCACAAAATTGAAGAAATTTGAGCTAAACCAAAAGTTGCCAAAAATGGAAATGACTTGTAATGGAAACTTTCCATTTTGGGAAAGTTCTTCAACCTCCTCTTTCTCAGAATAATGTTTACACTTTTGTTGTTGGTGATTTGTAAAATGGCTTTGAATCGTGCTCTTGCGGATGCGGTAGCTGCACTTGCTCATGCTACGACGCAGAATAATGTTTGTGATGAGTTTCATGCTTTGGGGTTTTTTCAGAGGAATAATCCGCCTAAGTTTGAGGGTTCCCATGAATCAGAGGACGCGCATAAGTGGCTGAAGGAAATTGAGAAGATTTCAGGACTATGGCATGCTCTGATGCTCAGAAGGTGTAGTTTGGTACCCATATGTTGGATGAAGAGGTTGAGGATTGGTGGAATAATACCCGTCAGAGATTAGAATGAGTTGGGGATGCCATAACTTGGAATGTGTTAAGGAGGGAATTTTTGACTAAGTACTTCCCTGAGGACGCTCGTGGTAAGAAAGAGGTCGAGTTCTTAGAGCTGAAGCAGGGGAACATGATGGTGGCAGAGTATGCTGCAAAGTTTGAGAGGTTGGTGAAGTTCTGTCCTCACTACAACCATGATGATGCTTAGTTGTCGAAGTGTTTGAAGTTTGAGAATGGGATGAGACCAGAAATTAAGCAAGCGATTGGTTATCAGCAGATTCGCAGGTAGGCTGAGTTTGTGGATAAGAGTAGGATCTATGATGAAGATAGTCGAGCTCGATCTGCTCACTATAAGCAGGTGAGTGAGAAGAAAGACAAGGGTCAGTTTTGGGGGAAACCTTATGCTACTTCAACTGACAAGGGGAAGTCGAAGGGTAAAGATGCTAAGAAGCCAAGTGGGGGAGCGGGTTCCACTCTTTTTCAAGTTCTATAAATGTGGCGAAGCAGGTCGCAAATGATGCTATGACATGATGTGAGAGCATACAAGGTGCACATGTGTGATCATACAAGGGAATGAATGCATATGAAGCATGTGGGAAGCATGAAAACACATGGATGTTTATGAAATGAAATGGATGCAAAGCATAGAAAATGTATGAAGAAATGACCAAGCAATGTTCAAGAAATGTCTTAAGATGTCTAAGATGGCATACAAGTGCTTATAATGTCATGGCAAGTTCATATGTTCATGCAATGCAATGTAGGATGCAAGTAAGGATGCAAAATTAGGGTTACATGAAAGGATGAGATGCAAATGATCAAAATAGAAGCAATTCACATGACAAAAAATTTCAAATGCGCTCAAACAAACCCTAACCCCATATGATATCACACCCCAAAGGAGAAGGTCTAACTCTTAACCTAAAGGAAGTTATGATTTTTCTAAGTTAACTAGGGTTTTTGGGTACCTTAAAAGGAAAAATGCAAATCAATTTGAAAATGAAAGATAAATTCATGACAAAAATATCCTAGAAACTACATGTTACATGGAAAACAATACAAAAAGAATCATTATCAAACCATTCATGGTTAGGCAGAAGAGAGTTTTTAAAGTTAGGGTTCTAAAAAGGGAATTTTATGAACCCTAAATTCAAAGAAAATATCAAAGTATGTTCAAAACCAAAAAGAAATTTGTATGAATGGTTTGACAATGTTTCTAAATGTCTTAAGATGCAATGTGAATTTTTTTGTGATTTTTGGAAACCTAAATGGTATTTTAATTAATTAATTTCCATTAATTAACTAAAATAAACATTTAAATATTTTTAAAATGCTTTTAAAATGTAAAAAATAAAAATAAAAATGTTTTTGGATGAAGAAAAAATACTTGGAATTAAAATGTAGAAGGAAATATTTTTGGGATTTTTCTAGGTATTTTAAATAAAATGATAAAGAAAATGCAATTTAAATGAAATAAAAATCAAATTAAATGAAAGTATGAGGATCCAAAGGACCAGATTCAAAGCTGGGGAATGAGGGTTGACTGGCGCGCAATCTAATGGCTGAGGTTTGTCCTGGCTAATTAATTCAGATTAAATTAATTAATTAGGTTTTAGGGTTTAATGGTTGAGGGTTGTCACGCGCAAGATCAAGATCCTAAGGCCAGAATTCAAACCTACGCTAACCCTAATTAATTAACCCTAACAACATTCAGGTGACCGGAGCATGCTCCGGTCATCTTCTCCGGTCACTCTTCTTCCCTATCTCTCTCAAAACTCCATAGAAACATCTCAAACTCTCCAGAAATGATCCTCACATCACTCTAAACATGAATCAACCAACAAAATCTATTTATTTCACATGAACAGCATGAATCAAAGCAAAACGGAAAATCAATCAAAAAATTTAGAAGCTCGTGAAATGCTTAAAACTCAACCATTTTCAAAACAAATTACATCATGGTGATCAGGGGAGCATATAGAATCATTCTATGACATAAAAGAGAGGTTCTGGAAAAAAGTTTGAAGGTGGCTACCTGAGCTGGAGCTTTCACTTCTGGAGCTTTTGGACCTCTTCTTTTGTGCAAATCCACTTCACTTGATCCCTTAATGATGTTGCAATGCTTTGAATGAGTTTAGAATGGCTGGATTGAGAGGTTGCAACTCAGCTGGTCCAAAATCGTGTTTGTGTTTGGCTGGCTTTTAGGGCTAGGTAATGGTTGGGAAATGATCTGTGGATGATGGTGAGTTGATCTATGGAAAAATATTGGAGGTTTGATGCTTGTGCAGTGTGTTTCGAAGAGATGAAGGTTGAGGGTGATTTTGGTGAACTTTTTGTATGAGAGGTTCTGAGCTCCAAGGTTATGTGAATTGGCTTGCTTTGAGTCCACATAACAAGTCTTGATAGGTCAAAAAGTGGGTGGTGGCTGCATCTGATTGGTATGGGGTGATTTGCAAAAAGTAAACAACTTGTGTACTTGAGGTATGGGCTTATGCAGCATCTGTTTTATGGCATGTCCTGGTTCAACATTGATCAAGGAGAGCCATGGGATTGAAATTGTGCAGCAGGATGGCTTGGAGGGAAAGATTTCATAGGTTTTGCAAGTGTTATGTGATTTTCCCCTTTTGTGATTTCTTATGATGCAAGCCATGAAAACAAGTGATTCTTTGGGCAATTCTGATCACAAAGCAATGTACCATGTTTGTATGATACTTAGAGATGCATTAGAGGTCACAAAATGACTTGGCAAGTGGTTTTGAAAAAAAACCTCTTTGGTGTGAAAGTGAAAATTATAGGATTTTTGCCAACTTTGCAAGGCCATAACTTGAGTTCCATGATGAATTAGAACATGTTCTTGTACTTTTTGAAAAGGGAATGATCCAATCTACAACTTTCATGACCAACTATTTTTCATTTGAAGCATTTTTCAGACACCAAAAACAATAACAAAACTGAAAAACACAAAAACAAACAATAATCGTCTCCTCCGGGATTCTTTTCTCATCATCTTCACTCACAAACGAGAACTTGCTTCTTCTGTCTAATGCAAGACAATTAGCACTCGAGCCAGACGAGTCACACACTTGAGCATAGACAAGCAAGCAGTTCACCAGTCAATTTATCTTTTAGTCTCTTTGAGTCGAACTACGGTGTTCTGACTTCCTCATTGCACGAGGGGATACGTAGGCATATCTTAACTGTTATCAAACAAAAGTCTCTGTGTCTTCCCCCCTCTTTCAGCATTCTCTTTTCAGCCTCATTTCTGAGCATTTCACTTCACCTTTTTGCATTGACACTTGTACATTCTTTTCCAGCTTTTGCACACAGATAACACATACACTTACCCCTTTTAAACACAATCTTATAAGCATGGATCCCGTCGAGTACGAAAGACAATATGGGTGCTAATACCTTCCCAGGTTGTAACCAACCCCCTTTCTCAGTTTCTCTGGTTCGCAACCATCTTATCCATCTTTTTTCTAGCTTTATGTAGTATTACCTTTCCTTCGGGATAAAAATGCCTAGCTGGCGACTCTATTCACTTCATTTCATTCTCTCCTTTCGCTGACAGTTCGCGTCTGTACCCTATCTGACCAGGTGTCTTTTCCGGGAGCGACAGCTTGGCGACTCTGCTGGGGACCCTTATATTGCAACGAGGGCTTCTGGTTCTTTTTGTGGGTTCCTCCTAGCGCTTGTTTGATTTGTGTTTACAGGGGTGTTATGTGCTACTTGGGCTTATTTATTGCTTTATTTATTGCTTTCTGTATAACTTTATTTATTACTTTTGTTTACAGTTTTTTATGCATTTCATACTGTCATTATCATGTGCTGGATCTGCTGTTTCCTTGGTGGGTGGGGTATCATTGAGTGATTAAGGTCCTATACCTGGGACCTTAGTGACACATAGGCTAGAGTGGCTTCATATTCTTTCCCATTCCATTTCGGTCTGGTGCTGGAATATGAAACACGGTTCAGACATGGGTCTCTTCTTGAGAACTCTGTGCTACGGATTTCCTGTAGTACTAGGGCTATCTGGGAAGCCTGCTAAGTCTGGATGACCTTTTTATGACCTTCAGCATCTGAGGTGAATTAGAGGATGATCTTTTATGGTTATTATAAACATTGTACCTCCGGGTTAGAAGTGTTTACACTTCTCATAACCGATCCAAGTCTGAGGATCCTTGTTCTAGAACATTACATGTGAGGGGGTTGGGATGTTTACAGGTTTGCAGGAACCCTTGGCCTCATCATACCCTGTTACTAGTTTTGTTTTAAAGAATGCATCATTTTGGACAGTTCTTGTGATTACCCTAGACTTGTGACTCTTTATTTGAGTCCCCCACCTTGTTACTGGATTTCTAATCCTCCATCCGGACTTATGAACACATATGGACCTTATCAAGGCAGATACCAGATCCAGCTCTTGATCACAAACCCTTTGCATATCATACTACATACATCATTTTTGCATCATTTAACATTTTCCTATTTTCTTTATAGGGTATCCATCTTATTACCTTTGGTTTGGTTTTGACCCCTTCTGCTGCTCAGACTTCTTTAGTTACCTTCTCCAGCACCTCCATCAGTTGTTAGAGACCGTGCTTCAACATCTACCTCAAAGACATTCATCAGAACTCACCCTCAGTTCTCTTCACCAGCATCCATCATCAGTATGGACACTTCAAGGAAGAGCAACATCACTTACCATTTCTTTGAGCCTACCCTGACTGGCATCAGGCAGATCCAGTCTCTCATTACTCATGGTCATGTCCCACTTTTCAGAGAATATTATGGGGGAATTTTGGACATGGTCATGGACCTGGATGCATCCCAGAGGAGCATGATCCATACTTGCTTACAGTTTTATGATCCTCCTCTCATATGCTTTACATTTCCTGATTTTCAGTTGGGACCTCTACTTGAAGAATTTTCCATGTTGTTAGGAGTTCCCATCAGGAGAGGGATTCCTTTCAACCCTGAGATGGTTGCTCCCAAAAATGAAGACATAGCTAGGGCATTGCATTTGGAGCCTACCACCAAGGTTGGGGTTCCAGGCATTCACTTGGACTTCTTGATCTCCCAAGCCACCCTGCATGCTGCAGTAGGGAAGTGGGATGCTGTCTGTGCACTCTTGGCACTCAGCATATATGGGATTATTTTATTTGCAGATGAGCCAAAGTTTGTGAGCAAGAATGCTATTCACATGTTCTTACTGAGAAACCCAGTGCCTACCTTGCTTGGAGACTTCTACTATTCACTACACCAGAGGAATCTAAAGCAAAGAGGAAGACTAGTCAGATGTTGTGCTCCTCTTTATTACTGTTGGCTATTAAGACATTTTCCAAAATCAGACACTTTCCTGAACCCTCATCAGCCAAAGAACTGGGCTAAGAGATTGATTGCCTTGACATCAGAAGACATCAGATGGTGCACTCAGAGCACCAAGGGCAAAGACTTCATTACTAGTTGTGGGCAGTATCCTAATGTGCCTTTGATTGGAGTAAAAGGTTGCATCAATTACAACCCTTTACTTTTTAAGAGGCAATTATGGTATGCTTTGGTTCATCTTCCAAGGGGGCAAGATTTTACTGAGACCCTTTATTGTGAAATCCAGCACAACTCTGCTATTGTCAGACAGGCAGCCTGGGCCTGGGACAACATTCAAACTAAAGGGACAGTTATTTTGGGCAAATGTAACAACATTGCTTCAACACAGTATTCTGATTGGTCTCGTACCAGAGCTCAGATCACCCGAATGCCATTTACTTTAGAAGATGTACCTGGACCTTCAACAGTGCAACCTGCAGCCACTGTCAGTTTGGAAGAGTTTGAGAAACTGAAAGAGAGGAATACTCAGCTCTCTGAAGCCTTGAAGAAGACTCTTTGGGAGAGAAATGACAGCTGACTGGATAATGAGAGGTTAGAGAGGCTCAGGATTGAGCACTTAACCAAGATTGAGAAGACGGATGACTACATCAGAAAGGCTAGAGTAGGAGAGCTTGTGTTGAAGAATGCTTGCAAAGAAGCAAAGACTCAGAAGTCTAGGGCAGAGCATTATCTAGAGGAGAGCCAGGCTAGGTGGATCAGGATCATTGAAGCCCGTGCACAAGAAGATCAGAGAACTCAAGCTAAGATATAACAACTGGAGGCTAGTGAGAAGAAGCATCAGGAAGCATTATTGGCAGCACAGAAGGAGATATCTGAGTTGAAACTCCGGGCGGGGTTGAAGAGATCAAAGGATCAGGATAAGCATAAGAAGTTAACCAGTGCCATTGCTACCAGGAACCTCCTCATCAGGACTATCACCGAGCATCCAGTAGGTCCAGTGACTGAGGCCCTCCTGAAGGAAGTCAGAGAGGATGACTTTGGATTAGATGTTTGACTCTTTTTGCTTGTACTTTTCTTTTGTTGTACTTTTGATTTTTTGTTGTATTTTGACCCACCATGGGAATGTTATTGTAATCAAACTATGTATTTTCATTCTTTGTAATATATGTGGTTTGTATCATTTTTGGTGGGCTTAATCTCTCTTCATCGTCAACATTTCCTCGAGGTCTGGAAAGGTCAAAACCAAAGAACTAAACCGGATACCCTTGGAAGACAAATAGGCATCCTGCATTGCATACTAACATTCTCTCTGTTTTGTAGATTTTTGTTTGTTGTTGTTTCTCACTTTGTTGTGGTTTTAGGAAACATTGCTCGCAGAAGAGTGTTCCCTGTCAACAGAATACACCGGTACCCGACAAGAAACAACCTTCTGGGACTTCAGATGGATCAAGTTCAGAAAGACTTGAATGAAGTGAGGACCCAAATGGCCAATGAAAGGGTCGAGATGAGAAATCAAATGAATCAATTTATGACAGTGATGACTGGCTTAGCTCAAAGCGAGGAAAGACTGAGGGAGTTGGTTGAAAGGCAAACTCTTGAGGAACACCATCCAGGTACAGGAGGTACTAGTAACAACGATCACGTGCAGCCTCACACTGATCCACCAGAGTTTGGGCCTCATTTGAACCCAGAAATCAATGCGATAAGAAATACTCAGGGTAACACTGCTGGAGGGAGGGTCTTGCAGGAAGATCCTCAAGAAGGGCAATTCATTGTAGTAGGAGCTGGAGACGAAGTTTACGACCGTCGGTTGGATGAAATTGCAGAGAAGCTAAGGTCTCTTGAATCCCAAAACTCCCTAGGTTTTGATGTCATGGACATGGGATTGGTGGAAGGGGTTAGAATTCCTCACAAGTTCGAACCCCCGTGTTTTGAAAGGTATAACGGCACATCCTGCCCACACACCCACCTTCAGTCATTCTTGGGAAGATTAAAAGCATACACCATGGATGAGAAGCTGTGGATGTTTTACTTTGAGGATAGCTTGACAGGGGCATCCCGAGAATGGTATTCTCACCTGACCAGAGCCATAGTAAGAAACTGGAAAGACTTGGCTGAAGCTTTCATCCGTCAGTATCAATATAATTTGGACATGGCTCCAAAAAGGACCCTTCTAATGGGAATGTCTCAATCTTCCCGTGAAAGCTTTACAGAATATGCCCAAAGGTGGAGGCAACTGGCTGCTGCAGTTCAACCCCCCATGTTTGAAAGGGAGATGGCAGACATGTTCATGAATACCCTCCAGGGAACATATATTGACAGATTGGCTTCATTTTATTCTACCAGCATAAAGAGCCTATTGAAGATGGGGAAGATCTCCAACAACGGTTCCAGTTCAAGTAGTGCAAGGAAGCCATTTGCTGGGCCCCGTAGATTTGGTGAGACAAACTCGGTGCACATGGGAAGAGGGAGACCCCAATACCTGCCCAGAACAGTTGATGTTGTTACTATCCCTGCTCCACCTCCTCAGTATGCTCAACAACCACAGCACTTTCAACAACAACAACAATTTCCTCAACAGAGATCATACAACAACAACAACAATCAACAACAACGCCCTTTTCAACAACGGCCATCTCAGATCAACAGGGTGATTGACCCTATTCCAATGCCATATGCTACACTGCTGCCACAACTCCTAAAGCTCAATCTTGTTGAGTTGAGGACATTGGCTCTACCTGATCCTCAGAACCTTCAAAGAAACTGCGATGTCAACGCTAGGTGTGCTTTTCATTCCAATGCACTTGGTCACTCCACGGAAAAATGCAGGGCTCTGCATATGAAGGTCCAGGATCCGGTAGATTCAAAGGCCCTGAACTTTGCACCACCTCCCAATGTAATGAAAAATCCTATGCCAAGCCACAGTGGGCCAAGGATCAATGCTATAGAGGAAGGCTCACCCATGAGTTTAATAGAAGACATTGCATGTATTCAGACACCTCTGGCAGAGGTTAAAGCCCAGCTTTTGAAATGCAAAGTGTTTCCAGGTTGTGAGGCTTGTTGTAAATTATGAAAACTCTCCGAGAATGGGTGTGCGAGCTTGAGAAATGGCATTAATGGCTTAATCAAAGAAGGCATCCTAAAAATCACCACAACTGCTTCTACAACACCAGCATCTCTTTTATCAACAACAAGTGATTCTTCTACAACTGCAACAACCATTGTTCCTATTGATTCTCCTACAACTGCAACAACCATTGTTCCTACCGATTCATCTACAACTTCAGCAACCACTCCTTCCATCACTTCAACAAAAAACAGTTCCATTTCATATCCTTCTACTTCTACAACAAACACCAACAACGACGTTTCCACAGTTACCATCTATTACGACCCGACAATGGTCCCGAATTCCAGCAACTTTCAACAATCTCAACAACAGTTTCAACCAAGCTTCAATCCACCACCACCAACATCCACCAGAGGTCCTGTTACTATTTTCTATGATCCATAGACTATTACGGTTCCAACATCTGCTGCAGTAAGCCCAGTCACTATCACGGTGCCCGGGCCAATCCCATATGACAAAAGACAGTGTTGTACCATGGCATTATGGTGCTGATCTTTACTGCAACGGAGAAAAAGTCTTTCTTGATTCTCCAGTTCTCACTCCCCAAGTGGAAAATGTCGGGGGAGGCGGAGGCTTCACCCGAAGCGGACGTCTCTTCGCGTCACAAGCTCCCAGAATTAATACTGAAGTAGAGGTTGCTTCCAAAGCCAAAGGGAAGAGTGTGATACCTGAAGAATCGGCACCAAAAGAGACTCATAAATCATCCTTTGATCAGGATGTGGATGAATTTATGAGGATAATTAAAAGAAGTGACTATAAAGTTGTGGACCAGCTCCACCAGACTCCTTCAAAAATCTCTATATTATCCCTGCTGTTGTGTTCCGAGGCTATGAAAGTTGTAGATTGGATCATGGTCGCAAATATGATGCATGTAGAATGATATTCAAGGGTTTGTGATCAGGTGCTGGATTTCTCATTTGCTTTGATAGGGTCCATGGTGTTCAGAAATCCGGATGAAGGCTAGAGAACCAGTAACCAGGTGGAGGACTCAAATAAAGAGTCATAAGTCCAGGGTTTCATAAGATCAATCCAAAGTAGTGTAACCTTAAAACAATATCAATAACAGGGTATGTTGAGGCCAAGAGTTCCTGCAAACCTGTAAACATCCCAACCTACTCATAGGTATTGTTCTAGAACAAGGATCCTCAGACTTGAGTCTATTATGAGAAGTCTAAACACTTCTAACCGGGAGGTACAATGTTTACATCTAGACCAAAGTCATCCTCTTTGAAGATGGTAATGCTCAAGGCTGGGGCAAGCTACTGCCAGTGGAGAAGAAGGAGGACAGATTCGGTTTGGGTTACAAACCATCCCGACAAGATCAATCAGAGGCTGCTAAAGAGCCCAAGTTCATCAGTGGGGGGATGCTCACCCCAGATGCTGTTAACAACCTAGAAGACGAGGCGGAAAGCAACCGCAACCTGGAGAGCTGGATACGTCCAAGGATCCCGGGGAACCAAGTCCTTAACTGGTATTCCCGAGAAATTATAAGGGTTAATCCTGCAGAGTAATTATTATTTCCTGTCTTTTTTTAGCATGCATCAAGTCCTGCATCTTGCCCAAGGTGTCAGGACTCATTTTGTAATAGGGCCATATTATAATTTTGTGCAAATGGATTAATCAATGAATATCAGACATCTTTTGCAAACGAGTCTCTTTTTCGCTCACTGTCTTTTCATTTTTCGCTTTTGTACAAAACAATAAAATGGCAATGTTTTCAAAATAAATAACTTCATTTTCACTTTTTGTAAACAAGATTAAAATTGATCACTAAAACGAACAAATCTCAACCCTTGCAGAGATTACCCTCCATATTGCACCGACAACAGCACTGCTATGACCTCGTATGACTTCGACAATCCAATTAATCAAGTCGATGAAGGGGTTGAAGAAGACTATGAGTTGCCTGAACAGTTAGCCAGGTTGTTGAGGCAAGATGAGAAAGTGATCACCCCTCATCAGGAGGAGGTTGAAACAGTTAATTTTGGTACCGAAGAGGATTTGAAAGAAGTGAAGATTGGGGCCAGTCTGCAGACTTCAGTAAAAGAACAACTCATTGACATGCTTCGAGAATACGTCGACGTCTTTGCTTGGTCCTATCATGACATG
This sequence comes from Lathyrus aphaca, assembly GCA_963966055.1. NCBI lineage: Eukaryota > Viridiplantae > Streptophyta > Magnoliopsida > Fabales > Fabaceae > Lathyrus > Lathyrus aphaca. The sequence continues at coordinate 347,787,517 of OZ014525.1, read as the reverse complement.
TCAGGTCTGGACACGGATATTGTTATGCACAAGCTGCCTTTGAAAGAATATTGCCCTCCAGTGAAACAGAAGTTATGCCGTACTCGCCCAGATATAGCCATGAAGATTAAAGAGGAAGTACAAAAATAGTGGGACGCCAGTTTCCTTGTTGTAACTAGTTACCCGCCATGGGTTGCTAACATTGTACTAGTACCTAAGAAGGATGGCAAAGTACGGATGTGTGTGGATTACCGGGATCTGAATAAAGCTAGACCGAAGGATGATTTCCCATTACCTCACATTGATGTATTGGTCGACAACACAACACAGTTCTCGGTGTTTTCCTTCATTGATGGATTTTCAGGGTATAATCAGATCAGAATGTCACTCGAAGACATGGAGAAGACTACCTTCATCACACCTTGGGGCACTTTTTGTTACAAGGTAATGCCTTTTGGACTAAAGAATGCCGGTGCGACTTATCAACGGGCTATGGTAACGTTATTCCACGACATGATCCATAGAGAAATTGAATGCTACGTGGATGACATGATTGCCAAGTCCCTCACTGAAGAAGACCATCTGGTAAATCTGCTGAAGTTGTTCAAGCGTTTGAGAAAATATAAATTGAAGTTAAACCCCAACAAATGCACAATCGGGGTACGCTCCGGTAAACTGTTGGGATTCATCGTAAGTGAAAAGGGAATTGAAGTTGATCCTGACAAAGTCAAAGCCATTCAGGAGATGCCTGCACCTAGGACTGAAAAGGAAGTTCGGGTATTCCTAGGTAGATTGAACTACATATCAAGGTTCATATCTCACCTCACTGCAACCTGTGAACCCCTGTTCAAATTGTTAAGAAAGGAACAAACGGTCAGGTGGAACGAAGATTGTCAGAAGGCTTTTGACAAAATCAAGGAGTACTTACAAGAACCTCTAATTCTTATGCCTCCAGTTGAGGGAAGACCTCTAATAATGTACCTGACAGTATTAGAAGGATCAATGGGGTGTGTGTTGGGCCAGCATGACGAGTCTGGTCGAAAAGAGTATGCAATATACTACCTAAGCAAAAAGTTTACCGACTGTGAACAACGTTATTCACTTCTCGAGAAAACTTGTTGTGTTTTAGTATGGGCTGCTCGCCGACTAAGACAGTATATGTTGACTCACACTACCTTATTAATCTCAAAGATGGACCACGTCAAGTACATATTTGAGAAGCCAGCACTTACCAGAAGGGTTGCAAGATGATAAATGATTCTGACAGAGTATGACATTCAATACACATCTCAAAAGGCCATCAAGGGCAGTGTATTGTCTGACTATCTGGCTGAGCAACCCATTGATGATTACCAACCAATGAGATTTGACTTCCCTGATGAAGACATCATGTTCCTAAAAGCAAAAGATCATGAAGAGCCTGTTCACACTGAAGGGCCCGACCCGGGGGAAGAGTGGACAATGATGTTTTATGGGGTTGTCAATATGAATGGGCGTGGAGTTGGTGCAATGCTCATTACACCTAAAGGAGTTCATATGCCTTTCTCGGCAAAACCCACCTTTGCCTGCACTAACAACAAAGCTGAATACGAAGCTTGTATCATGGGTCTTGAGGAAGCTATTGACCTCAGGATTAAGACTTTAACTGTTTTCGGAGATTCAGCTTTGGTAATCAATCAGACCAACGACAAATGGTACACTCACCAAGAGCACCTGATTCCATACCGTGACTACACGAGGAGATTATTGACTTTCTTCACAATTGTCAAACTTGAATATATCCCTCGAGATGAAAATCAGTTCGCAGATGCTTTAGCTACCATTTCCTCCATGATCAAGGTTCAGACTGCCAATTATGTGCCTCAGATTTCGGTATCCAGACTAGACCGACCAGTGTACGTATTCTCCGTGGACATTGCTAAAGATGACAAGCCTTGGTTCCATGATATCAAATGCTTCTAAGAAAATCAAATATACCCACCTGAGGCATCACCCAATGATAAGAAGACACTCAGAAGGCTGGCCGGTAGTTTCTTCCTTAATACCGATGGTTCACTATACAAACGAAACTTTGATATGGTTCTTCTCAGATGTGTTGATAAGAAAGAAGAAGACTTGCTGATGCACGAGGTGCATGAAGGATCTTTCGGTACCCATGTCGGAGGACATGCAATGGCTAAGAAATTGTTAAGATCAGGTTACTACTGGATCACAATGGATGCACACTGTTGTGCTTATGCCAGAAAGTGCCACAAATGCCAGATTTATGCAGATAAAGTGCATGTTCCTCCAAATCCTTTGAATGTGATGTCTTCACCTTGGCCCTTTGCCATGTGGGGCATTGACATGATTGGAAAGATCGAACCGACTGCTTCAAATGGCCACAGATTCATCTTGGTAGCCATTGATTACTTCACCAAATGGGTCGAAGCAGCTTCGTATGCAAACGTCACCAGACAAGTGGTAGCCAGATTCCTGAAAAGAGACATCATATGTCGATATAGAGTACCCGAGCGAATCATTACTAATAATGGTTCCAACATGAACAACAAAATGATGGCAGAACTATGTCGGGACTTCAAAATTCAACATCACAACTCTTCTCCTTACAGGCCAAAGATGAATGGCGCTGTTGAGGCAGCTAACAAAAACATCAAGAAGATTGTGCAAAAGATGGTGGTTACTTACAAAGACTGACATGAAATGCTACCATTTGCCTTGCATGGGTATTGCACATCAATCAGAACAACTACTAGGGCAACACCGTATCAGCTTGTATACAGTATGGAAGTTGTCCTACCTGTTGAAGTTGAGCTACCCTCCTTACGGGTACTAATGGATGTAAAGCTGAATGAAGCATAATGGGTCCGATCTCGGTACAATCAACTAAATCTTATCAAAGAGAAGAGATTAGCTGCAATCTGTCATGGGCAGTTATATCAGAAAAGAATGAAGAAAGCCTTCGATCAAAATGTCATACTTCAGGAATACCAAGTAGGAGATCTAGTGCTGAAAAGACTTCTACCTCCTCACGCAGACCACAGGGGCAAGTGGACTCCTAACTACGATGGTCCATTCATAGTAAATAAGGTTTTCTCTGGTGGAGCACTGATGCTCACTACTATGGATGGTGAAGATTTCTTGTCCCCTGTGAATTCAGATGCAGTTAAAAAATACTTCGCATAAAAGACCCGCTGGACATAAAAACAGAATGTAAGTCCAGGCAAAAATAGGGCATCCCGGCGAGTCAAAAATAGAATAAAAGACTCGGGCAAAAATAAGGGAAAATTGAAAGAAAAAAAAATGTGTACACCCGCTGAGTTGAAAAGCCACGTCGGACAACTCAGGCAAAAATGGGTATCCTGGTGGATTGAAAACCCGAAAGGGCGATCCACGCAAAATAAGGGAATAAGCGAACATCTGCATTCTGAATTCGTCTGTATCACTTACAACACGACAAGCTTCGAAAAAGTTAAAGCATCGGTCAGAAGCAACCTTCTTCAGAAAGCAAGATGAGAAGAGCGTCAGGGTCATATGGGTCATAACAAGGAAAGCTCGTCGGAGCGTCGTCAATATTTCCAGCACTTTTACTTTTCTCAATTTGTAACAATCTCCTCATTTCAGGGGATCTGTTTCTTTGTCTGTATTTGCCAATTCAGGGCACCCAGATTAATAAAATCAGATTTTCAGTCACACATTGTCTTGTACATTTTCGTTCCGTTTGCAAAATGTCCAATATCCATGATATAATATTTACATAAAACAAATGAGCCATTCTAAATAAATGCTTGCAGGAAATGTATTTACTCTCAGGAATATCTAACTCCTATGACGGAATCCGGTAAGGGATACCTCAGGATGCTTGTGCATTTCTTTGTCTTGATAGGTTGCAGGTATTCAATACACAGCATGGGGCATGCCAGGCACACTCTCCCCAGCATACCTCCTCCCCAAGTAGTATCTGAAATGCTTTCTCCCCAGCGGAGTTGTCAAAGCCTCCTCATCTCTAGCATAAGTCTATTCAACAGAAGCTTCCCCAGCCGGGACCCCCACAAAGTTCTCTAGGAAGATCGTTCAGTGATCTTTTCTTCCCCAGACAGAGTACCAGGTCTCTCCAAGATAAAATAATTATCCCCCCACAAAGTTCCAGCCTCTCCCCAGAAGAGCAATGCCTGAAACTATCACACAACGAAGCGACAAAAGCTTCTTTCTCACCAGCTGGGTTTTTCCTTACAGGATAGGTCTATCAATGATCTAATTCCCCAAGCAGAGCTATACATCTTAGCAGATCTACCAATGACCTTCCCCAGTTGGGATACTCCTCCAAGCAGATCAGCCAGAGATCTTCAACAGCGGGATCCACATCCCGGATCGGCATCTTTTTTTTCCTGCATAATCATAGCATTCACATCATTTTTCCCCACAAAGCGTAGAATTCCGTCTAATACAGAGCATTACGGAAAAAATCAAACATTTGCATGATCACAAGCCAATTTCGAGCTAGTCACCTGCAAGTACCATCAATATCTCATCAACAATGTATATAAAAACTCAGGTCCCTTGCAAATAAAAGCCAAAGCATCCCCTTTGCACTCTCCAACACAAATGCATGTTCATATATACTCGTGCGACACTAGTCTGTGTCATACTATTCCCCTGCAGATATAAACCAAAACATCCTCTTTGCATACCCTTTTGACACTCGTCTGTGTCATGTTTCCCCATCACGGTTGCCAAAACACTTGTTGCAACCCAAACACTTGTTCATAAGACACTCCTTTCGGCACCCGTCTGGGTCATCCTATCCCCACAAGTCACCGAAACACCTTTTACACTCTCATATACAAACGATTGTTCATAACTTATACACTTTCTGACACCCGTCTGTGTCAAACTTTTTCCAGCAAGTTGAACACTCGTCCGTGTCTTGCTCATACTTCACCAATACTTATACAGATACTCGTCCTTATTTTGTATATATATGTTACTCCTCAACAGATCTGACACTCGTCCGTGTTCTTTGTTAACGAGTTGATACTCGTCCGTATCATCATCTCTGAACACACGTCAGCGTTTGTTTCTACCGATACTCGTCCGTATCATGGTCTTAAGGATGCTCGTCCGCATCTTTAATCTATACACAACGTCAAACACTTATACCTTTTTATTCTTGAGCGTAAGCACTCGTCCGTGTTTACCTTTCCCCAGTAAGTCACCAGCAAAGCAACTTTTCTCCTATCCGACATTCGTCCTATGTCGTGATACTTTCGGCAGCCGTACCATGCTAGGTGATCGTCATTCACCTTTGGATGACCGTCCCTCATCCCTTTCCCCAACGGAGTCTCCATTATTGGAACCCTTTTCTATCCGGCATTCGTCCTATATCGTGATATTTAGCAGCCGTCCCCTGCTAGGTGATCGTCCTCCACCCTTTGATGATCGTCCCTCATCATTTTATCTAATGGTCGTCCCCATCGTTGATTTTGTTATCTGATATTCGTCCTATGTCACGATAAACCCCGAGAGCAGCCGTACCCTGCTAGGTGATCATCCTTCACCTCTTGATGATCGTCCTTCATCATGCTTATCCGATGGTCGTCCCCATCGTCGACCTTTTCTATCCGACATTCGTCCTATGTCGTGATAAAGAGCAGCTGTCCCCTGCTAGGTGATCGTCCTTCACCTTTGATGACCGTCCCTCATCATTATTTCATTTATTCTTTAAACCGATAGCCATCCCCATCGTTGTTTACTTTACTTTGCAAACTTGATGGTCATCCCCATCATTGACTTTATCTTTGATCCCCAGAGAATCCTACTTCCTTTACCCGATGGCCGTCCCCATCATGATCTCTTTATTTCCCCAGCTTGTCGGCCGTCCCCGTCATTGCTCAATTTACTGTTTTATCCCCAGCAGTCGTCCTCTGCTCGATGGTCATCCTCCATCGCCTGCATTTTATAATCATGCTATACTACCATTTATAATTTATATCCCTTTTCTTCTTCTCCCCAGTGAGTGCAAATTTTGGACTGTCTTTGGTATTCAACCACAAGTTATCTTGTTTGTCTGTTAAGCCCGACGCTTATAGCTAACTCATGTTTGAATAGGGGAAGTTGTAAACACCCCAAATTTGTCCTCACTAAGTTCAGACCATGGCTTGTGATCTTTCATGTTTGCATAAGCATAAGCATAACAACTTATATTGCATTTTGTTTCACTGCATTAGTTCAAGTTCATCTGCATCTAGGGTTTGTGATCTGAGCAATCCAAAGATCCATCTGAGCCACTCCAAAGGTATCCAATTGTTCAAATAGGTTCCATGTGTGTTCCATCATCATATTATATCCCTCAAAGATCAAGGAAGTCAAGAAATCACAAGAACTTGGAAAGCATGGAAGCAGAGCTAGGGTTTTTGGTTTCAGAGGCCATAACTCCAAATTTTTTGGTCATTCTTGTTTCTAATTGTCTCAATATGTTATAAGGATCATGTGTACCAAGTTTGATGAAGAAATTCATTGTGGAAGTCATTTGTTCACTGGGTAACTTCTTGAGCAAGTTAAGTCAAAATCAGGGCATCTGAGGCCCCCAACAATGGAACCAAAGGGGTATTTTCATCAAATTGAGGTTATATGATCTTTATTTGATCATTGAAGTGCTTGGAAGTTCACAAAATTGAAGAAATTTGAGCTAAACCAAAAGTTGCCAAAAATGGAAATGACTTGTAATGGAAACTTTCCATTTTGGGAAAGTTCTTCAACCTCCTCTTTCTCAACCAAAAATGCTTCAAATGAAAAATAGTTGGTCATGAAAGTTGTAGATTGGATCATTCCCTTTTCAAAAAGTACAAGAACATGTTCTAATTCATCATGGAACTCAAGTTATGGCCTTGCAAAGTTGGCAAAAATCCTATAATTTTCACTTTCACACCAAAGAGGATTTTTTGCAAAACCACTTGCCAAGTCATTTTGTGACCTCTAATGCATCTCTAAGCATCATACAAATATGGTACATTGCTTTGTGATCAGAATTTCCCAAAGAATCACTTGTTTTCATGGCTTGCATCATAAGAAATCACAAAAGGGGAAAATCACATAACACTTGCAAAACCTATGAAATCTTTCCCTCCAAGCCATCCTGCTGCACAATTTCAATCCCATGGCTCTCCTTGATCAATGTTGAACCAGGACATGCCATAAAACAGCTGCTGCATAAGCCCATACCTCAAGTACACAGGTTGTTGACTTTTTGCAAATCACCCCATACCAATCAGCTGTAACCACCACCCACTTTCTGACCTATCAAGACTTGTTATGTGGACTCAAAGAAAGCCAATTCACATAACCTTGGAGCTCAGAACCTCTCATACACCAAGTTCACCAAAATCACCCTCAACCTTCATCTTTTCGAAACACACTGCACAAGCATCAAACCTCCAATATTTTTCCATAGATCAACTCACCATCATCCACAGATCATTTCCCAACCATTACCAAGCCGTAAAAGCCAGCCAAACACAAACACGATTTTGGACCAGCTGAGTTGCAACCTCTCAATCTAGCCATTCTAAACTCATTCAAAGCAATGCAACATCATTAAGGGATCAAGTGAAGTGGATTTGCACAAAAGAAGAGGTCCAAAAGCTCCAGAAGTGAAAGCTCCAGCTCAGGTAGCCACCTTCAAACTTTTTTCCAGAACCTCTCTTTTATGTCATAGAATGATTCTATATGCTCCCCTGATTATCATGATGTAATTTGTTTTGAAAATGGTTGAGTTTTAAGCATTTCACGAGCTTCTGAAATTTTTGATTGATTTTCCGTTTTGCTTTGATTCATGTTGTTCATGTGAAATAAATATATTTTGTTGGTTGATTCATGTTTAAGGTGATGTGAGGATCATTTCTGGAGAGTTTGAGACGTTTCTATGGAGTTTTGAGAGAGATAGGGAAGAAGAGTGACCGGAGAAGATGACCGGAGCTTGCTCCGGTCACCTGAATGTTGTTAGGGTTAATTAATTAGGGTTAGCGTAGGTTTGAATTATGGCCTTAGGATCTTGATCTCGCGCGTGAACGGATGGCCCAAATTAGTCATTAAACCCTAAAACCTAATTAATTAATTTAATCTGAATTAATTAGCCAGGACAAACCTCAGCCATTAGATTGCGCGCCAGTCAACCCTCATTTCCCAGCTTTGAATCTGGTCCTTTGGATCCTCATACTTTCATTTAATTTGATTTTTATTTCATTTAAATTGCATTTTCTTTATCATTTTATTTAAAATACCTAGAAAAATCCCAAATATATTTCCTTCTACATTTTAATTCCAAGTATTTTTCTTCATCCAAAAACATTTTTATTTTTATTTTTTGCATTTTAAAAGCATTTTAAAAATATTTAAATGTTTATTTTAGTTAATTAATGGAAATTAATTAATTAAAATACCATTTAGGATTCCAAAAATCACAAAAAAATTCACATTGCATCTTAAGACATTTAGAAACATTGTCAAACCATTCATACAAATTTCTTTTTGGTTTTGAACATACTTTGACATTTTCTTTGAATTTAGGGTTCATAAAATTCCCTTTTTAGAACCCTAACTTTAAAAAATCTATTCTGCCTAACCATGCATGGTTTGATAATGATTCTTTTTGCATTGTTTTCCATGTAACATGTAGTTTCTAGGATATTTTTGTCATGAATTTATATTTCATTTTCAAATTGATTTGCATTTTTCCTTTTAAGGTACCCAAAAACCCTAGTTAACTTAGAAAAATCATAACTTCCTTTAGGTTAAGAGTTAGACCTTCTCCTTTGGGGTGTGATATCATATGGGGTTAGGGTTTGTTTGAGCTCCTTTTCAATTTTTTGTCATGTGAATTGCTTCTGTTTTGATCATTTGCATCTCATCCTTTCATGTAACCCTAATTTTGCATCCTTACATGCATCCTACATTGCATTGCATGAACATATGAACTTTCCATGACATTCTAAGCACTTGTATGCCATCTTAGACATCTTAAGACATTTCTTGAACATTTCTTGGTCATTTCTTCATACATTTTCTATGCTTTGCATCCATTTCATTTCATAAACATCCATGTGTTTTCATACTTCCCACATGCTTCATATACATTCATTCCCTTGTATGATCACACATGTGCACCTTGTATGCTCTCACATCATGTCATAGCATCATTTTCATCATGTGATTGCTTCTAGTTTTAATCTTTGCCTTTGTATATGCATCATTTCATCTCTTTTCTTTTCTTATGCATCTTGTGCTAACATTTTCAGGTGGTAAGTTAATTTGAGAAGTGAATTTGCCTTCACTTCTTATTTCTCTTCATCTTCTTCATATGCATCTTTGCTGCATTTTTATTTGTCTTTGAGTGGGCTTGCCCATTCATGTTCATCTCTCACTTTCTTTCTTTGAGTTACTTATCTTCTTCAATGAAGTAAGTAACTTATTTCTTCTGCTTCTTCCTCCTTTCATCTGCTTCTTCCATTGGTGGCTTCTTTGAAGATCTTTCTCAAGCCTTGCAAACCATAGGAACACCCAAGCATGATAATAATTAGGGTTGTGATTAGTCCCCCTTAGTTTTTACCTTTGAGTCTTATTTGTGTCTCTCTTCTCATCTCATCATTAGAGACTAAACCTTTAAGGCTTTAAGACTTTGGAATTAGGGTTATGCCTGCATCTTTCTCTTAGGATGGAGTGTATAACTTTAATCCTAAGTGTTAAACCCTTAACTTGTTTAAACCTCTTAATCAATCCATCTAATAATCACTAAGACATTAACTTGTAACTTGGGCCTTACATTAGGGTTCTAATTCTTCCTTTATGGTTAAGAAGGACTAACCCTAGTGTTTAATGGACAAGTCCCCCTCAAGTTGTCTTACAAACCATAAAACTCACTTCTTAATCTCATCCTTAATAAAAATCCACTTTAATAAAGGCTTGTTTTGTCACGAGGTTAATCCCTAATCATGGATTAAGTTGTGTAATCTTCCTCAGTTTAAGTGTGCTCATCTATTATCCTTATATTAGAATGGTGTAATGAGTTCACTAATCCTCGATTATGGCTTAAACTCATTACATAACTCTAAACAAAAACTCAAAAACATCTAAATAATCACAAGTAGGTTAATGATCTTAATCCTACATCATCATGGTAATTAAGTTGAGATGTTTATCTCATACTTAAAATATTCTCATTATCCCTAACCAAAGGGAGGATATAATGAGTTTACTAGCCCTTGATTTAGGCTTAAGCTCATCAACTTATGCAAAAACACCAAAAACAATAAAAAAACTGAAAACACAAAAACAAACAATAATCGTCTCCTCCGGGATTATTTTCTCATCATCTTCACTCACAAACGAGAACTTGCTTCTTCCGTCTAATGCAAGACAGTTAACACTCGAGCCAGACGAGTCACACACTTGAGCATAGACAAGCAAGCAGTTCACTAGTCAATTTATCTTTCAGTCTCTTTGAGTCGAACTACGGTGTTCTGACTTCCTCATTGCACGAGAGGATACGTAGGCATAACTTAACTGTTATCGAACAAAAGTCTCTGTGTCTTCCCCCCTCTTTCAGCATTCTCTTTTAAGCCTCATTTCTGAGCATTTCACTTCACCTTTTTGCACTGACACCTGTACATTCTTTTCCAGCTTTTGCACACAGATAGCACATACACTTACCCCTTTTAAACACAATCTTATAAGCGTGGATCCTGTCGAGTACGATGGACAATCTGGGTGCTAATACCTTCCCAGGTTGTAACCAACCCCCTTTCTCAGTTTCTCTGGTTCGCAACCGTCTTATCCATCTTTTTTCTAGGTTTATGCAGCATTAGCTTTCCTTCGGGATAAAAATGCCTAGCTGGCGACTCTATTCACTTCATTTCATTCTCTCCTTTCGCCGACAGATCGCGTCTGTATCCTATCTGACCAGATGTCTTTTCGGGGAGCGACACCCACGTATCCTCTCGTGCAATGAGGAAGTCAGAACACCGTAGTTCGACTCAAAGAGACTGAAAAAAAATTGACTGTGAACTGCTTACTTGTCTATGCTCAAGTGTATGACTCGTCTGGCTCGAGTGCCAACTGTCTTGCATTAGACGGAAGAAGCGAGTTCTCGTTTGTAAATGAGTGTGATGAGAAAAGAATCCCGGAGGAGACGAGGTTTGTTTTTGTGTTTTCAGTTTTTTTATTGTTTTTGGTGTTTTGCATAGGACAATGTGCTTAAGCCTAAATCAAGGGTTTGTAAACTAATTATATTACCCCTGATTAGGGATAATGAGCCTACTTACCATGATGATGTAGGATTAAGATCATTAACCTACTTGTGATTATTTAGATGTTTTTGGGTTTTTTTTAGTGTTAAGTAATGAGTTTAATCTCCAATCACAGATTAGTGAACTCATTACACCATCCTAATAGAAGGATGATAGATGAGAGCACTTAAGCTGAGGAAGATACCTCACCTTAATCCATGGTTAGGGATTAAATTCATTATATAACAAGCCTTTTTTAAATGGATTTTAATTAAAGGATGAGATTAAGAAGTGGATTTTAAGTTTGTAAGACAACTTGAGGGGGACTTGTCCATTAAACACTAGGGTTAGTCCCTCTTAACCCTAAGGAAAAGATAAAACCCTAATATAAGGCCCAAGTTACAAGATAAAGTCTTAGTGATTATTAATGTGTTTTTAATTAAGAGGTGTAAACAAATTAAAGGTTTAACACTAAGGATTAAAGTTATACACTTCATCCTAAGATAAGGATGCATGCATAACCCTAATTCAAAGTCCTAAAGCTTTAAGGGTTTAGCCTCTAATTAAGAGATGAGAAGAGAGACTCAAGGAGTATCAAAGGAAAAATACTAGGGGGGACTATATACAACCCTAAAAGTTATAATGCTTGGATATCCTATGGTTTGTGAGGCTTAAGAGAAAGGATCTTCAAGAAGGCCCCCATGGAAGAAGCAGATGAAAAGAGAAGGAGGAAGAAGAATAAGTTACTTACTTCCTGAAGAAGATAAGTAACCTAAAAGAAAGAAAGTAAGAAGGAGAGAACATAAGTGAAGCAAGCTCACTTCAAAGACAAATAAGAAATGCATATGAAGATATGAGAAGATATGGGATGTGAAGGAAAATCCACATCCCAAACAACTTACCATAAGCCCTTGAAATGTTAGTATGAATGCATAAGACATTAAGCAAAAGGAAATGAGATGAAAAAAGATGAAAAGGTCAAAACCAGAAGTGATTATGCAATGCTAATGTGTTATGAGATTATGCAAAGTCATACAAGATGCATATGAATTATCATACAAGGATGAGATGCAATGGAAGCATGTTTAGAAGCATACCAAATGAATGAAGAAATTATCAAGAAATGTTTAAAACATGTCCTAAGATGTCTAAGATGACATACAAAAGAATGGAATGGCATGGCAAGTTCACAAGTTCATGATATGCAAAGAAGAATGCAAATGAAGATGCAAAATTAGGGTTTTAAGGCAACATGAGATGCATATGACCAAAACAGAAGCATACATCATGATAAAAATTGGATATTGAACTCAAACAAACCCTAATCCCATATAAGATCACACCCCAAAGGAGAAAGTCAGAAACTAATCCTAGTGAAAGTTATGAAATTTCTAAGTTAACTAGAGTTTTTGGGTGCTTCTAAAGGGAAAATGCAAATCAAATAGAAAATGCAAGATAGAAATATGAGATAAATAACCTAGAAACTATATTCAATATGTGAAACAATGCTAAAAGAACCAAGTTCAAACTCATCATGGATAGGCAGAAATGAATTTTTCAAGTTAGGGTTAAAAAATGTGAAATTTAAGAACCCTAATTCAAAGAAAATTGTGAAAATGTGATCAAACCTAAAAAGAAATTTGTATGTTGAGTTTGAAAATGTTTCTAAGTGTTTAAGAATGCTTCATGAATTTTTTGGTGATTTTTAGAAACCTAAATGCATATTTAATTAATTAAAATCATTTAATTTATTAAATAAAACATTTAAATATTTTAAAAATACTTTTTTAATGAAAAAAATAAAAAAAATAAAAAATTTCAGGTTAAGAAATTTTTTTGAAACAGAAATGCAGAAAATGGGATTTTTTTAATTGTTTTTGCTATTTTAAATAAAATGGACAAAAAAAATGTAATAAAATGAAAATAATGGAAAGTAAACTGATCCAAAGGTTGAGATTCAAACTGGGGAGGAAAGGGTTGACTGCACGCGTGATCTAAGGGTTCAGATCAAATCTGGCTAATTAATATTAATCAATTTAATTAATTGGATTAGGGTTTAAGTGGATGCATCCTGGCCCTCCAAACACACGGTAAACAAAATCCAATGGCCAATAATCAAACTAACTAATTAATTGCGGATTAAGCCCTAATGACTCTCAGGTAGCCGGAGAAGACCTCCGGTCATCTTCTCCGGCCAGCTCCCTCAACTGAATCCCTCAAAACGCCATGAAAACTCACCAAAATCTCCAGAATGGATCATCAAACAACATAGAACAAGAATCCATCATCAAAATTCATTTATCATTCACAAAAATGGAGAATCGAAGAAAAATATGTTTAGGTAAAAACGTTTCAGAGCAAGCATACATCCTGGTTTCTCAACCATTTTAAATAATAATTACATCCCAATGATCAAGGAGACACATAGAATCATTCTAGAACTTAAAACAAGATTTATGGAAAAAAAGTTTGAAGGTGACTACCTGAGATGAAGCTTTCTGACTTTGAGCTTTCTGACCCTTCCTTTGATGCAAAACCACTCCAATGCTCCCCCTTGAACTTCTGAAAGGCTTAAATGAAGCTTGTATGGCTTGGTTTGTGTGTTTCAGTTCTGCTAAGGCAAAAATCGTGTTTGTGATTGAGGGGTTTTCAGGCCATTTCAATGGTTGGTTTGTGTTCTATAGGTTATGTGGAGATGATTGGTGAAGAAAGTCTTGAGTTTGAGTGGCTGAGGAGTGAGTTTTGAAGGAATGAAGATTTTGGGGATTTTTGAGCAATCTGAGTTGTGTGATGTTTCAGGATTGTGTGTGTGTTTTGAAATGGCTTGCATAATGTTAGTATAGGCCAATGGGAGTGATCAGAAAGTGGGTGGTGGCATAGTGTGATTGGTATGGGCCAAGTTGCAAAATGTCAACATTGTGTACTTGAGGTATGGGCATGGTTCAGAGCTGTTTCAAGGGGTGTCTTGGACTCAGCTAAGTTCATGGATGGCCCATGGATCAATAAAGTGCAGCTGGATGGCCTTGATCAAGTGTTTGCAAGCTTTATGCATTTTGACAACTTTGAAATTTCTTGAGAAATTGGCCATGAAAACTTGTGATTCAAGGCATGATTCTGATCTAAATGTGTTGCACTATGTTGGTATGATGTTTAGAAGTTGATTAGAGGTCATGAAATGGCTTGGCAAGTGAATTTGCAAAAATCCCTCTTTGGTGCACACTTGAAAATTATAGGATTTTTGCCAACTTAGAAAGGTCATATCTTGAGTTCTAAGATGAATCAAGACATGTTCTTGTACTTTTTGAAAATGGGAATAAATAATCTACAACTTTCATGTCCAAGGATTTTTCATTTGAAGAATTTTTGGTCATGAAATAATAGGTTGAATATCTTTCCCAAAATGGAATGTTTCCATTACAAGTCCTTTCCAAAAATAGCAAGTTTGCATTTGGCTTGAAATTCTTCAATCTTGTGAACTTATAACAACTTCTAAGATCAAATAAAGATCATAGAGACTCAAAATGATGATGATGACCCTTTGGTACCCTTGATGGAGGCCTCAGATGCCCTGATTTTGACTTTACTTACTCAAGAAGTTACCCAATGATCAGATGACTTCCACAATGAATTTCTTCATCAAATTTGGTACAGATGATCCTTATAACATATTAAGATCATTAGAAACAAGAATGACCAAAATATTTGGGATTAAGGCCTCTGAAACCAAAACCCTAATTTTAGGTCATCTGTGTAGGAAATCTTCAGTCTCCCTCTATGCCTTTGCCATGCTTTGTGATCCCTTGACTTTTATGAACTTTGGGGAGAATATTATGATCATGGAACACACATGGACGCTCTTGGCATGCTTCAAGACCATTGGGATGGCTCATATCACTTCTTGGATTGCTCAGATCACAAACCCTAGATGCAGATGAAATGAACTATGCAGTGGGATATGATATGCTTATGCTAATGCAAAAGATCACAAGCCATGGTGTGAGAAAAAGTGAGGGAAAATTTGGGGTGTTTACAATAACTTCTTCTTCCTGGTGGATTTTATTGTCACTGATATAGAAGAAGATGATGACGCTCCATTGATTCTTGGAAGTCCATTCATGAAGACCGCCCGGATGATGATCGATATGGATGCTGGTATGATGAAAGTTAGAGTCCTAAATAAAGAAGTTTGTTTCAACCTCTTTGAATAAATGGAGCACTCGAAGGACAAGCACAATAGTTTTCGTATCGATGCAATGGACGAGGCCATAATGACGATAGCAAAACAAGTTCATTTGTCTACTCCTTTTGAAAGAGCTCTTGATGAAGCTTTTGAAGCCCTCACAAATAGGAGGAAAGTGAACTTGAGGCTTGCTTGGATGAACTTGACACTTTGAAGGAAGTTCAACCATGGGAAGAAAAATTAGAGGAGTTAAAGAAAGAGGTTAGTGAAGAAAAGACTCAACTTGAATTAAAGTTGTTACCTTCTCATTTGAAATATGCTTTCCTCGATGACGGTGTTAACAAGCCCGTTATCATTAGCAATGTTTTAAAAGAAGAAAACAAGTTAATTCAAGTCTTGAGGAAAAATCAAAGAGCTTTAGGTTGGGTTCTTTTAGATCTAAAGGGAATTAGCCCGATCTATTGTATGCACAAGATCTTGATGGAGGAAGATTTCAAACCGGTCGCTTAACCTCAACACTGATTAAATCCAACAATGAAAGAGGTGGTGAGAAAAGAAGTAGTGAAACTCTTAGAAGCCGAGATGATCTATCCGATATCCAATAGTCCTTAGGTGAGCCCGATGCAAGTTGTACCGAAAAAGGGTGGAATGATCGTTATAAGAAATGAGAAGAATGAGTTGATACCTACAAGAATTTTGACAGGATGAAGGATGTGTATTGATTATATGAGTCTAAATACCATAAATAGGAAAGATCAATTCCCACTTCCGTTTATGGATCAAATGCTTGAAAGGTTGTCAGGTCAACGATTTTATTGCTTTTTGGATGGTTATTCTGGGTATAACCAAATCTCGTTTGGTCTGGAGGATCATGAAAAAATGGCTTTCACTTGTCTGTTTGGAATTTTTGCCTACCGGAAGATGCCTTTTGGCCTTTGCAATGCACCGACAACTTTTCAACGGTGCATTCAAGCCATATTTTCCGATCTCATTGAGAAGACAATGGAGGTTTTCATGGATGACTTTTCGGTGTTCGGTTCTTCATTTGATTTGTGTTTGACAAATCTTGAAATGGTGTTAGAAAGATGTATGGAGACTAACTTGGTCTTGAATTGAGAAAAATGCAACTTCATGGTGACATAAGGGATAGTGCTAGGTCACAATGTCTCCTCCAAAGGCCTTGAGGTTGACCAAGAAAAGATTGAGGTAATAGAGAAGTTGCCTCTAAAGGGAAATTAGCGATATAAATGCAGCGGAAACCAAAAATTTCCCTTTAGAGATCCTTACGAAAGGTCATGATAGAAAAGTTACCTCTTATGGCGATGAAACCTTTGAATCTGAAACGATGGATGATCACGAGCGTTGTACAATAAACAACACATCTACTCAGTCCACACTGTAACACGGTGGGAGAACTGACTTTAGTTAAATGTTGCGGATAGCAAGAGTTGCCACCGACTTTTATTTTATCCAAAAGGAAAGGGCATAAAAGAACAGGAAAGACCTTAAAAGATTTTTGGGTTCGGGGGGTAGGTTATGTAAAGGGAAGGTGTTAGCACCCTTTACATCCATGGTTATCCATGGGCTCTTAGTTACTTAGCTCACTTTAAAATGTTTTTGAAAAGTGTAATGTGTGAATAGAAATTTTCTTAAGTACTTTATAATGATCCATGTACGGATATATGTAAAGCCTTTGTTTTGAAAATTGTTTGAAATGTGAAGTGTTTTTGAAACGTTTTGAAAAGGTGAGCAAGTACATAAGAGGAACCTACCCTAAGTTTAATCCTTTCTGTTCTTAAATATCCTTTAAATGGTAAGACTATCCCTATTATTAAGGAATAGGTAGTCATTACCTTGGATGTATGAGGGACCAATGAAGGGACAACTGTGATTAGGCAATTGTAAGGTGTATTTAGCAATTCGAAGGGACTTATCATCTTTATTCGAAAGGGACAAGATCATTTACGAAGGCAACCGTGAAGGGACTTGATCTTGTTATCTTTTAAGGGACTAGATGACATGAGAGAAGGGACTTTGCTTTACACCTTACTTGACCTTTTTCTTTAGGCAACATGAGAGGTATCCTTAAGAATGTGAGATGGCGATCCAGGATCGACTTACGTGTGTGCGTGTACAAATTCAAATATTTATCTTACAAATTAGTGATCTAAATTCAATTTTAAATACAAACATGTTTACACTCCCTATGTTACTAACCATGACAATTGAAAATAAATAATAAGAAATTCTACAACTATTACATAATGGGTACAATTACATTATAATAATAAAATAATTTAAATAAATAAGCATATAATAAATAAATAAATAAATTGGTTAGCAATAATAAACAAAAATAAATATAAGAAGGTTAGTATAACAATATAATATAGAAACAAATTAAAAAATCAAAATTAAATAAATAATTATTTTTAAGAGTTTTAATAAAAGAAATAAATAGTAAATATTATATACTAATAAACTATGATTAATAGTCTAATTATTTAATTTTATATACATATTATAAAAATATTTATTAATTATAATTAAGTAAGCAAAAAAAACAAAAATAAATAAATTAAACTCATAAAATAAAGTTAGGGATTTTTAATTGTTTAGAAAAAATAAATTAGGGTTAGCTACTTAATTAAACTATTTATATATATACAAACAAACTACATATAATAATTATAACATAAATAGATATAATTAAAATTTACAAACAAATATATTGAGATTTATAAGATAATTAGGGTTTATATAAAAAAAATTAGGTTTCTTACATATAAAATTTTAGAGTTAATTATTTAATATAAATATAATTAAATTATTTATCTAAAAAAAAACATATAACATTAATAATATACAATAAAATAAATATTAAATAATTTTAGGAATAAAGTTTAAATTTTTTAGAAATATAGGTTTTTGAATTATATACAAGAAAATAATATAACAATTTTATTTTTAAACATTTATTTAAATTAATTAATTATAATATAAACAAAAATCAAATATAAACAAAAAAAAGTGAGAAAAAGAACTTACCTGAGGCTGGGATTCGAACCCTGGCCCTAGGCTTTGCATTCACTGGACCAACAAGCTCTCCACCAGGCTGCGCTGCATTTGGTGATATTGAATGAGAGCCAATACCTTTTGTTTCATAACCTGTAAAAATCATAAAAAACAAAACAAATACAAAATGGCCTGGGGGGAATCGAACCCAGGACCATTCATTCACTAACAAACGCGCATACCAACTGAGCCAAGTTGTTCTTCTGAAATAATAATCACAACAATTTCATAAAATATAATACCCAAATTTTAAATATGAATTTGGCGCCAGACTTCATCTTCCTCATTCAAATTACCTGCGAAATTTCTCATGCATTCTCCTGTGAATTTTCCTGCAAGTTCTTAAAACCAGAATCCTATGTATTTTCAAACATCAATCAAATTGTAACATCAATTCAAATTAAAAGCCCAGACCAATTATACAAGGATTATAGGTCACGGCCATGTTCTTAGATTTCGTTTTAAGGCCCTAAATGCTTGGTTCCCGATTTGAAGCTCCAAACCCTAGCAATGGTGAATTTCAATACAGTCCATAATAATTGAATTAAATCATCCAGAAAGTTTCTAAACATCACAACAAACACAAATCCACAGTTAGTTTTCAATATTAATGCACAAATCATTCAAATCGATAAATTTTAGAACATGAAGAAGAGGCATTCGGTTTGTGCAATTTAAGGCATGAATGGACAATGTTATGATCCATAATCAATCTATGAACTCCAAGGAACAAGTTGCAACCTTTGGTTTGTCTTGAAAGCAGCTCTAGGTATCAAACCGAATTGGTGTTCTTAGTGTGAATTTTGAAACTTTTCCTTACCTTTGGAGGCTGAATTTTTCGTGTCCCATAGGCTGCTCAATGTTCTTTGTATATATATGAATGATATTAGGTCAAAAAATTATATGATTATTTGGACTTTTGGATCACTTGAATATTGAAAAAGATTATGTCTTAAAACTTGATTTTCATTTGATCTAACCTTGCTATTTTGGGACAATCCTCATAACTTGTGTATCAATCTGATCCAAATCATATTCATGACTTTCTAGAAGCAAAATCCTTTTTTAAATACATGATTTTATATTTTATTTCAATTTAAATGATATTTTAATGAATAAAATTCAAATAAATATGAAATAAAAAAATAAAAATCAGAAAATAAGTGGGTTGGGTCGTGCTTGGTGTTTTTATAAAGATGGGATGGCAATTTGGTGGGCTCATTTAGCAAAAGTTTGATTTTAGGCCTTATTTGCTTCATAAACTTCCCTAAAATTTCCCAACTTTGCAAGGGCACAAATCCTTCAATTTTAATGCTATGAGGGTGTTCTTGGACATTTTGGAAAGCTTAAAGAGTCTTATAACGAACCTCATTGGTTTCATGTCCATATCTTTTACCATTCTCAAGTTATGATCTTTTGAAGTTGTTGACTTTTTGTTGACTTTCAAAAGGACCTATAATGTCTTAGCTAATACCTTCCAAATGAAGCATTTTTGGGCTTTGCTTGTGAGACACAAAATTTTAGAGAATTAAATTTCCTTCAAAATGAGCTTTGGATGGGAAAAATTTGATAAAGCATGTGAAAGTTATGGCTGGTCAAACCCTAATTTAGAAACCCCTGATTCTTAATGATCTGAAATCTCCTTGATGAATCATGATCAACCCTTGATCAAATGATGAATTTTACTTCATATACTTGATGTTGGCAAAAAATCATGAAGTTTGACTTTTATTTGACCACAGTTGACCTCAGTTTGACTTTTTAACTACTTTGACTGATTTTAACCTATCTGATCATCTGACTGAGCAAACCTTTTGGAAAAGTCTTGAAACTTGTCATGGGGATTATTGAACACATATAGGATGCTATGAAGCTCACTTGAAGTCTTGGAAGTCCATTTAGCCTGATTAAAGTCAAAACCCTAGTTTAAGATGCATTGCTTAGGAGGATGCATTGTCTGAGGGAAATGTCATATCTTCTGACTAATTGTGAACTTTGTGAACCTTGTGAACCTCATGAGATGTCTTGTGAACCTTGTGAACCTCTTAGTACACAAAGTCTTATCTTGTGAACTTTATGAGATGTCTTGTGAACCTTGTGAGCTTCTTAGTACACAATGACTTGTCTTGTGGAGGGCAAATTTTGGGGTGCAACAGCTGCCCCTGTTCAATTTTCTGAAACCTGAGGGGTTAGATTGGTATATGTCCCAGTCGTGACCTGGAAGGTTGAAGGGGATTGAACACAAAAGCCCAAAAATTTGCACTCACCAGTGCATAGAGTAATACTGATGATTAGTTGTACATGCTTGAGTGGGCTTAAAGATGCCACTTGGAAGAATTGGAGATGGGCTTAGAGATGCCATCAGGAAGAACTGGTGATGGGATTAGAGATGCCATCTAAAGTATCAGAATATGATGATGTCTTTATGTTGATACTGGATATTTGTATTAGGTCTTTGTATAGGCCATCTCTGAATCATTTATGCAACATGATTTGAGTTGTTGAATGGACCAGTAGAAATAAATCTTGTGATGATTATCTCTTCTGGAAGTATCTTGAATTAGGGAATGGATCTTTGTACAGACCGTTTTCCTACTCTCCAAGGTCAAAAGAACGTCAGGATTAGTTCTTCTGAAAAATATCTTGAACCAGGGAATGGATCTTTTTACAGACCGTTTGCCTGCTATTCAAGGGCCAAAAGAACGTCAGGATTTGTTCTTATGGGTCAAAAGAACGCCAGGATTTGTTCTTCTGAAAAAGTCAAAAGAGCGTCAGGATTTGCTCTTAAGGGTCAAAAGAACGTCAGGATTTGTTCTTCTGAAAAAGTCTTGAACAAGGGGCCAAAAGAGCGTCAGGATTTGCTCTTAAGGGTCAAAAGAACGTCAGGATTTGTTCTTCTGAAAAAGTCTTGAACAAGGGGCCAAAAGAGCGTCAGGATTTGCTCTTAAGGGTCAAAAGAACGTCAGGATTTGTTCTTCTGAAAAAGTCTTGAACAAGGGGCCAAAAGAGCGTCAGGATTTGCTCTTAAGGGTCAAAAGAACGTCAGGACTTGTTCTTCTGAAAACGTCTTGAACAAGGGGCCAAAAGAGCGTCAGGATTTGCTCTTAAGGGTCAAAAGAACGTCAGGATTTGTTCTTCTGAAAAAGTCTTGAACAAGGGGCCAAAAGAGCGTCAGGATTTGCTCTTAAGGGTCAAAATAACGTCAGGATTTGTTCTTCTGAAAGATGTCTTGAACCAGGGAATGGATCTTTTTACGGATCGTTTGCCTGCTATTCGAGGACATCTTGAGTAGTGTATGGATCATTTCTGACCCGTCGTAAGTTGTTGATATTGTTTTACCTGCATATAACTATCCTGCAAGGGAAATATTAGTTTATGCATTATGTATGCATGCATAGTATGATGCACTTAAGTAATGTATTATGTACTTATGGATATGTATGTTATGGTATGATGTAAATGATGTATGTATGCATCATGCAGCCTGAAGCGTCTGGATATCTTCGTATAATAACTGCTGGCCAGGGAAAATAAATCCCGATTCGTTGATGAAGAATATGAGGAACTCGTCTTGTTTGATAATATAGTGAAGAATATGAGGAACTCGTCTTGTTTGGTTTGATAACATAGTATTCATAAACCTCCCGTCTTCGTTCGTCGTATTCTTATTGAAGGAATAAATTCCCGACTATCCGTCTGAGGATAAAAGAGATGGATATAAATTCCAGGGGAGATGTGACTTGAAGTATTTATGAAGATGGATTCGCCCTACTGGGGGACTTGTAGCTGTCTGGTGGGGATGAACCGGCGAAGCTTCGTTGAATTCCTTCCCTAGTTCGTCCTTAGTAAATACTATTACTGCATGTCATGCATTTCTGGTAAACATCAATCATATTAAGCATTTATGCATTTCTGGTAAACATCAATCATATTCAAAAGCATACATACATTCAAACACAACCAATGGACGTTTCGCTTATGTAAATAGGGTAAAAGTAAATCTGGATTCAAAGATGGAATTTTATTTATATCACAAAGTGACCTATACATAGGCAAATTTGTACAAGGAGACAGAAATCCTAGTAAGAGGAATTCGTTATAAATTTTTTTATAAAACAAAGAAAATCAGCTATGTGGGAAATAATCCTATTGAGTTTCGATTCTACTATTGTCATTATCTTCAAGTATCTCATCTTCTGTTGTTGAGACGGAATGATTGGATTGATCTTTATCTGTTCGAGCTTGAGTAAGTAGCACAACTGGTTGTAGTTTCATGGGTGATCCAAATGAGACATAGTCATACGCTTTAATCCCTAACTTTTTCCTGGATTTCCCTTTCAGGTTTTCAATCCACCGGGATACCCTTTTTTGCCCAAGCCGCCTTTTCAGGTTTTCGACTTGTCGGGTGTAAATTTTTTTATATATATCCCTAATTTTTGCCCGAACCCTTTTGGTTCGCCGGGATGCCCTTATTTTTGCCTAGGCCAGTCGACCTAGCGGGTCTCTTTTTATGCGTAGTATTTTTTAACTATGTATGCGTTTACAGGCTGAGGGAAGTCTTCACCATCCATAGTAGTAAGTATCATGGCACCTCCTGAGAATACCGTCTTGACTACAAATGGTCCTTCATATGTAGGAGTCCACTTGCCCCTAGGATCACCCTGTGGTAGTATGATACGTTTGATTACCAAGTCACCGACCTGATATACCTTTGGCTTAACCTTCTTATTAAAAGCTTTGATCATTCGTTTCTGGTACATCTGGCCGTGACAAACTGCTGCTAACCTCTTCTCATCAATCAAATTTAAGGAGGGAATCTGAACTTCAATGGGCAAAACTGCTTCCATATCATATACTAAGGAGAATGGGGTTGCCCCTGTTGAAGTATGCATTGTAGTACGATAACCATGAAGAGCAAATGGTAACATCTCATGTCAATCCTTATAAGTCACAGTCATCTTCTGTAGAATCTTCTTAATATTCTTGTTAGCAGCTTCTACTGCCCCATTCATCTTTGGACGATACGGAGAAGAGTTGTGATGCTTAATCTTGAATTGCGTGCAGAGATCCGTAATCGTAGTGTTGTTCAGATTAGAGCCATTGTCAGTAATAATCCTTTCAGGGATGCCATACCTACATATGAGATTATTCTTAATGAAACGAGCCACCACATTCTTAGTAACAGATGCAAATGAAGCTGCCTCCACCCACTTAGTAAAGTAATCAATAGCAACCAGGATGAAACGATGCCCATTAGAAGCAGTAGGCTTGATCTCACCAATCATATCAATGCCCCACATGGCAAAAGGCCAAGGAGCAGTCAACACATTCAATGGTGATGGGGGTATATGTACTTTATCAGCATAGATTTGACACTTGTGACACGTTCTGGAATGTTGATAGCAATCAGCTTCCATGGTAGACCAATAGTAACCTGCTCTCAATATCTTCTTTGCCATAGTATGACCACTAGAATGAGTGCCAAAGATCCCATCATGCATATCTTCCATAATCTCGGTTGTTTCCTTCTTATCCACACAACGAAGCAAAGTTGAGTCATGATTGCGTTTGTATAAAATGCCATTACTCAAAAAGAACTTAGCAGAAAACCTCCTCATAAACTTCTTATCTTTGACAGATGCCCCTTCAGGGAACTCCTGAGCTTCAAGATATCTTTTCACTTCATAGAACCAAGGTTTCTCTTCTGTTTCTTCAGTGTCAATCTCATTGCAGTATGCAGGCTTCTCAAATCTGTCAATAGTAATCTTGGGAGCCTCATCATCCCAGCTAATTTCAAACATGGATGCCATGGTGGCTAACGCATCTTCCAACTGATTCTCTCTTCGTGGAATATGTCCAAAGGTAATCTCTTTAAAGTGGGGGATTAAAGACAACACATGCTCTCTGTAAGGAATGAGATTATCATGCTTTGTATCCCAATCTCCTTTGATCTGACTTACTACCAGGGCTGAATCTCCATACACATCAAGGAACTGAATCTTCATATCAATGGCAGCTTTGATACCCAGGATACATGCCTCATACTCAGCCATGTTATTGGTACAATAGAAACAAAGTCTTGCAGTAATCGGGGTATGACATCCTTCAGGGGAACTGATCACAACACCAACACCAACACCATTACCAAGTGCATTATAAGCTCCATCAAAAACCATAGTCCATCGGGATCCTTGTTCAGGTCCGTCATATTGTCCAGGTTCTTTGGTAATAATCATAATGTCTTCATCAGGGAACTCAAAACTCATTGACTGATAATCATCCACTACTTGATGAGCCAAATGATCAGCTACAACACTTCCTTTAATGGCCTTCTGAGTAGTATACTGTATATCATATTCTGTTAAGATCATTTGCCATCTTGCTATTCTTCCGAAGAGAGCAGGTTTCTCGAATATGTACTTGATTGGATCCATCTTCGAAATCAATAAGGTAGTATGAGTCAACATATACTGTCTTAGTCGGCGAGCAGCCCATGCCAAAGCGCAACAAGTTTTATCGAGCAGTGAGTATCTTGTTTCACAGTCGGTAAACTTTTTGCTAAG
Source organism: Lathyrus aphaca (assembly GCA_963966055.1). NCBI lineage: Eukaryota > Viridiplantae > Streptophyta > Magnoliopsida > Fabales > Fabaceae > Lathyrus > Lathyrus aphaca. The sequence continues at coordinate 347,762,441 of OZ014525.1, read as the reverse complement.
GTAATATATTGCCTGCTCTTTTCGACCAGACTCGTCATGTTGCCCCAACACACACCCCATTGAGCTTTCTAATACTATTAAGTACATAATCAAGGGTCTTCCATCAACTGGTGGCATCAAAATTGGAGGTTCTAGAAGATATCTCTTGATTTCATCAAAGGCTATCTGGCACTCATCATTCCATTCCATCACCTGATCTTTCTTCAACAACTTGAAAATTGGCTCACAGGTAGCAGTTAATTGGGAAATAAATCTTGCAATGTAATTCAATCGTCCCAAGAAACCTCTAACTTCCTTCTCAGTACGGGGAGCTGGCATCTCTTGTATAGCTTTCACTTTTGCAGGATCTACTTCAATACCTTTTCCACTGAAAACGAACCCCAGGAGTTTACCAGACCTAACTCCAAAAGTACATTTGTTTGGGTTCAATCTCAACTTGTATTTCTTCAACCTCTCAAACAACTTATGCAGATGATCAAGGTGTTGCTCTTCATTCTGGGATCTGGCTATCATATCATCCACATATACCTCTATCTCATGATGAATCATATCATGAAACAAAGCCACCATAGCACGCTGATATGTTGCCCCAGCATTCTTCAACCCAAATGGCATCACCTTATAACAAAAAGTGCCCCACTGTGTAACAAATGTTGTCTTCTCCATATCTGCAGGTGCCATCTTGATCTGATTGTAACCAGAGAAACCATCCATAAAAGAGAATACTTTGTGTTGAGCAGTGTTGTCTACCAGAACATCAATATGAGGAAGTGGAAAGTCATCTTTGGGGCTGGCCTTGTTCAAATCCCTGTAGTCTACACACATACGTACTTTACCATCTTTCTTAGGTACTGGTACCACATTTGCAACCCATTGAGGATAGGAAGTCACATCTAATAACCCTACATCAAACTGTTTCATCACCTCTGCTTTAATCTTCTCTGACATTTCAGGACGCATGCGACGAACCTTCTACTTCTTTGGATGACAATCTTCTTTTACTGGTAAACGGTGAACCACAATGTCTGTATCCAACCCTGGCATATCTTCATAGGACCAAGCAAAGATCTGCACATAATCATGTAACATCTGAATCAATCTGCTCTTGACACTATCCTCTAATTCAGCCCCTATCTTGACCTCTTTCCTGTTTTCTTCAGTTCCCAGATTCACAACTTCGACTGGCTCTTCATGTGGCTGTATAGCTTTCTCTTCTTGTTGTAACAACCTAGCAAGCACTACAGGTACTTCACAATCGTCCTCATTTCCATCTTCAGCTTGATAGATCGGATTCTCGAAATTATAATTGGCAATAGTAGAACTGTTATCAACAGGATCCAGAGTGGATAAGGATCTGCATTTTAGTGATGTGGGTGTGTGTAAGAACACATAGCTGATAAAACAAAAATAAAAGAAAGACAAGGAACACAATATTTACGAAAACAAAACGTCCACTGATTTTTATTGAATGAAGTATGCAAATGAAATGACATCCCGAAAAAAGCATACCATTGTGCCCCGGGTAAGGCACAAGGCTTAAGAGTTTAATTGTTCAAAAATTACAAATTTTAAAAGTAACAACACAGTAATAGTATTTACTCCTGACTAAAGGAGATAGGAATAACATCTCCAGCTTTCCAATTATTGAGCCCAACCACAGTAGGAAAAATCCAAGCATCCAAATTGTAATCTTCATCATAGTCACCCACAGCATTGATCTGATCTTTCATAATCCCCTGATTGGTGATACGAACAGCACGAGCACGACGAACAGCCTTCTGGGACTCTGCAGTGAAACCCAAACCAAATTTGTCAGACTTGTAAGGAATGTCAGGAAGCTGACCCCAAATAGTACAACCACCTTCATACACCACAACTCTAGCATCTTTGAGGGAGGCCATTGTAGGAGGTACTCTGGTGACCACAGGAACTTTCTTGGCAATAGGAGGAGCTTCATAATTATTAACAACCCAAGGAACCACCTCGAACGTCTGGCACGGAGTTTCAACATATTCACCTTCCACTTCAAGATATTTAAATGTGTTCACATGGCTAATTATATATCCTTCCTCTCCGTACACAGTGACAACTTTTCCTTCTACTGGATATCTCAACTTCTGATGTAAGGTGGAGGTTACAGCACCTGCCCCATGGATCCAGGGACGCCCAAGCAAACAAGAATACGAAGGACGAATATCCATTACATAAAAAGTAGCATTGAAGACTTGAGAACCTACTTTTATTGGGAGATCAATTTCCCCATGCACCACTCTTCTCGAGCCATCAAAAGCCTTCACCACTATATCACTGGGCTTCAACACAGCATCTTCAGGACTAAGCTTATTCAGAACTTCTTTGGGCAACACATTCAGTGAGGAACCATTGTCTATTAACACATGTGACAGGGTAGTGCCCCTACATTCAATAGGTTATGTAAAGCCCTGTTATGATCCCTCTTGGCCGGAGTCAAATCAGCATCGGAGAAACCTAACCCATTATCATAGGTCAAGTGTGCAACACAATTTTCAAACTGGTCTACAGAAATCTCATTTGGTACGTGGGCAGTCTTCAAGAATTTGATCAAAGCTTTGGCATGAGCCTCAGAACACAACAATAAAGACAACATAGAAATCTTGGAGGGAGTATGCCCCAATTGATCAACAATGTCATAATGACTCTTGCGAATGATCTTCAATACTTCTTCCATCTGCTTAGAAAGGTCATCAGCAGTTGGTACATCAGTTTGCACAGGTTCAATAACAGGACCTTTGCCCCGTGCATCAGCAGTGGAGGTAGTAGCTGGAGTAGATGTATTCTTGGAGGTAACCGGAGGAGAGAAAACTCTTCCACTTCGTGTGATCTTACTAGATCCAGAAATATTATCAACATCAAGGTTTTCATCAACAACAGGTGTCTCAACTAAGGGTTCCTGCTTAACACCATGAATATAAACATCGGAGCCATAATGCCAAGGCACTGCTTTATCAGAAGTATACGGAATAGGACCAGGAATGGTAATGATCATAGGAGCCACTCTAGCTTCAGCAACAATCTTCACAGGGCCTTCAGCAGTAATCTTAATTGGACCCTTATGAGTGATTTTGACAGGACCCTTGGAAGTAATCCTTACCGGCACTTTATCAACCATATCCACCTCTTCAACCTTCGCACCTTTAGTTATATGTTCAACCATGCTCTCTACAGAAGGTGTCCTCTCAAACAATATTGTGTAATTTTTCATAAGGCGTTGAATACCGTCCTTCAACTTCCAGCAACTATCCGGTTTATAAGCACAATAGAAACAATCTTCATGACAACCTGGAAAGAACCCAGCTTGTACCAACTTCTTCTTGATAACAGATAATGGTGTAGTCACGTCTGCAACTGAGGAAATATGTGAAACTTCATCAATGGCATTGACAGTATTTTCATGATTTGGCATGGGAGCAGTAATCACATTTGGAGTACTCGGAGGGTCAAACTCAATCTCTCCAGCATCAATCATATCTTGAATTTTGTTTTTCAATATCCAGCAACTATTGGTATCATGTCCCTGACAATTTGAATGATATGCACATCGTGCATTGGGATTGTACCTGGGAGAGGTAACATTGGGGTTCTGAGGAGGGTCCCTCAAAGTGATGAGTTCACCCTTCAACAAGTGTTGCAAGGCTTGGGCCAGTGACATGTTGAGCTTAGTGAATTGCCTTCTAGGCCTCTGTTGATTGCCCTGTGGTGGCTCTGGTGTTGTAGGAGTTGGATTGGAGATATGAACTACACTCACAGATTGGTGCCTTTTATTACGACCAGGTTGACCATAAACAACATTCGACTCTTTCTTCCCACTAGGGGGCTTTTTTGTAGCACTGGATGAAGAAGCACCCACTTGGATCTTGCCACTCCTTATACCACTTTCTATGCGCTCTCCTGTCATTATCAACTCAGTGAAGCCAGATGATGAGCTTCCAATGAGATGACTATAAAAAGGACCATACAACGTACACATGAACATATCCACTAACTCCCTGTCAGTTAGAGGAGGTTGTACTCTACCAGCCAAATCTCTCCACTTCTGGGCATACTCCTTGAAATTTTCTTTAGCACCCATAGACATGCTTTGTAGTTGCATGCGGGTAGGGGCTAGATCAGCATTGTATTGATATTGCTTATAAAAGGCCTCAGCAAGATCATTCCCATCACGGATGTTGACACTCTCCAACTGATAGTACCACTCCAATTGAGCTCCAGACAAGCTCTCTTGGAAGAAATGGATCCACAACTTCTTATCAACAGTATGGGGTTGGATCCTCCAGACATAAGACCTCAGATGCAGCTTGGGACAAGAGACACCATCATAAACTACGAAAGTAGGAACCTTGAAACCAATGGGTATGACCACCCCATATATCAAACTCAGGTCTTCAAAATCCAGCCCAGAAGACTTTTGCAATTCCATAGCATCCATTCTATCCACCAGCATCTTGAACTTATCTTCATTAGGCTCATGATAGTAGTTAGCTTCAGAATCAGAGTCCCCCATTGTATTATGAAGACTGCCTCCCTCTTTCTCAGACTCTTCAGACTCATAATCTTCAACCTGTTCCTTGGTCTTGACAGGACCTCTGAACCTTCTTCCCATGTTGATTAGGCCTCCTGACCTTCTAGTCTTCTTGGTTTTTTTGGCCAGCAGTGTCTTCAATTCATCCTGCCCCTTGGACAAGGTCAGGATCAGCTCTTGGAACTGTGCATTTTGTGCCTGGAGATCTTTGACTGTTTGTTCAAGAGCCATTGCTGAAATAAACAGCAAGAAGATAAGAAACCTGTACATAAGAAACCTGTGATGCAGTGATATGGTATGCAAATGTGTATGCAATGTTTTCAAGGACCGCAGGATTTAAATTTGCTTAAACAATCAAGAAAGTAAACTTTTATTAGTAATAAATTTGTTTGCCCCTTGGGCTTACAATAAGAATGAAATGAAATAAATACAAAAGATGGGGTTTTAAGTCTCCCATGGACGTTTCCTCTTTGTGTTGAGGTATGAGTTGAGATTCCGCTCCTCGTGAAGTTGCTTTGTTAGCTCCAGGATTCTTTCTTGACTTGCTTTGTAATGAGCCTCGAAAGTATCCCTTTGCTCCTTCAACTGGATCCAGGACCTCTGTAAGTCTTCCATGTCAGTGGGCATGTCTGGGTGAAGGATGGTATAAGAGGTATCTCCTTCAGCAACAGGCTCCATAGTAACTGGCAGGATGGCAGGATATGGCATCATGAGAGTCTGAGCACGAGATCGCACCCATCTGAGATAAGCTTCCATAGGAATAGTGTACTTGGGCTCCAGAGTCTTGCTGTCAACCTTGTTCACTTTACCCCATGCTCGTATAAACCTTTGACGGTAACCTTGAAGATCGTTGTCGTAGTCGAACACAATACCCTGAATCAACATGTCATGAGGACCATCACTCCGAGCGTAACCAAACTGTCGTAGAGCTAAGGAAGGGTTGTAAGTAATGCCTCCTCTTATGCCTAGAAGTGGCACATTAGGAAACTCCCCACAATGGTCAATGATAGTAACATTCTCCACAGATCGAGAGCACCAATGAATATCTGAATGAGAGAGTGACATAATCCTCTTGGACCACCTGAACCCTTGTTCATTCTTCATCACTGATCGAGGAAGGTGAGAAATAAACCACCTAGATAGCAAAGGTATGCAACACATCAAAGTTCCTCGTGCCCTTGTAGTACGGGTATGAAGAGAATGTAAGATGTCTCCAAGCAATGTAGGCACTGGATTGTGACTCAGGAATATGTTGATGGCATGAACATCTATGAACTGATCAGGATTGGGGAACAATACTAAGCCATAAATCAACAAGGCTAAAATCTCCTCAAAAGCATCATAACTCATAGCCTTCAAGAACATTTGAGCCTTCTCTATCAACACCTTAGCAAGAATACCCTTAACTCCGCTTCTCGTTTCTAGAACAATGTCTGACTTCTTCAGATGTAGGGCTGCAGCAATAACTTCAGGTTTAGGCTCTTTTTCCAAACCTGTGAATGGTTTCTGATCAAGTACAGGTATACCCAGAAGTTTGGAGAACTCTTCCATTGTAGGAACTAGTTGATAGTCAGGGAATGTGAAGCAATGGTGCTTAGGATCAAAGAACTGAAACAGGACACTCATCATGTCTTCATTGAACCCTGAGGTGACTAGATCCAGTAGGTGACCATGTTTCTTGATGAACTGGGAGTTTTCAGAAACCTGAGAAACCAATTCTTTAAGCTTAGGAGGTATTCCTACAAAGTTGATCCTGATAGTATTTTTACGAGCAGAAGCCATGACCTACAACAAAGAACAAAGATAAATCCTTTGGTCCTTGAAATGGTTAGTGAAAATGCTATGCTTATGATGCATGATGATGTCATGATGTTATGCTCAATCACAAACATGTGGCACACACAAACAAGTCACACAATAGCCCTAGGTTTGAAGGCTTGCATGAGGTTTAAAGGTAAGTACCCTCCCCTGAAGTTTAGATGGTTCATCCTGTCCTACAAAAGTAACCAGGTTCTAAGGGATCTCAATATCATTGATCCTTCACAAGGGTGGTTGTTCAGTAGGCAACTTACTTGCCAACCAAAACCCTCCAAGTTTAGGATCTCAATGAGTGTAGCATCGAGTATCAACCAACTTCAGTCTTCACCAAAGCCGGTTATCTCACTACTTTTCTAAAGGCCAATATAGGATAACTAGGGTTCTAAAAGTTAGTTAGTGCATTGACAACATATGGCAGCCTCATATTATCCTCAACTTGACTTAAGGAACATAAGCACCAACCAAGAAGTCACACTAACTATGGCCACCAGATCAACCATATCGGTATACGCCGTACAGTTTCCTTGGTCTATTGCCATTTACCTAAGGTACACTAGATCCGGGTTAGGATCTTTCACACATAAGAGCACCCAACAAATAAGTATAAAGCAAACAAGGCAAACAATTTTAAAGTGATCTAATTCCTAAGGGTACCCCTCTTTTATAAGTCCCCAGCAGAGTCGCCAGTTCTGTAACACGGTGGGAGAACTGACTTTAGTTAAATGTTGCGGATAGCAAGAGTCGCCACCGACTTTTATTTTATCCAAAAGGAAAGGGAATAAAAGAACAGGAAAGACCTTAAAAGATTTTTGGGTTCGGGGGGTAGGTTATGTAAAGGGAAGGTGTTAGCACCCTTTACATCCATGGTTATCCATGGGCTCTTAGTTACTTAGCTCACTTTAAAATGTTTTTGAAAAGTGTAATGTGTGAATAGAAATTTTCTTAAGTACTTTATAATGATCCATGTACGGATATATATAAAGCCTTTGTTTTGAAAATTGTTTGAAATGTGAAGTGTTTTTGAAACGTTTAGAAAAGGTGAGCAAGTACATAAGAGGAACCTACCCTAAGTTTAATCCTTTATGTTCTTAAATATCCTTTAAATGGTAAGACTATCCCTATTATTAAGGAATAGGTAGTCATTACCTTGGATGTATGAGGGACCAATGAGGGGACAACTGTGATTAGGCAATTGTAAGGTGTATTTAGCAATTCGAAGGGACTTATCATCTTTATTCGAAAGGGACAAGATCATTTACGAAGGCAACCGTGAAGGGACTTGATCTTATTATCTTTTAAGGGACTAGATGACATGAGAGAAGGGACTTTGCTTTACACCTTACTTGACCTTTTTCTTTAGGCAACATGAGAGGTATCTTAAGAATGTGAGATGGCGATCCAGGATCGACTTACGTGTGTGCGTGTACAAATTCAAATATTTATCTTACAAATTAGTGATCTAAATTCAATTTTAAATAAAAACATGTTTACACTCCCTATGTTACTAACCATGGCAATTGAAAATAAATAATAAGAAATTCTACAACTATTACATAATGGGTACAATTACATTATAATAATAAAATAATTTAAATAAATAAGCATATAATAAATAAATAAATAAATTGGTTAGCAATAATAAACAAAAATAAATATAAGAAGGTTAGTAGAACAATATAATATAGAAACAAATTAAAAAAATCAAAATTAAATAAATAATTATTTTTAAGAGTTTTAATAAAAGAAATAAATAGTAAATATTATATACTAATAAACTATGATTAATAGTCTAATTATTTAATTTAATATACATATTATAAAAATATTTATTAATTATAATTAAGTAAGAAAAAAAAATAAAAAAATAAATTAAACTCATAAAATAAAGTTAGGGTTTTTTAATTTTTTAGAAAAAATAAATTAGGGTTAGCTACTTAATTAAACTATTTATATATATACAAACAAACTACATATAATAATTATAAAATAAATAGATATAATTAAAATTTACAAACAAATATATTGAGATTTATAAGATAATTAGGGTTTATATAAAAAAAAATTAGGTTTTTTACATATAAAATTTTAGGGTTAATTATTTAATATAAATATAATTAAATTATTTATCTAAAAAAAACATATAACATTAATAATATACAATAAAATAAATATTAAATAATTTTAGGATTAAAGTTTAAATTTTTTAGAAATATAGGTTTTGGAATTATATACAAGAAAATAATATAACAATTTTATTTTTAAACATTTATTTAAATTAATTAATTATAATATAAACAAAAATCAAATATAAACAAAAAAAAAGTGAGAAAAAGAACTTACCTGGGGCTGGGATTCGAACCCTGGCCCTAGGCTTTGCATTCACTAGACCAAAAAACTCTCCACCAGGCTGCGCTGCATTTGGTGATATTGAATGAGAGCCAATACCTTTTGTTTCATAACCTGTAAAAATCATAAAAAACAAAACAAATACAAAATGGCCTGGGGGGAATCGAACCCAGGACCATTCATTCACTAACAAACGCGCATACCAACTGAGCCAAGCTGTTCTTCTGAAATAATAATCACAACAATTTCATAAAATATAATACCCAATTTTTAAATATGAATTTGGCGCCAGATTTCATCTTCCTCATTCAAATTACCTGCGAAATTTCTCATGCATTCTCCTGCGAATTTTCCTGCAAGTTCTTAAAACCAGAATCCTATGTATTTTCAAACATCAATCAAATTGTAACATCAATTCAAATTAAAAGCCCAGACCAATTATACAAGGATTATAGGTCACGGCCATGTTCTTAGATTTCGTTTTAAGGCCCTAAATGCTTGGTTCCCGATTTGAAGCTCCAAACCCTAGCAATGGTGAATTTAAATACAGTCCATAATAATTGAATTAAATCATCCAGAAAGTTTCTAAACATCACAACAAACACAAATCCACAGTTAGTTTTCAATATTAATACACAAATCATTCAAATCGATAAATTTTAGAACATGAAGAAGAGGCATTCGGTTTGTGCAATTTAAGGCATGAATGGACAATGTTATGATCTAGAATCAATCTATGAACTCCAAGGAACAAGTTGCAACCTTTGGTTTGTCTTGAAAGCAGCTCTAGGTATCAAACCGAATTGGTGTTCGTAGTGTGAATTTTGAAACTTTTCCTTACCTTTGGAGGCTGAATTTTTCGTGTCCCCTAGGCTGCTCAATGTTCTTTGTATATATATGAATGATATTAGGTCAAAAAATTATATGATTATTTGGACTTTTGGATCACTTGAATATTGAAAAAGATTATGTCTTAAAACTTGATTTTCATTTGATCTAACCTTGCTATTTTGGGACAATCCTCATAACTTGTGTATCAATCTGATCCAAATCATATTCATGACTTTCTAGAAGCAAAATCCTTTTTTAAATACATGATTTTATATTTTATTTCAATTTAAATGATATTTTAATGAATAAAATTCAAATAAATATGAAATAAAAAAATAAAAAAAAGAAAATAAGTGGGTTGGGTCTTGCTTGGTGTTTTTATAAAGATGGGATGGCAATTTGGTCGGCTCATTTAGCAAAATTTTGATTTTAGGCCTTATTTGCTTCATAAACTTCCCTAAAATTTCCCAACTTTGCAAGGGCACAAATCCTTCAATTTTAATGCTATGAGGGTGTTCTTGGACATTTTGGAAAGCTTAAAGAGTATTATAACCAACCTCATATGTTTCATGTCCATATCTTTTACCATTCTCAAGTTATGCTCTTTTGAAGTTGTTGACTTTTTGTTGACTTTCAAAAGGACCTATAATGTCTTAGCTCATACCTTCCAAATGAAGCATTTTTGGGATTGGCTTGTGAGACACAAAGTTGTAGAGAATTAAATTTCCTTCAAAATGAGCTTTGGATGGGAAAATTTTGATAAAGCATGTGAAAGTTATGGCTGGTCAAAGTTCAGGTGACTTTTCCTGAGGAAACCCTAATTTAGAAACCCCTGATTCTTGATGATCTGAAATATCCTTGATGAATCATGATCAACCCTTGATCAAATGATGAATTTTACTTCATATACTTGATGTTGGCAAAAAATCATGAAGTTTGACTTTTGTTTGACCACAGTTGACCTCCGTTTGACTTTTTAACTACTTTGACTGACTTTAACCTATCTGATCATCTGACTGAGCAAACCTTTGGGAAAAGTCTTGAAACTTGTCATGGGGATTCTTGAACACATATAGGATGCTATGAAGCTCACTTGAAGTCTTGGAAGTCCATTTATCCTGATTAAAGTCAAAACCCTAGTTTAAGATGCATTGCTTAGGAGGATGCATTGTCTGAGGGAAATGTCAAATCTTCTGACTAATTGTGAACTTTATGAACCTTGTGAACCTCATGAGATGTCTTGTGAACCTTGTGAACCTCTTAGTACACAAATTCTTGTCTTGTGAACTTTATGAGATGTCTTATGAACCTTGTGAACCTTGTGAGCCTCTTAGTACACAATGACTTGTCTTGTGGAGGGCAAATTTTGGGGTGCAACACACACGAACAACTTCCTTCAATCATAGTGCTAGCAAATTAGATTAAAGGCTTAAAGTGAGGGAGAGGAAAAATAGAATACGAGCGGGGTTTCAACAACAACATCATTTGAGCTTCTGCACAATGGTTCTATTTACATAACTACTTGTGTGGGACTCAAGCTAAAAGCTCAACTCAATCATAATATAATTATATTATTATAATAACTATTATTATAATAAGCATAATTTTATTATTATTATATTTTATAACTATTATAAAATTAATAATAACTATTATTATATCATGTGTTAATTAAGCACATGGTACCTTACCATATCCGTATTCCATTCTAATGCACTGTACCTTACGGTGCATCTTATTTATTCTACCTCTTCTCTAACTGTCCTAGTGTGCGTGACCCTATAGGATTTCACGATGTTAGCAATTATATTAAATTATCTATTTAACATAATAAACAGTGAGCGGTATCTAGAAACACATCACTGCTACCCAAGTCACAAAATTGTCATGTGATTTGACAAAACCTTTTGTGATAGTACTTGTGTGTACAATTACCCTTTTTCCCTCATGTCTATATTGAACACAAGGTATATACCGTGTCATCCTTTTCCAACTCAATATTGGGTCTTTATACATTTATCTTGTTATGCAGGATGGTCGAATTCCATCTAGACTACTCATATCCCTCAGCATGCTTTATGAAGTACCCATCAACTGTCTTTATGATCATCCAGTTACGGACAATGTTTGATCAATAATAAAGTACTTGACTCTACATCTAGGGTCCATAGTAGTTTCAGGTCGAAGGGTGACATACACCACTATCACCATGAGAGTAACTTATGACATTTTGCATAACATTCTACGTAGTACTCTCATAGTGGGTCAATCCAATATAAATATTATCCTAATATTCATACCTATGTCAAGGCTTGATAATTCCTTATCCATGATCCATAAGATGTGATCATCAGTCTATCTACATAATAGTCTTAATTCTTTAAGGATATCCTATTTCACATTAAAACTCGACTATGGATGCTTTAAGAATAGTGTCCTTATGTTTAATGGAATCTCATGATTAAGTCACACTAAATATTTCATTAAACGAACTAGCTATTCTGGGGACTTTATCATTTTGAAAAAAAACATAATAAAGAAATGCCTTTTATTATTAATAAATAATTCAATAAAAGTATTGGCCTCTTGGGCTTACACTAACAATCTCCCACTAGCATTAGAGCCAAACAGGCATACCCCTAATACCCATAGATCTAGGGTGACCATTGTGTTTCTACTGTGCAAAAGGTTTTGTTAGCGGGTCAACAATATTGTCAAGTGTAAGTACTCTGCATATCTTCACATCTCCATAATATATTATCTCTCGAATGAGATGATAACGCCTAAGTATGTGTTCGGATCGTTGGTGAGATTTAGGCTCCTTAGCTCATGCGATGGCACCATTGTTATCACAATAGAGATCAATGGGATCCACAATGCTAGGGATTATGTCAAGTTCACTAATGATTTTCTTGATCCAAACAACTTCCTTTGCTGCATTTAAGGAAACAATATATTCGGCCTCGGTTGTAGAATCGACAACTGTCTCTTGCTTTGAACTTTTCTAGCTTACAGCACCACCATTTAGGAAGAACACATAACCAGATTGTGATCTGAAGTCATCCTTATCTGTCTGGAAGCTAGCATCGGTGTAACCAATTTTCGCGAAATCTTCCTGACCTCCATATATCAAGAATGTATTCATAGTCCTTCTCAAGTACTTAAGGATATTCTTGACAACTACCCAGTGAGCATCACCAGGATCAGATTGGTACCTACTCGTTGCACTTAAAGCATACGAGACATCTGTTCGAGTACATAACATGGTATACATGATAGATCCTATTGCAGATGCATATGGAATCTTATTCATGTGATCCCTTTCTTCCTTTATTGAAGGGGATTGTGTTTTTGATAGACACATGCCATGTTTCACAGGTATCAATCCTTTCTTGGAATCATGCATATTAAAGAATCTTAACACTTTGTCTATGTATGTACTCTGACTTAGGCCAAGCAGTTTTTGTGATTTATCTCTATAGATCTTGATTCCTAATATATAGGCTGCTTCACCAAGGTCCTTTATAGAAAAGCATTTCCCTAACTAAACTCTTACTTGTTGCAAGGTAGGGATATCATTTCCAATGAGTAATATGTCATCTACACATAATACCAGGAAAATGATCATGCTCCCACTAACCTTCTTGTAGACATGAGGCTCATCTTCATTATTTATGAATCCATATTATTTTACAATTTCATCAAAACAAAGATTCCAGCTTCTGGAAGCTTGCTTCAATCCGTAGATTGATCACTGCAACTTGAATATCTTTTGGGCTTATTCAGGTATGTCAAATCCTTCAGGATATATCATGTACACATCCTCAAGAATATTCCCATTAAGGAAAGCAATTTTGACATCCATCTGCCATATTTCATAATCATGATATGCAGCGATAACAAGTAAAATCCGAACATATTTAAGCATTGCAACTGGTGAAAAGGTTTGATCATAGTCTATCCCATGAATATGTTTATAACCTTTAGAAACCAGTCTTGCCTTATAGGTATGTACCTTAACATCCATGTCAGTCTTCCTTTTGAAGACCCACTTGCATCCTATAGGATTAACTCCTACAAGAGGGTTTACCAAGGTTTAAACTTGGTTTGTGTACATGGAATCCATTTCAAATTTCATGGCTTCTAGCCACTTCTCAAACTCAGGACCAGTTATGGCCTCTTGGTAGGTCACAGGCTCATCTTGATCCATGAGTAATACATCACCTTGATCAGTTATGAGATATCCATATCTCTTTCATTGGTGATGTATGTTGCTAGTCCTGCGCTGGCCTTGTTCTACTTGAGCAGGTTGCTCTTCCACAGTTGTTTGTTATTCCTGCTCTAATTTCTCTATAGGTGTATCAATGCTTTGTAATTCTTGAATTTCTTCAAGCTCTACATTCCTCCCACTGATTCCTTTGAAAATAAAGTCTCTTTCCAAGAAGACTCCAGTTTTAGCAACAAACACTTTGCCATCAGAAGGATTGTAGAAGTAATATCCTCTTGTTTCTTTAGGTTACCCCACAAATAAGCATTTGTCAGATTTGGGCTCAAGCTTAGTTGAAACTTGTCATTTCGCATAAACTTCACAACTCCAAATCTTCATGTAAGACATATGTGGTTTCTTACCACTCCATATCTCATATGGTATCTTTTCTACCTTTTTGGATGAAACACGGTTAAGTGTGTAAGCTGCCGTCAGTAGTGCATATCCCCAAAAGGTGTTTGGAAGATCGGTGTGACTCATCATGGATTGTACCATGTCTAACAAGGTTCAATTTCTTCTCGTATACACATCATTCCATTGCGGTCTTCCAGGATAAGTGAGTTGGGATAGAATCCCATACTCTTTTAGATGGTCGTCAAACTCTAGACTTAAATATTCACCGTCTCGATCTGATCGAAGAGTTTTAATATTCTTACCTAATTGGTTTTGTACTTCCTTCTTGAACTCCTTGAACTTTTCAAAGGATTCAGATATGTGTTTCATTAAATACACATAACCATATATACTAAAATCATCAGTAAATGTGATGAAGTATTTAAAACCTCTTATGGCTGGTATGTTCAGTGGTTCACATACATCAGTATGTATGAGGGCCAAAATATCATTTTCCCTTTCACCGTTTCCTGTGAATGGGGTCTTTGTCATTTTTCTAATTAAACAAGATCTGAATGTATCATATGATTCGTAATCAAAAGAATCCAAGAGTCCATCTTTATGGAGTTTGGAGATGCGCCTCTCATTTTATATGGCCTAAGAAACAATGCCAAATGTAACTTGGATTTAACTCATTAGGTTTCATCCTTTTAGTATTAATGTTATAAATTGGCATTTCAAGATCAAGGATATACAATCCATTGTTCATTTGTGCAGTAGCATATAATATATCATTTAAATAAATAGAGCAACAATTGTTCTTTATTATAAATGAAAAACCAAACATGTCCAAACAAGAAACAATGATAATATTCTTGTTAATTAAAGGTACATAACAACAGTTCTCTAACTGAATTATTAAACCACTAGGTAAAGTCAAATCATAATTTCCTATGGCTAAAGCAGTAACCTTTGCTCAATTGCCAACTCGTAGGTCAACTTCACCTTTTGCCAAATCTCTATTCCTTTTTAGTTCTTGCACATTGGCACAAATGTGAGAACTATAACACCCCATTTTTAATATTTGTTCATCGGGTATTTTTGGTGCATTGTTGGCCTTGTTTAAGGTGTGTGTCTTGTTGTTTTGGTGTAGTGCCTAGTGGGATAGGTAGAATTATGGTGCGATTAGTAATAAGGGGTGTGAGAATAATAATAAGACAAATTAATCATTATTATTATTATTATTATGTAAATAATATTAGTAAATTCTAAGATTATCATTATTATTTGACTTAATTAAAAATAAGGGCGAATTAGTAAAATATTGTGGTAAGAGTATTAGGGAGAATTAAGGCTTAATCAGCAAATTAGGAAGAATTAGTCAGAAGAACTTTGTTGGAGAACCAAGATAGAGCTAGGAAGAGGAAGAACAACTAGGGCATCCTTCATAGAAGAAATTCGTAGGAAAATTCATCAAAATTCGAGGTAAGGGGGGAGAAAGGGATTCTCAGTAGGTGATATAACATGATGGGGTAGTGAGGGATCCTTTCCCTCGTAGGAATTTTGTTGTTTATGATGTTATGTGATGAATCTGTGATTGTATGTTTGTTGTTGCGAATCTGAATTTGATCTTGTTGATTCTTGTTGGAACATTGATCTTGTACAGAATTTTGTTGTGGCCAAATGATGGTTACAAATCTAGATCTGGAATTGGTAGAAATGAATTTAGTAATAATAGGTGAAAGCACAATATGACTAAGAGTGTAAAATTTGTGTAGAAACCCTTTTTAGGACTGGTATGAAGTATAGGAACAAGAATCGTAGGAATCAGATGCAGAGTAAATGAGAAAACATGGAATTTGAACAACCTCTGTCATTATGCGTAACACATGCCCTTACGCGTATGGATGGACGTGAAAACAAGGTATTACACGTAACATCGTGTTAATACACGTATGAATATTGATTTACAGGGCCCTCTGTCCATTCTAGTAAAATACAGTGAGAAATCAAGGCAATACGCGTATGTAGTGGTGATACGCGTAATGAGCGACGTAGGATGATGTGATATGCGTATGGTGGGCGTAGGAGATGCGTAGAAGCTGTCACATATGTGTATAGCCTAGGGAAATATGCATATGACCAGGCCTATAGGGAAAATTCTACTTTTTCACAATTTCTATCATGATATCGCATTGTTGTCGATTTTCTTGATCTGAAGCATTGATGTAGACCTTAAGACATATTTAATCGAGTATTGGTGTATAGATTTTAATTAATGGTGAAACTTAGGTGGATTTAACTAGACGATTACTCGGTTAAGTCGCGTGAGAATTATATTGGTGATTGTGTGGAATTATTGTTGCATATGTGATCAGATGGATCGTGTAGATGTAATATGGTGGTTATACATGTTGTATGCATATTCATGGTCATTCATAAATTGAAGCATTATTGTTGGGATGAATCGTTGTCGGATGGGCATATGCGATTCATCTGTACTCCGTTATGGAGAATGGTGGGATAATCATTGCCGGATGGGTGTATGTGATTTATCCGAGTTCGATTGAATGAACAAAACTGGTACCACATGCATTGTGTCATTGTTGATTCGCATTACATATTGTTGTTTCGTTGTTGCATAATTATTGGTGTGATGTTGTTGTATATGTTGATTTATGTGAGGAACTACCCTTGGTGTGTTCTATGCACCATTAATATTTGAAGTTGTTTCTCACCTCTTTATTGTTGTTTTTGTGTTTGTGCTTCTTTGGAAGTACATATAATCCAGGTACCTGAGTGTGCATGGAAGTTGTGTTGCTTGTTCGAGTCATAGGACTGCTCTGATACCTAACACGGGATGGGGAGTTTTTGATGCTTTGGTTACTTTACTTTTGTTATGTGTCACAATTATGTCGTTGGAAACTTTATAAAACAAATTATAAGGATTATTGTTGATGGTTGCACGTTGCCTTAAGTTGAACAAATTATATTTTTTCCGATGTTTTAATAAAAGATTTGTGTTGATTATTCTATTGATGTGGCATTCCACTTGTGTAAACTCTTATATTTCGTATTAAACTATTATTTTCTAAATTGGGACAAATGGGGTGTTACAATTAGTATCCGAGAAGTTTGGTCCAACCGGCCAGATGTTGTAGTCGAATTAGTCCTTAGACTAGGAGTTGTTGTGTTCTAATCTGATGTGTTTGTTGTATCAGTATGGTGTAACACCCCAAATTTGCCCTCTTCTTCTTAAGCATTATCATCATATCATAATCCTCATCAGCATGCCATATCCTTAGCATCTTGCATAGAAAAAGGAAGCATATCACTCACATGTTCTAGCATAAGGCATATGATCAATCATCCGGGAAGTTCAAAGCAATACAAGTCAAAATCGAGAGTATGGTGTCGCTCCCAATAAATGAGACTGACTCAAATAAGGTACAGACGCGAACGGTCGGCGAAAGGATGAAATGAATAGAGTCGCCAGCTAGGCATTTTTATCCCGAAGGAAAGGTAATGCTGCATAAACCTAGAAAGATATGGATAAGACGGTTGCGAACCAGAGAGACTGAGAAAGGGGGTTGGTTACAACCTGGGAAGGTATTAGCACCCAGATTGTCCGCCGTACTCGACGGGATCCACGCTTAAAAGATTTATGCTTTAAAGGGGTAATGTCAGTGTAATTTGTGTGCAAGAGAGCTGGAAAAGGATGTACAAGTGTCAGTGTAAAAGAAGGTGAAGTGTATAAATGTACAGTGTCAGTGTAAGAAAGGGAATAAAATGCTCAAGACTATGAGGCTAAAAGAATGATACTGAAGGAGGGGGAATATACAGAGACTTTTGTTCGATAACTGTTAAGTTATGCCTACGTATCCTCTCGTGCAATGAGGAAGTCAGAACACCGTAGTTCGACCCAACGAGACTGAAAGGTGAATTGACTTGTGAACTGCTTGCTTGTCTATGCTCAAGTGTATGACCTGTCTGGCTCAGGTGCAGATTGTCTTGCATTAGACGGAAGAAGCAAGTTCTCGTTTGTAAGTGAATAAGATGAGAAAAGAATCCCGGAAGAGACGATTGTTTTTTTTTTTTTGTATTTTCAATCTTTTATTGCTTTTGAAAGTTTGTCATAAGTTAATGAGCTTAAGCCTAAACCAATGGATTTAGTAGACTCATCACATCTTCCCTCTGGTTAGGGGTAATGAGAATGCCTTAAGTGTGAAGTCAGCTTCTCACACTTAATCACCATGGTGTAGGATTAAGATCATTAACCTACTTGTGATTATTTAGATGTTTTTTTTTTGGTGTTTTTGTTTAGTGTTGAGTAATGAGGTTAAGCCATAATCAGGGATTAAACAGACTCATTACACCATCCTAATATAAGGATAATAGATGAGAATGTTTAAGCTGAGGAAAGCTCCTCAACTTAATCCATGATTAGGGATTAAACTCATGACAAAACAAAGCCTTTATTAAGTGGATTTTAATTAATGATAAGATGATGAAGTGCTTTTTAGGGTTTTTAAGACAACTTGAGGGGGACTTGTCCATTAACACTAGGGTTAGTCCTTCTTAACCAATTAAGGAAGAATTAGAACCCTAATGCAAGGCCAAAGTTACAAGCTTGATGTCTTGATGATTATTAAGTGAATTAATTAAAGGATTTAAACACATTAAGGTTTTAACACTTAGGATTAAAGTTATACACTCCATCCTAATAGAAGGATGCAGGCATAAGCTTAATCACAAAGCCTTAAAGCCTTTAGGGTTTAGTCCCTGATTATGAGATGAGAAGAGAAGACTCAATGAGACACAAAGGTAAAATCTAAATGGGAGACTAATCAAAACCCTAATTATTGTCATGCTTGGTTGCTCCTAAGGTTTGTGAGGTTTACAAGAGAAATATTCAGAGAAACCACCAGGAAGCAGATGAAAGGATTAAAGAGAAGCAAAGTAACTTGCTTCTTTTAAGAAGACAGGTCACTTGAAGAAAGAAAGTAAGATGAAGAAGAATGGGCAAGCTCAATCTCAAGCACAAGACAAAATGCAGCAATGATGCATAAGAGAGATGAAAAGAGTTTGTGAGAAGTGAAGGCAAATTCACTTCTCAAAATAACTTACCACCTGAAAAGTTAGTGAAAGGCATGCAATGCAATGCAAAATGAGATGAAATGGGATGATGCAAATCAAAACCAGAAGCATGTGTGTGATGTTAATGATGCTAAGAGATGATGCAAACATGAAACAAGGCATGAGAATGATCTTACAAGCCTATGTATGCAAGAGAAGCATGCTTAGAACCATGGATATACATGAAAAGTTATGAAATGCAAATGACATACAACATGGCCAATGAAAGATGCAATGATCAAACATGATTCTAATATGTCCTAAGATGTATTATGAATCAAATGGATGCACAAAATGTCATGGCAAGTCATGGTATGCAAACAAATGGAAGACAGATGCAAATGAAAGCCCAAATTAGGGTTTATGATCAATGCACAAAACAAGAATCAAAACCAGAAGCAAACATCATGATAAAAAATTGAAAATGCATTCAAGGGAACCCTAAACCTATATAAACTCACTGCCCAAAGGAGGGTTTCTAACTCTTAACCTAATGAGGGTTATGAATTTCTTAAGATTGCTAGGGTTTTAAGGTACCTTGTCAAGAAAAATGTCAAACAAATAGGAAATGCAAGATCAATTCATGCCAATTTAACTCTATAAACTACATGCTATACAAGATGCAATGCAAGAAGAATCAAGGTCCAACTCTTAAAGGCTAGGCAGAAATGAATTTTTGAAAATTGGATCAAAATAATGCCTTGAAATGAAATTAATTCCATGGAAAATTGTCAAAAGACATCAAGATCAAAAAAGAAATTTGGTTTGAGAGTTGGACAATGTTTCTAAATGATTTTAAATGTTTCATGAATTTTTTTTGTGATTTTTAAATACCTAAAAGTATTTTTAATTAATTAATTCTCATTAATTAATTAAAAATAAACTTTTAAATGATTTAAAAATATTTTTAATGCAAAAAATAAAAATAAAAATGTTTTTGGTTTCTGAAAATTAATAAAAGCTTGAATAAAAATTTTCAGAATTTTTCAAAGTGTTTTGCTATTTTAAATTAAATGTAGAAAACAAATGGAATAAAATGAAAATAAAATTGAACAAAATGAAAAGTAAACAGAATCAAGGGCTGAGGTTTGAATGGATTGCGCGCGCATTGACTGGCGCCAGATCCAAAGGCTGTAATTCAAACTAACCTAATTAACATAATCTGAATTAATTAATTTAATTAAATATGATTAGGGTTTTAATGAGAGATCATGTCCACTCAAATGCGCGCGGGTCAGCCCTAGTCAACTCATCCTACGCTCCAGATTCAAACTCACATTAATGACTTTGATTAGCCCTAAACAGATTCAAGTGGCCGGAGAAGACTTCCGGTCGTCTTCTTCGGCGAGACCTTCATCCAAACTCTCTCAAATCTTCACTAAATCATGCCAAACTCTCCAGATCAACTCAACTAGACATCCTAAACAACAATCCAGCTACAAAATCCATTTCTTTTTCGTGAATCATGAAGAACAAACAAAAATCAAGTTTTCGGGCAAAGTTTCAGACAAGCCATACAACCTCAAAACTTCATCATTTTCAAAAGTAAAAGGTTCAGTGAACTCAGGGAAGCATATAGATCATTTTAGAAACAAGAAATGAGAGTTCTGGAAAAATGAATTTCCATGGCTACCTGAATCGAAGCTTTCAAATCAGGGACTTTCTGGCCAGTTTCTTGCTTCCAATCAACTCCAATGGACCTCCTGAGAAGCTTTCAATGCTTGTTTGAAGTTTATAATGGTTGGTTTGAAAGATTGCTGAAGTTCTGCTCAAAGAGGGGCAGAAATCGTATTTTGGTTTCAGTGAGTTTCAGGCTATGGTGATGGGTGGTTTGTGATCAGTGAGGCATGCTGAGATTGTTTGTGAAGCTGGTTTGTGTGTTTGCAGCTTGTGGAGAGTGTTTCGAATGAAAATGCAAGTTGGAGTGATTTTGATAACTATGGCTTGGAGTGTGTTTCAGCATGAAGTGTGTGGTGTGTTATGCTGGCTTTGGTCCATGTATCAAAAGGTGATAGGTCAGAGAGTTGTTGATGGCCTATGGTGATTGGTATGGGTCTTTGGCCAAAATGTCAACTTGATTTGTACTTGAGGTATGGGCAATGGTACAACTTGCTTTTTGGCTTGCTTTGGCTCAGCTTGAATCAAGGGAAGCTATGGAAAAGGTCTAGAGGCAATGCAACAAGTGGTTTGTAGTTTGTGATAGGTTTTGCAAGTTTCACAAAGTTTGGTTCCTTTGGGATTTCTTGAGGTTCAAGGCATGAAATGAGATGATTCTTTGGCCCATTCTGAATTTTATAGGTCATGTGATCATGTTGTGAAGAATTTGTACACATCTGAGGCCTTTAGAACACTTGATCATAGCATTTTGCAAAATGCCTCTTTGGTAGAAAACTTCAAATTTTGTGATTTTGGCCAACTTTGACAAGCCATAACTTTTGATCCAAAATGAATTAGGTCATGTTATTGTACTTTTTGAAAAGGGAATGATCCATTCTACAACTTTCATGACCAAATTTTTTTCATTTGAAGCATTTTTGAATCAAAAAGCAAAGGTTGAAAAAGTTTCCCAAAATGGCAATTTTCAAGATAAGTCAACTTTCCCAAAAAGTCAACTTTGGAAATGACTTGAAATTATCCAATTTTGTGAACTTCTAACCTCTTCTATGATCAAATAAAGATCATACATAATCAAAATGATGATGAACACCCTTTGGTTGGGTCATTTGGGGCCTCAGATGCCCTGATTTTACACTGACTTGCTCAAAAAGTCAACTCTTGATCAGATGACTTCCCCATGGAATTTCTTCATGAAACTTGATATGCATGATCCCTATACCATATAGAGACCAATAGAAACAAGAATGACCAAAAAATTTGGGGTTATGGCCTCTGAAACCAAAACCCTAATTCTAGGTCATTTGTGCAGTTAAACCTGGCTCTGCTTCCATGCCATTCTCAGTTCTTGTGATTCTTTGACATTCTTGACTTTGGGGGGATATAATATGATGCTTGAACATACATGGACCCCTTTGAAGTGATTGATGACCTTTGGAGTGGCTCAAGTGGCTCTTGGATAACTCAGATCACAAACCCTAGGTGCAGATGACTTAGAAGCAATGCAGTGAATCAAAAATGTAATATGAGATGCTATGATTGGAATTATGCATATAAGGAGATCACAAGCCATGGTGTGAATGGGTGAGGGCAAATTTGGGGTGTTTACTTATGGTGACCTGGCAAGAAGCTCACAAGACCCTCTATACAAGCTCTGTATCATGGTCAAGGCCCTAAATAAAGATTGAGGATCAAAATCAGATCAAACGGTTGGCGCCGGGTTATTATGGAAGTTTCCCATCAAAAGGAGGGAGAATTCAAAATTCACTGGCGTTCACCTGTTAACGCTTTGGTTAACCGGTTAACGGCTGCGAATTTTGAATTCCAGCAGCAAATTCAGCATGTGGTTTTGGCTCCAATTTTGCATTTTTCTGATTTTTATTCATTTTGAATTAAGGAGAAGGATCTAGAGCATTTATCCAAGCCTAATTCCAATGCTAGGTCCTAATCACTTTCTAAGCTAATCCCAAACCATATTTTTTGGATCCCAAGCCAAAAGATTGGGCCCGAAACCTAAACCATATTTATTCCATTTCCCTCCAAACCAAGAGGGAGCTCTCTAACCATTCTCTCACTTTTTTCTCTCAATTTTCCAAATCACTCAAAGTTCCTCTTTGAAGATCACATAACTTTGCATTAAAGCTTGTTGTAAACACCCCAAATTTTCCATCACTCATATCACACCATGACTTGGGATCTTTCATATTTGCATAAGCATAAGCATACTATCTCACATTGCATATTTTTTTCATCGGCATAGTTCAAGTTCATCTGCATCTAGGGTTTGTGATCTGAGCAATCCAAAGATCCCATCTAAGCCATCCCAAAGGCCTCAAAGAATTCCAAGAGGGTCCATGTGTATTCTATCATCATTTTGTGCCTCTCAAAGTTCAAAGAAGTCAAGAAATCATAAGAACTGGAAAAGCATGGAAGCAGAGCTAGGGTTTTCACTACACAGATGACCAAAATTAAGGTTTTTGTTTCAGAGACCTTAACACCAAATTTTTGGGCCATTCTTGTTTCTAATGTCCTTAACATGTTATAAGAAGCATGTGTACAAGGTTTGATGAAGAAATTCATTGTGGAGGTCATATGTTCACTGGGTAACTTCTTGAGCAAGTTAAGTCCAAATCAGGGCATCTGAGGCCCCCAACAATGGAACCAAAGGGGTATTTTCACCAAATTGAAGTTATATGATCTTTATTTGATCATTGTAGTGCTTATAAGTTCACAAAATTGAAGAAATTTGAGCCATTTGAAAAGTTGCCAAAAATGGAAATGACTTGTAATGGAAACTTTCCATTTTGGGAAAGTTCTTCAACCTCCTCTTTCTTAATAAAAAATGCTTCAAATGAAAAATTATTGGTCATGAAAGTTGTAGATTAGATCTTTCCCTTTTCAAAAAGTACAAGAACATGTTCTAATTCATTATGGAACCCAAGTTATGATCCTTCAAAGTTGGCAAAAATCCTTTAATTTTCAAGAATGCACCAAAGAGGATTTTTTGCAAAACCACTTGACAAGGCTTCTAATGACTTCTAATGTGCCCAAATGTAACATAACATGATCAAGCAACTTCAAAATATCAGAATTGGCCCAAGAATTATGCATTTCCATGGATTGAACTTCAAGAAATTTCAAAGGGGCCAAAACTTCCCAAAATTGCAAAATGGTATAGATCTTTCCATCCACTTGTGCCAGCTCACAAAATCTGTTTCTATGGTCCTCCTCAAGAAACTTTCCTTCTTCGAAACTCATAAACCAGCCATCAAAACTTCAAGCAAACTTCACCAATCACCTTCATACATCCTCCAGATCATTTCCCAACCATTAAACAAGCCTAAAACCTCAAGAATCAAAAACACGATTTCACCCCCCTCTGAACTGAAACTTCAAAAACAGCCCAAATAAATTCATTCCAAGTATCAAAGCATCCTCAGGAGGTCCATTGGAGTTGATTGGCACCAAAGAGAGGCCCAGATAACTCAGATTGAGAAAGCTCAAGCTCAAGTATCATCAAGAACAAATTTTCCAGAACTTGTATTTTTTGTTATAGAAATGTTCTTCATGCTTCACTTATCACACTACACCTTTTACTTTTGAAAATGGTTGAATATTGAGCTTGTATCGTGCTTCTGAAATTTTTGCAGTTTTTATGTTTTGATTCGTATCTGGATTTTGATGCATGATAAATGTTGTTTGATGATTGAATCTTGTTTAGAAGGATTAGGAGAGTTGATATGGAGATTTAGAGCTCCTAATTTGGCCTAGGGAAAAAGTTAGGGGTTTTGGCTGGCCGGAGAAGATGACCGGAGGTCTTCTCCGGCCACCTGAAAGTCATTAGGATTTTTTTAGGGTTTAATCTGGCCAGTTTAAATGTGGGCCGTTAGATGGTGATTAGCGCGCAAATGAGTGGCTAGGATCATTTCACTTAGGGTTAATCCTGTTTAATTAATTTTAAAACATAATTAAGGCCAGTTTGAATCTCCACCCTTGGATCTGGCGTGCAGTCAACTCCCTCCAAATTTTGTTTGAACCTGGACCACTGGATGCGCATACTTCCTCTTTTATTCATTTTATTTTCTTTTTAATTCATTTCTCTTTCTCATTTTATTTAAAATACTTAGAAAAATCCCAAAAATATTTCCTTTTGCATTTTTGTCTCAAATATTTTTCTTAATCAGAATATGATTTTTATTTTATTTTTTGCATAAAAATTGTATTTTTAAAATATTTAAATGTTTATTTTAATTAATTAATTCAATTTAATTAATTAAAATAGCATTTAGGTTTCTAAAAATCACAAAACAAATCATGTTGCATCTTAACACATTTAGAAACATTTTCAAACCCTTCATACAAATTTCTTTTTTGTTTTTGATCATAACTTGACAATTTTCTTTGAATTTAGGGTTCATAAAATCACATTTTTAAACCCTAACATTTGATGAAGGGTTTGAAGTTGGTTCTTTTTGAATTCTTTTACACATATCATGTAGTATCTAGGATATTTTTGGCATGAATTCATCTTGCATTTTCAATTTTTATGGCATTTTACATTGAGGATCACCCAAAAAACCCTAGAAACATAGGAAATTCATAACTTCTTCTAGGTTTAGTTTCTGACCTCCCCCTTTGGATGGTAACCTAGTATATGTTTAGGGTTCCTTTGAGTGCATTTTCAATTTTTTATAATGTCATTTGCTTCTGTCTTTGCCATTTGCATCTCATCCTTCCATGTAACCCTAATTTTGCATCTTTACTTGCATCTTACATTGCATTGCAGGAACATATGAACTTGCCATGCCATTATAAGCATTTGTATGCCATCTTAGACATCTTAAGACATTGCTTGAACATTGCTTGATCATTTATTCATACATTTTCTATGCTTTGCATCCATTTCATTTCATAAGCATCCATGTGTTCACATGCTTCCCACATGCTTCATTTGCATTCATTCTCTTGTATGATCACACCTATGCATCTTGTATGTCTTTGCATCATATAATAGCATCATTTACATCATGTGTTTGCTTCTGGTCTTGGCCTTTGCCCTTGCATATGCATCATTTCATTTCATTTCTTTCCTTATGCATCTTGTGCTAACGTTTCAGGTTAATGGTAAGTTGTTTGGGAGGTGGATTTGCCTTCACCTCCCACCTCTTCTCATCTCTTCATATTGCATGCTTACTGCATTTTTGTTTGTCTTTGAGTGGGCTTGCCTCACTTGTGCTTCTCTTCCTTTCTTCCTCCAAGTTACTTATCTTCTTAGGAAGTAAGTAACTTATTCTTCTGCTTCCTTCTCTTTTCATCTTGCTTCTCCTTGGTGGCTTCCTTGAGGACTTTTTCTTTTAAGCCTCACAAACAATAGGAACATCTAAGCATGATAAATTTAGGGTTGTATATAGTCCCCCTGTAGTCTTTTTCCTTTGTGTCTTCTTTGTGTCTCTTTTCTCATCTCATCATTAGAGACTAAACCTTTAAGGTTTTAGGACATTGGAATTAGGGTTATGCCTGCATCCTTCTCTTAGGATGGAGTGTATAACTTTAATCCTAAGTGTTAAACCCTTAATCTGTTTAAACCTCTTAATCAATCCATCCAATAATCACTAAGACATTAACTTGTAACTTGGGCCTTACATTAGGGTTCTAATTCTTCCTTTATGGTTAAGAAGGACTAACCCTAGTGTTTAATGGACAAGTCCTCCTCAAGTTGCCTTACAAACCATAAAACTCATTTCTTAATCTCACCCTTCAATTAAAATCCATTTAATAAAGGACTTGTTTAGTCATGAATTTAATCCCTAACCATGGATTTAGTTGAGGAGTATTCCTTAGCTTAAGTGTTCTCATCTATTATCCTTCTATTAGGATGGTGTAATGAGTTCACTAATCTGTGATTAGAGATTAAACTCATTACTTAACACTAAACAAAAAAACAAAAAAAAACACCTAAATAATCACAAGTAGGTTAATGATCTTAACCCTACATCATCATGGTAATTAAGTTAAGATGCTTATCTCATACTTAAAGTATTCTCATTATCCCTAATCAGGGAGGATATAATGCGTTTACAAGCCCATGATTTAGGCTTAAGCTCATTAACTTATGACAAACACCAAAAACAATAACAAAACTGAAAACACAAAAACAAACAATAATCGTCTACTTCGGGGTTCTTTTCTCATCACACTCACTCACAAACGAGAACTTGCTTCTTCCGTCTAATGCAAGATAGTTAGCACTCGAGCCAGACGAGTCATACACTTGAGCATAGACAAGCAGACAGTTCACAATCAATTTATCTTTCAGTCTCTTTGAGTCGAACTATGGTGTTCTGACTTCCTCATTGCACGAGAGGATACATAGGCATACCTTAACTGTTATTGAACAAAAGTCTCTTTGTCTTCCCCCTCTTTCTGCACTCTTTCTAAAGCCTCAGTCCCTGAGAATTCACCCTTTTTCACTGACACTTGTATATTCATTCTCAGCTTTTGCACACAGATAGCACATACACTACCCCTTAAAACACAATCTTTTAAGCGTGGATCCCGTTGAGTACGACAGACAATCTAGGTGCTAATACCTTCCTCGGTTGTAACCAACCCCCTTTCTCAGTTTCTCTGGTTCGCAACCGTCTTATCCATATCTTCCTAGGTTTATGCAGCATTACCTTTCCTTCGAGATAAAAATGCCTAGCTGGTGACTCTATTCAATTTCACTTTCATTCTCTCCTTTCGCCAACCGTTCGCATTTGTACCGGGATCAAATCTTTGGGAGCGACACTTGTAGATCTTGGAACTAGACCTCCATCCATAGCTTCTTTGCATCAATTTGCTGGTTTCTCTACTTGGTTCAAATCTGGTTTGGAGATTAGAAGTGCTTTTGGAGCCAAAATTCTGCATCAAGATCCTTTTCTTGCATTTATTTTGCATGATGTGTGAAGATTAGCACCGGATCTTCGAAGTTTTTCCGCGCATTTCCTCATTTCCAGCTCAAACAACAATTACCAAAGCATACCTCGGCTTTGTAGGTTTGTTAAATTCAGATCTAGCTCTGTTTCTTAGCTTATTTGCATGCTTGTGTTTTCATTAACTTATGTGCTTGCATTTATTTCATGCTTAATTGATTGTTGGTCTGGTGTGGAATTATTTGAATAAGCTGGATTTGAGCTGATTTTCTGCAGGAAATTGTTGTTGTTTTTACAGTGTTAACCGGTTAACACTTTGGTTAACCAGTTAACACACCTGTTTCTGTGCTGTTTTTCTGCAGGTCTGGACTAGTTAACCGGTTAACACTTTGGTTAACCGGTTAACACTGAAGCAGAGTGACTTTTTTGAGTTATTTTGAGCTTGTTTGATCCCCTTGCTTTAATTGCCATGGATCATTGTATGATCATTGAATATGCTAGTTTAGGGTGATTTGCTTGTTGGTTGATGTATGCTTTCATGTTCTCAACTTCTAAGTCATGAATTTTCAAAGCTTGGCATGTTGTTTGATCTTTGTTTGCTAGAGCTTTGAGTATGCTAATTCCATGATTGTGTTGATCAATTTGCTGGAATCTTTCTAACATTTCAAGGGCTCATGGTAAGAGAAGTGTGGATGTTTATCCACGTTTCAACTCTTCATCTTTTCTTTTTAAGTTGCTTATGCTTTGTAGTTATGATGTGCCTTATGCCATCATGTGATTCAATTCTTATCTTTCCCCTCTAGGAGGAACTTGTCTCCTTTAGAGGAGTAAGTTGCTCTCTAGATTTCTTCTCCTCTTCTTTCCTTCTCATTTGGTTCTTCTTTTCTCTTAGGATAGTTGAAACCTCACTAACCTTAGGACCAATTTTTGCATGATAACTTTAGGTTTAGTCTTTCCCCATTAGACTTTTGCCTTTTTCTCCTTTTGGTTCTTTCTCTTCTCATCTCAAAACAAAACCTAAAAAACATTAATAAAGAAAGAAGTGACTTCTTGTGTAATAGCCTTATTCCATGGGGCATATGTATTCATTCCATCTTGGAATAGTGCATTTGTCTAGCATAATGCACAAGTCGGATCATGAGGTCATCTTCATAAAAAAAACCATAAAAAATACTTCTTCATTTTTAATCACTAAAACATCTAATAAATTCAACAAGTTAGTGAGCTTAGGCCTTTGCCCTTGGAAATAAGTCTTGGATAAATTCTCCTTACTTGGTGTGGTTGTTCTATTATTCCATCTTGGAATGTAGTAGCAAGTACACATTTCATGGAAAATATTTTGAGTTCACTTCCTTGTACCACACTCATAAAAAACTCATAAAAACATTGGACAAACAATAAACGTCTCTCCTTTGGGACTTCTCTTCTCATCACCTTCACTCTCATCGTGCAAACTTTCTCCTACTTGTCACTTTGCAAGACGGTAACGCACTCGTGCCAGACGAGCCTACAACACCTGAGCATTGACATAGGTAGTTTAAGCCATAATTCACAAGCAATCGTTCCACCCCTAGTTAGGGGAACTACGGCGACTCTGATTCTCATGTCCAGATGAGGTACGTAGGCAGCGAGGTAGGGCCCGTTTGAGCACACTCTTTTATTTTCCCTACATTTACCCCCTTCTTTCCTTTTTATCTAGTTCAGTTCCTTTTCTTTGCAGCAGCTTTCATTTCATCACCCTTTGAAATGGTTTCTTTGCAAGCGTGGATCCCGTCGGGTACGGTGGACGATCTGGGGTGCTAATACCTTCCCAGGTTGTAACCGACTCCCGAACTCAGTTTCTTTGGTTCGTAGGACCTTTGTCCTTCCTTTATTTTCTTCGGTTTGTGCAGCATTACCATTCCCGTTCTTTCGGGATAAAAATGCCTGGCTAGCGACTCTATCTCTTTCCGCGCCACTTTTGCGTTTGTACCAGGATGGGAATCCCGGGAGCGACAGCTGGCGACTCTGCTGGGGATTGAAACCAAAATTCTGGTTTCCCCTTGAGAATCAATCCTAGCGCTTGTGTGTTTCTGTTTCTTTGGGTGTTGATTATTTGCTATTGTGTGCATATGTTACTACTGTTTATTCACAGCTTTATTTACAGTTTTTCAGTATTTATATTCATGCATCATAAATTATTACTGGACTGTCTAGCTGTGCTGGTTTCCTTTTTTCTGTGGGATTGGGAACTGTTACTGAGAGATGAGCTCGTAACAGGGGCTCGAGTGCACCCTAGGACTTAGAGTGGACAGTCACTTTGGCTTCATGGCATCTTGCTATGTTGGTAGTAATGAGTTCCACACCCAAACTTCCAATTGTCTTGGAATTGTATTGATGCCAGAATCTTTCTGGGGTCATACACAACCTCGATAGTTATGTGCATCTGGGGACCGATCATTGAGGACCTTTGTGGAAACATCCCTCTCCAGTGGTGTCAGTGGCAGACCACATTCTGTGGCAAACCCATTCGCACCCGAGGGCCCACTGGGAACTCGCATAGGATGGCCTGGTTCTTTTATAGGAACTCAGTCAAAGCATCTGGTCGTATGACAATAGTATTGTACCCTTAGGGATGAATGTACTATTGTTTCTCGATTCCAACGCTTGAAGCTAGGAACTTATAAAGGATGCTTGTTTTCCCAGACTCACGCTGAAACCTCCCTGAGTAGTACATAATGCCAGACTGATTCCCTGATCTGGTCATGAGCCATTTCTCGGAAATGGTGAACGTATTATTGCTATTCGGCTTTGAGAGTCCGTGATGTTTGACCCGGAGCACACCTGTGAGATTGGGAGGGGTTTACAGGTTTGCAGGAACCCTTGACCTCATCATACCTCATTATCAATACAATTCTATGATTTGATACGGCTACATGGATTTCAGATATCTGATTTCGGGACTTATTTGAGACTGAATTCCGGTTCATGGGGCTTTATTCAGAGGATCTTGGTTCTTGGTCACTTGGGTCCAGTATTTCATATCCAGACAGTCCCAGTTGTTGATCATATGCCTACATTGCATTTGCATCGCATCATACTTGCATTAACTATTTGTGTTTCCATTTCAGGTTATCATTTATTCTCCGTACCCAGTTCTGGTATTCATTGTTTCTTCATATGACAGAAGTCCAAGAGATACCCAGAAAAAGGAATGCTCATTACACTTTCCCGCAACCAGAAGCCGAGGGTATTCAGAAACTGGTGGGCTTGATGAGTGACAAGGTTTCATATGATTTCAGAAGCCGGTATAGGAAGCTCTTGGGTTACATGAACAAACCTACTGTGGATCAGAGAGATAGTCTTCATTCTTTGTTGCAGTTTTATGACCCTCAGTTGAGAATTTTTGTGTTTGCTGACTACGTCTTGGCTCCCACTATGGAAGATATTTCTGACATCCTGAAGATTCCTGTCAAGAATGGTGTTCCTTATTATGCTTCGGAGAAGTGTCACCCGTACAAGGACATTGCAGGTGCTTGTCATTTGAGTATGCTTAGAGTGAAGATGGAATTGGAAGCAAGTAAAGGGAAGGGATTTACTCTGGATTTTCTTATCACAGAAGCCCATGTGTTTGCTTTAGGTGGGAAGTGGTTAGAATTCAGTGCACTGTTAGCATTAATGGTATATGGGATAAGTCTTTTCCCATGAGAGAAAGGATGAGTAAGCTTGGAGGCTATCACCCTTTTCATTAAAGGAAACCCGGTGCCTACATTAGTGGGAGACTTCTACTTTGGTGTCCATCACAAAAATGAGAAGAGAAAAGGGTACGTGTGTCGCTCCCACCAAATGACACCTAGGTCAAGAGGGGTACAGACGCGAACGGTCGGCGAAAGAGGAAGAGAACACACGAGGGTGAACTCAGAAAGACAAGAGTCGCCAGCTAGGCATTTTTATCCCGAAGGAAAGGTAATGCTGCATAGACCTGAGAAAAAATATGGATAAGACAGTTGCGAACCAGAGAGACTGAGAAAGGGGGTTGGTTACAACCTGGGAAGGTATTAGCACCCAGATTGTCCGTCGTACTCGACGAGATCCACGCTTAAAAGATTTGTGTTTTAAAGGGGTAGTGTCAGTGCAATTTGTGTATCAAAGCTGGAAAAAATGCAAGTGTCAGTGTAAAATAAAAGTGAAGTGTATAGGAGAAGTGTCAATGTAAGGAAAGAATGAAATGCTCATGACTATGAGGCTTGAAGAATGATGCTGGAAAGAGGGGGAATATACAGAGACTTTTGTTCGATAACTGTTAAGTTATGCCTACGTATCCTCTCGTGCAATGAGGAAGTGAGAACACCGTAGTTCGACCCAAAGAGACTGAAAGATAAATTGACTTGTGAACTGCTTACTTGTCTATGCTCAAGTGTATGACCTGTCTGGCTCAGGTGCAAACTGTCTTGCATTAGACGGAAGAAGCAAGTTCTCATTTGTGAGTGAATGAGGTGAGAAAAGAATCCCGGAGGAGACGATTATTGTTTGTTTTTATGCTTTTCAATCTTTTATTTCCTTTGGAATTTGTCATAGGAAAATGAGCTCAAGCCTAAACCAAAGGGTTAGTAAACTCATCACATCCTCCCTCTGATTAGGGGTAATGAGAATACCTTAAGTGTGAAGTAAGCACCTCACACTTAATCACCATGGTGTAGGATTAAGATCATTAACCTACTTGTAATTATTTAGATGTTTTTGTTGTTTTTGTTGTTTTTGTTTAGTGTTAAGTAATGAGTTTAAGCCATAATCAAGGATTTAATGGACTCATTACACCATCCTAATAGAAGGATAATAGATGAGAACATTTAAGCTGAGAAAGATTCCCCAACTTAATCCATGATTAGGGATTAACCTCATGACAAAACAAAGCCTTTATTAAAATGGATTTTAGTTAATGATAAGATGAAGAAGTGATTTTTATGGTTGGTAAGACAACTTGAGGGGGACTTGTCCATTAACACTAGGGTTAGTCCTTCCTAACCAATTAAGGAAGAATTAGAACCCTAATGCAAGGCCCAAGTTACAAGCTTGATGTCTTAGTGATTATTAAGTGGATTGATTAAAGGATTTAAACACATTATGGGTTTAACACTTAGGATTAAAGTTATACACTCCATCCTAATAGAAGGATGCAGGCATAAGCTTAATCACAAAGCCTTAAAACCTTTAGGGTTTAGTCCTTGAATATGAGATGAGGAGAGAAGACTCAAAGATGACACAAAGGTAAAAGCTAAATGGGGAGACTAATCAAACCCTAATTATTATCATATTTGGTCATTCCTAGGGTTAATGAGGTTTGTAAGAAGATCTTCAGAGAAACCACCAGGAAGGAAGCAGATGAAAGGAGCAAAGAGAAGCAAAACAACTTGCTTCACTTAAGAAGACAAGTTGCTTGGAGAAAGAAAGTAAGATGAACATGAATGAGCAAGCTCAATCCAATACACAAGATAAAATGCAGCAATGATGCATAAGAGAGATGAAGAGAGATTGTGAGAAGTGAAGGCAAATTCACTTCACAACACAACTTACCACCTGAAAAGTTAGCAAAAGAAATGAAATGCAATGCAAATGAGATGAAATGTCATGATGCAAACCAAAACCAGAATCATAAACATGATTTTAATGATGCTAAGAGAAGATGCAAACACAAGGCAAGAGATGAGAATGATCAAACAAGCATAAGAATGCAAATGAAGCATGCCTTGAACCATAAGGATTCATGAATGTTTATGAAATGAAATGAACATATAACATGGAAAATGGAAGATGCAATGATCAAACATGATTCTAATATGTCCTAAGATGTATTATGAATCATGTGGATGCACAAAATGTCATGGCAAGTCATTGGATTCAAGCAAATGAAAGATGGATGCAAAGGAAGGCACAAATTAGGGTTTATGATCAACACACAAAGCAAAATGCAAAATCAGAAGCAAATGACATGACAAAAAATTGAAAATGCAATTAAAGATACCCTAAACCTATACAAGTTCACTGCCCAAAGGAGGGGAGCCAATTCTTAACCTAGTGAAAGCTATGAATTTCTCAAGTTGGCTAGGGTTTTAAGGTACCTCATCAAGAAATATGCCAAACAAATCGAAAATGCAAGATCAATTCAAACTAATTTTATCCTATAAACTACATGCTATGAAGAGTGCAATGCAAGAAGAATCATCATTCAACCCTCAATGGTTAGGCAGAAAGAAATTTTTGAAGTTTGACACAAAATATTACCTTGAAATGAAATTAAATCCAATGAAAATGAACAAAAGGCATCAAGAACAAAAAAGAAATTTGATTTGAGGGTTGAACAATGTTTCTAAATGCTATGTGAATTTTTTTGTGATTTTTAAATACCTAAATGTATTTTTAATTAATTAATTTCCATTCACTAATTAAAAATAAACATTTAAATGATTTAAAAATAATTTTTAATGCAAAAAATGAAAATAAAAATATTTTTGGGTTTTTAAAATTAATGAAATCTTTGACAAAAAATTTCATAATTTTTAAAGGTATTTTGCTATTTTAAATAAAATGTATAAATAAAATGAAAAGAAAATGAATTTAAAATGAAAATATGGGAAGTAATTCAAAAGGAGGGCCAGGATTTGATCTGGGCTTGGACTGGTTGACTGTGCGCAAGATCCAAAGGCCCAGATTCAAATCTGGATAATTTGGTTTTATAAATTAATTAAACATGATTTAAACAATTAATTGGAGATTAGGGCTTTAATGAAGCATCCAGACCATTCGTTCACGCGGGAGTCAAACTTAGTCAAACGCATCTACGGTCCACATTCAAAGTTTCATTAATGACACAATTAGGGCTAATGAACTTCAGGTGACCGGAACAGTGGTTCCGGTCATCTTCCCCGGCGAGCACAAACCCTAAAATCTTCTACAGGTCACTAAACATGAAATTTCTTCCACCAAAACAAACCTCTCATCAATCTAAACCTAACCCCTCATCTCAAATCCATTTATTTTCACTCACAAGCCTGAATCGAAGGAAAACATGAAACACGGGCAAACTTTCAGAACAACATAAAATGGTCATCTCTTGCTTATTTTCAATTCTAAACACATCTAGATGATCAGTGCAACATGTAGATTCATTTTGTAACATGAAAAATGAAGTTTTGAGAAAAAAGTTCTTAGGTTATACCTGAGCTGGAGACCTTCGAAAGTGAGCTTTCAGAGCCTCCCTCTTGTGCAAATGATCTCCTTTAAACCTCCTGAGGCTAATGGAATACTTGAATGGGGTTGAAAGTGGCTAGTTTTTGTGGTTCAGTTCTGATATAGCAGGAAATGAAGTTCTTGTGTGTTGTGTTTCAGATCATTGTGAGGGGTGGGATTTGTTCTATGGATGATTTGTGGTTGATTGGTGAAGGAATTATTGAAGTTTTTTGGCTGTGTTGAGTGTTTCGAAGAGGGAAAGGTTTTGACAGATTTTGTTGGATGCTACAATGTGGGAGGATTCAGCTTGTGTATGGTATGTTTTTGGATTGCTTGATGCCCACATATCATGCTCTGGTTGGGCAGAGAGTTGGTGTGTCACTGTGGGATTGGTATGGGCAAAATGCAAGAAAGTCAAGATATTGTGTACCCTAGGCATGGCTCGGGTTAGAGGCAATCTAGAGGCTTGTCCTGCCTCAGCTTGAGTCAAGGATGGCCCTTGGATGATTCATGAAGGACTGCAGCATTTGGATCATAAGTTGGAAGGGTTTTTGCAACTTGACAACTTGTTACATCTCATGATTTTTGGCTATGTACATGTGAGATATCTTGCTGAATTTTTGGTGTGGTATGCTTCATTAGGTCATGGCAAAGTCTTGAAACCAGCTAGAGGTCAAACAACCCCTTTGAGAATCAATTTGCAAGAAATCCCTCTTTGCACTTTCATGAAGAATGGCTTATGGTTACTTGAAAATCAAGGCATAGAAATGGGAAATCTCTTGGGCCAAACTGATTTTTTGGTCATGCCTTGTGTTTGTGTGATGATTAGAGGTCATATTGAAATCACATAAAGGCTTGTCATGAGAATTTGCAAGTTTTCCATTTTGTGCAAAAGTGAAATTTCAATGATTTTATCCAACTTTGCAAGGCCATAACTTTTGATCCAAAATGAATTAGAATGAGTTCTTGTACTTTTTGAAAAGGAAATGATCCATTCTACAACTTTCATGACCAAAGTTTCCTCATTTGAAGCTTTTTTGAATCAAAAAGAAAGGGTTGAAAAACTTTCCCAAAATGGCAAGTTTCCATTACAAGTCATTTTCCCAAAAAGGCAACTTTGCAAATGGCTTGAAATTCTTCAATTTTGTGAACTTCTAACATCTTCTATGACCAAATAAAGATCATACACAATAAAAATGATGAAGAACACCCTTTGGTTGGGTCATTGGGGGCCTCAGATGCCCTGATTTTACATTGACTTGCTCAAGAAGTCAACTCTTGATTAGATGCCTTTCCCATGGAATTTCTTCATGAAAATTGATATGCATGATCCTTATAACATATAGAGACCAATAGAAACAAGAATGACCAAAAAATTTGGAGTTATGGCCTCTGAAACCAAAACCCTAATTCTAGGTCATCTGTGCAGTTAAACCTGGCTCTGCTTCCATGCCATTCTCAGTTCTTGTGATCCTTGGGCTTTCTTGACTTTGTGGGGATATAATATGATGCTTGGACATATATGTACCCCCTAGAAGTGATTGAAGACCTTTGGAGTGGCTCAAATGTCTCTTGGATAGCTCATATCACAAGCCCTAGATGCAGATGACTTAGAAGCAATGCAATGAATCACAAATGCAATATGAGATGCTATGATTGAACTTATGCATATGAAAAGATCACAAGCCATAGTGTGAATGGGTGAGGGCAAATTTGGGGTGTTTACAACGTGAATTGTTGTGCTCCATTGTTTGCTGAATGGTTTGCCAAGAAGCTTCCAAAGTCCGGACCGTTCAAAGACCTTAAGCAAGATTGGAAGTGGGCTAGAAGATTGATGGGGTTAACATCTGATGACATAGCTTGGGGATGTAGAAGAAGCTTAGTAGGGAAGGAGTTTATTACAAGGTGTGGGGGATTTCCCTATGTGCCTTTGTTAAGTAGGAAAGGAGTGATAAGTCATAACCCCGTGCTGTCTAGAAAGCAATTTGGCTATCCACTGAAGGATCCTCCGTCAGATGAAGAAATAGCTAAGACTCTGTATTTTCCGGCAAAAGATAATAAGAAGTTGGTTATTCAAGTATCTCAAGCTTGAGAAACAAAGGTTAGGGAGGGTAAGATAGAATTCGGAAAGGTAGACCCTAAGACTTATCCCTCTTTTGCTGCTTGGATACAAGGTAGGGTTGATACCTCCTTCCTTCCATTCTCAGTTAAGGCTCCACTATATCCAAAAGAGGTACCAGTACAAACCACTGTTTCTCTTGAAGATTACAAGAAGTTGGAAGCTCAGTTGCACGATGTTCGGATAGAGAATTCTGAAATGGCTAGCTTGTATCACCGTGCCAATCATGCTAAGCAAGAAGCAGAAGAAAAGCTATAGAGGATGCAGGCTACCTTAGAAGCTAAGGAAAATGAGTTTGCTGGGAGAGAAGCTCATTTTCAGAGATTGGGTCTAACAGTGTCAAAAAGAGAAGCGGAGCATAAGAAGATTGCGAAGACTCTTATAGAAGCTCGTCAATCCATTACTTGGTTACAGGGCCAAAGAGAACAGGAGCAGAAGAAGTACAAAGAAAAGGAAGAGTTCTTTGAAGTGAAAATGGCATTAAAGAAAGAAGAGGTAGAACAAGTTCACAAGATACGAAGGGAAAATACTCAGCAATTGGTACAGAGCCAGCTAGCCTTGGAGGAAGCAATGAAGGAGATTACAGATCTTAAGTTGAGAGCAGGTGTTAAGAAGAACCAGACAGAGGTGGGGGCTGCAGAAGAGGAGCCTGGATCTTCCTTTAGCCTAGGGTTTTAGTTTACTGTTATTTGCAGTCAGACTACCTAGGCTTGTTGTAAGAGTCTTGCTTTATCTTTCTGTCTTTTATATTGAATTGTGACCCTTTAGGGAATGATGTTTATGTCTATGACTCTAGTCATTGTTAGTTTGTTCATGTAATACAGTGATACTTTCCAGTTACCGTTTCTGAATGAGCAAATTTGTTGGTCCGAAGCCATCAGGGTCTGAATACTCCTCAAAAGAGTTTGAAAAGTTAGTTTCCAAAAAGGACATCTGAAGTATTTTCTGTCAAAGGATACCAGAACTGGGGCATATTAATGCATGGACGTGGAAACATGAATAGTTACATTGCATGCATATAACGTGTTTGTTATTTTGCAGATATTTCTCCAGTGTTCTAACGTTCATGTCACTTTCAGGCACTATAGCTCCTAAGAAGGTTCAGAGACAATCAACTGTGCACAAATACCCTACGAAGGTGAACAGAGAGAGAGCAATGGAGAAGATGCAAGCGGGTCTGGCTAATTTAAGGATAAGAATGGACAATTTCATGACCCTCATGGTTGGGATGGGTCAAAATCAAGAGCGGTTGCGCGAAATGGTGGAGAACAATCAAGCCAGGAACAATGGGACAGCAGATGGAGGTAATCACAATGGGGCTGGCGCCCGTCATGTTGAAATCCCTGTGGTGCAACCAGGGGTCACTATTATCAATGATGGAGTGAATAACATGTAGATGGATGGGAAGGACGAGCAGTTCACCTTGCTGGATGAGGCGGAAGGCCAGGGGGTTGACATGAATAGGAGGTTTGAAGAAATGGATGAGCAAATTCGTGCCATTCAGTCTCAGAGTTCTCTAGGGTTTGACATCACTGATCTGGGCTTAGTGACAAGGGTGAGAATTCCCTACAAGTTCAAAGTCCCTACTTTTGATTAGTACAACGACACGGCGTGCCCGAAAACTCACCTTCAGTCCTTTGTGGTAAGGATTGCTGCGCATACAGATGATGAGAAGTTGTGGATGTATTACTTCCAGGATAGTCTTGTAGGAGCTTCCTTGGAATGGTACATGAAGCTGAGCCG
The DNA here is from genome assembly GCA_963966055.1 of Lathyrus aphaca. Classification (NCBI taxonomy): domain Eukaryota; kingdom Viridiplantae; phylum Streptophyta; class Magnoliopsida; order Fabales; family Fabaceae; genus Lathyrus; species Lathyrus aphaca. Next base: position 347,723,556 of record OZ014525.1, on the reverse strand, counting down.
GGTCAATATTCGAAGCTGGAAGGATTTAGCTGAGGCGTTTGTGAAATAGTATCAGTATAATTTGGATATGGCCCCAAATCGTACCCAGTTGCAGACAATGTCTCAGAGTGCTAAAGAAGGGTTCAAAGAGTACGCCCAGAGATGGCGTCAGCTTGCTGCTCGAGTGCAACCTCCCTTGTTAGAGAATGAAATGGCAGACATGTTTATGGGAACACTGCAGGGGGTGTTTATTGAGAGACTGGCGTCTTATTCAGTGACCAAGTTTAATGATATCATGATAGCTGGGGAAAGGGTTAAAACTCTGCTGAAAATGGGGAAGATCCAAGACAATGGTGCAGGTAGCTCAAGTGGTGTGAGAAAGACTTTCAATAGACCTCCAAGAAGAAGGGAGGGAGAGACTAATGATGTGTATGGCAAAGGAAGGGGCCGTGGATACAGGGGATATTACGAGCAGGTGGCAACTATCACCATTCCAACAAGTCATGTGCAACAACCATAATTGTAACGCCCCGATTCGATAATTCCCATTGTGTTGAAGTATTTTATTTTAATTGAGTAATTATTATTTTGTTTGTGAAATTAATATGATGATATGAAATGTTGATGAATTAATGTGATATATTGGTGCGATATGTGATTTTTACCGTTTTATGAATTTCCGGGTAAAATTGGATAAGAGGGTATTTTAGACTTTTGTTAATTAGTGATAAGTTAGAATTAGTAGAATTGGTATTTTATGAGAGAATGATATTTGGTTGGAAAGAAATAGAAATAATAGAATAAGAATAGAATTAGAGAGAAAAGAGTATAAGTTGGTAAGAAGAGAAAATAAAAGATAGAAAGAAAAAGGGAGAAGAGAAAAGAGGGAAAGTTGGAAAAGCTTCAAGATTGCTAAGAGAAATCGAAATAATCGGGTAAGGGTGTGAAATATTGTTATCTTAACATTGTGTATGATTATGTATGTGTTTGGTTGATTGGGTTTATGATTTGGAGAAGTTTTAGAGAATGTTAGGTTTAGGGTTTTGATGGGAAAACTTGGAAATTGGTGGATTAATCGGTTATAAATCGTTGTAACCGAAGTATGATAGCTAGAACATGTTATTGATCATGTTTGTATGAGTTTAGAGGAGTTTTAGGGGCATTTGGTTAGACTGTTCGCGGCTGGTATTTTGCTGAAATTGCAGTGGTCGCTCAGCGAAAGTTCCAGGGAAATTTTCGCACAGCGAGCTATCCGTCGCTCAGCGCGCCTGGGAGGATTTTTGGGTTTTTACTTTTTGTTTCATAACTTGAGTTTTGGGTATTCGTTTTTAGCGTTCCTTATATCGATTCGAAGCTAGAAACATGTAGAATCTATTGATGATAAAATATGTAATTTTTAGCCGACTTTTACCCGACTTTTCCGATAAAATATAACTATGTTAATTATGGAATTGTGGGTTTGATTATTGTGTTGTGGTCGTTTGGCAAGTAGATACATTGTTTGAATTAAATGCGAATGTATACTAAATGTATGAGATGAATACATAACTATATTGTGAATATGTATGCATTTCAAGAATGTTGTGTGTCATTTTTCATGTAAGCATAATGTATGCATTCTTGTGCTGTGGGAATCTTTGTGAATCCGTTGTAGCATTGTGTGCTCATGTGGAATGTGAGCGATAACTACAACAAGATCGTGTGCCCATGTGGGGTGTGAGTGATCGGATTGTGTGCCCATGTAGGGTGTGAGCAATCCAGAAACATCGTGTGCCCTTGTGGGGTGTGAGCGATGGGTGATTTATTCACGTTGATTGTGTGCCCGTGTGGGGTGTGAGCAATCGGATTGTGTGCCTGTGTGGGGTGTGAGCAATCCATAAACATTGTGTGCCCATGTGGGGTGTGAGCAATGGGTGAACATCGTGTGCCCGACGGGGAGTTACTTTAGGTAACAAGCGATGATTCCATTTGGTTCTTGAGTGAACCTGCTGAAATGTTGAGTCGGTACCGCATTTGCATCTGCATAGAGTCGTGTGTCGGTCTCTATGAGTTGCATTTTTATCATTTTAAATATGATATGCATAAATAAACATGAATGTGTAAATGTTTATTTGGAGTAATTGTGGAAATGATAGTATGTGTGATGAAACATACTTGCTGATATATATGCATGTTTGATATGTATATGTATGTGATTTTTACATTTGTAATGTATAGTGTGATTAAACATAGCTAGACGTATGTTTATGCGGAATGAATAGAATTGAGGAGTAAACATAAATAATATGAGTTTATGTAAATAATGAATTGGTGCATGATGAACATGCTTGATTTGTGTATGTACACGCTGTGATGTGTATAGGTGATGAGGAATGAATTGTGGTGAGAATATGCCTTATGTGCATTTTATATGTTGAGATATATAATTATATGCAATATTATTATGATAATGTTTCTCACCCTTCTTCTGTTTTATGACGCTCTATGAGGCATTGCAGAGTAGGTTGCTGGATGATATTTTTGTGAAGTTCGTCTTCATCTTTTGGTCGGTCGGCTCTGATATGTAGCACCGGGTAGCTAGGATTGGCTTGATGCCTTATTGTGAATACATTTGTATATGTATTTTGATGTGATATGTTTTATGTAAACATGGAGTATTTTGGTGATTCAAACTTGCATATATATTTATGATAAGTATATAAGTTTGAAATTGTTATGTTTTGTTTCCGCTGTTTAATGAATTGTTGAATACGGGTGTAAGGATGAAATCCTTGTGTATGTCAGTTACCCCGTTTGTTGCATATATTTATTGAGCAGGTGTTGTATGTTTTCAAATTCAAGTATAATGTGACATTGCTCTTTTATATAGTTTTTCAAATATACTCGGATGAAATTTTAATATGTGCCTAAGTGAATTAATTGCTTATTTGGGGTATAGAAACGGGGTGTTACATTAAGTGGTATCAGAGCTAGTGTTCGAG